>CM060982.1:25930278-27190353 GCA_030765065.1 Deroplatys truncata | reverse complement strand
TGATGTATTTGAAACTGTAATAATGAATACCTCAGATTTGGCTTATGCCACAAACACCTTATTTGAAGTAAATTATGTGTTTTAAAGAGATTTACATTTTTTGTGTAGGTCGTTTTCGCCTACCGCTTCTCGTTTACCAGTTGTATAATATTATATAAAATTCCTTCTGAATGAAGCCTTCATAGGCTCTTCCCAGAAAATTCAAGATATACAGTTCATTTGTCGAGTAAATACCTTTAATATATGATGTTTTAATAAAAATCGTTAAGAGTTATTTTTTAGAAAATCAAAAACTTCAAAAGATCCTCCATGTAAAGGGTAGTTTGGGTTGGGGAATATTCTTGCAAATATGTATGTCGCATCTTTGGAAGGTATAGAACCTAAACGCCAAGTTTGGTATTTATTCGATTCGTTATTCAGTTATGCTGTTCACAGACACATAGACAAACATTTTTGTAAATGCTTTTTCTGGAATCAGGGATCCTCAAAGCATGTATTTCCGGTGTAGTTTCGGTATCGAATTTTTGGGTGAAATGCAATACCTTCTCTACCTACTATGCACGTGGTCGATAAAGTAATAATTAACGAGCTTAACCCTTTGAAATATACAAACTTTCATTAAAATATTTTTCCTACAAGTGTGTTGTTTTAAAGAGAACCTACAAAAACATAATGCATATTCTTCAATAGTTTATCCGATTGGGACTAATTTAATTACCTTTGCTACCATATTTCTTTTTCTCTTAGACATTGTTTTAAACTGGTGGGCAAGAAATAATGAGTTCATGTACCATCCGCAGCGGTGTACAATGGAACTCATTAAGTTCAAGATGTCCATACTTGAAATGTGAGAACTCAGAATTAGTATGCAGGTAGTCATATGCATAAAAGGTCTTTTATAAGTAAGTTTTCTGCTCGCGCTTAAACGCTAAGAGTATATAAGCAGCTATTTTGTGAGATAAGGAGGAAGCATTTAATTCTGGATATTAGCCTTTTCGTTTATGTTAGTCATTTGTTACATCGGAGTGGCCAACTTTACCAAACCATGTTAAAAACAAGAAAATATAAAAGAAAGAAAGTTCCTAGCAACATCAACACCCCGGGAATAGTTATATGCATAGTTAAAGAGAAAGGTTACAAAGCAATAACTTATGCCACTCACAGAGGTTTAAATTATCCACCATTAAAAAGTGACTCAAATCGGACAAACAACTTGTAGGATGGCTTGGGACAAATACTGCTATTAAATTTCCACTTTATATATTAGTTTAATGTGTATATACTGTGGCTCCTAACGAAGTTCCAATGTCTTCCTAGAAAGCTCATTCACCTAGGACATACTCTGGAAAACAACTTATTCATATTAATTGTAACCGAATATTGAACCAAGGACTGAAATACAACAGACTGACGCATTAAAACTCTGCAGATGCCATAATGGAGCATTTCACACAAATGATTGCAAGGAGATTATTATTTTCGAGCAAAGGCTGGATATAAGATGATGATTCCATGGGAGCAGATACAGATGAGACTTTTGAACTTCATTAGAACGCCTTAAAAAGAGACGATCTGGTGACCACTGCGTAGTGTGGATACGGCTTACTTGCTGTCTGCTAATCTCAGAATGAGCTACCACCTCACGCTCTGCCTAATGGCGTGCTGCTGGGTCTGCATCCCATCCCATGCTCCTTCTGCTATTCCGACGCTTCGGGGACTTAATTTCAAAGAGAGCTTCGTACTTTTTATTCTTCAGCATAGACGTTCAATAGGACAGAGATGAGGGGTTGAAAGGGAGGTTACGGTTTCAAAATGGGATGAGGTGTGTAACATTCAAGTAAAGGAGCAAATTGCTCTCCCCGAGTCATGAACATCCACGGTGTGATTTTTTTCAACAAAGCATACATTTTAGGAGTATTATACTTTCAGCGGATGGGATTCTTTTTTTCCAGGATGTCTTGAGTTTGAAAGAAACGAAAACTAAGAAAGGTAAAATTCCCACTTTCTTTACGCTACAGCAACAATAAGCATCAACCACAGCATCACATTTGTCTCCACTGGAGCTTAGATGGGTCCTCCAAAGCTTCTTCAGCCATGATGCTGCGTACGAAGCACAGGTTGTCATTGTTTTTATCCTCATTCACATTTCTTCTCATTTTAAATTATGCTCATCTATTAATTATTCATTACGGAATATATTTAAATACATTGATAATTCAACTTAATCACACATTATAAACTATCTCAGTGATACGCAGTCAAAGAAAAAAGTAAATTAATTGCATGAAAAAACTTTATATGAAGTTATAAATGCAAATGTGAAATATCACTAGTTTAAGCTTTGGAAGACATGAAATAGCAACAGTAGTTTAAATTTGTCGTTATATTCCAGAGAATTAGGAGCACAGCATTGTATAAGTTGAATAATGGACAACAATAAATTGTATTTATTATGAATAATTGTTAAAGATAATTTGAAGGTGGATTTAATTGTAATTCTATGAAGATTGTTAAAATGATTAATAGCTTTATAATATGCAGACATCGCCCGTCACTCTCATTATTAAGATGCCTAACTCCCCAAAGAGAATATTTCCTTCTCCAAATATTTTATAACGCAATTGCCATTAAATTTAACATTCCTGTTTCCTTTATATGACTTACAAATATAATATTTTAAATATAACACCATAAATGATTTACTTTGTCAAAAACTTAATAACTGTTGTCATTAATGCTCATTTGTTTTCATGAAAAATACTTAAGTTCCAACTTTTACAAGACTTTTCTACCCAAAATAATTTCCAAGTTATGTTCGAATCATTTTAAGTTAATCGTGTAAACCTATTTGTATAAAAAGTCAGAAATAACGTCAGCTATTTATTGCACTTTGTTTTACGCGCACCTGTGCTTAGGGGGTTGAAAAGCAGCACTGATATGTTAAAAGAAAAGAAAATAAGGAAAAAAAAAGCAAGAAAAAAAATAAAAAAAGCCTGTTGTGTAGGTATGATAATTACTGTAAGCAGAGTTCCTGTTACAGTTTTGGTGGAAAATATGACAAAACAATCATAATCAAGCATAGGAGCTTCTAAGCGCTGAAACCAGAGCGGAAGGAAATAAGGCTGAATTGTTACTGGGCTATAGGCAGGGATGTCACAGGTCCCCATCCCCATCCCTCCCACAGTCTTTTAGTGTTTCCAGGTAGCAATCGGACCAGCTTTTACCTACTCTGTAATCACTCTTAGGTTGATCCGCGGCAAAACAAACCCCCGTGATCAGTGCACCGTGGTGTAACACGGTAGCAATGCGCGCAGGAAAGTAGTCCCATGCTAATCTCTGAATTTTGGAATGAATTTATCCTTAAGCAGTATAATATTCTATACAAATGCCTAAGGTTTTATTTAACGCTGATGTATACCATAAAACAGAGCTACAAGTACCATGATGCAATTCGTATGAGTCACCTGACATCCGCGTAGGCGCAGAATATTGTTTACAGCCAGAAACTAGCATCGTGTTTAGTATCATGGAGGACGGTGAATTTGCTCTTGTGTTTTCGTCGAATTACGTAAAGCATTAGCCGCGCAAACCATTTATTAGTGGTGAAAAAACAATAGTGTTGAATCTCTATTATAAGTTATGTGAGAAATATCCAACACTTTCCGCGAAAGAAATGGTGAAATTAACTTCTGAGTTCACCGGTGTTTCGAGTATAAGTATAAACAGTGTTTGTGCAGAAAAATCTGAAACGGGAAAAGTGGTTACACCCGGGGAAGAAAAAAAATCATATGAAATACGCGATGCAAGAATGTAGGGATTTTGAGAATAATACAATTCGCGTAACAGTGCACAATTTCTTTTTTTTTTAAATGAGCCGCCAACAATTAATAAAGTGCTGCTTCCAGAGAGAGAATAAATGAAGTTATCGCATACCTGTTACTTTATTTTTCGCTCATTTATTTTATAATTAACTATTATTATTATATGTGCAAACGTTTATTTTGTTACAACTATCAATCTTATCACCTTTAACCCTTAACAGAATATGCTAGTCACCGTTTCAGTTGTCGAAATAAGGACTGTTCTTTTTTGCACTACGTGCCGCTTGTACTGGCCACATGGTCTGAAAGTGTGACAGTATTTCTAGTGCGAATGGCGGAAGGATACATTATAGCGGTGCACTGGGTTTGTTTTGACGCGGATCAACCTAAGAGTGAATACAGTATACCTGTCAATGACCCTTGACCTATGTTTATTTGCGTTCTGTTGTAGTGATAATGGTTTGAGTGTGGATTACTTGCTTTGGAATTCGTATGCCTGATTGTCACGTAAATTGTGTATTTTTTTTCTATTATATTGATATTTTTTATGTTTTGTGTTACCAAATTTCTTCTCTTAGGACTTGAACAGAGGGTCCATCAAATATCTCTTGTGTTAAAATGCAAATTTTGAATGAAAAAATCTCACTATTGTGTTTCTGAGATGGACAACTTAGTCTCTAAGCGTGCTTATTACGGTTCTGAGCGTTCGTAGTCATACGTATTCCCTATTAGTGGGGCCTTAGATTTGTTATATTTTAAGTTTAATAATATTTGGTTTCTATTTTTGAGTAAAATAGTAACTAATACGTGCATAGAGTGAGCTCAAATACAGGATGTTTCTAAATTTGTGCGACAAACGGAATCAGATACATTCTCTTCATTAAAACACTTTGTTAAAAAAGACATGGGCTGTAAGTTGTGTGCAAGAGAACATTATGTCATTACATTGGTTGATATTATAGGTTGGGATTGATATAATTAGTAATGTGAAAATAAATATAATAAATAAATATTTCAATATTATTCCAGCTAATCCTGAAATTGATCTAAACTTGCAAGAGAAATCAAAATAAAGAAACCGAAAGGAAAAGAAAAACACTTCAGTGTTAAACTTAACACACATATATTTTACTTCACTGTTTTATTAGTACAATAATTGCTGAAGCAAACATCGATGGACTTCCTCTGTATCGATGCTGTACTTTGTCGTGCTCTCAAAAACTACAGACATTTCTGTGATTTCAACTTCTATGTTGATTATTCCTATTACAAGATCCTGAGTCAAGAGGGTTTCATAAACCACATATTTGATTCGTTTCTCCACAACAAGGTGAATGAAGCCCGCATCTGTGCTGTGGGGGTAGCGTGTCTGCCTCACATTCAAGAGATCCCAACTTTGAATCTCGGTTAGGGTGAGTTACCTGGTTAAAGTATTTTTACGGGGTTTCCCCTGTTCCTTAGAAGACCCTAAAATTCCCAACTCTAAAATAACCATGGCATTTACTTTCTCCCAATATATCAATCAACTTTTATTCAGAGCATTTCTGTCAACAACGCTTAGTTTTGGAGATGTACAGTCCCAACTTAAATGGTCCACCTGTATACAACTGTTATTGCTCAATATATTTATTGCTTTGGAGAATCAAAATTGTAGATCTATCTGCTGCTTCTCTTCTGTAGCAGTGCAATGGCAGGATCCATTCAAATTATGAAAATGCCGATCGATGTCACAAGCGCTATTGTAGTTTAGACTAAAAATCTGACTCGCAACTATAACTTTATGCAACACAATTAATTGAGCTATATGCATTTGAAGTACAACATACTTATAAAATAACAAATGGCAATATGTGGCTTTAGATTTACCCTTCGAACACAAGTTATTTATCTATAATTCGAAATTTTCAGACAGTTTTGGGTTACCGCTTTACCATATGCATAGAATGCGTTGGATGTGAAATTGGTCATGGCGCATTTCGGCAACTACGAAGCCAATGTATTGCTTCGTTATGATGCACTATCAGACTTCATAGATACGCAGATCACGCAGAGCAATGAAAAATCGTAACATAGAGATACGGTTCAAGGTTTCGAACGGAATTAAAGCAAGCCTCTTGTTCCTGAAAGCAACGCATGTAGCAGAAATTATTGCAATAGGTTGTTCTAATAAATCTCTTAGGTTACCATAGGACATAAGAACAATCAGAAGAGGAAGCATGGAACGGAGACTTTGTGGTCTTGACACAAAGGCGTAATCACTAGCATCTAGTGTTTTCTTCTCAAGCATGAAGACTATAAGAAATTCATAGCTTTTATCTTTATTACAGATAGTAGGTAAATCTGAGTTTACAGGCAAGTATCCTCTGCATTCGGAATTATTTCATATAGAAGGCAAGTTTATCGTGAAGAAAGGACATGAACATTAAATAATATTAGATAACTCTAACCTATCGTAATTTTACTTTGTAAATATTACAGCGGGTTTTTGGAATCACCGCTACTGATCAACAGCTGGTAGCGCGGTGTGACCATCGTGATGACCCGGTATCCATCCAACATGGCGTCTTCGCAGCTTCACCGCTAATATTCTCGCTGGATATGGCAGTGCAAGATGTTCCAGCTCTGTGGTGGCAGCAACTGGATCACTTGGCTACTCGCTAACGCTCCCCTTCCTGCACTTCACCTCCGCCGGTGTATATAATTCCCCACATGCTGGCTGAGAAGACAGCATACGCACGCAGGACTCCGAGGTGAACAACATGGGGAAGATGAAGAGACATCGCCTCGACGCAGCTGCTACGCCGGAGTCAACCACCGCAGCTACCGTCTGCACTCCGCCGCCGGAGCCGGCGCAGATTGACACAGCTTCCGCTGCTGACACTGCCGCTGCCCAGGCTGCCACCGCAGTCGGCACCACACCACCGCCACAGGAGCTGACTACACCAGTCAGCACCTCACCACCACCGGGAACACACACATCTTAAGCTCCGCATCCACCGCCACAGAATCGGCAGTCCTATGCGGAGGCTGTTGCCTCGCCACCGGCAGAAACCACGGCCGTTTCGGCGCTTTTAGCGCTGTGGTGTGTGGTGTTCACCGCTTCTTGCCGGAGCGGAATGCTATGGAGGCCGCCCAGGCGCCCTGGCCTTCTCTCATCCGCGTCTCCAGGATCTCGTCCGGCAGTGGATTGACACCGCTGTTGCGCCTGACGTTTTTGGACCGGGCGGACACACCGCAGCCATCACGACTGCCCTCGCACTTCTAGGCCAGTGGCACCGCATCGAGGCAAGCCGCATTGACCGGCACGTTTCTTGCCGCCGCTGCTGCCAATATGGACACTTAGCGGCCACCTGCAAGGCACAATCGCCATGTCACTACTGCGGCTTGCCCTCGCTCACATAAACTTGCACCGGGCATGAATTGGCTTCTCGGCATCGCTATTGCGCTACTTGCGTTAGTGGTGACCACTTCACCGGCCAGGCATCTTGCCCGCGGTATCCAAGATCACAGCCACTTCACTGTCAACAAACGTCGCCTCCTGCACCGCCACTCACTCGTCCAGAACCAACACCGCCGAACACCACAATGTGCAGAACCTTCCAGCACAGAGCACTTCAACATCACTCGCTTTGCAACAACACGAGCCGTCCTGCACACCGGATTTTCAGGGTGCCGGTGAAGCCACCCAAAACACCTTGCGGGACCTCGGCGTTCGCCTCGAGGCGTAGCACCGGACTTACAGTGCGTACCTTGCGGCTATGGAGGTCAAGCATCTCACCACCATTCGACACCTCTCAACGGTCGCCTCCCAGTTCCTGCGACTTCGCCAGATCGTCCAGGATGAACACGCAGGGGGTGCTTGCGTCGGGCAGCGCAAGCTGGCGCGCGTCGAGCGCCACCTAATAGAACAAGACGACGCCACAGACAGCGCCTGGGACGACCGACCCACGCGACAGAGTGCCCTTGAGGCCTCAAATGCTTGGCTTCGAGAGCAGCACCTGGAATCAGAAATCACCATTCTCCAGAAACTATAGCAGCTACAACACAACCATCAGAAACTGCAAGAAAGCAACACACGACGGCGAACGCTTATGGAGACACTACTTCCAAATCCGCTCGCCTGTTACTCCGCCGGCCCGTCGAATCACACACCACAGACGCAGCCACAACACCCAACATCACTACCAGCGTCTCGACTGCAGCTTCTCGAACCCCCCGCACCCGTCAACGCGCAAGCGACAGGTCCGGGCTATCTCAGGCCAACCTTCCACTTCAAGGCCTCGATTTCCAGAATTAAAAGCCACGTTTTCTTCGGAATTATGACCATTACGCCTCTCTTGAGCCACTCAAGCACTTGGTGCGCAGATAATCTGAAGTAAATAAATAAACACTTGCTCCCTGAAGCCTCTCCTAATCGCCCGGTGCCTTTCAGGGCCTCGGTCATGGCAGTCTCCTCGTCTATCCTTTAGTCCGCTCCTGCCCTAGCAGCAACACTCACGCCCGCATGGGTACGAAACATCGAGGGTGCTCCTGCGGAACCTCGCTACCTTTCCCGAACTTTCCTTCCTACCATCTCCTAAGACCCCCCAAATAAAAATAAAAACAATAAATAGAAGACAGTACTCTTCGGGACGCAGGAGGAACGTCGGAGAACAGCTTACTGCGTACAAAGAGCGCCAAAGAAAATTTCATTACACCTCGCGGCTATGTTACATTATATTTTATCGTAGTACGTGACCTTTCAAAGCCATTTCATTGGTTGCTTTCTGCTAAATAGTTACACCAATAACGACAACAAAGGTTACAAAATGGCGTAAAACGAAATATATGTTACGCTCTCGAATTCATTGGCTAAAACAGGTAGAGGTAGAGTGAGTGCATTCAGTTTTTCATACAGGCCTCTTGTCGGGATTGGCAGTCCATACCTTATCGGATAGTGGAGGACACGCCTTTGAAAGGATTAAAAGCTAAGGGGAAAACATGATGAGCGCCCAGGTTAGCGAAATATAGAATGTATATTGTGAGAAGATTTTCAGGGAGTGTAAGTTAAAGCTTCAATGGTATTCATTAAATACATAGCAAGGCAGCACCCTTATAACAAAAAATAAACAAAGTGTATTCTTACAGCGATATCAATGCTTGCTGCTTCATTGAAGCAAATATAACTAAATAATAAATAAAGCAGCATGCTTTCCCATTAATTCAAACTATAATTAGTTAATATACCTTTACTAACATATTGCTGATCATAGCAATACAACAGGACAATATACGAAATTATAACCCAGTTTTATTGCCATAATATGTATATCTAATTCGTAAATCATATACATATACATATATACCTCTAGTTCCTAAACATAATAAGCCAATTATAACAAAAGAGTAATTTGCATTTAGTAAACGAATATCATGTGTGGATGTTTTACAAAGAGTGACCAGGGATTTGAACCACGGCTATGGCATTGAATTTTTCAGTCGTCTGATTCTACCTTTCCAGCCCTATCCAACACACGGCTTGTGTGGAAGAACAATTAATTTCAAAGAGTGACCACTTTCTGACGAACATGCAGACCGTCTTCCCCACTTTCTTAGAATATTTTTATCCAGTAATTTACAACAAAATCACGTTTATGCACTGCCATTGAAATTGCTGTAACAGTCTCCTAAATACCCACGATACGTCCACGAGTAATTTCGCTAGTATACGGCATGACTGCTTCTGTGACAATAAAGATGTTTTGGTTTCAACAACACCAGAAAAAGCAAGGGAATCAACCTCCGCTCTTTTCTCCCTTATTGCTGTGTTATCAAGCCACCACGCTCTGCGATAGGTAAGGTGAAGGATGCACTTCAAAAGACCCCAGAAAACGATACAAAATTTGCCGAGGATTTCCTTTGCCGCTGTTTGTACAAGGAAGTTATCAAGCCAAGCAGCGACCACTTGTATACATGGGAAACTTGGGCACCGCCGTACATGAATAATCATAAACAGAGTCACATATAGTATGCGGCAGTTGTATTTTCTTGGTAAGGTGCACTTTTCTTAAAGTAGTTGTTACCATTTTCGTAATTTCAATAAATTATTAATATCACGAATGGCAAGGAGCACCTAAATTAAAGATTAGTTATTTCTGAGTAAATATGGTAATTGTTCACACATATACAAAATATCGTGACTTTTTGAAGAGTTGTCTTGGACTTAAAGTTTTAATCATCTTTGTTAATATTGTTTAAATCATGCTCGTTTTAGAGCATAAGTGATTCTTAACCATTTTGCAAAGCGAAGAGCATGTTAAAGTTCTATTTAGTAAAGTTAGCATTTCTTTCCTACTAAAATAATTATGAAAGGAATTATAAGCAAAACTTTATGGTTTTAGAAATTTTACAAGAGTATTTTTAGAGTTTTTTGGTACATTGTGTTAGAATGTTGAGCAATAGTTTGAGAGTTAATAAAGAATCTTCTTGCTAGCCTATTTGATTTATGTTTAATGTATGTTTGGTTTTCCCCTTCGTCCTACTAATTATCACGTTGTCCTCATTTATTGCTACAGGGGTGATAGTGGGTAGAGGCCAGAGTTGGAAGGAAGTCCTATGCCACATAGCAATATGATATGATAATTTCCTTTTCACAATATTAGTATCGAACAAAACTCCCTTTTTCGGCCGCTCTATCCATATGGTCATCTAGAAGAGCGGGCTCTGTATTACCAAACTCCCTACACAGGAATCCCACTCCATCTGGGCACATGTGATTTGAGGAATATTTAAAAGGGATCCTTCAAAATGTCAATATAACTCGAGGAAAAGGCACAAAATATTTAAAGGTAGAGCATTGAACATTTTACTGAAACAACAAATTCTTTCTCACTTTTTTAAGACAGAAATTGCATACTGTTGTGCTTAAAAACTAAATTCCTGCTTTTTTATTATTTCACTATAACCTTTTAACTTTGCCTCACGGCTGTCGCTTTAAAACTATTATGATATTCATGAAAATTCCCCCACTCCGAACTACCATTTACATGAAAAAATGTGCATTAGTTTTAATTTTCTCAAAATGACTATAATGATTATGGTTAAAAATACTGTATGTTTAAGATATTTACATGGCAAATAAAATGTATGTCTCGGAATTTCTCATTAGCCTGGAGAGCTTCTTCACTATAAATGACTTTCGTATAATCCGTAAATGTAAGAGATAGACAAAATCTCACTATGCATAAAATGTAGACCTCATTGAAGAGACAATTTATGTCAAATAATATTTTTGGTGGCGTTAACCATTTTCGGATACATTCCTTGTTATTGGTTTTAGTATTCAAATGCCTGTAACTTTTTTTCGAGCGATAGTCTATATTCTGTTTCTTGTGGTCATGTTAAGTGCATGTAGTTTCAAAATCGTCGTACACCGACACGAGTTTTAAAAATAAGACTACCACTTTAGCCTCTCCATCTTATAGCTACAACATAATGCATAAATATGCAATGAAGGTTTATTTCGATTAATAAAAAATAATTAAAAGCAGAGGTTTTGTGAACAATTCGTGAAAGAGTGAGTGAAAATGTAATTTGAATCCAACACAGGATTTTGTTTATTCTTTTCAATTACCTTTTACTTCCTCTATCACTTACCTAGTAGCTAGAGGGAGCTGAATTTGACCCAAAATTTATATTGGGATTTCACTGGGAATACATATTTTATGTCCCTTCTTGTGTGTGTGAGTGTGAGTGTGTGTGTGTATGTGTGTGTGTGTAGCTCTGTGTCTGCCTTTCACGGCATAAGTCAGAAACGAAAAGTCGGTTAATTACCAAGCCTGGTATTTTTTAAAGTTCAGCATCTCCCACGGATGCGACACAAAGATTTTCACGAAAACCCCACTAATCATTTTATCCTTTACATGGAAAATTATCGTTATTTTAATTTCGTTAAAAATGGTTCGACGTATTTTTGTTAAAGTATTATATTTTTTATATAGTTGGAGGACTAGTAAAATTATATCTTGAATACCTTGGCAACAGTCTAGTGAATACTTTGTATACCTAGTCTACTTGTATTTGATGAATTTTGTACAATTTGTATTGCAAGAAACCCTAAAAGACTGGACACTAACTTACTGCAGGATAGACGCAGAGGTAATTAAAATATACAATGTATGTCAAATGAATTTATTGTAGCATTAGCGTTTCTGAAATATTCCATATTAATTTTAATGTGTTATGAGTAGTACAAAGATAGTGGGACCAGAACAATGAGGTATTGTTCTTGTTGGAGCAATAGGATTAATGACCCTTTGTTCTGTGCCGCCGTCCCCGCCCCCTCCTTTGTGGCCAAACCCCGAACCCGCCGACCACGCCCCCTCTTTGTGGCCTGAACTGAATGCCGCGCGGCAGAGGATTAGAACAATGGGCTATTGTCCTTTGTGGGCTGGTCTGAATGCTGCCTGGCATAGGAGAACAATGGACTATTGTCCTTGCACGAGGACAATGGGTTATTGCTCTCGTCGCTAATGAAGGTGGATCTTTGTCCGCTACTGATACCGGCAGCCGGAGATCGCCGAACAATTCCCTATTGTTTTCGCCGCGTGCCGCCACCATCGCTCCCGCAAATCGAAGGAGGAGATAAGTTCTAAAATATCTGTGTCGATCAATCGGGTAATGTTCATCCATGCAGAACATCATCTAACATTGTTGAAAAAAAATCAAGGATTTATACTGCTAACGTCCCGGCATCGGGCCTCTGAAGGGCTGGACGAAGACCCTCGATCGAAGTACCCCGCCGCATGTATTTTGATTGATTAGTGTGATTAAACGCTGCTCGTCGATCAATGAATACAATTATTCCAATTATGTATGTATGATTGATTAATGTAAGTAAGTGTATATGAATTGACTCGCGCACCCGGTTGACATCGTATATGTGTGTGTGTTAGCATATGTATAACTATCACACTCATTGGTCTTAACCTATCCGGCAGCTCTCCATCTTTTAATGAAAAAACCCAGCAGCCGGCTTCTGCCTGGTAATAACAAGTTTCACCCCCCTCCGCGACTACTGCGTGACGTCACTAACAAGTCGCGACATGTAGACTAGCTCGGCTCCACTCTGTCGGCGTCGATTAAACATGTTAAAATCCGCTAGCCAATGCCTTTCCTTTGTATTCGAAAACCGCCAGCTGGCTTCTGTCTGGCGGGTAAATAACAGGTCTCAACACGCATTCCACTCCCTCCACACCCGCCGCGTGACGTCACGGAACAAGTATCTACATTATATAAGGAGCGACCGAAGCCAGAGCGATCATTTATTGTTTTTTTCAGTGTTCATTCAGTGATAATCGAAATGGTTGGTGATAATCGTGCATCTGATGTGAATGATTACTGGAGCGAATGAGGAGATTATTATCACTACCTATACTTTCATACCGAAACCTTCAATCGTTTAATGCATTCAATACTGTGTACTCTACCATCGCATCATGATCAAATAACTATATTGGAAGTGTGCACAGAGAGCTGTCCTATTTATCGAGGAGCGAGCATGTAAGTAATATATTTTTTCTATAATTCAGTAATATTTTGCATACAGGATAAATGAAATCTAACTTGAAATTATTTTATTCTTCCAGAGAAAATCGTATGGAGGAGGATGCAGAGGATCTTAGTGATTTCGATGAAGTTGATGATGTCTTCGTCTCGAAACACCTAGCTAAATGTGATACAGAGACGTGCACGGATACATGCATTCTGTAATTTGTACTAACCCGGCCCAATATGAACGCATCACATCCTTCTTCCCATGTAACGACAACTGCGAGCAGGAAGAGAAAACTCGAGTAAGTAGAAGAAATGTTAAATTACATATTCATTTACTGCGTCTGATGCTATTCTGTGTCTAACATAAAATTAAATTATTACAGACTGCAAATGTCTGTGCCTAAGGTACCCGTGCAAATAGAGGAGCTGGATCCTGAGAGACGCGATGTCAATATAGTGGAATATCCAATCGCCGAGCACCATACACAGCTTATGGATGAGGATGTCCCTTCACTCCCCGTTATTACTGCTCCTGGTGATGATAAAGGTACGCGGATTGAGAAGTGGATAAATCAGCCGAGTCCAGATTGCTCGCCTGAGATAAACTCAGAACTTTGCAAACCCTTGAAGTGAGTATGACACTCTTTAATCATACTTATGTGTGACAAGGGAAGAGGATTTTTCTGATATGTATTTTCTCTTTCAGGCGAATGAAATCGTTTGCTAAATCTACTTATAATATTGCTTTGAAAATACGTTGCAGGAGTGTGAAGAGGGAGTGGAGCAAGAGGAAGAACGAGACTGGCGAGAAAAAGCAGAAGAGGGAAAATAAGAGGAGGGTCCTCAACGAGGGTCCTATGGTCTTCTTATTCATTGAAGATGCCCTGCATTCGCCGGAGGAGCTTGGAGAATCGATTACTCGCGCTTGATGATGCCAGCATATACCCCTCCCATACCGTGAACATCAGACCATACTATGACATCCCCTCCCTCTACATAAAGTGTAAAAGTTATGGATCATTTGTTTATATTACAAAATCAGACTGGTATATAATATCCAAAAACATTCCAATGATTGAAGATTACCTACACCAAGAAAAAAAGTTTGCGTGTGATGCATATTGTGACAATGTAACCTATACATACAACATTATTGTATTTCTTGACCATTCAATTTACTTCATAACTACTTGTTTAAATGATGATGTAATATCTTTAAACATTGCGGGTGTAAGGAATCTAAAACGGCTATTGCCCTATATTGAAAGACACTTGAATATTTTAAATGATTTCTACAAGTCAGGAGCATCTAGTTTTTCAGGGCGTAGGAGGGGGAGAAATAAAATGCTTGATATGTATGCTAAAGTGAATAAAAGGGTGTCTTAGTATATGAATTAAATTAATTATTCATAATCGTATCCTAGTACAATCCTCCACAAAAACCATTCACCCATTTCCAAACACACACATAATTATATAATTGCTTGCATCACGTGAGAAAGAGGTTTGTAGGTAAATACTTGGTCATGTACAACCAGGCAGTACATGACATCTGAGTGGGGATACTTGCAGACGCTTGGATGTCGAGTCAGATGTTCACAGCTCCATTTATAACCTCTTGGGTTGGTGAGAACAGCCTATTACGAATAATGGTGCACGGTGAAGAAAATCCTTTCTCTTCATGAGGGGATAATTATCTCTTTCATAATAGGAGATTTGAAATTTGCAGTATATTTCATATAGTGAGGCAAGCTTTGAATTTTTAAAGTCCAAGTTCAAATCATGGTAGGGGTAGTATTAACTGTTGAGGAATAGTCTCAAATTAGTAATATTGCAGTGATCAAACTCGGAACTGTTCATGCTAAAATAACCCAATCTTGCAGTCTGCGCACACACTATGATGAAGCCAGGATTCTCGAGCTTAAACGTTGTTGCTACATTCCACGTGAAAGATTTTGTCTGGGGTACAACAGGCTGGGTATGAAGATCTATGAATCGAAAGGCAAGATGTAGAGGTCTATCAGACTTGACAATTTTTAGAATGTGAACACTTTCAGCATCGAAAAGACGAATTACAGGCGTCCTCCATTCGATTACAATTAACTTTACATTAGCTTCCTCTCCATTCGAAGTCTGGACACAATTTATAGAATGTTTTGATCTTATGAGAACCAATTCAAACTTGCATAAGCTCCTTGTGATCATCAGCAAATCCTAGGAGCATCGAGAGGGGGACTACAGCATTGAAAGCCATTCGCAGGATCTACTATATCAACTTCATCACCAGGATAGACCCATCCTGCGTTCAGATGTCGATTCGAATCCATAGGGTTGAGAGTCACGTAATTTCGTATAGTTGTAGTAATTCCAGGATTCCTTGTTCTGCCTATACTTGTAGCATTCATATTTAGACGTATCTCTTTAAACATGAAGGCTATAGCATTATTAGTGAGCTTTGCTGTACTCGTAGGAGATCCATCTACCTTGGTGAGAGCATCTTCGATGTAGATATAACTCTTCTTAGTTAGCGTATACAAATCTTCAGCCTGGCAGGGTATTCTAATTTCGTCATTTACATCCAGATTGGAGGTGTTATATAGTAGAGAAACATGCTCCTCCTCCTTGGTGAGCTTGTCATCAAAGGCCGGAACGTCTGTCACGTTTAAGATGTCCATTATAGCGGTTTGCAGCCTAAACTCTCGAGGAACTTGCGGTTAGCACGTATTAGCTCCACTGAAGCTGGAGAGGTAGTATGCTTCAAACGTACTGTACGTCGTCTATTATAGTAGTTGCGATGTCTTTTAAATGTATTGCCATTGCGCCTTATGTGGAGTCTTGTAGCGATAACCTCGTTCCTGAAGTTGATTGTCTTCCCGTGTTGATCCACCACTCGAATAGTGATTTGATCTATATAGTTTGTATCTATAACTGGTAAATATATAGGGTTCGAAGGTTCTTGAGAGACGTGATAGCCTGGTGGAATAGAAGGGAAAAACTCGTACAGCGAATGTTCACTTTTACAGTCAAGGAAAGAACCTGTTGCAATACTGCACTCCACACGTATGATATTCACCTTAAATATATTCATAAGATCGTCAGATTCAAACGTTTCCCCAGCAGGAATTATTTTAGTGTCGGTGAATCCTGGAAGCGTGCCAACAGATCTAGCCTTGGAAAGGTTTATTGTATAAGGACATTTAATTCCAGCCTTCATTGTATTATTATTAGGCCTTATGAAGAAGACTTCATCATTCAATCCTAGTTTATCCTTTAGAAATGCATTGATATCGGTAATCTCGTAGGTTCCATGAGGGATGACAATGGTGTCAGGTTTACCACTATGAATATAATGAAATATATTATTACTTTCATTGACGTTTGGTATTGAATAGAATGTTTCAAACTTCAAGAGCGCAACCTCATAATGAACTGGAGGATCTAGCTGTAGAGGCGGGTTTAGATACGTCGAAATAATAGTGTCTGACCCGCTCACTGTAACTGTATAACTCATCTTGACAATGTAGCAGCTCCTAGGACAAATGAAATTGCAAGTACAAGTGCCCACAGATGACTGAACCGAAATTCTGGTATCTCTGTGTATTAAAGAAGATGTTAGCACCTTGTAGACATTTCTCAAACTAAGGAGGTAGCTTCAAATCACCTTATTTCCTCACAGCAACCCAGTGTGTTCCTTCCTTATCAGAGGTATCGAGACTGGTAATAAGTCCCTCTTTGAAGTGAGGCTTTAAAGGTAGTTTGTAAATCATATATACTCCACTAAAATAAGAAATCTTTAAACATTTAGCATAACATTCGATATGTACACTACTTAGGTCTTCCTCCGCTATATGTGCAATCCTCTTCCACCGTTTTTTGGCTTCTTCTTTAAACCCTTGCCTTCAGATCCTCTATTTTTCAAGGACCTTGCGATTTTAGATGCAGCGGTTGAAGATGACATCAGCGGCATTGCAGGTAAGAATCCTACTTTATTCTTCTTCTTACAACTTCTCTTTCGGAGTCCCTTTCCTCGGGCCTCCTACGCCTTGTTATGCCTCGCAACTTCTGCTAAGTACCTATCATGAGCCTTCTTTTATTGACTGTAGAGGCTATCTGAGCAGGGGCCGCCGGCTGCAGCGCCTAAAGCAGCAATGATGGGGATCAATGGTAAAAACCCTCCTCTCTCCTTCTTTCTCTTTCCGGTTACCACTGCAACTTACCCTTTATGATTACAACTATGCTCGCAGCTAACCTTTCACCGACCGCCGCAAACACTGAATCACTTCGTCCTGAAAATGCCAAGCACTGTACTTGGCGAAACGTCGGTATCCACGATGCCTTCTAGACCACGGCCTAGAAGCCCGGATAGTTGTAATTCATTTATTAACTTTCACCAAAAGTTCAATCTGATGACTGTACGCGATTTCAGGTCTTCTGTGCAAGAATCTTATTCGTATTAACACTATTCTTATACTCAGCGTATGTGAGGTCATGCTGTTTGCAAGCTTCGCCTAATTGGTTATTTCCCGGGTCTCTTCTTTTTAGACGTTTTCCCAATTTGGTGCCCAGGCCGCAATATCTATACCCGGGCAAGTGAGCTTCAAAGGGGAGTATATTAGTTATGGAATTAATAATTTCAGAGCCGCGCTTATATTGCTACGACCTCGCCCTCTCTTAGCTCTCATGATATACTAATCGAGTAAGTGCATGCACTAGACCTTTTATATCTTAGTTTGAGGTCTAACCAAAACGTAACCACACGCTGCAAAATTAATCCAATCATTAACTACTTTGCACTCGGAAATATGAATATAAACAGCCGCATACATTTTATAAGTTAGTTGTTAACATGGATCTTGTTAAGCAGCACTGCTCTCTACCTATTCTGGTATTAGACTTTGAAAGTGACTTTAGATGCGATCGTCATGGCAAGCTATTTCCATCCAATGTCAGAGCTCTTATTTTAGGGAGTTTCAGTGCAGGGAAAACAAACGTATTACTCAATATGCTACTCCATGAGAGTGGGCTACGCTTTTAATACTTGTATTTATTCAAAGTCTCTCTATCAACCAAAGTATCAATACCTAATTAAAGTACTTGGAAATATCGAAGGTATAGAAGAGAAAACCTTCGACGACGGAAAAGATGCTTTGCATCCTTCTGAAGTCAAAGAAAATTCAATCTTTATATTTGATGATGTCATTACTGAAAAGCAGAAAAAGATAGCATCCTTTTGCAGTGTGGGTGGACATTGAAATGTCGACTCTGCATATCTAGCGCTTTCCTGTGCTAAAGTTCCAAAACATTTAATTCGCGATAATACAAACATGATAATACTCTTCAGGAAGGATAATTTACACTTAAACGTATTTACGGGAATTACGTAAATACCCACATGACCTCCATGGATTTAAATATCCATGTAAGAGTGTTTGGAACGGTATATCAGAAGGAAGACCCTTTGTTGTGATGTTTCCTGAATTTCACACGAATGAGGGTCGATATAGCAACGGTTTTAATGTGTGAATTAAGCTCGACAAAAAATAAAATGATCATTCTTAGTTAATCATGAGCATCAACAGGTTCGGTTCTCAGATAACTGCTCCAGTTAGAAGAGTGTTTGATCATTTTATTGTAAAGAGAGATGTCAATGGAAACTCAACTCAGGAATAAAAGATTTGCAATGTTCACGATGCTGAAGATAAACATGATGCATCCAATAAGAATTACGTGAATGCTCTCGAAATTAGGATGCGCGATTTCTCTCAGCAAGCTGCTAGCAATGTTGAGATTACGGTTAAGACCCTGATCCATGAATTGATTTCGAGATGTATTCTCAAGAGGGACAAAGTAAATTAACTTAATAGTATAGCTTTTCTTTTTTTAAAAAATAAGTAAATAAATAAAATCTAACACGCAAATTTCTGATGTTTACAGCATTCAGATCTGCTAATATAGCTGAAGCCTACAACCAGCTCCAGCAAAATACTCGACGCCGACTGTTGAATCTTTCCGCGAATAACGCGATGATTCAGGCGTCCCATCATTACAGATGGGGCTCAGCACTGAATTCAGCAACCGGCAAGTGGTAAGAATCTTTCAGTGTTTTAAAAAAGTAATGTAACAAATTATATTAACATCTTGTTCATATGCTACACTATTATTATCATTATACCAGGGAGCTGAAGTTATTTCGGGACGATTCTCGTTCGTCTATTGCCTTAAACCTGGTGTGCAGACATGACGAGACATTGTCGAAATTCTTTCTCTTCAGAGGTCCAAATGCCATCGATGACTTCTTCAAGTAATTAAAATCAATTGCTGAATGAGGTCATCGATACGGATTTATTCTCTGAAGAGCAATAGAATTTCTATAATGCCTCTGAATGTCACATTTGCCTTGGCGCTTTCACTATGAGCAATTTGCACGTTAGGGATCACGATTATGTGACTGGGGAATATCTGGGTATTACTCATAATAGATACAAATTAAATAGAAAGGTACCTGATTTCATACCAATCTTTTTTCATTGTCTGTATAATTATGACAGTCATTTCCTGATAAGGCACCTAGCATATGATAATAAAAATATATCGTGTAGAGCTCAAAGTGGTGAAAGGTATCTACCGTTCAGCAAAAGGTACAGGAACATCAGATTCAGGGTTCTGGACAGCGTTCTAAACGCTTTTGGAGAATGCCTTAAATTCAATGCAGTCATTCTTTTGAGGCATTTTCAGTAGCTGGCATTCTCCACATCTTAATCTATGTGTTTCCAGAGCCTTCTTAGTGCCACATCTCTATGCTCGTATTTCGTGACTTGACTCCTTACAAGTCCGGATAAATCATTGAGGCAGAAGTGGGACTTATCCTGCTGTTCAATATACAGCAGGATGACATGGTGCTGCTTCTTTTCACCTGTTTGGTATAGAAGTATAATGGTCTCATTCTCCTCTATAAAAAACACTGAAATGGATACTCCATTATTCTGAATTCCCAGCACCCCTGCATCAAATTAAATGCTTTAAAAGGCATTTCCACTGGGTATGCTATTGTTCTACATCCATTGTGTTTATCAGGGTATTTAGAGGCTAGCATGCACCATGCAAAGCAGAAGTTGTCGTTTTTCTTGATATTTATCACTGCAGTTTTATTCATGATTTTCAGAGACAATTCAATATATGATGCTGAATGTAGAGGGTCATAGTATGTAGAGCTCATCATTAGGCCAGTTATGGATAACAAGGACTTCGACGATGCTCCCCCCTAACATTTGGAAATGTTTTCTAAAATGTCCCCCGCAATTGAAGAAAAGATCTGATTGAGATCGCTTGACGGAAGTATCAACACTAGCTAAGAATTAAAGGCGGAAACGCGCGCCTCTTCATCAGGTTTATGGGTTCAATATTTACGTTTTAGGGAACAATTCATTTTCAATGCACCCCTGCTTCTCTGCAATACGTTTTCCACTTCTTTAATTATAAGCTTCTTGCACTCATCTAAAAGAATCTGGGATCGAGTATTTCTAACCTATTTTCTACGTTACTATTAAAATGGTATGATTGCCGATTGAGTGGTTCTGTATTTCAGACCCTGACAATTGCTAGCACTAACATTGGCTTTTTTAATGTTGAGTTATTCGGTCCTTCAGATGCATATCCTCTCTTCCCGTTCACGGATTTGAATCATTGGATGATGAGGTTGACGCTGCAGGGGGTACAAGTTCCATGGGCATATCGGGTGATGAGGAGGCTGACGGTGAGTCGGCTGAGACTTCATCAACCCTCTCGTGCGACCCGGAGGTCTGTATTGAAATCTCAATGGACTGGCATCCTTCGTCAGCCAGAATATCTCCTGGAATAATAATAATAATAATAATAATAATAATAATAATAATAATAATAATAGTATAGCATATGCACAATATGTTAATATGATTTGTTACATTATTTTTTTAAAACATTGAAGGATTCTTCCATTTGCCGGTTGCTGCATGTATGGGGCAGGGCCCATTCCTGATGATTTGGAGCCGGGAAGGTATGGAAGGCTGATGGGCAGTGGTCGCGTGTTGAACGAAACCCGTCCCGAAATAAAGTCCACTGCCTGGAATAATAATAATAATAATAATAATAATAATAATAATAATAATAATAATAATAATAATAACAGTATGGCATGTATAAACGATGATAATAAAACAAAATAACGAATTCTTACCATTCGGTGGTTGCTGTATGTATGGGGCAGGGACCCATCCCTGATGATTTGGTGTCGGGAAGCCTTGGATGCCTGGTGGTGCCAATGCTGGTGCAGCGGTCGCGTGTTGAACGAAGCTCGTCCCGAAATAAAGTCAGCTCCCTGGAATAATGATAATAATAGTACAGCATATGAACAAGATGTTAATATAATTTGTTACATTACTTTTATAATACACTGAAAGATTCTTACCATTTGCCGGTTGCTGAATGCATGGTACAGAGCCCCATCTGTAATGATCGGACGCCTGAATCATCGCGTTATTCGCAGAATGATTCAACAGTCGGCGTCGAGTATCTTGCTGGAGCTGGTTGTAGGCTTCAGCTATATTAGCAGATCTGAATGCTGAAAACATCAGCAATTTGCGTGTTAGGTTTTATTTATTTACTTATTTTTTTAAAAAAGAAAATCTATATTATTAAGTTAATTTACTTTATCGCGAATAGCTCACATACACGGAAATGTCGATGTATTTTAACCAGCAAGGAATTTCTATTGCAAATACAGAACATTTATTATTCGACACGGTCATAGAAAATATCTCTTTTAACGTAATGGAAACAGGGTTAAAGTTTTCACTAAATGAATTCGTTAGGGAAATGAAACAGGTCCGAATAGCTATTAACCGAAGAATGTTCAACCGAGGCGTGCAATCTGGAGGTCCCGGGATCGATTCCTGTCGGTCGCCCACGGAACAAATTTCTATTGCATATAAAGGAAATTTTTATTCAATGCGGTTGGTATTCAAATAATTGTATTTTCTCTAGAAAGGAATATAATTCACGCGGTGAAATCCCGTATTTAAATACATAGAATGATAAGTTTGCTTAAAAAATTAATACTTAACTAAACTGTTCACATTTTTTTGAGAAAATGAATTAACGCAGTTAGCTACATATAATTGTATTTTATCCAGAAAGCAATATAATACGCGTGGTGAAACCCCGTATTTAAACACATGGAATAGTAGGTTTGTTAAAAAATGAATATTTAACTATACTCTTCACATTATTTGAGAAACTGAATTCGCGCAGCTAGCTATTAACTGTAGATTGTTCAACTATTTGCATATAAATGTCCGGCATTGAAAACAAGAACGCAATTATAAGTTAAATGTAGTGAGTAATAAGTTAACTTTTAAAGTAAATGAAGTGCTTTTACTACTTACGAGATATGGTGTTTGATGAAATTTCACGACGCGAAGTAAAACCTGAAGAGATCTTAAGTCATCGATGTCAGTTGAGAAATTGTAAGAATTTCCGGTGAAACAGGCTAATATGTCTGTCTTTTGCAATATAAAAATATATGCAAGATGCGTGACGGTATAAAATACATCGATTTTGATTGGCTACTCCAAACCACTCGAGCATGTAGGGGAGCTTCCCTCGCGCAGGCTGCATTTCATAAAACGCGTTTAAACCGGTTGTGGGGAATTCCTGCATCATGCGATATGACTGAAGGGGACATCCTTCTGTATATAACACTAAAATATTATTTTTACATACATTGCAAAAATTCACTGTTTATTATTACATTACCAACATATTCGCTCCAGCATTATATTTGAAGCACCCGTCTGCGATCACAGTATTATTCTATCATGATATGAATGTGAGTGGTGACGCTGTTGCAATCACCTGGAACTCCAACCTCATACATAGGATTGTGTAAATAACGTATTATTTAACAATAATTTTCGAGTGAAAATAACGAAAAAAGAAAGTATTGTTTCTCTTGATATAGTTTTCCTGGTGCGATGTAAGAATCTGTAATTTTTAGGTATGGGGACTGAAACATTAGTCTGTTTAAATGGAATAAACAAATAAGCTTTCTTGATAATAATAATAATAATAGACTTGATTACCGCACTGAAGAACTAAATAATGCATGGAAATAATTGCGAAAGTTACCAATGTTTAAGTGCGGTGTTCTATATGTAGGATCTATACACCATAACCGCAGGAAATATATTACACCTGTGCTTATAATGACGCTTAATGGGAGGGTTTGCCCTTGTCCGGTAACTCACCTAACCGAGATTCGAACTCGGGACCGCTCGAATGTGAAGTAGACACGCTTCCTCTCAAAGAAGCTCGTTATTTATTTGTTATCACCTTGAGGCAATGCGTGATCATATAATTTTTGGACATGGAGGTTGAAACACCAGTCTGTTTAGGATGGTCGTATTTCATTATTTATTTATAAATAACGTAATGTTTAACAATAATTTTAGCGCCAGAAATGAAAAGAAAATATTGTTTCTCTTGATGTAGTTCTCCTGGTGCGATTTAGGGATAGTGTCATTTTTAGACTTAGGAATTCCCTGTGTCTATAGGGGAAATCCACTCGCGTGTATAAGTCTGGGCTGTTCTAACTGGGAAAACCCTAGCGCACAATGGTTTACCCTCTTCAGGAATATACAACATATTTTGAAAGGGGTGTGTAAACCGCTATATAAATCGTTGGTGTCTCTGGCATAACGTGTCCGTGAATTGATAATTACATTACTGCAGCATTGTGCTAGCGCAAAGGAGAGAGTGACAGCGTGCTTGCGAGGGCAGGTGTGGTACTTTACCGACAGTGACTGTTTTAAAATCCCTGCCTACGAGAGCGCTTGCGCTGTTGGGTGTGGTACTTTATCGACGACTGTTTTAAAGCCCCGCCTTTGCGCTTGCTTGCGTGGTGGGTGGTGTACTTTATTGACGATACCTGTTTTAAAGTCCCTGCCTATGAGAGTGCTTGCGCTGGTGGGTGTGGTCCTTAATCGACAACGACTATTTTAAAGTCCCTACCTATGAGCGTGCTTGGGTGGTGGTTGAGGTACTTTATCGGAAATGACTGTTTTAAAGTCCGTGTCCATGTTATTGTACTTGTCGAAGACTGCATGCATCAAGACCTTCTGTATTTTACTTCGAGTATCTATATATTTCTACTGAGTTTTATTTATGAGCGTTCTTTAACTACCGTCAATTAAAAGGGTAACAATGGAGATGTGTTTTTTGGAATACTCTCCATATTTCATTATTTATTTATAACGTATGGCATATATTATTTAATAATAATTTTAGTGCCAGCAATGAAAAGAAGGTATTGTTGTTTCTCTTGATATAATTTTCCTAGTGCCATGTAGGGATCGTGTGATTTTTAGGTTTAAGAATTCCGTGTGTATATAGGGGAAATCCACTCGCGTGTATAAGTCTGGGCTATTGTTTGAATACATGTAATGCTAAAACCCACTCAAAGGGTTATATTTGAAGCATTCGCTTGTAGATATTATCTCTATTCAAGAGTGCTCTTAGGAACTCATCTATTAAGCTGTAAAGTGCATTTGGCCCCAAAACTGGAAAAACCAGCGCATCATGGTTTACCCTCTTCCGGGATATACAACATAGTTTGCAAGGGGTGTACAACTGAATAACTCATTGTCGAATTTCTCGAAGACCGCTGGTGCGCGTCTTTAGAAAATAAAAGATTTTAAAACAAATATCAAATTTATATTTGAAGTCTTCCCAATTGTTCGATCACTTTGCTGGAGTAGTCAACAATCTTTCGATGGGAATGTTTTGAAGTCTCCTCCCTATGTTATTTGCACCTTTTCACGATACTTATGCATGTTTTGAAAGTGCATGTATTTTTTAGCTTAAGTTCAGTGTTCGATTTCCCGCTGGTATTCAATAGCGCTTTAGACATTGCATGTCTAAACAATCAATTATTGCGAGAATAAAAATAGAGGCTTTATTTGTGATTGCTCTTTAACTGCTGTTAATTAAAAGAACAAGGGAATGTTTTGTTTAGGGTGATCTCCATATTTCATTATTTATGAAATAATGCCTTGCATGTATGTTAGCCTGTATTTTATTATTTATTTGTTTTATTCTTCAGAGCCAGCCCTACGTGTAAACAAGCCTTAGAAAACGAAATCTTGAAGTGCGAAGTTCCTTATCACACTTACAAATGATTTATGCTAGTTATTTCCTTGGGATAATGAGCCAACATGCCGACCTCCGTGTGTTAAAAAACCCCAGATGGCGAGCTTCCGCCTTGTCCCTCCCAGCCCAGAAGAGTGAACCTCCGGCGAGTGCCAGCTAGAGCGCTGTAAGGAAAGCAGCTGTTACATGGTGGGGGAGGGGGATTTTAGGTGAAGAGAGAACCAGTCAGGAAAGCGCCGGCGGGAGATGGACCGTGCCATCGGGTTTTCCGTGAAAGATTCACTCGATAGTGAACTAAGTGATGTAATATTCTTATAAGCCCCCCAAAACATTTTTCCCTCAAAGCAGAATTAAACAATTGTTATTAGTCGTAATAATCATACACGCGTAATAATCGCTTTAACATACACATATACGTTGGCAACCAGGTGCGCTAGTCAATTCATATACACTTATTTACATTAATCAATCAAAAATACTTTATTGGAATAATTGTATTCATCGATCGACGAGCAGGGTTTAATTACATTAATCAAACAAAATACTTGCGGCGGGGTATTTCGCTTGGGGGTCTGTGTCCAGCCCTTTAGAGACCCGATGCCCGGAAGTTAGTAGTATAAACCCTTTATTTTTTTCAATAATGTTAGATGATGTTACCTGATTGATTGACACAGATATTTTAAAACTTATCTCCTCCATCGATTTGCGGGGCGATGGTGGCGGCACGCCCATTGTTCGTCGGTCTCTGGCTGCCGGTATCAGTAGCGCACAAATAGCCACTTTCCATTAGCGACGAGAACAATACCCCATTGTACTCGTGCAAGGACAATAGCCCATTGTTCTCCTTTGCCAGGCGGCATTCAAATCAGGCCGCAAAGGATAATAGCCCATTGTTCTAATCCTCTGCCTCTGTCAGGCCACAAAGAGGGGGCGTGGTCGGCGGCGTTCGGGATTAGCCCACAAAGAAGGGGGCGGGGGCCGGCGGCATGGAACAAAGGGTCATTAATCCTATTGTTCTGATTTCGCTATCTTTATACCAACTTTCTTTTCTTTCCATCTTAGAGCCTGTTAGCACGAATACACGTTTGAATAATAATAATAATTTATTGTTCTTTCACACAAGCCGTATGTAGAACAAAGTTGTAAATGTAGAATTGCGTCAAAAATTCAATGCCTTAGCCGGGATTTGCATCACGGATATTCCGTTTCCGTCCGGTTACTCTAACCAACTGAGCTACCATGGAAACGTGCCTGCCACGACATCAAATTCCCCGACTGACACATTTTTCCCGTTAAACCACACGCTCATTGAGTGGTTTTGGTCCTGAAATCCTTGCGTTTCTAGGAACCGCCTTTCTTGCATAATTGCAGCACCACTTTCTGCATAACGTGTCTTGCTGTTCAGACTCTCATTGTGCAGAGAATGAACTTTGTTTTTTCCTTCACTCACATATTTAACTAGCTCATTAGGGATTTCATCAGCCCCTGCTATTTTCCTGGTTTTCATTTCCTTACATGCTAAGTGTCAGTGGCATAGCTTGGTGCTCTGTTCTGTGTATACCGGATTTTAAAAATTGGATTTACAATTTTTAAAATGATGCAAAAAATCCAATACATTAGTGTTTCATAAAATAGTGTAAATTGTCTATTACGATTCTAGTTTTTTATTATTATTATTATTATTATTATTATTTGTGTTTTAGTGGTCATTAGCATCACCACTAATTGCCGAAATTGACTGAACCTACATTTTAAACTAAACTAGATTATAAAAATATTGCGTTAGGTGTAACTTTACAAAATACTGACAAACCATTTTATGACTGTAAATCATGAAAAAAATGTAGGTACTGAATTAGATTTTCTTGTACGTAAGTTCTAGTCGACGATTTTTATTGCAAGCTTTTCTTTCAATGTTTTTAATATTTGATATTCCTTCAACACTCCATTCCTTTTCCCCGCCAAAAAGCAAACATGCAAAACAGTACACGTTTTTATGAATGTAACTGCCAGTTAACCAAGTAAATTTACTGCACAAGGATGTTTGAAATGTCCGTTTTTCTTTGATCTCTTCCCGGAAGACAATGCCAAACCTAGGAATTGGTCTTTTGCCTTTAACTTCATACTTTTTTCATAAGATAGAGTCGAAAACTGAGATTTAATAAGTAATCCATTAAATTGATGGAATTGTCCATATTTATAAAATCATAAATAAAACACGCACAATGTAAGCAATACACAGTTTACGTAAAATTAACCCTTTACTGCATTGCACGTTTGTACGCACATAATGCTGGTTCACCAACATCTGAGAAATGAAATGTTTATCTTACACTGCCTTGCCCTAACCCTTGTCTCCAACCCCTATTGTCCTTCTTCCGGACTTTGGAGAGAGCAGGTACACAGAGACTAAATATCTCATTAAACATGTTAGGTCTCTGCTGCTGCCTATGTGCCCTTAATGCACAACAAAATACAGGCATGTCTTCCTACAATGAGAGGTCGACATTTAGTGGGAAAAGCTATATAAGTCCACTCTTGATAAGATTTGCACTCGTTCAGCCATCCCAGCCTCAACTTGACTTTGCTGCCGCATCATGAGATTTCAAAGCTGCTTAAGTACACAGCACCACAATCTGACATTTAGCAGTGGGGGCGTTAGAGTAAGCAGCGGTGAAAGTGATTATATTAATTACTATTTCATCGCGTCTTATCTCAGGCTGTATTTATTTATATGTTTAAAAAATTACGTAGTTTATCGGTAATTTATTTAGATAGACTCAGTCTCAAAGTCTAACCATAAGCTACAGCGCTGCTAAATGTAATTCAAAATTGAAAATTTATGGGTTCCAATTTCGTTTTGTCTGTAGCCAAGCTAACTGGTGATTCGCTGTCCTACATAAGTTTTATACCTTAACTATTTACCGTCATTTCGTAATTTCATACTGCTTTTACGTTTTTCATTATCACTGCGTTCCAAACCTTGTAATGCCCAAATATTATATTTTACGGTGAGCTAACATCTAGTTGTTGTTTCTATGTCTTGAGCATATTTGTGTTCTTAGATTTCCTATAGCGTTCCCCCCTTATTATCGGAAGGGTATTGGCACTGCTCCAGTGAGGATACTATACCTATGCCCCACAAGGCGGTGCTACTGGGAGGGAGGCGGAGGTGAGAGAATATATCGGGTGTTCAGAACCAAGAGTGACGGTCCCTACAGTTTTCGGATTTAGAGGCCCCGACAATCGGACAGGAAGACCGGGGAACCCCCCCCCCTCACAGAGGGTCCAACACCCCGCTCCGAAGGGATAGTCCGTTTATCGCCAGCACCCAGCCGAAAGCCGAGCGACGTAGAAAGTTCCACAGAGAGCATCCTTTTCCTCCACCAGCCTCCCGAAACACTATCAGCGACACTTCAACTCTGAAACAGACCTAACGGGATGAAGGACGAATGAAATTATGCATTGAACGAAATGGAGGGTCAGGAAATTCAGGGCTAAAGTAAGCCATTCCAGCATTCGCCTGACGAGCGGGAAAACTTCCCAAAATCCATGGGCCAGAGTGGCGGCCGCCGGAATTCGATCCCGGGATCTCCCGAATGCAAGTCACACGTGTAACTGCATGCAATACCGCCTCACTCAGTCTACTCAGCTTATTCTAGCCCCTTGTGTGTTTCAAGCGAACCCAGGAAAGAACCGAATTGTTCCGCTCTAGGGAAACACATATCTAGTATTTTGAGTTTTTGTAGGTATATGTTAGGTTAGAGACCTGCCCTTATATTCACAGCAGGCACAGGATGCAAGCTCTCCCTAAAACTGGAGTCTTGAATCTCTTGCTTTAGAAGTCCAACCCGCTTGTCCAATGATATGCTGTATTCTGTAAACGGTAGGAATTAAATAACTGTGGTAGATCGTCGCAGTTTTGCTTTACACATTAGCGGTAGGGTAATGGTAGGTTGTGGATGCTGCCATTTTAGATCGTTCCACCGAAAATTCGAACTTTTTGCATATTTTCCGGTATGAAAACATGATCGAAATTAATACTAGAAACTATTTCGATGTAAACACTGAGGATTGCCAAAACATAACAGTAAAAGGTGTCAAGACAACGTAACCTTCCTTCCACTCCATTAATCCATACACTCTCTGCTGATCGCAGTCATCATCTCTGTCAATATGTTGCTTTCAGCAGAGTGCAGCTAAACTTCACTTTTAGTAGGCATTTGCTGTCGGATTACTGTCTCTTCTGTCAGCTTGCCATCGAAGTGGAATTTCAGAGGCCTAAGTTTGTTGAAGAATCGGTTGCGCCCTGCGTAGCACAGGAGACCACTTCCTATCATGTTATATACACTTCTTTCGCTCTTATTTTATGAAGTTATCACAGGTGAGTGTGTATATAAAATCTTAATTGAAAGTATCTTACTTCTTTTCACTAAAACTGGTGTATATATTCTTAGGTTAATATATAAGTGAAAAAGGTACGTTAAGGGTATTCAGCCATATATTAAGAACTTTTATTAGTTACTCAGTATGTGAAACCAACCTAAACTTTAATTTTAAGCTTTGTTTTTCGTAATTCTACCATATGAAATTAAAGCAGGGAGATGTTTATGTTAATCACATGAATCCTTTTTACACTTCCAAGAGTTTCAGAAAAATGTTATAAATGGTGGAAGAACGTTACTTTGAGAAGTGGATCGCTTATAGCCATGTTACATACTGAAATGTGCATAAATAGAAAAATAGTCCTGTAGGAACGATTCTGGAAGTTATAGCTGTCTATAGCTTAAGGAATAATTATACATTAAGTTAAAGTTCACGTAACTGTAATTACGAGATTTAAACATGTATGGATATATGAAAACCAAAGGGACCACAAAATTTTGTAAACATTGGCATAACACTGGAGTTGTACCTTAATAATATTTAAAGGAATTACATTTGTGAATTTTATACATACATTTCTTCAAGCTAAAATAAAGTACATATAGGTATATATATACATATGCATATATTATATGAAGGATTAATGCACAGTGATAACATATTATAACTCGTATATATCTGCATGATGAATTTTTCTTCTTCTTTTTCTTCTTCATCAAACGATTGCCCTCCACTTTGTAGGAGTTACACCCCAAGGACTTACAAGCCAATGCCTTCGGTCAGTAACCTGTCGAGGAGCAAGCAAACTCTAGATCATAGGATATCCAGGATGAGTGATCAGCCCAATGTGTGAAGAAGAAGGAAATGAAATGATGACATGAAGGGATGATAGAAAAATTCGGGGATCAAATTATCCAACCCAGCAATCACCTGGCGACTGAGGAAAACCACAAAAAACCCTTCAGTCAGGTTATCGGCCTCGGGTGTTGTACCCGAGACTCCCAAATGCAGTCGCACACATTACCGCGGCGCCAACTTGCTTGGAGCAAGTGAATTCATACTTTTATAAATATGCAATGTTATGCATTCATCAATGTGTGAAGCAACCTTAAAAAGGTGCGAACTCTCATGTTAGAAGAGACCCTAATGCTTATGGGGCTAGAATGAGCTATAGGGGGAAGAACGCATGGCGGGAGGAACGCATAGGGATGGAAAATCAATATGTCGGGGCTAGCATATCCATAGATATGGTGCAATATATTGCCACTAGTGTGGCATGAAGAATTTTTGTTTGTGTACCCTCAGATTGAGTATGTTCTTTTGAGTTTGAGTTGTGTACCAAATGTTCACATGCTCACTGGTTAGTCAGGGCTCAATCTACTTGAATATAGCACGGTAAAAGTAAGTTTAACAATACCTACCGCCAACTCCAAACCAAAAATTCTTTCAAAAGTAGATAAATATTAACACACGATAACGAAAGCTACACCTTACACTATTTCTAAAAATTTGTGCTAGAGTTTATATTAATTGTCACACCCGGCTTTACGCGTTGCATCATGTAAGTAAGGGATTTAAATTAGGAATTGGGATGCTTTTCTAAAGTCGTGAGGAGCCTACAATTTCTACTCTAAGTAATGCGCAAGTCTCCAATGACTCAAGTGCACACATTTTTGACCTGATTAGTTAAACAAAGTAATTTTGTTTATAAGGGTCTGAAAATGGGAGGGTAGGTTTTAAAATTACGGGGCAATGCCTGATAGAAAATAAGGATTAGATAATATTTGGTAGCTGAAGGGTAACAAAAGATTCTGTAATGTACTGTAATAGTACGATGGTGCAATATTTTGACCACATGGCCATAAGAGTGGAGATTTCTATAGTTGGGTTGAAAATATGGTAGGTGTAGCTATGAGAATTGTAGGTTGGCCTGTAATTTTCTTTGGTATTATAATTCCTATTAATGTTAATTTTTCATTAAATTCGTATGAAAATTACCAAATCCTATCTGCAGAATAAGTGAACAAGGTTTTGTCTATATAGGCCTAAGAGTGTTGAATAGTAGTATGTTAGACATCTTTTTTTATTTATGGACGCTCTATAACTGCTGTGGTCCTTAGCGTCCCATTCTATATTGAGCGTGAAGGACCGATAATTTTGCTCAAAGGTCTCTTTATCAGGCTTGAGGTTCTTTTACGTGCCGTAAATCTACGACCACGGGCTTTAATTCCTTTCCGAAGGAAGCCATCCTAAGAATTTTTACGCCCGAAAAAAATCCATCGCCCTCCGCCGGGTTTGAACCCGCGACCTCGGGAACTAGAGGCTAGCATGGTAACTATGTTAGAAGTTAAAAATAGAGGTTGAAAATAAAAGTAATGGAGGTTAGAAAGTTATTGGAAAGCTCATTATTTTTGCCAGATGATAAGCCCAAATATACCGATATTTGTCAAAATCATACCAAAAATGTTCGTTGATAGGAATGTTCAGTACAATCAGATGGAAATTTGGATACGAATGCGATATGCAACTCCACCTTCGAGTAATTGGATTTTAAAATGTATTAAACTTCTCCATTTACTCCTTTGGGCTGGAAGTCATTAAAAATCTGCCATCTCCCCAATAAAGAGCAAAAAATATCCTCTGTTGTTCATGATCAACGAAGTGGGATTGAAATTGGTTGATATGAATATGAAAACCTCCCTAAATTCCAGTTTTAATACTTTTTGAAATATATTACAACCTATATCGGACCGGAAGGACAATGCTTTTCATTGGTGAAAGAATTATCGAAATCGGTTGAGTGACAAACATTGTGTATACATCTCTTCAGAGGTATACGCATACACACATACCTCTTCAGATAGCAGCCCAAGGGATGACTTCCATAGCGGTGCACAGAACTCGAGTTCCTCCAGGACTCAATCTAACACTAACTCGTGCAGTGAACAACGAACTTACGCTTCGCCATCCTGTCAAACCTCTTAACTCACTTAAGTACGATTATCTAAATTTCGTTTATTGCCAACATTTTAATTTTCTTTTTCCATCAGATACGCATCCAAAATCATAAAGCTTGGCAATACTGCCTCTTCCTTGTTCTAATATAATATGCCATTATATGCAGTTGTCCATATTTGGACAACTGAGACTAAAAGTAGTGCTTTTAGCCGAGCCATTTATACCAGAAATTGTATATTATGACGCTTAGCGGAATAAAATGTTATAACATTACATTGTTACCACCCTTGCTTCTTGGAATGGAAAGTATATGTATATGTATTAAGCCTAGGCCTTGTATCGATTAATGTAATGTCGATACATTTGAATGACTAGAATATGGATTCTTCCAATGAATTTAATTGTTTCCAACCCAAGCAGTGGATTATATTATCAATACCGATTCTATTTCCTCTGCACACCGAACCAGTATTGCAGATTGTAACAATGGCACAATCAGCATCATAATTACATCGAGGAATAATAATTATGTTAAACAAAATACATGCTTATTAAAACAATTATTGTTACACTTATTTTGTTGATTAATTTTTAACCACTGCCTTCTGTACATTATAGAATCCTATTATTGTATAAGTAATCATGTTGTCAGCACTATGAAGATCAGACAGCAACAGACTAGAGCTCACAGTTGCGTATGTATACTACTATTTTCAAACAAATTTCAGTTACATACTTTATAATTTCATATTCAGGGAGGTCTAAAAGTAATGTATGACAAAACATGTAAAAAGTTATTTTATTTTGCTACACTCGGCTCTCAGCCTCGTTCCGCATACTTCCTACCCGCAAAATAGAACTGCACCTTTAACGCTTACATTATAAATAACCTTCATTTAATTTCTATGTGCACTTTTTAGTAGATTGTTCTTTTCGAGTACTGCATTTCAGAAAATGCGCAATCGTCCGATTGTTTCATGAGGAAAAATTAGTAAATTAATCTTAAGTTTTGTTATATACCAAATGTAACATTACTATTTAAATGAGAATTTAACTGTTATATTTGTGAACTGCATCTTGCGAATGTATATTGATTTAATGGCATATGGTATTTTTATATTATCATGTTACTGTGCTATACATTGTAATTGTATTTACATACGAGTATACCAGATGAGTAAGCTGCACTTATTAATTTTTGAATTTAAGCAACGTGCTAAGCGACATATTTGACTTAGCCCTTTTTGAATGCCTTCTAATGGCTGATTTGCATAACACTTTATAGAGGAGGGAAAGGTACTGAGTGCATAAGTGTTTCACAGGACAGAATGCAATCGCTATGTATGTCGATACAAAAAATATCCCACGCTGTCCCTGGGAGCTGCAATAACACTTTTAGCCAACTTTAAAAACTTTTATTATTTAGCATACATTCATGCATACCTTTGAAAACGCCCTTGAAGGAACAACCTATCACATACATCGGTTGACAAAATCATTTGAAAATAAAATGGCATATCTACGCAGTGCGATCAATTGGATTTAAGCCGTCAGTCAACGTTGTACAGCCTTATCAAAAATGTTAAGTAGTAGGTAGATAATTTCTCGTATGTCACACACTATGGCATATTTCAGATCATACAGTAATTTTAATGACTGATGCACTTTATTTGTTTGAATTAAAACTACGAAAACCGAACTGAAAATAGGCGTATGACGTTGCAAAAAGGCGTGTAAAGATTCGAGGTGGGGTCTAGTTCTGCGATTACTAATTCGTATAGAAACCTCAGCTCGCAAGGTAGCATTGACCGAATATTATTATCATTGTTGCTTTAACACTATGCTACTTGAGTTATGGTTCAAATCCTTCGGGTTAAGTTCAAACCTTTTATTACCTTTTTTAATCTATTTGGGCCTATAATTTGATATTATTATGTAAATGACATCTTTGGTAACATTATAAGTGTGTACAAAATAGAATAATCATCCTGTTTTCCACCGCAAAGCCCAAATCATCTACGGGCACTCATACGTGAAGAGTGCAGGCAGATTACACCGCGCATGTTACAGCATGCAAGAAGGTCTCTCTGGCAACGCACAAAAATGTGCATTGATGAAGGGGGGTCGTCATTTTGAACATTTACTGCATTGATGAAATCCACGCTCTTTAACAATTTATTATTCTGTTTACCCGTACATTAGCATATTTACAATCCTTTGTCACTAGAAGAAGAGAAACATAAGGTTTAAACATGAAACAAAAACTGTTAGATTCAATATCGTCTGCAAACATACAAGAAAGCCTCCGCTGAGAAGTAAAAAATAGTTGTGCTCGATAGACAATGTGATGCCCAAAAGAATGAAAGCTAACTACTTAACACACTTTACAACACCAGATACGGTACAGATTATTAGGGTAAACATGATACACAATTATCTGATTGTAATTCTTGTGTCTTTGGCTCACAGAAGAGCCAATAACAAAAATAAATAAATTAGTGCATCAAAATTACAGAAAATAAACACAAAGAGAATATAAAAATATGACGAAAAATAATTTCACGTCTGTGTCAGATTCAAACTTCCGAAGCTACCCTCTGCTTTACCTCATTCCGGGAGCTAACCCACTCGGCCACGACCCACTCGCTGTATCTCGCCTTTCGGAAAAGCATTCCTCTATTTCCTTGCAAACATTATATCTATGAAACGCCGTATGTTTTAAGGCTTTTGCAGCTCTTAGGTTCTCATTAGGCCTTTAATAATTAATGTTAGTTGCGTATAGTACCGAATAGAAGGGCAGAGCTACAATAACAGTTTTTTTTACTCAGAGGGTCAATGTTTTCACATCAGACTATTAACTACGGGTGGCATAGATACGAATACCCAGGGGCTGCTCACCTGGTATATTCATAAAATGTTTATAATACACCTTCATTTCTTAAGAAAAGGTTGTATTGTGAACCTGCTATATGGTACCCGATAGGCCACTGTTTACCTTCCTACTTGCCTGAAGGATGATTATGTCCCATATAGGTATAGCGTTATTTGTATGTTGTGTGTATGTGTGTGTGTGTGTGTGATCGCGCGCGAGCGTGTGTGTATGATCAACATGCATCTATCACGAGTCCATTTTGTTTTCTTATGTTGCGTGCCGACTGCAAAACTTTGCTACGTTTTGCTATCACATATCGTTTTTCGCAACAGCCAACAATTGGAATATAATTAATTGGAAAAAGTGACAAAATTAAACAGTCCTCATAGCAGATACTGTTGTGTGTATGTATGTATGTATGTGTGTGTGTGTGTGTGTGTGTGTGTGTGTGTGTATAAATCTGATCACAGAGTATTCTCTACACAATACAACTTCATAAGATCCGTTATATATCATAGTAACTATCCATTAGAAGTATTCATATAAAAATGATCCTTCTATTGTCATTACTTTACTCCTGATAAACCTATGATTACAAATAATCTTAAAGGGAGAAAAACTGGATTTATTTAACTGCACAATACGCATAATAAAACACGAGTATTGGCATATGATCAGTATTTTTACTTTCTCCACTATTTACGCATAGTAAATAGAGAAAGTATTGTATTCCACCGAAAAATTTGATACCGAAATTTTACTGGAAATACACCTTTTAGAGTTCCTGAATAAAAAAAGGAATGCTTACAAAAAGGTATGCGCCTATGTGTGTATGAATAGCACTACTTAAAAACAAAAAAGTCGGTTAAACACCAAACTTTATATTCCATTTTGGCATATTCCAAGGATGCGTCACGAAGATTTTTAAGAAAATTCCTTCCAACCCAAACTACCCTTTACACGGACAAATTTTCCTCATTTTTTATTTTTCCAAAAATGGCTCTAACTATTTTGTCTAAAACACCAATGTTTAAGGTATTTGCATGACAAGTAAAATGTATACCCTGAATTTTCTCCGCCTAGCCTGTGAAATACTCTTCATTCGGAGTGACTTTTGTATAACTGATATTCCGACACAGAGAGACACAATCGTTATATGTAATATGTACATCTCGTAGCAGAAAATTTGCGTCTAATAAAAGTTTTTTGTGGCGTTAAACATTTGCGAGATATTCTCGCTATGTATTTGAGATTTCACATATTTATACTTTTTTCAAGTGGTAAGTCGCTATTCGTTTTTTCTCGTGATCATGAAAAGAGCATGAAATTCTAAGGTCATTACGCAGAGATTCACATTTTAAAAATCTGACTATCGCTTTAACTTATGTTATGCCTCTTATATCCAAAAGAACGCGTAGATGTGTAATAAAAGTTTACCTCTATAAAAATAAGTAGACAGAAGAACAAGCTTTAGCCTGCGAGAATCTCAGATTTTAATACAGGGTGATGCAAAAGTCTCTTGACATTTTCCTGACATCGCTAGTGCATGGATTTCTTTTATAGGCGATTTGACAGAATGCTCACCGAGAAGAAAGTCGTTTCAGCTCAAATGCGTGGAATCACTTATGAACAGGTCCAACAAGATTTCGAGAGAAAATTCAGGAAACCTCAACCCTCTCAGGTAAGCTATCACAGATCTAATGAACTGGCAATGTGCAGATGAGAAACATTCAGAGAGACTGGCTTGCACAAACAGGATGTCATCACATAAGTCCCTAACAGGGAGCTTGATGTTCCGCAAAGCACTGTATGCTACACCTTGAAGAAACGCCCAGGTACTGCACAAGTTTGATCCTGAGGATTCCCCCGCTTAACAAACTATGTGTTTTGACTTGTTAGCTGCAGTCAGAATGAAAATCTGATGAAGAATGTGCTGTTCAGTGATGAAGCAACATTTCATACATTTAGTCACGTGAACAGGCACAGTTGCAGGATTTACGTAAAAGAACAACCAAATGTGATCCAGGACTAGCAATGAGACTCACTGAAGGTAAGTGTCTGGATGGGGATGACTTTACACACCTTTTATGTTTACAGAACGGCCAATTACAGGGAATATCTACCTTGACATGCTACAATAATTCTTGGTACCGTAGCCGGAAGAGGATGGAATAATTGCTTTCCAGCAAGATGGCGTATCATCTCATTTTGCCTTTGTTGTAAAAGAATACCTCAATCACTACCTTCCAAATGATAGGTGAATAGGTCGTGGCTCACGGAGAATTTGGGTGCCCCACTCTCCAGATCTGACACACTTAGAATTTTTTGCCTGGGGGTTCATTAAGTCTAAGGTGTATCAAACACAGATAACACCCTACTGCAATTATGGTAGCAAATAAATGCAGCAGCAGATGAGATCATGCCCGCTATACTAAAGAAAGTATTCTGGTCTGCGGAAGAAAGGGGAGTTCACATGAAATTCACTAAATGTAATATTTTGTATAGTATGGTTCTGAAGTACAAGAACTTTTTAAATTAAATGCCTGTTTCACTAAATTGTCAAGAGACTTTTGACTCATCTGTATGAGATGTACTAATGTAACAAGTGCTCATTCTTACAATTATTTGATATGTCCTGCTAACAAACGGGAATACAACATTAAATACAACCAACACATTCTTACATTAGGGTTATCAGAAGGTTTTGGCATCCAGAAATTCAGTTCATACATCTATATCAACAGAATAAAGATTATGCAGAGCTTTTGACACCCTTTCATTACACACGTATATGTAGTAGATATTTGTTAAATGACAAAGCAATGAATATAGCATCATACCATTCGTACTGTTATAAACGGAATGACTGTCGCTTTTTAAGCTCTTTCTTCTGTTTGTTTAACTATTAAGACATGGCCAACTATATATATATATATATATATATATATATATATATATATATATATATATATGTATGTATTACTTTAAATAAAATGTAACCGGGTTTCGTTTTTACTGTGCAATCACCTCGGAGTAGTGCAACTAATCGCATTCTCTATGGAGCACAACTATTTCTTACTTCTCAGCGGAGGCTTTTTAAACCCTCTTTAGTCTTTTAGTAAACTACGAATTGAAATTGAAAGGTGTTTTATAGCCCATGTCCGTCAGAAGGAATAGGGCTTCCTCGTTGGTTAAATAATTATCAAAATCATTTAAGCGGTTGTTGAAATTACCGCGCGCATAAACACACATACACACAAACTCAAATACATATACACACATGCACACAAATACGCACACACAAATATTCTCTCTTTATAATAGCTATACAGAATGAAAATGACTTCCAAGATATTCGCAAGCATTTCAATATATAATAGATACTATTAGTTATGGAAATTTATTAAATATACAATATTCGAATAAAAATTATTACTGTCATTTTTGAGAAAACACGACAAATTTTCCATGTAGATTACTCAATGTAATCTAATATTATCTGTCTTCTTGTTTTAGAGCTATGTTTACATAGACTCACGCACGCGCGCGCGCGCACACACACACACACCTTCTTCTAAAAATGCAATTGTTGGGTTTTGGGGTTTCAAAATGCATATTTCTAATGAAATCTAGTTATTGAATGTTTGACTGGAACGTGAGACTTCTTCTACCTACAGCAGATAAAAACATAGTAAGTGAAAACGTTTTAATATGATGAGCACCTTCTCGTAGCTAGAAATCTGTTCTGTACGACCTTTTCCATCGGTGACGAATATGAAGTTATGGTGTTGCTTTTATTCTTGTATGAGATTTTTGAGATGTCCAGAAGTTTTCTCTATCATATTAACTTTTCACTAACCTTAGTTTGTTCTTTGCACTATTTATCTATTGACAGAGACGTTCTGCTAGCTCCTCGTTCATAGCAACACTTTTTGGAGTATAATACAAATGAATGACTGAGCCAATCTTAAGCCCCTGTATCTCGCTTTCATACTTTCAACTTCGTCAACTCCGATGTCAATATAGAGGAAATGGTTGAAAGCATCTTCTGTGCAGCTAAGTAGAGGGGTTTACAGGACCAATTAACTAAGGGAGTATGTTAGGGGCTTAAGGGGGTAGAAGCGTACAGCTGTTACAGTTTGTTGGTGACGGAGTGAAGGGGATATAAATAAGGAAGTAGCCTTATGCATGAACCCGCCAATGTCTTCCCCTCATCTACTTCCGGATGCGTTAATTTGCTCTCAAGATTTAGGCCACGTCTTTAGTTGCTACTAACATGATCTTATTCCCAACTATCTGGATTATATTTCTGTTACTCACTAATAGACGAGTACAGTAAAACACTGAGTATGGATTCTGCAAAATCTCTATTACTACGACGGTTTAGCCCATGAATAAACTACCAGCCTAGTATAAGAATATCAGGAATATCAATCAATCACATTAATTTTATCGTTCCTTTTATCACACCTCAGGTTTAAGCGTTTATATTATTTCATCCTAACAGCAAACTGATACATCTTTATCAGATTCTTTGTACATCCAATTAATTTTATAGGCCATTGTGTTTCAATTCTCTTCAGCAATATAATTGATACCAAAGAGTTTTAATCCGTAACCTTGGGTTAGATTCTACCGCAGTCTCACACACAATCTGCAATAATTGCTTTGTCCGTCACCCAACACAATTGAGCTACTGAGTACCGTTTTATTAGTTCGTTGTTAATTTTTGAGTGACGGTTATGTTCTTGGAGGTAAGTAATGACAAATTATACTGCTGCGATTATGGGCAGGAATAGAATATACCCCATATTCTACGTTGGGTTCCTACTTTCGAATTGGGTTTTTTTTCTCTTTTAGATGGCTATGGTATCCTGTTGATGCGGTTTGATAATCCAACGTTAAGTGATCGGGTACGGGGTTGCTATAGTTGCAGAAGAAATTGAATTCAGTGACAACGACAGAAATTTAGATCCAGTTTTGGTATGTGGTTTTGATAGTAACACAGAATCTGAAAGTGATGACAGTGTTAGTGAAGTAGATAATGGAACGTCAAAGAAAATGTGTTTTTCTCTGAATGTAGAAGATGATGCACCAATTGAAAGTAACCAATGTGCACTTTATTAATATGGGAAAAATTGTATAAGAATGGATCAACGACAAACATTCGAACAATGAGATACAATATCATTTTACACTTGCCAGGGTTAGTTGGTCAGGGGAAAAGTATTTCTCCAAATAGTACAGAGAAAAATATGTGGGAAGTTTTCACAAATAAAAAAATCCTGGCAGATGTATTTGTGCATTCCAACAGTAATTTGCAACAAGTGAGACACACTAAATCGGCCAAACCAGATTGAATATCAAGAACTCAATCTTGAATAATTGAAGGCATTGATAGGTAGTTTGTTCTTTTCGGCTATTTTTAAATAAAACAATGAATGTTTAGAAGCATTATTTGTAATAGTCGGGAGGTATTTAAATGTATAATGCCCTTGAAACGTACATATAAGTGTAATTTCAGCTTGGCTTCGTTTCAACGTTGCCAGTACCAGGGCTGAAAGGAAAGAGTTTGATAGAACAGCAGGCAATTCGTGATGTTCCAGAAGTTTATTGGGAACTGCCTAAAAACGTTTTCAGTCGGCAAATATGCATGCATAGATGAAATACTCATTTTATTTCGAGGGCAATATAAAATATAGGGTCTGAATGCCGAAGAAGCCTAGAAGGTATAGTTTTAAAATACTAATTTTCAGTGATGCAGAACACACGATTTTTTTATTATTATTGAATACATATATAGTGGAAAAGGCAGTGATGGTGAAACTCTAAACAACTGGACCTTCCAACATAGGCTGTACTCAAGCTCTAAGAGTATATTAAAGAACTAAAGGTAACATCACTGCCGATAATTGGTTTTCATCCATCACTCAACTGAAGGAGCCACGAAAGCAGAATCTAACTTACGTAGGTAAGCTCAAGACAAGCAAATGAGAAATTACAAAAGAGTTTCTACCCTCAGCAAACAGAGGTACTTTTGTATAATTTGGTATCATCGACAAACATTAATATTTTGGAATGTTTAACAGTTAGGTCATTTTTAAAGCAAAAAAAATAATAACAAAGGTCCTATATTGGAACCTTTGGGAATCCCTGAATTAACATTAAACTAGCAAGACATGCAATGCTTCTAATACACCCTATGCCATCTGTTTCTTTAAACATGATAGCATTAACTTCAGTAATGGAAATGAAAAACCTAATTTTAATAATTTAGTAAGTAAACAGCTATGATCAACTTTATAGAACGCCTTTAGAAATTTTGTACATATTAATCTACTTGCTTAAACTAGTCTAGTACTGAAGGTACGTAGGTATTCAGCAAAGTTAAAGAGATTCTAACAATTGATCTTTTAGGCATGTACCCATTCTGCAACGGTGAAATCATTAACTACGTATGAATGAATATATACATACATACATATATATATGTAAATAATACTTTCAATAATGTTTGCTGGTGTAGACCGAACGCAATGGGTCTACAGCTGTTGCTTATCATGTTAGAATATCGAGAGCTTGGAATGTGAAATACTTTAGTTTGCTTCCACATATTAAGAAAATTTCCTTGATGTAAGATATGGTTATAGATTAAACGCTAAAGGATACATCACTACATCCTTTAAAAATATAAGTCGGCATTCCATCAGCCCCTTTTACTCTTAAGCTTTTATTTCAAATTTGACTTCATTTTCACTTATTGCTCTTGTATAAAAGGAGTTAAAATCTTAGTCGGCTTTGAAAGTATATTTTGAAGCACTACTTGAATAAACTGATTTAAAGCAGTAATTCTGAAAATTAACTCTAAAGCTCAGAAACGAATACGTCAAGTCGTCTTAAAAGAACGATATCTCGAGTAACGAGTTTCCTTGAAGGTTTAACAGGATACTTGAATCAGATAAGGTTTAATGCGCATATGGGCAACTCAGCATTATTGTTGAAGCGGTAAGTGCATCACCACGGAGAAAGTAACATTCAATTTTCGAGTTCCGTCTATGCCATTGGAATTTTCAAGCCTGATTCAACTTCACAAATCCTGTATGACTTTTATTCTACTACTCGAATCATATATTTGCAATTTCTCATTTATTCATAGGGTGTTCTGTCATATGATAAAGTAAACGAAAACACGTAACATCTATTGTCAAAAGCTTAAGCCATTGTCTCCTTAGGCAGCTTTAGGAGCCACAAGTTTCCTATCTTAAAATGTTCAGTAGAGGATTTCATGTACCTTATTTGCTTGTTTTTTTGAAACTCTCTGTAGTTAGGGTCTTTATTTGTTGACCTGCTCAATTTATCTTTACGGAAGAAGCACATACGTCGAGTAGTTGTTCAGGCAGTTGGATGATTTAATCCTTAGGATTCTTTGAAAACAAAGCCAAGTAATCAAATCCGTTAGAGACGCCTGCCGGTGTGTCAAAAGCGTGCTTTCGTTTATGGAGACTGCCGTCGCCTTGTAATGAGGAATGAAGGAAACCTGCACGTTATTAGGAACATTCATTCTGCCTCTGCTATCATCGTGACGCAGGTTCTCCCCTCTCACGGATTACAGCCCTTTCCACCCGGCCAGTCATATTATCTCTCATCCAGCCCTTACAGAATAAGGGGGAAGGCATTACATTTAGCTGCACCTCCTGCTTGTTACATCATTGCAACGATCCCGAAATTAGCTGCCGTGTTGCCTTGGAAGAAAAGAGTTCCCGTAACGGTCTGGTGCCCCCGTAAAATCCTTGTGTCATAGTAAAACTACTTTGAGTTAATTAAATTGCGGTTCATCCTGAAAATGTTACCATTAATAATTACCATTTTATTACTTATGAATTTTCTCGGAATAATTTCGTTATCTTTACAGGATGTGACGTCTATGAATATTTGCTAGTCCCAATGAACAATCTGAATGAAAACCATATGTAATAATGACTAGTTATTCCTTAAATCTATAAAGACTGGGAAGTAAACATATCTTATGATACATTCACATGATTTTCTCTCCTCTATCTTTATTAGTGGGTATATAAACTATTCTTACTAAATCTTATTTTACTGTTTACTACTTTTAATCCAAATAAACCTTTGAAAAAATAGCTACGTTACTCATTTCGTTAAAATGCAAAGAGAACAACGAAGTCAAATGTTTAACAGCAGAAAATTGATGGGACTTGTAAAGAATAAGTATTGAACAATTCGCACTATTAATAACGGACATCTCAGAAATAACTTATGCCACAATAAACTTATTTTAAGTAAATTCTGTTTTAAAGAGGTGCACATTTCTTGTGTGGTAATACATTTTCGTCAATCATTTGACGTTTACAAGACTATACAAAATTCCTTCGGAATGAAGAGGACTTCCCAGAAAATTCAAGATATACATTTTATTTGTCATACAAATATCTTTAATATATGGTATTTTAATCAAAATCGTTAGAGCCAGGTTTTAGAAAATTAAAACGTTTCGAAAAATGTTCAATCTAAAGAGTAGTTGAGAGTGTTAAAATTTTCTTGAAAATCTTTGTATCGCATCCTTGGAAGATACTAAACACAAATAATGAGTTTGGTATTTATCTGACATTTTGTTTTTGAGTTATGCTGTTGGGAGACACACAGAAAGATACTAAACTCAAATACTTAGTTTGGTATTTATCCGACTTTTCGTTTTTCAGTTATGCTGTTTGGAGACACACAGAAAGATACTAAACTCAAATACTAAGTTTGGTATTTATCCGACTTTTTGTTTTTGAGTTATGCTGTTAGCAGACACACAGAAAGATACTAAACTCAAATACTAAGTTTGGTATTTATCCGACTTTTTGTTTTTGAGTTATGCTGTTAGCAGACACACAGAAGGATACTAAACTCAAATACTAAGTTTGGTATTTATCCGACTTTTTGTTTTTGAGTTTTGCTGTTAGCAGACACACAGAAAGATACTAAACTCAAATACTAAGTTTGGTATTTATCCGACGTTTTGTTTTTGAGTTATGCTGTTAGCAGACACACAGAAAGATACTAAACTCAAATACTAAGTTTGGTATTTATCCGACTTTTTGTTTTTGAGTTTTGCTGTTAGCAGACACACAGAAAGATACTAAACTCAAATACTAAGTTTGGTATTTATCCGACTTTTTGTTTTTGAGTTATGCTGTTAGCAGACACACAGAAAGATACTAAACTCAAATACTAAGTTTGGTATTTATCCGACTTTTTGTTTTTGAGTTATGCTGTTAGCAGACACACAGAAACACACACTCATACATGGACATGTTTCCAAAAATTCTCTATTTGGATTCAGGGCGCCTCAAAGCATGTATTTACGGTGAAATGTTGGTATCGAAGTTTTGGTGGAATGCAATATTTCCCCTACTTAATATACGCAGTAGAGAAAGTAAAACTTAAAAACTTTTAACAATTCACTTAGAATGAAGTTTGGAAAGGAGCATATTTTAGGTTTCTATTTTAAACAAATTGTAAAAGTCAGAATCGATTTTCATACTCGTTGGGTAGAGGTAGATGCACCGTTTTTAAAATCTGGCTTAGAACTTCCATTCAATGGTGAGAAATAGTGATGATTACTTACAGAAAAATCTGATGTGTTACACTCACATGACTTTCTCTACTCCTGTACAAACTATTTCTACAAACGCTTATTCTCGATATGCTCCATGTTAAACGAGGTATCGATATGTTAATCTTATTGCTAATTTTCTTGTAGATCCAAGGGGAATTGCTAAGATTTAAGCGATATTCAAATATTTTAAGAGGTGGTTGCTATGTGGAGTATTCCATTCTCTTTGCATTACCAGGGCAAAAAAATGAATAACGAATTTGAGAAAAAGTATAAGTATTGGAAAATTTAAGGGAATAACAAGCAATATCTCGAAAATGGTCCACGCAACAAAAAAAAATGTGTAGGACATAAATTGTGTATTTTAATGCGATCTACATTTTTTGTGTAGTAAACTATTGTCTATCTCTTATGGTTTACCAGTTATGCAAACGTCGTTCACAATGAAGAATACTTTTGGAGACATTCCCAGAAAATTCGAGATATACATTTCATTTGTCATGAAAATATCTTAAACATATGACATTTTAATCAAAATTGTTAGAGCCATTTTGAGAAAATTAAAATTTTCGAAACATGTTCCATGTGAAGGGTAATCTGAGGGGGAATTTTCTTGAAAACCTTCGTATCGCATCTCTGGAAGATACTGAACCTAAATACCAAGTTTGGTGTTTATCCGACTGTTCGTTTCTGAGTTATGCTGTTCACAGACTAACACACAGACAGACACACACACCCACGGACATGTTTCCAAAAATGCTTTTTTTTGGATTCAGGGGTCTCAAAGCATATATTTCCGCTGAAATCTCGGTATCCAATTTTTGGGTGGAGTACAATACTTCACCTAGTTACCATACGTAGTAGAGAAAGTAAAAAAATCTGATGTGTTACACTCACCTGACTTTCTCTACTCTTGTACAAACTATTTTTACAAACGCTTATTCTCCACATGTTTCATGTTGATTGAGAATTCGAGATGTAAATCTTATTGCTAATTTTCATGTAGATGCAAGGGGAATATGGTACGCTGTAAGCGATAGTCAAATCTTTTATCAGCTGGTTGCTATGTGGCGCATTCCATTCTCTTTGCATGTCCAGGACATAAAAAAATCTGATGTGTTACACTCACATGACTTTCTCTACTCTTGTACAAACTATTTTTACAAACGCTTATTCTCCATCTACTTCATGTTAATTGAGATAAACTTTTGCAGACTCTATCTTATTGCTAAGTTTCTTGTAGATGTAAGGGGAATATATATTTACAAAGGCAATATGGAAATACAGTAGCCTTTAAGCATATAGATATCTCTTAATAGCTAGTTGCTAGGTGCAGCACCATTCCCTTTGCCACAGATTAATACTCTTTGCATATCAAGACAAAAAATGAATAACGAATTCCCATTTGAGAAATTATTGAACAATTTAAGGGAATAATAAGCAATATCTCGAAAATGGTTCACTCAACAACAAAAATGTAAATGGCATAAATTGTGTAATTTAACGCGATCTACATTTTTTGTGTAGTAAATGTTTGTCTATCTCTTATGGTTTACCAGTTATGCAAAAGTCGTTCACAATGAAGAATACTTTTGGAGACATTTCCAGAAAACCCGAGATATACATTTCATTTGTCATGAATATATCTTCAACATATTATATTTTAATCAAAATCATTAGAGCCATTTTTGGGAAAATTAAAATTGTTGAAAAACATTCCGTGTAAAGGGTAATCTGGGGTGGGAGGATTTTCTTGAAAACCTTCGTGTCGCATCTCTGGAAGATACTGAACCTAAATACCAAGTTTGGTGTTTATCCGATTGTTCGTTTTTGAGTTATGCTGTTCACAAACAGACAGACACACACAGACATGTTTCCAAAAATTCTTTTTTTGGATTCAGGGGGTCTCAAAACATATATTTCCGTGAAATCTCGGTATCGAAATTTTGGGTGGAATACAATACTTCCCCTTCTTACTATACGTAGTGGAGAAAGTAAAAATGGGGAGTACAGGAAGAAAGATATGCTGTGATACATTCACACGACTTTCTCTACCAACGACAAATTAACATATATTTGTTATATATTATCGTACTCATATAAAAAGTTATACTTTTATCCCAGTTACGTTATTCGCGATATAATTTTACTTAGGAAGAATTTCAGATTAAGTAAGGCGTGCTAGTTACAACATGCAGAAACAGTATTCAAATGTTTATTTGTAGTAACAAGCTCTTACGCTGGAAAGAAAAGAAGGAAAAAAATGTGTTGCGGAGGAACAAGAATCGCAAACATCCAAGCATTGCTTTGGGTGTGGTGTAGCATGGAATATTTCGAAAACGACTGATGCATGAATTTTTTATATAAATTTTATGTTTTAATGCGTCTTACACTTGTCCTTTATATACTTCTATTTTTAAGGTTTATTTTTAGTTCACAGTTATGCAAAATTTCAATGAAATAAAGGGGACTTCATAGTGAGAAATGTTGTATTGTTTCGTTATTTGCACCACGCTTTGGGCGCCAATTTAAGAATCTTGTATTGAAGGAGGAGTTGTATTGTAGTTCAACTGTTGGGGAGCCGAACTTGAAGTAGTTGCAACCGCACGTATGGTACCCGGTAGCCTTCGCCCCAAGTTTAAAAAATATAAACTTTGTATTTTTATTGTTTCTTTAAATATTACATATATTTTTGCCTCGGCTGCGTCAGTATTAATTTGTAGGGACATGAATATGGCTAAAGAATGTAGGCTTACACAGATTATAATTTTTACTTCACTACATTTATTAATCCTTGACACGATTTAAATAACACTTCACTGATATAGAGAGCTATGAGATTATTTATTAATTACTTGCAATTTATAACTCGTAAACTATTTTTTGTCTCACCTAAATACGTATTAAACTTCTCGAGGACGCGTCTCGCGTCCGGTTAGGAACGCTGTCTACAAGCAACTGACTTCTGAATTTGTAAATTTTGCTCCATTTCAGTTTCTGATTGGCTATTCCTACTCCAATAGTATACTTTTATTTAACTTAAGCTTGTTTCTGATTGTTGATTGACTATTTTTAAACTGTCTCAAAATTACATTATTGTTGCACCAAGAATTACCAGTAGCATTATTAAACCTTCTAATTCATTATTGCCTCAAGGTTACCTCATTGTTACCTCATTATTAGCGACTTTTAACCTATTATTCTCACAGCTTCTACATTATTAAGTTACGTAATACATTCACATAACATTATTCAACATGTACATAATAATATAAACATTAATACAATGACTGTAATATACACTTTTTATATATTGTTACATATACATATTGCTTTAAGGCGGGCTGTTATTATATTTTATATTATATAATTAGACTGAAAACATTTAAGTGTTAAAGGTACTGCCTCAATAGGCAGATGCATAGGCAGACCTCATTTTCACAAAATAAAAGATATTTACATTATTTGCCATATCAATACATTATACATGTGGAATTTTATCAAGATTATTTGTGGGAAAATTAAAGATAAAGCACATATTTCAAGTAAAGTGTAGTATGGGCTGGGAGATTGTTTTGGAAATATTCCTGTCGCAATCTTGGAAGATTCCCGAACTTAAATTCAAACTTAAGCATTTAACGAGGTTTATATAGTTTCTAAGATATAAGGTTCACAGACACATGGACGTATAGACGGAGAGAAACTAGGACGGATATATACATGGACACTTTTTTAAAAATCTTATATATTATATGCACATGGCTTTCTCCATACACTGTCGTTTATTTTTAGATACCTTCTACAAACTATATTTCAGAAAGCTTTTCTCTATCTAATTTATTCCAATCAGGATAAATATTTGCAGAAATAGTTTCGTAATCGATTTAATTGTAGACAGAGGAGTCATGTAGACATCGATAGTCGGATGTTTGAAAGCGGGTAGTTTGTTTCTACGAGTAATCTTTTATACTTAAACGACGATTCATTTACCTCCCCGTAATTAAATTTTCCTTCTTTATGAAATTATTGTACAATGATTTAGAAGATTTTTATGGTTAATCATCGCGTTTATCCCTTATAATTGTAATTTCGTACAGACGCGGCTGTTCCTAATAACGGATGAAAAATCCCCGGATATTCACGCAAAAGCAAGTGAAACATCGGCGGAGCATCTGACTTCTTTAACCTGTCCACGAGTCTTCTAAGTTCTGGAAATGCTACATGATCCTAAGGTATTTAAAGTTTTAAGCATATCTAGGGGTGGAAAAACAAACTAAAAACTTTATATGAATACATGAATTGTTAAAAAAATGGAAAATTTTAGTAACTGTTCCACACCCACTAGCCCTAGATTAGTCCTACTATCCTATAATACTTCAGCTTTTCCATCAAGCTATTCTTTAAAGACTGAGAAAATTTCAAGTCTGTACCTTTCATACTTTTTGAGATAGCTGTACCTAAGGACAGAAAAATGTGATTTTGAGGTAAATTGAATTAAACTTTTAATATACTGAAGATAGTTTTCTTTTATGCTTTAGAAATGCACTTAATACATTCTAGAACTTAATGTTGGATCAACTATCTGCCTCTGCTGTTCTTTTTATCTTTTCCTGTCCCTCTTTGCTTTACTGGCTTTTTTTTTTTTTGCTATTGAACTGCGATTTCAACAGATTTAAACAATCTTGGTTGACAACGGATTTATTGTAAGAAATAAACGACAGAATTTCACTTGTATTTTTGTCCGTAATTTTAACACTTGGAGGACAGAGTTACGCCTTTCTTTCGTTTTTTTTTTTGTAATTTTACCACCTGATTTTCTCACATCAAAAACTTTAATTACATTATTATATGCTAACATACACATTTATTTACTCTCTGAAAGCAGCAGGAGGTTTTTAATTTGAATATGTAATCGCGGACTGAGTTTACTCTTTTTCCCAGATATATAGCGAATTCGTACGAGTCGAACTGCTCTCTGCCTTTAAGACAGCCTCTATTTCACGGCCGGAAATATGCTGTTGGTGGAGTGTGGCTCAATTGCTGGGTTCTCTATCCCGGTTATGGATTAGGATGGGGTGGGCTCAGGATCGTTGGAACGATCTGCCTGGATGATAACGGGACAGGTAGAAGCACCCAATGTTATACCTGTTTTGTACATTTTCGAAACATATTATTATACTCACCTTTTAACTAATATTGCTTGCTGAGGTTTCGTGTAATAAACCATATATATTATTTAATTGAATTTTCAATATTACTAGAAAAAATTAGAGTATAACCAACCAACCAACCAACCAACCAACCAACCAACCCAACCCAACCAACCAACCAACCCAACCAACCAACCCAACCAACCCAACCAACCAACCCAACCAACCCAACCCAACCAAACCAACCAAACCAACCAACCCAACCAAACCAACCAAACCAACCAAACCAACCAAACCAACCAACCCAACCAAACCAACCAAACCAACCAAACCAACCAAACCAACCAAACCAACCAAACCAACCAAACCAACCAACCAACCAACCCACCCACCAACCCACCAACCCACCAACCCACCAACCCACCAACCCACCAACTCACCAACTCACCAACCCACCAACTCACCAACTCACCAACTCACCAACTCACCAACTCACTAACTCACCAACTCACCAACTCACCAACTAACTAACTAACTAACTAACTAACTAACTAACTAACTAACTAACTAACTAACTAACTAACTAACTAACTAACTAACTAACTAACTAACTAACTAACTAACTAACTAACTAACTAACACAGAACTGGTGCCTTTCTGAAAAGTGGGTATGACACAATTGTACCTCTAACGTATTTAAATTTTTTAATGAACCTAGAGGTGGAAAAACAAATAAAATGTCATTGGAACATGTGCTCATATGCTTCTTCTATGAAATAAAAATATAGAAAAAATCAGGTTTATTTATCTTCGCTTAATGCGTCTAAATTTGTTCTGTCTTTTATCTACGTACTTCTTAAGTTTTATTTTTGGTTCACAATTATACAAACTTCAGTGAAATAAAAGGGAATTTCATAGATACATGTATAAGCTGACTACATTTTCACAAAATAAAATATATTCACTTTATTTGTAATATCAATATATTATGCATGTAGAATTTTGATCAAGATAATTTGTGAGAAAATTAAAGATAAAGAACATTTTCCATGTAAAGGGTAGTACAGGTTGGGGGATTGTTTTGGAAATATTCGTGTCACAATCTTGGAAGATGCCCGAACTTAAAAGCAAAGCTAAGAATTTAACCGAGATTTATATAATTCTTCAGTTTTGATATTTAGAGACACACGGACGTACAGACTTTCGGACTAACATGTGCACGGGCGTTTTTCTATTACATTCATATTACATGACTTTCTGAACACTATCGTTTATTTTTATATACCTTCTACAAACTATTCCTTAGAAAGCTTTTTTCTATCTACTTCATTCCAATTGGGATAAATCGTTGCAGAAGCAATTTCAAAACCCATTTTGTTGTAGATACAAGGGGGCAGAGGTAAACGAATTGATAGTCAGATGTTTAAAAACGTCTTGCCATACCGAGAAACAAGTGAATAGCGCTTTACAGTATGATTTAGCATTGAAAAATTATAGGTAATAGTGAAGGATATCTCGGAAATGCCCGATAGCACAAAAAGTTATAGGAAAGAAATTGTGTGTTTTAAAGAGATCAACATTTTTGTGTAGTAAGTTTTTGTCTGACTTGTACGAAATTCCTCCCGAATGAAGAGGTCTTTAAGATCTATTTAAAGAAAATTCAAGATATACATTTTATTTTTCATCTAAATATGTTAAGTATATAGTACTAGTTGCTGCCCGAGGTTGCACGGCTAGTTCTTCAAACTCGAATGACAATTTATATAGCTCCTCCTCCTCCTCCGATTAGAGAGAATAAGGTTTCTAAATGACAAACGAATATTCAAAATCGGTTCAGCGGTTTTTTAGATGACCCCACATGCAAATTTTCTCTTTTTATAACATTAGTACAGATATAGAAATTAATCAAAATCGCCGGAGTCATTTTTGCAAAAATTGTATGTAAAGGAGCGTTTGAGGCGGGGAAATTGTCTAAAGTCTTCACACTTGTCGCATCTCTGGAAGATACTTAACTTGCTTTTCGGTTGTTCTCCTCAAACATGTGTATACTCCTACACAAATATGTGGTTTTTAAATGTGTGTATTTTTAGAGGGGGGATTAAGTGAATGTATTCCTGCTAAAATCTCGCTATCGAATTTTTGGGTGGAGCTTTTATTATCATCCTTTTAAATAACTTTAAAGGACATGTCCAATTACAAATATAAAATAATTTAACAAGTACAGCTTATAATTTTACATTACTTCCTTTACATTGCTTGTACATTAAGTTAACATTAAGTATCATTTTCACACTACGTTGCTTTGCCATATCTAAATTCATCTATACTATAAAATTCAATTTCTATTAAGTATTTATTTATTGTTTTCATCATTACATTTACTGGCTTATGTTGTTTATTTTTCTAGATAATTTATTGAATAATTCTCTTCCTCTAACTTCTATGGCACGATTATTTAGAGTTCCCCTTAATGTTATTCTATAATAATCGTCATTGTTTCTTAAATTATGGTTATGTGCACTGGAATTTTTTTGCATATTTATACTTATCACAATTTTATGCATTCACACACACACACACACATATATATATATATATATATATATATATATGGCACTGTTAACAAGTTTTGATTCTTAAACACCCCCCTGCAAGTTTGTTTATTTTCCATTTTGCTTATTATTCTAATGGCTTTTTTTTGCGGTTTAAGACTTTATCCATTTCTCTTGCTGTAACGTAATCCGGTATCTTACTTGCGAGTATATAAAAGCATAATAGACCTGTTTCATTGTTTTATTGTCCATTATTTTAGTTAATTGTCTCATTACATAAACACCCTTATTTATCTTTTTTTCTAATTTATGCTACATGAGATAGCCAATTTAAATGTTTATCAAATATTACTCCAAGAAAATTAGTGCAATTTATTTCTGATATGTTTTCCCATGTATACTTAGTTTAATACTACTCGGGTTAGGTTTTGTTAATTCAAAGTTAATACATGCTGTCTTTTGTTTATTTATTATCATCTATAAATTAGCATAATATTGTCTTATTTTTAAAATTTAATTTGTTCTAATTTCAACCTCTTTTGCTGTTTGACCTTTAATTATGACAGTCATGTCGTCTGCATATCCAATTGCGATGGCTCCATATTCTTGTATGACCTCAAAAATGAGGTGCGTGTTACTGAAAGTAAAATTCCCAGCCTTCAACCTTTCGTACCCATCTAGAAATCATTCACACAGAATATTGTTTTGCTATATACTATGTGTTAATCAGGATATATACTCGCCAAAAATAGTTATACTTACGTCTATTACAGGTACACAGAAGAGAAGCCATTTGCCACAGATTTCTGTTAAAAAATCTGATGCGTAGCATTCCCACGACTTTCTCTAACCACTCTTCTACTAACTATGCTCATAAAAGCTTATTCTTATATATACTACATATTCATCCAAATAAGCAGTGGTAGAAATAGGTTTATTATACATTTCGCTTCGGTACAACGAGAATATATAAGCCATAGTGACATCCTTTAAAAGAAGTCGCTATATAATGACCTTAAAACTCCGTTTTCTTCACATTACCACAAGAAAAATAGCCTCAGGTGTAACTATCAAATGCTGGCCCTGTAATGACATACTCTTTTCATGACATCGCGGAAAACAACTAAGTAGCCACAGCAATTTAAAAGTGACAAAATACTGAAAAACATAAAATAATGACAAGAAATATCTCGGCATTGAATAACGCCATAATAAATTTATTTTTATTAATTACATGTTCTAATAACATTTGTATTTTTTGTACAGTAAGATTTTGTCTATCCATTAGGGTTTACTAATTATAGAAAAGTCATTCCGAATTATGGAAACTTCACCGGCTTTTTCCATAAAATTAAAAATAGAATTTTATTTTTCATGTACTTACCTTAAATATATGGTATTTTAATCAAACGTTACCGACTGTTTTGAGAAAATAAATTTCGAACATTTGTATATATAAAGGGTAGTTTGTGTTGGATTTGTTTACTATTCGTGCTGCATATTTGGAAGACACTGGACTTAAATGTAAAGTTTAGTATTTATCCGAGTTTTTATTAGTTATACCGTTCACAGAAACACAGGGTCACACAAAGATAAATACACACACCTTCTTCTATTTTTTATTCAATGAGTTCAAAGCATTTATTTTTGATGAGTCATTATTTCCAAAAAAAATCAATACTTCTAACAGAAAGGGAAAAGTATGTGTTTTAAAATTCGAACCAATACCAATGAATATCTTGGAGATGGTTAACACCATAAAAATGTTTATCTTACACAAATTGTGTACCTTAACGGGATCTAATTTTTACGGTCTACCAATTATGCAAAAGTTATTTAGATTGAAGTGGCCTTTACATGTTACTTCCAGGATAATCAAGATTACATTCTATTTTTATGCGAATATCTTAAACGTAAGGCATTTTAATCTAAATCGTTAAAGGTACTTTAATAAATAAAAATAAGGACATTTTACCATATAAGGTAGTTTGGTGTGCGGGGATTTTCTTGAAAGACACTGAACTTAAATACCAAGTTTGGTATTTAACCGACTTTTCTTTTATGAGTTGTTCTTTTCACTCACAAACACACAAACAGCCCAATCGTTTTCTAAAAACAGTTTTACTCTTTGGATTCAGGGAGCTTCAAGACGTGTATTTCTGTTAAAATGACGATATTAATTTTTTGGGTAGAATGCAATACTTCAGCTGGTTACTATAGATAGGTAGGCAGTAGAGAAATTAAAAATGACAAAATGTTAAAAAATTCAAACCAATAACTGATATCTTGGAAATGGCTAAAGCCACAAAAAGTTAATTGAAATAAGTTATGCATTTTAAAGAGATTTACATATTATGAGTAGTCAGTACTTCTCTTGTGGTTTTCGCGATATGCGAAATTAAAAACTGTCTTCGAAATAAAGGGGAGTTCACAGATTATGCCCAGAAAATTCAAGATATACGATTCATTGGTTACGAAAATATATTAAATATGATATTTTAATCATACTCAAAACGCACACACACAGATGCCTTTCTAAAAATACTATTTTTGGATTCAGGGGCCACAAAGTATGCATTTCCAGTGAACTATTTACATCTACAAATGGAATCTACCAGTACGAGGCACAGAAAGTAAAAATCCTAGTTGTTACATTCAATCACTTTCTCTGCTCACTATCAATAGATGAATGTTAAAAAATCTTAGATACAAGGTGAATAGGGGAGGCCAAAATAAATGTCAGCATGACATCACAAAAAACAGGTGAATAGTGACTTAGTACTTCATAAAGGCATCCAACTTATTGGAGCATTCAAACTAATAGCAAGAATGTCTCGGAAAGGTTAATACCATAACACATTACTTGTCAAACTTAACGAATTCTAGATTTTGGGCAGTAAATTTTGGTCCGTTTCTTACGGTTTACCATTTATAAATATTCATTGGGGATAAACTTTTCACGTACTATTATGAGAAAATTAAGATGTAAATTTTATCAGCCATGCAAATATCTTAAACATATGATATTTTAATCAAAATCGTTACGTCATTTTTAGAAAAAAAATATGTTTCCAGATATTGCGTAATATGGGTAGAGGGATTTTATCGAAAATTTTCCTTCGCATCTTAGTAATATGATGAAATTAAGCACTAAGTTTGCTATTTATTTCACAATTGCTTTTGAGGCATCTGTACGCGCACACAAGCACACACACACACAATCACAAAGTTGGCATTTTTAAGAAAGTGCTGTTTTTGGGTCCAGGGTTTCTCAGAACATACATACCCGATGAAATCTAGGTATGAAAGTCTTAGCTGAATAGAAAGCTTTCTCTCTATAATACACTATTTGTAGGTGTTAGAGAAAGTACTGAAGGTGGTGCGCTAAAAGGTCCTAATCCAGCAATATTAAATCTGAGCCTTATCTCAAAAAATATTCAAGATATAACACCAACATTTTTGCACATGTAGATTTATGTCCATTAAGCCCCTTGGTATGCCTTATACAATAAACTTAATTATCAATGAGGATAGGATTATTTTATTAATTTTATACAATCTATTAACTGCAATTTATTAGAAATTATTTTTTAAAGAAATAAGCAACCATGTTAACACAAAGGTATATTCACAATAGCACTTAGAGGTTGCTTTTATCAACCTAACATTTTATTGAGTTACTTCAATAGTTTGAGAAATCGGGTAATTTATATAAGAGGATGTCATTCACCGGAAATGCAGTTCAAAGCAATGGAGAAAGGAAACTCGCATATTTTTGCAAAGAAGTACCTACATGTCTTGAGCACAGGGAATCTTCCATTCATAACAATGGTACCAATTTGTAGCGCAAAATACTACAAAGACGGGCTAAAGTATACTTCGGTGTTCCAAAGTGTGTACGAATAAAGGTACCGTTTCTGTGAAAGAGCGCAGTAGTCAGAATACAAAATAACAGCCATAATAGCATTTTAAACAATATGTTTAATGCATAAGTATTATGCCTACTCCTATAATATATGTGTATATATGTATATGTAATGTTAAAGAGGCAATTCCAATTTATATGTCTGCATAAAAACTAAAAATATCATTTTTTAGGAATTTTTGCTACTTAGTATGCCCTTAAGTTTTAATTGGTGAATGCCGAAATATTTTCACTGAGCTGCGGCGTTGATGCTGATGCTGCAGTGATAAGGAATTTCCTAGAAGTGAATATAAATCACTTCAACAATTACAACTGTTATACCTCGTCCGTATTGATCACTTACCTTCACTAATTTTCATCATACCTAATGTCGAGTAATTTTCCGAAATGAAAACAAGTGACTATTCCCTGCTGAAACGAGTTACAATTTGGCAGTATTTATTTGCATTTGTATAGATTTATCAAGCATTGAACAAGCTTTTTCGAATGGAAAAAGTGATTCTAAGAACACTTAAATATTTAAAACGGCTATAATTTCTCAGTATTTATTGCAAATTCTGCACTTTCACTCCTTAAATATCAGTTACGGTCAATAAAAATTATAAATTTTTATCTTATGACTGAACGTTCTTCGACTGAGGTACACAAAAACATCCTAAAATGTTGTGGGTAATAGGAAGCTTAGAAAACAGGTAAAAATATAAAAATCAGCTTGATACATACTATCCAAGACACTGCAGCTTTGAAGGAGTAGATGGGAAACAAACACTGTCGTTTCACATTTTAAAGTGTAAGGTGGGGCACATTTCAAATAACAATAATAGTAATTTTATTATTAATAATACCACTAAAATTATATTTGATAAAAACTATAACTGTTTATATTTCTGTGGGGCGCCGGAGTAGAGCAATGCTTTCGATTCCAGCTCTCGTATTGAGGGACCGGAGCTCGATTCCAGACTCTGGGGAGACCATTTTAAGTCGGCTCATCCACGTGTTCATCTCTGACTTGCTGATGTGAAGTATCCCCCAGGCCCAACGTGTTTCGTAGTCCACGGTAAAAACTGTAGATCCTCTCATTCTACCGCCACCCTCATCATCACTCTACCATCAGAGACAACGGATTCCGCCCACTAGGTGCCACTACCTTAGAAATGGGTCCAGTCATCGCTTTGTGGAATGATATATCCCCCTGAAGGTCACATATCATATGGGGAGCGTTGGAAACGACGACGATATTTTGTTTCTTATATCTGTCCAGCTATATAAATCAATCTCTCCAAAGGAAATAACTTTACAGAGAATTAAAGGCATACATTTTAATAGTCATGGATATTATATTAAGCAATCAAATTATTGAAGCATATTTTAGATAATGGAATGTAACGAAAGCGTCTCCATGTGAAGATCGATTTGGGGGACTGCTTCTTGAAAATCTTCTTATCGAATCTTTGTAAGATGATAAGTTTAAATAATAAAGTTAGTAGTTATCCGAAAATATAGATTTATTTTTTTAATTCCAATATTACCATAACATATGCTTTCGGTGAAGTGTGTGAGAGTACAAAGTCTTTGTCACCGTAAACACGCGTTTATGCTTCATATTGATGTACGAGTAACACGACGCTGAGTATTGTAGCAGCAGAACAGCACTGCGCATAATTGGTGCCTGACAGCTGCAACAAATTAGGGTGGCTTTAGGACTCATTTCATCCTCCCAAGTGACATGCCGCACTCCGGCGTCTCAAGCCCCAAAAGGCGGCAGGACCTGACTGGCTACATTCTCCGCTCTTTCTCTGAGAGTTTTCAATATGTGTTTCGCCCAGGATCACCTTCCGCAAGAGCGGAGTTTAGAACTCGGGTGACTTGCATTTTGAAGCCCTAGAAGACCTGATATATCCAGCTACGGTCCAACAGCCTCTTCTCAATCCTCTCGAAAGTTTTCGAGAGGAAGCTTCTTAACCTCTTATCCTCACTAATATGAGACATTCAAGCCATCCCCGACCACCAATTCTGATTTCATCCTGGGCACTCAACACCTCAGCAGTTGCTGAGTGTAGTAGAGGCTGCCTGATTGGGTTTCCAGGAATGTTTCCTCATTACAGTGGTGTCTCCGGATGTTTAAAGGGTCTTCTAGATCTGGCAGGCGGAACTCCTAACAAACTCATTATTGGAAGTACCTACGCAGCATACACAGTTTCCTCGGCCAACGAACGCAGGTCATAGTCGCGGAGAGAACATCTACACTTAGGAAGTTAAAAGCGGACTCCACTAAGTCTATTTGCTATCCCCCCACGCTCTTCAGCGCCTACATGGCGGCAGAATTTCCAACGCACGCCAATATAGTGTGGTTTGCTGATGACGTGCTGCTGTTCTTCACCAACAAATACATCCCCAGAGCCTTCAACCTTGTACTAAGGCACCTCCGTCCCTCCCATGTGTGGTGCCGGCGTTGGCGTAGTCCGTTAACACGGAAAAGAGCGACACCATTATATTAACTAAGCGCCACATCCCCGTACAGTGCCATATCTTTAGGTATAGAGGTCACAGGTTTGAATTCAATCACCTGCCCAGGAATGAAGCTAGATAGAATTTAACCTTTCGCGAGCACATCGAGACCTCTCCGCTCTGGCACAGTGGACCATGGCCTCTCTCTATTCTATGTTAAGGTTCTAGATGCCTGTTCACCTCAAGTTGAACGTTTTCTGATACCTGATAATCCCTCTCATGCCTTACGCCTGCGAGATCCGGGGCATAGCCGCAGAGAGCTGGCTGTTATGGTTACAGTGGGCTTAGATTAGGGGACTTAGTTCTATCTATCCTATTGGACGCTCATCCCCCGTGAGACTGCTTCTCGAAGCCTTTCATACGTGGAAGATGGAATTAGGCGCCGGGCCGTAGTATTCTAGTTACTTCAGTTTAAAGTTTGCGTGAATTTCAGAGTACCCTGGTTAGTTCTGTTGGGGATTATAATCCCAGAACTAACCGTTTCAGGCTATACCGTGCTCCTCGCATGGCACACTAGGTAACATTGAAGCACCTCCATCAGCAGAAAAATCTGGACTCCATTCGTAATGCAACAAAGAGCTGATTGGCTTCTAAATTCTTGTCTAAAATCAATAGAAATAGACATTTTAAAGTTACTATTCACCAGAAGTATAGAAGGGCCGCTGCACCTAACAGACAACCGTTGAGGAGCAAAATTTTACCTCCTACACATCTATCCATCCCAAAGTAAAAACATCCATGCTTAACCCATCCCGAAACAAAAATTCTGCGGTTAAATCCTATTGAAGTTGGAAACACAGCAAATACACTCAGGCTGAACCTCACTGTGCCAGCATGTACTCGAGTCGATGAGGCGGGTATGTACACATTATTATCAGTGTAAGATCACATCAGTATTGTAGGAAGGCAATGGTCGTTATGCAGCATGTATAAGAGGTGTAGGCATTGGATCATGGAAACTTCAAGAATGTTAAAGTAGGGTTAATATACTGCTAGCCAACGTGGTTCGCCAAGTAACTGCAGACATGTACTGGCGAAATGGCATTCATTTCATTACATAAGGACATATATAATGAAATGGCATTCATTTCATAAGGACATATATATCCTGAGTATATGGGTGAGATCCTTTCAATTTAACTTCTATTTTACGTACTATTTCTGGTAATGAGAATGATTTTGTTTTTATTATATTTCGGCAAGATTAAACTTTCCAAATTCTAGTTTGTATTTATCACTTGACTTAAATAATTGCCGTTAAAAGGGCATTTAAAGGAAAGTAGAACAAGGCCAAATAGGGCAACAGTAATGTTGTTAATGGGGTAGTTTTCGTGGTTTTTCGCTTGGTTGGTGATGAAGTACAATAAACGTAACTAAACATATGGATTATCTTGGTATTAATGTAAGAGATTTGCATTTGTCCAAGGTAGATAAATATTTAATTTTCTTAATTGTGAACGGATATATTATGAGTTGTATGAAGTATATTGATTGTTTTTCTCGACTCATTCATTTTATTTAATATTTCAGTTCATGTTATTTTCAATTTAATGGTTGGCTAGTTTCGAATTATGTAAAAGAACAACTTACAAGACAAGAAGAATTCTGAGTTAATTCATTGTTTCATGCTTGCATTACAATAAATCTTGCGTTTCAATTTTCAATACTTCTTCTTCTTCCGCAACGTATAGGACTACCAACCTGTTCCGTCCTCAAATAAACGTATTGCTCCATTGTTATTTTGGCGATATCCTCTAGGTTTATAATTTAATAAACTGTTTAGTGTTTATTCCTCTTCCTCCTTTAATATTTGTTGGTACCAATAAATCATATTTTCATTAGTTTTCATTTAGATTATATATATTTTCGGATTTCTTCGTTTTTTATCTAGAGGAGTATTCTGCAACTCCTCTTAGGAATTTTATTTCTGTTGTTTCTACTCTTTTCTTGAGTGTCCTGTTCATAGTCTAGTTTCACTACCACATGTTCCCTTTGGCACTGTTATTTACTTCATAAAATTTCATATGTGTTATTTTTGCCGACTTGTTCTATTTATATTCTCCTTATTGTTCCACTTGCAATTTATATTTTCATCAAGGGTAGTTTTAGGGATGGGTATTTTCACGAGAATCTTCGTGTATCTGCCCTAGAAGATGCTAAACTTAAATACCATGTTTGGTACTTAATAGACATTTCGTATTTACTTATAGTGTTCACGGATACGCACAGAGAGAGAGAGAGAGAGAGGGGGATTGCTTTCTTCTAAATATATATATTTAAAAATATATAAAATAAATTATTAAAAATATATACAAAATAAATATTTAAAAACATAATATATATTTAAAATATGTATAGAATGTATATATTTTTATATTTAAAAACTACATATTTTTTATTTCGGGAGTCTTAAAGTCCCATAATATCTGGGTATCAAATTTTTGAGTTAAATTCTTTTGCTTACTTTAGGTATGTAGCAGGAAGTAAAACTGGCGGGCCTCCCAATGTGTTATAGCATTTGTTTACGTTTTCTGCAGAAGTCTTGTTGTTAAAATGCGGACATTTATTTGATTTGTGTTGTCATACAACCGGCTAATAATAATGAGGATCCGCATTAAGTAGATATTAGAAATGTGCTCAGTCAATCTGTAGAGAGACAGACGGTTTGGAAGTGACGTTGCCCCAACGGGTGCCTATTGAGGTGGAACATGTCTGGACGTACAAACTCTTCACGCTTCGAAGAGATGACAAGAGCGCTTTCAGATGTGTGAGCTTCCATTTGCAACAATGGATTCGATTTTCCGCAATATTTGCCGCACGTTTCACCGCTCCATTTTTCGATTTTCCTACACGAGACCTAAGTAAGTACCTACAGCTTTTAAACTTCTGTAGAATTTATGAATATGTACCACTTTTTATTTTCTCTACCATATACCCAAACGTTCCGTCTCCACACCTGTAGCGTCTTTTGCGTAATATTTCTAATTAAAGTAAATTTAGTTGCTGTGGGACTGCTTACGATACAATCTCTTCCCCTTTCCCAATAGAGAAGTGGGGCGACTGAGAATAAGCAAACGTGATTAAGAAGTGAATCGTAAGAAGAAAATATTGGGAAGCGCAGTAAAACTTTGCAGCAAAGTAACTTGTAGTAGACTAATGCGAGTATGGAAGCTAACCAAGGGAGCGCTAGTGGTCTCAGTTATAGTGTGAGTGAGCATTTTCAGTTCTTTATAACTGTCGAACGCTGTACATGTTTTAATGTGCCTTAAATATTAAATTTCAAAAGGAAAATAATATAATTTTGCTTGTTCTTAGAATAGTAATTTAAAAACTTTTTGGTTATTTCGTACTGTAGTGAAATTCAGCGATCGTTTGTTTGATAACAATATTATTTCAACAAGAACTAGAGATATATAATAACAATTCAAAATATTAGAAAACATTCGTTGAGAAAGGATTGTTTACTATAAAGTTGAATCAGAATTTATTATTATTTTAAAGAAATTAGCAGTGACTTTATAGCTATTAAAATTTGCAAAAGCTAAGGAAGGCAAGCGCGAAACTTATACCTAAGAAATCGCATGCTTGCTATAATGAGTTGTTTGCTTTTAATTACTGGAGAGAAAAGAAGCTGTCAGTAAGGTTTAAAATGAAAGTGTTGAAGTTTATATTCTTGCAAAGCATCTAGTTTATGAAACAAATTTTGAATTCAAAAGAAAGGCTGATTAACGACAATGTTAATCGTTTTAATTTAGGTTGATTGATAGCTAAAATTCGAGTATATGTAGCAAATTAATTGCATATAAACAGTTGTAAAACGGGACTGTGCAGGAATCTGAGTACGCTTGTAATTGAACTCTGCTTCTTTTGGTTGGCAACATTGTGTTAAAAATAACCACTATATTATATTGTTATGAGCATGTAACACGGTTTTCAGTTAGGTTGATTAATATTTCGCCTTCGGGTCTCGGCAGAATTTGTAAAATAATTAATAGACACACGGTAACAATGATAACACTAGTCTGCATTTTCAAACTAATTATCAGATGATTTTTTTAACAGCAGGTGATCTTGAATCAAGTTTTTATGCTGATTCCAGAAATAACTTCAGTTTTTTATATCTCGTCAGGTTTTTACACAAAATAAGATGTAATGTTTTGAAAATTTTACTAATGAGCATAGAAAGTTATTCAAATACCATTTCACACAAAGTAAGTTTTTATTCAAGAAACATTTTAAGAATACTCTCAAGAACTCCCCTAATTTATTTCATGACTACATTTTAACAAAACAAGAAGCCAAAGAGTTTCATTTAATTTTTTTCAAACTTTCTCTTCTTTGACTTCCTTGCAGATCCTTGAAGATGACTGTCCCTCCTCAACATCCAACAGTAGTCGGCCATCATAGTTTCATTCCATCTCCCCTGGTACCTCCTCTCCATTTCCTTAATATCTTGGTGAAAACCTTCACCTTGCTCTTCACTATAATGTCACAGATTTTCTAGACAGTAGTCGATATGTTAATGCAGAAAATGCACCTTTACACTCATGTTACAACCCATGTTCTTGAAATGTTGCTACATTGTTTCGACAATGTCCTTGTAATTAGGATCTTTGTTATTGCCTAAGCAGTTTTCAGTAACTGATTGGAAGGCGGTCCATGCTTGTATTTCTCTGGGGATTTATCATTAAATCGATTTATTTTTTTGGTATTAATGTTTGTATTGTCAATAATGTTTTTAATTATTAGTCCAAATTTAATTAGAATTTTATTGGGTTGAGATGGATTAGGTTTAATTTCATTGTCTTCTCAAAATCTTCATCCTTCATTAATTTCTTTATTTGAGGACCAACAAAAATTCCAACCTTCAATTTGTCTTGTGTAATGAAGGGAAATTTCTTCGAAAGGTACTTGAATCAGGGTACATCCTGTGGTAGAGCCCCTACAAATTGCTTCATCAAGCCCAATTTTATGTGTAGTGGCGGAAGGCATATCTTTTGTGTCTCTACAAGTGGTTCATGCAGGATGTTTTTAGTTCCAGGCAACAAGTTTCTCCACTGTGGCCATACTTTCACACTCTAATATCTTTGCTTTGCCCGACTGTGCCATTCGCACAGAAAACAAAATATTTTTGTGAACCCAGCTTGTTGTCCTAATAGTATTCCAATAACTTTAAAATCACCACAGATACGCCATTTGTGTTCCTCGTATTGGATACCTGTTAAAAGTATCTTCATGTTTTCAACTGTCTCTTTCATTTGAACTGAATGTGCAACAGCAATGGACCCATACACATTCCCATTATGCAGTAACACGCCTTTCAGACTCCTCTTTATGAATCTATAAAAAGTCTCCACTGAGTAGGATCATGTTCAATGTCATAAAAGTGCCTTAACTCGTTTGTTATTGCAGTAAACCAAGTAATTGATATGTGATAAAAAAAGTAACTAGCTCTTGTTCTTTGTGTCGGTACCATGAGCAATGTATTCCTGGTTCCAGAAGACTCTTATTTTTAATACGGGAGCCTAGTAACTCTGCAGATTCCTTAGACAAATTCAAATCATGTACTAGCTCATTTAGTTCACTCTGAGAGAACAGTTGTGGAGTCACGTCCTATTCAGGGCGGTAGACATCATCAGAATCGTCTTCAGTGATTGCATGAGGTTTACTTTCAACATCATCTTCTTCCAAGCTCTCTAAAACAGCTTGAGGAGGAGGAACAGGCAGATCTTCTCCTGTGAAACTGGCCAGATGGCTGAAGGAATACTTGGATACACAACGTGTTTCTTATTTTTCGAATTGCAGCCCTGAACATTAACTAAACGGAAATAACAGTCTTTAAGGTGATCTTTAGGCTCCCTCCACACCATAGGAATTACAAATGGCATGCATGATTCCTTTCTTTTTATGCACAATCTTCACCTCTCAACACAATAGCGGAAAACTGTCTTTGGAGCCCAGGCCTTGTCTTGGTCACCAAGTTTCATTTTAAAATAAGCATGGAACACTTTTTTCACAAAGTCTGTTATATCAGTTCTCTGCTGAAGCACTGTATAATTTCCACAAATGTAGCAGAAAACATTTGGATTGTTCACACACTTGCGAGTAGATATAATGCATTTATAACTTAAATCACGAAATAGCACTGGTAAACAATGCCTACATTACAAATAGCAACCAGCATCTACAGGTGTAACAACCTAAAGACTTAAAAGTCTGTATTAAGAAATTTCCCTCCAAGAAGTGATAAATTTCCCTTCAACAATACCTACTCATCATCTACTGGCTCAACTCTATATTTTTGAAGTGAAATGTGAAAAAAAGCTGTACGTGATAGTATAAAACTAAACGCAGTTCTGAAATCAGCATAAAAAGTGAGTCAGAATCACTAATTAGTTTTCAGTCATCCGATATCATGCAGACTAGTGTAATAGTATCTGCAGTGTATAAAATGACGGAATTGGATATTTATAGGAAAAGAAAGGGAGCTGTACTGACTTATAATTATATATACCAATAATTATTAAAATTGACTTAGACTGTAAAATTTAAGCCTACATACGTGGAGAGAGTTCTGTTAAAAATGTTTAGGATTCAAAATACCATAAAATTAATGGACATCTATGGAAGGGATCTCTATATTTAAGGTTATCTAGGTTAAAAGTAAAGTATGAACTTCCATAATGAATAGAGAATAATTAATTACATACGTTGCAATTCTTCCATATAAGTTTGAACACGTTGAGTAAGTCTGGATAAGTTTGAAATATTTAATTTATACATGAGGAATACAATTTTCAAAATAACCACTTCGAGTTGAAATACAATGATTTAAGCTTTCCCAAATTGTAAGCAATTCTATGGCACACTCAGCCAGATGTGGCAGACTAGAAATCTTCCACGTTTCTCTTCAGCTCACGTGATTCTAGCGTCTGTGCGTTAACTTTGTCTTTTGCATAACTGCGTATAAAGAAATCATGAGGAGCCCAAAAGAATTTACTTTTTTTAAAAAATAATCTTCTAAAAATGCAATTGTAGAGATCATCAATATGTGGTGTCACACTATTTTGTGGAAGAATTTGTGTTCTGCACCTCGGAAATTATCTAATTTGTCCATGAATTATCGTATGACGAGGTATCGTTTCTTATTGACGGTCAGCATATTGCGGTTTTCATTCGAAAATCAGAAGGGAGAAAAAATGCTTTTCGCGCTTAGGACGCACTAAGCAGTGCGTTTTGTACTGTGAAGTGGTTGTTCTGACAGGTGTGAATCCCGGAATATTAAATTTTGACGATTTACCCCATCGAGATGAAATTTTACATTATGCAGAAATGAACATTGCGATCCAGTTATCGTTTCCCTCCATCTTATAAATGAAGTTAACGGACATGTTTCCGCTGATACGTTTGTCAACCATTGTTAACACCACTTCACTGGAATTTTGTAACAACAATTTAAAATAAATTTACAGAATTCTTCTCAGAGACATCAGCAGTGCATGTCTGCAATATCCTTCACAAGGATTCTGATTCAGTGATTGTTTCTGGTTTTAACGTTTTCAACAGTTCTGGCGGCACTTATTCTACTTGAATTACTTTGTTTATGTTGAAAATGATTCTATCTTGATTACATTCCATCATTATTTAGAGAATGTTTCAGATTTCGGTGACCTTCTACAGTTAAAAATCCGATGTGATACATTCACATGATTTCCTCTATTTACGCCAGATTCATATATATCCGTTGTATATTATAGTATTCATATAAAAAGAATTTTTATATCTACCTTACGCTTTCGCTTTCTCTTTTACTTAACTACAGCAAGTAGACGACATACTGTATTCAATGCAAAATTTTGATAACCAGATTTCATCGGAAAATGCATGTTTTAGGTATGTTGAAAAAAAATATTATAGAAAGATTATAGTATTTGTGTGTATGTGTGTATTACTGTCTACTTGCCTTTCGGTCACTCAAAAATAATTTTTGGATAAATACCGAGCATCCGACACGTAGTATATATATAAAAAAGGAAACAGTAAAATCCATATAGCCATTCATCCTATGATTTACGTAATGAAAAGTTCCTGTTATTCTTTATTTTCTCAAAAAACAGTTCTAAATGTTTTAAATTTTCAAGACACTGGCATGACAAATAAAATGTATATCTTGAATTTTCTTGAAATATCTTGTGAAGTCCTCTTCCTTCTGAATGAATTTTGCATAATGTTTTATAACTAGTAAATCACAAAAGATGGACAAATTCTTAGTACACAAAATACAGATGTCGTTAAAACACGCAACCTATGTCAAATAACTTTTTGTTGCATTAAATAGTTCCTAGATATTCATTATTGAATAATTTTCAAATATATAATACTTTTCTGAAGTGGTAAATAGCCTTCAATTGTTCCTCATGGTCATGAAAAGAGTGGAACTTCAATTCCACCAATTAGCAAATCGCTTTATAAGATTTCACTATTGCTTCAGCCTCCTGAATTCCGCGTATAATGTGTAGTAACTGTTTCTGCAAACAAGTATCGCAATTAATAAGAAGTAAACAGAAAAAGCGTTTGTAAAATTGATTTGCAAATGTAAATTTATGTGAATTAAACACAGCAGATGTTGTTTCTAGGATTGATTTCGTATTAAGTAACATGGACTTGGTTAGACAAAGCTTGTGGAAATAGCATTCAAAAGCTTATTCGTGGTAATATACTTTTGAATGGAAGGAAAAAAGAAGGAAGTAATACCGATCATGAACTTTAAAGCCTGTCAATTAAGGCCGGTTTCACAATTAAGGGAACAGTAACCAGAACGAAATCGACAAATTTAAAACGCATGTATTATAATGTGAGCGTTTACAATCAACGGGAAGTTTTCCCGTGACCCGGGAACGGGAAAGAAGACTTGACCAAGTTTTCCCGGGCACGGCATATTAAATCCATATTGCGTATATAAGACTCTTCACTGTAGAAAGTATTCAAGCCTTCGTGACAGGAAAGAGCCGTTAGAGCCCTCTCTAGTCGCAAGCTGGGTAAATAAAAATGCAAGAAATTCTAACAAACGTACGTCCTGACCACATATCCTTACTCCCCAGATCCACTGAGCGTTGGTTCTTCTAGGGGGAGAAAAAGAATAGCAAAACCTACACATGCAGCATAAAAGCTAGAAATTAACAAGAGGCCAAAAAAACTTTAATGTACGCTATTAATAAACGAATATGAGAGGAATAAAAAACACTATAGATCTGCATTTAGAAACGTTTACTAAATCCAATTTCGAGATTGGCTTAACTGCTTAATTTGGCTTTGGTAGAAGGTGAAAAAGTGTCAGGCAATTACAAATGACGTTACAATGCGCAAAATCGACTTTTCCTTTACTGTCGATATTGGTCATCAATATGCATTCACGTTCTCGTAAACAGGATATCCTGAATCAAAATGATGTCTGCTGTTTTGCATCCAGTTCTCGTTATCGGGCTTGTAAACCAACCTAGATGACTCACATTTGGAAAGAAGATGATAAGCTTGCTACATGGAACATTCTGAAAAGCCTAGCGCTACGAAACAGAATTATTCGACACAAATTGCGTATTTTAATGAACTCTACATTTTTCTGTAACACGTTTTGGCCTATCTCACATGGTTTCCTAATCTATATAAATGCAATCAAATAAAGATACTTTGGCAGGTAAGTCATAGAATATTGAATAATAAGCATTTTATTCGTCATGTGAATATACCTATTGTTCTTGTCTTCTCTTATACGACACAGATTTCCGTCATTGTTCCGGACGCACTTAGCCTCGGGCTTATTGTGCTACTTGTATACTTTTAAAACCAATTCATTATGCCTGCACTCTTACCAAGGAATACAGTCTGATAACAGATACGGTTTCAAATTTTTCTACCTCTAAATACATTTCCCCAAAAGCGATATATCTTCAATTAGCCAAAGCTCCCCAACGGGAAGGAATCATGTGCTGGGCTGTTTCAGCTTCTTTCTTGCACAATCTACCATGTAAGTTAACCTGAAACATCGTGTTTCCCATCGTGTTAAAATTATTTTTCACAGGTTCATATTCTCTGAGAATCCAATAGTTGTTCTCAGCTGAAGTCTGTTACATTTAAGCAAACCTTCAGCTCTTTTCTTCTATAATTTTCTAATAAATCATTCACCATGTTTGTCTCCTCGAAATTTAAGCCAGGTTTTATGATGTTCTACTTTGGACCAGCTCTTAATAGCCTCTCGTACTAAACATCGAGATGTTCCTAGAGTCAGCTCTGGCCAATAAACTGTGAAGCTGCTCCTTGTCTCGAAAGTTGATCAGATTTTTCATTTCCCTCTATGGCACTACGACTTGGCTACCAGATAAGTTACCTTATGATTGCCTACAGCCTTAAGTGCATCCTAGCTATCTGAGAAGATAATGATCTGTTTACCAGTGTGAGCTCTCATTATGTTTTCATGTGTGTATTGAATAATAGCATAATTTCCAGTTTCAAAAATAGTAATATATTTACCGAAAGAAAAAACTTTTTGCACCTTGATCTTATTCCTGAGCTAACCTCAGAGCCATCTGTAAACGACATCAAAGTATTCTCAGGAGCTTCCAGGGTTTTATTCGTCCAACATGCAGTATCTCTAATTACCCTGAAGTTCCTTATAAAATGCTTAATTGGAGTTATATCGTCTGACGGCATTTCTAAAGATGCAATCTTATGTATTTCCTAATTCTTAGAAAACCCAAGTCTATTTCAGGAATTCTCAGTAGCTTAGCGTGTTGCGTGCCGTTCTTGCCCCCTTCATTACAACTAAATGCAATAGAGTCAGGTTCCGGAGTGTCCCCATTGCTGCAGTAGGAAATGTTTTCATATCCCCAGTAAAAGCCATATATGTTGTTCATTGAACTTTATTTAGTTGACTTTTAGCGCCTATTTGAATGACCTTAGGCCACCAAATCAGTGCTCCTTAGATTATCAATGGTGTGATTATCCTGGTATATATCCAATGGATCATGGCAGATCTAGTCCCCATATTTTACCATGCGTGCGTCTAGCAACTCTAAAAGTATTTTCGTATATGTTATTGTTTTCTTGAAATGCTTATTCCAGTCTATCTCGGAGTCAAAAGTGATCCCAAGTATTTGACTTCCTTAGACGTATCACGTTCTTTACTTTGAAGATATAGAGGTCCTAATCCCTTTATGTCTCTTCTTCTGGTAAATGGTGCTATGGCTGTTTTATGAGGACTAATAGATAAGCCCTCATTAACAGCCCATTTTATCACGGTATTTAGAGCCAACTGCATGAGTTCCTGACTGTCCCTGTGTGTATACCTCGAACTATGATAACGATATCATCAGCATAGCCCGTGACATAAAGCCTAGATTATTTGTTTCAACAAGTACCCCATCAACCACCAGGTTCCATAGTAGGGGTGATAACACCCCAGCCTGTGGGCAAACACTCATGACCTTTGCAGCTAAACTAGTATCCATGACACTTGTATGAACTATTCTGCCTCTCAGCAGGGATTGAATCCACCGATAACAGGTTTCATCATGTTCATGTTTTGTTGTAGCAATAGTTATTGTATTAAAGGAGGTGTTATCGAAGGCAACCTCAATATCAATGAAGGCACCAAGTACCACTCCTTTTCCTGAATTGTTGTTTTTAGTTTACGGGCAACCTGAAAAAAGAGTTGTTTCGGTCTGCCTGCACGATAGGCATGCTAGTTCTATTGTACAGAATATACCTCTAAAGCACGTCCTCTTATATGCCTATCTATTAATTTCTCAAGAGTTCTGAGAAATATTTATATAAAACTGATGGATCTTAGGGACGTAGCCAGGATCGAAGTTTTCACCGGCTTTGATATAAATATTGCCCTAAGATACCTTCAGTTCATTGGTACGTATCCTAAAGCCAAACTTGCTCTTAGGGTTTTCTTACGTGGTATTCCACGTAACCGGGATAGCCGTATTTAGAAGGCGGCATATGAGTGAAAGTCGACTAAACTGAATGACAACGTGATATATGAAGAACAAGAAGAAGAGATGCTAGCTAGGAAGGAGGGAGTGAGGAGAAGGAAGGTAGTATGTGGAGTAGCAGTGAAGACAGCAGGTTGAGACAGTGAATTTAATGGTTGTTAGACGAGCGAGACTGCACTTTTTTAAAGTTCCCTGGTTTTACCCAGTATATGATACTTTGTTTTTACAGTTTTTGTTACGGCTCATCACCGCAATTACACAACACATATACACACACGAACACCTATGCCCATGGCGGGATTTGAACCCGCGACTCTTAGCTTGGCGGAGCACCGGAGCTATACACTCCAGCGATCACGGCTACGGGTATCCGCATGCATTGAATGGAGTGGTAGTCAGGCACAGGGCTCAAATTGGCTCACATATGGCCAAGAAGCTAAAAGTATATGTATTAACAAATATCGACTGTGATACCGGGTATTGACAGGCATTAATAATAAAGGTCAGCGGTATCCAAATGAGATTAAGATGAAGTACGATGTATCTAACATTTTGTTTGACTGAGTTTCAGAAAATAAAATTTGCATATATTTTAAATTTCATGTCAATAAGTGATTAGGTGTTTATGTGTTATTGATGTATGATATGATAGTAACTTTAAAGAGTTCAACAGTTAAAGAAATTTTAATGGAAATTGTATGTTGTAGTAATTTGAAAAGCTCGACAGTACCGTTTAAATTAATTTTTTACATTGAATTAGGGAAGATGATTCAAGGTTAAATGAACAAAGAACTAATAACTAACACAGGGCTGTAATAATTATATTAGTCGAAGCAAGTGCTCCACATAGTAGCATAATTTGTTTTACGTACTAACAGGTAGCACGAAGAGAGTAGTCACAATACCAACGGCATATAGTGCATGACAAATATATATAGTTACAAAATGACCCAGTTACAATTTATATAAAATGTTTTATTGTTTTATAATAAATCAAAACCTCGCTGAAGCATAATAGGCATTATTCCATCACTTTCTGGAGATTTATAAAGTTGAAATGAGACTGTACCACACTCACGCAGGTTCACCAAGTATAATCGATCTAGGGAAGTGAACTCGAAGTTCTCTCCTATCTTATTCTCTGTTTTTGTTGTATTCTCCATTTTCCAATTGTAGATTCCTAATAAACTTTGTGGATTCTTCTAAGAGCCTTCTGAAGTCTAGCACATTCTGGTGCCGTTTCTAGCTCCTCACAGTGCTTCCTCCAGGAGTTCTTCTTAGCCCTCCTCGTGGCTTCATTGTATTTTTTGGATAATCTGCTTTAAGCAGTCCATTGTTTGGTTCGTTTCTCGAAGTTAAGAATATGCAGATTTTCTTCCTTTTACTTGCAAGTTCTTGATTCCACAGGGCACATTCCTGTTGGCTTGCCTTGTTTTCAGAAGGAAGTTATTATTAAATGCTGAGATTATTGCATCCTGAAAATGCTCTGCAGCAATTTATAAATCTTCACAGTCATGCATCTTATGGTCCATCTTAGATTACTGGGTAGGTCTTTCCTGTAGGAATCCCAGTCTTTCCTTTTAGATCCCGATAACGTCTTACTTCAAAGTGTATGTATCTGTAGCCTGGACGACTTTTATCCTCCGAAACATGCCATTTTAATAAAGTTTCCCATGTAATTGATTGCTAAAGTTATATCGATAACTTCCTCCTTCTTGTGGTAACAAAGGTAGGCCTGTTACCCGCATTCAGCATATCCAGGTTACTTGATATAATAAAATTATACAGATACTCACCTCCTTCAGTTGTATCATTACTCCCCACTTAATGTAATGTCATTTAGCATCACAGCCAATTACCAACTGTAGTCCTTCGGAACAACAAGTGGCTACCAGCTGTTCTAATTCCCTCATAGAAAGTAAAATGACATCATCATATGGGAGGTAGATCGATACGAGTATAAACTCCCTCGGTCCACCTTCCTGTCGATTAGTTTTATTCTGACTGCCGTTAAGTCCCTGGGCTCATTAACGACAGTATATTTAAGTCGTTTTAACTAGATGGAGGTTCTTAGAGTCCTGTCGATCATACTAAAAGTTATGTTTTTGCCAGCCACCTTAAAACTTTAAATTTCCCCTTTGTAACACCAGGGTTCCTGGATGACTTCCAAAACACTGGTGTTCATCTTCAAACAGAAGGCTGTAGATGTTGACCTACTGTGTTTTTTTTAAAAAGTTCCTTTGTTTTACCCAGTTTATAATACTGTGTTTTTCTGTTTTCGTTACCGCTTATCACCGCAATTACACAACACACATACAAACACCCATGCCCATGGCGGGACTCGAACCCGCGGCCCTCAGCTTGGCGGAGCGCCGGAGCTGTACACTCCAGCATCCACGGCTACGAGGACCGGGAGTGTGGAAGGTTTACCTGCAGTATCCTCATCACTCCTTTGAGCTGCTGAGGATATCTTGGTCTGTAGTCTCATTTTTGCAATGCTTACAGTCAGATCCTCTACAGATGGTTTAGAGATGTTTTATACTGTTAAGTCTTCTTCTAGAGATCATTGAACAGTTTCAGTGTTTTGTTTTACTGTGTCCATTTAAAATCCACGAGTATGGAAAAAAAAAACAGTCGACCCCGGCAGAGTCCTCTATGTCGAGGCAAGTCTGAATGCTCGGAGGCCTCCCAGAGGCTCCGTTAGCGACAAATCTCCCATGTGCTATGCACTCCTATGCCACAGAAACGCATAACACTTTGGGGTTGTGGAATTGGCTTACGGTCTCCTATTCATTATTCACAGACAAACCTACACAGTGGTTTGGCGATTAACCAAACCCGTTGTGCAGGTCCCGGCAATCCACCCTTGCCGACGCATTCGATACCCAGTCAATGTCCAGCTTTAGGTGCTTGCGGGCAGTTACGCCACTCTAGAGGTCCTGATTGCGGAGAATACACGTATTTTAAACACATCATTTTAATCAAAATGTTTAGAGCCGTTTTTGAGAGAATAAACTATAACGAAACATATTTCATCTAAAGAGTGTTTTGGAGTGGGCGAATTTTCTGGATATCTTCTTGCTGTATCCCTGGAAATATTGATATTTAATACCAGTTTGATATTCATCTAACATTTCAGTTTTGAGTTATGCTTCTCACTCACTCACTCACTCACTCACTCACTCACTCACTCACTCACTCACTTATTCACACACACACACACACACACACACACACAGAAATGGCTTTTTATAGTCCCTTTTAATTCAGGGACGTCAAAGTTGTATTTTCAATGAAATTTCTATATTCAATTTTTGGGTGAAATTTAATATTTCCTCTACCTGCTATAGGTATATGGTAGAAAAAGTTAAATTCGTCGAGGCTGCTGCTTCCTTTCAATTACAGAAGCTATTTTACAGCATAGGAGAGCAGTCTTTTCTCTCTGAAAAAAATCAGTTAAAATAATACACCCAAGCTTGCTTTGTACTTTTTGACCCTGAAGAGATGACCGATAGCTGTAGAATACTAACATAATTAAAGTTGTTCTTCTTCGCTCAGTCTATTGTGGCTCTCTTAAGATGTGGTTGTAACACGGATGTTGGGGGACTTCAGAGGCACTGTGTTAAAACACATGTTTTACACTTATAGGAAATGAGAGCTCAGTGAAATGTCTGTTTATTTTTATGTACTTTAAGACATACTAATATTTATAGCTTAAAAAATACATAATACACTTATATTACTGGATTGTCTCATAATTTCGTTCGTTTTGCTCGCAAGTTCCAACTATAGCGCCTGAAAACCCTGAACCCCCTGTACACTCAAGTTATCCCAGTTGCCTAACCACCCCTACGACTTAGAGAACAACAACCAGACTTACTATTGGATATGTCAGTGTGTATTTGTGACTGACGTTGAATAGGACGGCATGAACTGTGTTTACAAACTATGGAAAGCAAAAAGGAACATTTGCGACATCTTATGCTGTTTTACTATCGTAAGGGTAAAACATCCTCACAACGCCGGCAGAAAATTTGTGCTGTCTGCAGGGAAGATGCAGTATCGAAGCGAGCATGTCAAAAGTGGTTTAGTCGATTTCGAGCTGGAAATTTCTCCCTAAATCTCGGTCTGGACTGCCAATGGTTACGGACGTGGAAAGATTTGTGAAACGATAGTCAATAATCTACGAATTACAACTCGGGTGTTGACATTGGAGCTCAATTTAGCTCGTGCTACTGTAGACAGGAGTTGACAATATATTGTCGACAATAATGGTGTATACTGCATGAAATAAATAGTTTGTTTCCAAAATCTAACTCTGTAGTTATTTATCTTTTGAACTACCTTGTGTTTAAAGTTTGTAAACGGAAAGTCCGGCAACTACGCTGTCATAGCTATGCTGCGGGTGAGGTGTGTTCCCAGGCGTTGGAGATTGGTGATTGTAACGTAACGAAAAGCGAACGAACTTATGAGCCAACCATTTATATATTGTATGTAGACATTGTAAACGGATGTACCATATAATGGATATAGGAACTCAAAGAGTTTAATAATAATGAGCATTTGTGATAGAGTAGTAAGTCATGGTGTCTATTTAAAGTATATAAAGCTATTATTTGCAAAAATTATCTAGCGGTTAACATATTTAAAAGTAAAGAAAAATAACGTGATAAAATAATGCAATAATATGTAAATAACAATAAGTAATACTTTAATATTCACAAAATAATTCATTGTTATACACTTTCCTTCTTGATAAGGTTATAAAATGTGTTTTGGGCTGTAAGATGTTAAATTTCTAAATCTAAAGTTTCCAATCATATTGCTGTATAACTAAGATTGTGATTGTGGTTGGAGACAGCAGTTGTTTAACATGTTATGTTGAAGTACACAAAGCCAGATCGTTTTATTTTTTAACTTTGAAAATAAACCAGGAATATATTTGTATATAATTGACATGTAAACAAACCATGTCTTCATAATTATGATAAGGATAGGGTGGTAGAGTGCACAAATTTAAACAAAAGCTGGAATGAGGCATAATGTAATAACCTGTCTTACAGCCTTTAATTCTTAAATATTGTCAGTAACAAAGCTTGATAACTAGGTTTTTAAAGCATACAATTCCTTTGAAATGGTCAGAAATTGGTATCGGCAATGCATATAAATACTAATATGGTCTAGTGATGCTATACATATATAACTACCAAATTCATGTATTTATAAATAAAGAGTTTGAAAGAAAAAGCATAATCTTTACCTTGTGAAATAAGTATGAAACAAAGGAGTAAAAACACTTATATTGACAATAGTTTACTATGATTAATACTGAATAATTAAAGTTCAACATTTAATGTATTAATTTAATTACACAGTTTGTAACAGTAAATTGCATTTGGCCGCTAACTTCAATACTTTTGGACATATATTAACGGAGAAGTGAGATTTAACACAAATCGGAAATTATCTTTATTCTTTTGGTATTTCCAGTACTAATATTACGTAAATGGATACAATTAATTACACACCTGTGATAACAGATTGTGTTACTCCTCCAAATTCAATATATTTTAGCATATATCAAAGGCAGAAACAAGACTTAACATTGGTCTGAGTTGACGGCCACCCATAGAAAGTTTAGGGAGAATGGAGTCATTGTTTGTTAATTTGATTGAAAACAAATTAAACTTATAGAATATTGTCGTGATATTCCTTTGCAACAATAAGTCTTAGAGCACACATGCATTTTTAAAATATGAATAAATTCATGAACTAAACACACTTCCTTGATAGTGATTACATGGCCATCATTGATGCATGTCGAAATTCATAATGTATTCTGACAATGTGCCTTTTAATGCAAACGTGCTTTTTACGTTGGTCATTCCCACCACTTTGCTTCTTTAATAGAAAATGTTTCTGCGCTGATTACATTTATTCCTAGTTTCCCTTCCTTTACCCATGGTACGTGCTTTGTCTACGCCTCTGCACTATGCTATCAGGTGGTATCACCAACCCTCTCCTCTGTTTATTGCTTTTCTGACGATAAAGGACGAAGCTCCAGATGAGGATTGAGATACGCTCTAGTTCCAGTGGGCTTTCTTTTACCTGCCTGGTATAAATGGGTCTATAATGATGTACTAAAATACAACACTCCGCAATTGACAGTCTAGAACAGTGGTTCTCAAAACTGGCGGTGAGAGATACCAAGTGGAAACTCAAAGTATTTTGTGCTGTTAGGGGGGGGCGACTAAGATGTGCCCCATCAAGTGAATCAAAATATCCTTATCGCTTCGTGACTTGCCGCTGGTTGGTGCTGACATCTGCAGAGAAATATCGAAACATGGAACTAGATTCACGGCTAACTTGATGAACTACTTTGCTCCTAAAAGAAAAACCAATGCTCATTCAGTGGAGTTGGCAGGACTATCTTTGAGAATACATATTCCATATACTCAAAAATCTCATTGTTTTTTAATCTGTTTCACGTTCTCTTAATAGGTAAGTTCTAAAATGTTAATATAAGCCTAGTAGCCTACCGAGTGTGTAGTAATGTATTTTTTCCGTAATCTTGTTTTTCACAGATTGCCAAATGTTAATAATCATAGGTTATAATCACAGGGATATAGCGATTGGTATTTGTATAGTGGTGGGTTCTTAAGTACGCTTATTTCTACATATTCCAAAAAATAAATGCAGATATTAAGATGAAATGTCAATAATTTAAGGCCGAGTATCCGAAATATCGATGTATACTAGCGCTACAAACCGACTGTTACCAATGTGCCTAATATGTGAAAGAGTCTTCTATAATGAAACTATGAAGCCTTCCAGAATAAATGAGCATTTGAAGAAGGCATATCCTGACAAGGCGAACATGGATTTAAGTTTAAGTCTCTACGATATAAGGTTGGGAAACGTCCCATTGTTTTCTGTTTTCAAATGTTTCATTATGTTTCTAAAGTTTCAAAGCTAAGCACTGATGGTTTGCGTGCAGCATAGAACATTTCATTGTTGATAGCTAAGTCCGGCAAACCGCATACAATAAGCGAAGAACTCATCTTACTAGTGGGGTTCTGAGAACTGTTTTACATCAATCACCATACAACATAATTAAGACTATACCGCAGAGTAAACAGAAATAACACTTTACACTCTGCACTGAGAAAGACAGATTTTTCATTACACTTAACAAGTCAGGTTTATCAGATAATGCATCTTTGCTTTTAGGTTATGTGCGATTTGTATAGCATGAAATTCCGAAATGATTTTTGCGATGCTACTGGACTCACGCAAACACTGAAGGAGAATCAATATTTTGCGTTGTTGAACAGTTCTTTAAAGAGAAAGAAATCTCGTTTAGGAACATACCTTCTAGTGAAACCGATGGAGCACCGACAATGGTAGGTCATTACAGTGGGTTTGCTGCATACTTAAAGAGAGCAGTCCCAGACGTGCTTACGATTCAATGTCATTCATGCCAACAGTTGGTTGTGAAAAAAACTAAGCAATCGCTTGGAAAACTCACTTCAGACTGCTATTACTTCAGTGAATAAAATTAAATCCCAAGTTCTCAATGAAGCTCTATGATGAGAATGATGAACATGCTGAACGTTTGCTGCTTCATACGGAAGTTCGATGGCTGTTGAAAGGCAACTATGTTAGAAGTTTTATGATCTTTTTGATACATTTGTGAGTTTTTAGAAAGCAAGAATTCTTTGTTGGTGATGAACAAAAAGCGATGAAACATGATTTTGCATATCTGTCAGAACTGTTTACAAAATTTAATGAAATAAATCTTCGATTGCAAGGAAATTATATCAGTCTTATCAAAGCCAAATCTGTAATCTCAACATTTGTTTTGAAGTTGATTTTGTTTAAGCGAAACCTGGGCCGTAGAGAGTTGTACCAATTTCCAAGCGGCTAAGATGAAAAGAGTAGAATTCATGGTGATGATTTGTAAGTTTATTGTGATAAATTGAATGTGCTGCAAGGAGATATGACAGAACGATTTGAGGATCTGCTTTCGATGGAAATTCCAAATTTGGTGAAAAATCCATTTTCAGATATTAGGAAGAACTAATTGAGCTACAAAATTATTTTGAGTTGAAACCAAAATTCGGAAATCAGAGATCCCTTATCCTGTAGTTTCGAAGGTAATTAAGAAGCTTCTTATTTCATTTCCAACATCATTTGTGTGGTAGAACGAAGCTTTAATGCGGTAGTGCGATTACTCCTGACTCCTGAAAACTCAGCATGGAGATCTGAGGCTCTTATTAACTGAAACTAAACCAAACACTGGATATCTCTTCATCAAGCCCATTCGTCGCATTAGGCATTAAGGTTTTTTCTGAATGTCAACTCAGAAGTCCGTCTTGTCACACCCTCCAATGTAAAGTTTCGTTTAATTAGAAAGGTTTAATATTAACTTTAAAATAAATGTTAATTTCTTGTTTTAAAATAGCTATTCGCAATCCTTGTGGGTAGTGTGATTCACTTTTCGTGCTTGGATTTAAGAGAGCAACAGACAACTTAGGGGGGTGCTGAGGTAGATTGAATTTAAGTAAGGGGGCGGTAGTCTGAAAAAGGTTGAGAACCACCGGTCTAGAGCTATCCACCGAACGACCTTTGGTCATTCATTTGTACCATTCATGCCTTCGAACACAAATGAGGTCATACATGCTGGAGTTTGAGCGGTGTCTGCTCTCAATCTATTCCGTTCGGTACAACAAAAGAGTTGGTGTGTCATTTCCTGTTCAAACACTCACAATGATTAGACGCAAGGTAAAGATGGTGGCCAGTTCCACCAAGCTTCCTCTGAATATGACGAATGTCAAACTAAACAACTCGTTTATATTTGACGCGTCGTCTAAATTTGCTGTGTTTCACCGTCATCGATCACGTTGAACTGACCGGGTTTATTTTGACGTACTTCTGCATTTCGAAACAGATATAGTTTGTAGTTTATGGAAATAATTTTATTTGTGTATCCAATCGATAGTGTCGTGATTTAATATTTGCTCTGGGCTTAAATATCGGTTGTTGCCTGTTAATTCAATAAAAATGATGGGCACAGAAAATTGCAGGTCAAATACAATAATTTGTAGGTTCTTGTAACAAATTGAGCAACTTATCGTTAGTGAAACGAGGTCCAGGTTGTCTATTGACGAGAAGACTTTGTGTGTAAGCCATTGCTGTTATAAAAGAGACAATAGAAAACAAGAACACTGAGGGGATAATGCTTCGTGCAAACGAAAAGGCATGGGAAACGTTTACACACTGCTTCATTTATCATGCATTTATGCAGAAAAGGTCAGTGAAGCAATTGAAAATGCTTTACATAATTTAAAAAGAAGAACTAAACGAAAAATAAGTCAAAATGAAGTGAATATATTTAAAAAAGGAGATGAGGCCGCTATAATGCCTTCTACAGACGAAGACCTTCCCAGTTGCAAATAACCACAGGTCAAGCGGTGCCTCTGCCCAATAGTACCAGCTGGGAATCTGCTTATGTAAGCCTGACTGCGCCTGATGCTCCTGCAATGCCTACCATGGTTCTTTCCCAGGTAATCATACAAGAAAGCGGGAACTGAATCTTGATTTTAGAATATCCCATAGTGTAAATAAAAAAAAACTGATCCCTAGTGTCAATCATGATCTTCTTCAGCGCCCTCCATTCACCAGTAATACTTCATGATCATCAAGGAATCAGCCTTCTTTCAAAGAGGTAAAGAAAACAGAAGCTGTAAGAGATCGCGAAAAGCTATCTGAACTGTCAGAAACAAGAGGAGATCTCTGCAGGTATGAACAGGATTTGCTTCTTCAAAAACACAAGGAAACGTTGGCTTTGTTAGAGATGAAAAAGGAAACAAAAATGAAAAGCTAAAGACTTCTGTGCAAGAGAAAAATCTCTTATATTATACAAAGAAGTGGTTTGTTCACAAATCAAAAGGCAATGAGGATCTGTGGGACAAACAGCAATGTGTTATATTCAGTTCTTATTGCATTGCATACGTTATTGTACATTCTTTATTATTTCCCTTACTACATTAACAACATATTTACACAAACTTTAACTTATCTGCAGTTAGAAGTACAACATTTTTGTAAGGCCAATATAATTAGGTCTATCCATTTTCTTGTGTACCTCAGAGTAATGGTAACCGATAATTCTGCGTGAGTGAGTGTGTGTGTGTGTGTGTGTGTGTGTGTGCGCGCGCGCGCGCGTGTGTCCCATGTTCTCAACGGAAGTGGTTTTCAGCGATCCTGTTTCGATTAGCTGCTGAAGGTCCTTCATGTGGCACTGCTACACCAGGTGCATAAACTTCCTCAAAAAAAAAATTCGTTTGTCTTCTTTTCGCTTCAAAGTAAAGATGGAGTTGTTGATCTTCTGGGTGATCTACTTCCTTTCTTGTACAGCAATGTGGTGTAATATAGAAGTAGCTACTATAATAATCAGAGACGTTGTTACTATGTATTTAATCCCAATGATAGAGCGGGAAATCTCCTTTTCCAAATTCCGTACTGTCATTCTACAGTGTTTCCAGTATTAATATGCGCTTTGTTGTCATGTTCTTCTCCTTGATTTTCGGGTTTAAGAATGGTGTTAGCAGAAATTGTGTAAGTCTGTATCCATTATCACCGTGTAAATATCCCTCTTGGATCCTTCCTGTTTCAAACAACCTTAATTGTGATTTGTCAAAAATATAACCATAATGAACTGACCCTGGCTGGCGAGCTACTATGTTTCCAATTAGCAGATTGACATCACAAACTGTTTGCACATTAATAGAGAAGTATGGTTTTCGGTTGCGAAAGACTTCCGCATTATAATAACCAGGAGAGAGAATCGGTATATGAGTGCAGTCGATGGTTCCCATCACTGCAGGGAGGTTACTTATTATGTGGAAAAACTGAATAACTGAATGAACTTCATCGCCTTGCCGGAAATTCACATACAGAGGCCTCAAAGGGAATTGAACGTGATACTTTCTTTATATATCGACGGATGGGTCTGCTATTACCATTTGAAAAGATACAGTAGCATAGAAACGTAAAAAAGCAGCTGTTGTACTGGGGTTAATGGTTTTGTTGGTACGGTTCTCTAGTCTATTTTCAACTTCTTCCAGAATTTTCAGCACTGTGTTCTTAGGGCGGCCCACCGAGGCGGCCCGGGTTCAATCCCAGGGACCTGCATGTGGGATTTGTGGTGGACGAAGCGGCGTCTGGGCCGGTTTTCTCCGGGTTCTCCGGTTTCCCCCGCCATTCATTCCACCAACTGCTCCATCATCACCTTTCCTTTCATCCATTTCACTCACATTTCGTTTCTTCTACTTCCTTCATCCCAGCGGGCTGATCACCCATCCTGGATGCTCTGTCTGATCCATGAGTGTCTAACGGATCTCATTTCTGATCTGAACTGCGTGGTTCACTCATTCTTGTCAAATGTACGCTGTAAATGTGTGTACGTTTTAAGAAGTGATGGATAAATTTGTTTTAAGGAACAAAAGGGAACGAAATCCTAGTCCCAGTGAAACCAAAAATAGACATACAAAGGAAACAAAACGCGATAGTAAAATAGACATACCAGATAAAGAATTGGTAGAAAAGTGAAAAGTCTTATATAAGTGGTTCAAAGTGCAGTATTTTGGAGAAATTAGAGAATATAATATGTGTAGTTGGTGCGAGAACAGGAAAGAAAACAGAAGAATGTTTGGCGTCATAATCAGTTAAGCTGCAGCATTAAGATTTACAACAAACGCGATAGCTTACGGTTTAAAACAATGTTTTAATATAGAGAGCAACGTAAATGATAATTATAAAATCGTTCTTTATATCCAATTAAAAATAGGTTCCCTTGATAAAAAAAAATGCTCCCGGTTCAAATGTACCTGATTATAAATGTTGACGCAGTATTTCATATCACAACACTGAATGCCAGAGTGATTGTAGTGTAAATAAGCATTATTGTATGACAATGATTTGAGAAGTTTGTTAATTATAAGCATTGTTAGGAAATAAGTTTACACGGCCTCACTGAAACTGACAATAAGAGCGGGCAACAATGAGCGAGGGGTTGAGTTGTTTATTAATTAGAAGAGGCAAGCAAATGACGTCAGATTAGCGCGCTTTTCTGTAGAAATGGAGGGAATTTCTTCCCTAGAGCATATGTGTTCGTAATTTTGATTGGATATAAAAATAGACGCTAATGTAAATAATCATTATTGTATGACAATGATTTGAGAAGTTTGTTAATTATAAGCATTGTAGGGAAATAAGTTTACACGGCCTCACTGAAACTGACAATAAGAGCGGGCAACAATGAGCGAGGGGGTGAGTTGTTTATTAATTAGAAGAGGCAAGCAAATGACGTCAGATTAGCGCGCTTTTCTGTAGAAATGGAGGGAATTTCTGCCCTAGAGCGTATGTGTTCGTAATTTTGATTGGATATAAAAATAGACGCTAATGTTGGTGCGTTTTATTAACCAATAGCAGCTCGGTTATTATGTTTAGGCATATTGGAATGAGGGAGTATAAATTCCGTGCCAGAGATGGGTAACGCGCAGTTTGACAGAATAATTCACGAGGTAAACGTCGCTCAGTCCAACAGAAGCACTCGCGGGTAATACGTCGTTCAGTCCAAAAGAATCATACAAAGGTTATACTTCGCTCAGTTCAACAGAAGTATTCGCGGGTTACACATCGCACAGTTTAAGAGAATTATTCACAGGTTATACGTCGCGCAATTCTACAGAATCTCTCGCGTCATAAAGTTAGCTATAAATGTGAAATACGCGAATTAATATTGTGCACCAAATAAGTGATTATAGTGATATTATAAAATATAACAGTTTCAGTCGGGCATGTATCAAGAGTCAATATGTGAAATTAATTAACTGTGACGGTAATAAAAGTGTAAAAACAAATTCTTTTATAACTGTTATCTTTCAGTAACCAATCCTTTCCGTTTACACACCCTGTTCAAGAGATATGCTCGACTGAGTAGTAATAATAGCTAGCCGGAGGACAAAGAACCCAACATTCAAAGTAGTAAAACAATAACAGGCGCTCAGCAATAAGATAACACGAAGTTACTGCGACAATGTCCACCTAATTAATTTGTTAATGCAGTTCTAAATTATTCCTGCGTTAATAAATAATTTAGATTCCATATATTACAAGTACGTCTTATTAATATTTCTAAGCTAGATGGGAGTAAATCCTTGGCCATTAAATATGCTTTGTTTTTCTTTTACATTCAGGATATCGTCTTGTCAAGGAGGAATGAAATCTCGGCGGACAATAACAATTCAGTTCGAGAGTCGCAATAAAACTTCATTTAGCAGATTTCTGTTGGCTTCGTTTCGTTATACACATATTTAAAGTTTAAAAGACCCTCAATAATAGGATAATTTATAAAATTTTCTACTAGCAGAATTTTGCACAAACCTATCGTATTTTGCACAAGTGTAAGTTTTGATTTGCGCATTATTGCGACATTGTTTTATTTTCTAGCTTAAATCTTAGTTCAAATCGGCGGAGGGCGATAGATTTTTTCGGGGGTATAAATCCTTAGCATGGCTTCTTTCGGAAGGGAAGCGAAGTCGGTGGTCTCGTGCCGTAGATTTACGGCACGTAAAAGAACCTCAAGCCTGATAAAGAGGCCCCTGAGCAAAATTTCCGGTCTTTCACGCCCTACAGATTAGGACGCTAAGGACCGCGGCGGTTAATTTTAAGTTATATTAAAAATTGGTAGTAGCATTATTTACTTTAATGGCGGTTGTGCATTTTGAGTTTAAAATAATTTACTGCATTATAATAATGATAAAGATACGGGTACATATAACAGGGGAACCCCAAAACTGGGGCAGAGCAGCGCATGTAGGCCATTGAAGTCCTTTGTGCTTCGAACGCGACCCCTAGGAGGAAGGAATGAAGAGGAGAAGGGTTACTAGATCCGGGAGACGACATGCGCATGCTCTAACGTCTCCTGATTGAAGCATCCGACGCCATTCAGGCCACCGCCCAGCTGCAACATGCCGAACACCGTCCCCTGGTACTTCAATCCTGAAACGGATGGGGATGAAGGAAATGATTGGTGCAGGAAAGTCGTGGTAGAAGAACCACTGCAGCATGCGTCTACCGACACAGGAAAACCACGAATATCCCATGTTCAGAGCGGGTGGTCGTCGGGAATCGAATCGCGTAGCTCCAGAATGCGAATCTCACACATTATCGCGGAGACTTTCCCTCGGAGCATTAAACTAGTTTGTGATGTGTGTTTAATTGAATGTTTATTATGCACCTTACTCTTAATTGTGTTCTCCTCTCAAATTTTTTTGAATTAAATTGTATATAAAACTGTATGCCATTTATTTTGGAACATATTTTAATATGTTCTTCTACTTAGGGTTAATGACAGAACAGAACGTGACAAAATGGAATTTCTGATTCATAAGGTAGTGAAATAACTGCTGATCGTAACAGTAGGTAAAAAAGTCGAAGACGCAGTAACGTGGCATATGCAACTGATATTCATTTGCTTTAACTCTGTGAAGCAATACGCCTGACAGATACGCTATGTGAGCTGTCGAACGAGTAAATGCTCATGTCCCACAAGAGCTCACATGAAGCAGAAGCTCAACCATGTTCGGTATATTCGTTGCTGCTCGTTCAAATGAGTTAGGCTCAAAGAAACGAGCAAGTCTCATTAGTACATTATGAAACGAAAGAGAAAACGTATTTCCTTGACAGCTCTGCTTAACACAGAAATCGAAAGCTGGGAAGGGATATGTAACCACTATATTTGAATCAGCCCAAACATGAAGTCCATAAGCAATTTTTTTTATTTGAGTTATTGCCAACATGAAGTTCTCCGTGAATTAGATTACCATTCTAAAGCAGGTGCAAAGACCGTGATCAATCAGCTGACCTTAAATTCCATCAAATTAAGCAACCTGCTAAGCAATAGAATTGTCTTAGGTGACAATTTGTATCATATTACCAACTTGTGAGATTTCAAGTAGTAAGTAGCAATTTTTATGATCATTGCGCTGTTTTATAGCCAGGCCAAACTCAAAATATAGACCAAGATCTGCAGTTAGAAAAAAAAGTCTCAGATATATATTCTAACTAAGAAATATAAATTTGATAAAATGAGATATATTTACCTTTAAGTAGTTTTAATTGAACAAGGTTTGGAAAATCAAGGTTTGAAGGTACCTTTGTAGACAACCTATACCGCAAAAAAAGAGATAGGTAATTCGTGTTTTAACATCAGTGTCTCAAGCAGAATGAAATGCCTTGAAATAGCAAGACTTTAGGAGGGTAATGCCAATCTAAGTTGAGTCTGTGCACGTGTATAGATCAAAGGCTTTACTCCGATGGTCGGTGCTGATTGGTTTATCAGGTTCACGCATGGTGATGCTCATGTTCCCAGCAGCGAAATTAGACACGCTTTCATTGCTGCAGACAAATCGATACCATATGATTAACCCACATGAACCAGCATACCACTGATGCTCCCTAACCTATACAAATATTGCCAATATCAGGATTATATCGTTAGCGAGAGGAGGGAATTTTCTCTCGCAAAATATACTAGGTTGTTTTTCAATTATTACGCTATTAGCTTTCAATAAGTTTAATTCTGCTACAACAAGCTAGTCAGCTAAAGTTGTGTATAATTCTCTCATTGAAAACATGAGATGTCCAACCACATAGCATTTGCAGCTGTTATTTCATAAATCTCATAGTATTTGAAATAAACTTCATTAGGAAATTATAGAGCTGAATACAGATGTCCAGGATTTTTTTGGAGGGGGGCCGAAGGTTAGAAGAACTTCTAATAATGTATTGAATTATAGCTTAACAGAGTCTTACAAAACTTTATTGTATTTTTATAATTTTTAAGTTCTGGAAAAATCAGTTACGTTTATAGGAATGCTTTTGAAACCGTTCAAAAAGACAATTTTTATTATTTTCATGATAACATTTCTAAACATAATAGGTATATAAACATGTAAATTTTAGAGCCTCTTCATGTCTGAGAGCTCTTCAGCATGACTTATATAGTCACTACTCTGGTAAGTTTACAGGAACTTGCAACTTAATTCCGTTTTTCTAGCAAATATCTTCAGAACTTTTAATTACTGCAAAACGCTCCGAACGATGGAGTATTCATTCCAATCTGTTTGAAATTTTAAGACGAATAATATAAGTTAAGTTTAGACACAATGCAAGGCTATGCAACTAGTCTTCTCTGTTACAGGAGAACTGCAAGTGTATCGCAATCCCTTCTAAACTCATCAGTGATGTGCTGATGGTACAAACGATACACTTTGCTTTGGAGTATATAGTAATTTTAATACACGATATTTTATACGGCAGGAGTTCCTGAAGGAAAATTAATAAACCGTAGAAACATGGTTATTTCCTTTCCTTTTAAAAGTGGTGCTTTCTATCTTAGAAGAACGGAACTGCTATTATTCTGTACTTACTATCGTATAGCTGCAGGTTCTTTTAATTTCAGTTTTATTTAAGAATTTATTTACACTGCCTTGGTTTTCTCTTAAAGCCTATGGCAGATTGAATCTGAGCATCTATTTTTTTCTCATTTTTGTGAATTTCATTTATAGCTGGCGCAAAACTTCTGGAATCGTGACCCTGATTGCCACCCCAGCTGCCGAGCCTAGGAATGGTTTATGTTTAGCTTACTCAACGAAAGCGATATAATATCTTTGCTTTCTCACAGTGCGTAACGCATACAGTCTGCATAAAAAATGTTTCGCATTTGGTAGTAATTTCAAACAGAGCGGTACCTAAATAGTGCTTATTTTATATTTGTTATCTTTATAACTATGGCTCCTACGTTTTCAAAGTTAAGTGGTAAGGTATTACTTAGTCAAAGCAGGGAAATAATTGCAAATGTCCTCGACTTCATAAAGCAAAAAGCAGAGATGAAGGAAGCGGGTTCTACAAAAGCCTTAAGAGAGTGAAAGAAAGATTAGCCAAAGCAATTGGTGTTTCACTGAGTTCCGTTTCAGAGTTCTCAAAGATAAGAAAAAATACATGGATGAAGGAGTACCATTTGACCTACCTAGGAAGAAACATAAGCCTCCTAAATGGGTTACAGAAATAGACGATTTTGACAAATGTGTTAATCGACGCAGGATTCACAATTTCTATGTGTAAGAAAAAACTATGCCAAAGACAAGCAGATTGCTTATAAAGCTGAAAGACAACATCAATTTTCAAAGTGCTACAAGTCTCAGAAAAATTATAAAAGATTTAGCGTTCAAGTAGAAGAAAACGAAATCAAATAGTTCTAATAGAACCTATGACGTACGATCTCAGCTGGAAGAGTACCTTACTCAGAGGTACAAATTAGAGGGTCAAACTATAGTGTATGAAGATGAGTCATACATACACAGCAGTCATATAACACCTAAAAGTTGGAGTGACGATAGCGAATTAGGTTTGCAGGCACCTGTTGCCAAATGGCAAATACTTATTATCGTTCATGCTGCTGTATAGAACGGCTTCGTTGCAAATGCCCTTCTCATTTACAAGTCGCAACAAAAATACAGGAGATTTTCATCAAGTAATGAATACAGAAAATTACATGAGGTTGGTCAACTTCATGTTGATACCTAATATGCCTGCTGGGTCCGTTCTGTTTATCGACAATGCTTCTTACATGACACTCAAATTGACCAACCTACCAGATGATTGACAGATTTTTATATTGAGCGCTTTTTAATGCGGTGGATGTAAATATACTGTATATAACTATAAGTTTATCAGTGCAGCGCAGTGCATTACCGAAGTGCGGATATTTGACAATGACTGTCCGACGCACTCCTGCAGTATGCAGACGACCGGTCACCTCCTGATCTGGTAAGTAACTCGCTTCATAGCTTCCATTAAGATTTTCACATGTCTAGAACTGCTGCGCCTTCATTGCATATGTATCGTGAAGAAAAGACCATACAAGTTCTACACATTATCTTTCGGGTTCTCTTTAAACATGTTTGTCTGTCACAAAGCCACAATAATCCCTTATAGGCTGCTTAATTTTTTCATAGTCACATAACATTTACAGCTGTTGTATTCATACATAGCGTGAATTTTAAATGACGTCCAGGAGACCAGGATCTAACAGAGCACATCAGTAAAATGGGGCAGGTACCAATACTGTATCTTGAAATTTTACCAAACGTCAAGTGGGATGGTGCTATTTAGGTGAGTAACGCTCCTATGTTACACATTACACGTCTTCAAACTAATCTTGAAGTGCCACACGTAAAGGTACTTGAATTACCAAGCCGGCAGCACGCCCTGCACGCTTTGAAACGTGATCTTGATTGACGTAAGCATTGCAAACATCACGTGCTTCCATTTTTCCAAAGTTAGAACAGATACGCATTTTAAAATGTATCAGTTTGAATTGTGACACTGGACAAATAACTTGGAGTACAGTGCTTTAAGACAAACTAACTGTAGCTTAGAGTGCAGATCAATTCTGTGACAGGCACTTGGTGTTACCAGAAAGTGAGAATGTCCACTATCATGCATAACAACTGGCCCATTCCCCTAAATCCGTAAGGTTTCCAATTTCAGGTAAACAACTTTTGATTCCGCTCGGCCAGTATCAGTTCTCTATGTGACTGGCTTGAAAAGCAATTCAGGGCAAAAAACTAACCAATGAACTATGTTAGTAATCTATGTTAAATGCATGTCTGGTTAAACTGAATGACAACTACGACATTTACATATATGAGAGTTTTCTTCAGCGACATGGAGACGAAGGTTGTGTTATTGCTACTAAAGGGCAATAAGAAACCCGGCATTAAAAAATGTCAATGTAGCATGGAAATATAAGGTTTAAGTTATAATGTTACCCAGTTCGACCACACCTACTTTTGGAAGGTAAAGTACCCTGTCAATCCAGTAACTAGAATTATCCTTGAAAAACTGAGTTGATCACCCTGGTAGGGGGTGTAGCTAGATATCGTCAGTGCCAACATAAACAGCTGCGTTGCATAATAGCCCACATTTTATGTACGCGAGTATATGTGGAACATTAACCACGCCGCCTCTACTCCACACTCGTAGGAACGCCCTGATTTGACTTCTGGTATAATTTAGCCATCTCCATAACTAATTCTAATATAATGGCAATTTCCACATTAAATTTCATCCATAGAACATTTTCTAGTACACCTGGCTCATAGAAAACGGCATTTAGTTTTCACCTGCATTTTTAATGGGTCTTAATACTTAAAAGCTTATTTTTAAAGGCTTTCCTCGATGATGAAAATTTAATAACCCGATTTTCTAGCATACAATTTTTTTAAATTTACGTTCTGATCTACTAATTTGTGCTTAAAATGAAGTTCATTATCTTAAACATAGTGATTCACTCTAAGAAACCTACAAAATAAATTTTACTTTAAACACCCACGTATTTTATCACATTAGGATCTTACATTCACATAATTCTTTGCACATGCTTTAGATCACGAGAAAATAGTTTTACACAATTATTGTTGTATAATTCTCTACACATTTCAAGAATTGGATAAAACATCATCTCCGACTATGGGTTCTTAAATTATTGTATATAAAGTTACATATAGGTACACGAAATTAACAAGATCGTAAACGTACATATACCTTGGGGTTTCAGGTGCTGGCGTTTTATGGTGGAAATAATGCAGTAGTGTTGCTAAAATTTTCTTTAGTACGCTTTTGCGAAATAATCCCATCAATTAATTTTAAGAGGATTTCCATATTAACTATCCTTAATTTAGTACCTGTAACAGTAACTCTGTAATGTGCCAAAGAACGTTATTGAAACTTTTTTATCCAAAATTTACGTTTCTTACATGCAGAGGTAAGCTGTTTCATTTGCGTACAAACGAGCGGTCGACGGACATATGGACAAATCGTCACCTGAAGCTATACTACTTGAAATCAAAATTGATTTTTAAATTATAAGTTCTGAAAGCTTTTCCTACACGCTAACCATATGTCCGTTTTCCTGCAAATTTTACGAAAATCAATGCTATATTACTTCAAATACCTTTTACTTAAATAGATATACCTATTTATTCAGATAAAATTAGCTTTTATCTCCAGTTTATATCTACTTAGATTAATGAGATTTAATTTGAGGCAGAATTTTTAACACTTAAATGATATCAGTCTAATTACATAATATAAAATATAATAGCAGCCCGCCTTAAAGCAATATGTGTATATGTATGTGTATAATAATGCTATGTGAATGTATTACGTAGTTTTAATAAAGTAGGAGCTGTGAGAATAGAAGTCAGAAGTTGCTAACAATGAGGTAACAATGAAGTAACCTTGAGGCAACAATAAATTAGAAAGTTTAATAAAGGCTACTAGTAATTCTTGGACAATAATGTACTATATAAAACAGTTTATAAATAGGCAATCAACCACTAGAAAAAGTTAAAAGTTAAATAAAAGTATTATATTGGAGTAGAATTAGCCAATCAGAGTCATGAAGTATAGTAAATGTACAAATTTAAGTGGTAGACGCCAGACGCTAGAAGGCAGCGTTCCCGAGCAGTTCGCTACTACCCCTGCTATGAGATACGTGTTTCTGCAAATTACTGCTGACGCAGCTGAGGCATACATATATAATATTCAAATAAACAATAATAAATACAAATTTGATATTTTTTAAACGTGGGGCGAAGGCTACCGGAAACCTTGTATTGTACGTGGGGCGAACACTCCAAGAAATATATCTCCCGCAATACGTGGTGCAAACAGCAGCAATAGTCCTCTCAAATTGCTGTTTGTATCTCTGGAATTGTACCACGGCTAAACGGGCAAAGGAATGCTAGTCAAATTCCGATGCACATAAGAATGTGTGCCTTACAGTTTAAAATGCTTAAAAATTTCAAATGTTAATCCATTTTTCACTAAAATGTCTAAATCACAGATAGTGGAAAAGGATGTAGTTATGAGCGCATAATGACTTGATAAAACAAGCGTGATTTAAACATATTGCATTTCACTGACTTCGCTTTGGGTTGACATCTGTGTGATTCTACACGCATATAATAAAATGAATGAAGCTTGCCACATTAGAAGTTATTAACCTAAGAGTTTCATGTATTTCCCTTAAAGCATTGTCATATGTGGACTAAGCATTCTATTCGACCAAAGATCAGACATAATTTACAACAGCATGAATCTTTAAATGCAATGTTAAGGAACAATCATACTGTGTGTTTGTTTACAGACAGATCGTTCAGAAGGTTATGTGCCAAATTTGGGCGCTTGGTAGTAGATGCACCCATAACTACAACCACTACTATTGCTTACTAGATCACTAACTTCATGCTTGTGACAGATGACCGTGTGCACCATTCTCGGTCAAGATTTTACCGTGGTAAAATATGGTCTTTACCGCGGTGAACAGTCATTTGTGGTGCATCGACGCCGGTAAAACTTTATCGAGGATTTTACTGGGGTTAAATCTGACCGGCCGTGAACGGCCGGTTTTCATCGATTATTTCCAAGTTTACTTGTGCTGAAATGTTAAAATGGCGTAACGGTATAAGTTAGAATTCCCAAAGAATAGGTACACTCAATTTTTGCCAATGAATACATCCTGATAAAGTTACTTTAATGAACTTTGTAATTTTTAATGCTTTAAGGCCTATTTGTGTAACAAGTGTCTTAAATATCCTGGCACAACACGTAAGGAAAATCAACACAATCACGGCATTACATATCAGAATCATATCAGTTGAAGCATAGTTCCAAGAACAAGGCAGAGTAACGAATGGATTTAGTGCAATTACTACATTTTCAGGAATGTTAAGGACATTGATTGCACAGGTATATGAATCCGGTAAGCTGAAGAGATCAGTACCGAAATCTAAAACCTGATGTCATCGTGGTGTCGGGGTAGCGTGTGTGCCTGTTATTCAAGAGGTTCAAGATTAAAATATTCTTTGGGAATAATGTATTTTTTTCTTTCTTTTTTCCGCCTGTCTTTCAGTGAATATCGACTAAGCTACCTGAATTTAGTCGGTGTGGAAAGAAAGGAAACGCGTCTTTAATAGTTCAGTATATTTTTCTTATCAATTGTAATGCCAGCTTTTCCCACGTGTCCATCTTAAAGTTATTGCTTCTATCTCTGTACTTTCTATCTTTTCTTAAGAATTGCACGTTAAATTTAATAACACAATAGAGAAACTTGAGTCTGCTTTTGCTTTCCGCCATTACATGCATGCGCTTCAGCAAAGAGGTAGAACAAGTGAAAAACAGACGACATTCGGGTGAGTTCAGTAGAGTTCACCTGCAATGAACGGTGCGCTCAACCAAGCTGAGCGCCTGCCAGGTAACCACGGTCACCTAAACTGCGGTGAACATTAGTGCACCGCTATGTGATGATTACCCCGGTCAAGTTCTTACCGCGGTAAGCTGAAGGTCCCTGGATTAACGAGGATGGTGCACACGGCCATTAGAGTATACACAGTTTCGAAGATGTGACTTAGTATTCATTAGTGATACAGTATAGTAATAATAGCAACTCTAATGTGCTTTTTTCATCAACACAGTAATGGTAGTTATTAATACTTATAGATATTTCGGCGGAAGTATATGTTGAGATCTTCTAAACATCACAAAAATCATTTTTAGAAAAAAACTTCCTGTACGTATAATGTGTGTGTGTGTGTGTGTGTGTGTTTTTCCTTTACATGGGAACCTTTTCGTTGTTGTTGTTTTCTTTTCTTGAATATGGCCTTAAAGATGAAAATGCTGTATGTTTAAGTTGTTTGTATTATAAATAAAATGTATATCTTAAGTTTTTAATGTAGTCTGTGAATTTCTCTTCATTTTAAATGGATTTTGTGCAATTGGTAAACCGAAAGAGACAGCAAAAACTTACCACACAAAAATGTGGAGTTCCTGAAATAAACGAATTTGACTTTTGTTTCCCTTGTTGTGCAAGTTGCTTAATTTGAAACTATTTGCAGTCCAGGTTTATTCTAACATAAGTTAAACAGAAGAATCACTTTTTGTATGAATATTATATGTGAAACTATTATGGATAGAGTAAATTGTATGAGTGCGACATGCTAGAACCTTAAGTAATGAATAATTATTTAAAAAATGATGTGAAACTATGAAAAATAAAAAGGCTTCCAAAATAAATGCCCTAAAAGCATAACTAACACCTTATAATAGTTATTATAAAATAGGTTTTATGTATTCTTAACGCATGAATGATCGATAAAGAACTTGCAAAGGAAACGACATAAAATTAATAATAATTGTTCTGTTTCTTCTGTTTCACTTTGTTTGAAAACATTGAATGTGAAACGTGGTTGAAAACTAAAGCAATTATAAAATGGTTAATTTAATACCTAAAGGGTAAACTTACAAAGAGAAGTATTTGAAAAGAAATTTCTTTACGGAAACTACGAATATATAAACTTTGGAAATGAATAAAGATCCGTGATAAATATGTCGCATAAAATAGTGAAGCAATTAAATAGTTTTAAGCTGAGTTTGCCTTTTAGAAAATAGCAGATCTGAGACGACATATTTTCAAGCAGAATCCATGAAGGGCACTTCACTCTTTCTTTTTCTATACTGATGTTCAGTGCAATATATCCTTATATATCTTTCGTGTTCTTGAGCAATAGAACTTTCCTATTCCCAATGCTCAAGTTTCAACCATTCGCATTACGTATATGAAACTCCATTCTTTTGTTCCGCATTGTATGCATTTGCAATGCTATGGTCAACGAGAAAACCGTCCAACATTTAAAAAGCAAACAAAACTTCCGCAAGTCGCAGCTTTTATTCCGTTCCCCATAGTGCATCTTTTTCGTTATGAAAAGCGGAGCCCTATCACTTCCTCTCGAAACGATGAGCACCAGAAAGTGATAAGAGCCCGAAATGCTGCGTGGACATGACGTGTAAAATGCAAATATTCCCGTAGTAGCGTTCATAAACCATGGTTCGCCGGTTGCTAGTGGCACACAGAATATATAAAATTAGAGCATTCTCAAAAATAAAAGTAGATAAAAGTATAAATTTCTTTCAATTATTATATAAAGTTCTTGAGGAGTTCCATGAAAATGTTCGTCTTGCATTCTTAATCCTGTAGTCACGCTCTCATCGCAACTAATTTTGTCGCGTGCAGAATTATACTCCGCATCAGGTTGAACACAGATTTTTCCGGTTATTTCTTATACTTTCAAAACGTAATTTTATTCTTCTTATTCTTAAAGTTTAATTTTATACTTAATGAGAATACATAGTAAATTAACATAGGATAACACTAGTCTGCATGATATCTTACGACTGAAAACTGATAAGTAATTCTGACTCACTTTTTTATGCTGATTTAAGAACTGCTTGTAGTTTTTTTCTATCACGTACAGTTTTTTCACAATTTCACTTAAAAAATATGGAGATATAGAGATATAAAGATATTACTTCTGCCACTACACATAAAATTGGGCTTGATGAAGCAATTTGTAAGGGCTCTACCACAGGATGGACCCTGCTTCAAGTACCTTTCCAAGAAATTTCCCTTCATTACACAAGACAAATTAAAGGTTGGAATTTTTGATGGTCCTCAAATAAAGAAGTTGATGAAGGATGAAAAGTTTGAGAAAACAATGAATGAGAGAGAAATAGAAGCATGGACCGCCTTCCGATCAGTTAGTGAAAACTTCTTAGGCAATAACAAAGGTCCCAATTACAAGGTCATTGTCGAAACAATGTTGGAAAATTTCAAGAAGATAGTTTTGTAACATGAGTGTAAAGGTGCATTTTCTGCATTCACATATCGACTACTTTCCAGAAAATCTGGGATATTATAGTGAAGAGCAGGGTGAACGTTTTCACCAAAATATTAAGGAAATGGAGAGGAGGTACCAGGGGAGAAGGAATGAAACTATGATGGCCAACTATTGTTGGATGTTGAGGAGGACAGCCATCTTCAAGGATCTGCAAAGAAGTCAACGGAGAGAAAGTTTAAAAAAAGTTCAATGAAACACTTTGGCTTCTTGTTTTGTTAAACTGTAGTCATGGAATAAATTAGGGGAGTTCTTGAGAGTATTCTTAAAATGTGTCTGGAATAAAAACTTACCTTGTTGTGAAATGGAATTTGAATACTTTTCTACGTTCATTAATAAAATTGTCAAAACATTACTTATTTTGTGTAAAAACCTGACGTGATAGAAAACCACCGAGGTTATCCCTGGAATCAGCATAAAAACGTGATTCAAGAACACCTACTTTTAAGAAATCATCTGACAAAAAGTTTGAAAATGCAGACTAGTGTAATCAATACACTACTTCTAAAACGAGAAAACAGCATTAAAATAGAAAATACAGAAAACTCGTAGTAAAATTATTATTATTATTATTATTATTATTATTATTATTATTATTATTATTATTATTATTATTATTATTATTATTATGGTAAGGCATGTACAATTATCATAGCTGTTTTGTTATAAATGTATCCTTAAAATACTTAAATCATTCATTGGTATATTACCTCAAACCCATATTTTCACCATCTTCTGATTCTCTTTGCATAAACCCTTTACAGTAAATAACCGTGTTGTCGTCGTCGTTTTTTGTGCGTCTACCGCGCATACAAACTTGCGACATGCAGTACTTAGTTAATATATCGTCGTCCCGTTTTCTTTTGTAGTACAAATGAAATGTCGCGGGGATTCTGAAATTGTTTTGGACTTATTAGGTGGTTCTTTTTAAATTCCTGCCAAACTCACAATCTTAGCTGTCAGGCCGCGGGGAAGATTTTGCACAGTTAACCTTGTCTTGATATGCTCTAGACAAAGTTGCTTTTTCATAATCTTCTGGACTTGGCATTCTGGATGTTAGCCTGGAAAACAATATAACTGTTAACGGAACCGATATTCATTAGTCAAGAAAAAGAGCAAGAGACCATTTATTCGTCTTCCTTTATACAGAATGCGCTGCCTTCATCTCATCCATTACATCAATGCCACCCTTGGTGAGTGAGGTTAAATAAAGTTGGCATTTCTGGCTTTTTTTATTCTCCAGAAAATTCATCTATGGCATCGGAAAAATGCATAAATGAGAGCAGATTAAGCAATATATTCTTGTTTGGAATGTACAACAATAATGTTATAGTTTCACTAAAACCAAAAACACTGCCGTTTCCTTCAGATACTTGTTTCGGTGGGGATTTCCCTTTTATTTTTTCTGATTGTGTGAAATAAGGAGAGCCTGTGACGATGCAGTTCTGCTACTAGTGGCACTGAACTGAACCAGTTGTCGCTTGTGATGTTTTGTCTTATTCTTGATATAGGTTCAACTAACCGTAGAACTATTTGTTTGGATGTGTTGTTCTGCTGAAATGGTCAGTTGTCCTACATAAAACTCCATGTATGCCGCACAGAAGAGTCTAGCGTCGCAAAGGGCAAATATCTTTATGCATTACTTCGTTGGTTTCTATTTCATAAGCATATAAACGTTGCAGCTACCTCTAAAGCCTCAAGATTTTCGTCAGTGGTACCGTATTCATCGATAGAGTAGTTTATTTTGCAGCATGTATTAAAACATTAAAAACATCTTTAACGGATGCCGGCTTGTGAGTTCATGTCTCTCGTTTCTGCTCGAGAAGTCTTATAAAGAATGCTTTCAAAAGGCATCTATTGCTTCTAAGTAGCATTGCTACTGAGAAAAAGTCACTCCTGTACCATCCTTTGCACAACTTGAAAATCCCTGCAAGGTAGTCTGAAGAAGACCTTTATATCGGCGAAATTGGTGTCTTTCTCTGAAGTAGCTTCTCCCCTTAATAGAAATCCACTGATTGGTATGTTAGACTATTTATCCCAAAACTTTTATTCTGAAAAAAAGAACATACTCCATGATTCAATTGGTGAGGTATCTTGTTTCGCTTATCCTTCGATTCCAGATAAGTGCGTTAAAATGTATGCTGCCTTGCTTTTAGATTTTGACGATTTACTTTCCACCTTATTATTTAGTATATAATTTATACATTAGTTTTATCAAAGTATTAAGACTTCAAGCTAAACAAAATAGTGTCCTTTAAGTTATACATAAATAAATTTATCTTTAAACTTAATATTTACTTACATCATCACAACTTCACAGTGCGTAAGCTATTCTCCTTTGCAAATAAATGTGGTACCTCATCAGAAAAATCAGGAGCTGGCGTTGTTTAACCAGAGATACCGAGCGACGTGGCGCCGGGATAACGCATGGACCCGTATTCGAGAGGTCCCGGGTTTATTCTCTATGACCGCCCACTCTGATCCATGGATTTTCGTGGTTTCTTTGGGTCGGCAGATGCTTGTTGGTGTGGTTCATCTTCTGACATGGCTTTCCTGCCCTCAGTTCCTGTACCCATCACCTTGCGGCTGGGTTGTGCGCTCCATAGAGACTTCTCCCCTGGCGTTGTTGCGCAACTGTTCAGTTCTCTCCTCCGAGTGAACCTTGTGGGGGAGCCTCCGGGGATACTGTGGTAGGCTGGGTGAACCGGGGCGGCGTCGGATACGTTCGTTCGAGAAACATTAGGGACCCCGGCCATGCTTGCGCCCGTCTTCATTGAGATATGGTCACCCTTTGGGTCTCTTCCATCATTCCTTCCTCTCACGGTAGAAGCAGAAAAGAGCGTTGTGGCCTACTTGCGATGCTCTGCCCCGGTCCCTCTGTTCATATGTACTTCTAACACAGGTATTATTTCTTGAGATGTATCGGGATCTTCGTCAGCCAATTCTCCGCTTGCGGAATCGTGATAACTGTTTTCTACGATAACCTATTTATTCATCATTTTCTCTCGCATTCAAAGAAATCTAATACAGCTTCTACACTCATGTTCAAAACTTCCAATAATATTTTACGAGCTCTTTCCCCTTCTCTTATGTAATCATCCACCTTTCAGTTACACAGAAATATGATGAAAGAGAAAAAATGTGTAATTGTAAAAGGCAAAACTTTATTTTGTCGCGCGTAGCAATTTTGCTTCGTGAAGCTTGCCGTTGAAAGGCAGTAAGTAGTACATAAGCAGTACTCGCTAACGCATGAACCAATAATTAATGAACGTTAAAAATTCAGTTAGAAAAGCAGAAGCCGCTTGCGATTGTTGGTGACCAACCCTTTTTAAAATTCAAGTGCGGAGGGAAATTCCGCGTGCGATAAATACATGGTTAAGTACAAATTTGAGATTAATTTATCCGAATTTTCGTAACTAAGTTTACTGTTCAGTAGCCGTAATTGCAAATTCTAAAGCTGTTCTCTCTCCTGTGATAGCGCGCTAGCGCTTTATATGTTTTATAGAATGATTCTGAAGAACTCAAGATATGGAATTGAAAGGCTTACATTTTTCAGCGAGAAGGGCTTCCTGATTCGCTGAAATGAATTGCAGCTTTTTGTTGAGCGAAGGTGGAAGTTTATTGGCTGATGTCAAGGATACACTGTGCTGTAGGTACACTGTGCTGTGTTCAGTAGGCCTCTTGTCACATCCAATTAACACGAGGCGGTATAGCAGCAGCCATGATTTTTATGGTAACTTTATTTGTTTACCGCATCGAGGGTGCTCAACGATTTAATGATTCAGATCGAATGTGTATTTTGTTGCTCCACCAATTTGCATAAATACCAATGAACAAAGTATCGGCAGAAATACTTTTGCGTTCTGTTGACGCATTAGCTAACGAAGAATGGGGAGGATAGGACTAGTTTGTCGCACCGCCCCTGTTTCTTTATCAGGAACAAATACAAATTCCAGACGTGAGTTAAGGCACAGCTATCGACAAACGTTAACGTGTACCTCAAAGACTGTCAATAAAGTCTAGCTGCATGCTGTAAATATCGACTTGTATAAACCGCGCTGCATTACGAAATGGAACTTAAGAAACACTGCGCTCAATTATTTTTGCTCCATGACTGTACATATTCTACACAAAAACTGCATTTAAGTACACCGTACACTGAAATAAAAGGAGATTAAACACAGCGTGTCTCCGTTCCACATAGCATAACGTGTTTAAATATCTCTGCTAGTAGCAACCTTTTTGGGGGGAGGAGGTATCATTACTCAGAGGAACTATACAAGATTTGTACCCTTTTTCCTTCAACATGTGTTACGAATTTATGTCCATACCTAAACGAATACGTCACCATACACTAAAATGAAAGGGAGATCAACACAGCGTGTCTCCATTTCACATAGCACAACGTGCTTAATTATTTCTGCTGGCAGCGACAACAACCATTGTGGCACTACTAGAATATTGCGTATTAAATTGTAGTTTATGATATTCGAATTATTATTTTAACTCATTGATACTATTTTCGGATTCCACGTTAAATTTTTAATTAGAATAGTACATACGTGAGCATAATAACATTTTCGTGCTTGTTCCCAATTATACATATGGGTTGAATAGTTCCTAATATTCCGCTGTACCCGATTTTCTCGTTTTTATAGTTACTTAGTGTAATGACTGGTAATTAAATTAGCAACATACAGAAAAAATACGTTAAGGCTCTCTTACGTATGGGATGTTAAAAGGATTATGGCATCCATAAACAGTACCCGTATCTTCTGTTTGATTCTTATACGCATTTTGTATGGATAAACAACAGGTATTTTTTATTTCATTTTACCCTCAACGAAAAGTAAAGGACTTCTTCATAAGCCCTCTTTTGTGACTCTATCGAGTTCGTGTTCAAATGGATGAAACCAAACTACACCGAAAGACTTTCAGAGGTAGTTTAGGGATACCGTCTGTGTATTTTGGTATAGGGGACCCATGACCTTTGGTGCCTCTTGCACCGTAATAATGTAATTATAGTTTATTCGAGTTGTTACCGCAATCGCCATTGTTCCTGTGAAAATACTTTCCTAACAGTGAATGATCCTGTATAATGTGCAATAATAAAAGCTTATAACATAGAACACACGACAATACTACATCCCGCAGACGAAACACATACACTTTTATCACAGTGTGTTTAAACTGATCTGTCAGTGCACAATACAGTACATAACAAATGCAGAACAGTTCTCTTACAGGTAGGTATTGTGCAAAATGTCGACCACATGATCGTGGAAGAGTGTAAGGACAGCACCATTGAGTGTCGTTTACGCTCAAGGATTCCAGGAGTTTGACGTACTACTTCGGGCGGCTGCGATAATCCTAGCAATCAGGTCCATGCGAATATGGACTGTAGTCTCGTAAACTAGGTTCTACAGATGCCCCCAGAAAAAGAAGCCCACTGGTGTCAGTCTGGCAAACGAGCTGGCCATGCAACAGGACCACCGCAACCAATCCATTGTCGTCTAAACTATATATCGATGTGGTTCCTAACATCGAGTGCAAAGTGTGCCAACGCTTATCATATTGAAAACATATAAGCTGACGAATTCTCAGCGGCACATCTAGGAGCTGTGGAGAGGACATGTTGAAGGAACCTTTTGTACACGACTCCGTTCAGTGTATTCAGAAAGTACGTAAGGTCCATTCACAAAATCGTTGACAATACCAACCCATATATACACAGCAAACTTGCTAATAAGATCGATATGCCAATGCGTGTGGATTTTCGTAATTCCATACACGGCTATTACTACCGTTGAACATACCTTCTCTTGTAACTTGGCTCGTCTGTAAACAACACCGGCGCAGAAAAAATATTGGTTTCTGCACATTGCTGTAGGAATCAATTTGCAAACTCAATTCCAAATGAGAAGTCCGCTAACGTAATGACTGCACCTTCTGTGAATGATACGGGTACAATTATTGTTCATATATGACTCTCAAAACAGTCGATTGACTGGTGTTCAGAGGTCGTGCAACGCGCCGACTACTAGCGGCAGGATTATCACCAATCACGTATAACACCTTCTCTTCCAGATAGGGTGTTTTGGCGTACCTCACACGACCAGTATCTTCGATTCTAATACGGAAGTATCCAATTTCTCGTAGGCGCCTATGTACAGACGTTAAAGTGCTTTGATGTTGTCGTCAATGCGGGAAAAGCTCAGCATAGCGTCGTTGTGCTGCTCTTCCATTGCATTCAGTGAATCTATACACGAGGTGCATATCGGTCAACTCTTCATCAGTAAACCTATCCACACTGCTGTGTATCACTGTTAACACATAACACTGCCCGAAAAATAAAACGCTAGACAGAATCGAGAAGTACTAAATGCAAACTTGAGGACAACGAGTTGAAAGGGGCATTACAACAGTCAACAGCAAGTACCGTGAGCAAATGCAAACAATTGGTTTAGAAACAAGATACAAAGACACACCGTCGACTTTTGCACTTGGTGCAATATTTTCAGTTTAATATAGATACAAAACTAATTGGGGCAAAACAATAGAACGAAATGCAATTACTCTGTAGCGAGCTGTGCGGGGGAGGGTGGGGGTGGGAGGGTGGGGGAGGGATGGAATTTATGAAATTCATAGTAGATGGTCATAGGCGTATTATGGCAATGCTTGCTACATCTGTCCGACTACTTCGGCACCTCCAGTTTGTTTCGCTATCCCATCGTTGTCTCCGTCACACTTACCCTTTTTACCCTTGCAAGAGCAATGAATGATTCTGAAAAGAATCTCATGTATTGGGACTGTACGGTGTTCAAACAATAACTGTTTCGGTGAAAGTAGCTTTATTCGTATGGCGTCCAATGGTGACAACCGCCATCACAGAACATGTGTCAACCGGACATTACCAGCACTACACTTGGTTCATACGCCTAACCTCGCGTGTCTCAACACACTTTCCGTCCGCACTGTTTGGCAGGCAGCAGCTAAGAAGAAGGCTCTTCTGTCCGCCTGCTTTGCTTTCCTTGTATCATGTGTTTCTGCACTCCTTAAGTAAACAACAGACATCTGGCGCCCTGTTATAGGACATACTAGCCGTTGCACATTTACAGCCACATCTTTCCTCAGTTAATGTTACTTGTTATCCATCTTAGGAAGCTATAGGTGTACACGCTGGAAAAGAACCTGCGCGAAAAGCATGTTTTCGCTGCTGAGCATGTTGCTAGTGGTGGGGTTTAGTTCTCTTCCGACAACGTATAATGTGGTTCGCCTCCCATCAAGTACATGTTATACTTACAGTTTTGTAGTCCGTTCCGTGAAAAACTTCAAAACAGGCTCTTGTTACTATTTTAGTAGTGCATAGGGAAAGTATTTATTTTAACTTGGCTAGTAAAGCAAGCGTTTCTATGTCGGTTGTTGAAAAGTGTTCAGAATGTAGCGAAATACTTGAAAGAGAAAAAACACTAGTTTAAATTGAACAACAAGTTTGCTGCAACGACAAGTGAAGCTACAGGAGTTTCTATTAGCTTAGTAAAACGAATAATGAAGGAAGGGATTGCGTCTTTGTCTACCACTGGTGAGGTAAAATTTTCAAAGCCGAAGCGCAAGTCTAGAGAAAGAAAAAGGAAAGTGGAGGTCGATACATTTACTAAGGGTATTGTTCGCAGGAAAATACACGAATATTATACAGTGAAGAAAAGAGTGCCAATCAAAAATGATTTTCAGAGTGACGGAAGTTAAGTATGCAGCAGGGAATACCTGCGAAAACTGATTTCTCTATTAGGCTTTGAATGGAAGATGTGTGCTGCTGAGCAGCAGCTATTAATTGTGAAGCCTGAAATTGTGTCCTGGCGTGCTAATTACCTTCGAATCATTCGTAGTTACCGACAACAGAAGAGGAGTATCGTCGATTTAGATGAAACATATTTAAATGGTTGTCACATTGTACGTTCTAGTTGGCAGTCTGCAAATGAGTTAGGGGTTACAAAGCTTAAGGGTAAAGTACTAATATTGATAATTACCCATGCGGGAGGGGAGAATGGGTTTGTACAAAATGCTTTACTGATGTTCAAATCTAAGAAAAAACGGACGATTATCACGACGACATGAATGCTGTAAAATTTTACAACATGGTTGTAAACACAAGTTATTCCTAATTTTCCCATTAACTCTGTCGTTGTGATGGACAATGCTAGCTATCCCAGTGTGCAGAAAAATAAAAAGTCAACAATGACGACGCTGAGAAGGGAAGTTTTGCAATGTTTAAGGGACAAAAATGTATCGTTTAACAGTAATATGCATCAACTAGACTTACTGCAGCTAGTAAACTCAATTGTCATAGAAAATATGTATGTAATCGATCAGATCCTAAATGCACCTGGCCACGAGGTATTGCGGCTTCCACCATATCACGCTGATGAAAATCCCATAGAGTTGGTATGGGAAAATAAAGGGGAAGCCGCAAAGATTTATCCAATGCAAGTTTAAGTACAAATAAAAAGCTATGTGAAGAGATTTTTCGTAAACATTCTAGAGATAAGTGGAGAAGGTTGTGATTATTTACGAAAAGTGGAAGAGGCATATTGGGAATCCGATGGATTAATGGATAACATCCACAGTTTCATTATTAATTGGCGGAGATGACTCGTGATCAGATGGATCCTTTACCGACACAGCATCTGTGATTCTCAGAATTTCACGTAGATTCACAGCTGAAACTGGAAGAGGACTAGTGTAACTCAGCCTAGCGGACAGCCTGCCTGCTGCTGCCCACCCCTCTCACCACAGTCACGTGAGTACCGACACTAATAGGGTTCGTTTCTAGCTGGTATGCCTATAATTGCATAATGGGTGCCATATACTGCTTCATCTGCCCTCCTGAGTGAATCCGCATTGTATACCACACAATGGGGATTTTTCAGGTGCCTCATCTATGATCCGCAATTTACCTTTATCTGTAGTGAATTATTTAACTGTATCTTTCCGGTTAAAATGGCTTTGTGCGGTTATTCTGTGACAGGTCTTTTGTTTTGAATATACATACACATTAAAAACTATCAATATAAACTAAACGGCACTATCCTTAAATGGGATCTATATACACTACGTGATCAAAAGTATCCGGACACCTGCCTGAAAATTACGTACAAGTTCGTGGCACCCTCCATCGGTAATGCTGGAAGTCAATATGGTGCTGGCCCACCCTTAGCCTTGACGACAGCGTTCACTCTCGCAGGCATGCTTTCAATCAGGTGCTGGAAGGTTTCTTGGGGAATGGCAGCCCATTCTTCACGGAGTGCGGAACTGAGGAGCGGTATCGATGTAGGTCGGTTAGGCCTGGTACAAAGTCGGCGTTCCAAAACATCCCAAAGGTGTTCTATAGGATTCAAGTCAGGACTCTGTGCAGGCCAGTCCTTACAGGATGTTAGTGTCGTGTAACCACTCCGCCACAGCCCGTGCAGTATGAACAGGTGCTCGATCGTGTTAAAAGATAAAATCGCCATCCCCGAATTGCTCTTCAACAGTGGGAAGCAAGAATATCAATGTAGGGCTGGGCTGTGATCGTGCCACGCATACCAAAAAGGGGTGCAAGCCCCCCAGGAAAAACACGACCACACCATAACACCACCACCTCCAAATTTCAATGTTGGCACTATACACGCTGGCAGATGACGTTCACCGGGCATTCGCCATACTCACACCCTCCCACATTGTGTACCGTGATTCGTCACTCCACACGTTTTGCTGCTCTTCAATTGTGTAATGTTGACACTCCTTACACCAAGCGAGGCGTTTGGCATGTTCCTACGTGATGTGTGGCTTATGAGAAGCCGCTCGACCATGGAATCCAACGTTTCTCATCTCACGCCTGTCATAGTACTTGGAGTGAATCCTGATGTAGTTTGGAATTTCTGTATGATGATCTGGATAGATGTGTACCTATTACTCTTTACGACTCTCTTCAAAGTCGGCAGTCTCTGTCAGTCAACAGACGAGGTCGGCCTGTACGCTTTTGTGCTGTACATGTCCCATCACGTTTCCACTTCACTATCACATCAGAAACAGTGGACCTAGGGATATTTAGGAGTGTAGAAATCTCGCGTACAGACTTCTGACACAAGTGACACCCAATCACCTGACCATGTTTGAAGTCCGTGAGTTCCACGGAGCGTCACATTCTGCTGTTTTACGATGTCTAATGACTACTGAGGTCGCGGATAATGAGTACCAGGCAGTAGGTGACAGCAACAATGCACCTAAGATGAAAAAGTTATGTTTAGGGTATCCGGATACTTTTGGTCACATGGTGTATATATAAAACACTTTATAATTGTATACGCATTGTAATACTATCCCTTTTTACCTACTACCACTAAACAATTATATTGTGAATAGTTATGCGGTACAACCTCCCCTGGTGTCTATTGAATGATGCTATTGGGCCATTCTGAATTTCACACCAACGAGTATATCTGAGATACGCTAATTGGCAATACAATTATTTAACCTTGCTACATTCTATGTTAGCCAGCACATTGTAAGTTCTATAGTGCAGTGTTATTTTCTTGTTTTACAATATTGTTGTTGTTTTTCTCCGATTGTTTGTCCTATATCACACTTCCCACAATTTTGTGTTATATACCACTTATCACTACACACGTTATCACTATGCATGTTTTCTGTTTTTATCACTTTTTAATACACGAATTCATGTTAACAATATATATTACAAGTAACACAATTTACACTCTTACACTACGACCTAATATACAAATCTCTGTGTGCCTATAAAGCAATGACTCAGCATCTGTGCCGTTATGTAGCACTAGATAGTCTGGTTAATGATACTGCTGTTGTGCATAGCTTATATTCTAGTATTTATCAATACATTACCTTGTATATTTGTTTCACTTGAAACTTTTATTTAGCAATAGCCATCTGCGTTGCGCGGACCACTCGCTTTTACTTCTGCTGAGTGTTATTAACTTACGCCATACAATATACATTTGCTTTATTGGGGTAATTTACTCAACTATATCTCACACCTTGTATTTTACTTCTCGACCAATCGCAACCCTGTCGATAGGACAAAGCAGTGCGTTAAGCCCTTGCTGAATTGCCAGGTGCTTCTTTGAACGGCATCAGTGACATAACATTGTGCCTGCCTAGTAATTTTATTGCTCATATGCTCTGTCCCCTACCTGTTCCTCGATTCTCGCTGGATCTCGCCATACTAGATGCATTCGTTGGGACTGCTTATTCAACGGAAACGACTTATCATAATTCCTTATTAATACCTTAATTCCAACTTGTAGTTTCCAAGTCCTTAAATGTCTCTTCTGTTTCTCCTGCCTTTTTCCGCCCTTGTCTTGAGGCGTCGGAATGCATTCCTTATGCAAGCTGTTGTATCTGTCTCATCTACTGCTTCGACTGCTTAGGGCATGTAAGGTATTATATGGCTAACATTTCCGCCTGTGTGAAGTACTAATAGCGAATAACCAGTTTTTGTGTTCACCGTGTTATTCATTGGGTTGTCAATATAATTACAATAATCCTTCTAACTCGAGTGTTTTAAATTGCAAAGTATACGAAAGTAAACTTTAATTTCACGTAGGATATGTTTGCAAGGGTTTCCCTGTGGGTAGTACATAATTACTTGTATTGTACACTTTAACGCCTGATTCAGGCAATTTATTTACGAATAATTTCCCTTTATGAACTATCGCGTTTGAGCGTCAAGGTCGCTTCCATTTTGCCGCGTGTAGGAATATAGTGGTTAAGAATTTTGCTTGCACAGGCGGCGCTGGTTAGCCTTTTGACGGGGTATACTTTATCAAATTTTGTCATTACATCTATCACAAAGATGTACTTCAGGCCTCCTCTACCTACCGGCATAGGATCAGCTCTAGCGGCTGTTCCCTAAGTAAAACTTGGGGGTACGTCAAATTTGACGTTCAGGGACTCACCTTCTGGCGTATCTCGCACGCGGGTATGTATGCTCGTAGTTTATGGCGGAGCCGAAGCATGAGAAAGTGTTCTGCTATTACCATGCTCGTCTTCTCGGTTTGAGCATGTATTAATGTTTTATGGTATGCTGAAATGACAAATTCCTCTGATACTGTTGCCCGTTGTAATGGGCTCACACTCCCCTGCAGTTTATACAGTTTGCCGTTCTTTATCCTATATTTCTGTGCTGCATTCTCGTCTATACGTGGCGCTGTTTCCCTTAATTTCAACAATATTTCATCCCCTACTTGATGATTTTCCAAATCTTTGATTTCCTTAATTAGCTGTCTATTTATGTTCAAGTCCAATTGTAGGATGTATAACTCTTTATTTGCACCACTTTGCATTTCGGTAATTTCTCCGTAAGGTTTCAACCTGGATAACACGTCACTGAATATGTTTAGGTTTTCCGGTATGTGTCGGATCTCTACATCATACGACATTATTTCAAGGATATAGCGCGAAATCTTCGTACAAGGCAAGCAATTTGTAATCAATGGTAGACCCACGTGATCGGTAAATATCACCATCGGCCTGTTGTGAATATAATGTCTGAACTTTTGCAAAGCGTAAAATATGACACCACTTTTTAATTCCTATAATACACTGACTTCTTCTGTATTTGTAAGTCCTCTTGACGCCGTTGCTATTATGTGGATCTCCCAGATTTGATCACATTGCGACAAGATAGTAGTAAGCGCTTGCTGAGGCGTTAGTATATCACGTTGAATTGAGTTGAGATTTTATTTATGGACGTTCTTGAACTCTGGTCCTTAGCGTCCCATTCAATATTGGCCGTAAAAGTCCAACAGTTTTGCTCAGGCTCAGAGATCTCTTAATCAGGCTTGAGGTTGTTTTACGTGCCGCAAATCTACGACACGGGACCACCAACTTATTTTCCCTTCTGAAGGAAGCCATGCTAAGGATTTTTACGCCCGAAAAAATCCATCGCTCTCCGCCGGGGTTTAACCCGCGACCTCAGGAACTAGAGGCTATCATGGTAACCACTATACCACGGAGGATGACCCAGTATATATGTGGAGCGTTAAATACGTATTGGGGCGTTTTAATAACACTGACCTCCCTAATAATTTCTTGATATTACTCAACGCGCGATCTTCCTTTGCCGTCCATCTCCACCTAGTTCCCTTAGCCAACGACGCTCGCAATGGCACGGCCTCCTTCGCATAATTTCCTAGGAACCTAGCTTGGTATCTGACTACTCCCATAAACCTTTTTACTTGTTTCACGCTTTTTTGTCTTAGTATCTTTAACATAGGCCCAATGCATTTGGGATCCGGTGCGATTGTTTCTGCGGAAATCATATACCCTAAATACTTCATAGTAGCGGCAAAGAAGTGACACTTATGCAGATTTAGTGTCATGCCCCATAGCAATATTTGCTAAATATGTACGTCTATGTCCGTATCATGCACCAGCAGGTCATCCACATATCGTGACGATTCGGTATGTATTCCGAATACGGCATGCATTGCCCTAAAAATGTACTACCGTTAGTGGCTATCCCATATGGACACCTGGTGTATTTGTAGATGTGAGAAGGACGCTGCTTGTGCAGTTGCGGGCCTTGTTCAATTTGCAAATTGAAATTTAAAAAATGTTTAAATCTAATACTGTGAAACACCTTCGTTTCCCTATATTCGCAAGTGTGGATTCTATATTCTGAGCCCTGAATGTGTCGGGACTATATACTGGTTTAACCTCCTTAAATTTATGGTATTTCTGACACACCCGTTGTCTTTTCTCACAATACACAAGGGGTTTACAAATGCGGGTTCCGACCGTTGTACGATTCCATCACTTAGCATCTCTTCTATTTTCTCATGACTGCCTTCCTTAAATCTAATGGGAGAATTCGGGGTTTATATTTATTTGCCTGTAAATTCCGGACCTCTAGGCTGTATTTGTATAACCCGGTTCTTCCTGAAAATACTCGGCTGCTCCGCACAATTACGTGCGTGGTATAATGATTCTTTTATTTTTCGTTGCCTAAGTGCTGTATTTTGTTTAGCATTGAGTGTACGCGCGCGTTAAAAGCTTCACTCTCCCTGGTGAAATAGAGCTATTCCCTGCGCCTGGGATACTTGTTTTTCCTCCACCGTGAACCCATAACTGCAGAGCCTGTGGGTCCTTACATTCATTGTCTAACTGCTCTATTGTGTCATGCAATTGACAACTTTGAATGATTGAGTCTTCGTGATCCGTATTAAAACCAATTAACTTGACATAATCCCACGCAAATGTATTGAATAAAGCATTGTTCTTCGGATATTTTCAACTCTGGTTCTGTTAATTTTACCCCCTCTACAACGTATTCCTGTATAAAAGGGAATGTTACTGCACCATTGCTAGTCGGCAGCACCATGTTTATTTTTACCGGCACTTGAAGCACTATAAGATGGTGATTAATCTTGGGTGCCATACATTGATTGGAAGTATAATTTGGTTATGGCAAAGTTTCTTGCTGGTGGCAATAGCATGACCGTTTTACAAGACATACAATCTCTCTGCTGGAGAATCATACTACGCTATCACGTATTTTAAAAGTAGACTGTCGGTTGTTACCGCTAGCTGCATGCTAGGTTCAAGAGTTTGCCCCGTGCTATGAAAACCACCACATTTTGGCATTGACCTTGAGGCCTCTGCTATAGCTTATAAAAACAAAGGCTGATTATCAAGAGACAATACCGGGAACGTATTGCATACCTCAGAATGTGTGTTTCGTGCTTCATAGAACTATTAGAAACAAAAAAGTGTAATAGCGTTTTGTTCTTTGACGAGCGGATTCGAAAAAATAAGTAGATTTTGTTCCAAATTATATGTTTAATCCAACAACAATGTATGAAGATAATAGTTTGTTACTTGTAAGATGAATACAGTAATCTACTTCTGATATAGTTTCGGTAGTAACTCTGTTACATCACACGAGCTTTATAAATAATTAATCACTTCAAAGGATATTCCAAACACCTTTTTGCAGACGTAATGTGGCTGTAAAACTCCACAACAGTGCAAACAGGTCGAGGTAGATCACGCAAACTGAATTGCCTTCAGACGTAAACAAAACATACACTTCCCCACTCCCTTCCTTTATCTGAAGGGTGACTAAGGATTTTGTTTTCCACACGTCCCGTAATCCGAATGAACAAACGAAAGGGTGGAACAGTGTAAAATGGAAGGTATGTCTTCGGCGTCCAATAGGAAAAGCAGGATCTATAAAACATACATTACTGATGTGGAATTTTTTAGAGAACTGTTTATCAGGCTGCGGAAGAAATGAGTAATAATGGGAGCGACATAATCAGTTATGAAGGTGTGAAGCTTGTAGGTGAAGAAATAGTGTACACTTTGAACAATATATGTGGAGCGGGTGAATAATTTGTTTATTGTTCTTCTGCCATGTTAAAAGTACCATTTAGTATAGTTTTTAAGGGTCTAATGATGTAGTTGTTTTATATTTACATGTCAGAATGATGGTTTGGTTAATTACATTACGGCAGTATAATTGCAAAACGTGTTTAAGTTTAATGTTAAACAAATTGATAAAAATACACTAAGGTTAAAAACGTTTTTATTTTAGGTTACAAAATGAGTCACTGGACGTTTCAGATGTAGTTATTAGGAGGTGGCACACCCGAAACGTTTGTTTGTTTATGCTCAATAGACACATATCACTGAAGGCGAAAGAGAAACCTATTAACAAGGTGTCCTCCAACAGCTTTGAAAGCGAAAGTGACACTCCCAATCTGATGGATCATCAACCCTTGCAACGTTGCCAGCAGGTCTGTTTTATGTCCTCGAAAACCTAAAGTATCTCTGCAGGAAATGGTCATAGAAGGAAACAGAAGTTACAAAATGTGTTCCAAATAATGAGATAGGTGACTGGTTTAAACTAAAGTAATGAGTTCCTTTCACCCGGTATGTATCTCACTTCGATGCGGGACAGGATCAAATTTAGGTCATTTTGGGTAATGTATATTGCTTTCAGGCCAGTTTTATGATTTTTAAATCATTATGTAAAATAGTTTGCCATTAATTCCAAAACCCTATTCACTAGATTTTACGATTACACTACAACTAACATTCACACATAACGTTTGCAAATTCGGTGTAATTTTATAAAGACTGTTGAAAGATTAATAGTGCTGTAATACAGACACACAGTCCATCGTTCTCGCCGGTATACAGTGATGCATTTGAGAGTTGTATGTACAGATAAATGGGCAATCCGTTCTCGTGCAATATAAACTAAATGAGACAAATCCTGTTTAAGTAGGGACAAACATGGAACGCTTATTTTTGTGCGTTTAGGTGCAATAAAAGCAAGCTGGGCTTGAGTACTCTAAAGAGTGACAAATAGTGGCTCAAATGTATGGAAGCGAGGAGAGGTGTGCTAATATTTTTATTCCTCTGTATACAAAGCCCGTTAATGCCATGATTCCATAGAAGAATGTGTTGTGCCTGTGTAAAAATAAAATCAGGTGTGAAAATGAAAGTATCTCTTAGCTATATTAATTAAAATCACGAGTATACCCGACAGAAATCTAATTACGGATTTTAATTGTTTCGCCATTAATGTAAGAGGAACCTAATTGCGGAATTAAAATGGTAAACAAGAAAGACATCTAAGATATTTGGATTCCTAGAATATGCTATATGAAGAAATAAGCTTAATGGAATTAAAAGTATATAGGGTAAAATGTTGTAGCTTAATGGAATATTCATCGGACACAAGTGCTTATACAAAGAAGACTGAGCAACAAATTATCAGTGCAAATGAAATGAAAACAGAGATAGCATGATAAAAGAAACCCGATGTGTAACAATGGCACAGTTATCTCTATTATATTTAGCTTCACTGCTATTCTAAAAGTACATAAACATCTATATTCTATCTACTTATTATTTCAACAAGTATTTGCCAATATCGTTGAAGAGGCTTTATAGATGATAGTTCAAAATTCCATAATTTTAAGACGTAACAAGGGATATTTCGAATACGGCTATCGCTGAAATAAAGTGATTATACATAACTTTTACACACACATTTCTGTTTATTGGTTGTTTGATCAATGAGCTCTACATTTTTGTGTAGTAAGCTATTGTCTATTTCTTATAGTTTACAAGTTGTACAAAATTACACAGAATTCATTCAGCTTGAAGAGGACTTCAAGGCCTTTGACAGAATATCTCAGGTATACATTTTTTTTAACCATACAAATATCTTATTTGTAAGATGTAATGTGTAGCTGAGCTGGGAAGATATTTTTTTTTCATTCTTGGAAGATAAAGAACTTAAATACCTAATCTGCTATTTATCTCAGCTTTCGTCATTGGGATATAATATTTAGACACCACACAGACAGACCTTTCTCTAAATGATGCTTTATGGTGGGGAGGTTTTAGAGGGTCTCAACGTGTGCTTCCGATAAAATTTCCAACCGAATATGTAGGTGGAATGCAATATCATTTTCTTCTACCTACATAGGAAGGTGGTAGAGAAAACAAAAATTGAATACTACAAAGAATGCATACCCACAGTGATAATGCTGAGGTTGAAGGACACATGTCTTGCTTATGTTGACGTTTGCAAGGAACGTAAGAATAGTCTAGTCCAGTCCGGTTTTAGCGGGCTGAACTGCGGGCTGGAGGGCCAGCCGGAGAGTCTTATAGGAGTACCTACCCGTGAGGGTTCAACCGCTTGTTAGATGGAATGAGGATTGGAGGGTGGCGCGTGAGATTAAGGTTGGGGGAGTGCAAGGAGACAGCAAGTTTTGCTCCTGTTGAAGGCCCTTCTGCATCACTGGTGTGATGTGTTTACCAAACATTATGTTTATTTATGTAATACTGAGTCCAAGGATCTCTGGGAGGGATTGATTGTACAGGGAAGCTTTAGCTGCAGTGGAATTGCTCCTTGGTTACTGAAGGTACCCTCATGCCAAGCGAGGAACTCGCTGTTGCTTTATATAGGCTCTTCTGGGGTTATAATCCACAAGAGGCCTAAATAGTCAGAATACGATAGAGGAGGCCGGGTAGTATAAGTCATAGGGTAGCGCGCTGGTGAGTGGTTACCGACTCGAGCGCAATGCGACCGCTCAGGAATTCAGAGCCGGAAAACCGCCCTAAATATTATCTTGAATAAAACGATGCTAGTTTCGAGAAGCACACTTTCAGAAACTGCACTAAGAAAACTAATGAATTATTTAGTGAATTTTTGCAAATAATGAGTGCATTTTCTTCAAATATATAACGTAAAAACAAGTTTTCTTAATAACTAAACGAAAAATGACATAGACTAAATTTCATTAACTATTTCAAAATCTTAGGTATAACTATGGACCAGGAATTTCTGGTTTTGATACAGGAAGCGTTGTTTGTATTTATACAGACGGCATGGTTGCTACTTGTCTGCTAGCAAAATGTTAAATTCATTATTAGAATTATACGTTCACAGCTATTGTTGTGTCCTCTAAATGGAGGAAATATATAATTCCAACCAAAAAGTCGATATTGGCATTTCACCAGAAATACAAGCTTTGTGGTCCCCTAAACACAAAAAAATCATTTCCGAAAAAATTCGTGTGTGCGTGTGTTTTCTGTATACACGAGGTAAATACCTACAGCAGGTGTGAAATGGCTCTGTGACAGCACACCATGTTCTAAAGCAAAGTATTTTCGGACAAGATACTCTAATATCATACAATCCTAGTTGCATTTTATACCAGAGTGCGCATAACGGAGAGAGATAAGGCAGGTTAGTATAAAGAGGACATTGCTTTATATGTGCGGTTTTGGAACAAATAAAGTGAGGCATGTGCAATAAAAAGCATTTTATGCACAAAACTATTACCTATATGTTCTCCGAAACGACCCGAGCTTATCAGTTGTTATAGATTTTGTATATCGTAAACACCAAAGCAATAAATGGAAGAGCTGTGAAACTATAAAGCATTTACACCTGGCTAATAATGTTTCTCGTCATTCTCCGCTGTTTCTGCTTCATTTACCTCTCACGCTCCTATTTACATTAGGTAGAGGAAGTATTGCATTCATCCAAGAATTATATATTAAGATTTCACCAAAACTGCATGTTTTGAATAGCTCTGAGTAAAAAAATTAAGATGCTTTACATTCACATGACATTCTCTAACCACTATGGTTTACTTTTATATAGCTTCTACAAACTCTTGCAGCAAAATCTTATTCTTCTATCCATTTCAAGTTAATTGAGATAAATTTTTAAGTAGTCTTATTACAGATTACATTATAACCACAAAGGGAATAGCGATAGTTAATGTTTCAAACCTGGTCACTGTATACTACTTATCCTGAAATTCCATATCTTTTCCATGGCATCTCGAGAAAGAACTACACATCAGTTCATTTAAAGTAAATTCTGTGTTTTCAACACATTTACATTTTTTGTTTAGTATGTGTTATCTATCTCTTATGGTTTACCCATTACACAAAATTATACAAAACTCCTTCCGAAAGAATGGTGTTTCAAGAGCTGATGCCAAAAAATTCAGTGTATACATTTTACAGTTTTACACCGAACTATTTTCGTTGATTTTAATTTACTCAAAAATGGCGCTAACGATTTTGATTAAAACACCATGAATTTGGTATATTTACATGCCTATGCAGGCATATATATATATATATATATATATATATATATATATATATATATGGTAAGAATATCCGCTATTCTGGATCATTGAGGTTTAGCTTCATAGATCATATCCTCGGCTACGGCATGTCGTCGGCATTATCCCATAACTGCTTCACTGCTCTGCTAATAAAAGTCATCCCTCGGCTACGCTTTGCGGCTTAGAGCTCCCAATCATGGGCTAAAGCTTTGCGGCTCAAGACCCTCAACCCTCGACTACGCTTTGCGTTAGAGCTCTCAACTCTGAGTTACACTTTCCGGCTTAGGGCTCTCAATTCTGGACTAGAGCTTTGCGGCTTTAGACCCTCAACCCTCGGCTACGCTTTGCGACTTAGAACGCTCAACTCTCGACTACGCTTTGCGACTTAGGACGCTCAACTCTCGACTACGCTTTGCGTTAGAGCTCTCAACTCTGGGTTACACTTTGCGGCTTAGGGCTCTCAATTCTGGACTAGAGCTTTGCGGATTAAGGCCTCAACTCAGGACTCGCTTTGCGGCTTAGGGTTTTCAATCCTGGGCTAGAGCTTTGCGGCTTTAGACCCTCAACCCTCGGCTACGCTTTGCGATTTAGGACGCTCAACTCTCGACTACGCTTTGTGTTAGAGCTCTCAACTCTGGGTTACGCTTTGCGGCTTAGGGTCTCAATTCTGGACTAGAGCTTTGCGGATTAAGGCCTCAACTCAGGACTCGCTTTGCGGCTTAGGGTTTTCAATCCTGGGCTAGAGCTTTGCGGCTTTAGACCCTCAACCCTCGGCTACGCTTTGCGACTTAGGACACTCAACTCTCGACTACGCTTTGCGGCTTAGGGCTTTCAATCCTGGACTAGAGCTTTGCGGATTAAGGCCTCAACTCAGGACTCGCTTTGCGGCTTAGGGTTTTCAATCCTGGGCTAGAGCTTTGCGGCTTTAGACCCTCAACCCTCGGCTACGCTTTGCGACTTAGGACGCTCAACTCTCGACTACGCTTTGCGTTAGAGCTCTCAACTCTGGGTTACACTTTGCGGCTTAGGGTCTCAATTCTGGACTAGAGCTTTGCGGATTAAGGCCTCAACTCAGGACTCGCTTTGCGGCTTAGGGTTTTCAATCCTGGGCTAGAGCTTTGCGGCTTTAAACCCTCAACCCTCGGCTACGCTTTGCGACTTAGGACGCTCAACTCTCGACTACGCTTTGCGGCTTAGGGCTTTCAATCCTGGGCTAGAACTTTGCGGATTAAGGCCCTCAACCCTCTACTACGCTTTGTGGCTTAGTTTCCCAACCCTCACCTAGGTTTGGGACTTAAAGCTATCAACTCTCGACTACGCTTTGTGGCTTAGGAACCTAAATCAGCGGCAACGATCCCTTCGTTGTTTCTAATGCTTTTATTTTCGTTTTAGATGTTGGCTGCACTCCCAGGTGTTGGCAGAACCTTCCGAAATGTTCGGATTGCCAATGTTGGCAGCGGAAGCAATGTTTCCATAATGCCTCGGGTGGGATGCATGTGTGTAACTTTGGTTATAGCGAACAGGGGTGTAAACGGTTGTGATAAATGCATTAAATATGCTACCTACAGTGTTAATTTCTATCATAAAATATACTATATATGTATATATTTGTGTTATGTAATAAAATAATCAGGGATATGCGTTTGTATTATGCGTTTAGTGAGTCAGTGTGTGAGAGTATTGCGACATGGGTCATGTCTTACAGTTCCATAACTTGGAACGTCTTGAATGAAAAGTAGACACACTTTTCCAGGCGAGCATCTACATTCTTCTTGCAGTCAAGAACAAAAATATTAACCATCTGGATAAATCCTTTTGCAGACATACAGCTTACTTCTTCAAAAGCTTCATGTTCCTAGCTAAGATGGAAGTTTTTGGCAATAAATAAATTGCCTAGTGAATTATCCATCATGTATACAGATTTCATTCAAATTGGACACGCCGTCCATTCAGGGGTTCGTCTGATAGGTGTAAATTTCTAGGAAGCTCTTCTCTAAATCAAATTTTGTATCTTTTTCAGTCGAATTTTAAGAGTATCGATTAAATGCTTTGAATTACAAACTTTTAACGCTGTAGCAGTAGTGTTTAACGTTGTCTATGCAGACAGGCTTTGGCAAGTAAAAATCGAAGTATGTACACTTTAAAGACAACTCCTTTGTCGTCGATGGCAGGTTCTTCATTCTTGAAAACAAATGTTATGTTATGTATTCTTCTTCTAAGGTTTTATTTCGTTTAAGTTTCCAAGTTGTGTAGGATGAAGTAATACAGCATTAAAGCTCTGCAGATGCTTGTAGTTTTGACATAGAAGGTTTACCACTAATTTGTTTTCTGGTATTTATATGTTGAATGAGAGCTTCTATTGTGTTCTGAGAGCTAGCAGTCCTCTTAGTTTTGTGCGCATAGTCATCCGAGGTGTCAGTTGCTAAATTATCTTCTTTGAGCTAGTTCCTATTAAAACAATTTTTCTGTGAAACATCTCAGTTTGTACAGGGAGTGTGATTTATAGCAGGCACTGTTTATAACATTCAACTCTTCTGTAATTGTCTGCCCTGTCCGCGGTGTGCGGGTCCATTATTTAAGTAAGAAGTTGAAAGTAAGGACTAGGATTAGTTTCTGAAAGGCGTGAGTAGCCTGCTATTCTCATCGAGACCTATAACGTAAGTGTGTCACGTCTTGTTCGGATTGGTCAAATGGAGCAGATTTGATGAAAATTAAATTAAATTGAGATTTATTTATGGACGCTCTTTAACTGCTGTGGTTCTTAGCGTCTCATTCTATATTGAGCGTGAAAGATCGGTAATTTTGCTCAGATGTCTCTTTATCAGGCTTGAGGTTCTTTTACGTGCCGAAATCTACGACACGGGATCAGCGACTTTACTTCCCTTCCGAAGGAAGCCATGCTAAGTATTTTTACGCCCGAAAGAATCCATCGTCCTCCGCCAGGTTTGAGCCCGCGACCTCGGCTAGCATGGTATCCACTACACCACGGACGACAACAGATTTGACGTAAAGTGTTTGAAAATATTAGTAGGGATATCACGTTTAAAATAGTAAGTGATTTTCTCTGAATCCTATAGTAATTGCACATTTATTTCCCGAGTGGTGCACTTTGAAAATAAGCTTATGGTTAACTTTTAAACGTTGAAAGTACTTAGGATTCAAACTGAAAAGCTTTTGGAAGTTGTAACATAACCTTTCATTTTTGCACAAGTCCTAGAGTATGGTTGTCCAATATAATTTGAACAAGTTTGTTAAACAACGAATTTATGCATAAGGGCTTAATATAAGCTAAAGGTAATTTTTGAGAATTTAACGATAGCTTAAAATTTTGGTGTTTCCAATAGTATAAGTGTACATAGTTTTGCCTAGATAATTAAAAGATTATTAATTTGTCCTAAGGTGTTGAAAATAAGGGTATCGGAAGTTTTGGAAGTTGCAGTGTAGCTTATATTTATCAGGTTATAATACCCAAATGTAGCAGGTTCTATCAAAGTCAAGAATTCTTGATAGCAATATTCAAAGGGAAATATGCTGATATAAATATGATATGCAACTCATTCCCCAATAAAGCAATTTTCAAAAATGTTAAATCTTGTGGTGTCTTTTGCTTACTACTTCAAATGAAGTATCAAAATAGAGTTTCTATTCGGCTGGTTATGATGTAATCTCTTCCTCTTTATCAACAGTAGAAATGAATACTCTCATTTGGGAATATGGAAACGCTTTTAAGGGGTGAATCTTCGGGGGAGATATTGGGAAGTGCAATAAAACTTTGCAGTTACTAACTTGTAATATATAATTATATTGAAAATTGTATAAACACATACAATATAATATAGCTGAGTTGAATTTAAAACAGTTAAATGATTGACTGGGTTAATTATTGAAATCTGAAATGTAAGAGGTTCTTAGTACAAGTATGAAACAAAGAATTAACTAAGAGTCCTTCTTCTCTTGCAGGGATTCTTTGATATAATTTCAAAATTTCAAAAGAGCATTGACTAAAATGCTAATTGAAACGAACTATAACACGATAATCAGAAGCAATACACTCTATACAATCCATAAAATAGCTATTCTGAATTTTAAAATTAAATGTAGTGCGGTTTTGCGCAAATGGTGCTCTCATAAATTAACTCCATAAATTAACTTCATATAAAGTTTAGTTACCTTGTTTCTAGTTCATCAAGAGGAAAAACACATTAACTAATTCATCAACAACATAACTATTAATGTTGCCCCAGTTGGCCTCGTTCTACTTTCCTGTAAATGCTCATTATATTACATTTATTTGATCAAATGATAAACAAATGCTTAGAATTTAGAAACTTTGCTGTTGCCGAAATATAAGCAAAACCAAATCATTCCTATTACGAGAAATACTGCAATTTGAACTGGAACGATCTCACCCATTTACTCAGGATATGAATACCCATTGATTTCATGAAATGAAGAATGTCATTTCGCTAGTAGTTCCTTGCTGTTACTTGGCGATCCATGTTGGCCAGCAAACTGTTAATTCTGGTTCGATGTTCTTAAAGTTTCTATGTCGTTTTACCTACTTTATGACGACCATTTCCAGCCGCGCAACACCTGGCGTTATGTTACGCTGATAATGTGCATAAGGTCTTCTTGAAGAGCCGAAAGCTACCCTAATTTTATAGGAGCAGGTGGACACCAGACATGCGTAGTGCTGCTTTGCTGCTACCAAACTCAGCGTCGTAATACAAGATGAAGCATAAATGCGCTTAATTTACAGCGAAAGAAAACTCATAGTTTCACAACCCCCCCTTTTAATTCTTTGGGTTGCAAATTTCTGATATTCATATTCAACATAAAGAAATTCACATTGTGACACATGAACATAAAATCCCTCCAATTCTCAAATACTAAGGTCTCAATACTATAATTGCCTATGTCCATCCAGAAGTTTGGGGCTTTTCAATGGCGAAAGAATTATCAAAATGGTTTGTGTGATTTTTGAAATTATCACACGCACGCAGACAGACGGATTTTCTCTTTTTATAATATTCGTATAGTCCAATAGAAACAAAATTACCGCAGCTGTAGGTAACAATATCGTAGCTGCTACTGTATCAAGTTTAATTTTCTGATTTATGGTTGCTTTTGTTGTCACACTACCAAACATTTAAATAGTTTTGGAGTAATAATTACAGAAGAATGGTACTTTCCTTTGTGGTGCGATCTTATTAGAACTGACTCTGAAATTATTTTATATAAGGAAATGAAAGCAGGAGTGTTGTTAGAAATTTTGTTGTATGTGGCTTCGTTTTTGCACGTAGTTCATGAAAACAAAGCCTTCGGAGATGATTGTTTGCATTGCAAAAAGCAAAAGGAATCCTTGCACACATATGTAGAAATAAACCTAAACTCATGATATGAATGTTTAATGCCATCACCTCCATCACAGCAGTCGCTTGAAGTTATCACCATGACTGGCAACACAAGATTTGCAGCGTCGAAGCATGAACTGGCAAACACCTCAAAGATCTCAGGATCATCGAGGAGCCTAACATGTAGATGGTGCACCAAAAGCTGTAAGCCAGACACTGGTTGCGCACACTTCATACTACTCATGTGTCCTCCAAAGTAAAAGTCGAGAAGATTCAGAGTAGTGGCGGCCATGCTAGTGGACCGCCTCTGTCAGTCATTATTTGTAGCTCCATTGTGCATGGACCACACGTGTTGTTATGGGGTAGTATTTTGAAAAGAATCATCACAATTGCAAAGAATAACGCACAGTTTGAAGACAAATGTCGATATATTGAAACCATCCATAAATTATATGGACATAATTTATTTACTTGCTCATTTTATGCTTTCTGTAGCAGCCAATAAAGTTGTTTATTTATTTGTTGACAACAATCAGTATAAAAGTGAGATTCGGCCGAGAACCATTATTTTCTGAAGTTGCTTTAAGTGACCAGAAACATTAAATGAATACTAAGCATAATTTAAAGTGTGACAAAAACTTTATAATGTCATGAATAATTAAGCTTATGAAATGCAGACAAACAACAGAAGACTTCGGAATACTACATTTCCTAGACAGTTTTGTATTTTCATAGTTTGGACTCCGGAACTCAGTCAATTGAAAATTATACTTCACTTTAGAAGACATTAACAAAGAGAGTATTTGTCGCCTGCTTCTGTGTCAGTATGCTTTGGCTTAGTCTACATTTCAGACAGACACTTCTGTGTTCCTCGTTATGCTCTGGAAATTTACTGGTTTGGTGGTTGAAGATTATTGGCTAATTAGTCTGTGCCGGTTACTTAAAATAAACTAATATTTTTATTGGGTTCTTTGCTATTCTTTTATATTTTTGGCGTCACGAAAGGTCTGTTTTATTTGAGTTCCAGAGACCATCTGTGATATAATCATTCACCCAGATAAAGTGCACTTTTGTGCAGTGATAATAGTGTTAATTGCTGGTTTTTCCTGTACGGATATTTATGTACTTTCGGGGTATGACCATAATGCCCGTACGGTGTTGGCCCAGCTATACTAGGGTTTGGTTATAGAAAGCAAGATAGCCAACCCTGGCCGTAACAGTATAATATATAATTGCCACCTGTCGTACATGTGGACAAAGGTACTAACGCAATTGTTCAGTATTGCATTCCACCCAAAACTTTCAATTGGAGATTACACTAGAAATAAACATTTCTAGGCTCTGTGTATCCAAAAGAAGCACCTTTAGGTCTGTGAATACCATAACTCAAAACCAAAAAGATGGTTAAATACCAAACTGGATATTTAAGTTCAGCATCTTTCAAAGATCCGACACAAACATTTTCAACACAATATCCTCAACCCTAAATTGCCCTTTATATGAAACATTTTTGGTTACTTTTGATTTTCCCAAAAATGACTAACGATTTGATTAAAACACCATATGTTTAACATATGTTGCATGACAAATAAAAAATATTTTGAATTTTCTGGCAATAGCCTCTTCATTCTGAATGACATTTGTATAATTGAGAAAACAAAATCTTTCTTACACAAAATTGTAGATCTCGTTAAAGTACCCAATTTAAACCAAATACATTTTTTATGGAATTAATTGTTCTTCCACACAAGCCGTGTGTTGCACAAGGTTGGAAAGGTAAAATCAGACGACTGAAACCTCAATGTCATTGCTTGGATTTGAACCATGTAACTCCGGGTTTCCGTCCGGTTGCTCTAACCACTGAGCTACGATGGCAAAATGCCGGTACGACATTAAATTCCACAAGTGATTCGCTTTTTTTCGGATAAAACAGGAGGAGATCTCAGATTGTATTGAAATGATATGGACCATTAATTGACCTAATAATGGTCGTAACTGTGAAGTCCGGGACTTAATGCACTTACAGCATTGTAAGTCGGCATTAGGGTGTGTCATCTCAATACAATTTGAGATTTCCTTGTGGTTTACCGGGAAAAATGTGAATCAGTTGGGGAATTAAATGAGTCACTAATTGTTACCATGATAGCTTCATGGTTAGAACAACCGGACTGAAACCGGGAATTTTGTGGTTCAAATCCCGGAGGTGGAACTGAATTTTTCGGTCGTCTGAGTCTATCTTTCCAACATTTTTCCAATGTTAATCATTCCTGAGACGTTGTTGATTTTTTTATAGAATTTACAAATATTTATTTCTTTGACTTTCTCTACTGCATACCGAATAGGTGAAAGAGGTACATGTTGTATTTCTCCCCCTCCCCCAAAATACCAGATTTTATCGGAAATGCAGGTTTGAGTCCCCTGAATTCACAAAACAAATTTACAAAAAGGTCCATGTGTGTGTGTGAGAACAGTATAACTCAAAAAGGAATCGTCAAATAAGTACCAAACGATGTATTTAAATTCAGCTTCTTCCAAAGATATGACAAGAATATTTTGAAGAAAACTCCCTCCACTCCAAAGTACCATGCAATTACATGCAATTTTTTTTCGAAACATTTGAGTTTCTGGAAAATGGCTCTAACGATTTCGACTTAAGTACCATATATTTAAGATATTTGTAATACAAATGAAATATATCTCTTGAATTTACTAGGAATAGCTTGCGAAGAGGAATATTGTATAATTTTGTATAACCGGTAAACCATATGACATAAAAACGTATTGCACAAAGAATGTAGATATATTTAAAACACGTAATTTATTTAAAATTTCATTTACTATGGCATCGAACATTTCCAAGATATCAAGATACCCGTATTATTGGTTTGAAATGTCTAATTCTTTGTAATTTTTTTAATGAGCTTCCAGTATTCAACTGTTTCTTGCGATGTGATGGAATATCAAGGCTGGCACACAGAGGCCCCTCTGATGGTAGATTCGGTTTCTCCTATCCCCCTTGTACCTATAGCAAAATGTGTAATTAAACTATCAAAACCTCTATCTCGTTGAAGACGAAGTGGATAAAAAATAATCAGTCGTGAGAATAACTTGTTGAAGGTGTATAAAAATAAATGATAGTGGGTGGAGAAAGGCCGTGTGAATATAGTCTATAAGACTAACACTTTAGTCTGCTGTATTCCTCTTATACCCACAACAAGATGTGTGAATGGGTAATGCAAGTTCATCTCGGTTATTACGAAGCAGATAGAAGAATATGTTTTTTTAAAAATAGTTTCAGTGAGTGGATGCATACATCACAATTGTTTATGACCAGTTGTGAAGGCAACGGTCTAATTAATAGAGTATATTGCGTTATGATACTGACAGTTGCAAGTACGTATATGATGTAAGACCAATCTTAATTGAGATCTTGCGATACTTCCAAACGGAATTACCTAAGATGCTGTTTTGGAACATATCATCATTAGCATCACGACAATTGATGCGAGATGATTACTCTGATAGTGATGTGGTAGGTGGAGGTGCCGGTAACTGGGAGATGGTGGATTTACTTTAATGTGAGTTCAATGAGCAGTAGTTACAATATGTATACAGATGTACACTATGTGATAAAAAGCATCCGGACACTCCACAAACATACGTTTTTCAACTTATGTCAATTGTGTTGCCACATACTACCTGGTACTCATTATCCGCGACCTCAGTAGTCATTAGACATCGCAAAACAGCAGAATGGGACGCTCACGGACTTCGAACGTGGTCAGGTGATTGGGTGTTACTTGTGTCAGAAGTCTGTACGCGAGATTTCCACACTCCTAAACATCCTTAGGTCCACTGTTTCTAATGTGATAGTAAAGTGGAAACGTGAAGGGGCATATACAGCACAAAAGCGTACAGGCCGACCTCATCTGTTGACTGACAGAAACTGCCGACATTTGAAGAGGGTCGTAAAGAGTAATAGGCAGACATCTAGCCAGACTATCACACAGGAATTCCAAACTGCATCAGGATCCACTCCAAGTACTATGCCAGTAAGGCGTGAGGTGAGAAACCTTGGATTCTATGGTCGAGCGGCTGCTCATAAGCCACACATCACGCAGGAAAATGCCAAACGACGCCTCACTTGGTGTAAGGAGCGTAAACATTACACAATTGAACAGTGGCAACACGTTGTGTGGAGTGACAAATCACGTTACACAATGTGGCGATCTGATGGCAGGGTGTGGGTATGGCGAATGCCCGGTGAACGTTATCTGCCAGCGTGTGTAATGCCAAAAGTGAAATTCGAGGTGGTGGTGTATGGTATGGTCGTGTTTTTCCTGGAGGGGGCTTGCACCCCTTGAGTTTTGCGTGACACGATCACAGCGCAGAACTACATTGATATTTTAAGCACCTTATTGCTTCCCAGTGTTGAAGAGCAATTCGGGGATGACGATTGCATCTTTCAACACGATCGAGCACCTGTTCATACTGCACGGGCTGTGGCGAAGTGGTTACACGACAATAACATCCATGTAATGTACTGGCCTGCACAGAGTCCTGACTTGAATCCTATAGAACACCTTTTGGAATGTTTTGGAACGCCGACTTCGTGCCAGGCCTCACCGACCTACATCGACGCCTCTCCTCAGTTCCGCACTCCGTGAAGAATGGGCTGCCAGTCCCCAAGAAATCTTCCAGCACCTGATTGAAAGTATGCCTGCGAGAGTGAACGCTGTCATCAAGGCTAAGGGTGTGCCAACTCCATATTGACTTCTAGCATTACGATGGAGGATGCCACAAACTTGTACGTCATTTTCAGGCAGGTGTCCGGATACCTTTGATCACGTAGTGTACGTTATTGCGAAATTACTCGTAGATTCGGAAAAGTTATAAGGAAGAGTAGCATCATCTTTCGATACCGAAACGAAGACTTGATATGAAAGAATGCGAACCGGCATGTAAATGAACGGTATACGTATTTGATTGTTATTTTTAATAGTTATTTGGAACATATTACTATTTTGTACTTGGAACGGACGAAGCGTTACTTAAAAGTAACCATTTTCTGCATCTCTAGTTTGTTTTCTAATTACCTACACGTATACTTCTGTCGTGGAAGAATTATTGGTATAAATTACAAAATTTAGAGAAGAGATGAAGAATTAAATAATATGCAATGTTGCTTGTATTTATATATTCAATTAGTTGTTAATATATCCCAAAAACAAGCATTTATACATAAATGAACGATACGTTACTGATGATTTCACGAATACGCCTAATGACTGAGTTCCATTTAGTATGACTTACTATTGACCATCCGTACTAAGATAGAATACTGCATGTTTTGTAAAATTTTTCATTAATTTAAAAAATTACGGTCTTCTGCAGAATTTTTTCTCTACATGTAAATATTGAAAACAATGAAAACAATATTATTTGTTTCTTGCTTCAACTACAAAATCTGTACAGTTCAACATAATGGTTCTTAATATTCATGGCTGGAGTAGAATGAAACACCTCTTCTGTAACTTTAACTCATAGTTTACAGCATTTTTCTGTAGTTACCAAAATTTGCAAAGTCTGATTAGAGGCTAAAAAAAGCTTTCCATTCAAACTCTCACCTTTTTCATTTGGTATTCGGATTTGAAGAATTTCCCCAAAGAGTAAAAATATGTTGTCTCTTTGTCTTCCAGTGTACATTCATAAAGATAGGAGCACTTTGATGCCTTCTTAGATAAACATAGTATATCTGGAACCACTGCGTGAATCGCACTTCCACAAATACAACATTTCCACGAACAATACTTTTTAAAGTAAAATATGCTAGGCAATTGTGGCAAATAGGCAGAGAATGCTACTCAGTAGTAAAACAGTTATATTATGTGAAATACATTTTTATAAATTGTATTTAGTTAAAAGTATCAAGAATATTACTTCACTTAAAACTCGATCACCGCTTTTAGAATACAAGTTTACAAACAGCGTAAAAGAAATATGAAGAATGATAACACATAAAACTGCCCAAGCAACCATAACAAACTTCCAGTATTACGATAAAATAAATTCGAGACGCATATGCTATGTATAGATTACACAAAGGTTTTCAATAGAGTTAGTATAACAACATTATGTAATTTATTGAGCTGGAGAGGTATTTAACTTCACTTGATAGAAACTGTAAAGAATATCAATCACTGGTAATATATGCTAAAATGGTCAAAAATTGGAAGAAACTTTAAATATAAGACCTAAAACGGTGCAATGTACGATCAATGTTATCAGAAAGTTATATTAAGCTTTGGATCTTAAATTTTAACTGAGCTTTGGGTCAAATTATTTTATGTTTTCCCTCGTGTTTGCTGATGGCCAGATTATTTTGGTGGATAAATTATACCATAAAACGGAATTTTATGAATTAAAGAAGGTAATAGAGCGACAAAATTATAAAATTTCTGCAACTATAATTTTAATATCCCAAACGATAAGATGTCTACAGTTGCTAAATAAATTGAAATACTAATCAAGTGGGTAGGTTAGTTTTCTGAAGGCTATGAAATTTCTTGAAGAAATTTAACATGTGTGATACAACGAGAAGAACATTAGAAAGCTACATAAGACATTAAAATGAATTTCTACAAGACTGTGGCAGTAATATCATTTGTTTATAGTAGCAATTGTGGACATTAAAAAGGGTGATCTGGTGTTAGGAAGATTAAAATAATTGGCGTAATATTTTAAGAAGTCTTAACGGATCGAAAGATCTGAAGCGTGAAGAAGAAGTGCCCGGTTTTTCACTGTATCCCTCCTTCGCCTAGCAGATGGAACCACAGCAAACTTTATTCAGCTCACGGCGCGAATACGCATCTACACGTTTACCAATAGCCGTCCCATTGCGTTTAGAGATCTACATATCAGCCCATGTACTTCAGAATAGCCCTGTACTCGGTTTAACTTCAAAGCATCGTCTTAGTGCTACTAACGTTAAACAAACACACACACCCCTTCCAATCCTCAATTATCTATAATTCGCTGCAAGTGCTTATGAGTATAGCGTGAGTATTTAACGTAAAGAGGGACGGATTCTTCAATGTATACAGGCGCTAGTACTGTAAAACCAGTGCAGAATACGAGAAATAGCTATTAAGAACTAGTGCATATAGCGTCATATGCTTCTGTGGTGTATCTTACCTAACTACGCGGATAAACGTGCTATTAATTTTTACATTAAATAGCGAAACGTAAAAAGCATTTAATGTTACAAATACCTGGTTTATAGCTCATTAAATACCAAACCAGCAGTCACTGGTTAGAAGTTTTCCCATCATAACTTTCTGTGATAATTTCTAAATTATGAAAGTTACTACAAGAGGCATACTATGATGATTTACACTTCATTTTTTCCAATACTTCCTATATATTTTACCATTAATTGGCACGATAACATCTGGTAGCTATCCGCTAGTAAAACAAGAGTCAGATAGTTACGATCTAAGAATTGTTTGTTAAGTTCTTGGGCATTAGAAAAGGGAGATAACTCTGTAGATGGGTTATGAGTAATTTGCGTTATTCCTTATACATTTAATTAATGTCTATTGTTTTTTATTCACACAATTAATTTTACTAAAGCAACATCTGAACATTCAAGGTACATTTCTCAAGCTGCTGTTCAGTACACGGACAGAGACAGTTCAAGCTCAGACTTTCTCTACTGTGGAGAACCACAATCGGTGCCAGTGTTTGTTCAATATTAAGAATGCACAACTGGGCGAATGTCGTGAAAAATCTTTGCACATCATAGAGGAAGAGACTAATTCCCGGAGTAAAGTGAAGGTGATATTAGTGGGAGAGGTCTGATGTGCTGAAAACAGCCCCACAACCTAACTAATTGGATCCATCTGATTATCACTTTCACGTGGTTTTAAAGAGACCACTGCAAGGACTTAGTTCGTCGAGTTAGAACACCCTAAGCAGTTGTCCAACACTATGAAAAATAATCTTGAAATAATGAAGATATTATCACAGATGTGACGCAAGTACATAAGCAGAGCTTAAGAGGAACGGTCTTTCCACCAAACTGTAATTATTATGTAACTGTGAGGTAAAAATAAAATTTAAATCAAGAGTAGACCCCTAGTATTCAGAATGGAGGGCCTCTGAAGCGGCCTAACGGCCTGTAAGCCCTTAGAGCTGAACCTTGAGCAGACATTGAACGAATCGGCAAGTGGTGGATAGCCGGGACCTGACCGACGTTGTTGGCTACTACCGACCGCTGGACAGGTCTGTCTCCGAATAATTAATAGGAGACGTGAACAAACTTCCCAACCCCAGGATGTTATGCGTTTCAGTGCCGAAGGGGTGCATGGCACATGGGGATGTGTCGCTAAAGGAGCCTGAGAGATACCAGGCGACCTCGCAGAGTATTCAGCCTTGCACCGATATAGGGGCTCTACCGGGTTCGATTGTCTTTCCTCCATACCACTGTGATATACATAGACACAATAAAAGAAAACCCTGAAACTGTAGAAGGATCTCCAGAAGAAAATTTAAGAGTACAAAAGGTCTCTTAACCCTCTGTAGGGAATCTGGCTGTAGCATTGCAAAAATGAGACTACAGGCCAAGGGACTCTCAGGAGCTCAAAGGAGTGATGAGGATACTGCAGGTAAATCTTCTGCACAGTAGGGCATTATATGCAGCCCTCCGTGTGAAGATGAAGACCTTGATGTGATACTCACCCAGGAAACCTGGTATTACAAGGGGGAAATTATAGATGTTTAGGTGGCTGGCGGGAAATTAACTTTTAATAAAACCGACAACACTCCAAAAACCTGCATCTTAGCTAAAATGACTTACATATACTGCCGTTAATGAATCTCTGTTCCAGGAAACTTACGGCAGAGTAAAATGAGTGCAGGAAGGTGGACCGAGGAAGTTTATACTCGGATCGGCTTACCTTCCATATGATGATGTAATTTTACCTCCGATGAGGGAATTGGAACAGCTGATAGCCACCTGTTGTTCCGAGGGACCCCAATTGTTTATTGACTGATGCTAACTCCCATCACATTGCATGGCGGAATGCGGATACAAATGAAAGAGGTGAATCTCTTCATCATTTTATTATATCGAGTAATCTTGGTATAACGAATGTGAATAACAGGCCTGCCTTTTCTACTAAAGAATGCAGGAAATATCGATATAACTTTAGCAACCAATTTTATGCGAAAATTTATTAAAAATTGCCATGTATCCAGGGATGAAACTTGTTCAGACCACAGATTTATCCAATTTGAAGTAAAATGTATTCCTTAATAAATCAGGTCGTATGGGGATACAAAATAAATTCGCTGGAATTTCTACAGGAAAGACCTGGTTAGTAATCTGAGTAAGATGGACCACAACTCATCTGGTTTCCGGGTCATAGGGGCATTGGAGAGGCTATTAAAAACTGGTCCAAAGTAGAACATCATAAAGCCTGACTTAAAACTACAGGAAACCAACATGTTAAAACACTTATAAGAAATCCATGTAACAAAAGAGCTCAAAATTTACTTAAATGTAAGAGACTTCAGCTGAGAACAATTATTGCATTTCTCAGAGACATAGTCCTGTGAAACAGCATCTTAACACGATGGGAGTGTGTCAAGATAGCTTAGATTGCAGATTGTGCAAGAAATAAGCTGAAACAGCCCAGCATATTATATGCTCCTGTAAGGCTTTGGTTCACAGGAGATATATTGCTTTTGGGAAAATGCTTTTAGAACCAGAAAAACCATATCTGTTATGAGATTGTATTCCTTGGTAAAGGGAGCAGGCATAATGAATTGACATTAAAACGATATAGGTAGCACAATAAGCCCAAGCGTGAAGTGCGCCCGGAGCAATGACGGATATCTGCATGTTATAAGACAAAACAAGACAAGAAAAAGGCCCCTAGCATAGATTCTTGGCTAAAGGCTGAGATATTTTTATGACCATAAAATGTATTTCTTAGCATAAATGCTCCTAAACTTGGTGCAACCTAAACAAATTTAGCTTTATTTATATTATTTATTTACTGTATCTTATGCACCTCCTAATAACTTGTGCTAGTGAAATTATTAAGGGTTATGAATCTTGCTTTCTTATGACAAATTTGCCACTCAAGTGCATTACAAATATGTTGTATAACCTAACATTTCCGACCAGTGTTCAGATTGAATTTTCTTTTCTTTACAGCCAGTGTGCTTACTGTTTTACATTTCAGATATTATCAGCTTCATTTATGTATGATTTTAACACAGGCATGGCTAGCTGATGCTAAATAGTAGGAAAATACTTAGATTTAATTCATAACAGTGCCTTTAGCTTTTGAGCAAATTTTTCAGCATAACATTACTAACTTTAGCATTCAATTATTCTGTGTACAATTGTAATACTGAAGTTGTGTTCATTTTGGTCATATTTAGCCTCATTAAGCTTATTTCTTGTGGCTTCACAATACAACTATTTTGCTTTCATTATATTGTGATATGATATTATAATTCTTTGTTACTGTTATATTGGTTACTGGATACTGGTGAATGTTACTGGCCTATACTGTTTTATACTGAGTGATTAATTATCACCTATGTGTACCCTTGACTTACATATTTGATTTATTGCTAATTTCTGGCATTGTTTATGGATTTATTTTTTACTGTGTTGTGTTACAAATGCAAACTGAACCTCTATTAAAGCATTACCATTTATGCATTTTGCTCAAACCTACTTTTGTTTCTGATTCAATAATATTTTTACATGGTGTATGTACACTCATCCTTTTTCTTGCAGCTACTGTTTAATTACATGACTGTGCCTAATTGATTCTTTTTGCCTACAATTCTTTGTTAATACTGCGTTATATAATTTCACCAAGCCAAAGAGAAATAACAGACAATCCTTAGACATGCCTGTGGAAGACCACCCTCCTACGCCTTCTACTGGCCACCAATAATGATTTAATTACACTTGTTCAAGCAGCTGTTCAGGGTACTGTCTCTGCTAGTCGACCTTATGTCGAACCTCCTTCATTTAATACTGCAGTTGACAATGCTGTTGATTTTCTTAACACTTTTGCAAGAGTAGCTTCTGCTAATAACTGGTGATATTTGTAAAAATGAAGCATTTGCCTTGTTACCTTAAAGATACTGCTATAAAATGCTTTCAAACATTTTGTCACAGGCGTCCCTCTCATGATTGGGCTCTTTTAAAATCTTGTTTTATTACATGTTTCAGGCTGCTTACCAAGATGAATTGTTAGAAATTAAGCTCTAACAAAGATTTCAATTAGATTCTGAACCTGTATTGCATTATGTTTATGATGTTGAAAGGGGATATATCTACTATACATATAAGAATTGTACATATGAAAGGGGATACACCATACATATAAGAATTATACAGTAATAATATAATACACTAGCATGTTAAAACATTCAACATCTAACATTAGTACAGAACTGATTGTAAGAAACGGACGACCTAACAAAAATTCCAGGTAAAGCATAATCCTAAGTACAGCATACCATTCACCAAGCCAACAAGCAGGGAACCGGTAACGATACTGAGAAATAGAAAGAGACAGATAGTGAAAAGAAAAGTCTCGGAGATATTGCACCCGCTTCACAACGCGCCAAGGGTGACGCTTAAGTGCACGGATTTGAAGCAACATATTCTCATACAAGTTAAGGTAACGCGGTCGGAGGTCCAATTGGAAACGTCGTTACATTTTTAAACGCAGAGGTGAGCGTCACCAGGCTCAGGTATATAAGGGCAAACAAGGCCCCAGAACCCACTCTCTCTCTCTCTCGATCTCATCTAGAATTTCGACGACACGAGGTGCTACGCTCTTAGCAAATGCACGTGTGTGCATACGAGCGGGAGTGCGTGTGCTCATAGCTAGGCTCCTGACTTATTTAAAGTGGTGGGATTATAATAATGGGAAACGCTAGCCGCTTTATTCAATTGTGAATAAACTTCATTGGTTAAGGGAAAATTGCAGTGTATTTTTTAACATGCCTCACGCACAATAGCCTGAGAATTAAGAATTAGATATGGATAGAAAAAGTTGGGAATGGTATATGCAACAACTGATGAGCATCCATAGCCGAGGAAGAACACTGCAGCAGACAACACCAACCCAGGGATCGACGATTTCGAGCTACAAATAGCATACAGCACTGTTTCCTGCTACAAATGGTGCCAACGTGATTTCGTTAAAGGAGGAATCACCACACAGTCAAGGAGTCAACGCACATCAGCTTCGAGAGAGTCACCACCCACGCATGTAGACCTTCCAGAACTTGAAGTCTACACAGAGTAAAGTACCAATATATATTTATAAGTTATATCAGACTTCATTGTTAGCTTTTAATCTTGCATGTTGCTAAGAAACAAAATTATAATCATGGCTGAAAAATCCAATGCTGGCCCCACGTAGAGGGAGATGCCAGTACTCCACCTCTGCGCTAGCATAATAATGACATACTACCTGAGTCACATACTATCGCAACGCAAAACATACCAGATGAGGCCACAATTAATGTAGTGTAATCCGGACACAGCTCTGCCAATTTAATGCAGATACTGCAGTCCATGCTCACATCATCATTGAGAGATGCGAATAGACAGTTACAAGAAAGAATCACGACAAATAGCCAACTAGTACAGGAACAATTGCAAGAAAGAATCATAACAAATAGCCAACAATTAATGAACGATTGCAAGAAAAAATCATAGCAAACAGCTAACAAGTAGAGAAAATGTTCGTAGCTAGCAACCAACAACTAAACAATGTAGGAGAAATGTTAGAGCAAATCAGTTTAGGGCAGGAAAACATTCAATCAGAGGTTTTAACATTAAAGTAAGAGTTGCAAGTAAATAAAGGTGAATTAGCCACTTTATCGGAATTTGTCACTGCTCAGGTAGACACATTAACAGCCAAGAACGAGATATTGCTAAACCAGTTAGGACAGGTAAAGGAAAGTAGTTCCTGCTTCTCAGGTAGCCAATTCATATAAAATTAACGAACTTAAAAATGTTGTACAAACAATGAATGCAGTGTACGACAGAGAAATTAATGAGTTAAGGAATTATGTACAAAGATTGTAACTGGCACCTACTGCAAGTCCAACTTCACCTAGTGATTGCCAAAGATCGGCGGATCCCGGCAGTACTCCATTGTTACCGGGGGCGGCCTCCAACAATTTGCATAATTCATGTAACTATAATGTGCATGCTAGAAGTATAACGCCACTAGTCACCTGCTCTCATAACCAATAGTAGTGTAAATTCGCATTTGTTAAACTAGTTGTCATCCCCAATATTTGATGAGGTAAAACGAGATCACCCAAAAGCATTTATTAGCGAGTTGGAATAATACTTTAGACTTAAAGCCACTCCCGATGAAATAAAGTTCATTGTTGTGAGAAAATGCTTAAAAGGGCGCGCACTGAACTGGCTGCGTCTCACGTTGGGGGATTCTTTGTCATACAGTGAATTTAAACAGGCTTGTCTATTACGTTACTGGGGACCAACAGAGATTAACAAAGTAAGACTACAGCTCAACAATGGTCGCTATAACCAGAATATTCACAGCAGCTTGATTGATTACGTACTAACATTGGCACAAAAGAGCAAACAAATAGGGCCACCACTGTTAGACACCGAAGTGATTTCTCTACTCATCAACCATTTTGACTCTCAAATAAGAATTGGTCTAAATGTTGCCCAACCGCAAACAATTTCCAAAATGCTGGAGCTCATCACAGCCTTCGACCAGAAGCCCAGCACAAGCAACACGTGCCACACACAGAGGAGCAACTATCCACAAGATGGCTGACAGTCACCACCATTTTCGGTGACCGGGGCGAGAGCCCCTCAATATAACAATGAACGGCACCCGACGTCACCAAGGACAAGAAGTAGATTCCAGCCACCACGATATGAGAGAAGACAGCAACCATATCAACCTACTATTAGTTTCAAATGGGAAGAGTTCTGAGCTACAGGAATGAGGTGCATTTGCGTGCACAGCGTTGCCACCTCGTTACCCCCACTCTTTTCATATTTCCCTCTCACTCTCACATCTGCCTGTCGCTAGAATGGTCGACGTAAAGCAACCCAAACTGAATTATCTAAACTTTTATAATTCTCCTGGTGTTTAAATTCATAATTGGGAATATACATGCATGCTACGTACGTATTTTTTAAGTGTTATATAATTATAGGTTATGAATTACCTGTGCTTTTAATCCAATGGAACTGCCAGTGGCTCATCCGTATCACTGTCATCAGTTACGTGAAGAGGTAATTCGTCACTGACACTGTCTTCATCGTCTGAGTCTTGCAAATTTATGATGATAGGTTCCAAAATATCGTCACGGCCTATTTCTTTCCAAAAGTCGTCGTCTTGTAGTTTTTCTGCATGTCTCACGCAGGCTTCCCAGTCTTGTTACCTTGTCAATTTCTTCGTGAATAAGACGTTGAACGTCAGTCAGTTTAAAAGTCTTATTTCTGTTTGCAACCCCTCGTTTTATTTGAGCCCATACTAACTCAATTGGATTATACTGGCAGTGATAAGGGGGGAGGCGGATTACCTCGTGTCCCATTTCCATTGCAAGTTGATCCAGCTGATACACTTTTCCCTGGTTTTTAAATGGAAGTACTCGTTGCAGTAACTCATTTTTAGTTTCTGTTCCGAAAATGCAACCCCCTTTTTTTTGCAACCATTCAACAATTTGGTTCATTCTACTGGCAGTATTCGGTACTTTGTTTTCAATAACCGAATGATATGGTGCATTATCCATTATAATTATGCTTCCCTCTTCTAAATAATTTAGGAATCTGTTCAAAAACCATTCTTTAAACGTATCAGCTGTCATCTCTTCGTGATAATCTGAGGTAGTTTTGGACAGAAAAATCCATTTGCTTTCAGGTACAAATCCTGTCTTAGCGGACCCTACATGACAAATGATAAGTCGACTGCCTTTTCCAACAGGTACCTTCAGGCCATCCTTTTTTGAGGAATCTTGCCAGATTGAATTTTGAGTGTGGTTTTTATTTACCCATGTCTCATCTAAGTAAAATATAGGTCTCGTATCGCAAGAATTTCGAATTTCGTGCATTTTGCGTAAGAATTTTATTCTTGCCGCAACAATGTCACTCCTCTCCATTAAAAATTGTAGCCCATCGTTTGTCTTTCTGTACCTGAACCCTAATCCTCTCAAAATTCTATAAGTAGATGAATTTGAACCAGTGTATGATATTTTAGTTCTAAGGGCACAAGTTATTTTCTGTATTGTTGGGAATTCACCTTGGTCATAAAACTCGAACACAGTTCTGCGTACAACGTCCTTGTCAAAGTCAGTTAAATTTGTAATCCTCTTCGGAGGTCCAATGTGCTTTCTGGGCGATACAAACACTGAAGTATCACTGGGAACAGATTTTCTTGCCTCTCCGCAAATGCGAGACACACTTGCTTTACCGACACCACACGCTTTAGCAGTAAGCTGTTGAGGATTTTTGAAATCAAGTTGATTTCTGTGTTCCTCATTGTTACATTTTTTAAAAAACGAGTAGACCCTAAATATAATACTTCGAGCCTGACTTCGCAATACCTGCCTCTTTGACTCGCCACTAAATTCACCACAATAAGACATTGCACTATTTTACTCTTGCTGCTTGCTCTCTGAACAACAACTGAATACTGATATTAACTGTGTAGGGTAAATAAACTCCAACCCAGATTTAAAAACAACACACAATCACAAACATGTGACGGCTCACGTTCTGCAGATTCTACAAGTAACACAAGTGAGCTGGGTAGGCTGTTTGCTCTCTCTCAGCTTTAACAAACACCTTGGTTTTACAACATAATTCTTTATCACCATCAAGTCAGTAGTTCTGTATAATTACAAATATATATACATAATGTATACAATAATGCATACATACAAATAATGTGACCATTACAGTGCTTACGTGGTTATATTATAACATATGGGAATGTTTATTTGTTTGTATTATGAAAACTATTTGAGCTAAAAATATGTGGTTTTTACGGTTGTGTTACGAAAATTACTCCCTACCTTCTAGTGGGTTACTTTTTGCAAAATTTGAATTTTTGTCTTAGCGCAAATTATATGTATTAGAAACACATTCGCTTAGCACGCGTCACGCTTAGCTTACGGCGAATGCAATATGACAACATAGCGGAACTCCGATTGGTTGCCGCTCTAGGCGCGCTCAAGGACAAACATCATCCCATTTGAAAAACACAGTAGTAGACAACAGAGGCCACATGGTAGAGAGGCACACAATAACAGATCTCGCCATACAGGACGGAGCCATTATCACCAAGATAACTGCAATAATGGAGGCAGAAACTCGCCTGATAGAATCGTGCACCAAGGAAACCGTGATGACGCCGGAGATATTCCAATGGATCAGTTAGATACAGTCCGGTACCTTCACAGATTATTGAAAACACAAACATTGGAAGAAGATGGGGATTAAACCCAGAATTAAACAGTGACCATCCAAGCACAAGCAATAATCAAAATCCGTGAAACCAAGCTCAGGTGTTTGCAGGGGCCAGGTAAACACCTTACACACTGCTGACAGAACAAACTCGTCAAACTCAGGGCCCATCGCTTCGATACAAAAGTGAAACAATGGTGTAGGATAAAACAATACTAACACGAGATTAGAAAATAAGGAAAGCAATTAGTCGCCGAGAATTAAAGTGGACATAATGGATATCACTACAACAGTACTCTTAGACACCGGGGCAAATATTTCTATATGCTCGGAAGATTAGTTTCAAGAATTGTTAAACTTGGCTTAGGGAGCCATTATCAATTTTGAGAAAAAATGTATATCGTTGGAGCAGGGAATTATCCAAGTACCGTTTGACGAAGAAAATTTAACTAAAATCAGCGGTCCCACCGAGGAAGAAAGGCAACTTCAGGAGGAGGATTTTTTTTTGTGGAAACAATCACAGTACAAAATGAATTTATGATCGACATTATCAATGTGAATAAGGAATCACAGAACATTAATACAACAGGCGAGGATTGCGAAGAAGAAGTTTATGTTCAGACGCAAGCCATTAACGAAAGGTCGGAACACTTTGACCTGCACTTGTTCTATACCGACCGGCTGACAAGAGAGCTAAAAACCCGGTCCAGTTCACTCATTAAGAAGTGTTGGCGCAACGATCGCGTGGCTAAAATAGGGAGAAAGGCACATAACCGTGAGATATCCGCAAAAACAAAAAGGTTCAGGAAGCAATGGATCCAAACTTTGAAGGTTTAGTTCTAATAAGAAACGAGAATAAGAAGAAATCTTTGGCCTGGAGCAAAGAATATCATCGAATGTATCTACTGTTCAGAGGGCCATTGGGGATAACCGCCCAGTTTGGTCCACACACTTACCAATTAAAGGGTTTAAATGATAACATTTGGGGTACCTATCACCGGCAATTGTTAAAACCATTTAAAACGTAAATAAGTTTTTCCAACGCGCTGAACTTTCATAAAATGTCTTATAATTTGTGTACATATAGTAATAATATTTAGGCTATATTTTATGTATGTCGTGGATCACTTTTTGACAGGTCACAGTTACGTAAAACTAGTAAATTCGCCACGGGCGAGAGTAAAAGAATTGTGAAGAACATGAGTAAAAAGAAACTTCAAATATTTACTCTCATTTATATTTGAAAGCAACTGCGACTCTTGCAAACAACAACTTAATATGCAAATTTAATATTTATAATTGTACAATAGTTTTAACATTGCAAGTATAAGGGTTCATTCAAATAATTTGTATGTCTTAATAGCTAAAGAAGGACGACGGTAAATCTAATGCATTATGAAAAGGTTCCAAAATGGAACAAAAATAATGAACTAAAATTAGAGGGTTAGATGAAAATGATTAAAACCCGTTTTTCGTATATTACAACAAAAATTGATGGTTAATGTCACATCAGAGAGCAGGCACCGCGGCCGACGCTGTAGCATCTTAATTAGATACACACACATTTGTAATTAGTTATAAGCAGTGCACAGAATATGCGTGTGAAGTGGCCTAGAATTACAAGAAACCAAAGGGCTAGTGAAAGCGAATCAGCGAAATAATGAAAAAGAGCCTAAAAGTACCTGTTTTCGGTAAACTGGGAACAGCAAACTATAGTGAAACCACCTCCGAAAACGAAGACCAAAAAGTGTATTCTTTTCTTTCTCTTTTCCTTGTGCTACTTAAACAGACAAACAAACACCAGTCGTGCTGGACACTTAAAAACAATACGAAGATACTTCATATTACAGCAAATTAAATTATCTATGTCTATAATATTATACATATTGGTCATTACTTCCTTTATTGTTAGTTTTAAGCCGATTATTTTTGTATTATGCATTTATTGTGTTTTGTTCGGAGACATTCATCTACGTTCCAAAAATGTCCATGATGGAATTTTAGCAACATAGCTCCGGGGCATTTGAAAGAGGATATACTATACATATAAAAATTGTACATATGAAAGGGGATATACGATACACATACGAATTGTACATATGAAAGGGGATATACCATACATACACGATTGTACAGTAATAATATAATTCACTAACATGTTAAAACATTCAACATCTAACATTTGTACAGAGCTAATTGTAAGAAACGGGCGAAGTAGCAAAAATTCCAGCTAAATCATAATCCTAAGTAGAGCATACCATTCACCAAGCCAACAAGCAGGGAACCGGTAACAATACTGAGAAATAGAAAGAGACAGATAGTAAAAAGAAAAGTCTCGGAGATATTGCACCCGCTTCACAACGCGCCAGGGTGACGCTTAAGCGCACGGATTCGAAGCAACATATTCTTATACAAGTTAAGGTAACGCGGTCGGAGGACCAATTGGAAACGTCGTTACATTTTTAAACGCAGAGGTGGGCGTTACTAGGCTCAGGTATATAAGGGCAAACAAGGCCCTCAGAACCCACTCTCTATCTCTCTCTCTCTCTCTCTCTCTCTCGATCTCATCTAGAATTTCGACGACACGAGGTGCTACGCTCTTAGCAAATGCACGTGTGTGCATACGAGCGGGAGTGCGTGAGCTGATAGCTAGGCTCCTGAATATTTAATGTGCTGGGATTATAATAATGGGAAAAGCTAGCCGCCCATAATTATTTCAATTGTGAATAAACTTCATTGATTAAGAGAAAATTGCTGTGCACTTTTTAACATGCCTCACCCACAATAACCTGAGAATTAAGAATTGGATATAGGTAGGAAAAGTTTGGAATGGTATACGCAACAACCGACGAGCATCCATAGCTGAGGAAGAACACTGTAGCAGACAACATCAACCCAAGGATCGACAATTTCGCGCTACAAATAGTGCACAGCACTGTTTCCCGCTACAATGTCTTTATGTGATCAGGTTAATCCGAGTATGACTGAAACGGAGCAAATAAGAAATTTACTATAAGGTCTGAAACCTGAGTATGACAACATTATCCCGCCAATGAACCCTCTTACTGTAGACTCTCTGTTACAGGCTCTTAAGCGGGTGGATACAGAACAATTTTACATTACAAACAAGAGAGCACCTCGTCCTGCACAGGTACGAACTACAGATCATGTTGTGGCTCCTCCAACTCGGGCTCTACCAACTGGGGCTACTAACCCTTCCTGTACAGGTCATTCACCTTCGCATGCTCTTCTAACTCCTCCTACTAGCGATGTCACTTAGTTAACTGTAAATGTGTATTAGTTGACTAAACACTTATATGCAATTAATACTCTTCATCCTGAGAGAAACAGACCATCATCTTCCACACGTAGAGAACAATGGCAACCACGTTCACTACCTCCAGATCGGCACCAATCCATGGTTTGTTTTAGGTGTGGCAAACCAAGTCACACAGCAAGATTGTGTTCTTAGTAGGTGTCCCAGTCAAAAGAAAACTTAACTGCTCTCTCCTTACAGATGAATTTTTTTTTCGTTGCTCATTTTTCTATGTATTTTGTTGTGAAACTACATTTTGTTTTGAGTGATAAATTAACATGTGCTTCCAAGATTCCTTAATATAATATTTTCCAGCTTTGTGAGGGTCCTTTGGGTGTTTTAAGATTGTAAGGTAGTGTTTTTGTGTTTTGTTGGGCATGTTCTTGCTGAGGAGCCGTAGTGTGCTTAGCAAGGCGTGTTCGATGCTGTGTTACTGTATGTGAACAGGAATGTCGGTTTGTCTGATGCACTTTTTAAGTTTGATTACAGTTGCTATAGATGTTTTGCGTGTTCCTGCCTGGAATGTGGGAAATTGTCGTTGAATCTTCCTTCTGTCCAGCAGCAATGTTATGCCCGTCACTAGATATTTATCTTGGTGAGTACATGATTCCAAAATTTTGCTGGTAGTGCAATCCTTAATATGTCACAATGTTTAACTACAACAATTTCTTTGTTTTGGCCAGTTTTATTTTCATTTTATTATGTTTGTTTGTGTCTGTTTTATGAATGTGTTTTTAGCATCTCTTGACTGGGGCTTGGTCCACACTCCAACCATTACAGAATATAGGGGGCTATATGTATCTGTGAAAACAAAAGACTTCGAAACAGTCACTTGCGAACTGCGCATAGAGCGTTCCTTGGGGAGTGGATCCTTAGCATAGTTGGTGATAGTTCCTCGACCTATATTTGATCCTGTAGTTAGTATATCTGTAGCAAAATGGTAGTTTGCTAGTAGATTGAACTAACAATTTTTTTCTCTGAGGATGTTATTTTAAATTCTTAGTACCAATGTCTCAGTGTGTTTTGGTTCTTGTATTAATCTCACAGTAACACCATTTCTAGGGTCGAGTTCATTGTAAAGCATCAAAAGCTCTACGTTTTATTACCTTCTTAAAGCACTGAAAATTTTGTTATTAAATTTTGACTTGGTGCTACTTCAGATATTTGTTGGTCATATCCAAATATTGAGCGCTCAATCAATGTATTTTTTATCAAGGCCTTGCACTAGGTTTAAGTTTTATTAGTTTTGTGTGTCCTCTACCTTTTTGTTTTGTAATGTTTATCTTGTGTACTTTTTTCTTTTATATTGTGTCCCTGATACTTTCTCCAAATCTTGTTCCAGTCTGTCGGTAGCCCCAGGAAACAGTCCCCTCCACAGAAGAGGATAGCCCCAGATCGTCAAGAGAATGGTGGTACTTCCCCCTGCCGCACCCTAACAGGTCTCCAGCTTCACCATCTTCGATCCTTTCACCATGGCAGTCCGGGGGTGTTTTCTCCATGGATTGTCTGTGCCGGCAGGGCACGTCGGCCACAGACTTATTTCTACAGTGTTCCAGTAAATTCATCTGTACTACCGTGGTTATTGAGTGGTACTGTTATGCGTGTGATAAGTCTTTCCATCTTTTCTTCGGCGGGTGTGGTTCAGTGGAGGAAAAGTTACCAGACAAAGCAGTGTTGCTCCATTCTCAAACAGTATGTTGTGATACAATGTATACATACAGAAGAGGAGTTGCGAGCTGGGGGGTTGCTGTGGGACTGCTTTATTGTCAAACAAAATCATTGTCTCAGTGGGGGTTCATCAGGGCTTTATATTTGTAATCATTGTATGTTCACTATTGTATGCTTCTCTTTTCTTGTATTTATTCACTTTTTCGGCGGGGAAGCCTCACTATTGTAAGTGGGAGAGATGTAATGTAAGTGTGTGTATTGTCGCGTCGGACACATTAATGCTGTATATAATATTGTTGAGCTAATTGTTGTGTGTGTGTTAATTATTGTCTGGCGCGGCAATTCCACTTCCTAGTTGGGGTAAAGACAATTTTGGGACGAGCTGTGTGTGTGTGTGTGTGTGTGTGTGTGTGTGTGCGCGCGCGCGTGTGCAATTGTGTGGGTCTAGTTGTAGCCAGAGTAGCGTCACTCTAATGTTAGATTTCGGAGGGAACGGGTGTATGTGTGATGGATGTTTGTGCGTGGGACATCTCCCCCAGTGTTTTGTGTGTAACCTTTTTGTGTACCATGTAGAACCCCTTGTTTTATAATAAACCTGAACAAAATGTGAATTTATGTATTTATAATGTTCTAAAGGCCCCACGCCCACTTAGTTTTTGTGCAGAAAATTCTTGGTACCTTTCTGGTTGCCTCAGTGGCTACGTTCCCCAGTGTTTATGCCGGGGTGACTAAATTTAATATTTTAGCTGCAAACCTTTTGGCCTCACCCCGGTGTGTAGCAATAGTATATTGATATGCTTTTGCAACAAAATGGAAAGCTTTTGTCAATGAAGAAAGGAAGGTGCACATTTTCTATAGAGGAGAAACGTTTGCTTGTAAACCTCTTTGCTGATACCGAAGAGAAATTATTACATAAGGAAATTGCAATTGAAAATGTTTTACATATCTTTATAAGGAGAGCTAAAAAAAGAAAGAAAAAGAAACAGAAGCCAAGATAAACTGAAAAGATTTTAATAAACAGTTGGGGTTACTGCAATACCTTCTTCACAGTTGCTGCAAATAATCGGGGATCACGTAGTTAGTGCCTCTGCGCAACAATACCGACAACAATTCTACTTATACAGAGTGTTTCATTTGCAAGGAATTATGCAAATAAAACTAAAATTAACTCGTATACATATACTTCAGATTTCACGGCCGGCGTCAACATTTTAAAATTTATTATTAAAGCTATTAGAATATTTTAATAATAAATTTAATTTTTGTAATAATGTTAACTCATGTTTTAAAAAGTGCTCGATTACGTGAAATTTAATATTTTGAAGGAGAAATTCTATAAAACAAGGGAAACAATATTTTCAGCCATTATTGTTCATTGTGACATTACTGACAAGAATTTTAAAATTCAGCTTGTCATTTTTTTATTTTTCTTCTAAGAGAGTTATCTTAGCTGTTGAATAATTCCATTAGTTTCATGAAAAAGTTTTGGTTGCTATGGGAAGAGTTTAATTGTTGACTTGTTTAGTAATTTTCTCCAAAATTTACACAACTACGGCAACAAATAAAATTCAGATTCTTTAATAAGGTGTTCAAAATGCACCCATTTAGAACCTGGCATTTGCTAATTCGAAGCGTGTTTTCTTGTTGAACATTTTCAATATATGAAGAAAAGGGTTCTAAAATATTATGGAATATGTATTTGAAAACAAAAAATGTTATACTTTTAGGGTTGGAGCGGATTCACTTTATTAATTTAAAAATAGGCTCTGTAGCTGTTTGTCCATATTTAGTAATAAAATATCGAATGAAATACAAAAAACTACTATATTTTAATCATTATGAAACCCTTAACCTTAGACAAAAAGAAAGTTACTGGTTGCTTTGTCCTCGCTTCATATTTGTTACAATATGTCACGAAAAGCGCGCTTCGCAAAAATAACAACCGTTCATGATTAGAGGGCGTTTAATTTCACACGTGTCTCACATAGAGGAAACGCTACATTTTCTCATTTGTACCTGACTTATTGGAAAGGGTGGCTTGGGTTTTATAAATATGTTCACAGAAAACTGTCCGAAGAAAGTATTTAGCAGCCTCGGTTCATTGCTAACGGAAATTATTTTAAAGGCAAAATATCGTAAATCTTACAAAATATGAAGAAATACGAAGAAATACAGATGATGAAGATTTAAACAAAGCATTGAAAAAATATGAGAAGTGTATTGAACTCTACACACCGCTATACGTAAAAATACTTGTTTCCATAATGATATCGACCATTGTTTACAGCATGAAGTTCTATATTTTGCTCTCCCTACTAATTAGCAACAAGCTATCTGCACATAAATGGGGTTGTATACTCTGTGTTGTGAAAGTTCGCATTATGACCACCAGGAGACGGAATCGGTATACGAGCGCAGTCGATGTCTCTTATTACTCTAGAGGAGTGGAAGTGGAAGTCCTGCATAACTGAGCAAACTTCACCACCTTGCGGTCAATTCACATACAGAGGTCTCAGAGAAGCAAATGCTTTTGAAACATTCTTGATATATAGACAATTGATTTAGAGACCCCGTTTAGGTCTGCTATTACAATTTGAAGACATTCAGTATCACCGAAACTGGAGTTAAAATCAGCTGTTATATGCAGTTCATGATCTGTTTCTGTTAGTAGGGTGCTCTGGTCTGCTTTCAATTTGTTACAGGATTTTTAAGACTACGTTCTTGGATTACCTATACTTTGTAACAATTTTAAATATTCATTCTGTAGGAGTAGCCATAAATAAAAAAAATAATCCTAATGCCCATAAGGATGCTGCACTATAAATTATTTTCGCAAAATCAATCGATTTAATGAAAAATCCCCTATTATATAATCTACCTCAGACATTATGCGTTCAGGTCCTATATTTACCAGTAAATCTATACACAATAATTCAGCGTCAAAAACATAAGCAGAAATTAATCTAAAATTATCTTTGTAATCCTTGAATATTTTAGCTGCAGTGAACCTCTGTGGTTTATAATGAATTATGAATGTAAAAAGCGGTACGTCAATTTTAACAATAAGTATGACGATCTCAAAATAAACCTCTAATGAAGAAAGGCAAAAGTGAGAGTTAAACGATTGTCAAGGAATAAATCAGTCGTCATATTCATAAACGATGATTAATGAAACCGGCCATAGTCTCTGGCATCTTATGGCAGCGCATTCCAGAGTCGGGGAAGTGGTTGCGATGAAGAAGAATAAACAAACTGAAAGGAAAGGAATAGATAATATGAGTAGTTTCATGGTGATTCTGAGATTAGGTTAAGAAAGAGAGAAATAAATTGGAGAATAATCAATTATTTTAAACAGAAGGGAAAGACTATAAATATTTCGTTGATCTTCAAGGGGAACCAATACAACGTGTAGATTTTACTGTATGTTCACTGCTATCAGGTTAGATTTCCGAACTGTTACAAAAATGTCACATTAATACAAGTGGGAATGTGAGGTATAAGATGGCTTTTCGAACTCTGGGTAGTAGAATATTTAATTGCAACGAGATTCACTTTAAAACTTACGGGAAACCTGTGAAAGCAATAAAAATGTGGACCAAAAATGGAATTTTGATTTCTCTTTTCTAAAACTCTTTAATCAATGTAGGTTTAAATTTAAAAAGAGCTAATCTTAACACAAGGTAAAGTATCTGACCGCACATTTCTTTAATTTCGTCCATGATATTTGTATCACAAAGAAAATGAAACCTTCTTTTTCTTGCTCCCAGTAAATCGAATTGTTTTACAGTTTTATGTCCTTATTGTAAAATAACTCGGACACTATTAGATACAATTCCATGGAAGTAACAGAAATCTTTGTCATATACTAATGAATTATTATAAAAAAATATATATACATAAACTTTAAAATGATATATTATGTACTTTTCTTTAATAAAAACCGAAATGTAATGCATTTCAGACTAAGAAAGCAACAGTTTCATAACTTCCTTTTATACATTTAAGGGTGCTTGTAAGCTTACATGAAACCGAAGGTAAAGTCTTGATGTAAAAGCATACTGAAGATATTTTCGTTCTGTATGAATATCTCCAGTTAGACTTCCATTGCTTTCCTATCCGGTTATTGAACGGATGATCCTGAATATAAAATTAATGTTTTATTACTGATTTGTTATTATTTTTTCATACTCATTTATTAAAACGTCTTCTAGGTAATAAATATAATAAAATATAAATTTATAGGTCTCCCCCTTAACTCCGCTTTCTCCAAAAGATTGAACCTCTCATATAATATTTCCATTATGTAACTTTATGCAAAATAAACCCTGAGCTTTTCAATACTCACTTTTGTTTGTGAAAATGTGAAATCCACATGATGCATAACCCATTCTTCAATGAACAAAAATAGAAATGAATCAAACTACAGCATGATACCTATTCATTCAACATTTGAATCTATTTTGACCTCTTGTTTTTACCAAATACAGGATGTAAATTAATATGTTTGCATATTTACCAAGAAATGAATATTTACCAGTGTATGATATTACACTGTAACGTTTATGAGCTTCAATAACAATAAATGGTAGCTCAGAAGTTGAAAGTACAAGCAGGCCAAAGGTAGGCCTAAATTTTCCATAAATAAATAAGAAGACACAAAAATGCATCGCTTCTCCTGTGTGCAAAATCACTGCTTGCCAAGTGTTAACAGAATGCCGATGATCTTTCGTTACGAAAACCATGCACAATCTTTTTAGGTGGTAAGATATGTGCACTAACTCGTTGGATAGTGCACACCTGATGCCATTTTTCTCTCTGTAATGGCACATTGTATTGTTTCCGAGAAGTGGCTTCGGTTTCTCATTAGGAACCCTTCCAATGCCAATACATCCTCTCTCTCCCTCAAAGCCTCCCAATGCCACTTGTCAGCAAAATGAATGCCAGAGAGAAGAGTATAACGAATTTACACTGCTCATATTACCTTGCTGCTAAATTATAAAACAGTTGAATGCTTACAAAACAAGGGCTAGGATACACAGCCGCAACATTCAATCATTACCGAGAGGTGTATTTATTGATCAGGCTTTTCACATTTCGAATTTAGTTAATTAAATCTTTCTTAACCCACATTTTTCGAAAACCTTATTTGTTTATTTACCTTAATTTATGAAATGTTATCAAATCTTCCTAACTGTATGGAGTTGCGGCTCTTTGGTATAAATAATAGCTTTTCTGAATATTAATTGCAGAAAATATCGAACATTTATGTGTTAAGTGCCAAAAATGCACACCTTTGATTTGTAATAGTCTGCAATCTCGTGATTATCACCAGAACGCACACACAGAGGACAGTTAAGCTCACGCATTTAGCACTTAAGACTTTATTGTAATTTGATACATTACACTGCATTTTCAAACTTTTTGTTAGATGATTTCTTAAAAGTAGGTGTTCTTGAATCACGTTTTCATGCTGATTCCAGAAATAACCTCCGTTTTTTCTATCATGTCAGACTTTTACACAAAATAAGAAGTAGTGTTTTGACAACTTTACTACTGAGCGTAAAAAGTATTCAAATACCATTTCACACAAAGTAAGTTTTTATTCAAGAAACATTTTAAGTATACTCTCAAGAATCCCCCTAATTTATTTCATGACTACATTTTAACAAAACAAGAAGCCAAAGTGTTTCATTTAATTTCTTTTCAAACTTTCTCTTCTTTGACTTCCTTACAGATCCTTGCAGATGACTGTCCCTCATGAACAACGAACAGTAGTCGGCCATCATAGTTTAATTCCATCTCCCTGGTACCTCCTCTCCATTTCCTTAATAGCTTGGTGAAAACGTTCACTCTGCTCTTCACTATAATGCTCAAGATTTTCTGGAAGGTATGTGAATGCAGAAATGCATCTTAACACCATGTTACAACCCATCTTCTTGAAATTTTGCACCATTGTTTCGACAATGCTCTTGTAATTAGGATCCTTGTTATTGCCTAAGAAGTTTTCAGTAACTGATCGGAAGGCGGTTCATGCTTCTATTTCTCTCTCATTCATTGTCTTCTCAAAATCTTCATCCTTCATTAATTTCTTTATTTGAGGACCAACAAAAATTCCAGCCTTTAATTTGTCTAGTGCAATGAAGGAAAATTCCTTGGAAAGATACTTGAAGTAGGGTCCTTCCTGTGATAGAGCCCTTACAAATTGGTTCATCAAGCCCAATTTTATGTGTAGTTGCGGAAGCAATATCTTTTGTCTCTCTACAAGCTGTTCGTGCAGGATGTTTTTAGTTCCACGCAACAAGTTTCTCCGCTGTGGCCATAGTTTCGCACTCCAATGTCTTTGCTTTGCCCGACTGTCCCATTCGCACAGAAAACAAGACTTTTTGAGAACCCAGCTTGTTGTCCTAATAGTATTCTAATAACTTTGAAATCACTGCAGATACGCCATTTAGGTTCCTCGTATTGGATACTTGTTAAAAGTATCTTCATGTTTTCAACTGTCTCTTTCACTTTAACTGAATGTGCGACAGGAATGGACCCATACACATTTCCATTATGCAGTAACGCGCCTTTCAGGCTCCTCTTTGATAAATCTATAAAAGGGCTCCACTGAGTAGGATCATGTTCAATGTCATAAAAATGCCTTAACTCGTTTATGTTATTGCAGTAAACTAAGGAATCAATCTATGAGAAAAAAGAAACTAGCTCTTGTTCTCTATGTCTGTACCATGAGTAATGTGTTCCTGGTTCCAGAAGATTCCTATTTTTAATACGGGAGTCTAGTAACTCTGCGGATTCCTTAGACAAATTCAAATCACGTACTAGATCATTTAGTTTACTCTGAGAGAACCAGGACGGTAGACATCATCAGAATCTTCTTCCGTGATTGCATGAGGTTCACTTTCAACACCATCTTCTTCTAAGTTCTCTAAAACAGCTGGAGGAAGAGGAGCAGGCAGATCTTCTCCGTGTGGAACTGGCCTGATGGCTGAAGGAATACTTGGATACACAATGTGTTTCTTATTTTTCGAATTGCACCCCTGAACATTAACTAAACAGAAATAACAGTATTTAAGGTGGTCTTTAGGCTCCCTCCACACCATAGGAATTGCAAATGGCTTGCATGATTTCTTTCCTTTTATCCACAATCTTAACCTCTCAACACAATAGCGGCAAACTGTCTTTGGAGCCCAGGCGTTGTCTTGGTTACCAAGTTTCATTTTACAATAAGCATGGTACACTTTTTTCACTAAGTCTGTTATATCAGTTCTCTGCTGAAGCACTGTATAATTTCCACAAATGTAGCAGAAAACATTTGGATTGTACACACACTTGCATGTAGACATCATATATTTATAACTTCAATCACGGTATAACACTGGTAATGCAAGCCTCTGATATTAAAAAGAATGTCTAAATTACAAATAGCAACCAGCATCTCAGGTGTAACAACCTAAAGACTAACAAGTCTGTATAGAGAAATTTCTCTTCAAGAAGTGATAAATTTTCCTTTAACAATACTCATCATCTACTGGCTCAACTCTATAATTTTGAAGTGAAATTGTGAAAAAATTGTACGTGATAAAAAAAATTCAAAGCAGTTCTGAAATCAGCATAAAAAGGGAGTCAGAATCGCTTGTTAGCTTTCAGTCATCCGATATCACGCAGACTAATGTTATCAAATTTGTGAGGTAGATATGTTATGAAAAACAAGATACTGAACCAGCAGGGAATGGCGAAAACGCTTTTTAGTATTTTAACATCTCTCACATGTTTTTGAAGCAAATGATATTTTAAATAAATTTGGATAAAGAGTTTTATTTTCTCTTTCTGCAAAGTATTTATTCTCTAAACAAAGTCCTTTTACTATACTCGAGACTTGAAATATGTCAGCAAAGGAGTTTTCTCTATGAAGTTTTATTTTTTCCTCATTAATCGTGTCAACAGGCCTTAGATCAATGGTCCTAACTTACATCACAAAACGAAATCTAAGATGCCAAACATAAAATAATCTTATATGTCGTATTCATATGGCTATCTCTGCTCACTCTTCTACAAATTTTTCTTACGAAAGCTTATTATTTTAGCTACCTCATGTAATCCAGGTAAACTTTCAATTAACATTTCATTGTAAGATATAATAGGCAAGGCGATAGTCAGATTTTTAAAGCGGATCTCGCTATGTGATGGCTTTGAGTTTCCACGCTCTTTAGATGACAGAGAGAGAGAGACAGAGACAGAGACAGAGACAGAGAGAGAGGGAATTAAAATAACGTAAAGCTACCTCCCATTTGAGAAAAGTACTTGTATTTGAAAATTCAAGCCAATAACAAGGAATATCTCGGAAATGGCTAACTGTACAAAAATTATTTAACATAAATTGTGTGCTTTAACAGATCTACATTTTTTTAGAATCACCCACTAATAATCAAGAAGTGATGCCTTAGAAATACTGTACTCAGTTGCATGTCAATTCCTGGACAACAGACCATGTTTGTGAATTCTGTTTTCAATAGTGCTCGAAAACGGATGTAAAGAATATAAGTATTCTCTTCGTCCTTCTACACGAGGGCAGATGTCTTGCATGCGGTCAACCACCTCCGCCGGCCGTTTTGCGAAACCAAGGCCATTGTTGTCCTATCAAGCACTGCTCATTTCGTCCCCTATAACCTCATGAGCTTGGATATCCTTCAATCCGACACCGTGAATCAAATCTAGGTCTCCTTACAACAATGGCAGCAACTCTATCGCAGCTTCACGTAGATGGCCATGTCGGTTGCTAAGTACCTGTAATTAAAAGTTAGTTTAATTATTGTTGTTTGCTTGACTTCCCTTAATGATTGAAAATTATTAATCCTCTCAGAAAATACAATTCAGCATTCATGGTGATAATCACCATAAATGGCATGACATCTTCATTCCTTAAGATGTAGTGGCACTGTATCACTCCTAACAAAATGCTTGATTAGCGATTCACGTGATGGTGAGAACGAATACAGGGTGTCATGTTTCACAGACATCACAATAAACTAATGCAGATAATGCTGAAATGTAAACTTCATCATAGTGTAAGGTTTACAATTAAAAGGTTAGTTATAATGAATAGATAATAACTATGATCCCCGCCGATGAAGCACAGCAAGTTGGAAGGACGACTGCTCCTGCAATACACTCGAGTGGAAATGGTTGTCTTACTGCAGTGGCACGTTAAAGTAAGTGCGCTTTAAATGCAACACTGAGCATTTGCGTTGATGAAGCTACACCTAACATTAGGAACATATCAGACAGTTAATAGTACATAGGAATCAATTGTGCATTAAACGAGGGCAGTTTGAGCAACATGTGTTAGCACCCTGTATTCAATAAGGGGAATCCCAAAACTAATTTGTAACAACATTTACGAACATGATGCATCTAAATGACAAGTCTCAATAGTTTTGTTGCATACGGCAAATCAAACGTTTCTTTTTACCCATTCTTTGGTCCCTGAAACGTTGTAAACGAACATTTGTAACACCATGCAGAGAGGGCGAGCAAGCCTTTTCACGACATCTTGCGGAAAAAATGGTGCATCTACAAAATTTTTGTTACATAGAACAGATGTTTGTTTTTACTTCCTCTATCATCCTTGAAACATTGAAAACGGATCTTTGTAGCTTTTATAGATGGAACAGCTGAGGACGGAGCAGCCAAAATATTACGTAAAGATATAATCCTAATATGTATGAAGATATGGGGATGCATGTTTTAGTGAAGAACCTTCCTTCTCTTTTGTTGTGTTATGAGCATATTTTTCTCATAACTTTGTTAATACTAATATTTCTTGTGAGAGTAGAGAGGGCTACACCGGAAAGAACATGCTGTGAAATGCGCTTACCGCTCTCGAGTCCTGGGGGCTTCAAGCTACTGAAGCAGTGCTTTATTTACCTTTGTGCAGCTTTCTCGCGCTATTGGGAACCCGAAAACTTCTCTATCCGGGCAGTATAGGGGTCTAACTTCGCTGTCAGCGGCTCGAAAAGCTAAACTACCTCGTCTTACAATGAACATGCACTTTCAGAAACGAGATGTGGTACCAGTATAAGGACGATAACGAGTTTTATCTCGTAACACTTGTTTTTAAATCAGATTTCTTATGCAATATTTAAATAAATTACCTCTCTACGCCTAATGACAGTTAGAACTAAAATGTTCAAAAGGGTAATTTTCAAAAATAATTTTAAACTGTTTAAAGCATCCCAAGCATTCTAAGCTGGGTATATTACACGAAGATTTTATTACAGCATTTAACGCCAGCTGGCTTACCCGATGTATACTTTTGGCCTTTTAAACGAGTAATGACGGTTTAATTAGCTTTAATAATAGCCCTCTAGGTTGTCTGGTATTCCGTTATGAAATTATTGAGGATTACTAATTACTAGAAGATTTTCATGTGATCTCAAAGTCCCCGATATATTTCTAATAACGGGCGGAAAACACCCTGTAATTTGCGGAAATAGGTATGAAATATTGGCGCATTTTCTATTTCTAATTACCTTAATATCTCTCCAAAAGTTTACAAGTTCTGAACGTATAACCTGTAAGCATATTTTGGCGGTGAAAGAAATATCAAAATGGTGTTCTAATACTTAGATAATCTTTATTATATCCTAGTTATTTAATGACATAACCCGTTAACAAGCTTCACAAAACACATAAACCCCTGATATTAACGTTCAACGAAATAGAAGTGAATGTGGTTAATTCCTCTTTCGCATTACCAGGTCACAGTTCAAACATTTTGGAGACGACACACAGTCTGTAACAACAGAGAAAATACCTTATGAGTTGTTAATTAGAAGTATCAGCTGACTAATTTACGATTTAAGATGGATCGAATTTTCTTGTTTATATTATCATGTAATGAACTTCATTATTGGAACATAGCACAACATTAAGCTTATTAAGCGATTTTGGCATCCAAAGGCTTCACTACACACACACACACACACACACACACACACACACTCACGCACATTATATACTGATGTGCATAAAAAGTGGCCCGTAATGGAACCAGCTGATTATCTCGGTAATGACAAATGTAGCCCCAACCTCTGCCAGTGTGAGCTGTCTGTTCCAGGAGCACAATTTCTAGCCGCTTGTTTTTCAGACAAGTCACATAAAGCACTCATACTGGCTGGGTGGTTTCAATGTTTGACTATCCGAAGGTGCAAACCTTATGCAGGGATAAACACTATTGCAATCTAGGGGAATGGGCCACATTTTCTGCAAGTTAGTATACAATGTCCTGCATGAAAGGTGGCCCATTCCCCTAGATCGTCATAGTGTTTTTGACTCCGACCGGGCGCTATCAGTTCTCTAAGTGACTGGCCTGAAAAACAATTCGGTGACGTAAAACTAAGCAATAAACGAAGTTTATAATCTATGTATAATGAAAGGGTACTTTGGATAACCATCTATGAAAGAGCTTTGACACCATTGGCAAACAAAGATGTTATAAATAATTCGGCTTTCTAGAGGAGGGGGTGAAGAATTATTTGCATGGGTGATTAAACTAAAAGACAGCTACGATATTCATATGAGTGTTTTCATCATCCACATGGAGGCAAACATAAAGTTTTGCTACTACCAAACGACAATAAGAAAACCGGTTTTAAGAAAACTGTTATGTATCATGAAAATATAAGGTTAAAGTTTTAGTGTTACCCTTCGGCAGTGCGCTCATACCTACGTTTGGGGAGATAAAGTACCCTGCCAATCCAGCGGCTGAAACTGTCTTCGAAAAAGAGAGGTGATTACACCGTTATGGGGTGTGGCTAAATTTTGTCAGTACCAACAGAAACACCTCCGTTGCATTATCGACCTCATTTTATGTACGCCAGTATACGTTTGAATAATTAAAATAAAAGTTAAGTGAATGTTCTAATGACAAACCCAGTACATATTTGCAGTATGTGTTTAAAATATCAGTTCATGAAATGAATATGACATACATTATACCATTATAAGCAGAAACCCGCTGTCCATGATTTTGCTTCGCCTTTCGATTTCCTAGTTGATAAATCATGACCATCTTTGTATGCTGTTAGAAATGAATATCTGCGGCGTTTGTCTTGTTTTTACGAGAATTTCCTATTGTTTAACAACAACACTTATTGTTTTTTCCTTGGCATTCTCAACGAAAACTGAATGCCATCATAGCAAGCGTGTTCTTTTGTGACTCCATGTTCATATTCATTTAGGAATTTATATTACAAGCTGTTTAATAGCTTATAACGATGGTAAAAATTGTTTTTTAACGGCGAAGTAATTATCCAAACCTTTTTACAGAGTTTTCTTCTTACGGGATGACGACTAACAATGGATTAAGTATTTTCTGATTTTGCTTCAAGCTTTTACTGTAACATTCAAATATCCGTAGTTCAGTCCTGCGCACTGTTAATATGAACTTATTTTTGCATCATCGTCATCATCATCATCATCATCACGGATTGAAACTTAACATCCCTTCTACTGATTTAGGAATGCAGGTCGTCCTTCCATCTTCTTGGACGACCGACATCTTTCTTACCAATATTTTATTTTATTTTTACAGAAACCACAATATTAATAACATCCGAGACCTTATCGGAGGATGCATCCGGAACAGTTGCCAATCAGCAATGATGTCTACTTATTGACTTGTGTTAATCGTTGGGTTTGCATTGTTTCTGGTGTTGATTTATAAACATTAAATCATACACACCTTTAGGCTCTCATTTATACAATCAGATTATAAATCCCTAGGGAGGATAGGGAATAACCCTATCTAAATAAAAATTCTCACCCTCGAGTCAGGGATAGAACCCGGAGGCTCTGGATTTTAGGCTAAAATGCTAATTACCAGACGCAGCGGCAGTCGTTGCTACTGCTTTTCTATCTCTCCTTGTGACACTTCTATAACTGAATATAGTCAATTCATTTCGAAGTTTGAGGTACCCACCTATTCTTACGCTTCTTGCATTTAATGACATATTCCAAGAATTTCATTTTAGCGCTATTTTTATTTTCTGAGTACCGTGCAGCGCCCAAGTTTCAAATTCGTATAATAATGTTGGTGTAGCCATTACCATATAAAATTTCATCTTGTCTTTAAATCTTTTTGCGTTTAATACTATGTTTTATATTACCGTATACAGGATGGAAGCGAAATAGTCCTGTGGACTGGTGAAGCTGAAGGAGTGATGTAGATGAATAAAAACCTCCAACGCTTATTTGTAATTAAATGCACCGTTAATTCACGTTTAAAGGTAAGAGTATTTGGCAACGTGGTGCGACTTGTTGATTGAGTAGTCTGCTTCTACTGGCAGCGCCTTGAACTATGCCAACACTCTATAAAACCATTTAAGTAACGTTGGACATGTATTGAATTCAGATGTTTAGTCACTGGCGCATGAGATAACATAAAAATTCCGGGGAAAAGTCAGGTTATTGTTCACTGCACCGTATGTAAACATTACATTGAATTCTACATTCCCACGCATTTACAAATATTTTATTTCATATGTTTAAAGGCCTGAATATTTGGCCTATTCTGTTTGAGAGGCTTATGTCCTGGTAAGGTAACAAACTCACGAATTGTTACTGACATTAACCAGTTTTAAGGTTTATGTACACGTACCTACCTATGTATGTGGTTTTAAGGTACATTTTAATTATTATGTAATGCCATACTGCAGTGATATTTACGTGACAAAGTAATGTTTTACTTGAAATGCAAATAAGTATTCCGAAGGTTGTGGCACTCGTGTGAAACACCTCTTACGTTATCAGCACCATTATTTTGCGTTAAATAATTGCTAAACGTTTAGGAAAGCATAATTTATAATGTGAAATTATACTCCATTGCAATATACATAAAGGAAATTTATGTGCAATTGTTTATAGTTTTGTTCCTCCGGGAAGTGTACGCTTCCATTTAATTCTTATTATATCCGTTTTAAAATGGGACCAATGTGCTTCATGCCAGCACATACATCTAATTACCGGTCTAAAAAAAAGAAACTGTATAGCATGATGCAGAAGTTTTTAGAAGCAATTTCGCCAACGGTTACTCCAATATGATTTAACAATAAGCTTTTGAGCGCAAAAAACTCGAGTTAGTAAAATTTTCAACACTAACGTTACCGATAAGGTTTGTGTACGTGAGTATGTGTGACATATCAAAATATTTCAAAAGACGTAGGTAAACAAAATTGACATTGCTCTTAGTGCCTAATGAATTCCATACTCACGGACTACCGTTATTCACTTGGTGGCTTTGGAAACAAAATATGACCATAACCTTAATCACTAGCACTTATTAGCATTTACAAATAGGCGCAAAATTTGGGATTAATTTAAAATATCTGAACTGGTCTCCAGGATGTAATTTTGAAATAAGAGTTTAGAGCAGGTGTTCCATATGCCCTCGATTACGACAACTCGGAATTACACTACCTGTATCACGGACCCGCTGGCAAACGGCAACAAATGTGTCTGCACTCGGCACGATCCTGTTAGGAAATATTTCAGCATAGAGGTGTTGAGCAGATCGAGAATTCCACTGCGTTTCTCGGTAAATTAACATCATGCCCAGATAGGTATTCGGACATTGAAAATCGCCTAATAGTGTGTTTTGTTGTGTAACAAGATTTTCTGTCCTTTGTTTTATTTTATCCATGTATCGTTTAACTGCTCTGATCCTAACTTGTGGATTTGACATAAAAACAATTGCATGCGATTAAGTAAACATTCCTCGCGATCTAAACCGATATCGGAAGAAAGTAAACACAGCTGATGCAATGTTGCCGGTTCTAACAGAACTAAGGAGACAACAAATTATGCACTTTTTAAATTTAATTTACAAAACACCGTTGATTTTATCGAAATACGTCAAAGGAATAAGTTGTTGTTTATTCAATTTTCTATGAATATAGTCATAAATTAAGAACCTTTAGTCAACAGTAATCCAGCAGGGTGATGACACATTTTTGGATAAAAGCATATTTTTCTCGAAAACGGTGCATTTAATTACAAATAAGTAATTCATCTACATCCACTATCCCACCTCTCCCAGTCCGCAGGACAATTTCAGTTTCATGATGTATAGGCGGGAATATTGAAATTTATTTAATTTGTTTTGTAGATTATGGTCCTGATTATACTAACTTTCATAATCCAAGTAATTAGAATGGTTAACCGGTTCCTTAAGTCTCTATTTATTAAGTTTTTTTAAATTTAACCATAAGAACCACTATTTAGATAATTTCTTGGTACTTCCAAATTATAATTCTGTGCTATGAAAGCCCAGATTACGACGAACTTAAGTTAACGTGACTTAATGCGATGTAACGTGAAAGTCTAACACACGGTGTTAATTGGAACTATTTAGGGTTAGCTTAACGTGACTTAACTTAACGCGAAGTAACTTAAGAGTTTGTCAATTTGATAACTGTTCGTTCCCGTTACGTTAAGTTTTATGTCACATGATAGCTACAGCCAGTCGGCATGAAGCACGAGGATAAAGTAATAAAAACAACAACCAATTAATTGTCACTCCCGTTGCGTTAAGTGCATCCTCATTAAATTTTAGTTTAGCAGCATTTCTTAACTCAACGTTAGGTCCCATCACGTTCATCGTAATCCCAGCTTAACAAAATTTAAACCGCAAGTTGTAATAATTTCAGCTTCTGAGCTAGCAAAAGCAATTTGTTTTCTACACTATATTTTTAAAGCCCATTTTTCTTAGGATAAATCATGCTTTCACAATATAAGAAATAAAGTAAGGGTAAATTTTATTTTAAAAGCAATAACAAAAAAGAGATTGTACGTGATTGTAGGACTATAAACCCTACAGCAGAAAATAACCGCATTAACACATTTTTCTATTTCAACCAACAAGAACTTTTATATTTAGCGTAATTTTGTACAGCTTTGTTGAAATCTACAAGGAGAAGCATTAAGTGTGAAACTGTTGTATTACTAAGAATAAAGCATTATATTTTAATTTAGTAGTCAACGTTTCCGGATTATTTAAAACTTTGTTGAGTTCAAATCAATCCTACACGGTGAATCACATGAATTCATTTAGCTTATCAATGAGATAACACCGCATCGCTTTGGAAGTAACGAAGTAAGGGATACTGGTAATTTTGGCTCATCTTGCATTGTGATTTTACATATAATTTAAACAATGAAAGTGTGCAACTCAGGACTATACATTTAAATGCTGATATGATTATGACTAGCTATAGGTGTAGGATCAGCTACTTATACGTTTGGAGTATATTTTTAAATTCCTAAATTTTTTTTATGTATAAATGAAAATTCACCACTCCCAGACCATCAAGCTAAAGGTTTTGTAAATTGTACACAAACTGTAACCATGGATAAAAATAACAAACTAGTAATTGCTAATTATTAAGTATCGCCTGATAAATTTCTGATGCTACACTGGACATACGGCATATGCTGGTAATGAACTCGACCATAATGTATTACAGAGGAAATACAGCAAAAGTTTCTTACATAAGGATTATTAAGCGGCTTTGACGTCAGTATCGTATAAATATCGTAACGTTACAAGCACATTCAATTGTGTTGCTAAATCCTGTTACTTGCAATGCCATATCTGTGGCTATTCTCTTATTTTTACATACATTTCTTGGAGTAAAACCAAAATCAACAGCAACTATTGCTTACTTCATAGCATTCTCAAGGACAATTCGAAGCCATATTCGCAAGCGTGTTATTTAAGACACGAATGTGTTCGTACTCTAGTATTCGGTCATGTAAGTCCGTTTAGTCCTCAATAATTCATTCTGGAGTTGAAATTAGAATATTCTCATAGAGTATGTCCGTTGGGAAGAAAAGCTCTTTTTAGTGGTGAAAAAATGAAGTTAGCAACTGTAGTTTCCGAGGTATCTCCTGTTAGACACACATACGCACACATTCACACATACACACATACCTATGTTCTCTCTTATTTGCTTCAAATGCACTGAAAAGTCACCTACATGAAATTTAGCTCCATAAAGGATATAAGGTATTCCAGAATAGAAAACGACATAAATATAAACTGTTTTGGTTGTTCTAAAGACTCTATATGGCGTGTTGTTTAAACGTTTCGGCTCTATCGTTATTCTTGACTTTACTTTCACAGTCGTACAGAGGAATGAGACAAATCATGCATTCACTGCAAAACAGAATAGCCATTGTAGAAGAAAATCTTGAAAAAAAAATACCAGTTGCTTAGTTACCGGAGAGCATTTTCTATCGTGCAATGCAAGATGCTTTCTGCCATTATTTCTTTTTTTCTGTACTCTCCGGAGCAGTAGCTTTAAGCATTATCAACAGCTGCTTTACTCTTAACGTAAGGTTCCCAGGAGAGAGAGACCGCGCTACGTAGGTTTAAATCCCATCGTCTGCACAGTTTGCTGAACATTCTACACATATCACAGAGAAATAATGGTGCGTCACTGAATGAATTCCAAATGGTGCACAAAGTGCACATTCATGCAGTATCATTCCATTTAAAATTGATTTTTCAGCGCTTGCTGCTTTAGTGATTGAAACTGACTCCAAAAAACAGAAAGATTAAGATATATATGAAAGCTTTAGAAACGAAAATCCAAACAAAATAATGGTATTTATGAATTAATACGGGACTATTACACCATAAGGTGTTCTTGAATTATGGAAATGGTTTTTTATTTACCTTAGAAATACTTATATACGTTCACAACCTATTTTTAACTGCAGCAATTGGATGAGCGTATACTGAGTTGATTCATGTAGATCACCAGCTGCCTTCTAAATACAAGTCAGGAAGCATAATGCAATTAATTTGTTTTAAATAGTAATATAGCAGTTGACTATAGATTTCACAATAGTGCATAGCCAACATTAAACCACTTGAAAAAGTCATAAATTAAAATACGTTGACATTAATATTTGTTAATAAGAATACAGTTCTATTTATTTTAATAAATATAATTACGCGACTGCAATGATAGAAATTAATATAAATTTTGTGTGTACGTTGAGTGACCGTAACATGTTACAGCTGTTTCGATTATCTCGGCGTGTTTTATCTTGTTACGTCTTGACTGTGTGCAATGTGTCACGCATGTATATGAAACTAGTTCCTAGCTTAACGCGAAAACATGTCTGAGTAGGGATATGAGCCAATCATCGCCACTCAGCACCACCTTTCGATCTAGGCTTTCTCGATTGAACAGTTTTGGCGTATCATATTGTAAGCTTTGTAACGTACAGATAATTTTATTGCGGGGACCTTGTTTAAATATTATGACCCAAATTAGCTTATATATTTCTGCATGCCCCATTACTATGTAGATTTAACCGTCATTTTTCAACATTAAAAATGAGATATATGGCATACTGAGATATAAGCTTTAAGAACTACCTCCTTTATGTCCATGTAATGAATTGTGTAAAATTTTGCCGAAGTATTCATATTGCGCCCATGGTAAATTTCCATTAGAGACCCGGCTAATGAGAGACATTAGGAAGGAGTTGCCAGTTCTTGGGTTTTAAGGAAAAATTATCCGGTTAAACAAGGAGAGCCTAGGTACAAAGAAGGAAAGGATTAAACAAACCTTCACAAAACATTAATACAACGACATTTTTGTGTTATGTAATCTTATGCGTTATACACATGTAAATACATACCAACACATAGAAGTGCATACAAGGGGAAGCTGGAAAGTACCGTGCATTCGTAGATCGGCCGGACCGTTCCGCGGTGGCATTGCACTGAATGAGTGGCGCGCCTGCCACCAGAGAGTAGCGCTGTAGCGTTCCACCCAATCCAAGGTGGGAATGCATCGTGGCGAGGGATGAATGGCACTGGGGTGGTAAAAAATACAGTGTCGTGAACGATCTCTTCAGGGCACCAGGAGACACCCTGAAGTAATTAGCCTTCCCAATATATACGGGGCTCTGTATTGGGTGACTTTTATTTCCCTGCTACTCATGAGACCAATATGGACCCAAATAAAATAACTATCACCAAGGCGGGTGAGAGAGACTCTCCAGTTGAGAGAAATCTCTCACCTGACAAAGAAAAGTCAAGTGACAGAGAATCTCCAGCAGAGAGAAATCTGTCACTAGATAAACAAATGGGTGCAACAGCATCTGGAATTAATAGAATGCACCTGGACACTAAGAAGTTGTCAGGGGCAGCTAGAAGAAGAATAAAAATAGCTAAGAAAATGAGTGAGGGCACAGGTAATGTAAACCCACAGAGTAAAGCGGTGGAGGTCCGTAGATCCAGGGACTTCTAAAAGAACCAGGACAAGTGTGGATACTCCTCCTTCGGATAAAGCCAAACCTGTTAAGAGGCCTAGGGGCACTGAACCTGGTGTCACTTACAGGGAAGCTTTGGCCGCTTTTAAGATGGCAATTGTTGAAGAATCCTATCCTGCGAGAAAGCTGATTGGGGAGGACATTCGACCCATTCAGGCTGAGATTCTGAGGAAGATAGATGAGGCGCCAACCAGTGAAACTCTACCTAAACTCAGATCCTTTTCTCTACAGGATGGGGCTCTGATATATTATTGTGATGATGAGCAGTCATGTAATTGGCTCCAAAAACATATTCAGGGAGCTAAAATCAAGGAGAGATTAGTTCTCAAAGTAGTAGATCCAAAAGATCTACCTAAGCCAGTCAAGGTGGCCCTTAGGACTCGGGACATTACAACCGATGATCCTAAGGTGCTGCTAAGACGCATTCAGAGATTAAACCAGGAGCTGAATATAGAGCACTGGAAAATCATTGATAAGCAGGCAGACTCCTTTGGTCAACGCCTAATCTTAATGGTCGACCAAGAGTCTGCTAAGAAGATAAAGGAGCTTGGCATGTCGGCCTATACCGGGGTAGACAGGGCCCTTTTTAAGATCCTGTCTGACCCGGAGGGGAAGGCAGTAGCAGACAAAGCGAAGAAGGCAGGCAGCGATGGCGGAGACAGTTCGGAGACGATGGAGATAGGGAACTCTGGAGGATCCGCATCGGGTACTGCTTAAGGTAAGTGTTGTGGGTTAATGCAATGATGAAAATAGTTCAAATTAACTTGCAGCACTGTAAGGTAGCTTCAGCCATTCTAAGTAAGAGATTGTTGAAGACAATGTTGATATTGCTCTCATACAGGAACCTTGGCTTTTCAGAGGTTCAATTAGAGGGATCAGTTGTACTAAGGGCACTATATATAGACCTAGTAATAATAATCCAAGATCATGTATTTATGCTAAGAATTGGATAAACGCATTGCTTCTTACTGAGCACTGTTCCAGGGATGTAACTACAATCCAAACAACAGTGGAGGAGGCAGAAGAGAGAAGAGTTTTAATACTCTCTTCCGTCTACCTCCCTTACGAAGACACTGATCCACCATCGATAGCGGTGAGGGACCTTGTGACCCACTGCGTAGAGAATGGAAAGGAGTTAATCCTGGGGGTTGATGCCAATGCACACCACACATTGTGGGGGAGCACTGATATCAATGCCAGAAGAGAAAAGTTAATGGAGTACTTAGTGAGTAAAAACCTTAATATTCTAAATGGAGGTAATGAACCAACCTTTGCGAAGGGAGGAAGTCATTGACATAACTATAGGGACTAATATTATTGAGAACATAATTTCAAGTTGGCATGTATCATCGGAGATCACTGTCTCTCTCTCTGATCATAGATGCATATGCTTCAATATCAAAGCACAAGTCACTCTACCAGTGATTTACAGAAATCCGAGGAAAACTGACTGGGACGGATATAGACGAGACCTATCAGCATTGACATCGGGTATCTCAAGGAACATTCGTTCGATATTGGATGTGGAGTTTGCCGTTGATGAAATACAACAGCCAATTCTCCTATCCTATCATCAAAATTGTCAGCCTAAGGTAGCTTACTCGCCAAGGCTTGTGCCTTGGTGGACTAAAGAGTTAAGCAGACTTAGGTATAAAGCAAGGAAATTATTTAGACTTGCAAAAAGAACTGGTGATTGGGATTCATATAGACAAGCCCTCACCAATTATAACAAAGAAATACGCAAAGCCAAAAGGATTTCGTGGAGGGAGTACTGCCAGGGGATGGAGAATGTTCCCAGCAGTGCAAGATTCATGAAACACATGGCAAAGGGTGTTAAAAAAAATTGTGAGCACTATTAAACTGCCTGATGGCACGTACATACAGTCTGGTTCTGAGACGCTCCTGTAACTTGCGAGGGCTCACTTTCCAGACTTTAAGGTAGACAATGACAGTAATTCCCATAAGGAGCAACCAAATCTGGACCATCTTTCTTTGGACAGAGGGGATTGGAACCTAATCAGGAGCGTAGTCAATGTTACTAAAATACGATGGGCTGTCAAGTCGTTTGGACCATATAAATCGGCAGGCACTGATTTAATCATTCCTGCATTTCTACAATATGGTATTGGTTCAGTTCAATCCCTACTTTGTGGTATTTGTAGAGTTTGCCTAGCCTATGGATATATACCCATGGCTTGGAGACAAACAAAGGTGGTGTTTATACCTAAACCAGGGCGTCCTAGTTACGCCCAGGCTAAGGCTTATCGCCCTATAAGTCTCTCCTCACTTATTCTTAAAACTCTGGAGAGGTTAGTGGATAAGCACATTAGGGATTATGTTTTAATGGAACATCCATTCAACAAGTACCAATTTGCCTATCAAGTGGGGAAATCAACGGAAGCAGCACTTCATCAAGTGGTCTCGACTATTGAGAAGGCGCTTAATACCAGAGAAATAGCCATTGATGCTTTTCTTGACATTGAACGTGCGTTTGACACGACATCTTGTGATGTGTCGAACGCCCTCTATGGACACGATGTACCTTCACTTCTTTGTGAGTTGTTTTGTCTTACAACTAGGAAGATAACCATGAATCTATGTGGGGAGACGCTGGATGTGTCAACGGAGAGGGGCCGCCCGCAGGGGGGTGTTTTATCACCCCTGCTATAGAACCTTGTAGTGGACACATTTCTTTGCGCACTCAATAGTGATGGTTACTTCACAGTTGGTTTTGCAGATGATATTGTAATAATCATAAGAGGGAAATTTCCTCGCACAGTTTCGCAAGTGCTACAAATGGCGCTTAAGAAAGTGGAAGCTTGGTGCAAGATGAATAATCTAACTGTTAATCCAAGCAAAACAGTAGTGGTACCCTTCACCAGGAGAAGGGGGCCTGATTTAACCAGACTCTCTCTCTTTGGTAAAGTAGTGCCCTATTCAACACAAGTTAAATATCTTGGGCTTGTTTTAGACAAGAAATTAACTTGGAAACATCACATGGAATTATGTATTACCAAAGCCTACAGAGTCTTTTGGACATGTAGAGGTATGCTTGGTAAGACATGGGGTCTGAAACCTAGCATAGCGTATTGGATATACACTGCCATGGTGAGACCTATATTCTCTTATGCCGCACTGATGTGGTGGCCTAGAGTTAATTTAAAGCTGTGCAGAAAGGAACTCTGTAAATTACAGAGGACCTTCTGCATTTCAATTATGGGAGCTTTCAAAACTACTCCAACTGGGGCAATGGAGATGCTGATTGGGTTCACACCTCTCCACATATGGATGAAGGCAGAAGCCATGATCGCGTATCACCGTATTTGTCGCAAACCAAAGTGTCTAATACTGGACCTATTAATCATCTCAAGCTTCCTTGGGATAAGAATGTACAACAGATACTCAACATGGGGACTGACATTCTTGAAACAAGATTCAAGTTTGATTTGAAATTTACGGTATCCTATCCACAGCGGAGTGAATGGGAAAGACTGGTAAAACCTCATAATAACAAAGGCCCAATCTGGTATACTGATGGTTCTAGAACCAAATCGGGAACGGGGGCTGGGCTTTACGGTAATGGCACCAAGATTTCTTATAGTCTTGGTACCTTAGCTACAGTTTTCCAGGCTGAGGTTTATGCAATCCTAGCCAGTGTCATGGAAATCATTAAAAGGAGATATAAGAATAGAAGAGTTCTTATCCTCTCAGACAGTCAAGCTGCTTTTAAAGCACTTGAATCACCATCAATAAAATCAAAGTTCGTCTCAGAATGCCGGGAATCTTTAATAACACTGGCTGAACACAATAAGGTTCAACTTATGTGGGTGCCAGGACACATAGGTATACCAGGCAATGAGAAAGCAGATGAAGCAGCCAAGATTGGCAGCGAAATCCCATTTTTTGGTCCGGAGCCTGTACTGGGAGTGTCCTACAGACCAGTGAAACAGGCTATTAAGTGGTGGGCTCAAGCAGAACACAAGAACCACTGGAACTCCATTGAGGGTTGCAGACATTCCAAGTTGTTTATTACAGACCTGGATAACAGCCGGGCAAAATACTTGCGCGGTCTTAGTTGAAGAAGACTTGCATGGGCAACAGGATTCATTACAGGACACTGTGCCCTAAAGTTTAATCTATAAAGAATGGGATTGTTTAACAACTCTATCTGTAGTAGATGTCTACAAGGAGATGAGACTGTTACTCATCTACTATGTGATTGCCCTGCTCTTGCGAATCAAAGAGCAAGTACTTTTGGCAGTCACTTTCCAAAGATAGATGAACTATCGAAAGCCTCAGTTAGCAGTCTGGTTAAGTTCATATCGAGCAACAGACTACTTAACTGATGAAAGGGGGGATGCGCAATATATCTTAAGGTCGCAGTGCTTGGGCATAAAACCCACCCCTTCTCAAACTAGAACTAGAACTAGCGCTGTAGCGTCAGTCGAGTTGGATCTGTCGTGAGGGAAAGATGTCTGTGCGCGTGTTTAGAGTAAAATTGTGTTGTCTCTTGGTAATAAATTATTCATTAATAATAGTTGAGTACACTTTAGAACAACATATTTTGAGGCAATATTTTTAACACATAAATGATATTATTCTGATTATATAATTTAAAATACAATAAAAACCCGCCTTAAAGTAGTATGTGTATAATATAATATATAAAATGTATGTAACAGTCATTGTATTATGTTTATATTATTGTATACATGTATAATCATGTTATATGAATCTGTTACGTAACTTAACAATGTAGGAGCTCTGAGAATAGAAGCTCAAAGTTGCTAACAATGACGAAACAATCGACGAAACTACAATATTTCACTGCAAGAACTTCAGAGAACTCCAGACACCTCCAGAGAACTTCAAAATTATCAACATCACCTAAGGACAGCAACAATTCCTTCGGGATTACGGGGCACGCAGTCAACAATTCAACAACAATCTACGAGGGAGCACCAGAATAAAAAAATTTACTAACACAGCCAGAACAAAAAGCCAGAAAGTTCCAATAATATATGTATATAATTGTAAAGATGGTTAAGAAAATATACTGTTATAATAATTTCATGCTGTTAAGAAGTGGAACATTAAAATTTAACAATTCCAAACCAAATATAACAAAAGAAATATACTAAATGAAATAGAAACAGAAAACAATGAAAATATGGAAGTAGGAGAGGATAGGTCAGCCATTACCAGTTATAATGTAAATTTACAATCAGAGCTAGAGGAAAGAAATAGGTTAGAAGTAGAAGAACAATCATCTGTAAATTCACAGCTAGGTATAGAAAGAGATACTATCCGTCACACATCTAGGACACAAGAGCAAGAACACTTCTCACAACAAAATATTATGTGCATTCTAAAAGCATTAGCTGAAATGAGAGTTGAAATGAATAAGATACCCAACTGAAACTCATAATAAGATAACTGAAACTAATACAGAACTGAGAGTAGAGTTAAGTAATAAGATAACTGAAACTAATAATAGGTTAACTGAAACTAATACAGAGCTATCTAGTATTAAAAATGATCTAGCTAAACAAATAGAACATTGTATGAAAGAAAGCAAAGCTGAAAGTAGGAGGTTAGAAATCCAAATTGAACAGTCTTCCAAAGCACTTCAAAATGATATAGATTTAAAAGTAAATAAAGGTTGTATGCAGCTGGAACAGAAATTGTCAAGTCATATTAATAAAAATCTAACTGAAATGGAGCTGAAGCTTACTAATACTAAAGAGGGTATTTGTAACAAGTTAGATAAACAGGGTAAGGAATTAAAAACAATAGTAGAAAATACAAAAGCAGATCTTGTGCAAGTAGAAATAGATTTAACAGGGGAAATAAATAAAATGCATGAACTGGCAAAAACAAATGCAGAAGCAATAAAAGAAGCAAATACAGGGCAAGGACAAGTAAAGTCAATGATAGATGAAATTAAAGATATAGTACAAGAATGTAGCAAAAAATAGTTTTGAAAATTTAAGTACTATTGTACCAAAGGTAAATGGTAAATGCAAATGTAACTAGTTCTGTAAATGCTAATCAAATGCATGGCAGTAATACAAGTGCAGCAAGAAGTGAATCACCTTTGTTAACTAATAATACAAGAGACGCTACTACTTTTGCCATAGCATCAGCCTCTCAAACACAAATCAATAATGATGACACACATGTGCATGTACCAAATTAGATGTCAAACTATTATTCTGTGTTTAATGAATTACCATTACCTTATTTTGATGCTTCCTCAAGTCCAGTACAATTTATTAATAATCTAGTAGAATATCTTAAATTCAAAAATGTGCCTGAAGCATTAAGAATTATACTTGTTAGAAAATGCTTAGATAACAAAATCTTAGAGTGGTTTTATATGCTAGCAAACAGTGAAATGAATTTTGAAACATTTAAAGTTTTATTTATGAATAAATTTTGGAATACCACTGTGCAACATAAGATTAGGGCAAGTCTGAAAAGTCTGTGGCATAATAAGAAAAAGAAAATAAACTATGCAGGTTTTGAGCGGCACAAAAGGAAAAAGAAAATAAAGTAACTGCAACATAAAAAGGGAAAGCAGTGTAACTCAAAATTTATAATTATAATTTTACCAAATGTTAAGAAATGAGTATTTAATAACTGCAATATAATAAGCACAATATAATTTCAATAAAGTAAAGCACTATTTAAAATATATTTAGTAAAGATAACAAATTGTCAATATAACAAAAGAGAGTTTAGATAAAAAGATGTAATGGAAGAAAATCCATTGTTAGTAGGAAAAACATAATAAATCGGAATAGCAACTACACTTATATAGTATGAGATATAAATTGTTAGAAATTGTTAGAAATATGAAAATGCTTAAGAAATAAGTTGTACAGAAAGGGTAATAAGTGTTAATGTGGCTAATTTAGTGTTAAATGTCTAGCAAATAAAATACTTAATAGTGGCTGTGTTAGTGAATAAACAAACTTTACTCAGGTCATTGAACACCAGATCATTGACCTTACACCAGGTCGTTGACCTTACACCAGGTCGTTGACCTTACAAGTGTCAAATCTATGGCAGAAAAAAAGTATTCTGCTATACACGTGTGTAGCGAAAACCAGTGAGTGTTAAATAAATAGTTACAGTGAGAAATAGCAAATGTTATAATACAAAAAGGGCATATTTCTTTCTTTCGGGAGACTTTCAGAAAATATTTAAACATTAGAAAGACAAAACAAAAAGAACATAGTTTTTAAATACTTCTAAAAGGGGGCAATTTGAGGCAGTATTTTTAACACTTAAATGATATCAGTCTGATTACAAAATTTAAAATATAATAAAAGCCCGCCTTATGGCAGTATGTGTATAATATAATATATAAAATGCATGTAACATTCATTGTATTATGTTTATATTATTGTGTACATGTATAATAATGTGATATGAATCTATTACGTAATTTAAAAATGTAGGAGCTCTGAGAATAGAAGCTCAAAGTTGCTAACAATAAGGTAACCTTGAGGAAATAATTAATTGGAAAATTTAATAATGCTACTAGTAATTCTCGGAACAATAATGTAATATTTAAAACAGTTTATAAATAGCCAATCAAAAACTATAAAAAGCTTAAGTTAAATAAAAGTATTTTATTGGAGTAGGATTAGCCAATCATAGACTTGAAATAGAGAAGTTTACAAATTTAAGCGGTAAACGCCAGTCGCTAGTAGACAGCGTTCCCAACCGGACGCTAGACGCGTTCCCGAGCAGCTAAATACGTGTTCGGTGTGAGACATATACAATTCATTATGGCGAGAATATTATAACGTTTAAGTGTTAACAAGTAATTAATAAATCATCTCACAGCTCTCTATATCAGTGAAGTGTTATTTAATCGTGTAAAGGATTAATAAAAGGAGTGAAGTAAAAATTATAACTTGTGTAAGCCTACATTCTTTAGCCGCATCACCCCCTGCTGAGAGATACATGTTTCTACAATTTAATACTGACGCAACCGAGGCAAACATAAATAAATAAATAAATAAATAAATAAATATATATATAATATTTAAAGAAACATAAAAATACAAGGTTGATTCCTAAACGTTAGTGCGAAGGATACCGGAAAATTAACGTTGTGGCGAAGACCCACCGGAAACTTTGTATTGCACGTGGTTGCAACTACTTCAAGTTCGGCAGCCCAACAGTGGAACTATAATACATTCTACTTCAAATTGGCGCCCAAAGCGTGGTGCTAATAACGTAAGCAATTCTACTACTACAAATTGGCGCCCAACGTGGGGCTACAACAATAGAACTCCTCCTTCAAAGTACTACTTCAAATTGGCACCTAAGCGTGAAGCAACAACAATACAATATAACATTCTTCAACTTGGTACCTAAACATGGGGCCAAAATAGGCGAGAATAGCTGAAAGAAGAGATCAATGAACATCATAGAACTACCAGAATCGACGAAACTACAAGACTTAACTACAAGAACTTCAGAGTACTTCAGAGAACTCCAGAGGACTTCAAAATCATCAACATCTCCCAAGGACAGCAACAATTCTTTCGGGAGTACGGGGCACGCAGTCAACAATTCAACAGGAGTCTACGAGGGAGCACCAGAATAAAAGGCCAGAAAGTTCCGATAATATATGTATATAATTGTAAAGACAGTTAAGAAAATATACTGTTATTAAAATAATTTCATGCTGTTAAGAAGTGGAACGTTAAAATTCAACAATTCTAAACCAAATATAACAAAAGAAGAAATACTAAATAAAATGGAAACAGAAAGCAATGAAAATATGGAATTAGAAGATGATAGGTCAACCATTACCGGTTATTATGTAAATTTACAATCAGAGCTAGAGGAAGCAAATAGGTTAGAAGTAGAAGAACAATCATCTATAAACTCACAGTTAGGTATAGAAAGAGATACTACCCGTCACACATCTAGGACACAAGAGCAAGAACACTTCTCACAACAAAATATTATGTGCATTCTAAAAGCATTAGCTGAAATGAGAGTTGAAATGAATAAGTTACCTAACTGAAACTAATAATAAGATAACTGAAACTAATACAGAGCTGAGAGTAGAGTTAAGTAATAAGATAACTGAAACTAATAATAAGTTAACTGAAACTAGTGCAGGGTTAAGTAATAAGTTAACTGAAACTAATACAGAGCTATCTAGTATTAAAAATGATCTAGCTAAACAAATAGAACATTGTTTGAAAGAAAGCAAAGCTGAAAGTAGGAGGTTGGAAATCCAAATTGACAGTCTTCTAAAGCACTTCAAAATTATATAGATTTAAAAGTAAATAAAGGTTGTATGCAGCTGGAACAGAAATTGTCAAGTCATATTAATAAAAATCTAACTGAAATGGAGCTGAAGCTTACTAATACTAAAGAGGGTATTTGTAACAAGTTAGATAAACAGGGTGAGGAATTAAAAACAATAGTAGAAAATACAAACGCAGATCTTGTGCAAGTAGAAATAGATTTAACAGGGGAAATAAATAAAATGCATGAAATGGCAAAAACAAATGCAGAAGCAATAAAAGAAGCAAATACAGGGCAAGGACAAGTAAAGTCAATGATAGATGAAATTAAAGATAAAGTACAAGAATGTAGCAAAAAAATAGATAAACTTAGAAATAGTTTTGAAAATTTAAGTACCATTGTACCTAAGGTAAATGGTAAATGCAAATGTAACTAGTTCTGTAAATGCTAATCAAATGCATGACAGTAATACAAGTGCAGAAAGAAGTGTATCACCTTTGTTAACTAATAATACAAGAGACGCTACTACTTTTTCCATAGCATCAGCCTCTCAAACACAAAACAATAACGATGACACACATGTGCATGTACCAAATTAGATGTCAAGCTATTATTCTGTGCTTAATGGATTACCATTACCTTATTTTAATGCTTCCTCAAGTCCAGTACAATGTATTAATGAGCTAGTAGAATATTTTAAATTTAAAAATGTGCCTGAAGCATTAAAAACGATACTTGTTAAAAATGCTTAGATAAAAAGACCTTAGAATGGTTAGATATGCTAGCAGACAGTAAAATGAATTTTGAAACATTTAAAGTTTTATTTATGAATAAATTTTGGAATACCACTGTGCAACATAAGATTAGGGCAAGTCTGAAAAGTCTGTATGATGTATATGTGAAATACTTTTCTGTAAGAAGGCGTCGTAGAGAATTTCAACATCCGTTTGAGGTCCTCCAATTCCTAGCAAGTCAATTATTCATGACCTTATCAGTAAAGTCCTGCTACAGGATATTTTTTGAACAAGAAACATGTTCAACAACGCCATGTGCTGACAGAAGAGGACCTTAATGAAGTATGGGACCGGTTAGAGCACTCACCCCAAACATCACCGAGACGTTTAGCACAAGAGGTTTACATTTGCAAGACGTTAGCTTTGTGGCAACGAAACTTCTAAAACTTAAGCCGTACAATGTAACTGTGGTTTATGCTTTACAACCACAAGATTCTATAAATAGGGTTAATTATTTTAATTGGTTTTTGCAGTCCGTTCATAATGGTAACGTGGACCCACTTTTAACGTTCTGCACTGATGAAGCGTGGTTTGAAGATGGTTATATCTTCAAGGTCACGTTTGTATTCAGAACAATAGCTACTGGGCTACCGAAAATACCCATACTACTGATGAACTTTCTCATCACGCTGCAAAGTTGGATTTTGGTGCGCAGTGAATGTGCGTGGAATTATCGGTCCAATTTTTTCGACAAAACGGCTGATTCACACGTTTATGTAAATTCAATTTTAAATAAGGTTTTTCCTTAAATAACAAGGAATGAATAATTGTGTGGCTGGTTTCAGCAGGATTCAGCTACAGTGCACACTACTGCGAATTCTATACCTGTATTGCGAAGTGTGTATGGTGACAGAATAATTAGTCCAGAGCTCGTTCCCCCGACCTATCTACATGCGATTTTTATTTATAGAGAACGTTAAAGAATAAAGTGTAGGCATCAAATCCGCACACGTTACAAGAACATCACGAGAGGAATACAGGCAATTAGTAAACATGAATTTTTGCGAGTAAACCAGAAATATTTTCAGATATATAGGGAATGTGTTCTTGTTAAAGGTCATCAATTTCGACATCTGTTGTAATGCAGGAAGCCTAATGTAAGTTAGTACAGCAGTTAATGCTCCATACCCATGACTTGCCGGTCGTTTATTTGTAACTCTGGCGGAAGACGTGCCAATCCTCACTCAGTCCAATGCCGCCGCGGCACGGTCCGGCCGATCTACGAACGCACTGTAGATTCAATTAATTTTTTAGCTAATATTAATACTTATTATTTAGGGACAGTTTTATACAAAACAATTTGTTTTCCCAATGAATCTGAATGAGCTTACTATAAGGGAATTTTGCGAAGTTTCCTGTTAAATGTACGCTTTATGTAAATGAGTACGTAATTTAAAATAAAAGAATTTCTTATAAATTATATTTTAGAAATTTTTCTGCACTTAAAATGTCATTTACAATGCAGCTTATCTGTGAGACTTCTTTTTCCTTTCTCTAAGCCTATCTATTGATTTTCTCAAACTGCTCATCAGATATTTAAAATGTTAGAATGGCAAATATCTTGTATATCTTGACTAGAAATAGCTTACAAAGCCATCTTTACTGTTAGTGAATTTCATGTACCATAAGGGATAGGCAAATACTACATAAGTAGATTTTAAAAAATAAATATCTAAATAAAAATAACAAAAAGAATACTTTTCACTAAGCCTTTAGAATTACTTCGTGTCGTATGTTTACATGATAACATGATGAGTATAAGTATATCGTAACGGGGATTCTCTAAGGGTATGCTATTCTTTTTCTCCTCCCACATAATCTCAACAAAAACAAAAACATATAATGGTGTACCCTCACATGACTTTCTCTTCACACGTACTATCCATATGAAAGGCGATTCTTCCATTTCTTTACTTTTGTCACCATGATAAAAAATTAGCTAGAAATGACTTCAACTTTATTGGAATTAATAGCTCCCACATGCTTTACGCAAGGCAACGAGTTGTGACAGCTTGGTTTTGTTTGTCTTGAGATCATGGAGGTAAAAAAAGTAAACAGTTGCGAATTATGAAACTATTTCTTTCAAATGTACTTGGGAACATATAAATGTATTATGATACGAAATATTTCGAAAACGGTTGACGCTAACGAAAAAGTTATTTCGGACAAGGTGTGTATTTTAGTAAGCTCTAACTTTTTCCTAAAGTATGTTTTTGCGTATCTCCTATGGTTTCCCAGTCTAATATAGTTACGTAATACTCACGAAAAGTAAGGAGGAGTTCAGAGCGTATTCAGAGAAAATTCAAGATATAAAGTTTATTTGTCATGCTGATGTTACAGACATTTGATATTTTAATTTTAAAACTTGCTAGAGCCATTTTTAAGAAAATAAAAAATAACCAAGGTTCTTCCACGTAAAGGTGTGGACGGAATTTCTTGAAAATCTTAGTGTCAAATCTTTAAAATATGCAAACTAGTGAAAACTTCCCTTCGATTTTTTGGAGTGGAATCCAGTACTTTCTTTCTCTTCATACCATAAGTAGGCGGTAAAGAAAGTAAAAATCAGCTGAAATAGCTCACTGTCTTGCATAAATATAAGCATGTAGGAATAAATATTGAACAGTCAACTAGCTTCACTTGAAAAAGTTTATAGTCGAACATTTTGAGCGATATTAAGGCAGGAATTGAAGCATCACTTTTTATATGAAGCGACGGAATTTTTGGTTGGAGTACAATACCTCCTTATCTAAGTTGGAAAGTTAGAATGAGAAGAGTGACAAATTTAATACCATTACCGGGATTTAAACCACGGAGCTCAACCGGCCGGAACCTGGGATCAAATCGCAGCTATGGCATTGAATTTTTCAGCTGTCTGATTCTACCTTTCCAACCATGTCCTACACACGTGGGTAGTGTGGAAGAACAGTTAATTCACCTTCTTATCTAACATGTAGAGAAAGTAAAAACGGGAATGTTAGTTTTGTAATTATTGCTGAATTTTGCTGAAAGTTTCCATTTAAGTGGTCAAAAGGTATATTTTACGTAATATAAAATACTGATAGTAGAAGGGTTTTAACTAATGAAGGCTTTGGATGTAACTATGTATGCTAAATATTTTGAAAATTAATTTTTAACTTTTTATAATGATTTTTACCAATGTTCATAGGCACAATAGATTAAAAATACTTCCTCTCGCGCTTTTACCCGGGCTTGGGACTGGCAGCTCGGTTATATTCCTCTGCTGGCGGTTTAAAGGTTGATTTGCAGCAAAAGATTTTAGTCAGTGTTTTACATCCAGCAATTTTCAATAGCTCGCAGCCTGCGGTTCCGTTTGCTATACGTGGAATACGAATACTGGTAAAAACAGTAGGTAATAGAAAACAATGGATTTTGAGAATGAACTATTCATCGATGCGATACCAATGCCTATTAAGAAGGTAATTAACAACTCATCATGCATCTCAAGAGTGGAATTGGAAAAAGGGTCAGGCGACGACCAGACCATCGGCGCAATACGATATTATCCTGGATTTACATTAAGTTAATTTATTTCTAAGCCCTTGCTTAATATTCTGAAATTCCGTTTAATGAATGTTTAAGGCAACCGCTCATTAATTCCAAAAATAAAAAAAAGAAGGAAGAAAAGAGAAAAATTAGGTTTGTGAAGTTAATTTCATTTTCCGTTTGTCTTGAATTAAGTATGCTTATACCTGGGCGGATTGATAAGTATGACAGAAACACAATAAATAACATTTGGTTTTGCAAAATTAAAATTTTGTTTCTCAACCTTATCTTCTCTGAGCTTCATTAAACTTGTTCCAACGAGATTCCACTTTTAATGACCTCAGAAAAAATAATCTAGCTAACTGTGCACAGTACTCATTCACAGCACAAATAACCTCCTTATTTGATGAACATTTCTTCCATTTAAGCCACGTTTTGTGGTTGAGAAACAGAATGCTTGAACCGTATCAACACCTCCTAGGAAGCGTTGACCACAACACTACGGGATGCGGATGTAGATGACAGTGCTCGTTTCTAAGCTTGCGACAGAAAGTATGGCTGAAAATCCCGTGGAAATTTCAATACGAGCCAGAAATATCGAATTGGAGCTGCTGCCAACAAAACCTCGGCAGCAGTATGACAAATAATATATTGCATTTAAAGACTGGTGCAAGGTAAGCAATGTACGGAAATGTGATAGTGACGTACACTATGTGATCTAAAGTATCCGGAAACCCCCACAAACATACATTTTTCATCTTAGGTGCATTGTGCTGCCACCTACTGCCTAGTACTCATTATTCGCGACCTCAGTAGTCATTAGACATCGTGAAACAGCAGAATGGGACGCTCCGTGAAACTCACGGACTTCGAACGTGGTTAGGTGATTGGGTGTCATTTGTGTCAGAAGTATGTACCGAGATTTCCACACCCCTAAACATCCCTAGGTCCACTGTTTCTGATGTGATAGTGAAGTGGAAACATGAAGGGACATGTACAGCACAAAAGCGTACAGGCCAACCTCGTCTGTTAACTGACAGAGACCGCCGACATTTGAAGAGGGCCGTAAAGGGTGATAGGCAGACATCTATCCAGACCATCACACAGGAATTCCAAACTGCATCAGGATCCACTCCAAGTACTATGACAGTTAGGCGTGAGATGAGAAACCTTGGATTCCATGGTCGAGCGGCTCCTCATAAGCTACATATGATGCAGGAAAATGCCAAACGACGCCTCGCTTGGTGTAAGGAGCGTCAATATTACACGATTGAATAGTGGCAAAACGTTGTGTGGAGTGACGAATCACGGTACACAATATAGGGATCCGATGCCAGGGTGTGGGTATGGCGAATGCCCGGTGAACGTCATCTGCCAGCGTGTGTAGTGCCAAAAGTGAAATTTGGTGGTGGTGTAATGGTGTGGTCGTGTTTTCCCTGAAGGGGCTTGCACCCCTTGTTGTTTTGCGTGGCAAGATGACAGCGCAGACCTACATGATATTTTAAGCACCTTCTTGCTTCCCACTGTTGAAGAGCAATTCGGGGATGGCGATTGCATCTTTCAGCACGATCGAGCACCTGTTCATACTACACGGGCTGTGATGACAATAACATCCTTGTAATGGACTGCCCTGCACAGAGTCCTGACTTGAATCCTATAGAACACCTTTGGAATGTTTTGGAACGCCGACTTCTTGCCAGGCCTCACCGAGCTACATCGATACCTCTCCTCAGTTCCGCACTGCATGAAGAATGGTCTGCCATTCCCCAAGAACACTTCCAGCACCTGATTGAAAGTATGCCTGCGAGAGTGAATGCTGTCATCAAGGCTAAGGGTGGGTCAACACCATATTGACTTCCAGCATTACCAATGGAGGGCGCAACGTACATGTACGTCATTTTCAGCCAGGTTGTCGGATACTTTTGATCACGTAGTGTATTTACATGAAAAATCAGACCCTGAAAACTTCATCACTTTGGTCGAAATACTCTGTACTTTAAACTACCCTGTTATGTTTAAAAGAAAATATTGATATCAAACATTTCTGTAAAGTAATCGCTTTTCTTAAGCTTAATGCAGAGGGATATGCAGGAAAATATCGAAAGTTGTTTATAGGGCGGAAGTGAATAAGTTTCTAAGCAAGGCGGATAATGTGAGTGTTATGATAAATATAGTTGTACTTTTTTACACATCTAAGCTCCTAATTAACATAAAACAAGTTGGTTTATATTTCTTGTTTTTTGATCCAGTATTTTGCTTAAAACCCTGTTAAAGTTGGTATGACTGGTCATTACCATCTGGATTTTATTTATTACGCTAAACGTTAGGTTTCTATTACGACTTGAGTGGCCTAGGCCACTAAACCACTATTTTTCAGGGTGTTAACGGTCCTACAAGCAGCTGTTTCAGAGAGTCTGTATTAAACATATTTAAATAAATTTAGCGGTTCGACTAGGTTGCCCACTATCACATATGCTGTTTAAATCATACATTGACCAAATAATTAAAGATTAGCTAAATCCTATGAAGAAATTCTAATTGACTTGGCAACCCTTCTGTTCGCTGACGATCAACTACTATAGCTTCTTCAGAAGATAGTCCCTAGAAATTAATATATGAGTTACAAAACAGAGCCTCAGCTATAATCCAACCATATGTCTAACAAAAACAAAAGTTCTAACTTTCCAAGGTAAGACATAAGTGCGGTGTAAAATAGTCATCATCATCGTCATCCTTAGGGGCTAGGCGTTTCGACCTGTTCCGTCCTCTCAAGGAAGCTGGTCCATCCATCTATGCACAGATCTTCCTTTCTCTCTCTTTCCTTTGTATTCCAGGATGTTCTTGTGACGGCGGGATTCTGGCATGAAACGATGTACATGAGCATAATACTTTTCGTAACATCCTTTTATTCTTTTGTTTAATTTAATTATGTTTAATTGTTTCCTTATTTCATTGCTATATTTTTTGTCCGTCTTCCTATAACCAGCGACCTCTCTCAAGACTATCAATCATGATGCTTCTGTTTTTGTGATCGTCCACCATTCTGTACCATAAAGAGGAGATGGGGCTACTAAAGCTTCACAAAATTTCAAATAGCATCTTCTAATTGTCTGACATTTTGATTAAAATTTTGTAATTTCCTTTGTTGGTCTAATAAATTCTCTTGTATTTCTAAATTCCCAACCATATGTTTAAAGTGTTTTACTTGTTCCAGTATATTATTGTTAATTATTATTTTAAATTGTTTTAATTCAATTAAAAACAAGGGAGACAGATACGGCAGCCATATAAGAAACTAAAAGGAAACTTAAAAGTGTAAAATAGTAATTAACAAGAATATAATAGAACTGTATATCGTGACGCAGTGGACATGTCACAAAGTTATCCCGAAGCCGCTGCCGGGCGGTCGGTGTAAACAAGATAAGTGCCGCTCGCCAGCGTTAACACCGGGCTCGCTATTGACAAATAAGTGTGCTGCAATAGCTCTAGAACGTTCGAGAACCTTGTAGAAAGATTCCACTGACTATATAAGCGAGCGCTCTCGAGAGAATCGGTCGAGTCAGTGAACCAGCGAGTTGGCGGGTGAGTTTCCCGTGCGACATCAAGAGCAAGTTGGTGACGGCTGTTGTAACGTATAGCGAGTGCTACTGCGGATTGCGGGCTGTAGAGGTCTTGTGTTCGACTCCCCAGTTAAGTGAACCGTTCTGTGTGAAGAGGCTACGTCATGAAGGAAGCGAAGTGACGGAGAATTGAACCAGTTCATTTTAGTGAAGTGACAGTGAAGAGAAGTCCCGGTGCAGTTGAACTAGACAAAAACAACTTAGAACAGCGGTAGTGAGAACTTAGCCGAGTGCTAGTTGAAAAACTGATATGTATGACATTCTATATATAATATTCAATAATATATAGAAAAAGTAAAACACCTCAAGTGTGAAACTGGTAAAACAACAGAATTACACCAACAACGAAAGTTACACAATTTTAATCAAGTATATCTGACAATTAAAAAAACTCTGATAAACAAAATGCGGAAAGACACCGATTTGAAATTTGATGAAGTTTTGGTAATGCCATTTTTTCTTTAAAGCGCAGAATGGTAGACTACCGCAAAAATTCAATAGAAAGAAACAAAAGCATCAGAAATGAGATTATTGAGAGCGGACATACGTAGACAAAAAATACAGGGATGATATAAGGTAATAATTTAATATACGAGTATTTAATCTAAATAATGAATAAAAATAGCAAGAGAAATATTATGCTCAAGTGGGAAGGCTAATATAACTTCGCATTCCCAAAAAGACACTAGAATACAAACAGAGATAACGGAATACAGAGGACGGAATAGGTCGAAAGGGCTCATCCCTGACTCTGATGATCATGATGATGATAATGATCTTAAAGATGTGTTATTTTCGTCATGATGTCGGAGCTACTTTGAAAAAAGAAAAAGTATGGATGGTTAGCTTGGTGTGGGGAGGTTCTTTGGAAAATATCGTCTTTGGAAGACACTCAACTTAAATATAAACTTTGGTATTTATCTGGCATTTAGTTGTTTTAATTATGCTGTTCATACCTTGTACACACACATTTAGATACATTGGCCTATTTTTATGATTTTTTAGATTCAAGAGGCCTTAAATCATGTATTTGCGGTGAAATATTGGTATGAAAATTTTGAGTGGAATGCAATACTTTCTCTACTAGATACGTGGTAGAGAAAGTAAAAATCTGGCGTTTCACTGGTTTTCGCTTTCACAGTATAGACATTTCTGGAAGGGGTTAGAAATGTTCATTTGTGGGGGATATTTCTCTAGAGATAAAAAGCAACAAAAAGATGTCTGCTTGGCTGTGTCTAGGTCTGTATAGTAATTCATTTATTTATATTCGTAGATTTATACAAACCGTGCAATATTCATACAATGACAAGTGATACATGTGTTAGTTCAGAATGATTGTAATAAACTCTGCTACTCTGTTTCATCCTTCAGAAACCTATGTTAAAACTCGAGAGTAATTTCTGTGTGCTACGCGTGATACTCTTAATACTACTATGGTTATACCTGCTGGAATCTTGTCTTTGCAGTGTACTTAGATGTTTAGATGCCGGACTTACAGAACTTTCAAACACACGACATGCATTCCTTGAAAGTGTAATTTAATGTTATAAGGCAAAGTTTTAAGGAGAATGAAACGCTTATTCTCCATATGCTTCATGTTAATCGAGATGTCAATCTTATTGCCAATTTTCTTGTAGATCCAAGGGGAATTGGTAGGCTTTAAGCGATAGTCAAATGTTTTAAAAGCTGGTTGCTATGTCGCGTATTCCATTCTCTTTGCATTACCAGGACAAAAAAAATGAATAACGAATTCCCATTTGAGAAAAAGTATAAGTATTGGAAAATTTAAGGGAATAACAAGCAATATCTCGAAAATGGTTCACTCAACGAAAGAAAACGTATATGACATAAATTGTGTATTTTAACGCGATCTACATTTTTTGTGTAGTAAAATATTGTCTATCTCTTATGGTTAACCAGTTATGCAAAAGTCGTTCACAATGAAGAATACTTTTGAAGACATTCCCAGAAAATTCAAGATATAAATTTTATTTGTCATGAAAGTATCTTTAATATATGATATTGTAATCAAAATCGTTGGAGCCATTTTTGAGAAAATTAAATTTTTTGAAAAATGCTCCATGAAAGGGTAATCTGGGGTAGGGGATTTTCTTGCAAACCTTTCTTTCGCATCTCTGGAAGATACTGAACCTATATACCAAGTTTGGTGTTTATTCGACTGTTCGTTTTTGAGTTATGCTGTTCACAAATAGACACACAGACAGACATACAGACAAACACACGGACATGTTTCCAAAACTGCTTTATTGGGAATCAAGAGGCCTCAAAACATGTATTTTCGGTGAAATCTCGGTATCGAATTTTTGGGTGGAATGCAATACTTCCCCTACTTACTCTACGTAGTAGAGAAATAAATAATAACACGGTTTTTGCTCCTGCTACTAATTCCTACAATCTCCAGAAAGAAACATAGCCTATTTTCGGTACTGTTCATTATCACTGTGCAGTTAGACCTCTTCAACTGTAACGAACGATTCCAACAAAATGTTTCGCCTATATGCTATATACCTACAATATTACTTCCTAAAGTTTAATAATAACCATGTTTTTGTTATAGTAACTATAAAAGTCAATGAGTGTAATCGGCTTTAGCTGCTTTTGTATTTACAAAATCTCTCACCGGTCGTGGAATTTAATATTTTCTCTTTTTTCTAATTCTCGCTGAATATATGCTTTTCATTAATGCGTCACATCAGTGAATCCCGCTTTTATTGGACTTGTAAATTATTACACGTTTTCTCCTTTTTCTTCGAAATTCTAAACTGCAAAATTTCTTTTAATACGATTTTTGCTAATTTTTACTTTCTGTACTACGTATAGTAAGTAGGGGAATTATTGTATTGCACCCAAAAATTCGATACCAAGATTTCACCGGAAATATATGTTTTTAGACCCCCTGAATCCAAAAAAAAACATTCTTGGAAACATGTCCGTGCGTGTGTCTGTCTGTGTGTCTGTGAACAGCATAACTCAGAAACGAACAGTCGAATAAACACCAAACTTGGTATTTAGGTTCAGTATCTTCCAGAGATGCGAAAGAAAGGTTTGCAAGAAAATCCCCCCACCCCAGATTACCCTTCACATGGAACATTTTTCGAAACTTTTAATTTTCTCAAAAATGGCTCTAACGATTTTGATTAAAGTATCATATGTTTAAGATATTTTCATGACAAATAAAATGTATATCTTGAATTTTCTGGAAATGTCTCCAAAAGTATTCTTCATTGTAAACAACTTTTGCATAATTGGTAAAGCATAAGAGATAGACAAAATTTCTCAACAAACAATGTACATCGCGTTAAAGTACACCATTTATGTCATATACATTCTTTTTGTTGAGTGAAGCATTTTCGAGATATTGTTTGTTATTCCCTTAAATTTTTCAATACTTATTTTCTCAAATGGGAATTCGTTATTCATTTTTTTTGTCTTGGCTATGCAAAGAGTATTAATCTGTGGCAAAGAGAATGGTGCTGCACCTAGCAACCAGCTATTAAGAGATATGTATGTGCTTAAAGGCTACTGTATTTCTATATTGCCCTTGTAAATATATATTCCCCTTACATCTACAAGAAAATTAGCAATAAGATGAAGTATGCAAATGTTTATCTCGATTAACATGAAGTAGATGGAGAATAAGCGTTTGTAAAAATAGTTTGTACAAGAGTAGAGAAAGTCATGTGAGTGTAAGATATCAGCTTTTTTTAATCAATGACTACGAGAACATTTGTCCGTACTCACACGTTTCCTAGCAAGTATACAGAGGGACCATAACAAAAATGTTCTGCGTTGGATGACTTATTGATAAAAAACTTGAAAATGGTATTGCAATAACTTCTGAAATGAGGCTGGTTGTTAATATTAACTTTAACCGATAAGCATTTGCCAATATTAATATTTCAGTCATAATGGCGGATATATTCGTTAAAGTGGCAGTCATTTTCTACGAAAACCAATTATTTTGACAGTGCAAGTTTCCACTTTAAAGAAAACTTACACAATTTCAGAAATATTGTTTTAGATATTAACCATTTCGCTTCTACATACTTCGCGCAACCTGTTTCCGCGTGATGTTACATCATCCACGCCAGACTTGCTGAATGCATTTTGCGCCATTTGAATCTTGTCATATTTACGTTAGGCGATACTTCCGATAGCTCTGTCGAATGCCGATCCTTCGCATAACGTATTAGGAACGTGATCAAAGGGAATTCTGCGGCTATTGTAATTACTTTGTAAAGAATCCTTTTCCCAATTACTACTTAATTGTCAGCACGAATTGCATAAAACTGGGTATCTCCTTGGTGGCATTGTACAGTTGCAGAGCGAAAGGTCCGGTTTATGGTGCGGTGTAAGCCTCCTGACGTTTCGTGAGAACCAATACGGTGCAACCGCGTCGTTGCCAAGCTTCACTCCCATTCGTCAGAATGTTTCACGTTTGTGGTAAATCCATCCAACTTTATAAACGCTAAAACGGAGCTTTTCACTGAAAAAAACCAACGAGTATTACAGTGAAGTCTAACCCACAACCGATGTGGCTACAATACTACACTACTCGTTTTGGTTTTTGTTAATATCCGCCAAACCTTCATTGCTTCATTCTGAACGAAGTTGCGATCATGGACCTCTGTCTAACTCTATCTGTCTGTATATCCTCTTTTAGCTGTTAAAGACTGTTACAAACAATAAATGGCTTTCGTGCGAAGGAATATTTCTTGAACTGGGAGCTTTGAATACTTCTTTTAGCAATTTGCAACATGCCTCTAGGCAGGCGTTATTTTGTGAAAATTACGTACACTTTGGTTTATCAAATTGTTAAAACATAACGGCCAATCGACAACGTTAAAAACGGTAGCTTTATGCCAGAAGCGTATTTATTATTACTTTTATAAGCACAACTTTTGTTTAAGGCCTTCGTTTAAACATCATGAAAGCGGATAACTATAAATTAATAATACATGAAATTCGAACACTGGGTGTAAGGGGTGTAAAGTACAAATTTTTTGTACTTCTTCAGAAGAAAATCACCTTTTATCCTAACCGCTTGCTGCTTTTCAACAGTGCTTTTCTTTTACACTGCGGCCACCCCACGGCGGCTTTCGCGCCGCCTGCTACAGCTCAAATTCCCACCGAAACAGTCATAATCTTCTCGCAACCTCCACACGCTCTCATGTGTACGTTAAAACTTGTAATGATAATAAGCACGTACCTTATCATCAGGCAGTTTGGAAATGCTGTCCTGCTCTAATCAAACATTTCTGGTATCGCCTCAGGAAATTTTCATTTACGAGGGAAAATCAAGAGGTCTTTGCCCCTATTTTTTTCGGCCAAATTACGAATGTAAAACAAAAACCAATATATACATTCGAAGTAGTGGACAATTCATAGGCCGGTCCTCATAGAGTTTCCAGCTGCTGCCGGCGGCAGCGCTGCTGTCAGTGCATTCAAGATGCAGGTGTGCTCAACACGTCCACGGCTTACGAGCAACGAAGTGTGATCCGTTTTCTATGGAGTAAGGGACGAACGCCCATTGAGCTCCACAGGGAAAAGCAGCCATCATATGGGGAAAGGTGTCTTGCTTTGAGAAGTGTGAGATGGTGGTGTTCTGAGTTCGAAAATGGCCGTGCAAATCTGCATGACAATGAGCGTGCAGGGAGACCGCATGTATCGGTGACTGATGACAATATTGCCCGCGTGGTTGCGATGGTGAAAGCGGAGCGGCGTGTGCGCATCAAAGACATTGTTCAGGAGCTCAACATTTCTTTTGGGAGTGCTTTCGACATTATTCACGTGTGCTTAGGGTACAGAAAGGTTTCATGTGGATGGGTTCCTAAGCAGTTGGATGACGTGATGAAAAGCAAGCGAATGATTGCTTCCTTGAATCATCTGCAACGATATGCCGAGAAGGGTGACAATTTCCTGGATCGCATTGTTGCTGGCGATGAAATGTGGGTACTGCATTACACGCCGGAATCAAAACAACAGAGTATGGTGTGGAAACCTCCGCAGTCTCCTGTGAAAAAGAAATTCCGTACTACGCCATCTGTTCACAAAGTGATGCTAACGGCATTCTGGGATTGCCGTGGACCGCTCCTGTTGGATCTTATGCCGCGAGGTGCCACCATCAATGCTGACAAATATTGTTACACACTGTCACTTCTGCGGGCTGCGATCAGAAAGAAGCGCCGCAGGATTCTCGATGTTGACAACGTGATCATTCTCCAGGACAATGCGAGACCACTTGTAGCAAACAAGACCGTCAGCAACCTAAGGAACTTTCTCTTGGAGTTTCTAGAGCATCCACCATACAGTGAATCTCGCCCCTAGTGATTTCCATCTTTTCAGTCCGCTAAAGAAGTTGCTGGCAGGACAGCGATTCACTTGCGACGACGAAGTCAAGACAACAGTGCGACATGGTTCCGTAGTCAGACGGCCGACTTCTACTGCAGCGGCGTCGCAAAATTAGTGCTGCGTTGGGACAAATATCTGAAACGGCACGGACTGTGTGGAAAATAGTGAAAGGTACTAGGAATAATATCTACATCTTTAGTTGGCTGTATGTATCTTATGTCACCAGAAAAAAATAGGAGCAAATACTTTTTTATTTGCCCTCATACACTGGAGAGTTCAATATGTGAAACTGAGTGAATTTCACGCCTGACGCTTTCCTTTAGTTTTTCAATGTATGGGGCTTATTGCATACACTTTATTTTTCAGTGATCATCAGAAAAAAGATTTCTATAATTGGATTTTGCGAAATGTAAATGATAGAGTAGTAGATCCCATGCTTAATATTCTTCTCTGGTGAAACATAGTTCCATTTGCATTGTTATGTTCCGTCGCAAAATAACATAGTGAAGCACAGAGAAACCCAATTTTACACATACTCCTTTCCATGACTCTATATTTTCTGAACAAATAACACAATACTGTACCAGAAGTGTCAGTAAAGACATCTGGAAATGCATATAGTAACTACAAAGGTCATTTCGGCATGGCGGTGTTAAATGCAATAAATCAACTTCTGGAACCTTAGTAATAACAAAGGATCACAAATTAATAGGTCATTGAGCACCAAAAGACAAGTGAAATATTTTGATTTGGACTAAAAGGAAAAGAAACCAAAAAGTGCGCAAAGTTAAACGCAATTGGATGCGTAATAAAGACGAACAACCCAAAATCACATCGTACGCTAAATAATCCAAAACGTGGAAAAGAACAAGCCACGAAAAGTTCCCGATTTTACTGTGTACCCGGGTAACGCCTAAAATGGGTAAATAAGTTCCAGAAACTGTGAAATAGCGAACTTCAACTGAAATTTTCAATTTTGAAACACTCTGAAATGTACTCTAAAATGATCCATAGAGCAAATTAAGTGATGCTTCCGAATCTAGCAAAGCGTCGCTTTGTTTTTAAACAGGTTACCTGTAAAACTGGCAAGGCAAAAATTTCACGCCATGTATCAGTAATAAACGAGGCATAGAGAATTCCGTTTCCAGCCATGGTTACGCAACTCGGTAAACCGCGAATGCTTACGTTGAAGGAAACAAGAGTTGAGATGCCCCGTTTCTTACAATATGAACACATTTTACTCCAAGGGGAGTTAAAGGTTGCGACGGAACACATTGGACAGAAAAAGAATTTTGTTTTAAATCTACCTGTATCCCATTTGACTGAGTAACAACACGCGGCGAAGCTAAAAAAATCTTGGGTACCAATTCTATTTGTTGCACTGGAGCAATCACGCTAAACAGCAACAATCATAATCGAATTCACCAAAAACCAACTGTGACATTTTCCCCATTATAGTGCTGTGTGGTTATATTTGGTGATATTCGGTCTGTTACGTTGCATCAGTACCACCAACTGTTTCTAGAGTACACCCAAGGTAAAGATACGGCCGTAGTGGATGCTACCGCAATCGTTATTGTACCGAAGAAGTCGTTATTTTGAATGTAGAATCAAGTGAGGAAACTGGTAGATTTTAAAACCACAAGACTCTATTGTTTAGAAGACGCCATTCTATTCCACGTGTGTGCATGGTTTTGTTTTAAATTGTTTTAGGGCATACAACTATTGTTATTGTTATTACTGTGTTGACAACGCGGTAGCACATTAAAGATATTGCAATACCTAGCGTTCGGAAGGGATTTTATCTAAAAGTGTTTTTGCACAGCAATATTTGTCAATGGTGAGTACATCATGTTTTGTATCATAACGATGCAAAAACATTATTAACGTTTAAAAAACACTTTAACCCTATGATATTTGAGGTTAAGGCTAATTGCATTTACTTTGATAAATAACGGTTATTTTATTTTCTTTAAAGACTATGTATAAATAAGATGAGTAAAAGAAAAAATATTTAGGAAAGCAGCCATTAGTTAAAAAAGATGCGTGATTAACAGCAGTTTCCAAAAAGCAATTGTTAATATGTACCAAAAATTGAAAGCTGAAACTCAAGAAGACAATCTCTGTGTAAGTAAAGTGGCTCTCATGACAAGAATTGCAGTCTTTTAGGCGTAAGTAGACAATACGTTTCTCATACTTGCTACAATAGGTGCTTGAGAAATTCTGTGCATTCATTTATGAGAAACAATTTATGTTTAATGTTAAACCTTATTATATTTGGGCAACATTAAAATGCATTCATGGGTTCTCTGCTAAGGTATCATTAGAAAAGGTGATTAAGAACCTCTGTGCAATTAATTTATATATATATACTTACATATATATATATACTTACATATATATATATATATATATATATATATACTGTGCATTATAATGTTTGTGCAAGCTGCATTTAGGTTCTTTTTTGTTGGATTTTTAGAAAATCTGTTTTTTGTTTTTAGCTGATGTTAAAAAGGTAACATTTGTATGCTTATCTCTATTACAGCATGAATTTTGTGCATTGCAAAAAGCAATTTTGACATTTGAGGTGGGCCAGCCATTTGTACTCCTGGGAAACATAAGAATAGACCTCGATCTGTAGCTGGTATTGGTGATTTTGCTAAAAAAGCTATTGAACGATATATAGATGATAGACTAAACCATGGTAAGACACATTTTATTGATGACTTCGTTGTGGTTTACAAGCAAAAATATGCTCCTATTATATTATTCCTTGATTTATGTGTAGGAGAAAGAGTAACAGCTAAGCTTGTACATCTATAGATGACAAAGAATTATAAGACATATTATATAATGGGTCATTCACATAATTAAGAACAATTTTAAAGGAAACGAACTTTATGTGGTCCAAGGAGAATGGTCTTGTATGTGTAAGAGAATCTCCAGATATTCAATTCAAGAGGTCTTGCTTTATAAGAGAATATGTGAGAAACCTAGAAAGCGAAAGACCAAAGTCTCTGGTCTTTCTGGATGAAACTTGGATTTTTATGGATGGTAAGCTTATAACGATGTATAAGATAAAATACATGTATAATAACTTTTAAGAAATCATTAATTGTGAAGGTATTACTCATGATAATTTGAATTTCAATTATATTTTATATTTATGAATGGTAAGCGTGTAACATTGTGTAAGATAAGATACATGGATGGTAGCTTTTAAGAAAATATTTAATGGTAAGATATTACTGATGATTATTTGAATTTCAACTGTATTTTATAGGCTCCGCAACATACTCATAAAAAAAATCCGTGATTGCTTATACTAAACCCCGGGGAGTCATGCGTCGACCTGCTGAGGGAGAAATATTGGTTATTTTACATGCTGGAACAAAAGATGGCTTTGTCCTGGTAAAGTGGTCCTCGATGAATTATATACTGCTCCAGAAACATTTTTGTTGTTGTTTTTCTGGATTTTAATAGTATAATGTGTGAATTCCTTGTATCAAATATGCACATTTGATATTTTCTTCCAATCTGAACACAGGCCAAGATTATCATGATGCAATGAACAGCAAAACATTTCAGAAATGTTTAGAGAAAGAGCTTGTAGTTTGATTGAGAAGTTTAGACTCTGTATGGTTGTAATAGACAATGCATCATACCACAGCAAAGTTACAAAACAACAACCAACATCAAAATGAGGAAAAGACCAGTTAATGGTAGGCACTTATAACCTTTATGCATTTTAAGAAATAAGCAGTGCTTATTAATTGTGTTTATTCAGAAGAAATCTAATTTTCTTTTTGCTTTCACACCGGTTAAGACAAAATGGAGTGTCAGTGCCAGACAATGCAAACAAGATTGAATTGCATCAGTTATGCAGAATGAATCGAAGCAACCTGAAACGGTAATTCAGTTTCTTTCATAATATAAAAGTGAAATAATTAGACCTATAGAGTAATAAGTAGTAAAAATGCTTCACACACGTCAGCGATGAAATATTAGTGAAAGAAGGCCGTGTGGCCGTATTGAGTCTGCTCCCTTACCAATCGTTTTACAATGCCATAGAGCTTGTGTGGTCGGTAACGAAGAATTGTTATAATAAGTCAGTAGGTTTATAGCCAGGACACGGACTGAATGGAGCTAGAGCTGTGTGGAAGGAAGCACTCAACCAGGTATGTACATAGTTGGTATTTTAACTACAAGAGATTCACAATATTGTTTGAGCTTTCACAATATTGCAATGATGATGATGAGGATGATAGCATCAAGAACAATAAGGATAATAACAATGGTAGTAACAACAATAATAATGCAAATATTTCAACCGGTAACACAAAAAATGTGGAGAAATGAAGTAAAGCATGCAGGAAACGTAATTATGAAATACTACAATGAAGAACTGAGAAATGCGCCAGAGGTAGAGGAATTTCTTATAGACCTGACAGAAAGCGATGAGGATTGTCCGGATAAAGATAAAGAGGAAGAAGAGTTAGCCATACCTTTGGAATCAGTTGCTGAAGCTTCAGGACTACATTAAAATATTTGTACTAGCATTGCATGTCATAAACGCTAATATTGCCTACATAATTTGATTCACTGTAGCATTGTATTGAAATATTTGCAGCAGTAAATTATGCTTTGGTTTACAGTTTACTTCTAACAGCAATCCAAATAGAGAACCTAAACAAAGCTGAAGGGTATGATTAATTGACTGCACTTTCCGAACCAGTAAATATGAAAACAAAGATTAGTGATAGTATTAATGGGGTGGAAATTAACGTTTACAGTAATTAACAGCATGCTATAAAACGAATTGGTACAATTACAAAGCTTCCTTCCATTTTGGTATTTAAACTGCAGCATTTTGATGTGGTTTATTTCATAGATCTCTAATCCAACAAAGTAATTGCTTAAATAATATCACATTTTTCAATTGTCTTTACGATATGGACTGAAACAGGAGGAGTTGAACACTCTTTGGGGATTAGCACATAGGATTTTAGGATGAAGTCAGTGCATGCATTCATGCTTCTTGCTGATTATTGTCTGTACATTTTATTTTCAGTTTTTGTTTCATCTTAGTATGCTGATTGTTACAGAAATTTAAAACTAGTGTTAGAAGTCAAGTAAAACATTTGTTTCTATTTCAAAATATTACACTATAAATTATCTCATTATAAGCTCTCATGCTTATTGCCGAGTATTATCTTAACATTTTATTTGTATTCCTTTATTTCATTTTAGCATGCTGATTGTCACAGGAAGTTAAAGCTAGTTGAAAATTGAATTCATTTATGGACGCCCTTTAACTACTATGGTCCTTAGCGTTCCATTATATATTGGGCGTGAAAGGTCGGTAATTTTGCTCAGAGGCCTCTTTATCAGGCTTGAGGTTTTTTTACGTGCCGTAAATCTACGACACGGGACCACCGGCTTTATTTCCCTTCCGAAGGAAGCCATGCTAAGGATTTTCCGCCCCATTGCCCTCCTCCGGGTTTGAACCCGCGACCTTGGGAACTAGAGCCTAGCACGGTACCACTAGTCCATGGAGGACGGCAGTTAAAGCTAGTGTTAAACATCAATTAAAGCATTTGTTTCTATTTCAAGGTATTACACTATAAATTATGCCAGTATATGCATTCGTGCTTCTTGCCGAGTATTGTATATACATCGTATTTGCATTTTTTGTTCCATCTTAGCATGTTGGTTATTACAGAAAGTTAAAACTAATGTTAAAAATCTAGTAAAACATTTGTATCTATTTCAAAATATTGCAGTATAAACTATGTCGGTATATGTATTCGCGCTTCTTGCAGAATATTATCTATACATTTTAATTGTATTTTTTATTCCACCTTAGCATGCTCATTTTTACAAAAGTTAAAATTAATGTTAAAATCAAGTAAAAGATTCTTTTCTATTTCAAAGTATTGCATCATAAGTTATGTCAGTATATGCATTCATGTGTCTTGCCGAGTGTTGTCCATACATTTTATTTGTATTTTTTATTACAGCTTGGCGTGCTGATTGTTTGCAGAAAGTTACAAATAGTGTTATAAATCAAGTGAAACATTTGCTTCTACATATCATTTCCATAAGCAATATATCGCATTTCCACTTATTAATGCCATTTATTACATGAAAAATATAATTTTAGCTCTTACTACCATACAAGATACTTTAATGAAAGTACAAGGTAGTTCAGAGTATTGAATTATTTCATTTCCATTTAATAACCATGGTATTTATTTCACTAAAATGTTTATTAACTCCCAAATAGCACACAATGCAATATTGTTGTTCTCAAGGAAGTTAATCTTTTTAAAATATTTTGCTCGTTTACTTTGAGGCAGGTAGTGTATGGAAGAATCACTAGGTCTGCTACAAGCACTGGTGCTGCTGCCCCTATTAAATTATTGAAAGTAACTTTACTTTAGCTGTGCCTACTATAATTTATAATGCCATATCTGATTTATTTTTGTGTTCTTAAATGATAATGGTGCACATTACCTGACACAATGATTATATTTTTAATAAGCTAAACAGTTCGTTCAACACTTTAATTATCACACTGTTTCATGCATAAACATCATCATCAGCTCTAGTCGTCGTCCTCCGTGGTGTAGTGGTTACCATGCTAGCCTCGAGGTCACGGGTTCAAACCCGGTGGAGAGCGATAGACCTTTTCTGGCGTAAAAAATCATTAGCATGGCTTCCTTCGGGAGGGAAATAAAGCCGGTGGACCCGTGTCGTAGGTTTATGACGCGTAAAAGAACATCAAGCCTGATAAAGAGGCCTCTGAGCAAAATTTCCGGTGTTTCACGCCCAATATGGAATGGGACGCAGTTAAAGAGCGTCCATAAATAAAATTCACTTTTTATTTTTATTGTATCAGCTCTATTCGGCTATTATGAGACACTATGCTGAATGAAGTGTTGCTAAATTCATTTTATTGTATAGCCCACTTCAAATTCTAGGATCATATCGAGGAATTTGACTTGAGAAACTACTTAATGATGATGTTTCTACTCCCTGAACTCTGGGCTTTCTTATCCGCGGTTTTGTTATCATTTACAATGACGACAGTTGCATTCACTCCTGCATTCAAACTTACGGGTTATGTGAAGGATGGGGAATGACTCTGGATAAAAGAGAATTCCGCACATCAGAATCGAACACGGAGCCTGTTGGTTGAGAAGTTAGAACATTGTTCTGCTGCTCACTCGACCAGAGAGGCAGTAGATATTTGCTTGGCGAATAGAATGAGTGTCTTGAATTTTTTGCAAACAGCCTATAACGTCATTTTGACTCGAATTCCTTTTGGTATAGTTTTGCACAACCTGTAAACCACAAGGGATAAGTAAAATCTTACCACAAAATTTGATTTCATACAATCACACAATTAATGTGATCACCAAATTTATGTCAAATACTTTATGTAGCATTAAATTCTGTTTCATTTTTCAATTGTTAAGACGTTATTTAGTTCCTAAAGATCAGACTAACGTTTCAGCTTACCCTCTCCAGGAACCTCTTACGATAGGTACGGGATTGGCGCTCTCGGGATCCCAAGCCACACTCTCCAATAGGTTCCTCTAAGAGGAGAGAAGGCTTATCCTACACGTCCAATCAACACCCAAATGGTCCAGAAGCGTGTTTGAAGAACTACAAGTTACCTCCCTGAATACAGGCTGCCGATACCGCTGCGCGGGTTGGAGGCGGAGGGAGCCCCAAAGGGTGTCTGGCTCTGAGCATCACGTAGGATTGTGTTCGTATCCGCTGATAAAGAACAGTCCTGGGCAGGGGTCATTGTATGAGCTGTAACTCTGCTGAAGACGATTGGGTCCCACTATCTTTAAATTGGGAGAGCTGAGGCCATAAGGTTAGCAAGGCCCATGCCAGAACACTCACCTAAGCCGAGGAAGTGCCCAGGATGTGAGCATACCATCGGAGACATTTGCAGTGGTAGAGGAATTTATCACTATGAACCTCTAAAAAACAACAAAAAACCATAAAAACGTAATATTAAATTAAATTGAGTTTTATTTATGGACGCTCTTTAAATGCTATGGTTCTGAGCGTCCCATTCTATATTGGGCGTCAAAGATCGGTAATTTTGCTCAGAGGCCTGTTTATCAGGTTTGAGGTTCTTTTACGTGCCGTAAATCTACGACACGGGACCACCGGCTTTACTTCCCCTCCGAAGGAAGCCGTGCTAAGGATTTTTACGCCCGAAAAAATCCATCGCCCTCCGCCGGGTTTGAATCCGCGACCTTGGGAACTAGAGGCTAGCACGGTGCCACTAGTCCACATAAAAACGTAAAAGAAGTAGTCGAGTTTGTGGTCCTCGCTACATAGTTATAAACAGAACTGAGGAAGGAAAGAAGTTTTCACCGTTGAACCCATTTATAGTACAAAAGAATCTCGATAGCATTGCTAATCCAGTTGTCATGCATTACATTTCGCAATGACACGCTCCTGGTTGAAGCACATTCAGCCTCCCAGGCAGCGAAAATACTCAGAGCAGGCCAGCTATCCTGTACGTATTGAGATGCACAAGACATTGAACACCTCGGGCGGTGCGGTAAACCTGGGGCATTGGACGGCATGCCCATTGAGGAGATTCAAGAATATCTAAAAGATAAAGGTGTAACATCCGCATATCGGGTTCAGCGGAAGGAAAGAAGTGAATAAAGTGCCCACTAGTACCCAGTGCCTTACATTGGTCGGGTAGTACCCCCCCCCAAAGGATTAAGGCGGGGTATGAAACCATTGAAGTTAAGTCGTATACCCAGAACCCATTGCTATAGGTGCGAGCGCTTTGGTCGCACAAGTGGTTTCTGTAATGGTAAATCAACCTGTGTTAACGGTGGAGACATCACCAACGGACAGAGCAGGCAGATCAGATCCAACTTGTGTTAACTGCAGTACCCAACATCTGTTAAGTTCCGGAGAATGCCCCCGTTTTATAGAGGAAGAGCGATACAAGAGATCCAGATTAGGAAGAACGTTTCCTTCCTGGAAGCGCGGAAACTCCTGCGTATCCGACAACCCTCTGTCCCAAAATCCGGTAGCTATAGCTCAATTGCAGATAAACTGGTGCAGTGTCGAGAAATCGCAACTCAAACCAGCGATATCAACGGGGCCAACACTTCAGAGAATAATATTGTAGCTGGAACACACGCAAAGCCTTCAAAATCAACACTGACGACAGCATCTGCCAAGTCCCAAAGGATAATATCAGTAAAATCACCAGCAGAACCGTCGAGCTCAAATAACAAGACTGGCAACCGGTAACATATAATGCATGCTGATCAGGTTCAGGAGCAGTTATTACAGAACCGAAGTTTTCCGTTGAAAAAGGTTACTTCCCTGTGAAACAGATGGAGCAGAAGGATTCTGCCTATATTGCCAAAACGACAGTGATAATGAGACAGCATTAATCCTCCGTTAAATGTGTTAGCTTTACACCAAAGAAAAAAGGCAAATTGTTTAGACCACCACAGTCTTTAACGTAGTGCGCTCTTACGATTGAGAAATTATCCCAGAATAATTACTATGGCTATCCTACAATAGAACATACATAGTATTATAACACATCGACCAGAGCTTGAACTTTAGCTTAAGAAGAATGAAGCCTATGGTCGAATGTTTACAAGAGATTAAGCTACGTCTGCAAGATGGCTTTCAAATCAGGCGGTATACCCCAGTACAGTGAGATCTAACATCACAAGAAGGTATTCTTTGCGTATCCGGGCACTACGTTGCTCAACAGAGATAACATATTCGCGGATGCAGTTTCATATCCAGTCAGTCGCTTTAAGAATTAAACTACTATCTATCCCACTTACTATTTTGTAATATTTATCTGCCTCCATCTGATGGTCTCTCGCTCACTGAGTTAGAAGATCTAGTTTTCGAGTTACCAACAACGTTTCTGTTCATGGGGACATCAATGTCCATCACCATCTTTGGGCTCACCTCGTACTTCTGTATCAGGCAAATTAATCGCCGACTTTGGACAATTATAACCTAAGTGTTTTGACACCGCAGAACCTGCATCTCTTTCGGACTCCTTTAATAGCTTTTCACATCTTGATATAGCAGTTTTATCACTATAGTTAGCAGTTTCCTTGTAATAGACTGTCATCTCCGATTTACGCTGTAGTGACCACTTTCAATGGCTCATTAGTTTCTTAACACAAAATATGTGTTCCACATGCTTGCCTAGGTGGCGCTTAGATCAAGCTAAATGGAACCTTTACTCCCAGTTGGCTGCATTTAATTACAATTTGCAGAACTCGATTAATGTTCCTACAGAGATGACTGTTCCCGCAGCTGAGCAATTATTCCTCGGCCCACTGCCACCCCTGTCGGTTTGCGGTCCCTTGGTGGACGGATGAAAGCCGAAATGCCATTCGTTCTCTCAGGCGTGCTCTTAGGCTTTTCCAGCGTCACCCCACACTGGGTAACCTGATCCAATACAAGAAAGTGCATGTCAGATCTAGACAAGTTACGGATAGCAAAAAGACATCTCGGAGCAAGTTTGTAGCTTCATTTAATCGACATACTCATTTATCTAAAATTAAATTGAGTTTTATTTATGAATGCTCTTTAACTACTATGGTTTCTAATGTCCGATTCTATATTGGGCGTGAAAGACCGGCAATTTTACTCAGAGACCTTATCAGGCTTGAGGATCTTTTAGGTGCCGTAAGTCTATGACACGCGACAAACATGGAAGGAAGCCTCACTAAGGATTTTTACGCCCGAAAAATTCATTTCCCTCCAACGGGTTTGCACCCACAACCTTGGGAACTAGGGGATACCATGGTACTCCTGGACCACAGAGCACGACACACGTTTCTCTGTCGGATGGGATAAGATAAGGCGTGTGGCCGAAAAATCGACGCACATGCCTATCACCGGTCTTAAAACCGCTGCAGTAGCTGTTGATACATTTGACATGGGTAACATATTTGGTCGTGCTTTCACTCAAGCGTCTAACTCAGGTAGCTATTCGCCCGAGTTCCTTCCAGTTAAGACTTACGTGGAGTCTCAACGTTTCTCATTTCGTTCTGGAAATCTTGCAAATTACAATCGCCTTTTTACCATGTCGGAGTTAGAACATGCTCTTTCATCTTTGCTAGTATCAATACTAGGACTAGATGGTATGCATATACAAATGTTGCAAAAGCTCTCTCCCAAAGATAAGGCTTTCCTGCTCGAGGTCTATAATTGTGTTTGGGTTGAGGCCACATTTCCAGAAAAGTGGCAGGAGGCCACCATCATATTCATTTTGAAGACTGGAAGGGACCGTCATATTCCCCCAAGCTATTGCTCTATTTCCCTCACCAGTTGCGTTTGCAGGATGATCAATGGACGGCTGGCCGGTGGCTGGAGGCTCAGAATCTACTGACTAACGCCCAGTGCAGTTTTTCACGACGGAGTTCAACAATGGATCACCTTCTGTCATTATCGACATCATGAGCGGATTTATGAGCAATTGTCAAGCCGTTGCGATGGTTTTTGGCATAGATAAGGCTTATGTGCGTGTTGGCGAACAGGAATGCTGCGTTCCCTACACGCCTGACACGTGCGTGGACGCTTTCCACTGTTCATTCAGGAGTTTATGAGGAATTGCAGTTTTCAAATAGGTTTTGTTCAGGAGAGCGGAGTGCCTCAGGGGTCGGTGTTAGGCGTTGCATTGTTTGCTATGGCAATTAGTTCGATCTCGAAATGTGTTCCTCCAGGGGTATTATCGTGTTTAATCGTAGACGACTTTGCCGTCTATTGTGCTTCTCAGTGTACGCCATTTTTGTAGCGCCGTATGTAGCAATGTTTGGAAGTTTTCAAGAATGGAGTTCTAGAAACGACTTTCGTTTCTGAACTGGGAGGTTAATCTGCGTTGGCTTCTGATAGCGTAGGAGACGATTGCTACCTTTGCTCCCATTCGGTTTATATTTGTTGCCATTCGGCGAGATTTCTGGGGTTGACCCTTGATAGGAAGCTTGGCTGGTCGTCGCATATGGTAAGTTTGAGGGCGCGATGTATCCGTTCTCTGAATACCTTGCGGGTGTTAAATGGTAAGTCTTGGGGAGCGGATCGGACGGTTTTTCTGCGACTGTGTCGCTCACTAGTCCGATCCAAGATGGACAAGGGGTGTGTCGTTTGTTCCTCAGCACAATATTCTCTGCTGAGAAGTTGGACAGTCCATAATCGGGGCATTCGAGAGGATGTCGGTGCTTTTCCAACTAGCCCAGTTGTGAGACTTTGCACCGAGTCGGCGGAGCCTCCTCTGCGACATCGGCGTGATGTCCTGTTAGGAAATTATGACTGCGTGAGAGTGCGTGCATTACATCCAACGTTCGCTTGCTTTTTTTGCACCGCGCTGGGCGAGTGTTGTGGGCGCAGTTCCATCAATCCAGGGCCTACGGATTCTTCTTGGAAGGCACGATATTGTAATGTCGCATGTTTCTTGGAGGGAGAGGGTGTGCTCTCCTTAGTTGTGTGTGACATCTCACGTGGATCTTGGGATGACTTCGTACCGGATGTCTGTGATGACTTCATTTAGTTTCCGCACTTGTTTTTTGGAATTTTTGTCAGGTTACAATGACTAAATTTTGTTCTTCACCGATGGATCTGGGTGCACTAGCGCTGTTGGGTGTGCTTAGTTCATACATTCGATTTTCATCCTGAAGCTTCCATTTATGGTGCAGAGCTGTGTTCCATATACTGAGCCATTGTGTATGCGCGTCGAGGAAGTTTGGGTGACTCATTTTGAGTGCTCCTTTGGTGCACTTCGGAGCCTTCGTAAGCTGTACAAGTGCCTTTCCATTGTGCAGGGCATCCGGGACACCCTCCATGTTTTGTATGTCTCTGACATTGATGTGGGATGTCCTTGAATGCCTGATCGTGTTGGCTTACCGGAAAGTGAACTGGCGATTTTGGTGCCTGGGGCAGCGACCATAGAGTTTCAGTATTTTTCTTTTTGAATGATATTGGTGCACGCTCTTTAACTACTACGGTCCTTAGCGTCCCATTCTATGTTGGGCGTGAAAGACCGGTAATTTCGCTCAGAGGCCTCTTTATCAGGTTTGAGATTCTTTTGCGTGCCACATATCTACGACATGGGACCACCGGCTTTGCTTCCCTTCCAAAGGAAGCCATGCTAAGGATTTTTACGCGTGAAAAAATCCATCACCCTCCTCCGGGTTTCAACCCGCGACCTCGGAACTAGAAGGTAGCATGGTAACTACTAGAACATGGAGGACGACAAGAGCTCAGTATTGCAGTGTCTCGTGTAACGCCTGAGGACTTTGGGTGGTGTAGTGCTGGCGCAAGGAGAGGTCAGCTTCCGCGGAAGTTGGCTTGGAGCAGTCAAGGACTTTCCTAGTAGCTGGGTGACTTACTCTGGCGTATCTAGTCGTGTGGAGGTGATTTTGGTTCGGTTGCATACTGAAACTGCAATTTTGCGCACGGTTTCCTTTTTAAGGTCTACCCTACTCCTCTTTGTCGGTTTGGCGATACTTTGTCGGTGTTGCTGGAGTGTGTTCTTATAGCGCATCTTAGTGACTGTCTCCAACTGTCGGCCAGTGTTGAGAGGTCTTGGCGCACAATGGCCAAACGGTTAAAGTGTTTTTTGAGTCTGTATCAAGGGCGGATTTAAACGTATGGATTTATTCATATTAATATCAGATGTTTCGTAGTTCTCGGTTTAGTTTTGTATATCCATATTTATTTCTGACTTTTGCTATGAGCTTTGTATTAAACTATCTCTAGCTTTTGCCATGATTCTTGTATTCATCTTTATCTCTGGCTTTTGCCATACTTTTTGTACTGATCTTTATCTCTGGCCTTTGGCATGATGTGCTTTACAAAGTCGCTAATGATCTAGTAGTTGAGCGCCCTAAAACATAAATCATCAGCCTTATCATCCTTCAGCTTACTGTATCCCTTTAAATATGTATTAAAACCATTTCTACAAAGGTTTATGTAAAGTAAACAGAAGCAGATAGATTAATAAGCTTTTATAAAAATAGTTCGTAGAAAACCGGGTAGAGATGGTCATGTGAATGGACACATCATATTTAATTAATTAATTTATTACTTCCTCATAAAATTAGATGGATTACTAGGTTGCCACAACTACTGAGATTTACAAGGCTATATAATGTAGAGTTTTAAGATGTAATTTTTGAGATCAAGGTTCTAAATCTTAAAAAGTGTCGGATATATTACATTCATGTGGCTTTCGTTTTCCAACGCGATTTCATATATTATACTACTTATATGAAAAGTGATTATTCTATCCACCTTACTTAAGCAAGTTAAATTTGCCTAGCAGCGATTTGCGATTAGAAATAAGGAGTTTATTGTTTTAAAAGTTAGTGTTAAACGCCCGCTCTTACTTTATACGGCACACAGGCGGTGGACACTTTTAAGGCATGAAATGAAATGAAACTCTGCTAAGGAAGGTTTGCCAGTTTAGGTACCTCCCCGGCACTTGCCAGTTATGAGGACTGAGGAGAACCTGGAAATACCTCAGTCAGGAAGTACGGTCCTGGCGGCATTTGAACCGCAGACCTCCGGATCACCTGTCCTTGCCTTAACGGCCTCGGCGATCCGTGCCGATAAATATGGACTGGATTACATTCCAAATGCGGAAACTACACTCGACCAATTATATTATAAGTAACAAGGGCCTATTTTAGCAAATAAAAGAAAGAAAGAAAAGAAAACAATAGATAGCATATTTAAAAAAACACACAGAGGTCGCACCATTGTAAACTCCATCTTGGAAGAGAAACAATGAAACATCTCGGAAAACGGCTGCGAATAATAATAATAATAATAATAATAATAATAATAATTTGATCAAATTATACATTTTAATTGGTTCTTCATAACCTCCTCCTGCAGGTTTTCGTTTATTTCTTAAGATATCCTAATTGACCAGTATAAATGAAGAGGACCTCAAATATTAATTGCGAAATATTTAAGATTTAGATTTTGCTTATCATGTCATTATCCCAAATATACGTTTTAATTTAAACCATTAGTCATTTCTGAGAAAATAAGCCATATCGAAAATATATCCATCCGAAGGGTTATTTGAGGTGGAGTTACTTTAAAAATGTTCACCTAGTATTCTTAAAACATACCCAAAATCATTCCCTATATGCATTCACAAACGCATCTTTTAACAAAAATGGCGCTTTTGGAACCAGGAAACCTCAAAACCTTCGGTAAAGGCTTGATTTCGGGTTTTTAGGCGGAATGCAATACTCCTTGTATCTTAGGCATATAAGAGGTGAGGAAAGTAAGGAATATAGTTTGATAATCATAATAAGAAAAGATTCATTAATCTAATGCTCACTTGTAGAGATACATTTCTGCTTAGGCATATAGTATGATAACGTACACGCTTTAATAAACCCACGGGCCTATCTTCGAAGCCCGTTAACAAACGAGTTGCTATAACAAGAATAATCATGTGTAGTAATAATGTCAGCCTTTAACTATCTTACTCAGACTTTTGTCTGCCCACGCAGTCATCTAGCAAAAGTTAGAAATTAAATTAATCCACCGGGATGAGCTGACACATTGTGAGGTCCTGGGCTCAATCTTAAAATCGGATCAATCTGAAAACGGTAAGTGTGTTTTCCTGATAATGGCTTTATTTAAATTTTCATAGTCCTTTTCTCTTCTCATTTCCTTAATGTTATTTCCATAAAACTTAGCCTGCGACATTACGTGGCGAGATCAGGTGACAGGAATGCTTTGTGTAAATAGTGCAATGTGAATTCATGTGGGAGTGACGCTATACGAACTTGGTACATCGATTTCAATCCGAATTATTACGAACCGCTTTGCCTTCTCACTGCCTCGTATATGCTGCTATGAGCTCATACTAACAACTCACTTATTCTCTCACTGCAAGACGTTATATGAACGCATTCTCCACTATTTCATAACAATATTATGTCAGGCATTGTTGGTTATTGACGTAAGTAGTACAAGCTGCAAAAATAAGCAAAGAGAACATGTTAAGCCACCTGTCTAAACTCTATGTTCAGGTATCCAAAATGAAACAGAAGACTGTCATTCACACGATTAGTAACCGCACTACAGTAAATAATTCCGAAAAGTTTAGAATGCAGTTTTAGATGAATGTATAATGCGAAAGGCCGTGCAAAACAAATTAACAGAAATCCCCGCTCGCAGGATTCAATAAAAGCGCCAGGATATTCCCGGGCGCTTGGAAAACCACGACATACTAGGGAAAATCGGAATGTATGATAATCCTGCTAACGTGGTTATTAATTCAGTAAACAACACTTCAACGCTAATCATCGCGAAATGGAGTGGAACTGGTCCACTTTGAGACCATTCTGACAATATGCACATTTGTATTAATATAAATATTAACATATGCAGGGCTGCATAAAGCCTTACATTCATCGGATTTTATAAACTGCAGAAAAAAGTAACGCATCAGCAAATGTGTCTGCTTTTATGTAGAATGGAAAGGAGACTATAGAACCAATATAACTAGTGGAAACAAATGCTAAAATACAGACGTAAAAGATTAGCGTTGTAATGGTATAACATAAATTCTTAGACGACTGTTCGTGAAACTAGATCCAATTATTTTCTAATTTTTAGGAATGAAAGTAAAATGTGATATTATAATTGTATTTCAAACACTATTTTATGTTTTGGCTTTCAAGCCCATGATAAATAAATTACTTCTGAAATGCAATAAAACCAGAATTAGATTACGGCGGAAAATGAAAGCTAGATTCTCTCAATAGGCCTATTTGTGACGTGGTTGTATTGCAGAGGATTAGTTTGTTTATATGGTGTTTATTTCTGCCAAACGCAAAATATTACCGGAAGAAATTTTGGAAGCAAATAAATCGAGTTTATCTATAAAGATACCAGAATTGTAATTTGGTCAACATTTTCAAAGATTCAAAAATTAGACTTTATGTTTGCTCTGAATGTTAAGCTTCAGTTACATATTATAAATATGTACTTTTATGTTATTCAAGAAATTACATATTTAATTCGACCAGAATGGATAAATTTTGAAATATTCTCATTTGTTCATTCACACGACCTTCTCTACCCCATAGTCTACAAATTATTCCTACAAAAGCTTATGTTTCTATTCTATTCTAATCTTTAGGAGATTGAAGCAATTGCCAAATCTTTAAAAACCAGTCGCTATGTGATTGCTTTGAAATTCCATACTTCCTTCCTGACCTCGAGAGAAACAAAAGGAGTAGCGACTTAGTGCCTACTTAAAAAGTATATTTTTGAAAATTTTAAGAATTACGAATAATATTTTGGAAATGGTGAACGGAAAAAAAGTGACATAAATTGGGTGTTTTAACGAGCTCTAGATGTTTTGTATAGCAAGCATTTTTTCTATCTCTACAGTTATGGACATCGAGCTATGCAAAATTCATGAATTCACCAGCTTTTCACAGAAAATTCAGGACATGTATTATTTGTCATGGATATATTTTAAGTATGCAGGATTTTAATCAAAATCCTTAAGGAGTAAATAAAAAAACGAAATTTTTCTTGAAACTATTCATATCGCATTCTTGCAGATACTGAACTTAAATACCAAGTTTGATATTTATCGCAAATTTTGTTATTCACCTGTGCTGTCCACACGCGAACATTTTTAAAATTGCTTTAATTTATTTTCAGGGCATCTCAAAACCGTATTTCAAGCGATACTCCTTTATCTAAGTTTTGGGCGGAATGTACGTACTGTAGGTATACAAAAGAGAAAGAAAAATTTAAACTTGTAGTCGGTTTTGGTGAGAGAAGACTTATTTTTTATTTTAATCAGTAAATTTATAAAGTAATATTAGAAGGACAATTAAATATTTAAGAGAGACCCTGTACACACACGCTTTTAATTGTGAAAAATATAAATCTTTAGCTTTAATACCATAGAAAATCACATTTTGCAATTCAGTGCCATTTTTAACATCTATCAGTATGTTCCTGTTAATATTTTGTAATTCTTCTGTTACGTTGTTATTACCTGTTCAAAGTTGTCATTCAGTTGGTACAGTATTCTTTTCTGCTGAAGCAGTCAAAACTTCAGAAGCTCACGAGGGAATGTGAGACAAAAACGGAACTGAATTTATCACTAATATTGTTCCTTTTGAGATAAATATAATGAGAAAATAATGGAATATTTAACAATTAGAAATAATAATTGATCACATACAGTCTTAGCAGAACAAATGGTTAAATCAGGTGTATTGAATGCGTACAAATAGAATCCCAAAATAGTTATTTAAGTAACGACATACATTGAAAAGTGAGTTTTTTTTTTTTTTCAAATAGAAACGAGTCTTGAAAGAAGAAACACTTTCCTGCAGTTACGTACACTATTTTGTTTCATAGTATGTCGAAATACTTTATATATCGCTTAAATATTGTAAATGTACTATGTTGGACTTGGAGGCAGTCATATACTTCCGTTAAGTTGTTGATTAAGCAGTTTAAAGTTTGGTGTTGGAGTACCGTATGTAAGTGTACGGAAAAGTTATATTACTCGTACTATTTTGGAGACCGAAAAACATTAAAATTATGAATAGCATGAAAAAAACGATGCTTCAGTATCATCAAAGCAGGAAGAGATCTTTAAGCCGTCCAAGGAAACTTGTTGGATTGAAAATTGTGAGGTCGAAACAGGCAGTAGGGCCTAATACTAGAAAGGAAGGTGCGATGGTTGTTATTATTATCATCAGTATCATCATCAGGCATAGGAATTCCCAAGCAGTTGATTTCAAGTTAGCTACACTCAAACCATCGGCAATATATAGAACGTAAACAACACTGCCACGAGTCACTGAATGTAGTTAAAAGGCGGTCTTATGATTGCTGTGCACATTCCAACAGACTGTACGAGGAATGTGGCAGTGTTTTGTTATCTACGACGTCACAACGTTAAGTCCGGTAACAGTTCAAATTAATTTCTTTTCGTCCAGGCTTCAATTCTTGGAAATTCCTACGCCTCATTATTGCTATTATTATAATCACTATTATTGTTATTAGAGTTGACAGCCCCAATATTGATATTGCTCTGCATATCACCTATAATGCAGTTAGATGGCAACTTAATTACTGTTAAACCTCACGAAAATAACCAGTCAGATTATATTGGATTATCAATCACACTGAAAAAGAAGCACTGGAACACCAATGAAGAGATGGAGAACTGAGTTTAGAACAGGAGAAGACGACTACTTGCCCACGATCATTAAGATATTATTATTATTATTATTATTATTATTAGAATTCGAGGTTATAGGATAAATGAAGTACTAGCTGTAAACTTACTGTATGGCACTCAAATCAAAGTAACAATAAAGTTGGGTATCAATTATTGGCAAGAGTGATTCAATGAAAGCATAGTTTTACACTCGGACAGTCAACATGTTATCGGTGTTCAAAGTTACCTAGGTGATGCGGGGGCCTCTCGGCGTGTCTACGTGGCCGCGGTGGGGCTAATGACCGGTGCCCTTCAGAAAAGTAGGGGTGGAGAAAAATAGCCAATTAACTGCCGCTTCCCGCTCCAGAACATTCCTTTGGGTTGTTTCGAGTGGCTCTTCTTCTAGAAAGTTCTGGCTTGTAAACGGTGCTATATAAGTGCCTGCTCTACCCGGTGAAGTTCAGTTAGTTCAGAAGATAGAATTCAAGTGCAATCAAGAAGTCAAAGGGTTTGATAGTTCCGAGTGCAGTTCAGTTGTGAACCGTGACTCTGCAGTTCAATTGTGTGTTGTGACTCTACAGTTCAGTTGTTATTCGAGTCAACGGATCAATTGTGTTCTGTGCTGAGTGTGTGTCAAAAGTATCTTAAGTATAAAGTTTTGCTACGCTGTTCACCTAAATGACAAATAAAATGTGTTTAGCAACAACCGAAGTTTTAATTGTTACAGTGGTGACAGGAGTGGCATGGATCGCCACGATGGAGAAAATGATTAAAGAATGGTTAGGTGAAATTAAGACCATGAAATTCGGAATGGAGAAGATGGACAGGAAAGTGGAAAAGAAGTGAAATAACGAAGTGACACAGTGGAGAAGACGGAGGAGAAGATGGAATCCAAAATGGAAGGTGAAAGACCTTGACCAATACGTTAAATCCTGGAGGATTTTGAGAAATGGCCCATCCTGGAAGGAAGAGTTGACAGCAGCGCCAAGAAACTGAACATTATTATTGAAGAAATGAATAGCTAAGTACTAAAGGATTTAACTTGAGACGTCGGGATGCGACACATCTGGGCGGATCAAGCTACCCAAATACAGCTAAACGTCAACTTCCGAAGTCTTCAGTCGATAAATCGCCGTCATCGCCGCACAAAATCGACGGTCAGAAGAGGAGGAAACCGCACAACTGATAGCCAATTTCCAGGGACGGGCGGTAGAAGTTTGAATGCCATTCCAATGTCAGCGGTGTCCGGAGACACGTGGAACGTCCTCGAAAACCGGTTCGGGAACCATCGCTTAGCTGTAACCTATTGTAGTCAATTCAAGTGAAGGCTACAACAGCTAGGGGAGACACTGCAGGAGTTCACCCAGGCAATCAAATAAACAAATAATTAAAAATCTGTATCACTTAATCCGGGTACTTAATTCCTTCCAGGTATAATATTCCAGATCCTAATGAGTTATTCACTGGTAAACAAAGCTGTGATGAAATTCCGGCTCAGTTACGTGTCCCAGGAGGTTGCATATTCCTGCCCATTCCTTTGGCGTTGAGGTGCGTGACGCCGAGATATGACAGCATCCAATGCTCGGCGACTATAAAACCATCCACGAAGTGCTTGAGAATGGAGGTGGCTAAGGTAACAGTTGCTACTACCTCGAAGACCAGGAGTATTCGATACGATGCGGACAGAGAATAAAGGCATGCAGGTCAACGATAATCTTCAAGTGTTGTGTGTTGGGGCTGAGGTCAGCAAGGACACCTCTTGGAGCATATTTAACAAGCCTAAGAGGAGGCGGAAAATGAATAAGTACGGCTAGGTGCACTTCGGTGACGGTATCACCACCCCTTTGACTGACAATACGTGCTTTGTCCAGAAAAATGGATGACAGCCACGTCGCGGACGGTTGGATACAGGGAAGTTGTGTCGAATACTAGTGGACAAGTGCAGCCGCGACCGTAATCAGATCTGACATTGCTAAGGTCTTGTCATTACGGAAACCGAATCAACCCTGTCAGCTAGTGACGGTACCCATCGGTACCTTGCCTTTGAAAGGAGCCCTGCTGGAATTGACCCTGAGGCGAAGCATCGGATCATTGTGACGGGGGATCATTGTGACGGTAGCTGAGGACTGGATACTGGAACTGGATGCCTTCAACAGCCACGGGGCGACGATCGACTTCAGCAGGAGGGTCTAGCGACTTGACCGAGACGAGATGATGCTCTGGAATCCCAAAGAAAATCAGGGGATCTGCAGGGTGATCTGGCGGGTGTGATTGTGTCCGCAAGAAGTCAAGTGATTGTGAAGGAGAGTCTGGAAGGCCAGCCGTAAAGGTACGTGATTTTGCACCGGAAGGCGCCATTGAATCAAATATGGGTTTTCAAGGCTTTGTTACTGCGTCGGGGGGAAATACCTGTGAGACTGTTGAATGCATTGGGCAGTGATTAGAAACATACAGGCCGGAATGGATTTGAAGATTTGAAGCCAGCTACAAGTGTATCGCCGTGCGACGGATTCGTGGAGCCAGCATCCTCGCAAGGTCTGGGTCCTGGCTGGAGGAATTGATGAAGGGGATGGCCGACTGTTTGACCTAAGGCATAACTGTAGAGGGTCCGGCATCTAAATAGACAATAACAATCTGTCGGGAATGGCAATTACGGCCGCACTGACCGAGTACTCCACCACATCGTCACCGGAGAATATCCGACGTATCCGGCAATCACCAAGACGTATTTCTCTGGCAAAGCAAGCCGAGGTACAGGTATGCTTCAGGACCTGAGATCTAAGGGACTATCTAGTGGATTAGAGTCCACAGCTCCTGGTGTTCACCTATAGTCCTGATAAATAAGAAGGACGGGGAATGTCTGCGTGGACTATAGGAAGCTGAATGCTGTCACCCGGAAGGATCGTTTTCCGTTAACCCGAATTGATGAGACTCTGTCCACACTTGCGGGAGCCTATGGTTCTCAACCTTGGATCTGAAATACTGTCAGGTGACTCTAGATACTAGAGACAAGGTGAAGACCATGTCTTGATAGGCCAAAGGAGTTAACAATTTGCGTTTATGTACTTTGACCTCTACAACGCGCCAAACACTTTTCAGCGCAACATGAAGTCAATGATGAGGTTGACTTGGACACCTGCCTGCTCTACCTTGATAATATCATCGTCTTCTACAGCACTTCAAAGACCACCTCGAGTACCTGGCCAAGGTACTACAGAGACTACAAGCAGCCAAAATGAAGCTAAACGCGAAGAAGTGTTAACGTTTCTGCAAGAAAAAACTAAACTTTACTTTGGACGCTCTTTAACTGCTGTGGTCTTAGTGTATCATTCTGTTTTGGGCGCGTAAACCCCTTTATCAGGCTTGAGGTGCTTTTATTGCATAAACCTACGACAGGGGGCCATCGGCTTTACTTCCCTTCCGAAGGAAGCCAGAGTAAGTATTTTTACGCCCGAAAAAAAATCCATCGTCCTCCGCCGGGTTTGAACCCACGACCTCGGAAATGAGAGACCAGCATGATAACCACTACACCGACTTCTGGAGGACGACTTCTGCATGAATCTACTTTGGCGACATGGTCTCATCTACTGGGATAGCCATGGCCTCGCAGGAGTCTCGGGCTTTGAAAGAGGGATAACGAGAGTTGTGCAGTTCTTTTTACCTAAGCAGCTACTATCACTGGTTTTCAAAACATCGCAAAACCCCTCACTCTTCTGTCGGAAGAACTCCGGCCCTGCATATCGACATAGGAGGACGAGAATGCGTTCTAGGCGCTGAAGTCGGCACTCTACAGTACGGCTGTTTTAGATTTTTCACAACAGGGCGGGATTATTTTATTGTGGCCACCGGGACCGAGACGGTGATATTGGGACGTAGTATCCCAGATCGAGGAAGGAATGTAGTGGGTAATAGGATAACACAGCAAGACATTCTCCAAGGTAGAAAAGAACTACTGCGTTACCCGCGCGGTAATGGTGAAAGCGCTGGAATACTTCCATAACTACCTCTGTGGTTAGCCATTCCATCTCATGACTTACCAATCCGCCCTCACCTGGCTATAGTACTTTAAGAACCTGGAGGCCAGACAGGCCGTTGGGTCCAGAGGCTCCAAGAGTACAACTTCACATCAGAACATCGGAGAAGAAGGAGCCACTCCTGCGGGGATACCATGTCAAGAAGACTCTGCCCAGAAGAGTGCGGCAACTGCACTAAGGTGGAGGGGAAAAAGCGCCCCCCAGCTGTATGAGTGATTTCGGCGGTGCATACGGATTGTTGTAATAGCGCAGACTTTAAGAGGGAGCAGCTGGAAAACACTGACCGGGGGCCCCGCTCCTGGGAGGAGTGGAGACAGGAATTATGCCATACTGGGAAGATAGGTACGCAGGAGTAGTGTGTATAAGACCTATTGGGGCCAATGGCACTCACTAAATCCAAGAAGTGTGTGTTGACCAGAGTTTGAGAGGCACCTGGCAGGAAGATACCAAGAGAGAAAAGCTGATCCTTCTTCGGATTAAGGTAATGGAAGTCCTGGAGGAAGTACGTGGGGGTACTTCGGAAGCACATTTTGGGCCGAAACAAACGATCGACAGTAAGGTACTAATGTTTCAGACTATGAGCAGACGCTGAAAGGTGGTGCCGCCAATGTCATGTGTGTGCGGCGAGCCGCGGCCCACAGAGTAGCAACCGGGTTTGCTACGGAAACGGAACGGTCCCTTTGAGCGCATTGACATAGAACAGTTCTGAATCGTCCCCTGTGTCCGACAGGATACAAGAATCTTTTGGTTGTCATGGATTACTTCAAGTAGCCGGAAGTGTACGCCATTCCTAACCAGGAAATAAAGACGATAGCGGACTGCCTCATGGAAGAACTGTCCTATAGCTTTGAGTGAATTAGAGCTACATGGGGATCATGGCACCAACATCGAGCCGAAACTGATGAGGAAAGCACTGGAGAGACTTGGAGTGCACAAGACGCGCACAACGCGAAGGCTGTATGTCGAGCTGTATATCAACACCTTTATAGAACAGCTGAGCAAGGTTGTGGACAATCACCAGGGTGAATGTTATGTCAGACTGCCGCTTTTCTTGCCCCTCTTCATCGCAAGACGCAATCGAGTTGAACCAGCAAGCTTGACCTTCAAAAGGCAGCTGCGTATTCCATGCAACTTGCTGTTTGGAAGCCCCACTGGGGCAGAACAGCCGGCAATTGACAATGTAGAGAAGCTTGAGGACAATCTTCACAATGCGCACGTGATGGCCTGTAAACACATCCAGGTGGCAAGCGACCGGATTAAGACCCCTTATGACCAGCAAGCCAATTGCCAAGGTTTCCAACAGGGTTATCTAGTATGGTTGTATTGCTCTACCAGGACTAAGGGGCATTGCCCAAAGCATCAGTAACCATGACAGGGACCAAAACGAATGATGAAAAGGATCAATGGTGTAGTCTACTGCTTCCAGTGGCTGCCCCGATGGAAGATGCTGGTGGATTACCTAGAGTGCCTAGCCGCTATGACAGTGCTGATCGGGACGACCAAACCTGAGGAGGGAGCAGCGTGACCGTGCGCGCGAAGTTACCTACGGACCGGCGGTACGAATGTCTCCCGGAATTTTTACCTGGCTGCGGTTGGTGCTAGTGATCGATTCCCCTCAGAACAATAGTCGTACAGAACAATAGTCCGTTATCTGCCACTTGCCCGCTCCAGAGGATTCCTTTGAGTCAGTTTGAGTAGGTTTTTTCTCTGGAAAGCTCAGTTTGCATGTGGGGCCTGTATAAAAGGCGGCTCTGACTGTTGGACTTCAGTTAGTTAAGAAGCTCCGAATTTACTTGCAGTCAAGAAATCGAAGAGATTGACAATGCCGAGCGCAGCTCAGTTGTTAGTTGTAACCCTGCAGTTGAGTTGCTAGTTTTGAGTCACAGTTCAGTTGTGATGGATTCCACGGATCAGTTTTGTTCCGTTGCGTGTGTGTGTCAAAAGCATCTCATTGTGAAGTTTGTGCTACGCTGAGCACACAAGTGCCAAATACAGCGTGATTAGTAACAACTGTGTTTTCATTTGTTACAATATTAATTATGTAAATTAACAAATATGGCGGAGATTTGAATATATTGCTCAACCAATGTTCTCAGAGAAGGTAGTAACACAGAGTGAGAAATCTGGGGACCTTGGAGACCATATGGTGTCTCAATTTGTGAGTTTATTTGATTCCCAAACACCTGACGTCAGTTGGAAAGGACAAATTTAGGAGTGTGTGCTGTGGACGATTTTATTGGAAGCAACTTTGCTGCTCCTTGTAGACCTTGATTAAAGATATTCCAGTTGAAATGATAAATAAAGGCTGTTTTGAAGATATGCATAATAGTTTGGCAGAGTCTCGTGGTCATTTGTGGGATATTATTCTTAGAAATTAAATTTTTTCTTAGTTGCATAATATGGCACCTTATTGGCATTAATCTCATATACTTTTGAGCTAAAATAAATTATGTACTTAAAGTTTACAGCACAATTGTAAACATTTGGTTTCAATGAATCATCTAGTAATGATGTTGGATTAAAAGGGTGAAAAACGAATAAATTATTCAATGTACACAGTTTCTATTAACACTCGATTTCAATAATTAAATGTACAGTTTCCGCGCACTCAGAGAGTCACCATTATAATCCAATTATTATCCAACTACAAATAATAAAACACAACCACTTGGTTCCACACATGCCGATTGGTCTGGCAATGAAAGCTTCCGATATAGGAAATGTCAGCAGCATTCAATCGCTCGTACACTGCGCATGAGAATGAGAAACAGAATGGGCATCTTTATGGCTGGATATTTACTAGACTTGTATCGTAAAAAGATCAGAAACCTGAAACGTCCGAAAATTTGAATGTATGTAGGTATACCGAAACCAAGCATTTAAATGATGAAAGTCAGCTATAATAAAATGAGATTGAAGCCTGGGGGCTAAGATTGATGCCAAAGCTTAAATAAATGAACTGAAGAACATTATTACTTTCTCAACCACTCACCTATGGTAACACGAGAAAGTACTTTATTCCATCCAAAAATGTCCATATCCAGACTTCACCGCAAATACACGAGCTGAGATCCCCAATTAAAATATAATTTGTTAGAAGAAGGTCCGTGTGTGTGTTTGTCAGGGTGTCGGTGATTGTGAACGGATAACTCAAAAACGAAAAGTTGGTTCACTGTTAAACTTAGTAATTATGTTCAACATCTTTCAAGGATGCGACAAGAGATTTTCAAGAGAATCTCCACACCCCAAAACGCTTTTTACATGGAAAAATTGTTTCTTATTTGTTTACTTTTTCAAAGATGGCTCTAAGAATATTGATTTAAATACCATATTTTTAAGATGTTTGCATTCCAAAGAAAACTAATATCTTGAATTTTATAAGAACATTCTGTGAAAATCTCTTCATTCTGAGTGAACTTAAATATTTACTCTTTAAAACACAACATTTATAACAAGTCTTTTTCGAGGCATTAAACATTTCAAGTTTTTTGTTTATTGTTTTCAATTTCAATATACTTTACACTTTTTTCAAGTGATAATTCGATAGTCTTTTTTCCTGGGTTAAGGGTATCACCTTGCGACTCACTGTCAAGACATTTGACTGTCGCTTCAGTCTATTGTATGTACCTACAACGAAATGTGTTACAGAAGCATTTTTACAAAGGTTTTGCATAAAGTAGAATATTAATAAGCTTTTAAAAGAACTGTTTGTAGATGATTGGACGGTTATGGTCATGGGAATATGACACGTAAGATTTGACCTCATTTATTTGTTTTCTTTTGATTTGTTTTGATGGACTATTCACCATACAACTCTGCTTTCGAATGGTGAACGTTTACCTATGAGATGATATTTAATAATATCAGAAATTAAATACAAAGTTTTTTTGCGTATACCAAAACCATATTATATTATTATTTTGTTAATGAAATCATTAATAATATGTTAAATTATTAGTTCAATAAATTACCATAGACATAATTACGTCATAAAATAGTTACCTTACAAAATATGAAACAAATTATAATAAAACCTTGATGTTCATCATGGAATCCATAATTACGCAATTCATGCATCTACTTATGATCATAAAAATGGAAAGTGCATTTCGTAATATTAGATATAGAAAACTCAGGAAATTCCAATTTCACACATTTAAAACTATATTATAGCCTATTAATGTTAGGTACAAAAAGAACTATTAGACATTGATGATATTAACGTACTCTGAAGTCAACGCCAATGTTTCCGAAGAATCCACATATTATTTCTCTATATCCGATTAACGGATCGTTGGTTTTTTTTAGAACTAGCCTATTATTTCCTTGAAATTAGAAATAATTCTGCTTTTTCAGCTTCTGCTTAAATGTCTTCCAACAAATCCATTTCTGCTTTTAGTGCCAAGAAGTAGTGAACTGCAATAAGCTCCATAGATACAATATAATAGAAACAAAACACATACACTCACTTCATAGTAATTTCTTTGAAAATATTCGAAGTTTTGCAACTCAACCAAAAATTTGATGTCGAGATTTCACCAAAAACTTGTGTTTTGAGGCCCCCTGTTCCAAAGAAAGCAGTTTTAGATAAGCTCAGTGTATGCGTGTGTGTCTGTGTGCGTGTGTGTGCGCGCTTTGTGGACAAAATAACTAAAAAAACAATGAAATGTCAGATAAGTACCAAACTTAGTATTTAAGTTCAGTATATTACAAAGTTACGAAGATATTCCAGAAAATCCTCCTGCATCAACTACCCTTTACATGGAATTATTTTTCGTTATTTTCCTAAAACATAGCTCCAATGACTTATTTAGATCAAACAAAATAGTATTTAGCTCTCAAATAAAAGGTACATCTTAAATTTTCGGCGATTAGGCTGAAATCCTCTTTATTCGGAAGGAATTTGGAATAATTTTGTATAATCACAAAACCATACGATTTAAGCAAAATCTTACAACACATAGATGTAGGTATATCTAAAGCACACAATTTATTATAAATAACGTTTTTGTGACATGGGCTAATTTGGAGCTATTCGTTGTTATTGGCATGGAAAGAGTATACAATTTTAAGACCAGAATATAGTGATCTGTTTTTAAAAACTTTAGTATCGCCTCGATCTCTGGATTCCTCCCATACCTAGAATGAAATGTGTAATTAAACTATATCTGTAAAGTTTATCTCAGTTAAACTTCAAATAAGGCTTTACAAGAATGATTTATATAAGTTATATAAAATAAAACATAGTGGCTAGAGCAAGTCATGTGAACAAAGCACATAAAACTTCTTGAATTTAAATTTTATAATTTTGTTGTACAAAAATATGGGAAATTCATAATATACTATTATTCTATATTGACACAACAGATGTTTTACATAGAAGAGTCATTTCTAAAATATTGCATATTCTGTAAGCATTACTCTGGGAGTTCACTGTCCAAGCATATTTCTTGTGAGGTTAATCATTACTAGTGAAATAAAAAATGTTATAAACTTATAGAATATATGATATAATAAGAATGCTATGACAGAGTTTCTTGAGAAAATTTCAGAACTGAAAGGCAGAATTCATAATTAAGCAGTTCCAAGTCTTCTGCTTCTCATCGATATATAGTGAAGCTGTGAAATAACTGGAACCTGTTAATGGGAAATCAAAGTTCCATTTTTATTTTCAACCAATACCTGATTGCCTCAGGATAACGCTTATATATATTTATATATATAAATATATATAAGCGTATATATAATCACCTAGTATATATATACTAGGTGATTCAGCTACCCCTTGGTATTCGTATCTATGCAATCCGCAGTTTATAATCTAATGTGAAAACATTGACCCTTTTAGCATACCAACTATTATTATAGCTCTGTCCTTTTATTCGGTATATACGCAACCATCATTAATGATTAAAGGCCTGAATGAGCCAAGGCGATGCGAAAGACTTAACAAAAGACGGCTCTTCATGGATATAGTGCTTGCAAGGAGGTAGAGGAATGTTCCCCCGGAGAGCGGAACAGTAAGAGTGGGTTCTGGCCGTGTGGGTTAAATGACGAGTTCTGGTGAAACAAAGGTTAGCTTCGGAGGTTCAAATCTAATATTTAAAATCAAATTGTTTTGGTTCCTTTCTTTTGTTTCTCTTTTTGTTTATTTTCTCTATTTTAGTATACTAATTTATTTATTTTTATTGTTGGCTCTTCTGTGAGCCAAAGACACAAGAATTACAATTATATAATAATTGTGAATCATGTTTGCCCTAATAATATGTACCTATCTGGTGTTGTAAATGTGTTATGTAGTTAGCTATCATTCATTTGGGTGCATGTCGACGCTATTAAATCTAACAGGTTTTTTTCGTGTTTAAACCTTGTGTTTTACTTTTTCTACTGACAAAGGAATTGTAAATGTGCTAAGTTCACGGGTAAACAGAATAATAAATTGTTAAAGAGCGTGGATTTCATCAATGAAGTAAATGTTCAAAATGACGACCCCCTTCATCAATGCACATTTGGGTATGTTGCGGAGAGACCTTCTCGCATAATGTAACTTGCGCGGTGTAATCTGCCTGCATTCTTTAGTATAAATACCCATAGATAATTTGTGGTTTGCGGTTGTTGAACGTAGACCCGTCCCTTTAAATGATTCCGCAGAAAGAAATTCAGTGGCATGAGATCAGGTGATTTAGGGGGCCATGCAATTGGGCCTCCTCGGCCAATCCATTTTTGCGGATATGTTCTATGTGAGTGATTCCTCAAATCAGTGACCACTGTGGTGGAGCTCCATATCACTCGCGCTTGAAAGTCGCGTCCGTGGAGAGTCTGGTGTAGTTGTAGATGGTATGGATGGTATTTATTACGGTGCAATCTGCGCATTACTGAGGACAAACTTAGACTTATTTGTAAATCTTGTGCTATGGTCCTTGAACTAGTATGTGGATTGTTTTCTATTGCGTTTCTCACAACTGCTTCATTGCTTCCAGAGGTTACTGGAGCATCGCGAGCAGGTTGTTCTCTTCCAAATCATCCTGTTTCAGGAAGGCGTCTTTTAACCCTTCGAAAAGTGTATGCAGTAGGTGCCCTCCGTCCTGGAAACCGTTCTTCATACAAGCGCTTTACTGACAGTGCCATACACCTTGTTTCTCCATAGATTAACAGCATGTCAACATACTCGTCGTTTGTATACGTTATGACAGCAGCCGTGTCTTGTAAAAAGGTTTCAAATACTCAGTAGAAAATGGAGAGTTTATTCACGCCAAACATTAGCGCAGGCGCACAATAGCTAAAGCCACTTCGTTGTGTGAAGTGCTATAAACTTGGCTGAATGGACCAAGCATAATACCGAGCACAATAAAATACCTACTACGAAGCATAAATTATCCATTTGTCAGTGGAAAACATGGCGATTATTCTATTTTGTACACACTTATAATCTTTTAAAAATGTTCTTTGTATTATAATATCAAATTATAGGCCCACAGAGATAAAACAAAGGTAATGAAAGGTTTTAATTTAACACGAAGGATTTGAACCCGAACTGAAGTAGCACAGTGATAAATAAACCATGATACTACCATTCGGTCAAACTTACCTCGCGAGTTGGATTTCATATACGAATAAGTAATTGCAGAACTCAGACCCCACCTTGAATGTTTACATGCTTTTTGCAGCTTCATACGGTGTTTGGAGCTAGTTTTGGTAGTTTTTACTCAAATAAACAAACTACATCAGGCATTTCAATTACTTATGAACTGAAATATGCCATAGTTTGTGACAGAAGGGAAATTAATTACCTAATACTTAGCACCTTTTGGCAAGGCTGTACAACGAACCTTTGTTGGCTGACGGCTTAAGTCCAATTGGTTGCACTGCGTAGATCTGCCATTTTGTTTTCAAATAGTTTTGTCAACCGATGTATGTGATAAGTTGTTCCTTCAGGGGCGTTTTCAAGCGTGTGTATGAATGTATGCTAAAGAATAAAAGTTTGTGAAATCAGCTAAAAATGCTGCTGCAGCTCCCAGTGTAGGATGTTTTTGGAATCGACATACATTGCGATTGCGTTCTGTCCCGTAAAACACTTATGCACTGAACTATCTATCCCTCCTCTATAAAGTTTATGCAAATCGTCCATTAGAAGGCATTCAAGAAAAACGTAAGCCACATATATCGCTTAGCACGTTGCATAAATTAAAAAATAAATAGGGAAGCTGACTCACATGGTATATATCAGGTGAGTCAGCTTCCCCTAGGTATTCATATCTATGCAACCAGCAGCTTATAGTCTATAGTGAAAACATAGACCCTTTTAGAAAACAAACTGTTACTGTAGTTCTGCCCTTCTATTCGGTACTATACGCACCTAGCATTAATGATTAAAGGCCTGAATGAGAACTTAAGAGCTGCGAAAACCTTAAACAAGACGGCGTTTCATGGATATGATGCTTGCAAGTAGATAGAGAAATGTTTTCCGGAAGAGCGTGGTAGACTAAGTGGGTTCTGGCGAGTGGTTTCGCTGCTGGAATGTGGTCATTCATATTTGTGTTACAGGTATATTATACAATACAGGAGTTACGTAAGTATTTATAAAATATTACAACAATGGGGATTTACATCAGAACTGGTGCTGGGTAGGTCTTGCCTTCATTACTATTTTTAATTAGGACCCATGCGGCTATACATTCATTCCTTGAATGTTCTATAGATGTTGCCTTTGCATCTGTTTTAGCTTCTTTCAAAGCTAAAATATGGAGCCCTGTCTTTTTAAATACTGTTCTGTGAAGACCAGATTGAGCGTGCAAGATGCATTATATCATGACATTTATCTTTCATAAGTTCTAGATCCCCATTGTACCAATTGTAGTTGTAGATGTGTTGAAATTTGATCGAATTAGAACCTTATTAAGAAGAAAATAATAATTCAATAAGGCATAAAACCAATTAAAACTGTCAAACAAATTATTAAAATGTTCAGCGTTTGGCATACCAATAAAAAAAAAATCTAATGTGTTACACTCGCATGACTTTCTCTACTCTTGTACAAACTATTTTTACAAACGCTTATTCTCTATATGCTTCATGTCAATCGAGATATCGAGATGTTAATCTTATTGCTATATTTCTAGTAGATGCAAGGGAAATTGGTAGGCTTTAAGCGATAGTCAAATATTTTGAGAGCTGGTTGCTATGTGGAGTTTTCCATTCTGTTTGCATTACCAGGACAAAAAAAATGAATAACGAATTCCCATTTGAGAAAAAAGTATACGTATTGGAAAATTTAAGGGAATAACAAGCATTATCTCGAAAATGATTCACTCAATTTAAAAAAAAATTATATGACATAAGTTGTGTATTTTAACGCGATCTATATTTTGTGTAGTAAAATTTTGTCTCTTTCTTATGGTTTACCAGTTATGCAAAAGTAGTTCACAATGAAGTATACTTTTGGAGACATTCCCAGAAAATTCAAGATATACATTTTATTTTTCATGAAAGTATCTTAAATATATGATGTTTTAATCAAAATCGTTGGAGCCATTTTTGAGAAAATTAAAATTTTCAAAAAATTTTCCATGTAAAGGGTAATCTGGGGTGGGGTGATTTTCTTGAAAACCTTTGTGTCGCACCTCTGGAAGATACTGAACCTAAATACAAAGTTTGGTGTTTATCCGACTGTTCGTTTCTGAGTTACGCTGTTCACAGACAGACACACAGACACACGCACGGACATGTTTCCAAAAATGCTTTTTGTTGGATTCAGGAGGCCTCAAAGCATGTATTTCCGGTGAAATCTCGGTATCGAATTTTTGGGTGGAATGCAATACTTCCCCTACTTACTATACGTAGTAGAGAAAGTAATAAGTTCCAATTCATGTTATTAAAATGCCATTTAAAATGTTCAGTAGAACCAGAGCTAAAATACCTCGTCATCAAAGTGGAAGTCCCCTTAGTTTTATGTGCGTTGCATTGCAATAGTATGTAAGCAGCAGAATGATCTAATAATCCAAAATAAATAGCCCGAATTGAATAAATCTGTTTGTTGAAATTTGTAATAATGTCATCTAAGTAAGCCATGATGCTAGTTGGTTTATGGATGATAAAATAGAAATCTATAGTGCTTAAAACATGTTTTTAGTTCTGTCACTCTGCTAGTATTAGTTAAAATGTTAATATTAAAATCGCTACATACAATGTTTTTAAACGTACGTTACATGTTTCAATTTCAAGAAAAAAAACTTTAAATGCACTTAGGAAGGTTTTATGTATAGAACAATAACAACAAAAATAGGGTTCAATAACTCAAACTTGGAAATCGTAATTTTCAGCAGAGGTGATGATAATAGGTACTGTCCAGTTAATAGGATTAGCGACATATATGCATATGCCACCATATTCTTGGGTCTCTCTAAAATACTAGCTGCCTGCATTAAAATTGTTGAAAGAAGTGCATTTCAAGTCATCAATGCACCAGTGTTCACTGAAAAAGTTTACACTCTAAGGTTGTTCTATTAACACCATTTCGAGTTCAATCGCTTTGGATTTAAGCTCTGAATGTTGATTTGAAGTACATTTATTCATATTGCAAGTTATTTATGCTACAAACGCCCTGTGAATGGAATATTAGTTCACACAGTGTATTTGAGGAATGTGCTAAAATGTCTTATACAGTTTTCCAAGTAAAGCCTGCTTTGATGTGGAAGGATTTCCTCGAAAATCTGTGTCGTATCCTTGAAAAATACCGATCTTAAATTGCAAGCTTGTCGTTTACTTTTGTGTCATATTTTTAACACACGTGGGTCTTTTTCTAAACGATTTTTCTTCGGCGACCTCAAAACATGTTTTCGTTATGGGATTTATGGGTGGAATACAATCCTTCCTGTACTTATTATTGGCAGGTGATAGAGAAAGACAAAATTAATGAATTTTGTGTTTGCGATTGTGTTTCATTAATCAATTAATGGAATTCTGAAATCAATTATTTTATTTCACGTGATACAGCATATTTGAATCAGCTAGAAATAATAGGTACAGTCATGTTTGTAGTTGCCCATAAATACTTTGGCATGTACAGATTAAAGTTTTAAACCACCTGTTTTCCTTCTCTATCGCCTACCAAGTGAGTAGGAAGCATTTTGCATTTCATCCGAAAATTCGACATTTAAGTCACGAAAACCACAAAAGAGAGAGACAGAGAGAGAGAGAGAGAGAGAGAGAGAGAAATAAAGAAAAGAAAGAACATTTTAAGAAATATCTTTTATATGATATTCATATAACCTTCTCTACCCACAGTCATTTATTTGTATATAGCTTCTACAACCTATAACTAACTATGCAAATTTGTTTTTCTGTTTGCTTCATGTTGATGAGATAAACATTTGCGGATATAGTTTCATTACGCATTTCGTTGTAGGTACAAGAGAGATAGAGGAACCGAAACGATATCAGGTGTTTAAAAGCGGCTCACTATAGCTTAAAGTTCCACGACATCCCGAGAAACAAGTGACTTTAAAATATTTGCGAAGTTATCAATAATGGAAAGCAATATTAACGGCCATCTCGGAAATGCCACAACAAATAAACAATGCCAAATAGACAATGTTTAATATTTTATAAATGATTATATAAAACAAGAATAGCATAAGAAGACAAAACATAGTTATCACTGAAATAAGATCCAATCTTGAGTAAAGCAGAGAAGAATGATATTTTAGGGGGAGATCAGTAGAAAAAATATGATAGGTATGGCTCTTCTTCTTTTAAACGCTGGCTTAAAATAAAATTAATTTAAATATTGATGATTTTAGAGAATCTTGATTGAACCTTAAAGGGCATCTTATTGTGCGTAAAATTGGCCTAGAGATTGAAATTTTTGCAAGACTTAGCAATGTGGCTAGGTATGACTCCTCTTGCCGCAACCACCAGTTCAATAACTTAAATTGATTATAAATTGCACGTCTCAAAATAATAGGGTATGGTAGATTCAGCATTCGGAGATTCAACATTTTCCGGCACTTCAACTGGTTATCGTTCATTCTGCTCCATCCTCACTGATGGATCGATGATATGTCCAGATGATGAGCATGTTGGTATGGCGAGTATGTCAATACCACTGGAGGAACCGTCTTGAGATAGTCTATATGCTTCTTCAAATACTGTGTAATCTTTTACTTTTAATGCTTCAGCGATAGTGGATCTTATTTTATGATGCCAACAATTCCGCAGTGGTTTTCCAAAAGGGCAGGAGCCCAAAACGTGGCCAAAGGTTTCCATCTCACTATTGAAATGGCGATAATGATTAACTGTCTCAGGACCAGCAGGAGCAGACAAATTTGGGAGTCATTTTTAATGCGGTTTTCCATTCAGTGCTGGTAACCTGGCCAGGTTGTCGGATTCATTTATTAGCTGGAGTTTACTGCTTGTATAGTACAGCCCCTTTACCTTTTTGAGAGAGAGTACACCAGGAATGAAATTCACGCTCTCTCAGTTTTTTTCTCAGTACCTTAACTCTCATTGATTCATCCTGAATATTCTCAAACGCGAATTCTGCATTATCAATTGGAGTTTCTGCATTATCAATGCCTATCGTGACTTACCAGGTGAGACAAGGTTATGCAGGGATAATTTTATCTCAACCGGTAAGTCACGACAGGCATTGATAATGATGTATGATCTCTATAAATTGAGACAGACATTAATGTGTTGCAAATAGGCTTCCCAGGTGGGGATATTGGGGGTAGCATTTAGTAGTTACAATATTTTTTTTAGTGTTGATTTAAGACGTTTGTCAGCATTAAAAAGGAATTTAGATGGTGTTTTGTTAAAACTGGTTGTTTGAAATTGATAAGCTAGAAGGCAGATGAAATTGCAAAACACGTTTAATTTGGTAAGATTGTAGTAAATATGAAGATGCGAGGGTATCCAATTTTTCTTTAGTTTATATATGCTTGTGTCAGACACTCGTATAGCTGTATTATGATAGGTGACTCCGATGTTTAATAGGTCTATTAATTCACTATAGTTTAATGAAAGCGATTTATAATTAATGATGCCATTTTAATTGAATACATTTATATGTTTTGTTGACGTTGATTTGTAGAACAATTTCTTTAACACTCTTAAGGGCAAGTTTGGCTAGTATTCGGTAGAATCTTCATTTTTTGGTAATAATAATCATGTTCGGTCAGCGAAGTCAAAACTGTTGTGTTGAAAAAGTTCAGGTGCGATTGAAAATCCATGTTGTTCTTAAATGCTCAAGATGATGATGATGATAAAAATAATAATGTGATCATTGTAAAGACCTAGAAAAAGCGGCAAACCTCCATCATTTAATACTGATTGGCTTATTTTACACAATCCTATTTCAGTGTGTATGGCATTATTGCTTTGCAGTTCATAAATAAGCTTAGATAATTTTGTGGGGATTACAAGAGACTGAAGAGTGCTTTGGAGGTGTTCGTGTCCAACATTATCCAAAGCTTTACTGATATCAAGAAAGACTAATATGACGTCTAGTTTTAGGGACTTCGCATAAGCTAGAATCGATTCAAGGATAGACGTGTTAATCCCTTATAGCCTGGTGTACTACAATTGTTACAAATGTGTTTTCTTAAGGTTCTAGGTTTCTTAATGGTCTTTTTCATAATTTCATATTATATTAACTTTTATAAATAAAATGTAGATATTCAGAGCTGCTTTATATTGTAAACGTATTAATTTTTATCAATAAACCTATAATATTTTTTAAACAAGAAAAGCAAAAATCCATGAAACTACAGTCAAATGTAACCCGTCAGCGTCCGCCTATGGTAAAGGACTGGGAAGGCCCATGTAAAATAGTCGGTGTGATTGCACTCTTGGATGCTGACGAGGTTACATTTGACCTCAGTTGCATGGGTTTTGCTTGGTTTAAGAAAAAAAACCATTAAGCTTTAATAATAAAAATTAATATTTTTACAGTATAAAACACACACTAACTGTGTTTTATTCAAAAAGGTTGGTACGATATGAAATTAGAGAAAAGGCCATTAGAAAACCTTAAAAAAGCACTTGCCATCTCACCGGTTATTTTACTTGGACTCTCCCCGTCCTTTACCATAGCCACATTTAAATTCAGACCTTGGGACTAGAACTCGATACGCTTTGCTTTGAATATAATAGGCCAGTCCATTTCCTGTCGTTTTAACGATAGTGGCTATTCGATTCGCTTCGGTGGTGTTGTCGGTAAAAGGGATATAAACACCAGCTTGGGATTTATGAGAAGAGCGACGCCTGTAGCAAAACAATTCCGGCAATAGAGGGTTAATTGTTCATCACACAAGCCGTGTGTTGAACAAGTGAAAAGGTAGAATCACATGACTGAAAAATGCAATGATCTGATTCTATCTTTCTATTAGAGGGTTAATTGAAGTATCAGGGAAATTTTTAAATGCACTTTGTTTATCATCAAAACTGATTACAGCTCTCAAACATCTATCCAGAGTACTACGTTATGTTACTCTTCTTACTAAGGAGGAAATACATATCAGTCTCTAGTTCTCAAGATTTATTTCGTCACCGCCGTTGTATATTAGGACAGTTCCTCCTTCTTTGAGGCGGTCTGGAACTAATGCTTCAGCTGGTAATATGGTAATCTTAGCCAATATCTGGTGGCAAATTAGCTTCTTTAGAGCTCCTGTAGGAACAGATGTTGCCCAGGGCCAGTGTCAATAGCAATTCTTTAATAGCTAATGCTACTTATTGTTTCGTGTCGATATGATTTTAATGTCATCTAGAATGGCTTACTCCCCACGGTAGTTACAGGAGAATAGTCTCGACGTATATGCGAGTTAGCAGTGGATAAGTGAGCTTGAAATGATATATTTTATTTATATCTACTTTACATGTCGTATGTTTGTCATTAAGTACTGCTTTTACTGCTTTCCTTCACTGATTGTAGTGTAGGATTTTCGTTCTTTAATTTTCAGAATTTTGCCTTCTCCTCTCACAAAACCTTTTGTTGTGCGTTCTGGGTTCTGATATGCTCATAGCGTTGTTGATTATTACGACCGTCGATGTTGACGTCGTACTTCGTAATATCTCATTGCAGGGTGTTTTGGAGAGGGGAGTGATTGTGTGCCTCTGGATAAGAAGTTTATAAAATATTTAACATTGCTGGAGAAGCTCCCGTGAGTATCAAACACTGATTTCCACTTTAATATTTCAGTTTTATAATACAGTAATTTAACATTTCGTGGTAACTGATCGCTTATATCCGAAGCTTCTGATGTTATATCAGGTGGAAAAGATGAATCCTGCACACAGTGTTTTACTTTTTCTTCTACGTATAGCAAGTAGGGGAAGTATTGCGATACACTCAAAAATTCGATATGGAGATTTCACTGGAAATACATGTTTTGAGGCCCCTGAATAAAAAAGGGATTTTTAGAAAAAAACTGTGTGTGTGTCTGTAAACAGCATAACTCAAAAACGAAAAGTCGGATAAATACTAAAGTATCTATGTTCAGCGTCTTTCAAAGATGCGACACGAAGATTTTCAAAAAAATCCCTCCACCTAGACTACATGGAACATTTTTCGAAAATTTTCATTCTCTAAAAATTGGCTCTAACGATTTTGATTAAAATACCATATGTTTAAGGTATTTTATGGCAAATTAAATGCATATCTTGATTTTCTGGGAATGTCCCGAAAAGTCCTCTTCATGCTGAATGGCTTTTGCATAATTGTTAAATCGGAAGAGATGGATAAAATTCTACTACATAAAACTGTAGATCTTTAAAACACACAATTTTGTCATATACAGTTTTTTGTGGAGTGATGAACCATTTCCGAGATATTCCTGGTTATTTGTTCGAATTTTCCAACAGTTATACTTTTTATAAAATGGGAATTATGCTTTTTTATGTCCTGGACATGCAAAGAGAATGGAATGTTGCACATAGCAACAAGCTCTCAAAAGATTTGACTATTGCTTAAAGCTCACCATATTCCCTTTGCACCTACAAGAAAATTAGCATTAATATAATTTCACGATTAATATGAAGTAGATGGAGAATAAACGTTTGTAAAAATATGAAAGGTAGAATCAAACGACTGAAGAATTCAAACCCCGGCTATGGCATTGAATTTTTCAGTCGTTTGATTCTACCTTTCCAACCTTGTCCAACACACGGCTTGTGCGGAAGAACAATTAATTCCGTTTGTAAAAATAGTTTGTACAAGAATAGAGAAAGTCATGTGAGTGCAACACATCGAATGTTTCTCTTATTTTTATTATCTTGACGAAATCAAGCATTCTATGTTGCACAAGATGTGCTCGGCTTATGTAAATGGCTATCCCGTGTGTGGCCTTAAATTGAGCCCCGCATGTGGACAAGAGTCAACAAGTCTGAGTAGACTTTTGACTAGAAGTATCATTCATTAAAGCGAAAAAAAGTCTACGATGACTGTCAGAATTAAAGAGGTTACATTTGGTATTTTCCTCTTAACTAAACCAAATCTATATTATGTAAGATTGTCTAAGATGGTAAAGCTACCTTGCAAACCCTTAGAATTGTTTTCGAAATGAAGATAGAAACTCTCTACACAAATATAGGAGCAGTATTGCCTGAAGTCAATTCATATCATAAAAATGTTAGATGTTTTCCTGTTGCTATGTCCGTTGTCAGAATACAAATGTCACTTCAAAATGCGGATTTTTAAATTCGTAAATATTAACCCATTGAACGCAAACAGAGATGTGTTGTAAATAGAGTCCACCACATAAAAAGATGGGAAGAATATTACACAAAGATTTGAACAAATTTAAAGGAAACACATAATAAAAATTACGAAATGTTGGAATTGTCGGGTATAGATCGACCGATATGACGTTAGAAATAGGGATAAAGGAAAGCATACATAAGAAAGCTGCATGATGCGATGGTTTAAATATGTAATATAAAAATATAGCTCACATCCATTTAAAGACACTTGAACAACTGTTGGTATAAAGGAGAGTTAACAACACAATGCTGCACAGCACTTGCTATACATTTATTTAAAACGGGAAATAAGGAGAACTGCGACAATTATAGACGTATTAGCCTCCTTCGTAGTGCTTATAAAGTTATAAGTAAAAATTACATAAAATAGGAGAACATAATTTGTTAGAGGAACAAACAGGATTTCGCAAACGAAGAAACTGCACAGATAATATTCTTACTCTAAACTTCTAGCTAATACAAAAACATAGTTCAACAAGCAAACACAACGCGTTACTTTATTAAGATGTCTAAGAATATAATCAGAGATAAATTCTGGAAAATTTTAAACAAAAGAGGAATGTCACTACATCTAATATAAGTAATTGTATAAATAAACAAAAATTGAAACCAAATTGATAGATGCAGTATCCTGCAAATCCATCACTGCAAACAATGCGGTGAGACAGCTATGTAGCATGTCACTATGCTTTTCAGCTTTTACATAGACGAAGTTCTAATATATGGAAATTTTATTTAAATTGCTAATTATGGCTTTAATAATTCATTTACATGCTGTTTGCTGACGATCAGGCTTGGCTATGATATATCACATAATTATGACAATAATGCCCAAAAAAATCAGCAGGATGAATTATATTAACCAAACAAGTAACAGAAATTTAAGAAATAAAGTAAGGAAAGAAACAAAAATAAAACTATACAAACCTCTTCCGCTCACCAATGTTTACATGAAGCCGAAGTGTGAAGCCTCAAAGCTGCAGGAAAGAGGACAAGAAATTTTTAAGAAATGCAGAAGTCATAAAAAGAATAGAGAAATTTTAAAAAAGAGGATTAAACAAGGTTTTAAACGTGGAGAATATAAACGATATAATAATACAGCGAAGAATGAATAATGGGCTCATTTAAATCGAATGGACAGCAAAATAGCTATAGAATATCGAAATACCAAAGCAAATAATAAAATGCAAACCAGCCGGAAATAGAAACTTGAGCGACCAAGAAAAATATGGTGAAACCAGTCTTTGTTGAAGTAGTAATGATCTATACGGTCCTATACGTGATGTGGATGATGGTGATGATGATGACTTTTCTTCATCTTCAGGCAAATAAACTCAAACTTTCTCGATCCATGTCGAAGTTAAAACCGGATCAGGAAATTTAAACTTAAGCTTGAAGACCGCTTTCAATACGATCCTTTTGGTGGGTGGACAAGTTGGTTTAACTGCCTTTGAACATATAATGCATAAAGGATTGAAATGCATGCTTTTTTGAAGCAATTCATCCATGTTTTCGTCCCCTTCATCATTATTGATCGATGAGAGAGAAGATAAAGCAACGGAAGAGGAAAAACTGCTGCTAATGGAATAAGGTAATGCAAAACAACTACTAGATTAAGTGTTTATCGGCTTTAAATTGCGTTTTAATTTCTGCGTGAAGCTCCGTATTAGCCAACTTTGTATTCAGTTACTCTCATAAGGTTTTTGCATTGTTTTAATGTATTCTCAATAACATTTAAGAACAGTCCATAAGCATATCGTTTTATATCACAAGTTGTCTCTCTGTTAAGTTATATTAAACTGAAACATAAACATTTTCTAACTAGTTCTCTAGTTTAGAAAATTAAGAGTTAAATATCTGTATGTATAAAAAATCTATAATCACTAAGTTTAGATTTCACATTAGTAAAACCGATGCCATATTCTTAAATGTTATACAGTGTATGTGTATGTGATTACCTTTTCACTTAAGAATGACTAAACCGATTGCTCTGAGAGCTCATATACAACATGATTCAAGTCCCTTGAAGCAGGGCTTATAATTATGAGATCAATTATTATCCACTTATTCCAAAGGAAGGGATATAAGTTTACTAAATCAAAACCTCCAAAACCTAGCAATAATTGAATTCTTAAAAATAATGCAGATAACAGAAGCTTACAAAAATAGCTTCTCCGAAAACCTTTGTTTAATAAATCTGGACATGATGAATATTTAAGAACTCATTCGTTCTTTTCTCAGACACAAGACCAGTGAATGCATTATTCTAAATTGTTTTCCAGTTACCTTGTATCAAATGTCTTGAATAGAGCGTAATGGGCATGTTGGGCACTACTAGCAGGCAGAAGAGGAGGAAATAAAAAAAATTCTGCTTAAGTCAAGCAGCTTAGGTATTCGGCTGATAACATGAAAGGGAGCTGCGGTCATCGTTAGAACTATCCTGCCGGGGTATTGGTGTTTCACTTTCATACTACTTTATGACATTACTCAGGTGTTATTATTGTGTAGTATTTAATTATTCTTACTTAATATTTTTAGGTAATACAGTAACGCACAACAATATATCATAACCTAGCTTACCATTGTTTCGTGTTCCGCGCTTTGTATTTTGTTCTTATTTAAGGTGATATACTTGACTACGTTTACCTTGCTCTTTCGCAAGAGTCTTTTTTCTCACTTTCCTCATTATTCTTCGTGTTATAAAAGAACCTATCTTCTATTGGACCTGTAAGCTTATTAAGGGTCAATGTTTATGTACTTAAATTTACATAAGTACACCCCTTCATTCATTATTCAGAGGCTTGAAAGGTATAACGGCCTTGTCGTCATGCTGCAGGAATGACTTTACATATCCCGGTTGACTAAACTTTTATTTTGTGTTTTTCTTAGTATTTAGGACAAAAAGCAGATAGTTTAAGCTTATTTGCTAATTAATTTCATTCCTTCGTTTATCGTTTGATATGACCCTCTGTCTGGATATTAAAGTATAAGGGTACATAAGAAGACAACTATTTATGTCGAATGTGAGGAAAAATACTTTCTAAACAACTTTTGTTCACTCCTTGCACACTATGTAAACCCTTCTCTTTTAGGTTTACTGAACATAAAGATATAATAAAAACATTCTTATATGTTAATTTTCTTTCCAGAAAAACTAATATTGTCAATAGTTTTTTAAACACGACTTGAACAGACACACTGTAACAGAGAGAAAGAGAGAAATAAAAAGAAAAGCAACAGGGACTTGAGCAAATAAGGGAATAATGCAAGCACAGATAAAGAATCTGAAAATTTAAAATAATTAAGAGCACCCAGATTTTTACCACTGAGCTGTGGTAGTACATTAAGCAAATTTATAGACCACCAGTAAAAATATACTTGTTAGTATTCTTGCTTTACAGACACATGCTGGACAAACACAGTGCAGTTAGTGTGATGGAGTATTTAAAAATGGCCGCCATGTTCAATGAAGGCCATGTATCTATGGCTTTTAGATAAAGTAAGAGATTTCAAGCTTTAATTTATGGGAAATGTATTTATTAAGCTCAGAAATGAGATATTACAGTCGGCGTTGCTGGATTAACAAACATAATTCGTAAAAATAGTGCTCAAACCTAGCGATGTGGCCGTGTGCGCACCCATATGTAGAGGAGAGGGGGAAATAGTGAACACCCTCTTGGAGTAGCAGTGCACACACACACACACACACACACACACACACACACACACACACACACACACTAACAAATTTGTTGCGTCTCTGTCAGCTGCTACACTAACCGCATGGCGCGCAAACTGATTACTAGTGTGTGATTTTTATAAATTGTCGGAAAAAAATTTTGTCTCCATGCAATAGACTATATATTTTTCATGCACATTCATGCCCGTATTTCAGCATCTATTTTTATGAATACTCAGCTTTTTAATTACGTCTATTGATTTGTTTATTATATTTCAATAACATTGTAATGTTTAAAAGGTTGTAAATCTTAAAATACGACTGACATCCAGTGACTAATAGTACCTAGTACATTTGCTGCACAACTCCTGAAAGCTTATGTACTGAAGTAGTTTAAAGTGCCTTTAATGGCAGTATTAATTACACAATACCAGTCGCAAACCAATAAAACAAAAGACTATTACTTACGGTTCCAGGGACCTGTCTTCTCTTCTCCACCGAGGTCTTTCCATGTCGTTCACTCAGTCTTCCAACATCGCGCCCGCTTTCCTTTCCTCGCAGGACGGAAAATTTTAAATTATGTTTGGGGATTATTGTACTAGCTTTAGTTTTATTTTTAGTATGAATTTTGGTGATGAAATGTCTTATTGTGTACTTATTGTCTCCGTAACCCCGGCGTCGCGCCTGTAGCTCGTGTTTTATAGTAAGTGTTTTCTTTTTGTTTCCTGTCACGTAGTAGTAAGCGCGTGATCAGACGAAAAGTGCAGTGGTGATTTGCGTGGGTTCGGCAGCGTGCAGAGCGCTTTATTTTTCTGTTTGTTTTTTCCCCCTTTTTTTTCTTTTCTTTTTTTTTATCCTAAATGCAGAAAGTGTGTGCAGTTAATTTGTCGATGTGCGCACGAGGGTTTAGAGGAGGGGGAAGAACGTTCCTCGAACCGCTTGCTGCTCTTGCCGGTTACTGTCCCAATCTCTCGTGCGCTGCTTTCGCCGGGCCTCTCCGCTCCCTCCCAACCCCTCGTACGCTAGTAGGCCGTCGGCGCAGGCCCGCGTTCTCTGCTAGACGGTCCGTCGCCGGGTTCTACCTCAACCAGACGTGATGCTCCCTCCTCCTTGGCCTTGAGTAGAGCCTCCCGCTGCTGCATTTGCAGTCGGAAATTAAGGGCTCACTATGTCATGTAAGACTACCTTTTCTTTCGAGCTTCGCCGGTGTCCCTGGAATCTCTTGACATGCCATTTTTCTATCCCCAAAATTAGATCCTCAGTCATCTTCGATTCTATAAAAGGTTTCAGTGTAGGAAAGTTGTTTTTACATAGTGTTCGAATATATGCAAAGAGCAGAAGGGCTGATTCAATATCTGAGTGTTTTATTTGAGGCTATGAAACATGATCATTAAGTCCTTGGTCCCTTGCAGATGTTATCTTTCCATAGCGACATTATATAACCAACATTTACCAGTATATTTCCAAACTGTGTTTTATTTACTCCAACCCTGCATATTACTCTCATAACATATAAATCTTAGGCAAGATCTCAAAACGTTTCAGATGTCTTGTTCGCGACTGTCTTTAACATTATTCGTAGATACCTTTTATTAATCTTAGCATTATAAATTGCAGGAAATAAATAGTTAAATAATTTGGCATCCATAGCTGACGCAAGTGAGGGCATCTACAATTTCGTGTTGATTGAAACGTTAGCTTCTCTGCCCGTATTTCATTGGTTATTACATGGCGTGTTGAACCGATAAGGACGACAGCCACTTGCATGCGTTTCCTTCTTGGGGGAGAAGTGAGCAGGTGTTATGGACTGTGATGTAGCCTATTATCAGCACAGCATGTAAGTAATTATAAAATCAGATCTTAATTATTCTATATTTAATAATGCACAGAGGTTTTGCATCTTCGTTGCTCAGAGAAAAGAATATCATAAACTGGTTTTATCTGCTCTCTATCAGCCACGTCAACTTGGAATAACGGTTTTACGTCATTGCTATAGGAAATACGACATTACTATTATTGACACGTGCCATAATGAAGCAATTATGCACGAAATTGGAAACAAGGTGTTTATAATGGTAGGACTGTATTAACTAGTTTACTTTCATAATTCTATTGTCATAAAATATTAAACGCATCCCAAATAAAGTATATAGTAAATAAAAATATAACATATTTTATTTGGGATATCCCCATAATTTGTTTATAGGGATATTTTATATCGCTATAAACAAATTTAAACTTAACGCCTAATATGTTGTTTTGCATATGTTGTTTCCTCACATGGAAGCAACATATCGACTCTGTCCGATACAGTGTGTAAAGTAGAACTTACCATAAAAAGTATATATATTCTTTTAGGATTATTCTCCATGCTCAGTAGAGTATGGAAAAAGCGAATGCGAGGGTGAATGTGAAATTATTCCATTGTTTAAGTAATTAAACCAATAGTTATTTAATTCAACGTAAAGCGACTTAGGGATAAAAGTATTAGTTTCTATGAAAGTTCAAAGCCGCTAACATATCAGTTTTAGTTAAATACCACTATATAAAAGAAATAATTAAATGAATTAAAATTAAAAAAAAAGAATCTGTTTTGTTACAATCTCTTAACTTTCTCTACCTGCTATAATTTATTTTCATATATATTATATCAGTTGCAGATGCAAAAGTTTCTTATTCTATATACTTCTCTTATCACAATAAAGGTTGATGAATACAGTTTGAATGGAGGTTTCTTAGCAGGTACACAAGAGTATACAGAAGGCTGATACAACAGTCAGTTGTTTTTTATATGTCCGTTTTCATGTTAATGCTCTTTGCTTGAGGTCAGGCAAAGCAGAGAATAAAACTTGAAAATGTATGGCTCAAAATACAGTAAAATTCAAAGGAGCAACAGTAAAAATCTTAGAAATAATTAATGCTACGAAAAAACATATCTGCTTTACGTGATTTATTTTAACGAGTTCCACGTTTTACCCAAAGTCAGTTTGTGCCTCTCAAATTGTTGCTTAGATATCTAAAATGGTACAGAATTCTATAGAACTGAAGACTTCACAATCTATTAGCAGAAAATTCAAGGTGCACATTAATTTGTGTTGGCATCCCAAAATACGATACTTTAATCAAAATCGTCAGAGCCATTCTGGAGAAAATAAAACTATCGGAATATTTGTATGTAAAGAGTAACCTGTAGCAATTACATGCAAATTGCAGAAACGGTATTCAAACGATATACCAGAGGTGTGGAGAAGTTAATTCAGAAGATAACAAACATAAAGGAACAGAAGGAACACAACTCTGAAGCCGTTCTTTCATATGACGCACTTACATTGGAAAAAAGTGAAAACATAACATAAAGTATTTTCAAAACAAAGATGAGGGAAACAATTTGACACAAACTGTATATTTTAACAAACTCAACATTTTTCCTGGTGTAAGGTTTTGTCCATCTCTTATGATTTGCTAGGCATACAAAATTATGCAAAGTCTAATACGAATGAGGAATATTTTGCAGGCTATTTACAGCAAATAACAGATTTAAATTTCATTCCACATATAAATATCTCAAATATATAATATTTTAATCATATTAGTTGGAGTTTTTTAGAAAAAAATAAGAAAAGGTCGTATGACGAACATTCCGGAACCAGCAGGATTATTCAATTGTTTCATACTTATTAATACAGGTTTGGGAGGTTAGTAGCTAGAGAATTATTTACCGCAGAAAAACATGACCTCACTGTTAAAAGGTAAATCGTTATGTTTGGCGGCCCATACTGTGCACATACTTCCTACTCTAGAGGACACAAGTTCAATTACCGGTTAATGGAGGTGTCTAAGTATTTTCACTTCACTGCTACTTACCTATGGTATGTAGAGGAAGTGTTTATTCGACCGAAAAAATCTGTATAGAGATTCCCGGAAATACAGTTTCGAGGTCCCGTATAGAAGTACAATTTTTTTTAAAAGTGGTCCATAAGCGTAATAAGTGCATTTACTTGACAAATAAAATACATATCTATTCTTCTGCGAATATCCTGTGAATTTATGCGTATAATTTTATATAACCGGTAAACAGTTAAACAAAGGTGTAGATCTCTTCATAACACACATTTTGTCTGTAGTAAGTTTCCGACCTTAACAATTTCCGAGATGTGTGTGGTTATTGGTTTGAATGCTGAAATAAATTATTATTCTATTTCTTTTTTTCTTTCTTTATTTATTTATTTTTCCTTTCTTCCTTTCTTCCTTTTTTGTGAAAAGCTAAGTTGTTTTTTTATCCTCATGATGTTACGCAAAGAGTATGCCATTTTAAAAGTCAACATAGAGAGACTCAACTTTAAAGATCAATTTGTGGATGAGACATACAGAGAGAGCCAAAAAACTACGAACCGGCTGCGCGGTGATTTTCCTGTACGCGTCCTCGGCGCACGTTGTCGTTTGCCCTATCATAGAAAGGCGCGGATGAGACCATAAAATATTTTTAAAACTACTTTTAAAGGCTTTACTTACCAACTGTATGAAAGGAGATGCTGAAACTGGCCACCGTCGTTGTCCATACATTTTTGGCACCTCTTTTGGAAACTATCCATCACTCGCCGTAGTTCACGTTGATAAATGCTTACAATTTCTGGCGGGCATTTTGTTATAATTCTTCCAGGGTGTGTGGGTTTGTCTTGTACACTTTATGTTTTAACTTACCCTAGAGATAAAAATTGCAGAGGGTTAGGTAGGGGGACCGAGGGGGACCAAATATCTACTAAGAATTCTCTCCTCAAACGCACTTTCAATTGTTATCATAGAACAATTGCAGAGTCTTGTTGAAAAAAGGCAAAATCACGCTCCCTGTCTGTTAATTCTGTAAAAAAAAAAGGGGGGCAAAATTGTATTCACGTATTTACGGGCGTTAACTATTGACTCGAACACAATTGGCCCTATAACTCTTTCTCCACTCATGGCGTACCATACACCAATTTGTTCATTATGAAGGGGTACTTCATGAGTAATATTAGATTTTTCAGAGCTCCGATAATGCTTATTTTGTGCACGCACATATCCATGAATGTGGAACCAAGCCCCGTCCGAATAATATTAAATATGGGTCTATTTCGTCATTGTGTACACTATTGAGTCTCCACTCACAAACTGTACGCCTAATTACAGGATCACCTGGTTGAAGAGTATGTGCCACAGTTATTTCATATGGTTTTGACTTCAACAATTTGGTAGCTCTTCACACAGAGCCAAAAGAAAAGCCTGCCTGTTGTGAAAGACGCTAAGTGATTTTTGAGGGGAATTCTCCAAACGATACCGATGTTGTCTAATGCTTCTTTGGTAAGAACCGTACGCCGTCATTTAGATTTTTTAGCTTGAAGACTTCCTGTGGCTGAAATTTATTGTAAAGTTCATGTATTGTTGTACGGCCTGGAACTTTTGCACCTGGATATCTTTCTGCAAATTGTACTTTCACTTGGCGAGCTGACTGAGTTAACACATACGAATCATAAACAAATACACGCTGTGCAGTAGATAACATATACTGAGCCATAATATACTTTGTGACCAAGTACAGGACAAAATAATAAATAAGACGTAATAACTGAACTACATCACATCACCGTCAACTCAATACTGCACTTCACACTGAAGAGCAAAACCACGTCAACGGTGTGACCTTGTTTATAGTAGAAGTGCGTTATCATGTTTCCATATGTCCAATGGAAAAACATCGCGAGCCGGTTCGTAGTTTCTTGGCTTTCCCGTTACAAATAAACGATAGTAAGCAGAAGTACTCGTGTGAATATAACATCCAGAATATTTTTCAATGGTTTTCTCTTACATTTAGCGAAGTAATGTCGGCTAAGACTCAGTCATATAGACCTGGATTCATTTAGCGTGCATTTTACACTTTTTCATTCAACATTACTGAGGTTTGAGTTGTAAATGGGACTTAAACAATTTGCAAAAATAGGAGGAATTAAACCGTGTTCTGTAGAGAAATATATTTAATTCCAATAGTTACATTTATCACACTGCTTTAGAACTAATTTACCTGTTTATGCGTAATTTCTAATAACCCTTATATTACCTAGTCTATAACAATGTGAGATTTGTAGAATACTATTTAACGAAGGCAAAATTATAAAATATAACGCAAAATACTGATAGACATTTGAAGACATAAAACAATATAGCTATCCATTATTGCTTGTTGTTTATGCTTGAAAGAACAGAGCCAGTTATTACATTTTAAATCGTGCATTTGCTTAACTGTTTTTTCTTTTCAGATTTTTTCAATAAAAGCTCATAAATTCTGTATGACTAAAACTTATTTGTGTCCACCAGTAGTATTGCAGAAGTAAATACATTAATAATAAGAAAATAAATAAAGTGAATATAGTTTTGAAGATCGCGATCACATTTTAAATTAAAATTGGACCACAACTGATGCGCAAGTAACAATATATATCTTAAAAAATGCATGTTGGAGAAAAAGCGAAATCAAGACATGATGAAAGGCTTTAAATGCCGACTCGCTGACCATTCAGCTTTAATAATAGGTACATGTTTAAAAATGGCAGAATGCAAAGAAACGATATAATGTATAATTAGTTAGGCGTTTATTTAAATGTAAAAATCTAGAATTTGATAATTTTGGGTGACTGTATTTATGAACTTTAAGGTATTAGAATTGGACTTTGTTACCATTTGATTAAACTTCTTATTTCATTCTTCAGTAGCTATTCAGTCTATGTTTTTCACAATGAACATTCCACATTAGTTCATACGTTTCGTGTTAAAGCCATTGCTCGACGAAATAATCCTTAAAGCTTGTCAAATTTTAATTTTGGTCGTTTAGCTACATTGACGAGTGCATCGTTGATGTAGCAAGGTGTTAACAAAGTTATTGAATCACGCATCCCAGCATGTGAGCGCATTTTCTGCTTTGGCGTATAATATTGTGCAAGTCCTAACGCCTCAAACACGGATCACGTCCACTCCCATGGGTAGCAGGAAAGACACTAGTTCTGGTTTGTATCACAGAAACTTGAAATTCCATTTTGACAAGTTTTGATTTCCACTCCGGACAATTGTTGGAGATTAAGGATCATTTTCTCCACTGTAGCGTGCCCTACTTTACTGAGGTTACCCGGAGGTTACTACTATATATGACAGCGAATTGCATTATATCGTAAATCGAAGGTAGCCACAAAATGTGTTAAATAAATTTATTTAACTATAAAGTAAACTTGCAAAAGCAACCATTCATAAAAGGTTCCCAAGTATACTAATTTTCCAAAAGAATAAACAAAAGACCAAAAGCTATACTTCCCACACATTAAAGCTTTAAAACTTATAATAGTGTTTGATAATAACATGATTCTGTACTCGGTGATTTGCATTTTTAAATTTCCCTTGCATTTAACTATACACAACATCAAAAGGTTCATGTTGCCTTATGTGAGGCATTAACCAAAATGAAATACATGAATAATGAAGTTTTGAATGTAGAAAACGTTATTATTTTCCTGAAATTTTAACGAAAGACAGGCATGGAGATATCTCACCCAAAGTTACAGCCTGTATGGTGACCATCTGAACCTTTGTGTGGCGATGGTGGAGTCGTGGACTAACTCGATGCCTTTGTTCTCACTGCTCGCTTTAGCTTATGTATTTGGGGGAGCAGCATATAACAGTTTGGAAACATAACGAGAGTTTTGGGTAGGAAAGTTGGGATTGGGACAGGATCTTGTGCTGTGGAATTACTATTTATTGATTTTTGTGATGAAATTACGTCCGGTACCGCCTGAGCACCTAAAACGTCATGGGTAAACATAGTGATTCGGCTAAAACCGGGTAGATAGCGGTCCAATGTTATGGCATTAACCAGCGTGTTCATGCTGAAGGCATGTCACCATGAACACAGTGGTTCATATCAGGACTCAGCAAACACAGTCTTATATCCCAACTGCCTGGATTCGGTGCCTTGAAGGAGTCGTGACATATTAAGCTGCTAACTGTGACAATAACCAATGGCTACAATTGTCTAAGACGATCTTATGCCTGTACTAGAAGGCCTTGGGAGCATTTGGCTTAAGAGCTGTTTGATCAAGAAATGGTTTTCTTGATGCTATTTTAAGGCTGTTCGTAAGATTGAAGTTAAATCCTTCTTTTGTAAGATTTAAACAACGATTTAAATCAAACGTTATACACACTAGTCATGATTTCCATGTGTAAAACATTTTTATGCAATTTAGTAGTATTTGATGCCTTTGCCAGGTGACATAAACTTAATAAAAAACGCACAAATTCCTGGGGATTTTTTAATGATTATGATATGAAAGTTAAGTTATCTAGGCTTGGAATAATCAGCACAGTAGTAAATCTTTTTGAAAACTGCAAATAAAGTGACTTTTCAAGCTCTGATTGCTTATGCTGTCTTACATAACACAAAAAAGAAAAGAACAAATCCACGAGAAGATGCTATTACTCCAGAAATATAAAATGATATGCCAAAGGCAGTTTCCTATTTAACGTTATAAATAGAATCTTAATATTCAACAAAGTAAGATTGCTAGAAACTAAATTGCAGAGCATTTATTTTCTTGAACTTCATAGTAGGCAAATTTTCAGAGGGAATAGACTGTAATAGAGTTTGTTCACGAAAATGCGTCAGATTACATAGGGCTATAAAAATATATACTTTGCTACAATGATGAAATGCCTTCTAGCTGCAGTTCAGAGCAAGTAATGAAACCAATTAACATTTTAAGCAATCCAGAACGCGTCCAGAAAACTACAGATAATCGCAAAATAAACGAGTTTAGGTATTACTTCAAGCCAAATTAGGAATTTTTATTCCTGATGAATTCATGTATGAATCCATTTACAGAATTTCACCAATCACTTAGAGCTTATAATGAAAAATTTCAGAAGAGACGACTTTTATTCCATCGCGTCTTAAAGAGCGTAAAAGTAGGAATTCTTTTATTCTGAAACAGCTGTCGTGTTGACCTCAAAGCCCTAAAATTATATACACTAATTGGGCAACTAGTAGTCTATATGTTAATTCACTGAAACTAAGAGCTGTCCTTCAAACTAAACTAGACCCAGAAATAGTTTGGCAAAACGGACACTGCTGATAATAGACCCGTTTAGTTTATACCAGGCACAACCTTTTGGAGAAAATGTTCCAAAATAACGCAGTCGCTTGTAGAATGTTGATTCTTTGAAGAGCATAAATCACTGCAACAACCTTACTGTAGTAACGTGTAAAATTCACTCTGTATAGTGATTATCTGAAGTCATACTACTTGTAGTCCATCGACTAACATTAGTATTGGAAAGTTCAGTCAGATTTGTAAAATTCAATACCAGCTCCGGAACTTGAACCACAGATCTTCGGTTCTCCGAGCAATGCTCTTACTGCTTGAGCTACATTGCGATTAACCGTACACGTCATCACATTAGATAAAGTTTCCGATAAACCTTTAATGTGATCTCAAATATTACAGGTATCATTGCTCGAAGGTGACTATCAATACTGCAAATATTTTAAATTTTCGTGCTTTGTAGTTTACCAGTATTACAGTTGATTGTATTTTGATATTGATTTGTTCTTCAACATTAGCATGTGTAGGCACTAAATTCGAAAATCGAATAAGACTTGAAGAACTCAATGTTTACCGTGATTCTTAAATCAGATGAGAGGATTTAATTCGTATACGGGATTCTTGCAGCCGTGCTTCAAAATAAGGGCATGCACGAAGAGGCAAAGTTCGATTGTTCAAGTCCCACCCGTAGTACCAAACGTTTCAAGTCTGATTTAACCTTCAAATTTAGCGTTTACACACCGTCAGTGTGGATGAACAATTATCATAATACAACATCAGTGTTGTCGTTTTGAGAGTACCCCTAGCTATTTTACTTCCAAATATTATTAGTTGCTCTTTCATCCGTGCCTTCGTGTATCCATAAAAACAAGAAAAACTAATTTCCTCCGGCTAGTTGTGGGGATAATATTATATCCCCTCTTTCGTTTGGTACTGACGTAGTTCCTAACTATTTTCGCCTATGTCTATACCGTGCTGGGACTAGTGAATTGAATTGGAGAACTTCCGTCACAAGCTCGTAACCTAAACTCAAAACTTCGTGAAATACTTTCCTATACACTGCTGTCATGCTTCCCCTTTCTTATACACGAATTCAAGTTCTTTTTCACATCTTAATACATCTGCAGTACAACTATGTTCATCCGACAGTGAATTATTGGTTTTCATTTGTTGCAATTCTACCTCTACACGTAATGTATTTCATACAACCAGCTGATAGTAGATGTATTTCGTTTACTTAGTTCTACTTCTAAACTTAATGTATACAATTGTGTTTAAAGACCAACAGCGAATGACAGGCTTACACCATTTACATTCCATCTCCGCCTTGATATTTGTAAATGTTACCCTCTAGGCAGCAGCAAAGTGCAGTGTGTGCATACTCTGTCTCATTGTACTCGAATTATCAGTACCTTATTCACGTAAAAGGGAAATTACGTTTGATAGCGGAAATTACAAGGATTATCTACTTTCCTTTACGTATTGGAAATAACATGCCACACTACAGAGCAGGTGTTAGCTGCTTACCTTTCATGGTGCGAGCCTGGGTTCAAATCCCGGTTGGATCAAGACGTTAGTTGAAAAGCTAGCGCCATGAAGCGTAGAAAGTCGTAACTTCATGTAACCCAACGCTAGGCTGGGGTGATGAAGATCCACATAGCTTTAGTCTTTTTTTAACATTAGATTAATAGTACACTTAGAACGACAGTAAGTAGATTTATGCTCCATACTGGTACCAATCCAAGAGGATACCATAACTAGTTTGTTTGCAATGCGTTTGAACTCCTTATAGCACTTAATAGTGCCTCCAAAAGATTTCCAGGTTGAATTTCTTGATATATGATAAAAATGTACTACCAACATTTTTCTAATCAGTTTTATTTTTTATATTAAATACTTAGGGATACTCGGGAAGAATGTGCCATTTTTAAAAGTTGTGTTTAAAATATGCGAATGTGTTGCTTAGCGTTTAAAGAATGACTGAATCAGTTTCTATGAAACTGGGTACGCAATATTCCTAGGTTAGGTCACATGATATGTTAGTTAATTTCTCCTAATAGGGCAAGGAGACAAAAAATCTAAATTCTTCAAATGCTATCGAGTTTTGTGAAATATAACTAAAACTTGTAATCGTTATTTCTCTGCTGTTTATTTATTCATAAAAGTTTGATAGCATGAGTGTTTAAGAAGTTAATATTAATTTTTAGTCACTATTTCTGCGCATGCATAAAAATTATAAAATACGTTCCTGTTGAGATTTCTGGTCACAGCGTTTGAAAAAATCTTGATGATTACTTAAAGTTTTTATTGAATCCGCAACAATAATCGTCAAAATATGTTCCATATTTACCTATTTAAACATGTTTTTTCTGGTTTTGGGTTGCTCTAAACTTTAATAAGAACTGTGCGTTTAAAATTCAAAACAAAACTTCCATCCCTTTGTTTGCTGGGTTCTACTTAAAAGGGAAAATACTTGAAGATTATAAACGATTTAGTTTATAGGTTACTAAAAAATCCCAAATGTGTAATGCAATCACATTTATTGAATTGTTTTTTTCTTTGTTACCTTCCGTTCCACTTATTCAAAAATAAATCAAGATTTCACTGGAAGTATACGTTTGGATGTCCCAATAAGTCAAAATCCCCCCGTTGCGTTTTTCAGAAAATGGCCCGCATGCGTCTGTGTGTATGTGTGTTTCTCTGTCTGCTTAGCTCAAACAGCAAAGTTGGGTAAATAGTGGATTTAATACGAGTACTTGAGTTAGATATCGTTTATGAACGGCAGGCGTAGATTTCAAACAAAATTCCCCCTCCCTAAACTATCCTTTCATTGATCGATATTTTTCCAAAATGAATCTAACGATTTTGATGATAATATCGTATCATATCCCAAGGATAAAGGCGCAATCTGACGGATAGGTTTGAAAGCATTGAAATTGAGTTTTTATTTATGGACGCTCTTTAACTACTATGGTTCTTAGCGTCCCATTGTATATTGGGCGTAAAAGACTGGGAATTTTGCTCAGAGGGCTCTCTATCAGGCTTGAGGTTCTTTTATGTGCCGTAAATCTACACACGGGGCCATCGGCTTTACTTCGCTTCCGAAGGAAGCCGTGCTAAGGATTTTTACGCCCGGAAAAATCCATCGCCCTCCGCCTGGTTTGAACCCGTGACCTCGGGAACCAGAGGCTAGCACGGTACCACTAGTCCACGGAGGACGACAGTTTGAAAGCATTAGAATATTTTGTTACTGCGACTACTGCCCTTTTCGCATGTTGTATATAACAAAGCACTTATTGCTTAATTTGAAATCATTCCTAGGGCAACGTTTCGTGAACCTAACGTGATTAGAAGAATAACTTTTTACACAAATGCAGTAATATACAAAGGTTTAGTGCGTTTATGTGTAGTTAAAGACGTTCGAGAGTACTTACCACAGATTTTTAAAATTACTTCGTATGTAATGAGTACGTTATGTATGTATAAAACACTTTTTGAACTGATTCTGCTTAAACCAACCCTGTAGAATGAATTACAAGTTCGGAGCTATGAACAAGACGAAGCTATGTAGGTGAAGCCGTTCTCGGCGTGACTTTGATGCCCCTCCCTGCTTCAAATGTTTACAACTTCATTTTTATTTAAATTTTTATTATTATAAATTATAACATTTTTATTTTTTAATGTTACCTGCTCTGCTGATGTGTTCTACGATGTAATTTCGTAGTTTGTTCTGCACTGTCTCGTGCGCCAGCTGGTCTAGTGAATGGTATAGCTATGAGTTCTTTATATGGTATGCGTGAGTGTAATTTGAAAGGATAACATTAGTTTAGTTAGCTGATAAATCTTAATGCTAATTGAAATGTCCGGATTGAGAAGAGTCGCCGACTGTTGAATTTATGGATTAATTACTTCTATAACAGTAATTAATGGATGCGTTAGTTGGCGTAAGTTGTAGAAACGTTGCTTGGAAGGATCTCTCGCAATAGCCGCTAATCTTTCTAATGCCGGCGCGTTTGTGGGCGCTATACAACAGTTACACACGAGAATCAAGAATCTCAGGAGAGTCACGAATATGTTACAAATGTATGCACGAATGTGTGCACGAATATATCTCTGATTTAGAATGCGTGCTCTTGTCTTAACTTAAGCTCCACCCACATATGAATAACTGTCGTTACGCGGGCAATCTTAAAATCATACGGATGTGTCTCTTACATTGTTGCTATGGTACCTCCTCGAATCGCAGAATTTCATTCCCTTTCTAATTACAGAATTTCTCCTACGTGACTTTTCAAAGTATTGAACTCAACTTCTAAGTGCATACCAGGAAACTTTATGTTAACGGCTTCTCAACTTGGCTCTTACTAATGGCATTACTTACTAATCATCTTTTTCTCCGAAAAATCTTTCAACTTAGGCTTATTACATTATACATTGATTTAATACACAGGAATTATTTATTGCAATTATTCCTCTATCTCATTGTCATTTCTTTATTTAATTATTTATATCTTCCTGTCAATAATTACGGTATCAAAATGCCATGTTATATTCGTGTATTATTCTCAGTAATAAAAGAATTTACAGGTTTGCCAGAATAACATTTTAACTTTAAATTTATCTGAGGTATAGGTCGCCCGAGAATGGGATGGTCAGTTATGCCGGAACAGGCTATTGAGCTTAATCCGTGAAGTAGAAGAAAAACATACTTATCTGATCTCCTCTTACAATTTTCTTACATATTTTTACAAATTTCATCTTCTTTACAACTGGTTGTTACATAAAAGTATTTCAAGAACAATTGATAACTCTTATCTTATAACTTAAATATAATACTACTTACGCTAAATTTGCTATGCTATTTCACTTTTTTCTTTCTTCTTTTCAATTTGTATAAATTTCCAAGAGTCTTTGTTTTGGTGTTTTCTTGAAACACTGACTTTAATGATTCTTATATCCATTTTACTTCACTTTTACTATGTGCTGCTTAAGACTGTCTATTTAATTCTTATTTATTCATTTTTGTACCTATTATCTAGTTACAATTTTCAGAATCTTGTCTTCCACGTTATGCATATTTATAATAATCCTATAAACAAATTTGCATCCAAAATTTTAATTTATCAATAGCTAAATTTATCTGACTGCTTTTTGTATGGATCAAGGTGTTGCTTACGCCAACGACCCATTGATTTTGCATTTTGGCATCTTTGAAATTATAAGTGTGTTTTCCAAATTCAGATATAATTACTGTAGGATCCTTGTATATTTGTTCTGTTCCTTTATTTCTCCCTTTTAATGTACTTGATAATTTGTTATACTTTACTAAAATAAATTACCTACTTCAGATTAGATTAGATTAGGATGCGTTCTGTAGGTTTTTTGATGGCCAAGAAAGCTTGAACATAGAGCACGTCAAAAGCTTTCATACTTCTACTGTATTGAACTTAAATAAAACTTGGCTTTTACAGCCTGTGTCACTGCACAAGCCATTACATCCTTACTTGCATGCAACGAGTGCCAGGATTTTGCAAAATTGTCAATTATGTACAATAAATTTATTCTTTTTGCACACATAAAGGGTACAACATTTTAAGTTATGATGCTAAAATGTAAATAGTAAGTATAAAATTGCTATTACATTACAAATTGTCACATCTACTGAATACAAAATTTCTTCCCTTCAATGCTTAAACCTTTGCTTATATGCAAAGAGTGTCAGAAGTTTAAGATATTCATTTACAAATTATTAAATATGTGCAATAAAACAATTTTGCACATAAAATACATATATAAAGAGCACAGTGTTTTAGATTATGGTGCTAAAATATACAGTTAATATCAAATTTCTACTACTTTGAAAGTCATTATGGTTAGTTACTGAGTATAGAATGCACTTACGCTTAGCCTTTATAGCCTGTGTCACTGCTTAATATTTACATCTTTACTTGTATGAAAACATATTCAAAATTCAGCATTAAGATAAAATATAAAATATATATATTAAATATATTAAAGGTATTTCTTATTTAGCTTAATGCACAAACTTACCATAATGGGAATATGTAGTATACTAGAACTTGTCAACAGGCTAAATTGTGGTTTAAATATTCTTCTAGAGAGTAAAAAGATTTATCACAGAGGTATTCTTTTAGGGGGACTTTAAAAACTTTGAAATTTCTAATTTTTTCCTTGAGATTACTGGCGAGAGCATTATACGAGTATATCTCAATTGTTTCATAGTAAACACCTTTCTGGAAGCAGTTTTGCATTTGGTGTAGGATATTTCCCTTTTGCCTAGTGTTAAAGTTATGTACTTCCATGTTTATAATTAAGTTCTCAGGTTCCCCCTTATGTTTACTTTCTTTTATTTCTGATTTTTATTTTTCTGCCTTTCTCTTAATCCTTTAGAAATAAATCTAAGCCCTATCTTCCTCCCTTAGCTGAATTTTGTTTACATCTGCATTATTGGGTACATTTTGCAATACTTGTTCTGGTTCCGTACCTAAAATGAGTTTTATAGGTGCAAATCCTGTTGTGGCATTTATAGCGTTATTTACAACTTTCTGTATTATAGGACAATATCTAACCCAGTCTTTATGATTCTTGTGAGCCAGTGCACACGAAAATAGGTATCTTTATCTCTCAATGCACGTTATATTGTGTAACGAGACGAAAATAGGGTGATTTTAATAAAGTTTTATCCCATGATTTTTCAGAGCTTCTGTAACAGATTTACTTCTTTGAACTGTGGCATTGTCTACGTTTTCTCCAATAGCGAAATGAATTGCTTGTGCTTTATGTGTATTTGGTTCATTGGGTGTCATTTCAAAAGAATATGTGTACCCTAAACATTTCCCAGGCTCTTCTGAGAATACTTCTCGATGTTATAATTCTAAATAATCTTCCCTTGTTCCTTAACTAAGTAATTTGCCCCATTTTATTTTACTCTGAATACATTTTTTGAATACTCATTGTTTTTTGCATCATAAGTACCTATTCGTTTTCTAAGAATCAAAAGCTTCAAATGGAATTTATCTGGAATTTTCTATGGGATTTTCTCGGGAATTTCCTCGTACATAATTATCATTACTTTGATTTCTTCATCGTATTGTATTTCTCCCTCATCTTCAAAATCTAATTCTTCTGCATTTTCTTCTGCTAGCTCCATAGTTCTTATTTGAATATGTTCCACAAGAAATCCTCTCCCTTTATATCTTCCTCCTTTTGACCTCTTTATCACTTGTTCCGCTATGCTATTCTGAATGAACGGTACCACAATGGCTCCCTTCCTTGTCTCTAATTCCACAAATCTATTCTCAAAGCTGATAGTGGTGCCCCATGGATATAAATGATCACATCCAATTATAACTTCCCTTACTAATCTTGGTGCTACAAAGAACAAAATTTCAATAGCAACTCCATTACTTCTACGCATAACAACACTTGAAATTTCACTACTTCTTTGCTCTTGCCAACTGCCAATGAACAAAATATTTCACTTGCAGGTAATCAATCACATTACTTTAATACGACTTTTTATCAATTCATTGTAAAAAATATTGTGATAGACTTTACTCTATGCATTAGTATCTGTTATCGTTATATTTATTCCCATTTCTTCCTATTTTCACTCTTGGCGGATACAATACCTTTTCATTTTCTTCGTGTCTATTTGAAATATCTCTATTTTTCTAAAACACTAATGTTTGCCCTCTGGAAACCCCAAACTCCATGCACTTAACACAATCGTTATTTTTATTCTTATTCCCAGATTTTACTGTAACTTTGACCAGCTTTCCGGTTAATTGCATCTGTTGATGCTAAACTACTATTTACAATGATCCAATTCTGGCTATTTCCTACAATTATTCTTGTAACTTCAACTGCTTCTGCCTTATCTTTGTCTATTAGCGAAGTTCTCCCGCGTCTACTTCTTTTCTCTTATCTAAGCGATAAAGATCGAGATTCATAATTATTTTCAGGTCTCTAATATTCAATGCTTGAGTTATGTCTACCTATAAACTTCTGATTTCCTTCCTTAGGTCTATCAAAGCTTTCTATACTTAGTGTAATCCAAATGTACGGCACAAATTGCAGGACATATTCCTTACACATGCACTCTTGGTTACGTTGTCATTATCGTAGGTGTACACCAGTGTTTTGTTTTACATATCCCTGTTGCCATGCGACTTACGTCATTGCTAGTTTACAGGTAACATCAACTGTTCCAGTGAGCACACACAAACACCCATGCCCATGATGGAACTCCAACCCGCGACCCTCAGCTTGGCGGAGCGCCGAAGCTACACATCCCAGGGACAAACGGCTACGAGGGCCGGCACCTTGGCAAGTACACGGGTTACTATGTACTGTAGAGTTGATCACAGACTTGGCACGTGCAACAGCAGTGTTCACAAAAACAGAGATGGCAGATGCCCATTTTAGGTATGGATTAGCGGACGGCAATGGCGCTTGCGCTCAACATTTGTACCGGGAGAGATTTCCAGGACGAAGGTGCCCCGACAGGAAAACGTTTGAAGCCATTGATCGTCGTCTTAGGGAACATGGGGCATTTCAGCCTAATACTCGCGACCTTAGTAGGCCTAGAAGGACCAGACACCGCAACGGGAGGCGGCAATTATTCAGGCAGTTGACGACGACCCTAGTTTCAGTACATGACAAGTAGCTGCAACAATGCATGTTAACCACATGACTGGCGAGTGTTACACGAAGTCCGGCTGTAGCCATACCATTTACAGTGTGTGCAGGCACTATCAGCAACTGATTTTCCTACGCGGGTACGCTTCTGCGAATGGTTTATGCAACAAGGTGTCAACCCTAATTTTAGTGCAACGGTGCTGTTCACAGATGAGGCGTCGTTTCAACGAGATCGAATTGTAAATTATCACAATCCGCATGTATGGGCTGACGTCAATCCTTAGGCTACTGTTGAAGCAAGTCATCAACAAAGATAATCTGTCGGTGTTTACGCCGGCATTGTTGGTGTCTGTTTGGTAGGGCCTCACGTTCTTCCACCAGACTCAACGGACAAAGTTACCATAATTTCGTAGAAAATGTTCTACCTGATCTGTTAGCGGATGTGCCATTAGCTGTGCGACAAACATGTACTTCATGCATGATGAAGCACCTCCTCATTTTAGTGGTACTGCCCGTTGGCTTCTAAATAACAGATTCGGTGACAGATGGATAGGTAGATGTGGACCAGTTGCGTGGCCTCCACGGTCCCCGGACCTAAACCTATTGGACTTTTATTTGTGAAAGCATTTGAAAGCTTTCGTGTATCGAACCCGAGTACCAGATGTTCAGAGTCTCCGTGTCCGTATTATTGAGGGCTGCGAAACCATGCGCAATACTCCAGGGATTCATCAGCGCATCCGGGATTCACTACGACGGCGGGTTGATGCATGTATCAGTGCTCACGGAGGGCATAGTGAACATCTCTTGTGAGAAAGAGTTGCATGTGGTATGCTGGTACGTTCTATTCTTGTGGGTTTCGCATGATTAATGAGCTGGAGAAAATGAGTTGTAACGTGGTAACAAAGCGTTTCCACATCCATGTTCACATAACATAATTTCGCCTACGTGTGAGGAATGTATCCTGCAATTTGTGCCGCACATTTTTGTTACATCCTGCATCCATGTAATTAACCTGAACATGTATACCTCTATTGTCTGAATTTATATTTTGCTCACTTCTATCGAAAGAATTTCCATTTCTATTTTCACACTGTCGTGGTTTGATCTAAGAAATGGACCTCTATATCTATTCCTAACGTAATTTGGATTCCATTTCTTGAAACTGTGCTCCTTGCCCGAAGAAATGTGTGCTTTCCATTACATTTCTTACCTGATTTCTGTTATTTTCTGCCTCAGGTTTTTGTTTGTTACTTTCGAGTGTTATCAGCAAATCAATTATTTATGATACGTTACTCGGCTTTGCTATTACTAGATAGTGCTGAATAGTTCCTGTGAAATGTGCCGTGACCATATTTATGAGATCTTTATCAGTTATTGATGCATTTAGCATTATCGATTTCCTTGTTAATTTCATAAAATAATTAAGCATTAAATAGTCAGCTCTGTTTGTATTTTCCGTTACGCGGCTCTAATCTAATGCTTGCTTGCCTGAATATATTTTTAAAGGTACCGAAGTGATTTTCATTTCCTACAGTCATGTCTAGCCAAGCTTCTTATTTCCCTTTTAACATTTCCTAACTATGGTCATTTTGTACAAGTTTTGCAGTGAAATATTCCTGTAATTCTCTAATAAATGATTTTGGATCGTCTGAGTCCTCATTTACAAAAGTTGGTGTTACAGTTTAAAATATGATTAGGCCAGTACATCTATAGTTCTGATCCCTATTATTTTGTACATTACTTCGTCTGGGTTCGCTACTGGAAGTGCTTGCATCTGCATTTGGCAAAGAGATGTCCGCTAACGCATTTTGTTCGCTTCCCCTCTTGCTGCTGGTACACTTCTTACATTAATACATTTTTGTAATACAAATCTCGTTTGTGCTACATCCTTAATCTGATCCGTGATTTCTTCAGAGTTTTTAGCCTGTCTACAACTTTCCCTTTCTGGTTTTTCATGTGCATTTCTACTTTCTGTAATTCTTTTCTAGCTACTTCCCTTTCGTCTCTAATTTCTTGGCTACTTTCTCCCTCAATTTTCTTTCTTTAATTTTTTTCTAGCTGCTTGCTTAGCCTGATTAATTACTTTCTTTGCTATTTCCCTTTCTGTTTCCAATTTCTTTGCAATTCCTTCCTTATTTTCCAACTTTCTATTTCTGATTTCTCGCTGACTTGTTTACAAATTTTCTTTTAAAATTCTTCTATTTCTTGGCTAATTTCTTTTCTAACCTGTTTTCCATTTTCTTTGATCTTATATCGTGTCTTGCTTATATTGCTTACAATTTGCTCCTTGGGTGCGTCTAATGCATGCTGTTCTTTTTCTAACCATTTTTTTCTAATTCCAGTAAACTATTTTCTAATTTCTGATTGTTTTCCTATGATTTCCTTCCTAGCTCTTGTTGAGTACGTTCTAATTTCTTTCCTAGATCTTGTTGACTTTTCTCACTTTCCTCCCTCATAATCTTTAACATTTTCATCATCACCCTGAAATCATTTCATCCCATTCCTGAATGATGTACTGTTTATCCATGACTTCCTTTCTTTCCTGGCTCTCAGCTATTTGGCATCTGTTGACCAATTTCCTCTGTTTTTGTTGCCTTAATTTATGCGATTTTGTGTCTACTATTACCACCTCTACCTTAAATTCAATTGCTTCTACTAAATTATTTTTACCCAACATTCTTCCGCTTCTTATACATTAATAAACTCTAATAAATACTTTACATCCAGTACCTCATTTGCTGTTGTCGTTGCTGCTGTTCTGGTGCTGCGTTTGAAGAGTTTCTCTGTAGTCTTGAACCTTCCCCATATAGACTGAACTATCGCTCTTGTAAATCGTTTCCTTTCCTTCTCGAGATGCTGTTTATTGAATTTCAGTTCCAGTGTGACCTCCTCAGTTTCTGGTGGTTCTCATTTCGAAGTTTCGCGATTGTGCGCCATTTTTGAAGCCGTTCTCCGTGCGACAACTTTGATCCTGCTCCCTGCTTCATATTTTTATAACATTTAATGTGACCTGCTCTGTTGATGAGTTCTGAGATGTCATTTCGTAGCTCCTTCTGCATTGTCTTGTGCGCCAGCTGCTCTGGTGGTACAGCTATAAGCTCTTATTTCATGGCATGCGTGAAAGGATGTATTGAGTTGAAATATTGAAAGGATGACTTCAGCTTAGTTAGCTGATAAGTTAAAATGTTCGATTTGAGAAGAGCCCGACTTGAATTTACGAATTAATGGCTTCTATAACTAATGGCTAATTAAGCGAAGCGTCAGCTGCCGTAAACCGCAGATACATTACTCAGAAAGATCTCACTCAATAGTCGCTAAATCTTTCTAATTTAAACGCGTTCATGTGGGTTACGCAACTTAACGATTATACACGAGAGTAAGTTACATGAAATAAAAAATATGCCGCCAATGTACCTATATATACGAACGTGCCTGTTATTTCAATGCGTGCTCTTTCTTTAACTTAAGCTCCAACACATATCAATAGCGTTCCCAATGTTCCTCCTTATGGAGGCCAATGTTAAAATCCTACGGATTCGTCTCTACGTTGTTGCTATGCGGTACTCCTCGATTCACGGAATTTCATTCCCGTTCTATTTACAGAACTTCTGCCTACGTAACTTTTGAACGTACTGAACTGGACTTCTAACTGCATTCCAGGAATATTTCTGTTAACGGGTTCTCAACTCGGCTGTTACTAATGGCATGACTAGGTAACGACCTTTCTTTCCGGACAAATCTCTCAACTTAGGCTTATTATATTATACATTGATTAACTATACCTGAAACTATTTATTGCAGTTATTTCTCTACCTTACCACAATTTCTTTATTTAATTATTTATATCTTCCTGTCAATAATTACGTATCATAGCCAGCTATACAACACACTTTACCACATATTTAGTATTCGTCTTTTCTGAAATGTATGTTGTAAGACGGCCATTTGAAACTCCTAAAAATAATCATATAACTCCCATTTTTAGTCACATTTGGTTTCTAGTCTACAAAACCGATAAGCCAAAAATCCAATAATAGAAGAAGGCGTCCAAAATAGTATACTGAATCATTAATGGGACAAAACGGTTACCTTAATTTGGACCCCTTCGCAAAAGCGAACAAGCTGAGAGCAGCAACTCATCGTCGTTACAGGAGGTACAGGTTGGGTCTTCGTACACCGATATAACCGTATAGAGATTTAAAGAGGGCACTCACTATACTTAACTGATACCATCTGACTGGAAATAGACACCAGCAAAATTAAAGACGATGAATGATAATCCATAGTACCATATTTAGCAACCACCCTTCCCGCCAAAAACTTATCTTCAACCACTTCGTATTGAACACGAAAGATACTTACAAGTTTGCTTAATGAAGCATCATATCTGATCTGCAGCACTTGTACGAGGCATATTACAAAACTAAGGTCCGTTTGGTCGTAATAACAGTATCGCCCATGGGACAATGTTTGTATTGAAAGTAATATGTGTCTACATATATGCATTACTTTTCCACATAATCGCCGTTCAATCTACACTTGCTGTAATGCTGCAACATCTTCTTTAACCCTCGGCATAGAGGACTGCCGCCTGGGACCTGAACCAGTTGATAACGCTCGTCTTGAGTTCATCGTCGGTTTGCAAGCATTGTCCACCCAGCCACCATTTCAAATGCAAGAAGAAGAACTAGTCGCTTGGTGCTAGGTCGGGACTGTACGGAGGGTGGTCAAACAGTTCCCAACGAAACTCTTGAATTTTCTCTTTGGTTTTACCAGCAGTGTGCGGGCATGCGTTGCCGTGCAGGAGGATGATACCAGACGACAATTTCCCGCGGCGTCGATTTTAGAACGCACGTATCAGTTTGGTAAGGCGTGTACAGTACACTGTAATTGTTGAACCATAGTCCATGAAATCAATCAAAAGAATGCCCTTTTCGTCCCAAAACATGGTAGACATCATTTTGCGATTGCTTACACCTTTTTGGTTTGGGTGAACCAAAACGGCGCCACTGCATTGACTGTTGTTTCGATTCTGCGTTTCTCTACGCTATCCATGTCTCGACGCCCGTAACAATGTGGGAAATCAAACCATCTCCATCTTGTCTATAGCGCTCCAAGAACTGTCGTGCACAACGCATTCGTTTCTCTTTGTGCTGACCGGTGAGCAGTTTTGGCACCCACACCTACCTGGCATAAAGTTTCCGATATCCAAGGTATTCAGTGACAATCCTGTAAAGTGAGGTTCCAGCAAATTTGGGAATTCATCAGCCAGACCACTAATCGTCAAACACCGATCACTTCGAAGTGTTTGGTTCACTTGCTCAACGATATTGTCAGTCCGAATACCGGGCCTACCACTCCACTGTTCATCATGTACATTTGTGCGGCCATTTCGAAACTCTGGACACCAGTGTCGAACCTGTTTGTCACTCATTATGTCCGGTCCATATACGAGGTATAACTCACGATGTGTGTCTGCAACGAACGATCCTTTTGTCAGTAACAATCTAAATCACCCCGCGCACTTCACAACTGGTGGGATCTACGATTGTCGCGGCCATTGTGATCTGCTCTCACCGACTGGCAAACGCCTACTGTGTTACACCAACACTGCGGTAGGTTGCTCAGGAGTTGGTAGACAGCGCTGCAGGCGTGAAACGTCATTCAGGCCTATCATCCGTTAAATATTGTTCACCGGGCCTTAGTTTTGGAATACGCCTCGTAATGTGACCGTAACTGTCAAACACACCATGGAAGAATGCAAGACAAACAGCGGCAGCTAAAAGCAACGTTCCCCGTGAAACATTAGATATAGTTTATATTCTTTTCACGTACTTTGTTTTACATTACTGAGATTTGTAAACAAATCTAGAGAAAATTGTAACACAGAAGTGTAAGGTCAAAGCAATCGTGGTTTGAGAGCACAATCGACGCATTTAAAAAGCTAGCAATTTATTCCATTTATCAACGAATGCGTCTGTAAACAGGATCGAGAATGTTTCATTAGCAGATAGACGAAACCAGTACTAAATATCCCTTTAAAACTGATTTAGTCAAAGGAGTTAAAAGCCAAATATTTCGGTAAGTCTTCTACTCTGTAGTTACTAACAGCATTGTACCTCCCAATATGAGAAATATACATTAATATTATAAGGCAGAAATGTTTGTATGTGTATTAGGGAAATCTTGCAAACCATTCAACCGATGTTTATACCTATACATTTTAATTCCTTCCGAGGCTATAAATCTGCTCCGAATTTCATTTCCTAAATAAGTAAAAGACCAAAATGTATTTGCAAGACCTGGATTTTAGAATACGAATATGCTGGAGACATGATAGAACATAGGAAGTTGCAAATAAAGCTTTGAATGCCATAGAATAGAAAATGGTATATGCATATAAAATCAAGATAAAAGCCGAGGATATCTCATCTCAGTGATTCTTAATTTAGAAACTGAAAAAGTTAGAGAAAAGTAAACCAAAAGACAATTGGGTCTGCTTATAACGTACAATATGTATGCGATACAAAATTTCTTTATTTGACGTTTTATTTAAGTCCTGCAGATGTGTGTGGGATTTACTATTTAACATCCCAGTAACCGTTATTCTAATTCTGCAAATGTGTGCAATGAAGCTTTTGGATGCCAAGTCGCTTTAATACCTCTTACATAAGTTAGCTTTGCTGCGTTTCTTCTGAATGATGTAATTAAAGTTATCAGTGTATGCTAACTAGTTATTATCAGGCATAGGCGTTCTTAAGCAGTTGCTTTAAGTTATCAACACTCAAATATTATCACTACAATGAACTTAATAACAACGGTCAAAGAGAGGGTCGCGGGTTCGAGTCCCGCCACGGGCATGGGTGTTTGTGTGTGTATGTGTGTTGCGGAAATAAGCGGTATTAGCTCAGTAAAAACACAGTGGCTTAAACTGAGTACAACAAGGAAACTTTAAAAAAAAGGGTCACCGGCAGGCTGATAAAACTAGTGTGCCGTCTGCAAACTCCAAGGATTGTATGAAGGATGGTGCTATGGTTTGTTAGCTGCCTATAGTACAGTAACAGTTTAACTTTAATTCTTTCCGTCCTGGCCTTAATGCTTAAAAATATCTACATCTGATTATTTTAAATGGAGCGAAAACCTAGTCAACGTAACCTTGCAAGTTGCTTAAATCGATATTTATATATAATAAATCAGAAGGTTATTTTTTCCAATGGTTAAACATCAATTTCCTATTTACCAATGTTTAAATATGTGTCCTAACGTTGGGAAACGTGTGTATTCATTGGTCTCGCCCTTATTTCGTCGAACATTGATACCAGGAGCTTCTGCACTATATGAAATCCTTGGAACCTTTAAGTTATTAAATAATTAGGGGGCAAAAGAGAAGCCACAATGTTTTAAAGTTTAATCTACATTGATTCCGTGTCCTTGCCAGTATCCACACTTGAAGCTAAGCATGGAAATGCTTAAATGCGACATTCCAGCGCAATAATTGCGACCTTCTAGCTAAGGGAGTTAGCCCTGACAGAAAACAACCTCTGCCTTGCGCTGTAGTTGGCACTACAAAGGACAAGGGAGAAAGCCCTGAAAGAATGTCCTGGGTAGACGAAGCTCAATAATCATATAAAGACAACTTATCTAAGGAATGTTAACCTGAAAAATTACTCTGCTGGTCTGTAAGCAGTAAGATGGCAGCCCCATCATCAGACCTACTCACCGAAAGGCCTGTAACCTATCATGGGGAAACAAATATTACAAAAATACTCCAGAAAAAAATTGGATGGATCCTACTAAGACGACCAGGCAAAGAAATGGAATAAGAAAATGAAGAAAAGAAATAAAACTAGAATTGCAATATGCAATGTGGAGAATTATATGATGAAGAACAAAATTTAAATAGGCATTGAATGCAGCAAAGCCGGATATAGTGATTATCCCTGGAACAAAGAAACTATAAATGTTGAGAACTATGTTTTTATACCATGTGAGTCTGCCTCCCCTACCGATCCATTTTATGCAATCCGCAATTATACTTTAACGTGAAAATATCGGGCTCCTTACATCTAAGGAAATGTAACATGGATATGTTTGGTTTCACACTTATTGGGATGACTAATATGCCAGAAGTTATAGTATAGCTTTTAATGCATTTGTAATACGCAACTGATCCTAAGGAAACATTTTCACAACTGAAAATTTGGGCTGCGATAAGCACATACTTCATACTATGTTCGCATGCGACAAGCATATACTTCATTAACTTGTTTAACAAACGTTCATACTTCTAGATAGCTGATTTGGAAGAAGTGTATTATCTCAAAACACATGTTTGCAGTAAAGCTGGTTCAAATTACTCGGGTGAACTTGTTTTTAATGTGTTGTAATACTTATAAATAATCGTGGTTTGAACAAATATTACGCTTCACATTTTTCATCTCGTTATAATATGTAACTATGCTTTTTTATTTCATGGTTCGTTTATTTCATGGTATTGTTCGGTGTTTATTTTTGGTAAAATACAGTTAGACCAGTACTGAAACACGGCATATGTATGTACATATGATGTTGATATAATAAGTATTCTTCACATTTGATCTCAGACAGTAAGGAAATTACATATCACATAATGTTTGGTATGGAATTTGGGGTATAAGGTTCCTTGATGCAGTGCACAAAAATGCATTTTGAAATAAATATCATCTCGTGGTGGGATGTTATGGTGGCCCTGGAAGGACTCTTTTGTAACAACACGACTCTTTTAACGAAGATGATGTGCTTGTTGGTTAATGCACAACTGAGCACGCTGTTGTATGAAAATTTTGACTTGTGTAAAATGGCGAGTGTGATGGATTACAGGCCACCGTAATGCTTTGGCGAAGCCTCTGTGCATCTTGTTGCATAAACTTGTTAGTAGTATAAGTCCCGGATGAGCCAATTGGATTAACGATAATCCTGCCGCTAGGGGCGCTAGTGTCGCTAGTGTCGCTGCGTGCGACGACGGTGGCAAGTTTGAAAAGCGCCCTGAGCGGAAGGATTATCGTTATTGCAATTGGCTCATCCGGGACTGTTTTCTTTATTTATAATATGAATACAGTACATTGGATAAAGGTATGAATACATAGTTTAGATTAACATGATGTATTATTTGCTTAAAATATGAATACATATTTTGGGAATAACATAATGGATTATTTGATTACAGGAGATTAACATATGAATACAATAAATGAACAATATAAGAAATATTAGGAGAAAAAAAGCACATAAAATTCATAGTTTGTTGAGGCACTAGGACACACAGATTTCGCGCACAACAATGATTTTAAAGTACGTGGTGCACTTTGAGTCCTCGTCATCGCTGCTGCTGCTATCGACGGTAAATTGGTGGATAGGTTTGGTGATGCAGGTGACGAGCAGGTGAGAGAAACTTTCGGTGACGAACTCGGTGAAGGTTGGTATATAGATGGGGATGGTAAATTCGTTGTAATGGCTGGTTGAGAAGCATCCTGTGGATGTGACTTTGTTGGTTAGAGCAGGAATGTTGCTGTTGCCGAGGTATATGATGCATAGTGCGTCTTGTTGATGCTGGTGCACTTTGGTAGGTACGCATTTGACGTGGACGGCGTGAGCCCCTTGGACGTCGAGTGCGATGGTGACAACTCTGCTGCTGCGGAAATAGGAGTTGGAGATGCAGAGGATACGGATAGGTGAAGTTGCGTTGAGAATGAGTTGTAGGTTAAGATTGTTCCCCACGGGGACGGGATAGGTTTCGTCGGACATTATTTAGGGTTATATGGGGAGAATGTGACGATGTGACGTTTGAAACCGTTGCGTAGTTTTTCCTCGCCTGCGTATATGATGCAGAATGAGGTAGAGTTGAGTTTGTTGATGAGTTCTGGAGAGGCTTTTGCAAATCTTGTTGGTAGGAAAACTTCTGTGTCGTTCTCGAGTTTGGCGACGAGCTTTGAACCGTGAACGGTGTCGAGTGTTTTGACGCCGACGACACGATACGGTACGCGCTGTTGAAGCGTAGATACGCTGAGAGTGTCGGCGCTGCGGGAAAGTTCTTCTAGCTCTTTAAGGGCGTCCTGTGACATTATGACGGCACAGATGGCAGTTTTTGATAAACGGGGGAGGACCGTCTATATGAGTGGTTTGATGAGGAAGGTTGTAGTGTTGTTTACACCTGCGATAAGGTGCGCAAACTACCTGTGCGTCTTTGGGAAGCTGGTTCCACACAAGGTCGACGTCGCTTGGGGGATAACGTTCAAAGATGAATATGCCGTTCTGCAGCAGCACTTGGCGTTCCCTGGGCAGTAGCAGGTGGATTCTTCGTCCGTTATCGAGATACCGAAAGAGCACGATGAAGCAGTTCATGTGGTGTTTCTAGCGGAGTACCTTCGAAGGAATTGTTGAATTTGCTTGTTGAGTTGATCGAGGTCTTCGTAGAAACCGAGTTGACACTGTGTGCACAGGCGGGTGAGACGGTGCTGAAGTTCGCAGCTGCACGTTTGGTGAAAGCAAAACGAGCAGTGGAAGTCTTTACACGTCGGTCCTGGCATTCCCCCACGGCTGGCTAGCACCGAATGAAGGGGAAAAGAATGCGCGTGCATAAATATAACCCAACTGCCGGAAGCAGGAAATCACTGGTGGGGGAAATGTTCGTTGGAGATTTACCACATCAGGGGAAGCACTGGTGGGGGAAACGTTAGTTGGAGAAACACCACATCAGGGGGAAGCAGTGGTGGGGGAAACGTTCGTTGGAGGTTGACTACATCCGCCGGAAGCGCTTAGCGATTATTGCACAACATCCGCAGGAAAAACACTGTGTCCGTTGATTTAACGGTTTTCGTCTTGGAGGAGAACTCTGTTTTGAACGGTGCTGAACATGCAAACGACCACATTAGGGGAAGCACTGGTGGGGGAAAAGATCGTTGGAGAATTACCACATCAGGGGAAGCACTGGTGGGGGAAACGTTCGTTGGAGGTTCACTACATCCGCCGGAAGCGCTTATCGATTATTGCACAACATCCGCAGGAAAAACACTGTGTCCGTTGATTTAACGGTTTTCGTCTTGGAGGAGAACTCTGTTTTGAACGGTGCTAAACATGCAAACGCCGTGAATGTAATCGGGTATGATATAGGGTGATTCGCGACCCAAATGCGCCGCTAAGCACGTGCCGTAGCACATGGGGTTTTCGTTTATCATTTGCTGCATTTTGTCTGTGGAAATGTATTGCTGTTCGTAGAAAACGATGTATAAACCTCTTGCGGGCACAAATTGGAACCACTGATGTTGTGCGTCTTCTTTATCTGCTTTGAAATGGATATCGTTGAAGTACATGTTAGATAGCACAAAATGAATTTTGGTTTCGCAACTGTGAACTCTGGCGGAGACGGATTTTCCGTCGTAGGTGCTGTCGACGAAGCGAAGTGCATAAGGTGTATTTTTATGGGGGTGACCGTCCACCTCGTAGTTTTTAAACACCTTACTGTCATGGTAGTACACCGACAGGTAATTTCTGTAACCCATGATGCGGGAGCGAAGGGTGCGAGATGATTGGGTGAGGTGCGGTTGGAACGCTGGTAGAAATACATGCGCACTAAGGACTATTTTGTGAGATGCGCAGTGCGAAATGGGTGTTGAGGAAATGATGAACCTCGAGGAATGTTCTAAAATTGGCGCACCGTATGTACTTGGTGAACTGCGTGAAATTCATGTTATGTAAGGGAACGTTGGAGGCATGGTTGTGAAGCATGAACTTGTGGTATGCCATGATTTGATTTTGCACGTCCGTCTCTTCCTTCTTTTTGTGATACATGATGTCGGTAATGATGCGCTGCAGGGCATGCAACACGTGCCATTCTTGTTGGTTGAGCGTAACGGATGCGCCTTGCGGGTCTTTGAAAACGAGCTTTAGCTTTCCGAACACAAACTTAAACACGATGGTGACGCTGTCGCTGAATTGAAATTGCTGTAGACGTCCCTGTGGGTCATTCAAGCGTTTGTGAATGATGGGGATGGCTTCGACTAGTTTGTGCCACTGCGAGGAACCCATGACGACTGCGTTGTGCTGTCCACATTTGGCAATGGTGACGACGAGATGGTGCGGCGGCTGGGGGGAGAATCCCACACTGACGAATTTAGTTTGTTGCGGGTTGAGGAAGTAGATATCCGCCAGAGGACCCACATCTGCACTGTGTTGGAACTGTGCTGGCGGAGCAGGACTGTCGGGATGCTGTTGGAGGTCGAAGATGGGTAGTTTCCTTTTTTCCCCGGGTTTTGAGGTGGTCGGGGTTTGACACCCGGTTATACTGGAACACACAAAACAACAACAATAATAATAATAATAATAATAATAATAATAATAATAATAATAATAATAATAATAATAATGTAAGGGATAGAGAGATAAACGGGATAGAAAAAAGCACGCTAATACATAGGTGCAGACCTACCTGGTCGGCGTGCTGCATGGCAGCATGACTGTATCCGCGTGCTGCATGGTACACTCTGAATGAGGCGAGCGGCACCGTGACGTTGCTTTTTATATGAGCAGGAGCGTCTTCTGAAAGCACGTGCAAGAGGATGGATTAGGTTAGATGTGATGAATAGTGACACACACACACGTACTCACCTTCAAGGGTTGACAAGTTTGCTGAGCGTCAGAGCACTTTGCGCGGCATGCGTTTTTGAACGTTTTGCGAATGACGACATCATTATGCGCGTGATTGCTGACGTGAAATTTTGAGAAGAATTTATGCTTAGGTAAGCCGGAGCAGCGGTGGGTGAGGTAGGCGATGACGTAATGACCGCAAGTGGTGCTGTCGAAAGCTTGCAGCCTTCTGGCGTTGGTGGACCAACGCGTCCCGCAGACCGAATTTAAGAACCGGAGAAAATGGGGCGAAAGCGGTCCTATGCCGAACTGTCAAAATATTCTCCATGCGAGTTTTTGTCCACAAAGATGCAAACCCAGTGTTGCCCGGATTTGGTGCTGGGGTCGGTGTTAGCCACTAGCGCCAAGGGAGGCGTTCGAATGCCGTGAAGTACGGGTAGTTTATCGCAGGGGTAGACGCCTAAAAAGTGAGAGCGCGTATAGGGGCATGTCGATAGAAACCGTTGAATTTGAAAGGTGTTCATGATACCAGAATGGATCGGTTGGCGTCGATTTCGACCGTGCGATGTATTTCCGCTAGCAGCAGAAGAATGACCGGTTCTGTCAATTTATCGGCAAAACCGATGCTTATAGAGACGGTTCCGTGGCGCTGACTCGAGATGTGAGACTCGTTAGCGCTCATGTCTGCAGTGAGATCGAAAACCATTATCGTATACCCTTGCGGGTAGGTTTATCTGGAGATGGAGTGTCCCTCGTCCTTGAAATGAATGCCTAGGCCGTCCTGCAGGGTTTGAAAGCATTGCAAATAGTGTCCCTTTGTAAAGTCGGGTTGCAGAGGTTGGGAGGGAACGGGTTGCCCGTTCACGTAGAGCTGAAGGAAGTTCATTTTAAAATGTTTCAAGTTGTACGGATTTGAGTTAAAATGGCCGGAATAGGCCTTGTCGGTGACCATGGCTACTACCACTCTCCTGGGAACTTGCCCTACGCACACGTCGCTAAACGTCTTTGCCCTGGACTCCTTGGGGATGCTGAGAGCGTGAAAGCTGACGTCCTTGAGATGGTACTTTGCGTTGCCCTTTGCGAGCACGGCCTGGTGCGCGAGCTTTATGGTCGGCGAGGGCCGCACCGATTTTAAGCGCAGCGTGGCAGACACGATGTCGGCGTACCCCTTAAAGGTATCTACGTCGGAAAACAGATAAAACTGGGGAGAGGCGGGAGTGAGCTTGACGGTCATGCTAACGTTGTTCAAAAGCAGCTTATCCTATCTAAACAGAGCGTTGGACAGAGGACCGATGAGCTGTACGACGTTGCTCCCTTTGGTAAACCCCTGACGCCACTGAAAACCCGCATTGGCGATAAAAGTGTCCATGATGCCTGCCGTGTCCTTTCTCCAGAGGGTGGATTCTAGTTTGGTGTTCATGGCATCTTCGGAGTAATTGAGAATCGTCTCGAGGTAGGTTCTATAGGGGTAACCGGCTTGCGGCATGGAGACGATGACGTTATTGAGGGTTACCTCCACCTGGTGAAACAGGGAATTTAAGGCGTTGTTGACCAGAGTGGCGTTAGCGTCAGCGTTTAAGGCCTCTCCTTTGTCGTCTACAATGCGCACCATGAGTTCGAGTACGACGTAGGTCAAGTCTAGGTAATCGTCCGCATTTCCGGAATAATGAAAGGTGATGGGGGAATTTTTCATTAAAGTGTTTTGAGGGTTTAGGTATAGGAACCGTGACTCCTCGATGCTCATCTGAACCGGCACCTCTGTAAAGAGGTCCAGTTCGGAACTCATGTGGACGGCCGCGTCTGCCATTACGAAAATATGTCTTGCACCTTACGCCTACCGCGTTTCAGCTTGGACTGCTTACTCTTTTTGGATTTGCTCGGTTTTATTCTCTTGAGGCGCCTGGCGCCGGAACCAAGCATGGCATCGAGCTTTTCGTCGGCTTTTCGTTTTAAATTGTATGCGGACTCCTTCTGCCTCCGTTGGAGCGCTTGCTTTGGCGCTGCTTCCGCCACAGCCACATCGGACAGAACGTGAGCGCCCGCCTTTAAGGCCTCCGTTCCGACTGCTTTTGCTCCGCTCTTTAAAAACGGTAGCAACCTTCTGAAGAGTCCCTCGAGGGCTGAAAAGAGACCGCTGCCTCTTTGGTAGCGCTTGCCCCTGTAGAGAATGAAATCGCGATCGTGGAACGCGCCGCCGGTCTGATTGAGGTAGTACCGCGTTACGGCGTGCACGTCCATTACGCCTGTTTTGGACGAAAAGCGAGAACTATAGTAGAGGAAAATCCGTCGGCGAATGGCAAGAGATCGCCGTAACCGTTCCTTAAATCTATGTTGACCGTCTTGAAGTCTTGCTGAATCAAGGGTACCCAATTTTGGGGAAAAAACGTCTTTTCGTCGCTCATGTAAGTGTTGTTGCTTCTTTCGTATTCCACGGCCGCGCTCTCTATGACTTGGGCGAAGGTGTCGCCCACGACTTGCGGGGTTACTAGATTACAATAGATGAACATTTCGTAAGGAAACCCCATATAAGTATCTACGGGGTGTTTAGCAGCTTTTTCGAGAATGACATTGACGTAGGGCTCGAAACCCAACATTTTTGCCATAGCGGGCGTTAAGAGCATACTGTGGATGCGGTGTAGAGGTCCCGGAGGGTCCTCCGATTTTGAAACGTCTCGTTTGGGTCTGACGGAACGAGCCGCCGCGGGTTTCTGCTGCCCCGAAGCCCGGGGCTTCGGTTTCGGTTTCGGCTTGGGTCTCTGGTGGGGCGCATCGTTGAGAGCTTCGTATTCGCCGACCGCGTACGGTACGGCCGTGCGCGCGACATTTTCCACAAACCCCGCGAACGGAATGTCGGGTAGTGGTTCGGGATGGGCGACGGCGGGATTCACGCCCACCGTCTGCTTGCGCTCGTCGAAGAGGAAGAAGTTTTCCACGTGCAAGTGTTCGACTAGAACGGCGTTGACGAGGTTCACCAAGTCTTTTAGATTGTGCACTATGCCTTGCGGCATTTGCAAACTGAATTTGGAATGCGTGGAGAGGAGCGTCATGGTGTAATTGGTGCCCACCAGACGGGCATCGTCTGGCGAAAGGTTATAAAATTTCACCGGATACCTGACCTTTTGCAGGGCGACCTCCCATTCTCCCTGCAGAACGATTCTCTCGGGCAAGATGTTAGAAAATCTGGCCGTGGTGTTGTCGGTAAAGTGTTCCATGGAAGCGTTGCTCACGAGAGTGATGGAGAAGGGCTTGGTCTTAATCATGTCGAATCGATGGTCGAAGCCAGAACCCACGAGTTAAACTTTGCCGGATACCCCTTCCACTTTACCAAGACCTGCTTGTGGCGCCCTCGGCCCTTGGTCTGTAAAACGCGTTCGATCTTAAACGTCCGAGGTAGCGCGACCTTTTGTATCTCCTTGGTTAAAATGTGCCGTCTATGGCTTCTCCGGCCAGATCTTTCAACTTATATACCACCGGCCGACCACGCACCACCTCGGCTATCCGAAATATTTCGTCCGTCCAATTCTGCTCGTAGCCCTTGTCGAATTTCATTTTTTCTTTAGAGATGCGCACGTGATCGCCGACGGAAAATGTGGGTTTCCCTGCGTGAGGTAGGGTCCTATTTCCGTAGAGATTGCGGTACACTCGTAATATGTTAGATTCGTTCACGTCCTTCGGAGCCCTTTTTATAGACCTGTGATGCGAGCTACTGTACGACTCGAGTAAGGCCGGAAGGACTTCTAGGTATCTGTAACTGTTTTTGTGCGTGAAATACCTCCACATCTTGGTTTTTAAGGTGCGGTTGAAGCGCTCCACGACGCTGGTTTTAACGTTATTTTTGGTTGTGTAATGTTTCACGTCGTGTTTCTTCAGAAAGTCGCGAAAAGTCTTGTTGGTAAACTCGGTTCCCTTGACCGTTTGGAGGACCCTGGGGACGCGTTGGGAGAATATGGAGGGAAACGCTTACGCAACCTCGGTACCCAGCTTCGATTTCAGGGGTACGGCCCAAGCATATTTGGAAAATACGTCGATAACGTTTAGAATGTACACGTAAGGTTTGTTATGTTCCCTCACGCTGTTCATGACGTTTAGATCGGCCTCCCAAAGATCGTCCATATTCGTCACGTGATAACATCTGGTGGGGAACCGCTTTCTGACCGGTTTGTGCAGAGTGTAACTGTCCTGGGTTTGAAGGAAGGACTCGATGTTCGCCTTAGACGCACCCGTGGCCTTTCGAAGGGGCTTGACCGTACCCAAACCGGCATAGTGTTCCAGTTTGGCATAGTATCGCCTTAGCGCCTTCCATTCCTTCATGCTTTACTTGTACAGGGGTTGCCAGACGCGTTTGCGAAAATGGTACGACGCGGAAGGCGATTTCGATTTCTTTTTCGGAGTGGCAGGGTTTGCCCTCTTCTTTTTGCGAGGCGAGAGGAGGTTGATCTTTATGGTTCGGGGTTCGACCTCCTGCTTCACCGGCACGCGTTCGTGCACGGCTTCGTAATCGTCGTCGTCGTCGCCGAGGAAGGGCTTTCTGACTTGTGCCACGAGATCGAGGTAGTTGTCCAATTTATGTTTTACGAGCCGCCACTTTTCGTCGGCAGAGAGCTTTGCGCTCTGCAGGTTCTGAATTTCTTTAGCCAATCTGGATATGGTGCGGTCTATAGCGTGAAGCTTATCGACGGTCTTTGGTTGCGGTGCAACGAGGATCTGCTTGCCGTACTTCATCCTGTTAATTGCGATACTAGCGCACCGCCAAGCGAAGCCAAGACGGGCAGGAGAAATGCCGGCAAAAAACCTCCTTTTTGAACCAAGATGCTCTTCTTCTTCATCAGAGGAACCCGTTTATCCGTCAACTTCCTCCAAGAAGCCTTGTGCTTCTTTAGGCGACCCAAGCACTTTGCGGGAAGTTGCACGTGACCTCTGCACACGTTGAGCATACATTCGCTAATGGCCTTGATCAGATCGCCATCGGCATTTTTTAACAACTTTTTGCGCAGAGGGGCCTTCGCCTTGGCCAGAGCCGTCAAATTACCGTGCTGTCTCGCTATGCGAGGACTGGTCAGCGTCGCAAGCCTTAACCTACCTCTAGCCATGCTTGCGCGATAATGACGTACGCTCCGAAAGCGGTACTTTTTATTTAGACCCAATGGCCTCAGTTGGGTAAGACTCTGCCGGGATAATATAGAACGAAACGAACACGAGTCCTCTCGGCGGTCTCAGTTGGGTATGAAATAAGAGAGGTTTTCCCCCGGCAGCACGCCGGTTCGATACCTGTATCGGGCGGGCGTGTACTGAGTGCAGTCCAACACGAGATACCCGTGAGGGCGTTCGGTGGCCTTCTCGAAGGCCTGCAAGAGAAACCTAGAGTTCCTGGGTTCGATCTGCTGGCACAGTCTCTCAATCTGCATCTTTTCCCGGTTGTTCTTGAAGACCACGACGTAGTTTGCATTCAGAGAGAAGTTGCGATATTTCTGACCCTGCGGAAACACGTTCTGCAGGATATAGACGATGCCGAAGCGCTTGTGATGGGAGTCTCTGGTGAAAAAATTGGACACGTCCTTCCCGCCACCCTCCAGCATCAGATCGTCGAGGACGACCAGGTCGTTCTCGCCATCCGAAGCAAGTTCGGGTATGCCCGCGTGGGTCTCACAACGCAGAGCCGAGTGTTCGAGTCTCGGCGAATACTCGGGAGGGTGGCACCACAGCACCCTCCTGGGGCGCACGTCGAACATCCGGTGCGCGTGGCGTAACAGGCTTTTCACGAAGGTCGACTTGCCGCACCGGACGGCCCCGCCACGAGCATCGTGCTGGGAAACTCGAATCGCCCCCGGTCATCGGGCATCGTCTCCTCAGGGGCTCCCGGTTCGAATGACTTTGACGCGGCTGTAGACGTCTCATTTATGCGTTCTTCTTGAACCCGTAGGGATAGGAATCGTGATCGCCTGCGAGTACGCGCTTGTTGACCACCATCCTAAACGTCTTCGAGCTGGGTTCGGTGACGACCGTCCGAGACGGTTTCCGCGAAATCTGCGTGCCCGCCAGCTTCACCGCACGGTCGTTGTCCCTCAGCACCACGTCGCGAATCACCTCCGCGTTCACCTGCTCCAGGTTGCCCGAATTGAGCGTGATCCCCTTCACCTTGCACACCGAGAAGGTCTTGCCCGTCTCGGGGCAAACGATCTCCATGCAGTAGCTCTTGGGCCCCGCGGAGGCGAACCGGGCGATGTAAGAGCCCCGCCCGTATTTCTCCAGCTCGTCCGTCACGTCTCCCAGGAGGCGTCCAACGAACGGCGTCCAGTCACCCGGAGCGGCGGCGACGACGACGGAATCGGTGTCGAAGTAGTAGACCCGTTCTCCCAGCCTCTTGAGGTAGGAGTAGAGCACCAGGCGCGCGTGAGCCGTGGTGTAGGCCGCCAGGACGGCGTTGGCGGTGGGGTTGACCTTGCGGTGCTGCTCGCAGTAGTTCCACACCGCGTACATGATCCGGTCGGTGACGGGCACGTAGGTCTGCACTTCCACGCCAGGCTCGTTGAGCAGCTCAAGGAGGCGGTCGTACCGCTCCACCAGCTCGCACGTGGGGAGGTTTTCCGTCTGCCCCAGTTTGCCCCAGAAGCTTTTGAGCATCAGCTTGGCCAGCTCCCGCCTGCCGGGGTTGGTGGCGATGGCCTGGGGATCCAGGGCTACGCCTTCGTGTTCGAAGAATTGCTCCACGTACTGCTGCTTTGCGGCAGGGTCGTCACAATCCGAGGGCCATCCGGAGGCTTCAGTCTTGATCTTCAAGAACTGATTCACGTAGTCCTCGAAGAGATCCTTGGCTCCGGTGGTCGGTTCGTGCTGCACCACGTCGTACTCCCAGATCTCGTGGACCCGGAGGAGGCGGTACCCCTCCTCCAGGGCGACCTTCATCTCGTCGACCACCCAGGTACCCGACAACGCCCTCTCGCGCTCTCCGTGGTGGCACTCGTCTTGGCTCTCCGCCTCCACACAAGCGCGGCATAGCGGGAACATCAGCTTGCCGCCAATGCGCGCCGGTAGCACCGAGTGGTACAGGTGTTGCGGCGGTAGAACCTCGCACTTCACCAACCCGCCCCCCACGTCATCCAAGCGCGGGAATCGATCCACGTGGATCTTGGGATGGCCCGCGGGTTAGGGCTTCGTGTTGTTCACGTACGGGTACAGGCTGCATACGTCGTAGTACTAGATCTTGCTATCCCCCTTCGCCTCGCAGTACGTCTTGGTGCAGTTGGTGCGACCTCCGTAGAAGGCGTGTCTGGGGTTCAGGGGTTCCGGTACCGCAAAGTCCCTTGCGTGGCGCGCGAGGTCCTGGTTGGCCTCCATCGCGGCGTTGAACTAGCACTCCCACATTTCCACCACGGCGTAGCCGGCGGCCTTGATCTTGGCCGTGACCTTTTCGGTGCTCTCTAACCTGGAGGCCATGGTTTCGTGTCCCGAGTTGTATATCACCGCATGACGATTGTGAAAACACCGCCTGCAGCCGTGGTAAAAGCAGCCGTGGAAAAAGTACGCGGTTTTTTCAGCCTCTCTGTACCCGTCCACCTTGTGCCCCACGATTTTAACTTCGCGTCCTCGCATGGCGTGCTGGATGATGATGCAGTTTTGCATCTCTAGCCAAGTTAGCCATATGCATGCAGCGCGAGACTGCCGGTCCGCTAGTCGATACCCACCCGCTGGCAAGAGGGCAATTTTTTTAAGCGGCATGAAGCGCTTTCACATGCACGCCTGCGCGATGGTGACGCATTCTCTGAACGGGTCTATTCCGTTCTCGTCCAAGAATTCCCTTCTGAATTTGGAAACTCCTTCACTGAGTAGAAATACGTCCATCTTGCAATACGCCACCATTTCCGCCCTCATGTCGAAGACGTACACGGAAGACGCCTTTTCTTCGTGCCACTGCTCGAAGGCTTTCCGACCCTCCGCCGACATGCCCTCCGGACAGTAATGCTTTGAGTCGGGAATCGAACCCACGTACTGCTCGTTTTCCTTCGTGTTAAACAGGTACGGGAAATGACCTTTGCATTCCTTCAATCCGAAGGTCTTGGAAAAGCGGGAGAGTGGCATGGGTATAAAGTTGAGCGAGTCTAGAAATGTGACGTCACCGTACCTCATCCTGTAGATCTTGCTTCCGTTCAAGATGAGCTCCGGCGCCCAGTCTAAGTGCACCACCATGTACTTTAATAAAAACTGCCCGTCGTAAGCTCTGAGGTTATGCGCCACGAAGTAGACGTCCCAGGCTTCGAACCTCGCCTGCGCGATGTGATCGAAAAGCTGCTTCACGGGTTCGTCCATAAACACCCATTCTTTGCAACCGCATTCGGTACAGTATGCCGTCTTGTGGCGTTCGTCGATGCAGTGCGGGCAGGCTTGGTACAACACGCACAAGTTAGGTACATGCTCGTATGTGTCCTTTTTGCCGGTATATGGAATGTTTTGCGTGCATTCAAAGTCGATAAACATAAACACGTACCGGTTTCTTTTGTTCTTTGCGGCATACGGCTGCATATAGCACATGTGGCTAGAATTCACGTGTGTCTTGCAATGATAGCAGTACTTTTCCCCGCACTCGTGCGCGGTTTTTCTGTGCCTCGCATTCACGAGCTTATTGCAAGACGTGCACACCTTTTCTACATCGCACACCGACAGCGCCTTTGGGTACAAAACGCCTTTCTTTGCGTGGTTTGCAAAGCATGTCGGTCCCTTAAAATCTCTGTTGCACCCGGCGCAGCGTATGTAGGCGTCAAATCGCGCATCGCAATGCTGATGGCATTTAGCACACCTGGCGTCGCACCTATGAAATTCTTTTTTGTGTGCCGAGGGATAATGACACCGGCGGCAATACCATTTGCATTTAAAGCACTTGTGAAGGTTCACGATAGCATTAAAGTGCCCGGCGTGGAGCATGACGTCGATGTATTTATCGCATTTCTTATCCGACGCGTACAGCACGTGCTTCCCCGTATGATCGCCAAACACCGTCACAGCGTAGCCCTTTAACGCAGCGTCAAAGCGTCTGACGTCATTTATCGTGCAGCTGTCGTGGCCTAGACCGATGCTCGCACACAAGGCAACGGCCTTCGATTTTTGCAGATAGTCGGAGCGCGTCATCGTTTTATAGTTGACGTCGCGATCCACTTTGGCTTTAACTACAACAATGGCTCTTGCTAAACACAAGTTGTCTTTGTTGGCTATTTCGACAATGCCTTTATTGTCCCTACAGGCATCGCAAGGTTGGTGGCACGAACCCGAGACCTCCTTGGTCCACACAAACGTCACATGAAGAGGCCCGCTTAGCAAGAATTGTTGGTTACTTTGCATTACTTTTTCGATGCTTCCAACAATGACATCCACATTCAATTGCTCTACGCGCCTCACGCTCATGTTGAAGGCTTTAGACGTCTCCTTTTCGTCTGTTATGGATATGCCTAAATATCCGGATTCGTTTTCTAATAGGTTCTCTTTCACAAAGTTTAGAATATCGTTAAACAAATGCGATACCCATTGCTCCGGGTTAACATCTCTGGGGACCGGGTTTACGGTAATTTGAGACTCTGTAAAGCCGGAAAAAAGCCTTGGGAGCGTTCTCTGCTTGTGCCCTATAATTTCGAACGTAGGCTGCAAGGTGCCATCGCGACTTCCCCCGGGTTGCGGCTCCATCTTATCGTCCGAATGCACCGATCGCTCTTTCCCTGCAAAGTGCTGCTGCTATTTTGTTTTTATTTTAAACTATTTTTCGTCAAATAGAACGATTTTATAGAAAAACTCACTATCGCTCCCGTTTCTCACTACGGCCGGTTGCTCTTGGCACCGGGTTTTTATAAGCTCGCTTATCGCAACCGCAGTTTCAGCATACGCGTCGAGTTAAATGCCTTATTTCGCCACAAATTGTCAAATTGTAAACGCAGTCATTTGCAGTGCATTTCCTGTCACGATCCGCCACTGTACGATCCCTACCATCGACAATAAAACTGCATTTAAAAGATTTTATCGCTGACGAACATCCGTTTCTCACGCTCATTTTACACACACATCAGCACACGGTCTTTGCACGTAGTGCTGTACATGAGAATGATTCTTTCTACTGTTTTCTCCGATACTAAAGTGAGCAGAACTGTAACGCTTGCTATCTGTTGTTAATAGTGGTTCAGCTTGCAGCCCCACTAGTGCAATATTTAAAACTATGAGTGTCGTGTGTAGTGTTTTTGTGTTGTGCCGTGCATACGTGTTATGTAAAATGTAAGAATTAAATAGAATCAGCAGATACTTCCTTTCTAAGGAGTAACACCAACTGCAGAATAAAAATTCTCAAGTGTTACGTTCGTATGACCTCTACCCTCTATCTCTTATAGGTGAGTACGAAAGTTTATTTTCCACTTAATTTTAATCCAGATAAGCTTTTCGGGGAATGGCTGCATTACACATCCGTTATAGATCCAAAGGGAGGCTATACACTGGCCTTAAAATTCTAAATTCTTTCCATCAACATGGCGAGCAAGAACTGAAAAGCGACATGCCTTTAAAAAAGAATGGCTAAGCATTGTACAATTCGAAGCATTTATAACAGATATCTCGGAAATGGCTGACGTCACAAAAAAGTTATTTCAAATAAATTGTGTGTGTTTTTAAAGAGATCTAAATTTTTTGTATTGTATGTTTTCCTCAAACCTCAGCAGTTATACAAGATCACAGAAAATTTCTTCCGAATCAAGAGGTCTTCACAGGCTATTTCCACAAAATTCAAGATATACATTTTATTTTTCATATAAATGTCTTTAATATATGGTGTTGTAATTAAAATCGTCAGAGACAGTTTTAGAAAATAAAACATTTCGGAAAATAGTTCATGTAAAGGGTAGTTTGGGGTGGAGGGACTTTCTTGAAAATCTCTGTGTCGTATCTTTGGAAGGTACTCAACCTAAATACCAAGTTTAGTATTTATCCGACTTTTCATTTTTGAGTTATGCTGCTCTGACACATACACACAGAATTTTCTAAAAATGTTTTTTATTCAGTGGACTTCAAAACAAGTATTTAGTTTTTCAGTGAAATCTCAATATTGAATATTTGGATGCAATGCATACCTCCTCTACCTACTATTTTACGTGGTAGAGAGAGTAGAAATACCAACCTCTTCAGCAATGGTGTTTATTGACGAGAAACGTAGGCGTAAAAGTTAAAAATATAGATCGGTGCACGCTAAATTTATAAAAAATCTGTATTCCTGGTTTCCTTAAGAAATAAATGCACAATTTTTAACAAGGAAATTTTGATACAGCAACTTAGTTCTTTCGAAATCTTTGGAAAACCGTATCATTATTTTTTTTCGGTACCGAAATTTAACAATTTCTTAAAACAACTTGTAAAATTGTATATAAAACTCTGTAGGGAAGTTTATACTAATGTTGTGAGTGTTTATAGGATGCACAGGTCCACAGTTGTCCAGCTTGAAAATATAAAAGGTTTTAGAACGAATAGCAAATTACTAAAAGCCCCTAAATCAATATTATTACATGCAGTTGTGAAAAATATTACAGCTATGATTAATAAATTCTGGGATTACGAGAAATTTGTTAATATTAGTTTAAACGTATATAGTTGCAAGAAAAGTGAGTACAGCTAGCTCGAAACTTAGCGTTGTTGTCACAAATAAAGGATATAGAGAAAACTCTGATTTTCATAAAAGTAAGATTAAAACTACTTGCTTAAGGTAAAATGCTTGTCTCATATTAAGAACATTCTCAGATATTCGGAGAATGGCGCGAAAGTTGAGTCTGACGCCTTGTTATTTTCTTCCGTTTTTTCTTCAAGTGGGTTTCTCTATTGTTACAATTGTATAGTCACTGTAACTATTTTTACTTTCTCTACCACGTACATAGCAGATTCAGGAGGAATTCCATTGCACTCAAAAATTCCATACCGGGATTTCACCAGAAATACATCTATAGATTTGCACATTTCAACTCATTACATAATTGGCTTGTATTGTGCATGATGTTTCATTTAAATACCCACAAACTGGGCCCGTGATTATTACTTATTGTTTTTATGTGTTTCAGTGGGTGAATAATAATTAGTTTGTTGGTATCGTTATCACAGTACTGTTTCACTTGTGAAATTCCGTTCTCTTTGTATGAAAATGAAAAAAGAAAAGTTAAAAGAATGACGAGTTTTAGTGAGAAAGGTCTAAAGCTTTTAAACATTAAAATCAACATGGAAACTTTGTAAATAGACAACGCCACAAAGTAATAATAATAATAATAATAATAATAATAATAATAATAATAATAATAATAATAATAATAATAATACACATAAATTGTGTGCTTTAACGTTCTTGTACAGTAAGGCTTCGTTTCCTACGGTTTAACAGTTGTACAAAAGACATTCACAATGAGACTACTTCACAGCTATTCCCAGAAAATTAAAGTTATACATTTTATTTGTCATGCAGATATCTTAAACATACCGTACCGTAATCAAAAGTGTTAGAGCCATTTTTAAGACAATAAAAATAACGAACTTTCTTCCACTAAACGGGTAGTTTGCGGTGTGGGAATTTTCTTGAAAATCTACGGTTTTTTAAATTTTTTTTATACGCTACTATTATAGTGTGTGTGTGTGTGTGCGAGTATGTACCTAGTATCCGTGCGCCGACAAGGTAAAACTTCATCATTTGCCTACCGGGCAGGGACAACCACTAAAAACCTGAGAAAACCTCGAAAATTAGAAACGGCTTCGTCAACCACTACAGAAAACGCCTACCAACCAGGGAAAACCTATGAAAAAGCAGAAAGAGCTTGCATTCGTTTACCAACCGCAGAAAACCCCCAAAAACTAGTTATTTTTTAAAAAAACGAAAAAACAAAAAGAAAAAAAAGAAAAAAAAGGAAAAGACGAATAATATAAGTATGGCAACTGCAACGGGTGTGTGTGTGTGTGCCTATTTAATTTTTATTTTCTTTTGCACTGCACACATTTGTGTGACAATATTTATGCATTTTCAATTTTGGGAAAACCTATGAAAATGCAGAAACAGCTTGCATTCGTCTACCAACCAGAGAAAACCCCGAAACACTAGTTATTTAAAATTGCTGATGAGTTCTGGATAGGCTTTTGCAAATGTTGTTGGTAGCAAAACTTACCTTTTCCATCACCTCCAACATACCCCACTCCCACACCTTTTTTCTTTCCACCAATCATAATCTCTCTTATTCTTACCAATCAACAACTTTCATTTGTTCCTTTCCACCAATAACATCACTTCTTATTCGCACCAATCACAACTTCACACGTCACTTTCTGTTATACTTTTTATCCCTCGTTCGCCATCTTTTCCCTCTTTCAGTCCCAACCTCCGCACAGACAACACCTCACCGCTCCTTAACCTCAACTTCATGCCTCCGCCATCTTATTTAGTTCCCATTTTTACCACCGCGCCTCTCATCTCCCAACCAGATTGCCGGCAGGAACAGATCTCGTTCATTCACACCTCGACGGTTGACTCGACAGCAGCTACTATGAACACCTACGTCGTACACTTTTTTGACCGCTTTCGACCGGCTATGAGAACCCTGCTCCTACGTACGCTAGCGACCATCACGATGGTCCAGTACCAGGTTTTTGGTATAGTTAAATTACGTCTGTGCAAAGGGCGTCTGTACCGCTTTAAAAAACCTAGGTATATCAGTGCGTAGTGATGTTGGTTGATCTTAAAGCTGGTTAAGCATTTTCAAAAACAGTTTGCTTTTATTTTTTCGCGTCGCGTGAAGCTGCTGCGCTTTTGGTGACGCATCCACACCAGTAACAGGTAAGTACCACACGCATAATTATTTTTCGGGCCTGCTTGGCGTAGGAATATATCGTTTCGTGTTTTGGTACTGTAACCTCAAATCTCCTTACCCTCCTCTTTCGTCCGCCATCTTGTTTAGTTCTCACCGCATCTCCTTGTCGCAGACCCTCCGCCATTTTTAGTTCCCACTATTTTAACCTCAAAATCTGCTCTTCTAAGCTCTTGCTACCGCCATCTTCTTTTAGTTCCCATTCTCACCACCGCGTCTCCTTGCCCCCACCTCTTGCGACCGCCATGCTCACCACTAACCTCGAAATTTCCACGTCCTTAAACCTCTTGTCTCAACCATCTTGTTTAGTTCCCATTTTCGCCACCGCATCTCATATCGCCCCATCTCTCTATCCACTCAAGAAAACCACCATCCAACGTTCAAAAATTGCTGATGAGTTCTCCACAGGCTTTTGCAAATCTTGTTGCTAGCAAAACTTACCTTTCCCATCACCTCCAACATACCCTACTCCCACACCTTTTTCTTTCCACCAATCATCATCTCTCTTATTCTTACCAATCAACAACTTTCATTTGCTCCTTTCCACCAATAACATCACTTCTTATTCCCACCAATCACAACTTCACACGTCACTTTCTGTTATACTTTTTATCCCTCGCTCCCCATCTTTTCCCTCTTTCAGTCCCGACCTCCGCACAGATAACACCTCTTCACCCAGCTCCGCTCCATCACGTGTCCTCCATACTCTTTCATCTTCCTTCCTTCATCTTCCACCCGAATTAACGAACCAATCATATTTCGTCTTATTTTTACCAATCAAAACACTCCACGTCACTTCCTGTTTTTCGTTCATCTTTCCCTAATCCTCAATTCTTTTAGCTCGTCCCGGATGAATCAATTGCAATAACGATAATCCTTCTGCTCATGGCGCTTTTCAAACTTACCGCCGTCGCTCGCAGCGATACTAGCGCCCCTAGCGGCAGGATTATCGTTAATCCAATTGGCTCATCCGGGACTTATACTACTCTTGTTGCTTTAAACGACCACAGCGGAAGAAGTCATAGGCAAAGATCTGTCCAGGAGACTGGCCCGTGTCTTCCTATCTAATGACGAGGATGTGCCGCATTTAGATGACTGGAGATGACCATCGACTTGCGCAGTGGATAACCAGTTTGTTGAAACCACATCGTTAATCATTCTTGCAGTGATACATTTTCTAGTAGTAAGGGGTGTTCATTACGGAGAATTTCCAGGTAGCGTGCTCCTCTTAGATGCCTCTCGTAGAAACCTGGTCCAATGGGATGGTCGCCCAAAATACGGCACTAGATATTCACTCCCCACTGCCTCTGGAAAGCTGCCTCCCTTACCAATTGAGGATTATCAACAATTCAATAATGCACGTTGTGCCGATTTACGGTCCCGTTGTCGTGAAATCCTGATTCGTCCGAAAACAGGATTCTGGAGACGAACCCCATATCATTTGCAACTCGCTCAGCATCCATTCACAGAAGTGCACCCGAGCTTCGAAACCTCTCCCGTGGAATGCTTGATGTAGGTGCAAATTATATGGATGAAACTTATTGCCTTATCACACTAGCTTCTGGTTCTTGAGGTCGCGGGTTCAAAACCTGGCGGAGGGCGATGGATTTTTTCGGGCGTAAAAATCCTTAGCATGGCTTCTTTGGAAGGGAAATATAGTCGGTGGTCCCGTGCAGCAGATTTACGGTATGTAAAAATCCTTAATCCTGATAAGAGGCATCTGAGCATAACTTCCGGTCTTTCACGTCCAATATAGAATGGGATGCTAACAACCATAGTAATTAAAGAGCGCCCATAAACAAAAACTAAATTAATTCATTTTTACTTATTGGCTAGCAGTATTCGCACCACAGAAGATTGCGAATGTTTACCTCTTATGCAACTGCCTAGGTACTAATATGCGGATTATTTCATATGGCATTCAAAGCAGTTTCTGCATTAGCACCGGATGTCATTGGTGCGTCTCTCGCAAGAGGCAACCTTGCGAGTGACAAATGTTATACGCAGACGTCTTTCAATATTCTGTGAAGCTTTTGGTGATGGTTGCCGTCTATTTGGATATCTCTGCTGGTATAAATGCTGAGCATGTTGCGCATTCGCTCTCGCCTCTGTGTAGGTAAGGGGCATAGGAATGCACTCGTTTGTCGAATACACAGCGGACTGGCACAAATGTGACTGCCGCAAGTGCATACACATGAGGAATAAAGACAGTCGACATTCAAAACATCATTTTGCCGTGTAATACTGGCCAAATGGGACAAAAAGATACACAATTACAGTTTATGTTTAGATTATCATACCCATTCCATTGCAGAACTTCTAGAATCAACAATTATTTAGAGTATAATTTCGTTAAAAACTGGGGTATCCTAAAACCACATTATTATGTATTATGTAATCGATTTCCAAACATTAATGAGAAAACGAACTACAAAGACTGGAACCCATGTTATTGGCGAAAAAGCGTTCACCAGTATAATTTCACTCGCCCACTTGGATGCTTAGTTAAGTGCTGTTAAACCTTAGCTCTTACCTGCCAGACGCCACGCAGGTACCACTTCGCTACTATCATTAAGTTGCATAAGGTATTTGCATGTTATTTAAGATATACGAGTCGTAGTTTACGCGAAATTGAAATAATCCTTTATTTATAGCTTTTGTGTCTTGACTGTACAGCGTCCATTTTGGATATTAGACGTGTCTCTAATTTATCGTAGCCTATCCTGTCTCTATTTACGAAATTTCGCCATATTTTTTAATGGTTTTGATATAATTGGTCCATTTTATCAATTTAAACCCCCTGACATGTCTGCCTATCGTGGGTTGAGGGCCACTCTGGAATTGTCGGAAACGAGAGAGCCGATCAGACCGCAAAACTTTCTGCCAAATACAACCTGGAATTTAGTTATTTGTTATGTCCAAATTCATGTTTAAAATTTTTTCTAAAGAAATAAATGGTACATAAGTGGAATAACCTCTGATTAGGCAGCCTAAATGGACAACTAACAAGGAATTAATTTTTTCCTTCATTTTCGTGATCTCATCTCTTGCAAATATTACACACCAAATAATATTCTTACATAATTTATTACTGGACACGGAAAATTTAAAAGTTACCTACAATGTTATCATCTAGAGTCACCAGATGGTTTTATGTGCAAATGTAAAACGTCAGAAGAAACAGCATTCCACCTGCTGTTCCAGTGCGATCGACAACAATGAGAAGATATATTCTACTAGGACATCTCTATCATTGTAAGGTCAATTATTTACATCCATTGACAATATTATTATTTAAATCACGTTGCACCTCTGCTTTTATATGTATCTTTTATTTCTGGTACTTATTCGTCCCTTTAACTAATTGTAATAAGTTAATTTGCCATTGGCACACTAGTGATCAAATGGTGTTGGAGAATTAAATGATAATAGTGAATAACCTTGATATTAAAGATGAAGAAGAATCTGTGTTGATTTATCCAAAATTACTTACCATACCGTTAAATCTTTACCACTTACAGGTTATGTAAAATTCCATATCTAGAGAGATTGTTTCCGTGAGAGAGTTTAAGGCAATCAAAATTATATCATCCGCTGATATTTCATATCGTTTGACCGATATTTGGAATACTAGGGGACTTAACAAAATTATAGCAAAAAATAAAATTTATAAATCATTGTACAATAACCTTATTAAGAATAATTTATAAGGTTAATAATGGCAAACAGCATTAACCACATACTGGGGAATAAAACCACCTGACATTTATTGATGTTAAACTTTCATAACTTCTTATATAATAATAATAATAATAATAATAATAATAATAATAATAATAATAATAATAATAATAATAATAATAATAATAATAATAATAATAATAATAATAATAATCTGGACACGAGCCCACGAAAGGAACCCACACATTCGACTGCCAGTTTCGTGCCCAAATGCAGGCAGAAGTCAAAGGTACTTTAAAGAGCTCTAATTTAAATACTACTGAAGCTAGGACAAACATTTTAACTATTTCGTGACCTGTGAGCTATAAAGGAGGTTTCTAACGCCCTGGTTATATGGTTAGGACTATGATTCCCCCAGACAGAATGTACGTTTTGTGAACTGCAGACTGCTACCAATCGTAGTTACATTCACAATGTTGAGTGGGTAACCAGTCCCATACGTAAGCGAAATATTCTCTCCCATATAGATGGACTCGAACACAGGAGCATCCGTGCCCAGGATGCGTCGAGCACCCGCTCTGCCACTGTGCCATGAGGAGGACTGTTTTCTTATGTAATTCTTTTATTAATAGCCCTAAAAGTATTCCTAACGATGATTACAGGCAGCGAACTTTACTGAAAATCATTCTGCAGTTTCCCAACAAATTAAGAAAAATAAACATTAGCATCTAGGTTATATAGGACAGTAACATTTTCGTAACTTAAAATGTTATGTTCATTAGATAAAAGGCATTTACACGTTTGTTAACTTCAATATGCGATAGAAATGAGAATTTATGTAACTCTACTGGAGTTTTCCAGTAAATATAATATACATAACGGTACAGATACATCTTATAAAATGAATCTTTTCATGCATGATCATATTTTCTGGTAATATACGAGTATGTAACCTGCTAGGATTTATAAATCACCAAAAGCCTAATTAGAGGATCAACAACACAAGCAATGACAAACACTCCAGGAACTACCTACCCCTTAATGGTGGGCAAGTGATAAGATGCATTTTGTGGAAAAAAGAAGAATATATTAGCCGTGTTGAAAAAATATGCATATCCCTATACAACTAACTGTGTAGATTTCGTTATTTTAAAAGTATCAGGAACTATGGATAGGGATTTATAAATATCAACTATGTCGAATAGCTAAAGCTAGTAATAACTACCAATAGCAGAGTCGATATTCTTTCAGCACTTTCTCATACCTTAATAACTTCCTGTGGTTGGGATTTATTTTCCTTCCAATGTGCCACAACATTAGGGAATATAACACGGTCACCAGATTTGCCTGATATTCGCCGCTCTCATACCTACAAAAATCTCGAGGCAGCAATGTTAAGCCAGGAGGGTTTTCAAACCACAGCACATATGTTTGTAACCAGTATGCTGTTCGAGCAGCATGGGTTAACGATGTAGTTCTGAAAGCATATCGGAAAATACTAACTCTCAACATCTCCCACATTTGAAACATGGATAATGGCTTTGCAGTGCTATAGACGGAAGTTTGCCAAGATAGATATAAAAATGGATAGCTTGTCAGGCGCCTGTGAATATTTTATCTGTCGATATTCCCATTTGCAGCGCGTTTCCGAAACAAAAGCATTATCGCTCTCTGGGTTGAAAGTTCATGGAAAGCATTTTCGGCGGCAGCGAGAAGTTTGTGCTAAACCAGGGACTGTTTGTTTTAATTGAATATCATTTTAGATGATTTTATAGATGTAATAACAATAATGATCTGATAATCATATTTTAACGTCAACACATTTCCAGCAGTGAGCATAAAATTTATAAATGGAAATAGAATAAATGTCATATATCAACATGGAGTTTGTTACTATAGTATTTCTACTTTTTCTATCATACAATTATATAAATAGGCAGAGAAAGTATTGCAATTACTTATAATGCTTTTTTGTCCCCTGATTAGCAAAAAAGTATTCTTGAGAAAAAAAACCATCTGCGTGCGCGTTTTGTGTGCGTGTGATTAGCATAACTCAAAATCGAAAAGTCGGATACATATAAAGTGACTATGCAGTAAATGAAAAATGTCACCTTAAGTTTTGCTTTTCTAAAAAACGGTTCTTAACCATTTCAATAGAATACTTTGACGTACAGATAAGGAATAAAATGAATATCAGCCCACCTCCGTGGTGTGGGGATAGCTTGCGTTTCTCACATTCAAGAGTTCCGAGTTCGAATCTAGTTATGGTGTGTTACGAATGATATTTATATAACTATGAATCTAGGGGAGGTAGACAATGGACTTATGAGAGAAAATGTAGAAGATAATATGTGTTAAATCACTTTTTCCTGTAGCTTTAGATATTTAGGAAATATTTCCTTTGTTATCCAAATTCCAGTCTACACACTTCTGAAATGTTATGTCCCTTCTGTTTCTTATTAGGACACGCAAAGAGTATTCAAAATATGAACTCTAGCATACATGTAGCAAGCTTCATTTGAAACATTTGATTATCTTACTATGCCCTGAATGCTATCATAGATACAATATAATATACATTGGAAGCTTTTCGATTAACAAGAAGTGGAAATACAATTTTTACGAATAATTTCCCAAATAGACACGAAGGTACATTATAGAGGGTAGAGAAAGTCGTACATCGTATTTTTTTATCACTAGCCTCGTCAGTCCAAAATATAAGCACATCTTTAACCAAAGAATGATATGATCCTAGAATACAATGTTATATACCACCTGATACGGGAAGGTGATATGGTCAGCACTAACTTCCCCATCTGGAATATTGGTTTACGTCACCTTTACATCATACTACCGCAGTCTCAAAAGCTGTGTGGGTACCGGTCCCATAAATGGACCGAAAAATTCAAACCCTCTTCGAATCCACATATATTCCGCAGATACGAAGGTACCCTCCATTCCATTATGCCAAAAGCCTTGAAAACGACTGACTTGGAATAACATTCTAGTCCGCCCTGTTTATTTGTCAATACATCCAAGTGTGAGAGAGTACCAGAAGAATCAAAAACAAAAGTGGCAAGATGTGTTCCCCTCGCGCAAGCCCTAGGCGGACCCCAAAGGGGGTGGTGGCCATTTAGGTCTCACAAAAAAAGAACAGAGCATTGGAAGTTGCGGCACCAGATGTGTAATATCCACAAGATATGGTGGACAGCGGAAAAGAAAAATGAAGTTTAATTCATTGTAAGAGCAATAGCTTGTGATGGTAGTTGTAAGTGCGGGAAACTAGTAGCAAACGCAGTAGCATGACAGATACATGTACAGGAGTACCCAGTTCCGGTGGAAGTAAAACTGCACCAGAATGAAGGGCAGCAACGGATAATAGGATTTTACCAGGACTCAACGATGAACGAGATAGTGGTTGGTACCCTGGTGATTAGGCGTATACTTTATTTAAGAATGCCTACGCACGATTGTGCTTTGTTTGCTATCGACATTGAACGTGGAGGATAGTTATCGCCACCGTGGTTTGGAAGCCCTGAATTCTGCTGGTAGCTTGAAGTTACGCCACTGCCGCTCGCTCCTCCTGGATTATATAGCAGGTGAGGCAGCTGCGCCTATTTATTTTTCAACTTATGCAACGTGCTAAGCAACATACGTGATTACGCCTTTCTTGAATGCCTTCTAATGGCTGATTTGCATAATACTTTATACAGGAACGATACATAACTCAGTGCATAAATGTTTTACGGACAGAATGCAATCGCTATGTATGTTGATGCAATAAACATCCCAACCTGACACTGAGAGCTCCAGTAGCAATTTTAGCCAATTTTACAAACTTTTATTCTTTAGCGTACATCCATGCACTCCTTTGAAAACGCTCCTGAAGGAACAACCTACCACATGCATCGTGTGACAAAACCATTTGAAAACAAAATGGCAGATCTACGCAGTGCGACCAATTGGATTTAAGCCGTTAGTAAAGGTACAGCCTTGTCAAAAATGTTAAGTATTAGGCAGATAATTTCTCTTATTTCACAAACTATGGCGAATTTCAGATCATACAGTAATTGTAATGACTGATGCATTTTATTTGTTTGAATTAAAACTACCAAACCGAACTCAAAACACTGTATGACGCTCGAAAAAGCGTATAAAGATTCGAGATTTGGTCTAGTTCTGCGATTACTAATTCGTATAGGAACCTCAGTTCGCAAGGTAGCATTGGCCCACTGTATTATTATGGTTGCTTTTTTTTACACTGTGCTACTTTAATTCGGGTTCAAATCCTTCGGGTGATTTCAAACTTTTTATTACTTTTTGTTTTATCTCTTTTTTATAATTTGATATTACAATATAAATAACATTTTGATAACATTATAACTGTGTACAAAATAGAATAATTGTCATGTATTCCACCGCAAAGCCCAAAACATATACGGGCACACTCATACGTGAAGAGTGCAGGCAGATTACACCGCGCATGTTACAGCATGCAAGAAGGTATCTCAGGCAACGTACACAAATGTGCATTGATGAAGGGGGTCGTCATTTTGAACATTTACTTCGTTGATGAAATCCACGCTCTTTGGCAATTTATTATTCTGTTTTCCCGTGAACTTAGCACATTTACAACTCCTTTATCAATAGAAGAAGTGAAACCTACGGTTTAAACATGACACAAAAACTGTCGTATTTAATATATTCGATATGCGTCCAAGAGAATGAAAGCTAACTACGTAACACGGTTTACAACACCAGATACAGTACAGATTATTAGGGTAAACATCATATTCAATTATCTGTTTGTAATTCTTATGTCTGTGACTCACAGGAGAGCCAGTAACAAAAATAAATAAGTTAGTACACTAAAATACATAAAATAAACACAAGGAGAGACAGAGAAAAAAAACCAAAACAATTTTATGCTTATATCATATTCGAACCCCCGAAACTAACCTTTACTTCACCACATTCCGGCAACCAAATCACTCAGCTAGAACTCAAGTAGTTTATCCCGCTCTCCGAAAAAATGTTCCTCTATCTTCTTGCAAGCATTATACCCATGAAACTCGTCTTTTTTTAAGGCTTTCGCAGCTCTTCGGTTCTCACTCAGCCCTTTAATAGGGATTGCGTATAGTATCAAATAGAAGGGCAGAGCTACAACAACAGTTTGTTTGCTAAAAGGGTCAATGTTTTCACATTAGACTATAAACTGCGGGTTGCATAGATACGAATACATAGGGACAGCTGACTCACCTGGTATATTGCTTGGTAAAGATGCTGTCAATTGCCAGGATCATATCAGGGTCGCCGGTATGCGGAAGTTTGAGCCGCCGGAGTTCTTTAACATGCTAGTAAATCTAATTTGCGCTGTCGCTTTTAAGTATACGTTAAAACCAATGTCCTGGGCCAGATTTGAACCCGCGACTTGGAATCAGAAGGCCAGCGAGTAGAAAATATAGGAGTGAGCGAGCGCAGTTTTGCGTTTATTAGGGAAAGGATAGGGAAAACGAGGGTAGATGCCACGGTTCATTCTACTGCTTCGCCAAACTAACTGAGGCACATAGACCGACTCCCCCTTGGAAATAACATGTGCTTGGAAGTAAGTGTTCTTGGAAGTCATGTACTCGGCTTTAGTGCAGGTGTGGTTGCTGTGGTGAAATCATTAATTATACTATGATCCGGTGTGGGTGAGGAGTAAATGTGGGGGTGTTGTGTGGCGCTCGCTGAGGCGCATGTTGAGCTGGTGGAAGCCTTCCTCCAGGGACTGAAGGAATGAGGTTACTGCGTGGAATTGCTGTTGGTGGTTGGAGAAGGTCTGTTGAGTAGAGGTATTGGAGGTCCTCGAATCCAGTTTTAATGCTCCTGAGTCGAGGATTCAAACCTCGGAATGAAGACTGAAGACGGAAATGGAGATGGTGGTTATGGCTTCCTCGATGTTGCATAGACGGGTCAGGAGTTTCAGGACATCCACGTGAAGGTCGTGGATCGTCTCTCGCGGGGTGAGGTCGGCTGTCGAGACTAGTGATGCTAGCAACGAAGGGGAGTCAGCTGTCTGATCCTGGCGTTACATTGCACTGCGGTGGCCTCTCGATGATAAGACAGAGAGATAAAGTGGGCTCTGTGCCTGGGTTTCATAATGGTCGAGGCCATTGCAGGTGGCGCAACCACCACTTTGTCCCCACGCTGGAATCGCCATTGACTTCTTACTAGACAATATTTCGCGGGCCTGTTGGTGTGTGTCCCTCAAGAGATCTCTAAACTAAAAGTTTATACGTCCTTACTCCATCACATGACCTTTTCCCTGACATAACGCAGTGTTTCCCCATTTGGTTTTTCTATAATGGAATAAAGAGGTTTTCCCATTTTGCTTGCACACAAAAGAAGGGCAAATTTCTCCGGACCATAAACTTGCGCATACTCGAGCAAACACTATTTGTAAGAAATTATGTCTGACCAAGCCCACCTTATACAGATCAAATATTACAAGTTATAATCAGTATTTACAGTTATTTGATATTGTATTTCATGATACATACCAAATTAAGCATCATAAAAAGGTATACAAATTAAATTGTACAGGGTTCAATAGCGTAATCCTGCCTCATATGCCCCAACCGTAGGAGAGTAAATAATTAATGAAACTTATTTGTTATTGCTTCATCTCCAGACGATTCTTTCCTCTGTTTGATGCTTCTGTATCAATTTATCTTTACATAAAATTATACACTCAATATTTTCCTGAATTTTGGCAATTATATAATTTTAAATATAGAATGATTTTTCTTTCATTCTACTTTTGTGCTTGCACAAGGCTTTCTTGTGGAGAGTTGAGCACGTATACTTCTCGAGTCAACTTGACAGCTGGAGTATGCTCCGTCATGTACGAAGTAAAGGAATTCTAATGTTTATGTTTCCCCTTTATAGCGTACACTGCACTCCCAATATCGATTCGAGTCTGCTCCCAATGACACTTTTCACTTGTGGCCTTCAAGACGAAATTGCAATAACGTTTCTTCGATAACACACATATACACTTTAAATAACCCTTATTTATGTAATGTGCGTATACATGAAATCACAGATGTTATATTTGTTTCCCTTTTCCGTAATTTTCAGCGTTATGCGCAAGTAGATTACGCCAAAAAAGAACAAAAAGAACAGAGTTTAAAATTTAATTTCTTCCCTCCCAAAATATTGTCTCATTCCCGAAGCAATACTGATTTTAAGCTCAGTCCATTAGCAAATTGCAGTATGGAAGTAAAATCTGTTTATGGAGCAGATATAATTATAATAATGTCATGATCAGTATCAAAAGGTTCTTACGTGTCAGTACTGCATCCTTTATTCACGACAAATAGTGCTCTATATATTTTGTATTCTAAGGTATTGTTTCTTCAATGCATTTCACATCAACTTATCCTTGACTAACAGCAAATCGCGAAATGGCGCCTTGAGGTTTTCCGCGTTTTAGTTTCATTCTCCAATTTGCTTTTATGGATAGTTATGCTTAAGTTAAATCTTGCCGACTTTCACTTCTGGGATCCTTCTATCTATATTGATGCATAATTTCCCATTATCTCTACTGTCTTGAACATGACCGTTGGTTGCCAGAAAAATTAACAATGTTTCGATCGTCCGAAAATAATTGACCAAACTGATGTCTTTGTTGTTACACAAGATGCGGAGAAAACAGTAATTGGTTACGAAGGACAGATTCACAAGAATGCTCTGAGGCCTGTAATGCGAACATGTGTACAATTTTATGCCGATGTCATTCAAAGTCTTGACGACCTTGTTACTAATGGTGGCTTTATCTATCAAAATTACCTCCATCTTCCTCTGTTCCGATACATTCTGGTTCAAAATCTTATTGAGACGTGAGGCACTTGTGATACTCCCCTAGAGGGCATCTCCCTGTGGCGGTTCATGGTGATCAGCACTGGCATTGTCTCGCATTAGTGTCATATACATACGCAATATTTAAAGGTTTTGCAATCTGACATGCATCACTGGCGGCAATAATCTTGGGTATTTTATGTTTTAACCTTGGGGTATACAGACGTTCCTCTACCAAAACGCTGTTCTATCTGTGCGTGAATATGATAATGTGAGATAATACACTTCAATCATTTTCCTTTCCCTACTTTGTGGTACATATGTTTTCCAATGATGCACTTCGCGACCAAATAACTTATATAATGTCCTGTTCTTCACGCCTAAAGTGCTTTTTATATTTATGTGTATTTCGGAAGCATTCATAATTAATTCCAGTATTTTCACAACTTCTGTTTGTTTACCATGATATTATTTTTTTCAAATCTCTTTTTATCCATTAGAACTTCCAGATTCCTGAGAATAATCTCTCTCCTTGGACATCCGCTACGCTTGGGGATTTCTACATTGTAGTACGGTCTGGATAGTAAGTCGTTGTATATATTCCTTGCACCTGGGCTATGTTTTATTCCAAAGAAGAAGGATAAAATTACATGGATGTGTCGAAATTGAAGTAGGTTATGTTAGAAGTTGTAGTTTAGTTCGTATGTTGGGGAGCCGAACTTCAAGCAGTTGCAACCGCACCTATGGTAAAAACAAAAATAGTTCCGGTAGCTTTCGCCCCAAGTTTAAAAATATTAACTTTGCAATTTGATTGTTTCTTTAAATATTATATATTTATGTTTTTCACGGCTGGGTCAGCATTATTGTAGACATGAATTTCTTTGCGAGATGTGGTGCGGCTGAAGAATGTAGACTTACACAGATTATAATTTTTACTTCACTCCTTTTATTAATTCTTGACACGATTTAAATAACACTTCACTTATAAAGAGAGTTGTGAAATTATTTATTAATTACTTGCCGTTTTTAACACGCAAACTATTTTTGTCTCACACTGAATACGTATTAAACTTCTCGCGGACGCGTCTCGCGTCCGGTTAGGAACACAGTCTACAGGAAACTGACTTCTGAATTTGTAAATTTTGCTCCATTTCAGTTTCTGATTGGCTAATTCTGCTCCAATAGAATACTTTTATTTAACTTAAGCTTTCTTCTGGTTGTTAATTGGCTATTTAATAAACTGCCTCAAAAATTACATTACTGTTGCTCCAAGAACGACTAGTAGCATTATTAAACTTTCTAATTCATTATTGCCTCAAGATTACCTCATTGTTACCTCATTGTTAACTTTTAACCTATTATTCTAACAGCTCCTACATTATTAATTTACGTAATACATTCACACAACAATATTGAACAAGTACATAATAATATAAACATTAATACAATGACTGTTACATACATCTTTATATATTTTTAAATACACATATTGCTTTAAGGCGGGCTGATATTATATTTTATATTATATAATTAGACTGAAATCATTTAAGTGTAAAAATACTGCCTCAAAATACTTTTGCGTGCTGGTGAGTTTGTATTTTGCATAAAAGAAAGTCTTATGTGGTCTGTAAGGATGGTTACTTTTTGGCTGTACATACAGGTCCTACCAAAAGTTTAAGGACACCCATTAAAATTTTGAAAACTTTTATTCTAAGAACACATTACGTTATACATTATTACATATTTGTTACGCATTGCTTCAAACTTACATTTGATGCAGTAATTTGTATCACAAATTACTTAAATGTAAATAATGATTGTAATATGAATATGCATTTTTATGTGACATTGATTTCAGATGTTTATTGATTGTAAATATTGTTGGGAAGTAAATTTATAATGCCTTACTGAAACTGTCAATAATAGCGCGCAATAATGCAGAGAGGGGGGGTGAGCTGTTTATCATTATTGGAAACGAGGAAGTTACGTAATGTTGGCGCGTTTTTCGGTAGAAACTTCTGGAATATTTTCTCCCTAAAGCATATGTATTCATAATTTTCATTGGATATTAAAATAGACGCTAATGTTGGCGCGTTTTATTAGCCAATAGTAGTTCAGTTATAATATTTAGGCGTATCTGGATGCAGGAGTATAAATAGGGTAGGTTAGAGGTAGCTTCATGCTCAGTTCATCAAAATTCTTTGTGCACTACACGTCGTCCTCAGTCAGTCAATTCGTCGAAAGTATTTGTACGGCAAACGTCGGGTATAGATTCACAAGTTACGCGCAGCAGAATTATGAAAGATCTAAAGTGTTGTAAAGTTAATTATACAAAAGGTTGAAGTACGTGGATTAAAAGTGATTAGTAAGAAGTTATTATAACAGTTTCAGTTTGGCGAGTGTTAAGATCAATGTATAAATGTGATAGTTAACGTGTTTGACAATAAATGTGTAAAACAAATTTCTTCATCAGTGTTATATTTGGATAAAAGATTCCTTTCCGTTTACACACTCTGATTCAAGAGACATGTTCGACTGAGAAATAATAGCTAGCCGGAGGACAGTAAACAAAACTTATAATTCTTTCAAACACTAATACTACCAACTTGTAGATGGAGCTACAAACCGAACAAATGAATGACGTCATAAGATGGCTTCAACGCGTGATGTAAACAAACATTATAAGAAATACCACATCAAATTGGCTACCACAACGTGGGGCTACAATTAATGTTAAATAAATACAACATTAATACCGTCACAAATTGGCTCCCAAACGTGGGGCTAATAAATACAAACATATACAAATAATGTTACAACAAATTGGCACCCAGAACGTGGGGCATAGTGACCAGGAAAGGAACACGATGACCAGGAAAGGATCAGCATAACCAGGAAGGAGCAGAGTGACCAGGAAAGGAACCAGGACGTGGAACGAATGCAGCAGTGAAATGATCTACAAGACGCAGATTCCAGAAACAACAGGGACGACAGACTACGCGGATGATTGGACATCGTAATTCCGAGATTACAAAGGCAACAGGGAAATTCAAACTACAGGACAACAAAACGACGCAGATTCATCGAAGCGACATACAAATCTAGGAGAGAGGGGCAGGAAGCTGGACATCAAAGCAACAGCAACAGACAGCATCACAAAGGTCAGAGTATCGTAATTTTTTTTTACAAAACGAAATTGTAACCTTCAAATGTACTTAAGGAGTGGTAGGATAAAGAAAATAATGGCTACTAATAATATTGAAGAAATAATTATGGAGGGAGATAATGTAACAGTTAGCTGTAATTCAATACAGGTTACAGATAATAGCCCAAACAATGTAGGATTTGAGGGTGAAAATGTTAGTGCAGAAAGTCAGAATAGAATAGCAGGAAATGTTAATTTTGATGCTAGTATGATGATGGAAATGATAAGAAGCTTTGGTGAAATACTAAATAAGAGTGTAGAAAAAAACAGGGAAGATATGCAAAAGAGTCATAGGGAATTAAGGGAAGATTATTGGTAAAACTAATGAGAAATTAGAAGACCTAAGTCGAAATAATAGAGAATTAAGGGAAGAAATTTGTAAGAATAATGAGAAATTAGAAAAGAAAATAGATCAAAACAGGGAAGATATGCAAAAGAATAATGAGAAATTAGAAAAACTAACTCAGGATATGCAAAAGAATAATAGGGAATTAAGAGAAGATATTGATAGGAGTTTAGAACAAAAACTAGATCAGAATAAGAGAGAATTAAGGGAAGATATTGGTAAGAGCTTAGAACAAAGCAGGGAAGAAATTGAAAAGAAATTCATGGAGCTAGATAGTAGTATGATGAGAATGAGAAATGAAAATCAGGAAATGATAGCAAATGAGATAGGCGAGGTTTCAAAGAAAATGTCAGAAATGAGCAGGGAAATATCAAACCAAAAAAGTGAGGTTAATACTAAGTTTGAACATGTTGATGTAAAATGTACAGAGTTAGGTAGCCGAATGATTAGCATTTCAAGTGAGTTAAGAGAGATGATGGAGGCTACAAATGCAGATTTAATTCAGGTGCAAGTTAATTTCAGAGGGGAAATATCTGAAATTCAGAAGGAGTCAGAAACATAGAGAAATAAATTGTCTGAAGAAGTTAAAGATTTGTCTAAAGATTTAAATCAAAAGCTAACTTCTGAAATTAACAAACACCAAGCTGTTCAAAATGGGAATAATAAAAAATTAGAACAGACAATAGAAAATCTGCAAGGTACTGTAAATAGGTTAGAATTGAATTCAAGGGCAAATATATGTGATGTGAATGTATCAGATGTACAAAATAATGATAGAGGTAGTTCCTCAGGTATGACAAATATTGTGAGTGATGCGGCAGCTTCATCTATAGCTAATGCTGAAACTCAGAGTGCACAAGTAACACTAGAGTATTTAAATATGGGAGTAGGGAATTTGCAAAATTACAATCATATCTTAAGTGATTTTCCACTTCCAAAATTTAATGAAAACTCCAGTCCAGTACAGTTCATTGCAGAATTATCAGAGTATTTTCAAATTAAAAAGATACCTGAAGCATTGAAAATGATAGTTGTCAAAAGATGTTTGGACCAGAAAACTTTAGATTGGTTACAAATGGTATCAGGGGGTGAAATTTCATATGAATCCTTTAAGAGGTTATTCATGAACAGATTTTGGAATGTTACGGTACAGCACAGAATTCGAGCAATGCTTAGTCATGGGCAGTTTAATCCACGAGAGGGAATATCAATGACTGATTACTTACTGAAACATGCAAGTCAGGTTAGGAACTTGTCACCTCCAATCAATGAGGAAGATTTTGTGAGTTTGCTCGCAAGGCATTATCATTTAAGGATACAAAATTACTTATTAATTGCAAAACCACGTAGTATCTATGAGATGACTGAATTAATGACAGCTTTGGAACAACAGGAAGAAGATATATCTCGGGAGTGGGAACATAGATTTTTAGATGTGCGAGATAGAAGAAATTACCAAGGTAGTTATCAGCAAAGTAGAGGACAAGGCAGGCGTCATGAAAATAATACCAGACAACGGTATCAATCATACGTTCCACAGTTTGAAAGATCGAGGATAGATGGGAGACCAGGTCGACAGGAACAAATAAATTATGTCAGGACAGAAAGATTGCCTGAAAGAGGGCAAAATTATGGAAGGCGGTACATTAGACAAAGGGGAAATTTCACTCACTGGAGGGAAAACAATAACCTGGAAAGATCTGAGGAACGGCAAGAAAATTATGTGCCAAGGGGACATAATTTAAGAAATCGAGAATTTCGAACTCGAGGAAGGGGAACTCAAAACAATGGTAGCGACAATGAGATAGATTTAGCGCCTGTTAGGAATGGCAGTCCCGTACGTGAACATGGAAATAACCAGGAAAACTGTTAATAGACTCCTGTGTAGTAGGTTCTCAGGACGTCTTTAATAATTCAGTATCCATTACCAATACAAATAATATGCCTACACACGCACCCTGTAATAAGATTACAGCAACAAAAGATAAGGGAGAAAATTTTGAGTCACCTCATGTTAGGATGGAAATTGCGAAGAAAGAGATCATTGCAAATATAGATTCTGGTTCGTCAGCTTCAATTTGTTCACAGAAATTTTACATAAATTTGATAAATGAAGGTAACAAAATTATGGCTCTTCCCACTAGTAATTTAGTTTGTCGTGTTGCAATCGGAAGAACGACACAGGTCATAAAAACACAAGCTCTACTTAGCATACTTATCGGCGGAGAGAATTTTGAGGTTATGTTTCTAATTGTAAACCATCTGATTTGTGACAAAATTATAGGATGTGACTTCCTACATGAATATGAAGCAAGTATAGATTTTAAACATGAAGAGTTAAGAATGACAAAAGACGATAGAGAAATAAGGGTACCATTTATAAAAGAGAAAGTTTCTGTAATCGAGATGACAAAGGATGAGAAAAATCTTTGTGACCAAGAGTTTTTTGTGCAAATAACAGAAACTGATAGAAATAGTCAGATAAAGCAGGTAGTCACAGAATATGAAGGGAATACCACGCCATATTTTCAACAGCTTGTAGAAATGCCAGAGAAAGTAGTGGAATTTACAATCCAAACAAAAGACGACCATGTGAGCGAGACAGACAACAGCTGGAAAAAGAAGAGAAATGAGGAAATAATACACAAGTGTGAAGAAGCTTATAATATTACGGTAATGCAAAAACAAATCCTTCATGATGTTTTGATGAACAATAGTTCAGTATTTAGTAATATCCCAGGCAGATGTAATGTATATCAGCATACATTTCAAGTAGAAGATGTACCACCATATAGGCACAAGTATGACAATTTACCTATAAGTCTTCGAGATAAAGCTAGACAATTAATAAATAGCATGTTAGAAAATGGGATTATTGAGCAAAGTAATTCTCAGTATATAAATTCTATCTGCTGGAGTATTAAACGAGATGGTAGTTTGAGATTAACTTTAGACTGTAGATATGTCAACAAGTATATGAAGCCAGATCATTTTCAAAGTGAGGGAATTGAACAATTAATTACGAAACTTTCAAGAGGGAGATTTCTGACATCCATTGACCTCACTGCTTCATATTGGCAAGTGGAATTAGATCCACAAGTGCGTGATTACACTTCATTTCAATACTCAGGGATCCAGTATCGTTTTTGTGTAAATCCTTTTGGTTTAAAGAACTCAGGATGTGGATTTTTGAGAGCCATTCACAATATCTTTGGAAATTCTGCAGATGACTTTTTAATAAAGTATATTGACGACTTCCTAATCATCAGTCAAACATTTGAAGAACACATGAATAATGTCCACTATGTGTTAAATAAACTGCAACAACATGGTATGACTGTGAACATACAAAAATCAAAATTTTGTGTCAAGGAAATAAATTTTCTGGGTTATGTAGTGGATGAACGAGGTATAAGACCTGATCAGAAAAGAATAGAAGCAATAATGAAAATTCCACCACCAAAGAACGTAAAACAAATTAGACGTCTCTTAGGGGTATTGAACTTTCAGAGTAAGTTCGTACCAAGATATTCGGCTGAAATAGAACCACTGCGGCAGCTACTCCGAAAGAACAATAAGTGGAGATGGACAGAGGAGCATCAAAAATGTTTTGAGAGAGTAAAAGAACTCTTTACTAAGTCCATATTGCTCGAGAGGCCCAGAGAAGATTTGGAATATGAGATTTATGTCGACGCATCAATGCAAGGATACGCCGGAATTTTAGGACAGCGAGACATCAACAATGACTTTCACGTCATTAGTACAGCTTCTAGAGGACTTACAAATATTGAGCGGAATTCTTCAGTGACTCAGCTAGAAATTGGAGCACTATATTTCTCATTAGTTCGTTTTAAAACCTATATTTATCAGCAATAGGTGAAAGTGTATTCAGACCACATCAGCTTAACTTTCATACAACGGTGTATATTATGTAGTGGAAAACTTGCTAGATACATTCATGCAATATCTGCATTCGATATTGAGATTATACACATTCCTGGCAAAAATAATACCTTCAGTGATTTGCTATCAAGATTGAACTACAACCCACAAATTCACGAAAATATTGAAAGGCCTAGAAATGAAGTCAAAATATTGACAATTGAAATTCCTTTAAGCAAAGAAATGATGAGAAAATTGAAAAACATGGGGGAAATTCAAAATGAGGACGCAAAATTATTTGAACTTAATGAAAATGCACCACTAATTGAAGAGGCAAAGAAAGAAATTGTAGCAATTCGGGATGGGACATTATACAAGAAGCATGGAAAAGTAATGCCTAGTTGGAAGGTAATGGTTCCGAAAAGCATGGAAAACGAACTAATTAAGAATTTTCACGAAGGGTTAGCACACTCAGGGACGGACCGGACAACTTCTATGATTTTAGAGAATTTATACATATCCAAATTGCGTCATAAAGTTCGGAAATTTATATCGTGCTGTAACCTGTGTCAGAAGACAAAGCAAATAAATACAGCATATGCATTTGAGACTAATTCGGTTATAAGGGATAAGCCGAGATGTGTAATTAGTATTGATATTCATGGTCCGATGCCTCCAAGTCAATTTGGAAACAGATATATATTTGTCTGTTATGATATATTCAGCAAATATGTAAGAATTTACCCGTTGAGAAAACCTACAGGTTTAGCATGTTTGAAGAGACTACTCAAATCATATGTGATAGAAGAAGGACCTATCCAATCTGTATTGAGTGATAATGCTACGTACTTCACAGGAAAAAAATTTATGGACGGACTGAAAGAAAATGGCATTAAACAATATCTTTCGTCAAGATACAGACCGAACTCCAACCCAGTGGAGAGGGAAATTAAGGAAATTTCAAATTATTTAAGGGTGCTGTGTCATCGAAAACAAACGCAATGGTATGGATACGTGAATTTCGTTCAGAATCTACTAAATGAAACCGTAAACAATGTGACAGGATACAAACCATGTGAACTTAAGGTAGGAAAGAAGATCAATACAATGTGTAAGAAAATTCCAGAAGCCATTCCAGATGCGCATTCAATACCACAAACAGAAGAAGAGATGTTCCGAAAAGCATTCGAGAGGATGAAGAAAAAGGCCATAAAAAGAAAAATTAAACATGAAGAAAAGAAGAGAAAGGAATGGAGGATCAAAATAGGAGATTTAGTTTTGGTTAAAACCAAGAAGTTGTCGGATAAGGCAAATAAACTTTATTGGCGAATGTTTCTCAAATACCATGGACCATATGAAGTTGTTGAAGTATATGGAACTAATACATATGAGTTATGTAATCCAACAACTCGAAAAAGCATAGGAAAGTTCCATATTGAGATGCTGAAACCATACAACAATGAAGATCAAGGTGAAACACAAGACAAAGATGATAAATAGTAAATGCTGGATAGTTAAAGACGAAATGCAGAGCAATTTATTGGAACGTAAGAGGGTTAATTATATATGTATGTCATCAGAAAGGAGAAATAAATTTTGGACATGACTAAATATTTAAGAGGAAAATAACATTTTATAAGTAACTGAACATGTGAAATAAAGCATGATGTTATATTAAAGTAAAGTACATAAATACTATTCCAAGAGTATTGTGAATAAAGTACAAAATAACAAGAATGGGTAAAAATAATAACAAAAAAACAAAAAAAATAAACAAATACTTATGTAGCAAACAGAAAAGGTGAAACATTGTCTAGATTTAAGAGATGTAAATATATTTGTGTAGAGGGTGAATATATTAGTAAAAATGTATAGTAATTACAAAAATTCTTAAATGTATAAATTTTTGTCAATAACTTAAAGAAAGTAAACAATTTCGTAACAGTAATTAAATAATTCAGGGTACAGTATTTGCTATAAAAAAATTGTAATGTTAGGTAAATGTCAAAACACATTAGACCAGAGCCAGTAAATAGTGGCGAGATTAAGACAGAACATATGTCGTGTGTTAAATGCGTGTGAAGTGTACAGTGAAAGTGATAGCGTGTGTTCCAAGATTTAGGAGACTAAAAACCCAATTATAAAATTTCCAAACAAGTTGTAAATATTTATAATTATGTTTCTAGTGGGGCATATGATGCAGTAATTTGTATCACAAATTACTTAAATGTAAATAATGATTGTAATATGAATATGCATTTTTATGTGACATTGATTTCAGATGTTTATTGATTGTAAATATTGTTGGGAAGTAAATTTATAATGCCTTACTGAAACTGTCAATAATAGCGCGCAATAATGCAGAGAGGGGGGGTGAGCCGTTTATCATTATTGGAAACGAGGAAGTTACGTAATGTTGGCGCGTTTTTCGGTAGAAACTTCTGGAATATTTTCTCCCTAAAGCATATGTATTCATAATTTTCATTGGATATTAAAATAGACGCTAATGTTGGCGCGTTTTATTAGCCAATAGTAGTTCAGTTATAATATTTAGGCGTATCTGGATGCAGGAGTATAAATAGGGTAGGTTAGAGGTAGCTTCATGCTCAGTTCATCAAAATTCTTTGTGCACTACACGTCGTCTTCAGTCAGTCAATTCGTCGAAAGTATTTGTACGGCAAACGTCGGGTATAGATTCACAAGTTACGCGCAGCAGAATTATGAAAGATCTAAAGTGTTGTAAAGTTAATTATACAAAAGGTTGAAGTACGTGGATTAAAAGTGATCAGTAAGAAGTTATTATAACAGTTTCAGTTTGGCGAGTGTTAAGATCAATGTATAAATGTGATAGTTAACGTGTTTGACAATAAATGTGTAAAACAAATTTCTTCATCAGTGTTATATTTGGATAAAAGATTCCTTTCCGTTTACACACTCTGATTCAGGAGACATGTTCGACTGAGAAATAATAGCTAGCCGGAGGACAGTAAACAAAACTTATAATTCTTTCAAACACTAATACTACCAACTTGTATATGGAGCTACAAACCGAACAAATGAATGACGTCACAAGATGGCTTCAACGCGTGATGTAAACAAACATTATAAGAAATACCACATCAAATTGGCTACCACAACGTGGGGCTACAATTAATGTTAAATAAATACAACATTAATACCGTCACAAATTGGCTCCCAAACGTGGGGCTAATAAATTCAAACATATACAAATAATGTTACAACACATTGCAGTTGTTTTTAATATTTTATTGCTCCTCTTTTGGCTTTCAAACAAAGTTTTATTCGTTTGGGCATGCTGTTCACAAGATTCCTACACTCTTGTATGGTAATATTGTTCCAAGATACGGAGTTCCTCTCGAAGTTCTTGGCGGTTTTCGGTCTGCAGGCAGCCACTCCTCTACAAATTATGTTTCACAGGTTCTCAATAGGATTGAGATCAGGGTTTTTGCTTGGCCATTCCAAAAGTGGTATTTAATTCTCTTGGAACCATTGCGCTGTCATTGCTGATTTGTGGCAGGGTGCATTATCCTGCTGATACACAAAGTATCGGCCATGGAGCTTTTCTGCAGAAGGGAGCATGTTGTCCTGCATTGTAGAAATGTACTCTCTGGAGTCCATGGAGCCGTCAACGAATCTTAAAATCCCAGTTCCATTTGCAGACATACATCCCCAGATCATAACTGCATCACCACCACCTTGAACAGCTGGCGACAAACAGGCTGGGAGAAATCTCTCAGTAGTTGTACGCCTCACACGAACTCTCACCCCATCTTTCCATTCCCCAGATCTTCTTACTTCTGTATCAAATCCTTAGATTTCGGCGAGAAATTGCGCTCAGAAGAGGTTGTTCCCGAAGTCTACGAGAACAAGTCATTGGTGAGACTGTTTTTCCAGTTCTTTCTTGACATTCCCTCTGTATTTTTGGAATAGAAGCCTGCCGATCACGTTTGGATATAATTGCTAAGGTCTTATCCTCCGGGCTGACGTAACCCTTGGTCTACAACTTCGCTCTAGGTCTGAAACGCTGCCGCTTTTCTTATATATTCCTACTGTCTGTGCCACACAAGTTTTACTTATCCCCAGTTGAGTTGCAATATCTCTATATGAGTTACCGCACTTGTGGATACCAATCACTTGCCATTTTATGTCCTTATTTACACTTTTCTTTCCCATTGTTACTTAAACATCACTTTTGGCATCACAACAAAATGGAAACCACAAACCAAGTGAATGTCGTGGCATGTACAAGAAGTAACCCAAAGACTTCAGTGGTGCGCTCTGCCGTACACACCTTACACTATAAATAGACACCATTTCCCATTTCCGCTTTTGCTGGCTCTTTCATCATGGGATTAAATCTATTATCAAATAATGCTAATTTAAACTCCTTTTTCTCAATTTCTTTTAAAATTATAAACATGATGTCAATTGTTGATAAACAGCATATCATAACAATGCCATATTTATAAATGTTCCTTACACATGTGGGTTTCTCTTCAGCAAAAATGAAAATTGGCATCCTATATATTTTCATCTTCACAAGTCCACAAGTATTTAAAAATGGAGAATTTTTTTAGCTTTTCGAAAAGTGAGAAAAAAGCATAACTCCTTGAAAAATAGTGAGATTTACATAATTACTTTTTCAAAATATACGTCTTAGTAAGATAATATTTGTTACCAAACATAAGGACGCTGGATAAAATAGTTTAAGGACAGGGTGTATTTCAGTGAAATATACAGGTGTCCTTAAACTTTTGGTAGGTACTGTACATAGAATTTTTTTAAAGCGGGATACACGGTGGAAGTTTCGAAATCCATTACACATATATTTTTTTCTACTGACCTCTTGACACGCTACTGATTACATGAAATTGTCCATTTGATTCTCGTTGTCCCAGTAAATACCCAAAACCAAGACATGAGGCCTCTACATAAGCTTCATAAGGTGATCAGTCCCTGGGTCGTTCCAAATATATGCAAAGAGTTATTTTGTTCTATTAAAGACTTCCTGATGCTTTGTTTCCCATCATTCTATTTCTTAGTTCAGTAAGGTTCAGTAGTTCATATACAGGAGCTATTTCTGACACCTTTGTGTAAGTTTACTCTGAACATTTAGAATTCTAGGAAGGTATATAAGTTGCTTTAACCCTCTTGTTGCTTCTGTGCGATTTAGGTTGGGTGTGATTTCCCCTTCGCTTGCCACATCACCAGAAATTCAAACTGTTTCACTCAAAATTTGGATTTTTCTAAATTCACGGTCTTGTCTTTTCCATAACTTTCTCAGCGAATAATTTATGTGCTTGAGGTGATGTTCAAAAGCTCAATAGACGATTAAAATCATCCATGCACGGAATAAGGAATTCGTCCACCTTTTCGGCAAATATTGCATCAAATATAATCGTTAATGTCATCAGTTCGAAAGGAGCGCGATTAAATTCCCACTGTTTCACGTTTGTTAAATGCAGTATACTACTTTACATTTTCCTCCAAATTCAATCTGCCAATATGAAGATAGTAGATCTATTGTAGTCCAAAAGTTACTCGGCTGATTCTCGTAAGTAAAAATTCAACCCTTTGATTTCGAAATTTGCTTGGTGTAACATGTCGATTTAAAGTTCTTGCATTTATGGCCATGTATGTTAATTTTCTTTCAACGTTACGGGATTCACAAGTTTATAATAAGAGTTCAAATTACTCCATATATTTCGAAAGTTTGAAATTACTTCGTTGGCTTGAGACCTGAGCGAGATCGCAAGATATCTGTGGTTGTGCGTAGGAAGTTGTAAGCCTTTAACGTTTCTAGTTCCTAAGGTCGCGGGTTCAAAATAGGCGGAGAGCGATGGATTTTTTCGGGCGTTACAGGTGGCTAATTAACTCATTATTTGCAACGAATGTATACAATTCGTAATTTTCAATTGTTTCGGCTTGCGATTCATAGATATCCTGACCCTGGCCCATTGTAATAATTTGCACGGAAATACTTCAGGTAATTCAATCTCCCAAGCCGTTTAATTATTTCTTTCTTTATCTGTCCCATCCGGAATGGAATGCTATACTCTAAATCTTCCTTCCAAAAGAAAACATCTGGTTTAAAAAGTAACTGCTTGCCCTTAGTGCATATAAAATATCACATCTTATCGAAAATTATAGATCTAGTTTTCAATAATTAGGAATATAAAATCAAAATTAACAGTTACATTTTTTAAATTTAAAATTATTTGAAATTTGATTCTTTGCACTATATTTACGGCAACTTAACACACTATGTTCTTAGGTGGTAAATTTATCAATTTTAGCCTCCTATATACAGGGTGATGGTATATCCTCACGCTACACACGCTTACACTAACGAGTGCAATTTTCTTTCAGCAGTTTCAGTTTTGATTTTAGACGAGTCAGTTTAGTTGCCTGCTCCGAGTTATAGCTAAATGTGGCTAACACTTCTTCCGTCTCCAACATTTTCAATTTCGGTTCCTCACACACATACTTTTTGAATTCATACAGGATAGTTTAGATCGAATCTTAACCCTAGATTGGTTTTCAGAAGAGTTGTTATCCTATTCCTTGTATTCGCAATTCTGTTTTCCTCCCTATGTGGGCAATTTCTATAGTCCTCACTTCTATCATACCTGCGGCCATTGCACCGTGGAGGATCAAAAAAATTTCTAATTTTCGCAAAAGTTTCCTCTCCTTCCTGTGATCTTTCATCGAAATCACTAGCACATCTACAATTTTTCTGAAGTTATTCCTATTGCTTTGACTTTCTAAAGCATCTACTCTTGCTTTCCTGCCTAGGCAAAAGTAAGTTTACTTGGTGTTCTGGGATCTGTCCTGGGTTCAAGTGCTTTTCTTCTCTGTTGAACCTCGGCATCTCGGGTTCATATCTCTCCCGGATTTCTGCCTCCCGATTTCGACCTTGGTAATTTATCTCTCTCGGGAAATTTTGATTGTGGCCCTATGAGGTTTCTCTCGTGTTATTATTTTGAACGTGGCCGACATTCCTGTACCCATGTTGGCACTCAAATGCTGACATTAGGTTGATTAGTTTTGGAATACTGCAATGAATGTATATTAAAGATTTGCTCTGGAAGGTGTTGAATTACCATACTGTTGAATTCCCTTTCTTCCACAGGTGGTTGCAATAATTTACTATTTTGTACCCATTCAAGAGATAAACTAGCAATGATTAAGATGAATATTCATTATAGTGTCCATTGCTTAATGCTGCCCGGACGTATTTGTATATTTGTTGAGGAACTTTTCTTTAAAATATTAAAACAGTTATTCTCGCCTAAGGTCAATCGAACCCATTGTGGTAGTTTGTCACGCAATCCTTTTCTAACGAGAGCATCTTAAGTACTCATTGCACCTATTGCAAATTGAAATATTTTCCAAATCCGCAATGTATTGCTTAGACTTATCCCTGTCATCTGCTCAACATTTAGATTATCGATCTCATTTAGCAAATAATTAAAAAACCCACACATTTCGCATAATTTTGAGAACTACAGCTTTGAGAAGTTTCAGCCATTGGGTGTACCTGCCCATTTGCATCACTTCCTTGGTAAATACTATTGTTTTCTAATTAGTTTGAGAATCCATTCTTGTCATTATTAGTTTGAGAACCACTAACGTTAAAATTAACACTTGGTTCACAGATGTCACGTGCACAATTTCTTTGGTCAATCTCAATCCTTTTCATATGACCACTTTTTTCACTTATCTGGCTGTAAGCAACAAAAATGCGAGATTTTATTTCATGCTGAGTTGAGAGACCTTGGCTTAACATTTCGTTCAACCCTTCAAATTTATCAGTTATGATATTTTTCTAGCCCTTTATGTCGTTAATAAAACCTTTTGACTCTTTTTTGCATCATTAACTTTAATTCGATTTGTTTTGTAATGAAAACGCCTCGTCCCTTTCTTTCATTTCAGTACTCAACCGTTTCGGCTTGCTCACGCCTTTCTTTCCTACTAATTATTTCATTTTGTATCAGAACACAACTGTACTTCTACATTAGAGCTACCCTTGTCTTCCCTGGCCTGTAAATTAATTTGCCCAGACTGAATGGTATCTATTCTTTCTCCCCGTTTTGTTAAGTTTTCATTTACTATACTTTCAAATTCACCGTATTTTGCATTTAAATACCCTTTAACTTCTTAACTGATTTCTTTACTGTTACTGATAATTACTGATAGGTAACCGGCTCATTGTTCCTCCGTACAATCATGCATGCTAGTGTTTATCTGCTCTTGAACATTCCAATTGCTGGCAATGATTTCTTCTTATATGCTTTTGTTGCTATTGTTAATTTTCTCCTGCACGTTATTGTTACTGGCATTTAACTCATCTGGTTGCTCAACTGCTTAAATACACACAATATTTGATTGGCTCCTATGGGCATGTTTCGTATTTCAGCGGACCTTCCGCAGGTAGAATATTCCCGACCGTCTGTTACGTTTTGTGTTTCGGTACCTGACCTACATCTGCTTACGGGCTTTTTGCGCCTACTTCTCAGTATCAGCTGGCGATTAATTGTTTTCCTCTGGGGATGCCTAGTTGGGCGTTGACTGGTCCAATGCCACAGTATTTAACCTTACAGCCGGTGACAATCTTAAAATCATTAACTTGTATTGTGACATTGAGCATGGGTAAGTAACAGGTTGTAGTCCGTGGATGTCTCAGTTTATTCAGCGAATGCCTTAATATCTCACGCAAGCCTGTATAAACAGCGCTTTAATTGTTCATAAAAGCGCATCTCTTCAGGCAAAGCTATACAATTTGTTGAGAACTAACAGGAAACTTGCTCCATTCTGTCACTACACAAACGTGGTACTATTGGTTACACGAGAAACGCTATTAGACACACGGGAAACTAAGTTCATAATAACAGGCCTCTTTATTTCAACACATTCTTCAGGCCGACTGTGATTTTAGAGAAAGATGAGTTCGCATGTTTCTGTCCTAGGATTTAAATTAGGGGAAAAAGGTATAAATATGCGAAAACAAAAACATACCCTATGCGCAAAATCCGATACAAATCATTATGCCGCAGAATAAAATTGGTGGGTTAGCAAGAAAAAAATAGGAATTGTATTGTTTTCCAAGATCCGAATTGTGGTGCCCAAATGTAGCATGGTTAAAGGTGTATGCAAATCTTTAGTATATCTCCTTGTACAGTGCTAAAACCAAAATTTAAAACAGAAAGGTAAAATAATTCGGCCAATATATTGGCCTAGATTGCTTACTTCAGATTACTGTATAAGTATTGCATGCCGAACGGAAGCTAAATTTTTAATGTATTCTGGATTCCTACTTTGAATTTCGTGGGCTTTTCAGACATCTATAATGCATTAACCTTGTATGTGTATGTTTCCTTTACGTTTTAACCATGGAAAATGGAAATGGAAGTAATAGCGTAAGAAAAGCTAGGGTGGAAATGGACGCCTATTGTATACCGGTGGGCACGCAGTTTTCTCTATAAAACATCACTCATGAATTACATCTCCACGAAGGAGTCTTTGAAAGGCTTTCGTTGAGCGAACAATGACGAAGAAAACCCGCAACTGTGAATACATACACACATTGTTTACGAGCTCTGCGTGTTTCGAAGTGCAGTTTTTATAAATGAAAATAAGAGCAGAACAATAACCGAGTTTCTAACCTACAAGTACGTGTGGCGATCCTGGTCGAAACTGTGAGTAAGCTTGTGGCCTGTGGAGTATTGTTGCGAAAAGAATTTTACAATAACTACTAGGATAACATTTCTTTATTTGTATATTTTCATGGGATTAAGGCTATTCTTTTCACACCTCATGAGTACAAATAAAATAATCTCATGAAAAGGAAGTATTCAAGCAAAAAGAAATTCAAGCACTGTAATGGTTTAAAACGAAATAAATCAGATTATACGTTAATAGAATATTATAGAGAGAGGTGGACCACTTTTTCCGTTTATATGGGAAAAGATAGGGAAAACAAGTGTGGATGCGACGGTTCAAAGGAAAATGCGTTTATATAGGGAAGATAGGGAATACCAGGGCTGATGCTAGGCTAGACAGATGCTGAAGGAGTGAAGAATATGCTTTATACGAGAGAAATAGGGAATACGAGGAAAGATGCTAGACTAGACAGGGCGTGAAGGATAGAATATGACTTTATATGGGAGAGATAGCAAACCGAGCAGCGGTACCAGGCTAGGAGGGTTTGAATGTTAAGAGTATGCGTTTATATGGTGAGACGAGGAAAACGAAGGTAGATGTTAGGTTGAGTGAGTTCTCAAGGAGGAAAATGCGTTTATATGGGAGAGATAGGGAATACGAGTAGAGATCTGTGGTACAGCAGGGGCTGAACGAGGAGCAATGCACTTTATATGAGAGAGGTGGGGTAATATGAGGAGAGATGCTAGTCTAGACAGAGGTTGAGGGGTACAGTGTGCGTTTATATAGGGAATGTATGGGAAACGGAGAGAGATGATAGGTTATGCAGATGCTGTAGGAGGGGAATGTAGGTTTATACAGGTGAGGTAGGAAACCAAGCAGAGATGCCAGGCTAGGAGGGGGATACGCTTTATGCGGAAGAGATAGGGGAAACGTGGAGAGATGCTAGGATAGACAGAGTTAAAGGAGGAAGAGGTTTAGGCCACAAAGTCACCGCTAATTAAAGTTTAAAAATGTTTTGACACCCTTTGGCTGTATTTTCTCGACACTGAGGATGAAATCCCTCGGCGCTAAGGTTGTAAAATATATGTTAATCAATCAGGTAATGTTTGTTCATGCATACCAACAGCTAACGTTATTGAAAAAAAATCAAGGACTTATACTGCTAATGTCACGCCATCGTGCCTCTAAAGGGTTGGACGCAGACCCTCCATCGAAGTACCCCGCCGCGTGTATTTTGATTGATTAATGTAAATTAGTAAATTTTGGGTAAAACGGTTAGTATCACATGTGTTCACCGTAATTCGGAGCAGCGATTCGTACCAGAGCTATTTTAGGTAATTTCGCATGATTCAGGTAGTATCACAGGTATTTAACTCATTTTAACAGGTAATTCAGATAGCATCACTGGTATTCGTTGTAATATAGAGATTAATTAGATTATAAACATTTCTCATCCAACGTAACAACACTTTTATATACTTTTTTGTAAATCTTACAAACTTTTTATATGTTAAACAGTTAGTGTGCGAGATGGAGAGTGATAAACTGTATATCGGTTTACAGTGAAACTATAATAGAAATATTGTAAACTAACCACACACCAAACGCTCTAACCTATTCCTACCTTGACTTCTCATTGTCTACTCAATCCTATCATCGTCTAGGCAACCAACGTAACAAGACGTAACGCCACGTAACAAGACGTAACGCCACGTAACAAGACGTAAGATAACCAACAAACTTAACCGCGTAACAAGACGTAATACCACGTAACATAACAGCGTAACACAACGTAACATAAGCACGTAACCACATGACAAGACGTCACACTACGTAACATAAGCACGTAACCACGTAACAAGACGTCACACTAGATAACATAAGCACGTAACCACGTGATAAGACGTAACACAGCGTAACATAGCCACGCAACAAGACGTCACACGACGTAACATAAGCACGTAACCACGTGTCAAGGCGTAACACAGCGTAACATAGCCACATAACAAGACGTCACACTACGTAACATAAACACGTAACCACGCAAAAAGACGTAACAACACTAACAACCATGTAACCACGTATCATAACCACGTAACACGACGTAACACCCGTGACATGATGTAACGAGAAACGTAACAAGACGTAACAACCATGTAACAACGTATCATAAGCGCATAACAAAACGTAACATTACGAAACATAAGCACGTAACCACGTGACAAGTCGTAACATCACGTTACACACCCACGTAACACCACGTAACCAACACATTGCTAAGACAATCTAAGCCAACCCATCCTTCATAACTTAGACAATCAGTATACGAGGCTAGCCTAGTTTAACCTAGCCAATCCCTGGCCATCCTCTCATCATCACCACATGACAAGACGTCACACTACGTAACATAAGCACGTAACCACGTAACAAGACGTCATACTAGGTAACATAAGCACGTAACCACGTGATAAGACGTAACACAGCGTAACATAGCCCCGCAACAAGACGTCACACGAAGTAATATAAGCACGTAACCACGTGACAAGACGTAACCAAGGTAACACCACGTAACAAAAACACGTAGCACCTCGTAACATAAGCGCGTAACCACGTAACAACCATGTAACCACGTATCATAACCACGTAACACGACGTAACACCCCGTGACATGATATAACCAGAAACGTAACAAGACGCAACAACCATGTAACCACGGATCATAACCACGTAAGAAGACGTAACACAAGAACGGAACCACGTGACAAGTCGTAACATCACTTTACACACCCACAACACCACGTATCCAACCCATTGCTAAGACAATCTAAGCTAACCCATCCTTCATAACTTAGACAATCAGTGCGCCAGCCTAGCCTAGCTTAACCCATTAACGCTTGAATTATTCTTTGTTAATTTTTATTGATTTGTTAGTGTGTGATGTCTCTAAGTAACATAAATGTATTGAGTAAAATAGAAATATAAGTATTTGTTACTCAGTTTTGAATATATTTGCCGTTACCATATGGTAACGCTAGGCGCTTCCACTATCTAGTTTTATGGCGTATAATGTTCATTATGAAATTGTATTCTGAATCTTCAACAGGGTATTATTCTACTCCATTACTAAAGGTAATACTGTCAACAACAAAGGTTTAACAATTTGACCTAAGTATGAAAACATATTCTGTAATTCTGCAAAAATGCACATTATCCTATACACACATCAGTATTTTCTACATTTTAAAATCACACATAATCTATCGAGTATGAAGGGGAATAAAGCAGTTGATACACAATCCAACACCACACTACAGGCATATTGTTCTCACACTTGATTTACATTTGTCATTAGCACCTTTTTCCTCATTCCGTTGGCTGGACAAGTGGTCAGTTCTGTCAAATCTTATAAAATCTTATATGCCACCGCTAAGACATATCCGTGAAGCTGCTGGTCTTCCTACTCCTTTTGGTACAGTCTGGTATCTCTTGAGATAGATGGTAGCTATTTCTCTTTTGAAATCCAGCTGTTCTGAATGGCCACATCAAGCACTCACCTAAACAAAGGCCAGTACCAATTTTTTGTTTCGTATCCAGCAGGCATCGTTTAAGAATTCTATTTTCTCTAATAGTACCAAATGGCGGAATATCCAAAATACCTGAGAAATTAAAATTTATATTCGAAAATTTCATTTACTGACTTGTGTTCATATCTTGAATAATATGGAGAGGGGAATTCAGTAGGTCTATCTATGTCAAAATTAGCTCCTTTCTCCCATCGTTTTTCAGTTGTTACCCTCTCAATCGCTCATTTGATAACATATCGGGGTAGATACAATTTCAGGTGCAGCTACCTCTAGTGTAGGTATGTACCGATGGGTTGTGCTCATTTTGGTCAAGATCTGTTCTTTTGTTGTTTGTAATCCCACTTGAATGTTAGCCAGTAACTGACGAGATGTCAAGTTGTCAGATAATCCGTCTTCATCCTCATTTCCAGAACCCTCATCTGCGTCTACGTTTGATACTGGTGGCTCAATAAACACATCATCATCAATATCATCACTGTAAATTATCTCCAGTACTTCAGCAAGTGAAAGTCATATCCTGAAACAATATAACGGAATATACGTCTTACTTTGTATATTCGCCTAGCGTTGGGATATGGTAACATTGGAATTAGGAAACTATAATTTCACTTGTTTTTTTCTGAATCACATTATAACTTCCAGAGTATATATATTCCAGTACACTAAGAAATATACTACCAAGAAATAATCCACATTGTCACTCTAAGCATATAATAGTATACTTACTCGAAACGGATGTCCATTTCTGCTCCACATTCAGCAATAGCAGTTTTCAAACAATTCTTACGTTATTACGTTATTATTGTAACAAGCACAACAATGAAAACTGCATTATCGTAAACGCGGTTTCTTCACAGAGCAATAGCAGTGCCACGAAGCCTCCAGCGTAATTTTTGTAAGCAAAATAAGAACTTTAAGAATGCGTTACTTGCATTACCATATGTCCACACTAGGCGTTAATAGGTAACCTAGCCAACCCCAGGCCATCCTCTCATCATCTCTTCTTCTGAGTCATCGTGTAACCCAATCTGCGTAACCAGAGATAAACTTGAGTTTCTTTCAGTGAAATTTCGGCGTTTTATTCAGATTTTATTATTTGAGAGTCTTAATTGAAAGCTTTTACATCAACATATCCTATTTTGGTTCGTTGTAGACGCCTCTCCCCTTTATCCAGGCTTGAGACTAGCACTAGTATTGCTCCTAGTGGCAGGGATAACGCCTCCCCTTCCATCTTCTTATTCTTCTTTATTCACTAAGTGTCTGCTAGGTGTATACACATCACATGGGTAAACCTCCATATTTTTTAAATTATAGACTCACGAAGAAAATATTCATCTTCGGCTTACATTTTATTAAGCACTATTTGTAATGCTGTAATGCCGATACGTTTATTTGGCGTATTTATCTTAATTACTTTTTATGTTATTCGAAGATGAATTTGTATTCATGTCACTGGATTCAACCCAAGACCTCCAGGTCAACTTTGAACAACACGGCAATGACGCGCCATATTTCAAGAATATAATCATCCTTTACCGCATAGCGCTATTTGTTTTCATTCAGGAGATATAAACATTTAACGGTAGTAATAATATATTCTTTTTGTGACAGACCCCCAATTAAAAAGGTCCCTTATGTATATCGTGGTGTTGATGCTGTTCAGAAGTTTATGGAATACCTGTCATTCCTTAAAAAGGAAATTAATAATATATACAAATCTACCATGCCTCTGAAACTTACAGATCAACAGCAGATGGATTTCAACTCTTTTACAGTATGCTACTTGCGTGGAAAGCCTTTACTGAAGAGAACTACAAAGTACGTGACCATAATGACATCAGTGGTGAATATCGTGGAAGTCTACATAATGAATGTAATTTAGTCTGCAAAACGCCTAAATATATTCCAGTCTTCATGCACAACCTCAGTGGATATGACTCATATTTCATTGTTAAGAAGCTGGTATCCACAAGTGAGCGGGTGGAAGTAATTCCTAGCTGTGAAGAAAGCTACATATCATTCTCCAAGTATGTAGGAGATATAAATCTTCGGTTTGTGGATAGCTTTAGGTTTCTCAGTAGAAGTTTGGATAAGCTGGTGAAAAATCTAACATCGTACCCTGAAATACTGAAACACTTCGGAGAAGACAAGTTAACGTTGATGACTCGTAAGGACGTGTTTCCCTATGATTACGTCACGTTATGGTGTTTTTTGAACGAAACCTGCTTGCATGCTAAGGATTCCTTCTACAATAGATTAAATGAAGAATAAATTAGTGATGCTGACTACAATCATGCTGGAAATGTATGGAAGCTGTTTAATGTAACAAACCTGGGTGATTACAGTGATGTCTGCCTAACTTCTGATGTACTTCTTCTAGCTGATGTCTTTGAGGCATTTAGAGATCAAAGCCTTAAATCACACAAAGTCAACGCTGCATATTATTTTACCTCTCCAGGACTTACATGGGACGCCATGTTGCTGTATACTGGAATTCCGCTGGAATTGGTACAGGATTATTACTAATTACTCGTGATGGAAAGCGGCATAAGAGGAGTTTTTTGTCAGGTTTTCCACCGGTATGCCGAAGGAAACAACGTCTACATGGATAAGTATGATCCGTCGAGACAACCCAAGTAATTACATATGAGGACGCCAATAACAAATATGGTTGGGCAATGTAGCACGCCCTTCTTTATGGTGGATTTGAGTGGGTGTCACCTGAAAAAATCGACCTGCGGAACTTCACGATCTTCACAACGACCTGCCTTTCCTGCCCGAGTGTATCAAGCTTAAGGACTCAACTACAAAGAAGCTGATACCCCATCTTGGATCTCGAAAGACGTATGTAGCATATTACATGATTTTGAAGCAGGCTCTTAATCATAGACCACGGTAAACAAAAATCCATGGTGTGCTACAATTCCAAAAGTCGCAGTGGTCAAAAACGTATGTGGAATTTAACAATAAGCTACAACAGGCTACAAATGATTTTGAGAAGGATCGCTACAAACTGTTCAACAATGCTATGTTCGGAAGAACTATGAAGAACCTGCGTAATCGTATGGACATACGACTGGTTACAAATGAGAAGACCCTGCAAAAGTTGATTGCCAAGCCTACGTTTATTGATAGCACGATATATGCTACCAACCTAGCAGCTGTGCATATGGCCTCCCGACCGATCGTGGTCGAAAAGCCTATATACATTGGAATGAGTGTGCTGGGCATCTCCAAGACATTAATGTACCACTATCACTATGATGTGTTGTTACCGTACAATGGAGCTGAAAACCTGAAGCTTATGTATATGGACACTGATTCATTCATCGAGTGAGAACTGAAGATGTGACCAGAATAAGCTACGTTTTCTTGAGAACCTAGATACAGCTGATTATCCTACTATATGTGCTATTCAGCTCTAAACAAGAAGGTGGTTGGGAAATTTAAAGACGAGGCTAATGATAAAATCATCCAGCGCTTTGTCGGACTACGACGTAACATGTATGCACTTGACATCCGCAGGTCAATGATAAAAAATATTATAGGCATAAATCGTAGTGCTATTAAGCAGTACGTCACATTCGAGAGCTATACTGACTGTCTTAAAACCAGAGAAATAATAAGAACGCCCGTGAATCTGACCCTGTCACGAAAGCATACTCTTACCGCAGTGCAAGTGAATAAAATTACATTGACTCCATACGACGATAAAAGGGCTATTGCCGAGGACGGTATAACGACATATGCATATGGACATTACAGCATTACAAATAGTGCTTAAGAGAATGTAAGCCGAAGATGAAGATTTTCTCCCTGAGTCTAATATTTAAAAAAAAGGGAGGTTTACCCATGTGTATACACCTAGAAGACACCTGATGAATAAAGGAGAATAAGAAGATGGACGGGGAGGCATTATCCCTGCCATTAGGAACAATCCTAGTGCTAGTCTCAAGCCTAGATAAAGGAGAGAGGCGCCTACAACGAACTGAAATAAGGGTATGTTGATGTAAAACTTTTCAATTAAGGCTCTCAAATAATAAAACCTGAATAAAACGCCGCAATTTCACTAAAAGAAACTCGAGGTTATCTCTGGTTAGGTAGATTAGGTTAGACGATGACTGAGTAGGATAGATGATGAGAGGATGGCCTGGGATTGGCTAGGTTAAGCTAGGCTGGTATACTGATTGTCTAAGTTATGAAGAATGGGTTGGCTTAGATTATCTTAGCAATGTGTTGGTTACGTGGGTGTGTAATGTGATGTTACGACTTGTCACGTGGTTACGTACTTATGTTACGTAGTGTTACGTCTTGTTATGCGGTTATGATAGGTTGTTACATGGTTGTTACGTCTTGTTACGTTTCTCGTTACATCACGTCACGGGTGTTACGTCGTGTTACGTGGTTATGATACGTGGTTACATGGTTGTTAGTGTTATTACGTCTTTTTACGTGGTTACGTGCTTATGTTACGTAGTGTGACGTCTTGTTACGTGGCTATGTTACGCTGTGTTACGCCTTGACACGTGGTTACGTGCTTATGTTACATGGTATTACGTCTTGTCACGCGGTTACGTTTGTTGGTTACGTTACGTCCTGTTACGTGGTACATGGCGTTACGTCTTGTTACGTTGGTTAGGTTACATGATAGGATTGAATAGGCAATGAGATGTCAAGATAGGTTTACAGCGTTTGGTTTGTGGTTAGTTTAGAATACTTCTATATACCTTGACTGTAAACCGATATACAGTTTATTACTCTCCGTCTCGCACACTTACTGTTTAACATATAAAAAGTTTGTAAGATTTAGAAAAATATATATAAAAGTGTTGTAACGTTGAATGAGAAATGTTTATAATCTAATTACTCTCTATATTACCATAAGTACCGGTGACGCTATCTGAATTACCTGTTAAAATGACTTAAATACCTGTGATAAATCTCTGAAACATGCGAAATTAAATTAAATAGCTCTGGTACAAATCGCTGCTCCGAATTACCGTGAACACATGTGATACTAACCGGTTTACCCCACATGTACATTAATTTACATTAATCAATCAAAATACATGCGGCGGGGTACTTCCATCGAGGGTCTGCGTCCAACCCTTTACAGGCACGACGCTGGGACATTAGCAGTATAAATCCTTGACTTTATTCAATAACGTTAGCTGATGTTATGCATGAACGAGCATTACTTGATTGATTGACACATATTTTAGAACTTTAGGGTCGAGGGATTTCATTCTCAGTATCGAGAAAATACAGCCAAAGGGTGTCAAAACATTTTTAAAATAATTAGCGGTGTATTTGTGGCCTAATCGTCTTCCTCCTTTAACTCTGTCTATCCTAGCATCTCTCCACGTTTCCCCTATCTCTTCCGTATAAAGCGCATCCCTCCCTCCTTCAGCATCTGTCTGGCCTGGCATCTCTGCTTGGTTTCCTACCTCACCTGTATAAACCTACATTCCCCTCCTTCAGCATCTGTCTAGCCCATCATCTCTCTCCGTTTCCCATATATTCCCCATATAAACGCATATTGTACTCCTCAACCTCTGTCTAGACTAGCACCTCTCCTCGTAATCCCGCATATCTCTCATATAAAGCGCATTACTCTTCCTTCAGTCCCTGCTGTACCACAGATCTGTACTCGTATTCCCTTTCTCTCCCATATAAACGCATTTTCCTCCTTGAAGGCTCACATAACCTAACATCTACCTTCGTTTTCCTCGCCTCACCATATAAACGCATACTCTACCATTCAAACCCTCCTAGTCTAATACCGCTCCTCGGTTTGTTATCTCTCCCATATAAAGTAATATTCTATCCTTCAAGCCCTGTCTAGTTTAGCATCTTTCCTCGTATTCCCTATCTCTCTCGTATAAAGCGTATCCTTCCCTCCTTCAGCATCAGTCTAGCCTAGCATCAGTCTTGGTAGTACGTATCTTCCCCATATAAACGCATTTTTCTCCTTGAACCCTATCTTTTCCTACATAAACGCATAATGCGGCCCAGCTCTCTCTATAATATCCTACTTACGTTAGAGCAAATTAATCACGAATCCCTCTGTAACCTAGTACTTTGTAAAAGAAATATTTGGGAACATTACAGAAATTGAGAGTAGGAGCGGGAAATGAAGAGTAACAATTTATATATTTATACCGATTATAGAGGGAATATATTGTAAACAGACAAAACTATTGTTCCATTCGTTAAAATATGCTTCTGTAATGTAATTGTAAGTTTAAAAAAGGTTCGGAAATCCTTCAAATCAGTCGGTATGGAATTCCAGATACCTGCTATTGCATGGATAGAAAATAGTTCCTGGTCCTAATTCCGTGTAGATGTGAAAAAAAGAAAGGAAAGAAAACATGAAGCAACAAGCAATGTTTGTTTTCGCGTTCCTTCTAGCGAACCCAGGAAAGGAACGCTAGGGTTGAAGTTACGAGGATAAATTTGTAAATATTTTACATTGAATCAATGCTCCAATTATGATCCGCTGCAGTCCTCCTGCTATGTGTAATGAAAGTATAAACGAGTCACAGTAATCAAAACGAAATAATTCAGGCATTTTAATTACGGTATTATCATGCAGGTGGTGCATGGGGTAGAGCAGGAAAACTATTTTCTTACGTGTGAAGATTACCTGGATGTTTCAATTGAGGTCCATACACAATGTGTCAACAGTTTCTACGGTATTTGCGACTGTCCAACAGCCTTTCCCTTCAATTTAATCTTTGGCATCATGCTGCACTCTAGAGGGCTCATGCCCTCTATTGCTTAATTTAATCCAAATGTACTGCATATGAAACAAATCTGCTATGTTACATTTACATGACTTTCTCTTTCCTCTATCGCTTATTAGTGTGTATGCAAACTATTCTTATATACGCTTATTATTTTCTCTACCACGCACACAGTCGGTAGATAACATATTGTATTCCACCCAAAAATTCGATACCGAGTTTTAACAGAAGTACATGTTTTGAGGCCCCTGAAGCCAAAAAAGAATTTTTAGAAAAAGGTTTGTGTGTGTAAGTGCGCGCGTGTGTGAGGGTAACTATCTGTCTATATGTGTGTGTGTGTGTGTGTGTGTGTGTGTGTGTGTCTGTACAGCATAATTAAAAAAGTTCGGACAAATACCAAACTTTGTATTTAAGTTCAGTATTTTTCACGGATGCAATACGAAAATTTTCAAGAAAATACCCCTACCCTTCACAGGAAGAGTTTTCGAAATTTACGATTTTGTATAAAAATTATTAACGGTTTTGATTAAAATAGCATATATTACATATATTTACTTGAGATATAAAATGTATATTTTGAATTTTCTGTGAATAGCTTGTGAAGTCTTCTTAGTCGGAAGACTAATATTGTATAACTGTAAACGTTAAGAATTTTCGTATTTTAAAAATAACAGTTTAAGCATAATAACAGATTTTATAAGTGTGAATTCCTCGCAAATAATAACGAAAAATAATCTTATTAACATTTTTCAAGCGCAGTTGTTGAGCCTATTAAAACATTATTTTAGTCTAATGGTATGCGTTTCTTTGTTAAGACAGTTTACTTCTAAGTTTATATGCACAATTATATTATTAACTTGGTTTTAAAGTCATTTTTGAATTCAGAATATAACAAGGAAAATTTTATTTCATGTCTTCATTACCTCTAGATACTAGTCGGTTACAAATGTACTTTTGGGGCCAATATGAGAGACGGCGTATTTTTTCATGACCGCAAACCATGTGAAAGCAAGAAAGTAACAAATACTTCACTTCGATTTCCTATTTTCATTTGTGGTTTATGGTACACAGTTACTCAAGAAAGTATTTGTCCGCACTTTTAAATATTCTAGTAGTCAAATTAATGGAGGGAAACATCCCATTTTTTTGGATTTAAAGATCAAATGTTAACGCAATTTACGTGTTTTGGCGGTTTTCAAATCCTTCATTTTATCATTTTACACATTTTTTAAAAATATGCCAAAATTGCAACTCGTTTTATGTGGTGTTTTCAAGATTATCTTACATGCATTAAGTAGGTATTTTTGTGTGTGTGTATTACCTGATTTTGCGGTGAAAATGGAATTTTATTTGACGAAGGAATAAAACGTCCAAGTTGAGAATTTTCAACGTTTTTGCCTTAATTCCTCATTTTAGGCCACGTTTTCGGTTTCACGAGTTTATTTGTCCATCAGTTTAAGTCACATGCCGATGAAAGTGTGTGGGTGTATGCACAAGAAAATGTTCTACCGAATGTAGAAAGAGAATTTTGAAAACACCACGTTCAAAAACGTTTCAATTTTGGCATATTTTCAAAAATTTATATAACTGATAGAATGAACGGTCGATAAACTACAAAACATGTAATCCATATTATCATTTGATCCTTATGTCCAAAAAAATAGATGTTTCCCGTCATAAATTTGGCTGCTAGAGTTTTTTGTAGTGCAGAATGCTATCTTGCTTAAGTGTGCAGTTACACTTACTTACTTACAGTAGAGTTTTAAATATAGCAACACTGTTTAATAGGAATTCCTTGTATTTTCCGGTTAACTGAAATCCATGTTTTTATACTATTAAAAAAAGGCGGTTTTAATATCTGAAGAAACTGCCGATTCTATGGATTTACTAGACGGTGACACAGGCTTTTTTCATCCTTAGATTAATACATATAATTTAACGCTATGATATGGTTACTAGAAGCATTTTTTGCAATATTTAAAGCCTCATTTAAGGTACTATAACTCGAGGAAATTGAGATCGCGTCGGTTGCCGGGAAACCTGAGGCAGACGAGAGATGTGCAATCGTGGGTCTTATTACCGTGGCTCAGCGGTAAAACTTTAGTACGGAAAGCGGAAGATCTGTGGTTCGAATTCCGGTAATGGCAACTAATTATTCAAAACCATTTCAATCTTACGGGTTATAAGATGTAGCAGTTCGTTTTCAATTTCATTCATATAATAAAAAAATTAAATAATATTACCAAATCATCATATTACCCATTCAGAAATATTTTCCCTCTATATGCTTCACACACACACACACACACACACACACACACACACAGAAATATTTTACAAGGAAAGTGCACTATTAAGTTGCGAATATGCGGCTTAATTAGAAAATATTTAGCCCGGATGTCGCTTCGCAGTGGTATACCTACGTCAACTGTGTTTCACGGAGTTGCAATACTTACCTGTCTAGTAAAGAATTCAGCATTTATTTGAGAAGAACAGTGGGAATAAAAATTGGACGTCAACTGACGGACGTTACACATAGCAATATAGATCAAAAACGGTTATCTTGGAAGCAATTGGAATGGAAAATTCTTATGTTTTTTTATGGGGGCATTCCGTTCCGAAATGTCTTTGTAAAGGAAACAACGCAGGCTTTATAGCACATGCAAGGTTTAACATTTTTCTGGGAACATTCATAGGAAGTTCATGCTTTCAATTACAGACTTTTAATTAGAGCAAAACGTAGTGCATTTGATTGAATGATATCCAGTATGTTGAGAATCGAAAGTTTTGGGGTGTTGTGATGCAGTTCAGATCGAATGATAGCTTTGCAAGTACTGAGAAGTATGGGTAAATGGGATATTATGTTTGTAACCATTTAAAGCTTTTGTTTGTTAAGGAACAGTTCTAAGGTTGTTTGTGAGAATGCTTCTCTTGAGAAGTTAATGCATTTTATTTTGGAGTTAGAGAGTTTAAACTCAGTTGTTGATGACCATTGTTTCAAGACAGGCCGAAGAAGTTTTTGGATGGTGACAATATGTTTGTATTGATCGAGTATTATAAAATGATCAGTATATAGACAAACATTAATTGTTGAACTAAGATTATACAACGTCATTGATGGATACAAAGAAAAGAGTTACGCTCAACACAGCCCTGAGGAATGCCGTTTTCAATCGAGACTTCTTTGGAGAATATACCGTTAGCCTTGACTCGAATACTTGTGTTTTGAAGAAAATTCCACATGTAAGCTATCTTTCTTGCTGTGACGTTGGAGTTTAAAAGAGCATTTATCGATCATGATTTCAAGAGTACGACAACTCAAAAATATAATTTTAGTTCTTTAAATTCCTTTTTTAGACCTTTCTCTACACGAATACTGCGTTAACCCATATCTTGGACCACAGGGAAAATTGGAAAAGAAAATTATAGTAACTTTGAAATCCCTTAAATTTTGAGCATCCAAATTTCTAACTGCATCATTTCAAAATGTCGTAATAATGAATTGGACTAATAATTCTCCAACTAAATCATTTGCAGTTGTCATGATAATGAACCAGAAAAAATGTTATGTAAAAATGCAAAATTATACGTCGTTTACGGTTGTCAAACTGTTTCAGTAATATGTGGTAGCATTTACTGCAGCAATTACCGTACGGATCCACATTGTTAGCGCCAAACTTCCTTCATTTGATGCGTTTCTCGTATTTCCTCGATTATGTTGTCATTCCGTGTCATCGTACAGTAAATGAATTAGAACGAATTATGGGTTATCCAGGAGAATCGCACAGTGCATATATGGTACAAATTGCAGCAGCTATACTGTAAGTAAATATCAGTGCGTAATGGTTAGGGTTTTATTATAAAACTTCATTTACAGTGCCATAACTACAGCATAATAACTTTATAAGTTATAGGAATAAACGTTAACCATAGGACTTTGTGATATTATTTCAAATAAACAATTCCATATTAATGACATTTGTAATTACAAATATTATCACAATGAATGTATTTCTTTAAATCAAGATTCCTTTAACTTTAACTCATTTAACAGAATGAAGAATTACGGGAAATGAATAGTAATATGTTTGGACAGAACAATATGAATACTTCCTTCTGTAACCATTTGTTGAAATCAGAGCTATCGGAAACAAAGATTTAGCTATGCCAGATTGGGTTTATGAAAAATAATCACTGTTTCATCATGTGAGGAATCCTGTAACACTGAACACGACGTGATTGGTACTCCTATAATTAAGTCATAATCCAGAATCTGACGACTCTGTGCAGGAAAAACATAATTTATCCGACGAGGAAAGTGATACGAGTAGGTAACTCTTCAGATAATAGACTTAACACTGAAATACAGCACGACCGAGCTCTAATTCATGAGGATAACTGCAAGGTTTAGAAAACCTATGTGTTATTTCTAATTTAGCCGAAGAAATCTTAGAAGTCCAATAAAATTGAGGCGCAGAAATCCTTAAAATTGGCAGAAGAATAAAACAAAGAAAGCAAAATCTACAGAGAGAGTTACACAAGCAGTACCGGCAAAACGTTCAAGCCAAACAAAATTAAGCACCATGCAGTACCAAATGCAGCTTGCAGTATTCAGAAAGAATAAATAACAATGAAAGAGAATCAGTATTTAAAAGTTTTTGGTCTTTGGGTAACCTGAGACAATAATTGTGATGGTTAAGAAAATAGTTAAATATAATTAATCAAGAAGTTATTAGGCATTAATCGAAATCAAATATTTAAAATGCTCCACATTTTTGACCTTATAAAATTGAAATTAGTGTCATTGGAAAGCTCATCGAAAATTATCACAGGTTATCATTTTTGTACATATTAGTAAATACATAACTTAGTAATTACGCAGTGCTATTTGCAAGATTTTCAACAAAATGAAGCCTACGTACCGTTTCATGTCTTTTGTTATGTCAGCGTTGATGACGCTTAGGATCTTTTGTATTCAAAAGGGAAGTCACGAATTCTTGGGGAAGGTTGCGTGGAGCTACAACTACTATAGCAACTGTTAAGATTTAAAATGTTTGAAAGTTCGCCAATGAGGGGATGTTAAAGTTAGCAGACGAAAAGATAGCCAATAGGAGTATTTTAAGGTTTGCATGGATGTTTATATCACTAAGGCATGCACAAAGGAATATATACAGTATATGGGGGACTTTTAGTCGGATGTCTTATTCTCCTGCAGCAAGGCTGCGTATTGCAGTTGAGCTTAATTTGTATAGTTCGAGGGTTGCGTAATTTCTTGTAGTGTTTTAAATAGCGGCAGGAAAGTAAGTTAAAGTAAATATGGGTATTGACGCATTTCAAATAATGATTTATTAAGAACGCGAATTATTTTACCCCATATCCTTACAGGCTGTAAGGGAAAGTTCAGTGATAAACTATTCGCCGCTTAAGGACAAAGTATTAGCACGTAGACATTTAGTGAAGTGGAGAACAAAAGCACGCACAAGCATCAAGGGGAATACTAAGTGTTTCATTATTATAACACCTGCAAGTAGTATAGTGATTCCTTAGTATCACAGAAAGAGAAACCTTTTGTGTCTTACTTCAAGTACACCTTACACCTGCTTCCGGAATCCTGGATTAACAACATTTCAGCAAACATAACCGAGGCCATCGAGGGTTGACCCTGAGATTGAACCTGGACCCTACATTAGCGACAACTCTGCTAGACCGGGCGCATTAACATCATCTTCCAGCAGCAGCAGCAACCCCTCCCCCAGAAATAACGCTGCAAATCTTACGAGGCAAACAAATTATATTCAGAACAACACTAATGCAGTAAAGCGCAAATATTGTATGCATAAAAATTATAGTAAGAGGTCCTTGAATTATGCGTATTATTCTACAACAGGGAGTAAGAAAAAATAGTTTGTAAGAACTTCTTCGTGGCTACACCAGACATCGGTAATTCTTTTTTATCCACAACTTTTAGGAGGGTCAGTGATGATGGAACTGTAGAAGAAGAGAGGAGAGGCAAACAGAAAACGAGAGCGAGAGCTGTTGACAAAGAAACAAAGATTTCTATTCGCAAAGTCATCAAATCATATCCATTGGTAGAGTCACATTACTGCAGGGATAAATCCTCAAGGAGGTATTTAAATGAAGATTTAAGCCTACGCATGCTCTAGACACTACGAACAGAAGTGTAATAGTGAAGGACGGACTCCAGCAAAGCAACGTTTCTATGATTATACATTTTGGACTGAATTCAATTTGTGGTACATATGGTATATCCTTCCATGTACCCAAGAAGGATCAGTGCACATTGTGTGCATCTTACATTAATTATAGTACTGAAGAAAAACAACAGAATGAAGAGGTATACAGGCATTGTTTTTGGAGATAAGGAGCTCAGTCGTCAAATAAAAGAAAAATCAACATAATTAGCAAGAAATAATGTAACAAGCTAATAAATGAATTTCAAGTATCCGGGCTTGTAGGCCGTGGTCTAGAAGGCATCGTGGATACCGACGTTTCGCCAAGTACAGCGCTTGGCATCTTCAGGGTGAAGTGATTCAGTGTCTGCGGTGGTTGGTGGTCGTGAAAGCCTCAGTATGTACATTAATGCAACAAAGTTTATCTGTTGTTATGACATGCAAGCTAATCTGCAGGCTACTTGTGGAAACAACGCCCTGTTTTATTACAAGAGACGAGAATGTGTAAACCTGATATTTTTACATTGTAATTGAGAAAAGGGGCACTTTCTTATGGGATGAGAGTCAACGGCAGAAAGGATCGAAAAGTAGGAACTTGCGTTTATTATTTTTAAAAGATGTTTGGAGAAACAAAGATATGGTGTTCTGTAAGGTTATTCCTCAGCATAAACTAAGAATAAGTTTCCAATGTGTATCTACCTCTATTGCACACAGATAGAACAGATTGTAAATTCTAGTTCACATTAATACCTACTGTAGGACATACACATGGCGAGGGTGTTAGTGTTCATGCTTGTAGAGAAAAGCCAAAAATAAATTAATTGAAGGAAGTACCGATTAAATGTCCCATCTTTTAGGCGCACAGTGATACTTGAAGGTAAAGAGAATGGTCATCCTTATAGTGTGAGGGAATTTGATTACAGTGAGATATTGGATATAAAATGTCTAATAAAAAGAATTGGAAAAAACTACAATCATAACTGACATCAGGAGATTCAAACGAACAAACTAAAGAACATAAAAGTTACGGTACACACTGGCAGGCTAGAATTAGATTTTGAAGAGGAGTGTAAAGATTTAATATGGAATGCAAAATGTAATGTTTCTCAAATTTATTAGTAAGTTAAAATTAAATCAGTAAAGAGATAATATACTAAATTGATAATTATCTTCATTATTTAGAGTAATATGTCTTAAGCATTTGAAAATATATATTGTTTTTAAAAGACGCTGATCTTAGACTCAGCGTAGGAAAACACTCTGACATAAAAATCTGATTTTTAATCGAGGAATACATTCCTAAACTCAGATCATCTCAAAAAATTAAAGTTTGAGATATCGCACCTTTGAACTACATGATCGTTATTCTGTGAGGCTTCCATGTCATGTCACAAGCTTTCTCAAAGTTTAGTCTTACAAGTTATGGCAGACGGGTGCTGAGATTCTGAAAACGCTTGGATAATTTCTGTTTAAAGCATGATTAATATATAGGTGGTTGAACGGTAGGATAAGATACGTTGCGAGAATTGGTAAAGAAATGTTTCTGATTAAGAATTCAGTTTAGCTCTTTGTTAATTAACTTTTCTATAGGTTTGAGAATAATGTAGATAAGAACAATGACTGAAAGTTTTGTAGATATATTTCGGTCCTTCCTGGGTTTAGGAATCGGGGTTATTATTTCTACTCGCCATGATTAGCAAATAAAATACTTCAGACAAAATTATTTCACTGAGATTGAAGCAACATGCATCACTAGCCATGGACAAACTAATACGATAACTCATTAACGTAACAAGATATCTAATTCACAGCTTCTCAGCATCAACACATTAATAATATCTTGCTTTAATATTTTGTTTTACGTTTTACGTGTTATGTATGTTTTTGCTAATGTTATATGTATAATAATTAACAGAATGTTAAAACACATGTATTTATAATGTTTACATGAAAGAGATCAAGTATATAACGTTATAACATATAGAAGAACATATGAGAGGGAAAGACCATTGTTAGCTATACAACCAATAATAAAAATTACGAGAAATGCAGTAGCATCTACGTAAGCATGTAACTAACCTTGGATTCATAGTTAAGACAATGGAAGTCTTTACACACGTATATATGTTTACATATATGTATGCGTGTGTGTAACATAAACTGTTATTGGATAGTGGCACCAATCAGGTAGATTGATACACGCCTATAATTCAAATACGTCCGCTAAGAAAACGGTTGAAGGGAACGCTAACAGTAGCTTGTCAGAAGCTTCGAGCAGGAAGACCGTGTATAAGCTAGTCTCTAAACAGACGCTAAAAACTACGTATTTAAAGTCTGCCAGTTATACATATTTTAACATGGTCAAGGTGATAGTGACTTGTGAATATTTTCAGGTGGTTTATCTAAATTACAAGTGAAATAGTTAACAGACTACGTGTGTGTAAAATATTTTAACATTCTCCATTCCTAGCCCTGACAAGACACAATTGCCTTCCAACTCAAAATAAAGCAGCCGTGGCACAATTATAAAATAATAATTACAACATACTAAAACACACACACACACACACACACACACACACAAATACAGGTATACAATCATCAGATTCTAGTCTACGGGAACGTCAGGCTACATCACAAGAGTACAGGCATCAAGACGACCTACAGGTACGTAACACATCTATCATCTCTCTACGGTCCATCATCATCAACTTAGTAGGGTTCTCAGCACACAGTGTCACTTTGACGTTGGGCCTACCACGGAGGAACCGCTACAAGATGCACCTGTTCTTCATTAATAATGCTCTGTTGTCCACTATAGGAGCACTTGATGTACATTGCTGAAGCTTCTCCATTGTTTCATCCGGAGTAAATCTTTCGTCGCAGTTTCCATGAAACAAGGAAAATAACGTAATAATATTTCGAGTGTGGTTTGGACTTTTTATACAGCTAAACTGGTTCATTTTATTTGGAATTACTTGAGATTCCTGCAAAGGTATCCGTAAGAGTGTTAGAAAATTTAGTAGAGCAGCAAATGTTTTGATAATTTTTGGTCATTCCAAAAAAGCAGTGATGTGAGAAGCCCCGGACGTTGCCTTTATATTCTAAATTCCACGCCGTACTAGTGCAAAGGGTGCTATGGAAGATACGAAGGATGACCGGCTTAGTTGTTTGGTCTCCTTGATAGCTTTTCGCCCATTGAGTCCAAATTTTAAACGGTTATTTTTATTCTCTATCATGGATGCCTTTTATATTGCGAAAATGCTTCGGTTTGTTTATAAGAGCGATTGGTTAGAATTGGTTCCGCCATGTTGCAGATAATTTGACACTGGAGACGGTGGTGTTTTGGTACATTCAATTCTGCAAGGGTGACTTTATCCAGTAAATTTTTAAATAGGTGAATCTGCTTCATTGAAGGTGCAGCAGATTAGTGGAACACACTTTTTGATGCCCTCTTTAATGAATTCTTGAGATAGTGACCAATAAATTTTATGAAATTTATATTTGCAGTTGAAGGTTCACGAGACTATAAAACTATTAAATAGTATTGTGATTAGTGAGTGGTCCCTACCCAGTAGTGCAGAGTAAACAGACCAATAGAATGATTCATATCTGTCAGGAGCGCTGATCTCCATCAAAGAATTAGATTGTATGGGTTGCATCAACCGTGTTAAACGTTCTATTAGTTTTTGAGTTATTTTCTCTCTTGTATCATATTGACGACTGTTCCATCATGGATAATGAAATCGACCAAAAATATAAAAGTTTTATGGTAATGGTGTATTAAGTTACTATAATGTCACTATGGAGAGCAAATTTTATGGATATTAGAAATGCACACTGTATTAGCTAAATCAACCAATACTGCAATTAGTTCTGTTATTAAAGGGTGGTTTAAGTTGTTGTTCACGTAAATTGCTGTAAGAATGGTACAATCCACTTGTACGATTCTTATAGACTATGTCTAGTTGTTAAATTAAAAATATTATAATTACTGAAGTTTATTTCCTGCATACCAGTAATATGAGGTTCATGACAGTTAATTAAAAATGGTACAAATTTAAAATTATGGTCGGAAATTGACAATATTCCATTTCATTATCAAATATGCTTAATATGACAAATATGAGAGACTGATTAGTTTCATGACCAGACCAGGGATGCAGCATCATCACTTGAAAAGTGAGGTGTAGAGGTTCCTTTTACTACGTTTTTGTTTTTACACAGCTTTTAGTAGCTTTTAAAACATGCTCCTACATTTGTTTTTAATGGTTTGTCGGTGGAGTGAGCATGCAGTTTTTAGTGCATGAGCAACACATATTTTGGGCGTAACTAAATGCAGTTGTTCTGTTCCTAGCTCCTAGTGCGAGAGGCGTTATAAATATAATGACTCAGGGATGTAATAAAGTCGAATTATCATGATACCCGTTAGGTATCATCGTTTGGATGGTGCGCTGTAAAGTTTCAGACGTATAAATGCAATCACTTGATTGAGACAATCGTGTAAACAAACTATATGAGCATTTTCTCAAGATGGCTAAAACTGAAATACCATCTGCAATAAATTACTTCGTTTTGAAGAATTAAACCTCAACAAATATACAAAAGGACTTAGATTTGAAATTAAAGGACTTTCCCTTCATTCTCGATGGTTAAAAATGGGCAGCAGTATTTAAGTGTGGTCAATATCTATTCTAGGTAACAGCCGCTACGACCGGCGGGACTGTGACAAAAATTCACAATGACATACTCACAGATTGCCAGTAGATATATCAAAGGGTTCCGGTAGGGGACAAAATGCGCAAGATGGCCATCATGCATAATCTAGGGAATACTAGCTGAGATAATAGAGAGGGAGTAGGTTGAATGTGATCCAGGGTGCTTCTATGAACAATTTAGTGTTCACCTGAGGTGAATGACAGTGTATGCGCCTGTACACGTTCGTTACGAGGGCATGCTGTACGATGTATATGATGTAAGATGTAACTTAAGAGCTATCCATGTCTACCCTAACTTAGGTCGTACTCTCATCATCTGTTCTATCCCGTCATGGCACCAACATAACCTAAACATCACTCATTCTAAATTATCCTAACCTTTTGTTTATTACTTCAATTACGTTAATTGCCTCAATTACATTGCAGTAGTTGCATTAATTGCAATGACCTCATTAATTACCATATTTACATAATCCTACAACGAACTAAGCTAACGTAGCTACCCTAACTTAGACAATCCCCTTTAATCTATTCCAATCAATCATCGCTTTACATAATCTAGACTTCACCCATGTTAACCTAGCCTAACCTTGAATAAGAATATAAATATACTTTAGGGCATTTACAACAAATTGTAGCAATGTCACAAATATATGCACATTAAATACCCTAACATAACATTCGTGGACACCACACAAAGTATTAACCAAGAGAATAAATTTAATATGCCTTTTAAACGAGATAGAGTTTGAGTGTCTGAGCCCTTAAATAAGTTATTAAATAAATTTAATGCTAGACAATCAATTTTATTTTTAGTTTTAGAATATTTACATTCCTGAATGTATACTTTAGGCCTATTACGAGTCAAAAGATTACAAATAGTAAAACACCCAAATGCATCTATCAAAATTATACTTTTTAACATACATAAGACCAGAAAGGGTGATTTAGAATACGAAGTTTAATAAATAATGGTTTACAATGAGATAAACGTGAGGTATCACAAATAACACTTAAAGACCTTTTTGCAGAGTAAGAATGCTTTGAACATACGAGTGGCCTCCCCATCGCAATACACCATAATAGAACATATTTTAAGACAACGGAGTTTCTAAGCACTCTGAGCTTAATATACGTTTATTAATCCTATCAGCAACATACATTATGTGAGATTTCCACTGCAAACTAGATTGAAGATGAACACCTGAAAATCTGATTTGTTGCACTCACACGTCTTTCTTACTCTTGTGCAAACTGTTTCTACAAAAGCTTATTTTCCACCTACTTCATGTTAATCGAGATGAACATCTGCAGATCTACTTGCTAACTATCTTATTGCTAGTTTGCTTGTACGCGTAAGGGGAATATGGCAGACTTTAGGACATAGTCAAATCTTTTAAGAACTGGTTGCTATATGGAGCATTCCACTTTCTTTGCATGTCCAGGAAATAAAAATAAATCTGATGCGATACATTCACATCACTTTCTCTACCTTCTTTCTTTATTAGAGGATATACAATGTATATTTTTCTATCTACTACATGTTTATCCAAATAATTTTGCATAGATAGCTACATTGCACGTTTCATTAGAGATACAAAGGAAACAGCGATAGTCAAATGTTTAAGAACTGGACGCTATATGCTGACCTTAAATCCCATACTGTTTCCATGCAATCACGAGAAACAAATGAATGTTGAAAGGACTTGAAGAGAATGACCAGGAAATGAAGAATTCGAACCTTTAATGACGGATATCTCACGAATGCTTATGCCACAAAAAGCTTGTTTTAAATAAATTGTATGTTTTCAAGAGATTTACATTTTTGTTTAGTACGTTTTCGTCTACCGCTTAACGTTTACGAGTTTACAAGATTATACAACATTGCTTCCGAATGAAGAGGACTTAATACGCTATTCCCCGAAAACTCAAGATATGCATTTTATCTGTCATGTTAATATCGTTCATATATCTGTGGTATTTTAAAAAAAGTTAGAGCCATTTTTTCAAAACCTACAAATTTCTAAAAATGTTCCATATAAACGGTAGTTCGGGATGGGGTATTTTGTTGAAAATCATCGTGTCGCATCTTTGCATCTTTGGAAGATACTGAGTATAAATATCAAATTTAGTATTTACCCGACTTTTCGTTTTTGAGTTATCGTGTTCACAGACACACATAAGGACATGTTTCCAAAAATACTTTAGTTGGCTTCAGGGACCCACAAAACATGCATTTCCGGTGAAATCTCGGTATGGAATTTTTGGGTGAAATACAATACTTCCCCTACTTACAGTACGTAATAAAGAAAGTAAAAAAAAATTCTGACGAGATACATTAAGATGTTTTCTCTACCCTCCATCTCTATTAGTGGGTTTATTAACTATTCTTACTGAAGCTCATTTTTTCATTGACTACATTTTCATCCAAATAAACCTTTGCAGAAATATCTGCACTACACACTTCGTTATAGATAGAAAGCGATAGTGAAATGTTTAAGAACTGCTATGCCGGTCTTAGATTTCACACTAGTTCCATGCAATCGCAAGAAACAACTGAAAATTGATGAGAATAAAAGCATGAAAAGTATGGAACAATTGGAACCTTTAATAACGCATATCTCAGAAACGGTTTATGCCACGAAAAACTTATTTTAAATATATTGTATGTATTAAAGGGATCTAAATTTTTGTGTGGTACGTATTCATCTATTGTTTAACGTTTACCAGTAACACAAGATTATACAAAAATCTTTCCAAATGAAGGGGACTTCACAGGCTATTCCCAGAAAATTAAATATATACATTTCATTTGTCATCTAAATATCTTTAATATACAATATTTTAATCAAAATTGCTAGAGCCATTTTTTAAAAAATAAAAAATTTGGAAAAGGGCCGGAAGCATATATAAGAGAGTGCGAGGCCACTTTTTGACCAAAAATGCGTTTATATGGGAGAGATAGGGAAAACGAGGGGAGATGCTAGGCTAGAGGGAGGTTGAAGGTAGAATATGCGTTTGTATGGAAGAGATAGGAAATACGATGAGAGAAGCTGGGCTAGACAGGGCTTGAAGGGTAGAATATGCGTTTTTATGGGAACAGTTAGGTAATACGAGAGGAGATGCTAGACTAGGAGAATGTTCAAGGAGGAAAATGAGCATACATGGGAAAAGATAGGGAAAACGAGGGGAGATGCTAGGCTAGGAGAGTGCTCAAGGAGGAAAATGCGTTTATATGGGAGAGATAGGGAAAACGAGGACGGATGCTAGGCCAGACAGGGCTTGAAAGGGTAGAATGTACATTGCATATGGTGGAGATGGGAAAACGGGGACAGATGCTAGGCTAGACAGAACTTGAAGGGGTAGAATACACGCTTTATATGGAGAAGATGGGGAAAACAAGGAGAAATGCTAGGCTAGACAGTTAAAGGATAGAATATGTGCTTTATATGGGAGAGATAGGAAACTGAGGAGGGATGCTAGTCTAGGCGGATAGGGGACTAGAAAGTACTACCTGGCAAAGAATGCAATCGTATTGGCCTTGGTGTTGTCGTAGCGCTGCGATCGGTACTTTCGTGGTATCGCAAGCTAATGGGTCGGGTGGCTAACGTACAGTCAACGCTACCATGCAAATGGACCATTGTGGTGATATAACGAGATGAATTAACTGCATCAGTATGTTAAACTATACAAACTGGTATTTATTTATATACTTTTAGATACACCATGGAGCTATTAGTAATGCAATATCCTGTTAGTTTAATAATGACAGGCGTTATGCAAAAATTTTTGCGGATTTTTTTTGTTTTTGTTTTTCGAGTGGAGGAGAAAATGATTTAATCACTAACTCCAGCCCCGATGGGAGTCGGAACTGGGAGTGTGGGACTCGCCAATGAATTGGCATACCCACTAAAAACTCCTCCACCGGAGTTGGAAAGGAGAAGGTTTGCAGCGGTACTGCGGATTCAGGGGGTGTGGCATTACATAGGATTCTAGGAAGTTTTGGATGAGGGTGTAGCCTTCCTGTAGTTGGTTGAAGTGTCGGTGAAGTTCTGTGAAGTTCTGGTTAATGGAGTTGTTGGTGGTTGTTTGAAGCTCTCGAATCCCCACGACTGAGGCCCCAAGGGAAGGCAATATAAATAATTAGTATTGTATTAACGTACCTGGAGGAAATTAAAGGGATTAAAGTGCTATAGGTACAATCCCAGACAGTTTATCAGCCGTGTCTGTTGGGGCATCACTTAGAAAAGCTTCACTATTTGCATCTCTATCACTATCATCACTGTCTATTCCTATGGAAACTATCATCTTCTCAACTTCTTGCTCTATTAAACCATCCTTCTCCCAATAGTCATCGGTTATTCTCTTTGTCTTCTCAACTGCTTTTTTCCAGTCGTCTGCCGTTATGGAACTAATCGCCTCTGCTGTCATACTCTTTAGAACACTTATTGAAAGAGCTCCCATCTTGTTCTCTGCTATTTACTGCTTTGCTGTGTTCCATATTAGCTCGATTGGATTTAAATCCGGCTGATATGGAGGAAGCCTTACAGGGGTTATCCCGTGATCTAAAAGCAGCTTGTCTATGGCGAAGGTTTCTTTATGCCTGTTTTGTTCTACGTTTACAAGCAGATTAGCTTTCCTCATGTCTTCCTCAAATGCAATATCGTTCATTCTTAACCAATGTTGAATCACTGCTATGGTGGAGCTCTTGGTAGGTGCTTTGTTATCTAGTTTGTTATGATATGATGCGTTGTCCATAACAACAACACACCCTTGCGGAGCCCTGGTATTAAATGATTGATTACCCATTTTTTAAAGTTTTCATTATTCATCTCATGATGATAGTCACCCGAAGTTGATTTAGAATCCTACATTAAGAAGGCGCCGGGAATAAAACCCATGCTCCCACCTGCATGCACGACAATAAGTCTTTGGCCAGGACTCTTGTTAGTAAAAATGCCTGACATATTCACATCCTGCCAACATTTATGAACGGTGTAGTGTGTGTGAAACCAGGTTTCGTCCATGTACACTACAGGCTTTCTTTCTACAGTCTCGTTTCTCCGCATAAAGCGAAGAAATGTTGCTCTTTTTGCAATAATATCATTTCTTTCTATTAGAAAATGCCTCCTGTCTTTACATTTCTTAAACTGGAACCCTAATAACTTCACAATTTTTCTGAGTGTCTCTCTGCTACCTTTAAAACTAATTTCACTCTGATGAAACCTGTGCATTTTTCGCAAAGTTGGAGTTTCCTTATACATAGTATAATAGTTGTGAAACTGCCTCCTTATTATACACAGATCCATATCATCCAATTCTATCTTGTTCACAGGCTTCGTATGTGCTTTTTTGGAGTCGTGATGCTTTCCCCTTTTGCGATGCATTGTTTTCTCTTGCATCTTATCTTGCAAATCGTCGCTTTGTTTTTTTTTCACCTGCAAATAGTATAAAATATACCGAATCACCACAGAATCCCACTAAGTAAAGTATCTTACTGGGTCAATTTTGTAAAACGGTTATAATAATAATAATAATAATAATAATAATAATAATAATAATAATAATAATAATAATAATAATAATTATTATTATTATTATTATTATTATTATTATTATTATTATTATTATTACCATGCAGCAGCCTGGTTTGTTGCCTGACATAACGGTATTTTGATCCCTCTTCTTTTTCCTTGTCACGAAATTCAATCACGTTGTATATTATCTCTCGCGCCTGCCGATGTATGACACGTTTACTCCCGGAAGACATGATATCTGAACAGAGTGTGCATATACGACCCACTGTCTACTAGCGTCTACTAGTATGTGAGAGAGCGAGAGGCTCGCTTAAACAACTCTGCTGTTTCACATTCTTTCCGATACGCTTCTTCGCTTTGCCAGGTAGTATATCATATGGATGAGATAGGGAATACAAGGAGAGATTCTAGGCCAGACAAAGGCTGAAGGGGGATGTGTTTATACCGGATAGATAGGGAAAAGGTGGAGAGATGCTAGACTAGGAGGGGGCTGAGGACTAGAAAATGCGTTTATATGGAAAGAGAGAGGGAATACGAGGAGAAATGCTAGGAAATACATGGACTGAAGGTATTTAGGGGTGTTTTCCAGAAGGGGGGAGGGAAGAATTTGAAGGGTATTGTGAGCACAGACACAATATAACTATTTTGGTCGGTACTTAGAAGCCATTTCTGGGTACATATTTAGTTTACGTTGCAGGGATTCTGATGGTGTTTTATGCAGTGGAACAGACATTCGGCATCCTATTACTGGCTTTAGGACATTTACAGACACAGAAACAGGTATTTTAGGGTGTTGGTGTAAGCATTTTGAAGGTGTCTTAGCCACTGCAGTGGGAATTGTAGAGCATTTTAGTATCCATTTATGGGCCTTTTAGACACAGATGCAGGTATTTGTAATCGTTTTTAGAGCATTTCAGGTATGGACAAGGGGTTTGGGACATTCTAGAACAGAACAATAGAATTTCAGGTGTTTCAAGGATATCTTAATCATCAGTGCAGGTATTTTCATGCTATCAACAAAGCGTGGTTTGAACATTTTGCGGTATTTTATGCTGTTTTAAAGTATTTTGACACTTCTATACGTATTTGTTGACTGGGGTTCGTGTAAGAGTATTGGAGGCTCTTTAGGGGTATTTTAGTCCATGGAATTGGGTATTGACACAGGTGTTTAAAACGTTCTGGTACACGGCAGGAGAATTTCGGCTGTTTCAAGAGCATTTTGAGACAGGTAGTTTCAGGGTATTGCTAAAGATTTTGTTTAAAGATTTTTCAACATACTTTGAATGTATTTTATATTGCTTTTAAGACTAATGCAGGTATTCTTAGGGTACTGGTAGGAGTATCCGTGGCTCTTTGAAGGTATTTTAATCTATGGATGTGGCATGAGCATAGGCTTTTAGATTCTTCTTAAGGGCTTTTTCCTTAGAAACTGTAGCAGCTATTTGTTATGCTATTAGTACATGGTTTTAGAGTAGCCTGATTGTTTTTAAATTTGCAGTGTTTAGGGTATTCTGAAACATTTTATGGCGTTTTAAAGTATTTCCACACTTCCATGGGTATTTTTTCGAGTGTGGTGGTAAGAGTATTTCAGTCTTTAACCCTCCGTCAGTCGCTAGGGGCCTGAGAGATCCATGGCATTATATAAATGTTATAATTTTCGAACGAACGCACCTATGCAATTGCCTGACTAGGACATTTAACATTACACCTTGCGCGATTATTTGCTGCAGCGATAACCTTATCTGTTTATTGGTTTGGCTGGAGGAATGAATAATCAGCAGTTACGTGTCACACAGGTCAACCAGGCCCCGCGCGCCTGCTCTCGTTACATATTGTTGACAGATTTGTTTCTCATTAGCTTTTGTGCAATATTGCTTTACTATTGCAAGGAGCTGTTACTGCTTCGTCATGAATACGAGTAAAAGGTACGATCTACAAAATCGGAATGATTTGGAAGAAGTACATCGCCTACTTTGCGATGATGATGCCTTGCCCGTGGATGACGACTTATATGAATAAGATGGCTCTGATTCAGAAGATAAACTCGAAACGAGATCTTTAGATTCAGAAATGACCATGAAGATGAAGAGGAAGACGATGAAAGCAGCTTGTGTGATAACATGTATTTTATAGGTAACATCATATGCGTATCATAATAATTCTTCTTCTTTTTCTTCTTATTCTTCTTATTATTATTATTGACAATACATGCTGTTGTTATTTACAGGAAGAGATGGAAAAAATGAAAAAAACACCTTTGAAAATAACACAGACAAGGGCTCACAATATATTGTCCAAACTTCCTGGTGTGGTAGGTGCTGCCAAAAATGCGAAAACGGAAATTGATTGTTGGAACCTTTTTGTTACCGAAGATATAGTTAGTTGATTTGATTGTTGAAAGCTCAAATACTTACATTGGCAGTGTGCAGCACAAATTTGATTGTGAAAGAGACAGCAGACCTACAGATGTAATAGAAATAAAAGCTTTCCTAGGCTTATTGTACCTGGTAGGAATTTTTCGTGGTGGACGCCAGAATATTCACGAGTTTTGGAGAACCGATCTTGGAATTCCTCTTTTTCGAATGGCTATGTCCGAAAAACGATTCAGTTTTCTAATACGCTGTATTCGCTTTGATGACAAAAGCTCAATACTGGAGCGACGAAGATTGGATAAATTGGCTGTTGTTAGAGAAATGTTTACATTGTTTCTGAACAACTGTCAGAACCATTATTCTCTTGGACAAAATGTCACTGTCGACGAACAGTTGCCGGCGTTTCGTGGTTGATGTGCTTTTAGACAATATATACCATCCAAGCCAAACAACTATGGCATAAAGATATTCTGTTTGAGTGATGCAAAACTGTTTTATACAACTAACATGGAGATTTATCGTGGACAACAGCCGGACGGACCCAATTTGCAAACTATCTCGGCAGAAGCTGTAGTGATGAGACTAACTGAACCAATCTCTGGCACTGGACGAAACGTTACTGCATATACTTGGTTTACCAGTGTATCGCTGGTGAATGAATTGCGCAAAAGACAACTTTCTTTAGTCGGTACAGTGCGAAAGAACAAAAAAGAGTTACCCACTAATTTCACTTCTCCAAAAGATCGCAGACAGTACGAAAGCATATTTGGCTTCACAAAAAATGAAACACTTGTTTCATACGTTCCAAAAAAGGGTAAAACAGTAGTTTTGCTCTCAAGTCTGCATGTTTCATCCACATAGTTATCAGAAGGTGCTGAGAAAAAGCCTGAAATAATCCTGCATTACAACGACACTAAATGTGGAGTTAATGCAGTAGATAAATTGTGTGCTACATACAATGTAGTCAGAACAACGAGAAGGTGGCCCATGGCAATTTTAACCATATCTTGAACATTGCAGGTATTAATTCTAGGGTTATCTTCCTTGGAAACCAAAATAAATATTCCACAAGGCAGGAGTATTTGAAATCGCTATCTTTAGCTTTACTGTTGCAACAGCTACAAAGGAGAGCAACAACATCAAATCTATCCGATGATTTGAATGGACTTTTGACAAAATAAAAACCTGAAGAATCCGACGTAGTAGAATTGTCAAATACACCGCTATGCACATTGAAAAGGAAACGATGTAAACCCTGCAACAAAGACAAAATGAACTGCAAAACTAAATATGCATGTGGGAAATGCAACATCCCCCTGTGTTTGAGCAAACATGCTAAAATTATTTGCGATAGTTGCATAGTCGGGGAAAACACGGGTGAAATAGTAGATGATTCTGAGTAGCTGAACATTTGAAATTACAAGTTGTATGTATACCTGGAAATGGCAATGTATTTCTTTATACTTACTGTAATACAATTTATAACGTATATGTACTCATATTTTAGCTTGTATGTTTATGTTGTAAGATAATACCTATTAATGAAAGCCTTGTACGCTTAATCTAAATAAAGGTAAAACAGGGAAAAAAGGAAATAAACGAAAGAAAACAAAAATACAAACAATAACAACAAAAATATAGCGCGGGTCTACTAGGCCCCGCGCGACTAACGGCGTTCTACCAAAGCGCGCGCCTGACGGAGGGTTAAGGGTACTTTAGATTATGGGATTAGGTATAAGTACAGACTTTTATAACTTTCTGGTACATTGACAGGAGAATTTCACGTGTTTCAAGAACATTTTTGGAAACTGTAACGCGTATTGGTGCACGTCTTTAAGCTTTTTCAGAGTATTTTAAGGTATTTTGTGCGGTAATAGGGTGTTTTGATACTTTCGTAGGTACTTTTTAAAGGGTTCTGATAACAGTATTTTGAGGATCCTCAAAGGTATTGGTGCAGTTATTTCGAAGGTATTTTGACCACTGTAGTAGGAATTTTAGAGCATTTTAGTGTGCATTTATAGGCTTTTTAGACACAGCTGCAGGTACTTTCGATCATTTTTGCTGTATTCTTATGGCTTGTACAAAACAGGACCACTCATTTTCATGGTACGGAGTTACTGGTGTAGAAATTTTAGAGAACGTTAGTGTTCATTTATAGGCCTCTAGACACAGTTTGAGGTATTTTCTATAAGTTTAGAGCATTTCAGGTATGATAACATGCTTTCAGGACATTTTGGTACGCAGAAACAAGATTTTCAGATCTTTAAAAGGCGTTTTGGTAACTGGAGCAGGTATTTTCATGGTATTGGTGGAGGTTTTACGATTTTCTGAAAACTTATGGTTTATTATATGTTGTTTTTAAAGCATTTCTAACACTACACTGTTGTTTTCGAGGGTACTGATGGGAGTATTTGTGACTCTATGAAGGTAACTTTTAGGCTATGGAATGAGCTATGGGAAGAGGCTTGTAGAACATTCTGGTACACGAGGCAGAGGAATTTCAGGTGTATCGGTGGTATTTTTAGAGGTTAGAGCATGCGTTTTCATGGTATTAGTGCAGGTTGAGAAAAACTCGACGGTATTTTATGAAGTTGTTTCAAAGTATTTTAGAATTCTTTCAGGCATTTCAAGGTTCTGCTAGGTGTACTTGAAACTATTTCAAGGTATTTTAGGCTATGAATCAGGTATGTCAAGACATTTTGGAACACAGGCATGGGAATTTCATGGCAATTTAGGTATTATTATAGGTATTTGGGAGAGGTAATTCCCTAGGTTATTTAGGTAGTATCACTGGTATTTCGGGTGATTTAGGGGGTAATTCAGATATTATCGCGGTAATTTAACGCGTAATTCAGGTATTATTACAAACATTTAGGACAGTTTCACAGCTAATACATGTATTGACACCGTCATAAGAGTAGTTTCATAAGTAATTCAGCTATTGTTACAGGTAATTTAGCTAATTTTATGAGTAAACCAAGCATTAACATGAGTATTTAGTCTAACTTCAGTACTTGGTGTATTTTTTCGCTTAGTTTTAATGCTTCATGAATATTCATTGTCCAGTGTTAGAACACTTTTTATATGCCTTTAAAGCTCTTTGTTCCAAATGTTGAGCAGATAGCGTGTGAGACCGAAAGGGATAAACTGTATATTGGTTTACTGTTTTAGTGCATATAGAAGTATTCTAAACTAACCCCACACCGAACATCCTAACCTATCGCTACCTCACCTGCTCTGGATCATCTTTTCATTGTCTATTTAATCCTATCATCGTCTAACCTAACCAACGTAACAAAACCTAACCACTGAACGTAACAAAACGTAACAAGGCGTAAGAGCAAAATGTAATAAAACCATTACAAAGACAATGTAAGCTAACCCATCCTTCATAACTTAGACAATCAGTACGCGAGCCTAGCCTAACCTAACCATCCAGGCCTAACCCAGGCCATCCTCTCTTCATCTGTTCTACTCAGTCATCGTCTAACCTAATCTGGTGTGATCCTAACCTGATTTCGAACATTCTAATCTGAAACTAGACATCTTTTATCCTGTATTCCCAATCGTATACCCTAATCTAGCACCATAGATCCTAACCTAGCCTAACTAGAGCAGAGCTCGAGTTTCTTGTAGTGAAATTGCAGCGTTTTATTCGGTTATTATTATTTCAGAGTCTTAATTGAAAAGTTGTACGTCAGCGTAGCTTTATTTTAGTTCGTTGCTGACGTCTCTTCTCTTTTATATGGGTTTGAGACCAGCTCCAGAATATACGCCTAATGACAGAGTTAACACCTTCCCCTTCAATCTTTTTATTCTTTTTTCTTCATCAGATGTCTGCAACACTAGGGTAAACTTTCATTTAAAAATTGTAGTCTCATGGAGAAAATCATGCCCTTGAGATCCAAGTTACATTCTCTTACGTATTTTTGTAATGCTGTAATGTTCAAACGCTTATGCTGCTATTCCAACCTCAGCAATAACTTTTATCATCGTAAGCAGTAGACTTGATTTTATCTACTTATACTGACGTAACAATATGGCGTCGAGATGATGTCAAAATTCAGAGGTGTCATAAGAATACCACTACAGTATGTTCTTATGGTTCTTAGCAGCCCACACATAAGTTAACTTCAGTAACGTTTTCACTTTTTATCCTTACTAATTGTCATACTCCATAGTAACATCATATGGTCTACACAATTCCTTTTGTTTCTCCAGTTTTCAAGTCCGCTTCGTCCATATTGGATCATCAACTGGGGAAACACCTCTTGCAAGTGCACACTCATCCACAATGTTTAGTTTTCTGTCGTCGAAAAAGTTTATCAAAACTCTTTATATATACGTAGTCATGTTTTCCAGCACTATCACCGAATAGTAACAAATCACGATGGCCAGGTAGTTCAGTATCCAAAACCTTTGGATACACTTTCTGCTTCTCATCCAGCCCGAAAACGTAGATAGACATACTGTTAAGCTTCTCAAAATTGGATAAGAAACACAACTGAAGTCATACTTATCTTGAAGTTGACTGTTTTTGCTCACACGTTGATGCTTTTTGCTCTCGAAGTTAGCTAGTACAGAATACATGAAGCATTTCTCGTCGGTCTAATTCTGGATGTTTATGCAAGCTTTTTTAACTCCAACGGAGAGCAGCAAGGTTAGGTAATTGCTTCGAGGATTTGGACTCTTTAATCTACAGATCATCTCATACCTTCTCTTATCATAAACTCTCAGGAATTTCTTCCCGGATTTCCTACAAGCGTATTCAGTAACGCGGATGATATCCTTATATACAGAGTTATTCATCTTTATTCTTGATGTAATAGCGTATTAATCATTCTACAAGGGAGATGTAGACCTCTTCACCTCGATAACACTTTCGAAAGCTGATTATTCTTGGAGAGAACACGATGTTAACACCTCAAGGCTAATTAGCACAATGAAGTCCAGTGCCCGAGGTCACCCTATTTATAGTAGGGGCACGGCCCTTTTAGATAAATTATATGCGTAATTTTAATAATAAAACGGTGATTAAGCGCCTAAACTCTCATATTTCAATACGCGTTTACACAGGTGTTCGGGCGTCTGTGAAGGTCTTCTTTTTTCGGGCGTAAAAATCCTTTGGAAGGGAAGTAAAGGCACTGGTCCTGTTTCGTAGATTTACGACACGTAAATGAACCTCAAGACTGATAAAGAGGCTTCTGAGCTAAATTTTTGGTCCTTCACAGATAATATAGAATGGGACGCTAAGAACCATAGTAGTTAAAGGGCGTCCACAAATAATAACAAAAAAAAAGACATCCACACATAGGGATCTCTTTCTAAAAATTAGTTTCTTTAATATTTTCTTTTGTTTGTCTTTTTTCATTCAGAGAGCCTCAAAAGTATATTTCCAGTAAAATTTCGGTAACGAATTTTTGGGTAGAATGCACTACTTCCTTTACTTACTATAGATGTTAAGTAAAGAAAGTAAAAACAAACCCAATCTATCTGCAAGGCCCAGCATATCTGATGTAACACAGTTATTCTATGGGATATGAATCCTAGCAATACACTTTAGGGGTCTCTCATATCTATTAGAAGTATCTATGTTTATTTACTGAGAAATGTACTGTGGAAATCCCAAAACACCCTGCTCATCTGCAGTTTTTCATTAGAAATAAGACTACTTATATAATAAAGAATACGAATAATTCGCCTAACAATAGCACAATCCCATAGCTATGTAATTGAATATTAACTAAAGCAGTTACAGTAATGTCAAAAGCTTCAATTAGAGCAAGAGTATCATTCCCGGGTGTCTCGCATATGCTAACTTAAGAAGATAGATGTACATCCTAAATGAAGTCCTCATCAAGCTTCCTGAAACATTACAACTCCGGCATAATGATATAAACTAATTCGTATATCTCTCTTCTGATTTACCTTCCACTCCTCGATGCTTTGAAGGATCGAAGACCATTTAGCCAAACATTGTACTTACATCTATGCAGCACCTGCAGCTGTGCATTCGGATCTTTCCACAAATTGCCAGCGTAAATCTGGTCTTCGGAATTTCCAGCACTTAACCAGGAAGTGCAACTCAAAAAGGAAGTTATAAAGAGTGAATATATATCTTTTACCTAAAAGAAACAGAAAATATTTCTCATATATCGGCAGAAATTTCGCCAAATAGAAGCTTTATCAAACTCTCATAAACAACCAAAAGTTCTGCTATCTTCAAATAGTCAGAAACCTATCAAAGCTCAGTAATTAAAACAACATCCTCTTGATTAATTTCAGTAACCAGATATAAAACTGCGAAGCTTGATGGTGAATGTAATAATCCTAATGAGTAGCTAAATGTCCTACAAGTCTCAAACCTAATCTAACTTAAAAAAGGACATACAAACTACAGCGCTAAGTCTTGTGCTCCAGCCAGTTAAACAGATAATCAAAACCGAAAGTACTTTCAACTTCAAAGCTTCTTCAAAAGCATACGATATGCAGGACGCTCTTAGAGTTCTCGGCTTCATCAACAAAACACAACGTTTAAGGCAATTATTGTTTACTTTTTCTTCAGTACTACCACCGAGTGTTTCGGACAGTGTTGAGTTTAACAATAAATAATCACTTCGAGACCGAGTTAGAAAGTTCAATTAAATTACCCAAGAAAAATTATAAGCGGAAGGGGGATTCGGTAAGATAATTACAATATGAGAGCGATGTAATTTTTGTACCTTTTACTTTTAGTGTAATCACTGAAGTGATTACGGGCGAGAACGAATGCCAAATTTTGAAGTTTTAGTATCATCCCTGAAGTAGCTAATTTATCTGAAAACATGCACTAAGTTTATTAGATTTTGTTTCAACAGAATCACAGATCTGACTTAAATAAAATACAACTGAACAATAGGTGTTATAACGTGAACTTCTTTTGAGAACCAGTGAGATATTCGAATCAAACAAGAGATGATAGAATGCATTGTTTGTTCAATCTCATAATTTGTTTTGACACAAAATTCTGAAAATTGATTCCAGATTTTTTTGTATTATGTGCGTTAGTCTTGTACCGCTTCGTTTATGACCTCAATTTGCACAACACCAAATCTCATCATATTTACAGTTTCTACAAACAGCCATTAGTGAAAAGGATAAAGCATGAAAATAGGCTTCCTAGATCCGTAGTCGAATTAAAGCAGAGATTGTAGGCATAGAAAGATGAATATAGGAGGAAAGAAAGCTACAGTTATTTATTGGTGAGCGCTATGCTTTAAAACTATCAACTAAAATCGATTTTCAATGGTCAATAAGTCAGCAATAAACCCGTACATTGAGTGAAACGTGCTCGCGAGTAATTACCAACATAAGACACCTTTCCAACTTTTTTGTCAGTAAAATAAGATTTGTCCAACGGTATAAAAAACGTCTGTTTCGGCTTCATCCTGGTCTTTGATGTGAGTCCTCGTCCTGCCGCTTATTCAGGTATGGGTAATCAAATACATCAACAGCATTAACACCATCATCACCATAGCAGACACAATCATCACTATTGCAACCTTCACTAGAAATACATATTATAACCGTGTCTAACCACCATAAAACAATATGATTGAAAACAACCATCACACCCTTTTCCATAAAATAAAACTACATAAATAACCAAAAATAACCTACATCAGCAACTAAACAATGACCATCACCATACACATCAATGTCGCAACCGTCATCATTACAGTCATCACTAACAGCATTACGACAATCATCATCAACGCTTCCAGTATTATCGCCACCACTATTGCCGCCATCACAATCTCCACCATAATAACTGTTATTACAAGACCAACATAACAGCAAACCAACATCATTACAGCCAGCACCACCACCACTACCATCACCACCGCCACCGCCGCCGCCGCAACATCTATCAATCATATATTCTTTCATAGTCCTTACACGCATTTTTACAGTATTTATGTATTTTTGCAGTGATTGGAGCAGTTTTATATACATGTGTGTAAATTTGCAGTCATTTCGTTTATTTTACCGCATTTTGTTGTACCTCAGAGTGATTTTCAGGTACTTTCAAAGTATCTAGGCACATTACCAGCATGTTTTAATGCGATTTCGTAACATTTATGATAATTTCCAGCAAGGCAAAGTCAGGATCATCACTAAAACGAACATCAACCACCATTATCCGCCGAAATAAACGCAACCGAAAACCATCTATTCTATCACTCATTATCTAACTTAATCTAGGCCATCTTTACATCATCTGTTCTGTCATGTCGTAGCCTAAACTTAGAATTCACCCATGTAAACCTTAGCCATCCTAGAATCTCTTGCCACCTAAACGGCTACTTGCATCACATAAACGCCTATAGGTTCATTTTTACAGTTGTTTCCGACGTTTCGGAATCATTTTACAGTCAATTTCTGGTTTTGCAGCTGTTAGTATTTTATTTCTTTTCTTTTTCTTCCTTGTTTTTGAGATTTTCATATTTTACAGTAATTTGATGTGCTTTACAGTGATTTTGGCTACTTTATAGGCATTTTGTACAGCGTTATAATATTTTCCTGTATAGTCATATTTTAACCTAACCCCCCCAAACCCTACCTTGTGTACTTTAGACATATGTTTGCGTTTTAATTTAGTTTATAGTTTTGTCTCTCCTCTTTTATTCAGCATTGGGAAATGCTCGGACCTTGTGTTGAAGTAGTCATAGTTTTAGAGGTCATTTTACTTATTTTCATGTGAAGTGTTGGTATTTTCAATTTCTCTATCTCGATTTTTATTAAGTTAATTAGTGCATTATTAGATTTTCAATTTTATAGATGTCCCTTCTCTTCTCCTTTATGATAGATTCAGACTCCCAGAGTGTCGGTCTCGCAGACATAAGAGTGGAAGCATCCATAAAAACCAACATCATGGTATGATCAACCTCACCACCACTACCACCGACATCATCACCACCACGATCACCACCACCCACCACCACCACCACCAAAGCTTATAGCGCCACCATAACTTGCATTATCGCCATCACCCTCCATTTGCAACCACCATCATCGCATTCACCAAAACAACTACTACCACCATCACCACACCAATGTCACCATAATAACCACCATAATCACCACCACCGCCTTAAGAACCAACATCACTACTAGCACAATCTCCACACAACTCTCGTCATCACCATTAACATCATCACCATTACCAACACTTCCATTAACACCGTAACCCCCATTGTTACCAACATGACCGCCCCCACCGTATTCATCGCCGTCTGCACCACCACCACCGCCACCATCATAATCAATCTACCACCGCTATCACCGTAAGAACCGCTGCCACCACCACAACCAGGAAGGTACTTCAAACAAAATCCTCTGTATCATACAAGCAGCACAGTGAATGTAAAATATATCTGCGGGGTGTGTCAATAGACATTTTACAATACTTTCAGTCAGTCAATCATCCCTAAATATTCTTCAGAGGATGTAGTCAAATAAAAATTTATCTGGGAGTGCGGAGAGTCCCTCAAGGCGGAATACAACACAGTGTTACTGTTGTGGGTGCCAGGACATGTGGGAATTCATGGCAATTTTGGTCAGATGATTTGGCTAAAAGGGATCAACTACTCCACCAATCGGACCGGATCCGTTGGACAATTCAGCTTTCTTTACTTTGGAGAGCCCACCCCATATTCCATTGGGGAGCTGAGAAATGTTTCTTGTAGATGTTTCAACTCTGAGATCCGATTGTGGGACTATAGATATTACTCCGGAGTTTTTATCAGATTCATCTCCACATATGAGTAAACTATTTTGCGTTATCCAGGTTATCTTGCTGACTAAACCACAGGAAGGAGATCTACTTACATTTCGCTTTCTACTTTGCTTTTCAAGACAATGTATACACAGGATTTTTGAAGTTTCGTTAGATTTTCTGTATTGTAAAATCAAAATAGAAGCGTTTGCATTTATCTGTGGATTCATTTTTTCATTCTGGTAACTGATATGCGAACGTTTGAGTTTACTATCAGTAGATTAACATTATCAAGCCTATCTCTAACAGCGAGGTGGCCATACAGATATTGCTGTTATTTTACGTTACGATAGGTAACCTCAAGCCTCTGTTAATTGTGCATGTATACTTAAATAAGTGTCGAGCTTTATTTAGATACACTTTGAGAGTTCGCATACTATTGCAAACAAGAGTACTTACGTAACAATGATTATAATAGGGATAATTTAACTAAATATTACGTGTGGATTGTTATAGTCATGTAGAAGAATTGGATGAATCTTGGGTGATCATCTTCGCTGCCTAGGGTTTTTTTTAAGTCTGACTGCTCTATTTTCCGGAATGAAATATTATCATTTATTTTACATAATATTACAAGTAAGTGTTTATGAGAATAATTAACTATTATAACTGAAGGGATGTCTGGGAAATATGCAGCCAAGAAAGAGAGGGCAGCTTGGAAGTTATTTTATGTTTCATCATAGTACTACGACACAAAGACATATGGTGGTTACATACCGTGATATAAACTCAACGCAGTGTGAAACAAGACATATTACATAGGCCCTAAAATAGCACTTTTCCTTAGTTGTATTGAAATTTCAAACATCTCATTGATAAGGATATACAGCTGCATGCAGTTATTATCGCCGTTTGCTACTTTATAGATCTGCCCTCATAATATGGTTGTCATACAGAAAGCATGCAAAATAACAATATAACTATGAGGCAGCTGGTGTTTAAAACATTAATGTAGTTCTATGTTTGTGTTTTCTTAGACCTGTGCAGGCGCCTGACCTTCACTCCACTTATCAAGATTGTGTGCGCGTACCCAAGCTCTACCCAAAATCCATTTATTCTGTCAAGGACACGACGGGTGTAATTGTGGCCTGAAGTACAAAGCTGGCAGTTAGTTCCTCGAGAAATGGAGTTTGACGTACTAGCTACAGTTCCATACAGTTACTTACTCCTCATTCAGGTAAGGACATCCTGGGTTTTCCGTGGACACATCATAAACGTTGCTTTAGAACAGACCAATAACTATTGTTGTACTTATGGTTAATTATCCTTTAAGTAGACTTATGGAATGAGCCCTACGGCAGTACTAAGCTTTTAGTTCACTACAAACATTCCCTCTGAAATTTAAGAGGAGTTGTAAGACATATTATGAATATTTTGTTATTTTCTAAAGATTAAGTAGAAAGTAGCAACTTCACATTACTTTCTATTCCTACTATTGTTTATTACTTTCTCTACTACGTATAATAAGTAGGGGAAGTATTGTATTCCACCCAAAAATTCGATACCAAGATTTCACCGGAAATATATGTTTTGAGAGCCCCTGAATCCAAAAAAGGCATTTTTGGAAACATGTCCGTGTGTGTGTGTGTCTGAACAGCATAACTCAGAAACGAACAGTCGGATAAACACCAAACTTGGTATTTAGGTTCAGTATCTTCCAGAGATGCGACATGAAGGTTTTCAAGAAAATCCCCCCCCCGCCCAGATTGCTCTTTACATGGAACATTTTTCGAAAGTTGTAATTTTCTCAAAAATGGCTTTAACGATTTTGATTAAAATATCCTATGAATTTTCTGGGAATGTCTCCAAAAGTATTCTTCAGTGTGAACGACTTTTGCATAACTGGTAAACCATAAGATATAGACAAAATGTTACTACACAAAAAATGTAGATCGCGTTAAAGTACACAATTTATGTCCTATACATTTTTTTGTTGAGTGAACCATTTTAAAGATATTGCTTATTATCCCTTAAACTTTCCAATGCTTTTTCTCAAATGGGAATTCGTTATTAATTTTTTTTACATACTGGACATGCAAAGAAAATGGAATGCGCCACATAGCAACCAGCTCTTAAAAGATTTGACTATCGCTTAAAGCCTACCAATTCCCCTTGCATCTACAAGAAAATTAGCAATAAGATTAACATCTCGATATCTCATTAACATGAAGCATATGGAGAATAAGTGTTTGTAAAAATAGTTTGTACATGGGTAGAGAAAGTCATGTGTGTGTAACACATCAGATTTTTTATATATGTTCTACAATTTATTTATACAAAATTTTGTTTTTGTATCAACTTAATAATAACAAAGCAAGTGTTCTTAGAAACTGCTTTGTTGCATTTTTTAAAATCCATTTTAAAATAGCAAAGATTGTAAAACTTGAGCAATATGGGGATTTTGTCAACATATTATGAAATACGTAAGTTCTAGGTGCATAGGCTATCATAGAGTAGCTATTAGCTTCGCTTTGTCCATCTGTCTGTCTATCGGTCCGTCCGTACGTATGAAACGTCTCAACCGCTTCAGGTAGTATATTGATATTCTATGTGCCTGGAATGTAAACAAAATTTGTGAACACATTGCAATTTTTAAGTGAATTTTTACGAAGTTAAAATTTGAGTAACGTTTATCGCCACATTTTAAATTTGAAATACAGGAGAATAAATCTATTAGATACTTCTGCTTAGGCATATAGAAATTGCTTGAAGAAAGAGAACAAATTATATAGGTAAAGAGTGGTTTAGAAACAAAAATATAGTTCTTAGAAATAATATGCTTCCTAATAGTAAATAAAAAATATCAAGAAATCGGTACAAAATTACTGTTAGTTTAAATGGAGAGGCTTCTACACATTTTCAATTTTTGAAGCCAATCTCTGTACTATGGAACTGAAATGTTACACACAAGTGGAAATAATATGTTCTTGGTACATTTCAATTGTACCAATCGTGGTTGAAATTGGTACAGAATAAGAAATCGTTAAGATAAAGAGCCTTAGAATCAAGGTTGCAGCTGAATATTTACGAACAGAGGCCAAAGCCTTTGAAATTTATTGATAAAAGATTCATTGCAATGAAATATATGCGTAATTTGCTGTATACCGTCGAGAGGAAACAAATATTTTGCTTTTAAGTTTATATAACTTTTATTAGCAATAGAAACGGAATACAACCATATCCGGTGCAATCTGGCTCAGTAACGCTCTTGACGTGATTATAGGCTCCTATTCCAAATACATAATTACTGCGTGGTGTAAGGTTTACAACATGCGAGACCGGAATACATAACATCCCCGCTGGATATTGACATGCATCTATTTTATTAAGGGTTCAAATTGTTTAAAACCTGACTAACGCATAAAATTACGCTTTTCATTTTAAATTTATTGTAATAAACTTCTACTGATATGTACCCGGAAATATCTCTACAAATTAAAACACGAAAGCTCCCCATTCTAAGTAAATAAAACCTTGGGGAATCTAATTTATAGAATTTTCCTCTCACACACGTAACGGTAGGGTTGCAAAACGGAAGTTGCATACTAATGTAGGTAATGAAAGACATCGGTATTATTTAAGTTAATTGTTTTATATAAATATGTTTATATATTTTATTGTTTATAACTTTATATACATTTTAAATGTTATTTAATTTAATTATTTTGGTATTATTTAACTAAAACCTCCCTCTAGCCTTTAACAGGGTATCGAACCCGGAACCCGTGGTTTGAGTAGCCAGAACGCTGACCACTCGATCCCAGAGACAATTGTTTACGATTTTGCTAACATGAAAGATGAATAATACACATTGCAAATCCTAAAAATCCTGGTTCTCATATAAAATACCTCGTGGAATTGTTGCATAGTTCAAGGTAGCATAATTTCCTACACTTTGCAGATAAGCTAAAACGGTGGTTTCTAATACGCACTCGAATGGAGAGATTCTTTTACGAACAAATAATAAAGTACATCATTTAGAAACACGGTTCTTAGTATTGCGAAAATACTATTGGTGTTGCATGTGCTATTAACTTCTTTTATTTATTTATTTATTTATTTGATATTGGGATTTAATATTCACGACTGGTCTTTACGAAGACATTTCGGTTTGTAACGTGTGAAGCGTGGTAGAATTTTATGCATTCGATAAAAGAAATTCAGGTTATATGCAAGTTAGAGAATGGGTATCAACGCCATGAAACTGACATCGCCATCAGATGGTTTGAGACAAGCTTAGTGTTACCTACAAGGGTGATTCAATGAAAATGACGTTTTATAATTCTGAAGTAAACATTAATTATAATATAAACAAAGTAACAAATATATTATATTTATGCAACAATTTGCCATTTTATGAAACACATGAACAATATTTCGTTTCTTGAAAATTATGTGCCACAAATGGTCTCCATTCCTTCAATTTGTTTTAACATTTCAGTTGAAATAGCATAATTTCTCTGTGAATATCGCCTTAAAGGTATAAAAGATTTTCCGGACGATTTAATAAACCTTGCTTTTCTGTACTATACAGAAAATAGCCGTTAACAGAGAAATCTGGGGATCATAGTGGTCATATAATGTCTCCATTTTTCAGGCTGATTTGATTTCTAATTAGCCAACACAATTACCAGGGGAATTCTAACGTTTTATACTGTGGCACCCTCATGGTAGAACCATTTTGGTTTCTTCCTTGTAGATCTTAAAAAAAATATTAGCAAACAAATTATTTCTATTCTAGGTGAAAAGCTACAAAAATCGCCTCATAGACTGGCAGAAATGTCGTCACAGAAATGGAGGCCATTGTGGGATATAATTTTAAACAAATAAAAATTTTCCTGTGGTGCATAAAATGTTTCATGATTATCTTTAATTTAATATATTTTTAATTTACATATATAATTAATGTTGACTATACAAAAGAAAAATTTGGCTTCATTGAATCGTACCCTGTAATATCTGCATACACTTTACAGAGCGTTTTGCTGTTTTTACTTTCCCTACCACGTACGTTGTAGGTAGAGAGGGTAGGGGCGAGGAAGCAGGTTGGTACATGGCTCTTATTTTAGCCCTTAGTCAACAGATTGCAGCACAATGCAAATATATCAATCCTTATCCCCAAATACACGTTCCACGGAAGCAGCAATCCTTTGTGAGAAGTTGTAGTGAAGCTATTTTTACAGCCAGTTTAGTAGATATCCAATACTAAATGCCTTCTAAATGTTTTGTTTGTAAGTGCTTTTAAATGTTTCTATTCGTTGGTATTTTAGCTATTTTAGTTCCTTAATCTTGATCGTTATATAGAGCTTCCATTAAAACAAGTAGACCAGGGGCAAGTTGGCACAACAAAACGGGCCAACCTAGGCATGAATGTGCTATACACAATGTGCCAACCTAACCCAAGTAGCGCTATTTATTAGTATTACAATATGAATTATAACACCCCAGATGTTAATGCAATAAGCATATAATTCACATTAGCATTAATAATTAATATTAATTAACGTTCTCTCATAACTGAGTTAATCTTGATTCTAACCCTACCATTATAAACTCAGTATTCCAGTCAGCAGGATTCTGGCCATTCACGAAAACATTTTCCAGGATATTAAGTCCCGCCTGCGTATGCAACGGGTAGACCTATTGTTGATAATACCAGGAAGTTCCACTAACGGCAGAAACTGAAAATGCGCGGTGGTTGCCCAATTACCTGTTCATGCCGATAAACATTGTTTATCGACTGTTTGGAGGAGGAACTTCCTTCTAGAGGCCACTGCTAAACGTGTATCCGAGAAAGAAAACAAATACCAGAAGGAAACTGTCGATTGCCATTCTCACAGATTCTCCTGTGGAACGAAAAGCCCTAAAAGAAATGAGGGCAAAGAAGAATAAGGGCGAAGGGCATCAGAAGCGACTTTTCTGCGAAAAGAATAAAAATTCAAGTAGCAGTGACAGAGGAGGAAGGAAAGGGAAGAAGACGACGACGAAACGTTTTGGTTATATTGTATGAAGTCCTCCTCCACAAGCCTACCAGGTGAGGGTTAGTTTCAGTGTCTGTAAATTGTGAGATGCATGATGGCAACAGACAGTTTGTGTGTTTAAATTGTATTTCGGACATTTCCCAATAATTTGAATGAGGTGCTTTGTTTTATTACTGCCATTTAAGTGTTTAATTATCTTTGGATGTTATATCTTACTTTAAGCACCTGTTGGTATGTTTCAAAGTCTTTACCCTGTCTTATGTGCTTTTAGTTAGCTAAATCTGTAATTATATTTCTGAAGTGTTCTTAATAACTTGATCGCGATATTTGGTTTTAGTAAATTATTTAAAACGCATATTTTCTACTTAACGTGTACCCCACATCCTGTACCAATCTGCCTTCTGGGTGGGGTAAGCTGACTCACTATGCATGTTTTGAAAAGTTAAAAGATTTAACTTTAAGTGGCCATAGAATAATGACGCAGTTATCAATAGATTCTGTCAAAGAAACTTATGGAACAGTACCAGGATAAGCTGAAATGTTGCCGTAATAAATATATAAAAATAAAACCTAAAATTTGTACCAACTTGCCCCCTTCTCCCATATTTCATTCTACCCAAGCATCCGATATCGAGATTTCACCATAAATATATGTTTTAAGGCCATTGAAAGCAAAAAAGCATTTTTAGAAAAAAAGACTGTGTGTGTGTGCTGGTGTGTGTGGACAGCAGTACTTAAAAACGAAAAGAACGATAAATACCAAACTTAATATTTAGGTTCAGTACCTTCCAAAGATGCAACACGAAAATTTTCAAGGAAACTTCACACCCCAAACTACCCTTCAAAGAAAAAGTTTTCGAAATTTTTATTTTCTAAAGGTGGTTCTAATGATTTTGATTAAGGTGCCATATATTAATCATCTTTACATGGCAAATAAAATGTATATGTTGAATTTCCTGGGAATAGCCTTTGAAGTCCTGTTCATTCGGAAGGAATTTTGTACAGTCTTGTATAACTAGTAAACCTTGAGCGATAGACGAAAACGTAATACACAAAAAGAGATATAGATCTCTTTAAAACACGCTATTTATTTCAAATAAATTTTTTGCGGCATAAGCCATCTCAGATATCAGTTTTTAATGGTTAAATTGTTCATTAATTACCATTCTTTAAGGTCCTTTAAACATTCAGGTGTTTCTCACGACTTCATGGAAACAGTATGGAGTTTTAGGGCAGCGTATAGTGTCCACTACTAAACATTTGACTGTCGTTGTTGCTTTGTATCTATAACGAAAAATATAATGTAGCTATTTCTGCAAAGCTATATTTGGATTAAAATGAAGTAGATAGAAGGATAAGCTTTGTATGAAAAGTTTGTACAACACTAGTAAGCGATAGTGGTAGAGAAAGTCATGTAATTAACACATCAGATTTTTTCTACCACTTTCATATTTCTTTTAATAAATATTCTACGATTATCCCATATGAGTTATATTTCTGAAACTCTCAATCAAAATTGAGTCAGCCATGTCTGGTGGAAGAATCAAACCTCGCTTTTCATTTCAGGGTACTAGGAAGTGCTTAGAGATAATCTTCAACCAATTTCGCCTGGTTAACACATCTGGTTGAGACGCCTGGTTAACATAATAATCGCGGCGGTAATACCAACAGTGGTTCTACCATGACACACAAAGTAGTGTCATCTGAGATATGAAGCAGTTTAGTACCAGTAGGAAGGTACAGTGGATATAATTTAAACGATGTGACCACTGCATTAATTGCGCCTTGGGTAGATATACTCTTCTAATGACTGTGATGGTATTAATTGGCAGCTTTCCCATTTTGTAGCTTAGATGCAGACCTAGAGCTGAAAATTCCCTGACACATTAGGAGATTAGAGGGAAAATATAATTCTCTAAAGTGATTATTGCTTTAGACAACACAACTACTGAGTTGTGTTTATCTGAAACATGTGCTTCAAATCAGTATAATAGTCGCATTCAAACTTCAAATATTTTCAAACGTTGGAGGCTTGGGGATAAAACTGAATTAGAAATGCGTTAACTTTGAGTTTATAAGATTTGTAAGTTATAATGTTTCAGCTAACCGTAGTTATTTATATACAAATCACAATGTGTCAAAGTTCGTAGAGTCTCAGAGTTTTAAAATGTTTATTTTCTACGTTTGCATCCGTTCATGCGCAAGAAGCCACTACACTCAAGCAGTTGTGATTAATGACCGGAATAGTCGTACGTTCACTTTTGATGTCTGACGTATTAACATCTGAAGAAATTCCTGCATAGCATGTGTAGTTAATGGAGTACTAACTTCTATTTCAAATACTGTTCAACCTGATATGCGAAAGATGCTATTATTTCCATTATAAGACACAGTATATAAACAAAATGAACAGTTTAATCAAGGATAAATAATTATAATTTTTAGGGTGACCTAAAATGTTAGTTCATATGTTTTGAATCTTCTTGTACAAAAGAGAAAAACAACATAAGTTTGTAATTAGTTTTGTACTGCTAGACTGTATATTTATGCTGTGGATTTAGATATGTAATGGTAGTTTCAGATTCCAAGCTTAACACTTTCAATGATTCTTCAGTGTTCTGGGAGTAGAATATCCTCAAAATAACTGTCATATGTTTCCATATTTGTAATAAAACATTACGTTAGTGTTTAGATGGGTTCAATCAATGGTACTGCAAGGGGAGATTCTAAGCGTTTAATTTGGGAACCTGTATTGGCTTTACCTTCAAAACGAGGAGACAGGTGCCTCGACTTTTGTTCATATAGGCTCTCGGCTTTGACAAATTAAAAAAAGATGACCATTTAATATATTTGAAGGAGTCGTTCTACAAAGAATCCTAAATACACAATAATATTGCTACCTATCAGACATTATAGAAAAACATGAATTTTGCAGTGATGATAACTTCAGTTTGGGGAAAGTTAAATTTACAGCAATGAATGTTTGGGAAAGAATTAATGATCAAAAAGATGTATTCTTTCATAAAGTATGCATTGTAGTGAGCTCTATATCTTCCGTGTCGTCCCTCTCATATGATTCCCTAGTAAGAAAATTCCGATGCCAAACAAGAGAACCTCGCAGGTGCTCTACAGAAAATTAAAGATAGGGATTTATTTCTAATGTCAATATTTCAGATGTATGATATTTTAATCAAATTCGTTAGTCAGTTTTGATAAAATAAAACTAAACAAATTCTTAAGGGTAGTTTGGTTTTGGAGGATTGCCTTGAAGATATATCTCTGGCATGCTAAAATTGTCTGACTCAAATACAAAAGTTTGAATTAATTTGAATTTTGTAATAAGTTAATGAAGTTATAGAAAACGATTTAGAATAGTAATAATAACAACAAGAGTGATGAGGACATCAAAGCAATAAAGAACACAGGACAAGTAATGTAACGTGGGATGCACATTACAACTGGGCTGCTTTGGTCATATTCTGTGTGTAGTGAATTGACTTCAGAATATCATTCCTATTTCTTTACCAGTTTAGAAACGCAAGAGGTGATTTTATACCATAGCTATAAACATTTACTTTAGTTGCTGAACTTCATGGATTGCCATCGAACACACTTCTCTACGTTCAGCCTTTAACCCAAATGTCTTTCTTTCATTTTCCATATATTTGTACAGATACCACATCGATGTGAAATAACATTTTTGTTTTGTTACAAACAGTGGGAAATAATCGACCAATGTCACACAGGGCCAAAGTCATCCCATCTAACAGTAATTTTACTATCAGAGCTACAAGCTGCGATTCCTGTTTCCTTATGCTCTACAGTTTTTACATGTTAAACATTAAATAGTATAATAATGAGCAACAGCAAATTTAGGCCTGTACTTAAGGAATACAATCTTAAGCAGACATTTCTTTTTCGGAATTTTTTCCATAACCGGAGTACCGAACCACAACATATTATGAGCAATGCCTTTGTCTGTAACACAAAGAATCAAGGAATACTCCACTCCTGATTCTTAAATGTGAATCTTGGGGCACCTGACTTATCAAAGTAGAGCACATATGAATATTTACAGTGTTATTAACAGACGTCCATGGTTACAATAGGCAGCAGAATTACGTGATTTTTAATTTATGCAACCTGTTAAGCGGCAGATGTGTCTTATGTCCATGTTCATTGCGTGGTTAATAGCTCAGTTGTGTGTTTAGGTAAGCGAAGCCTCCGCACTCAATGAAAAGGGGTTTAAAGAGCACAAATTATGGGATGAGGTTCATCTGAAAAACAAAGACTTCTAGTAGAGCTACATCAGTTTCTACTCAATTTTATAAACTTTTAGCAAACACTGTTACCCATCTCCAAAGACCTCATAACAAGGAAGCACTTATTACAAATATCTAGTGCTAAAATCCCCCCAAATCTAAGAACAGACCAAAGTTAAAAGAGAAGCAAAATGCTTAAAGGAATTAAGAGACACTGAATACCAAAATTAAATACTATACATTCATATCAAACAGAAATATTATAAATAATTAATGTAATATTTGAATTCTGAACTACATCTCATATAATTTATATATCGTAAAAGCTTGTGCCGTTTGATTGATAAAGTTATAGCTTATAGTACAGGTTTAGTCTTATCTTAAAAGCTTATAATAGGTACAGAAGCAAAGTTTCCAAACGGAAATATTTGAATTATTCAAAAGGAAGCGAGATTCAAAGTGCCGAATGCCTGAGTGGCATAATCACCACTCGTACAGTACTGTGAAGCGGCGGCAGAATGGGTTGACATCTTACCGTATAACTTAACTTATTCTGCGTATCTTTTGCTTTGGACTTAGGATTAAATATTCCGGAATAAGATGTATAAGATATATAAATAAATATTACTGTTTAAGATTTGTAAATTTTCTGAAAAAGAAATAAAAGTATAATTTCTGGTGGTCTCCTAGTTGCACTTGAGAAGGAATTAACATTGAATAAACATAAAATATCCCAAAGCATTAGGTAGAAATATACGAATAAATATCATTATAATTAGTATTTAGATTAATTTCTTCGGTCCAGGTTGTGAAGGATTATTACAGAATGAATGAAAAAAGAATTCACATCAAAAGGTTTGAATTACTGATCTTCGGTACCTCATTGTGGTTTTGGAGCATTAATCTGCTCGACCTAAGACCAGTTTTCCTAAAATGTTCAAAAAACCCACATCAGCAAAGATCAACACCCATCCTATTGCTTTTTAAGCTTTAATCAGCTTATTGTTATTTGGAGCAATATTTAAATGCGTTTACATAAACAGGGATGAATAAATATGTACATGCAGCATAGCTAAAGAACTTATGGTTTTTGGCAGAAAGGGGCAATGTTTTAAGAAAAGGCATAAGTCTGCCAGTTACATAGATTTAGAAACTTAGGGGCGGATTGATTCAACCAGTATCCGAACAAGATTACTCAGGCATAGCGTTTGTAGCTAGCATCTGAGAGGTTATGGGTATAAATCAACCATACCGGCAAATCTATCAGGGATTTTGTTTTGTGTTTTCTTTCTTTTTCTTCCTTCGTGGTTTCAGTCACCAGGAAATACGGAATTGGACATTTAAATGCTATCCAGAGTTCCATCCACAGAACACATGAAATAAATGTAGATAATGGATGATACAAAAAGGTACTAAATAACTAAGCCATCCACATCCGTCATCGTACCGTCTATTTGTACTAACCCACGGAACAGCAATCCCTCAATCACAAAAAGTAGACTTTCCGATTAAATCAATAGCAACAAATTCCATAGAAACTTAGGTCATCTATCAGCACAAGCATATATCCAGGAGAGTGACTAAGGAATTAAGACAATCTATTCGAAACATGTGCATCAAAGAGCCTACAGGCGAAAGTCCGGATATGGCGTAGTTGATTAAAGCGATATTAAATAAAAATTTCTAACATGTTACATTCACATGACTTTTGTTATCCACTGGAATTTATTTCCATGTAATTCAGCTGCAACTATTCTTACAAAAGCTTATTTCTCTATTACTTCATGGTATCGAGAAAAACGTTTGCAGGATTAGATAACAGTCCAAATTTGGTTGTAGGCACAAGGGGTATATAGGAAACTGAAGGAGTAGTTATATTGTTTAGAAGGTTATCGGTATATGCTGGTTTTGAAGTTTCATACTCTTTCGGTAACATCGCCAGAAACAAGACAGCACGTAAAAAGACTGACGAAGTATTGAACAATTAAAATCCGTAATAACCGAAACCTCATTAATGCCCGTTGCCACAAAAAAGTTAATTGAAATAAATACTGTGTTTAAAACACATCTGTATTTTTGTAGTAAGCTTATACCTAACTCTTATGCCTTACCTTTCATACAAAACTACATAAAACTGCTTCCGAATACAGAAAACCTCATAGGTTCTTCCAGAAGCTTCAGATATTTTATTTGCGATGCAAGTAACTTAAATATATCGCATTTTAATTAAATTTACTAGAGCTGTTTTTGAGAACATTAAAAACATTGAAAATTTAACATATAAAGAGTAGTTTGGGTTACGTTGTTCACACACACACACACACATTTGTTAAGAAAACTGTTTTGGGTTCAGGGGGCCAGAAAAACATTTCATTTTCAATGAAACATGGGTGTCGAAGTTTTTAATGAATGCAGTGCTTCTTCTTGTTGCTTGGCACGTGGAAAGCAAATAAATGGGTATATATAAACACACACACACATATATATATATATATATATATATATATATATATATATATAGCGTTTACTTTTAGCTGCGTCCGCTCCGTGCTTTATGCATCAAGACAAATGGACGGGGAAAGCGACGTTAATAGCGCAGTAGCGAAATTACAGTAGGATTGACAGGTCAAGGTTCCTCTTCGGACAGATATTACACTTCAGCACGCGTCACCGGCCTGATTGGACGCCTCAGACCAGAGGTGAGCAAATTATGCCTGTTACATTCCGTAATTGCTTCACAATGTTATGTCATCTTATGTGTAACTGGGTTCACTACGCTTGCCTGCCACAATAGAGGCCCTGTTACGGTCACCAGCGCCTGCAATTATCGCTTTTTTCGTATTTTACGTATTGAATAATATTGGTATATTTTATTAATTTTTATGCTTTATCACGTCCAAAGTAGTATTTATACGACTGGTAGCAGTACTTTAATGGACCTCATTAAAGTATTGGTATTCGACCAATCAGAAATGGCCACGTAACATTGTGAAAGCGCAAATATCGATTATTCTGCGTAGTACGTCTCACAACGCTAGCAACTTTGTTTGACATAAGTGCTGAAAGGTCATTGTACTGTAAGCATAGATAAAGGAATAACGATTGTAACACATCACTCAAATTAGAAACGAATAGTTATGAAACCTTTAATTTAGATACATGGTCGAGCATAAACAGTCGTATGAAACTTGACTATAATGGTGGTGATTAAAACGCTCGTATGATAATTATTAACCTCGCTTCGCGTTTTAATCACTACCATTATAGTCTCGTTGCATAACATACTATTCTGTCTTCTATGCCATAAATTTAATAAAAATAACAGAAATTATCATAAAAATAGCGTTTTGTAATAAATAAACACACACACAAATATATGACTTATTTCTCACATCATCGCTATAATCATCATCTATATCTTATCTGTATCTGTTGCTTGCATCGGCCAGAATTAATTCGATTTCTAACACAAAATTAACTGTTATTACCTTCCTTAACTGTTTATAAATTATAAAACTGCCAGAGGTGACAGCCAAAATTTTGATACTCATATATCTCTAGGATAAACCAGAGAAGGATAGTCACTATGGAGAGAGATGACCGAACGGCTTGCAAACTGTTGTTTGAGCTGGACTAGTGAACATTTTAACAGAGTGTCTGTCAAGCATCGCTTATTGTCACATTCCTGTGGGTTTAATTCAGTTGGTACTTTTCACATTACCAACTGTGGAAGGCAATGAATCTTATGAGGCAGCTGTTTGAAGTTTTTGCAACGGAGAAGAAGACATAGAACATTTTACTGAGACTGATAACCATTTTTTTGGTTTGTTTTTATTTTAATCTTCCATTTATATGCTGTCTTTAACATTTAAGGTTACATCGGCGGCTTTGCCTTTGAACAATTGCTCATCAGCAATGATGTTCACTGGTTACTGTAGTGTTAACCTTTGAGATGGTATTACTTTTTGTTATTACATTAAATTAACATACACATTCACACTGCCACTCATACTTCCAGACTCTAGGGAGGAGGGGAATAATCCCAGCTAAGGAAAAATTCCCACCCTCCAGCCGGGAATCGAATTCAGGACGTCTGAAATTTGAGGTTAGCATACTTAACATCAGTGGCAGTACACTGATAATCTGTTATTGCGTTCTCCAGTTATTATTTTGGGTGTGGTCGTCTAACCTCTGCAAATGGAAGAGAGGCCTTGTTTTGTATATGGCTTACCTTGTTGTTACAGACTCTCTGCATGAGCTCAGGAGAAACAAATCAACGACATTGTAACTAGAATAACCCTTATCTTGGTTTAAGGAAAACACTCTCCTATTTAGCTTTATACCAAAAAATACAAACATAACTATATTTAAAGTGACCATACCTGTACTGGAAACTTGAACGATTTGGATAATATTACGCATATGAATTGAAACGGTTCGAGCAAAATAAAACTATAAGGAGAATTACTTATTGTATTATATGTGAGTGCGTAAGTTTTCTGAAGAGAAAGGTGAACACTTTTCAAGTACCAACATATTCAGGTTATGAAAACTAAGGAAATAATGGGGTCAATTTAATATGTCGATACTAAAAGTATATTGGCGAATTATGATTCGTTTATCACGATTAGTAGTTCACTTTCAGCTATATTTTGTTTTAAACCTTCCTACTCAATGTGTAGCGAAACAAAAAGTATGAAATGCAATGGTATTGATATGCTCCTAGGTTAGCTTCAGCACTGTTCAAATCTTATGATGACAGTAATAATAATAATAATAATAATAATAATAATAATAATAATAATAATAATAATAAGAATAATAATGTTTTCATTAAAATTATTGAATTCTATGACATGTTTAGATTCTTTTATTTTCCTTGTTACTTTTAGAGCAGTAAATGCTGTATTACACTAATCATACTTTCAGTCTCAAAAAGACTTGGTGTTATTTGTTTTTTCCAGGAGCCGAATCTTATAAGGGCCACTACAAGTAAGTATAATATGCCAGTAAGGAAATTTACTTTTATATTAAAAATCTATGGAAGCAGTTACATTTGAAATGCTATTCTTTCCGGCACAAGTGCGCGCTTCCAACACAAAGAATGTCATCGAGTTTCGTGCAAAAACCCTTGATTGCCTTCCTAGCATTGCTTAAGTTTTACTAAGACAATTAATCAGCGCAATCTTTATATAACCTTGCATATGCAAACTGCGTTCAGATTTGTGTTATGTTTATTATTTCTGACCCACGTAAAATTATTCTTTTTTCAACCGTATAGGTATTTGGTTTCTAAATTACACATTTTGTAGTTTTCCAGTGTAGTACCATACAAATAATGTAATTAGAATTATAATCTAATACCGAAAGTACAGTAATTCCAGACTCTATTGGCCCTCATTTCCTGTTCCCATCTTCCTCCATGTCGTCTGTTTTAGGGTTGTAAGACCAGGCGACGGTGTTCGGCAAGTAGCGGCTGGGCTGTGGCTTACTCTCTGTAAAGGTTTCTTCCCTGGCGTCGCTACGTACCGTACAATTAGGTCTCTCCCTCGATTAGATCCGACCCGGGAAACCTGGAGGTTGGTGGCAGCGATCGGGCGACGTCGGATGGGTTCTATCTGAAAATATTAGGGACCCTAACCACGCTTTCGCTCGTCGCATCCGGCTTTCGCCCTTAGGTCTCTCACCCCTCTACTCTGTCACCCAAGGGTCGTGTTGGAAGTAAAACGGGGCCGGCTGGCATTCACGCGGTGCTCTGCCCCGGTCCGGGGGCCCCTCCGTGTTACATACTTTACCTTCACCTTTTACACTAATTCGATGGTAATATTACGTGTTATCTTTTCCTTACTGCTAATGTAGTAGAACATAGTAGAGTGGTATATTTTTGGTCTTAAACATTCTACATTCTAACTCATAAATAGCACGGGTCGGATAGACTGTACGTGCTTATACAATATAATGTAGTTGATCTTTTTCAGACTAGATTCATCACTGCACTTTAAATTTAAGTATATTTATAAGAAATGAAAATAAAATAAAAAATAAGCAGATAAACTAACAACAAAAATCACATAAACAAAATAGAGGTAGAACAGAAAAATCTTGATCACAAGCACACGCTATTGTTTACAAAACCAACAAATTCCCGCACTTCCCACCCTTGACCCTCTTCCTTACACTCTGATATGACATGACCTTTGGAAAAATGTAGCAATTGCTTCCCCTCCCAACCAGCAGGATCCAACAAGCTTGTAACCCTCTCCTTAAGTTAACAAAGGAACCTGGCGAATACTTTCTCCTCAACTGTTCTGTCTTAGTACAATGTGCCAGAATATGAATCCAAGTTTCTTCCTCTCTACACAGGAAGAGATTCTTATGCCTTTTTCGTTAATGAATTAGATCGCTTGCCATGATATTCGTCTGAGCCAAGCAAGCCCTTGTTTGCTGGCTGTATTTCTGGACAAAATATATTGTTCTATATCCCATTTTGCTTTTAGTTTCGATTGCAAGCTTAATGATACCTTCTCATTGCATTGTCACGGGTCTACTGTCGATCTATACCTTTCAGTTGCTTCTGTAGTTTTCACCGCACATGTACCCTATTTCCAGGCCCTTCAAATCAAATCCCATCCCTATTCTCTCCAGCCCTCTCTTCATTTTCGCTGCCCACGTCTTGTCTGCTCCCATTCTAAACCGCTCCTTATAGCATACTATACTCATAAATGATTGATACCCTCTCATAATTCTAATACAATACTTGATCGCCTGTACCTTACATTGAATTCTTTCTCTGTATGCACCATATTTTTTAAAAGTGCCGCAGTTTGACGTACCTTTTCGCACACCCAAGATACCTTTTATAAAACTTGTTCTTACTGGATTCTAGTCTTTCCGTGGGTTCTTACACCCAGATCTACGCCCCATGCGTCATTGTGGATCTAGCATTTGCCCTATACTATCAGTAGCAATTTTACCGCTATATCTGGGATTCTGCTTCGTGTACGCAGAGCTTCTGCAGCTCTTTTGTTCATTGTAACAGTCAAACCTAAGTATGATCTGTTTAACACCTTTATGGCACTCGAAGCTCTCTGAAGTGCTGTTCACATTGTACTTTATGAAGAATTTCACTCTATGATATATAGCCTGCAGTGCTCTAATCATATTCTTCGATAATCCCTTAGCTTCTAATTTATACCAAAACGCTTTGCAGTTTATAGAGTCAAAAGATATTTTAAAATCAACAAAGTCACAATGCAATCTTCCCCGCTCTTTAGCCATCTGTTTTGCCCTTAGTGTTTCCAAAATAAACGCAATATTATATTTAGTATTATACCCCTCCCTAAAGCCCACTTGATAATCTTAAACTACATTAAACCGTTCCGTGCATGTTTTTATCCTTTCGTAAAGTATTCTACCACAGCCTTTCCCCATAATCGGAAGCAAAGTTAATCCTCTATAACTGTCTTGTAACCCCATCGCTCACTTTCTTTTATAAATTGGATGAATAATTCCGACCTTCCAGTCGTTTGGATAGATTCCTCTATTTTAAAGACTGTTGAACGTTTAGATCATTGTTGTCCAAAACCCAGCAATATTGCATTCTTCTTTAAGAATTTTCGGCGGCAATACATCATATTCCGGAGCCTTTCGGTTTTTGAGAATGTTGACCACATGTATGACCTCCTCTGATGAAATCTCCGTATCCAGTAATTGCATGATAGATTTAAAAATGCCCTGTCCCAATCTCAATGTACCTCCTCATCTGCCTCTCCTCAAATGTTCCTTTGAAGTAGTTTGCTGCAATTCCTGGTGAAATTTAATTCTGAGAGATTTTCTTTGATCTTAAATTTTTAACTACTTTCCATATTTCCTGTATCCACTACATTCCAAATTACGGTCGTCCTTTCAGCTTGCAATCGGCCTTCTTTTGTTTAATTATCTCTTTGTATTTCTTTCGTTTTTCAATGAAGACCCACGTTCTCCCTTACTTCCCACATTTCTAAATACTTTCAGAGCATTTTGTGCTTCCTTTTTTGACCTCAGTAGAGTACTTTGCCGACTTAAAGCAACAAAACAATGCCGAAACTGATAAGATGTAATGATATCCATTGTTCCACTCCGCCGGCCATGCCCTCTCCCTTGTGGCCTAATCACGAACATCGCCGACCACGCCCCCTCCACTTTGTGGCCTGGTCTGAATGCCGCGCGGCGGAGAATAGGGACAATGCGGTATTGTCACCATACGCCTGCCACGCCACCCTCTTTGTGGTCTGGTCTGAATGCCCCCGTCAGAGGGATAGAACAATGGGCTATTCTCCTTTGTGGCTAGGTCTGAATGCCGCCTGGCAGAGTAGAACGATGACCTATTCTGCTTGTACGAGGACCATGGGTATTGTTCTCGTCACTAATGGAGTTGCTTCTTTGTGTGCTACTGATACCGGCAGCGGAGACTGCCAAACAATGGGCTATTGTTCTCGTCGCGTGGTGTCACCACCGCCCCCGCAAATCGATGGAGGAGGTAAGTTCTAAAATATCTGTGTCAGTCAATCAGGTAATGTTTGTCCATGCATAATATCATCTAACATTGAAAAATATCAAGGAATTATACTGCTAACGTCCCGGCATCGTGCCTCTAAAGGATTGGACGCTGGTCGTCGATCGAAGTATACCGCCACGTGTATTTTGATTGATTAATGTAATTAAAAGCTGGCCATCAATCGATAACTACAATTATTCCAATTAAGTATTTATTTATTGTTACAGTATAAAGAGTACCCGCTCACTCGCCAATCCGTTTTCTAAAACTAAAGTATACGATTATTACGCGCGTATAAATATTACGACTAATAACACTTGTTTAATTCTGCTTTGAGGGAAAACATTTTGGGCTTATGAGAATAGTACATCATTTAGGTGAATTAAAAAAAAAGTCCATAACTGAAAGAACGGAGTTAGCGTAAATAGCTAACGCGAGACGTTAACGTGATTCTTTCCCGGAAAATCCAAGCGCACGGTCCCTCTCTAGACAGCGCTGTTGTGCGCAAACGATGTGTTTTTCTTTACTGCCGCTCTGTTTCAACCGGTATTCACCTCCACGCGCTCTGGCGGCAGTGAGGGAAGGTTCACTCGTTCGGCCTGGAAGGAACAAGGCGGAAGTCCGCAATCTTGGGTTTTCAACAACCGAAGAATGCCATTATACTTTATTATTTCAATAAAATAACTGGCATAAATCATTTGAAAATGTGATTAGGAACTTCAGGGTTAAAGATTTTTCTATGGTTTGCTTACACATAGGGTTGGCTCTGAAAAAAATAATGAAACACGGATTAACATTATAGCTAAATAATGCATGCAATGCGTTATTTATAAATAAATAATGAAATGTGGAGAGCACCCTAAACACACTTCCCTTCGTTGCTCTTTTAATTAACACCGGTTAAAGAGCGATCATAAATAAAAACTCTATTTTTTGTATTCCCGTAACAAAAATGTAAAGAGGACTGTAACAAATTCGTGATTGTTTAGACATGCAATGTATAAAGTGGTATTGAATACGAGCGGGAAATCAAACCGTGAACTCAAGCTAAAAAAATATACGGGTTTTCCAAATATGCATTTCTCTCTTAAAAATATATAAGTATCGCGAAAAGGTGTCAATAACATACGGAGATGACTTCAAAACATTCCCCACCGATAGATACTACTCCAGCAGAGAGATCGAAAAATTGGCAAGAGTTCAAATATAAATTTGATATTCCTTTTAAAATCTTTTTTCTAAAGACGCACACCAGCGGTCTTCGAGAAATTCGACAATGAGGTATTCGGTTGTACACCCCTGTCAAAATATGTTATATATCCCTGAAGAGGGGTAAACCATGGTACGCTCGGGATTTCCAGTTTCGGGACCATCTGCACGTCTTTACAGCTTAATTGACGGGTTCCTAATAGCATTCTTGAGTACAGATAACATCTACAAGTTAATGCTTCAAATATAACCCTTTGAGTGAAGTTTTAGCAATACATGCATTCAAAAGAATAGCCCAGACCGATACATGCGAGTGGAGTTTCCCTACAGATACTGGAAATTCCTAAGTCTAAGAATTATAGGATCCCTTCATCGCAACAGGAAATTTATATCAAGAGAAATAATACTTTACTTTTCATTACTGGCACTGAAATTATTGTTTAATAATACATGCAATACGTTATTTATAAATAAATATTGAAATATTAAGAGCACCATACACAGGCAGAACAACAAAACATTCCCATTGTTGTTATTTAATTAACGCTAATTAAAGAACGATCATAAATAAAACTGAATAGAAAATATATAAGGACACTCGAGGAAAATGCAGAAGGTCTTCATGCACGCAGTCTTCGATAAGTAAAATAACATGGACACGGACTTTAACACATTCATTGTCGATAAAGTACCCCGCACAATCACGCAAGCACACACATAGGCAGGGACCTTTAAAACAGTCATTGCCGATAAAGTACCACACCCACTTATGCAAGAACGCTCATAGACAGGGACTTTAAACAGTCATTTTCAATAGAGTATTCTACCCACTCACGCAAGTACGCTCATGCGCAGGGACTTTAAAACAGTCATTGTCGATAAAGTATCACAACCGCAATCACGCTCTCTCTCTCTCTCTCTCGCCTTTGCGCTAGCACAATGCTGCAGTAATATAATTACGAATTCACTGATACGTTATGCCGGAGACCCCAAAGGTTTATATAGTGGTTTACACATACTTGCAAAAATATGTTGTACACCCTTTGAAGAGGGTATACCAGGTTTCGGGAAATTCCACTTTAAACCCGTACATTAAGCTGTAAAGAACAATCATAGGTGCATATCTTTACGGCTTAATGGATAGGGTGCTAAGGGTATGTTTGGGAAGAGATAACATCGCCCATATACCTGGAAATGCTTCAAATTTAACACTTGAGTGGTTTTTAGCAATACATGCATTCAAACAATAGCCTCAGGAAAAATTATATCAAGATAAGCAACACTTCTTCAGTAGTTCAACTATTTGTATATAAACACCGACATTCAAAACCCAAGAAACACATTTATAGGTTAAATGCAGAGAGTAATAAGTTAACTTTTAAAGTAAATAAGATGCTTTTACAGCTTACTAGACATGATGTTTGATCATATTTCACAGAAAGATGTAAAACACAAGAAGAGTACTTAGGTCGATGTGTTCTCACAAGATAGAGTGAAAATTGCCGGAGAAGCTGTCCCTTTGATACCATTTTCCCATATAAAACTGGAGGTGAGAGGCGTGACGCTATAAAATACATCGATTTTGATTGGTTACTCGAACCCCCTCGAGTAGAAGCAGTCGTGGAGGGAAGCTAGCCTGACGCAGGAAGGGGGGCATTTCATAAACCGTGTCTAAACCAGTTATGTGGAATTCCGGCGTCATACGATATTATGGCTGTAGGGAAACCCTCCCGCAAGTATAAGACTGGGGCTATTATTTTTTTGAATAGGTATATTGCTGAAATTCATTGTTTATTATTACATTATCGAAATGTTCACTCAAGTATTATATTTCAAGCATCCGTCTGCGTTCAAAGTGTTATCCTATCATGATATTATTGTGAGAGGTGTCGCTGATGCCATCACCTGGAACTTCAACCTCATACATAGGATTGTATAAATAACGTATTGCATGTTTTGTTTAACAATAATTTTAGTGACAGTAATGAAAAGGAGGTATTGTTTCTCTTGATATAATTTTCCTGGAACAATGTTGGGATCTTTTAATTTTTAGATATGGAGACTGAAACATCAGTCTGTTTAAATGGAATAAACAAATAAGCTTTCTTGACGATAATAATAATAATGATATAATAAAAATAATAAAAATAGTGAACTTGATTGTTACACTGAAGAAGGAAATAATACTTAGAAATGCTTGCGCTAGTTAATTTCTTATAAACTATTATTTCAAAATCTCTACATATATCCACAACTAAGGAAAATGCCTGATGTGATACATGCGAATGAGCTTTCATTTACGTATGTATAAGTATACAGAGTTATACAGGATGTATACAACATACCACATAGGGAATACATTATACCTGCGCTTATAAAGACGCTTAATTGGAGGGTTGACCTTGTCCGGTAACTCACCTAACTGAGATTCGAGCTCGGGACTGCACGAATGTGAAGTAGACACGCTACCTCACAGAGAAGCTGGCTATTTATATATTATCACCTTGGCGCGATGCGGGATCATATAATTTTTAGACATTGCAATGGATACGAGGGCTCTAGGAAACAACGATTCCTAGTTTTGAACCACCCGATCCCTGCTGCCGTGTACGAAATACGTCCCCTTCTTGGAGTCCCGGCAAACGCAAAGGGAAGCCCTAACGGATGCAAAAAAGATTTGGAGACTAACACTGAGCAAATAGTAGGACTAGGGAATACCTGTAATAACTGGTGTCCCCTTACTAAAATAGCTTAGAACAATAAGAGAAGAGAACAAATGTATAACTTTCAAATGACTTTATTTCCCCCAAAAAAACATCTACTAGAAAAAGGACAACAAATCCTGTTGAGCAACAAATTGCACAATATCAGCTCACCAAAAACACACAATATAGTAGCATTAAGAAAATGTAATTACATAAAAGGCCAGTCCACTTAAGCTGTCATTACAATAAATTTTAAATTTATTTGAACAGGAAAAGAAAACAGATTGTTTAAATATGAAAAGAATGACAAATTGAAAAATAAAGCAAAGTTCAATAAAGCAATAGGATTAATTGAAAGCAATCAAAGGCAAAAAGCAAATTAAAATAGCCAATACATTGAATAATATTGAACGAAGGCCAGTGACAGACACAGTTCAAGCAACAGTTTTCAGTACAAGATCAAAGCTTTAGCTTGTTTCAGGTCGGCTTAAACAATACTCTAAAATCCAACTGTAAAAGTCAAGCACAGTTGGAGCAAGGGTAAAGTACTATTATAACCTACTTTGAAGTTGTCCAAGAAAAAAATTATTTACTATAGCATTAAAGAGGAAAGAAATTGACATAAAGACCAAACAAAATTTTTATCATATTTTCTGAAAGGCGAAAACAAGTAACTGCATGAACTATATAACCAAAGCAAAAGTGACATTACCTGAACAATGCAAATCTGAAACCACTAAGTTTTACCATTAAACATGCAAGTCGAAACAAATAAAGGAAAATAAGTGAGCAAGAATTATCACAGTAATATTAATGTAGTTAAATTTGTCTTGCACATGTCCCCAAAAATGCTTTTAACTAGCAAAGGTTTTATCACAATAGAGTTCGAATATACCGAAGGACTTTCATAAGAAATAAAGTATTTCCCAAAATGAAGCCAGTACAGGCCATAAGCACACTTAAGGATCGTTAAGACCTACAGGAAAACTGTTCATAAACTTCAGAAGGAATCTAATTTCAAACTACAAATTTACAAACTATCCCCACTGGAATAATAACCTGTACACATACAGTGCAAGTACAAATGAATTAGCTACGAACAGGTTTTACAATTATAACAACTAAACCTTTGAGAGACACAGGTTAATTGGGCAATGTCTACAATGTGAAACAAACTCTTTACATTAGCCCTAACATTTGACGAAATTTTGAAATGCCAGAAATGAATTCCACAATTTCCAAATAATTTAAGTATGCACATGGGCACAACGTAGAATGTGCAAACTATCAAAATTCAAAGCGTAAGTACAATAAAGCACAAAGAAAATCTGAACTGTCTAGCGTGTAGTTACAGTGAAATGGGGAAACGCTTAGTACATTTCAATCACACTCATTCGTCGGTTTAGAAAATTAAAAAATAGGTGACTTGGAAGTCAAACCCAATTATCTTTATATGCTAGCATAAAATTTTTAACTTTATTCCCCGGTTTACACGTTCTTTATACAACAGGCGAAATTACCCAATTTCACAAATTCTGGAAAACCCAGCAACACATTTATATTTAACCTGCCTTGAACCTTCTTTGGTACTGCCCTTCAGTTGCTACGAATAAAAAAAATACTAGCAGGGCTTTAATCCACAAAACCTGACAACTTTACCATCAAAGCACCCTCACAAGTCGTAAATTTGCGTTATGACTAAGATACCTTCAGCCACTCACGAACATCATTTGTCGTGGTTTAGCTTTAACAGCAAATATGAAACAGCCCGCTCACCAATATTCAAATCAAACAGGGTTAACTGCAAAACAACTTCCTACCTTTAGCAGAAATTCACTGTAGAAGTACAGTAATATGCACAATGAAGAAAGCCTACAGCAGAACACAATGACAGACTCAATCTAGCAGACAAAAGGTCGAAATAATTATGTCGTCTTCCACCTCGCTTGCACAAACATGGAAAGCAGCTTTCCCATCTCACTTCTCTCGACCGCCACCTAAAACTGCCACGAGAGAGCCGCTCCCACACGGCACGTAGTCAGGCAATGCAGTTGGCCACGCCCACTTCCATGGAAGTAGCAAGAGAGAGGACTAAACGCGGACAAACATAGAGATATAAAAACATTCGTGTGTGACTGAAGGAACAATGGAAATGTTGTAAATATTTTACAATTTTGCTGCTATCAGCAAAACATGGAGGCTGAAACACCAGTCTATTTAAATGGAATAAAAAAATAAGTTTTCTTGACGATGATGATGATGATGATAATAATAATAATAATAATAATAATAATAATAATAATAATAATAATAAATTTGATTGCCGCACTGAAGAAGCAAGTAATACTTGGAATTAATTGTGATAGTTACAGATGTTTAAGTACGGTGTTCTACAGGATCTATACATCTCTTGGAAATATATTACACCTTCGCTTATAAAGACGGTTAATGGGAGGGTTTGCCCTTGTCCGGTACCTCACCTAACCAAGATTCGAACTCGGGACCGCTCGAATGTGAAGTAGACACGCTACCTCGGAGAGAAGCTCGCTATTTATGTATTATTACCTTGGCGCGATGCGGGATCGTATCATTTTTAGATATAAGGAAAGCCCTTTTATGTCAAATGTTCGTGCCTAAACCTGTGTACGCCTGTTCCATCACGTATTATAGACAAACATACACCACCTTTTAAATTTCTGGTTTATTACCCCAGTCAGTTTAGGATTGTTCATATTTCATTATTTATTTGTTTATACATAACACATTGCATATCATATAACTATAATTTTAGCGCGGAAATAACGAAAAAGAAAGTATTGCTTCTCTTGATATAATTTTTCCTGAGGCTATTGTTTCAATGCATGTATTGCTAAAAACACACCCAAGTGTTAAATTTGAAGCATTCCCAGGTATATGGGCGATGTTATCTCTTCTCAAAGATGCTCTTAGGACCCCGTCTATTAAGCCGTAAAGACATGCATCTATGATTGTCTTTTACAGCTTAATGGGGGGGGGGTTTAAAGTGGAATTTCCCGAGACCTGGTTTACACTCATCAAAGAGTGTACAACATATTTTTGCAAGAGATGTGTAAACCACTATATAAATCGTTGGAACCCCCGGCATAACGTATCAGTGAATTGGTAATTATATTACTGCAGCATTGTGGTAGCGCAACGGAGAGAGAGAGCGCGCGGTCTTGCGCGGGTGAGTGTGGTACTTTATCGACAATTACTGTTTTAAAGTCCCTGCCTACGAGCGCACTTGCGTGAGTGGGTGGGGTACTCTATTGACAATGACTGTTTTAAAGTCCCTGCCTATGCTCGTGCTTGCGTGAGTGGGTGGGGTACTTTATCGACTATGAGTGTTTTAAAGTTCGTGTCCATGTTATTCTACTTGTCGAAGACTGCATGCATGAAGACCTTCTGTATTTTACCTCGAGTGTCTTTATATATTTTCTATTTAATTTTGTGTATGATCGCTCTTTAACTAGCGTTAATTAAAATAACAATGGGAATGTTTTGCTGCTCTTCCTGTTTAGAGTGCTCTCCATATTTCATCATTTATTCATAAATACCGTATTGCATGCATTATTTAACAATAATTTTAGTGCCAGTAATGAAAACAAAGTATTGTTTCTGTTGATATAATTTTCCTGGTGCGATGTAGGGATTTTGTAATATTTAGACTTAGGAATTCCTGCGTTGTTTCTCCCAGGCCGGACGAGTGAACCTTCCCTTACTGCAGCCAGAGCGCATGGAGGAGAATACCGTTTGAAACAAAGCGTCAGTCAGGAAAACACATCATTTGCGCGATAGCGCTGTCTAGAGAGGGACCGTACGCTTGGATTTTGCGGGAAAGAATCACTCGTTAACGTCTAGAGTTAGCTATTTACGCTAACTCCGTCCTTTCAGTCGTGGATATTTTTTGCATTTCGCCTAAGTTATGTAGTATTCTTATAAGTCTAAAAAAATCCCTCAAAACAGAATTAAACAAGTGTTATTAGTCGTAATAATTATACGAGCGTAATAATCACATAGTTAAGTTTTACATAAAAAAATTGCGGTTGAGCGGGTACTCTTTACACTGTAACAATATATAAGTACTTAATTGGAAAAATTGTATTTATCGATCGATGACCAGCATTTAATTAAATTCATCAATCAAAATACACGCGGCGGGGTACTTCGATTGACGACCAGGATCCAATCCTTTAGAGGCACGATGCCGAGACGTTAGTACTATAAATCCTTGATTTCTTCAATAACGTTAGATAAGTTATTCATGGACGAACATTACCTGATTGATTGATACACATATTTTAGAACTTATCTCCTCCATCGATTTGCGGGAGCAGTGGTGACGCCACGCGACGAGAACAATAGCCTATTGTTCGGCAGTCTCCGGCTGCCGGTATCAGTAGCACATAAGAGGCACCTCCATAGCGACGAAAACTATCACCCATTGTCCTCGTACGAGAACAATAGCCCATTGTTCAACTCTGCCAGGCCGCATTCAGACAAGGCCACAAAGGACAGTAGCGCATTGTTCTATCCCTCTGCCGGGGGCATTCAGACCAGGCCACAAATGGGGGGCGTGGCCAGCGTACCGGACAAGACCTCATTGTCCCCGTACGAGGACAATAGACCGCTGTCCCAATTCTCCACCGGACGGCTATCAGACCATGCCACAAAGGAGGGGCTGTGGCCGGCGGCGTGGAACAAAGGATATTACATTACATCTTATCAGTTGTCGGTATCCCTTTGTGGTCTTAAGTCGAAATAAGTACTCTACTGACCTCCTTACACCGTTGGTCATATCAGCCATGCGATTTTCCTCCGGGTTTGCTGTAAATCGCTTTTATCAGGGATGCGGTCCTTGCAAAACCACTTGTCAAATTATTTGCTGTAGGCATACTAGTTCCTCTTAAGCCCGGTTCGATGTTTGTTTGAAACGTTTCTACATGCTCCAGTTTCCACCTGTATCGGCTTAACTGTTTACTTCCTTACTTAATCCTTCGCTGTTCCCCATCATCCCCCTTCTTTATTTTCTCAAGATTTAATTCCAACATAATGGAGCAATAATTGCACTAAATCGTATTCCCCATCTGAAGACTTAATTTTTCTAAACAGGTTATGACTAGCTAATATATGGTCAATGACACTGCGTCCAATCGCGTTTATAAATGTTCGGTCTCCCTGTATATCCTGATCGTACTTACCATTTAATATTTCTGGGTCAAAAGTGTCTCAGAAGGCAAGAAGTTCTCTTCTACTAGCATTTACTGCAGGGTTCTTACTTATTCGTTGGACTGCTCTAAAATCTTCTAACACCTCCCTCACCCTTCCAATGAGATGTTTTCAGCCCCTGTCCTCGCGTCATCCTTCCCCATGATTAGCACATTCGATTCTGCAAAATTTTCTTGTAAATCTGATATCGCGTCCGTAAAATCTCCCAAAAAATTAATGTTTGCATATTTGGAAGTTGCTGACTTATTATAAACCCCTTACAATAATTATATTCGTTACCCTTGACTCCAATTCTATGCCAATGATCCCTTCTATTTCCAATTTTGACACACAAGAAAGCAGCTCAGATCTGAATGCAATAGAAAGCCCACCTGGCCACCTCCCCCTTTTGCCCGTTTGTCTGCCTACCCCTGTTAAAGGCCTGAAAGTCTTGTAATTTCACATTGTGCCCATTTTAAGTCACATTTCTATTAAACTTACAATGTGTATGTCGTGCACAAACTCCATAAAGCGATCACAATACATTCTTTTAGACCAACCTTCAATGTTCCACATTGCCAACCTGAGAAGAGGTTTCTAGCCCTATTGTCTGCCTGCCTCGGTGAGGTCCACTTATTTCTAATGTTCAATAATAGTTGACCGTAACAATCTCGTCTACGTTGACTCTTCTAAAGACTGAGCCCTCTGCGGGGGGCGCCTCCTCCCTGAATTCTTTCTGGCTGCTTCCTTTTGTATAGACGATGCTACATGCTGTTTTATTCCTTCTCTCCTGGTTTCAATCCTGCCGGGAATGCCCTAGTTCAACTTCATAGCTCTTGCTTCAGATTCGGATTCCTGCTACCTTGCAGTTGCTTTCTTAGGATGCTGCGGGGTTTTGGGTTCAGTTCCAGCGACAAACGTGGGCTGTGCATGTCCGTTCATTCCAACTCCATTCGGCTCCATACTCGGTCAAGTACTTACAAAGCGCAGAACCGCATGAAAATCCTGTCTTCTGGCCTCCTTTTAATGAACTCCGTTTCCTCGCACCCACGTCAAATATAGTTATCCGCATTGCTCAATTCTGTATCCATTACGGCATAGGGTACCCCTGGAGCATAGGATACATTCGCGGACGATTTCGGTGTTAAGCTTATTATGTGCAAACGACACACCATGGGTCTCTATCCATTACCCCGTCGTTCTATCCTATGCCCTCACTAAGTAGTAGGCTCTCATTTCCACCCCAATTTAAGCCATACCATTCCTGTCTCTCCTAGATGGATTCTCAAGATAGACCTGTATTTTCTCCAGGAGATCAGTCCTTTCCACCATTCGTCCCACACTGTCCTCTAGAATGTTTACGCGCTCACCTACGTTGTACTTATGGAAGCCTTCGCACATCTGCTCCTGAAGCTTCTCGAATAGATCCCGCACACTCTCCATTGTATTGCTCGGCACAAAGCAACTTACAAAAACACGCCCGTACTCCTTTGTGGTCAAGCAGAGACTCCTACTGCTAATGTATGCGAACTCGAAATATATTGCTAAACTGCTAGTGCAATCTCCATGTCAGGTACTAAAGGCACTAACACGGGCTTTCCCCATTTTAACTTGTTCTGCATAATTGCTATATCTACTATATAAATAACTGGAAATGCAATTTTAATAAAACAAAATACTGACAGACCATTTCTATCGATTAGTTATCTTGTAAGATACATCGGTAAGTTTAACAGCCAAAGATTGTTTACTGTTTTTCTGGGTGAAATTATATTAATTTCTTTCCAATATATATATATGTGTAAATACATACATATACACACATACCTATATAGTAAAACAGATTAACGTGGATCTTGAACTAGATATTACAGAACCGAGCAGGATGGCTCAGGCGGCATAATCTGTGGTCCCCATTCGGGAGGTCCCGTGTTGCATCCCGGTGACCGAGCACTCCGATCCATGGTTTTTTCTGGTTTCCTCGGTGTCGACTGGCGAATGCTGGGTTGGTTTCTTCTCTGTAATGGTTTACTTTCCGTCATTTTCTTTTATGCCTTTTTCTTCTCATTTTTCAGCTGTGCTAATAGGTATCGTGGTGCATTGTGGTATCGGACAGATGGCACGGATGCATACTCATTGGAGAATATTCCTAATGGGCACCTAGGAGCTCATCAATTGGTGGGCCGTTCATCGCTCTCTCTCGGCGGCTCCAGCATTGTGTCGAGTGCGTGAGTTTGAAACGTTAGGGACCTCCGCGCATCTCTATGATCTGTCTGCCTACGGCCTGTAGCCTCCTGTGTGGTTCCTTCACTTCATCGCTTCCTCCTGGGGGATGGTAGGCACGATAGACCTACGTAGGTCGCGGTGCACGAGGTGTCCCCCTCAGTTCAACTACCTATGCTTTTACCCACATATTTACTCGTACATGGGGTCATAATCTGGCTGTGACTTAAATGCAGCGCCTGATTTTAAATAGAATGAGGCGATTGTTGTTATTATTATTATTATTACTGGTAGTAGTAGTAGTAGTAGTAGTAGTAGTAGTAGTAGTAGTGGTAGTAGTAGTAGTAGTAGTAGTAGTAGTAGTAGTAGTAGTAGTAGTAGTAGTAGTAGTAGTAGACAACGGGTTTGTATGCAAATGCATATTTAATTTGCTTTTACTTGCGACATGGAACAAAGTTTTGCAGTATGCTTCATGTTCTTCACGCTTGTATGTAAAGTTTTGTTGTGCTTATAATTATGTTTTCCCAAATGCTGCTGCCTATTCAATCATCATTGACTGCATAGAATATATAATATCCGCATTAAAAATGTTTAAATTTAAAATTAATATTTAAACATATTTGTGGTAAAATCATAAAGTCATTACTATGGAGACCCCCGTATTCTTTCTCATTGAAGTTCGGAGTAAACTTTAGAGTGTTTCTGTAAAGTATGAAAGAATATTAAGTGGTAAATTGTGCACTGTTTTACAGGGAAATCGTGACATTAAAGGTGCGCGGATAAATATTTTCAATTGATAAAGTACTGCTTCTTAAAAAGAAATTTCCCCATAGTTAGTAAGTGATTTCTAATTTTTCGGAATTACATCTGTAGTCGCGGAAATACCCTTGTCAGCATACAAAATTAATACAACCGATAAACGTAGAAACTTGCATTTGTGTATTTGTAGAATATTATCATTGTATACCCAAAGTCAAATTACAAGGACCCGAATAACGTCTAAGGAAAAATGTACATTGTAAGCAACAAAAAGCAAAAGTTAACAACTTTAGTGCAAGATAAGTGCAGATTCTCGAAACCATAGAGTTATTTTAAGGATTCTGACAGCATAAATGCGCGAATATGTTAGGCGCTTTTAGCGCCCACAAATCCGATGTCTAATGATGATGATAATGGTGAAGATATGCTTAATCGGGATTTCTGTTTAACGAAAACAATGGAAGTCAGTATGTAATTCATGCTGTGGTGATCATTCCGTAAATATTTTATTAAAGCGTCAGTTTCTGAAAATAATTTTTGTGTACCATAGACATGAGGTTTATGATATTACAATGGAAGATTTACTATGAAACGTCTCCAGTTCCCTCTGTTGGAGGATCTGCTTAGCTTCTTCGTTTGAATTTGTTGTCATTATGAATGTTTGTAATATTAAATAGGAATATCGAAGCGCTATTTTCTGGTTTATTACTAGAAATATTTATTTACGTTCATAAAGTTACAATTCAAGAAATCATCGCTTACTAATAAATAGTCCAAGTTATATGAATGCACTATATAAAAGCCGATTTATATTGTTTTCTAAAATACCACAAAGTTTTCTATAATATGATTCTCAGCATTCGAAAGTTGTATAACTCGTTTGTGGGAGAAGTTTCCTAGCAAGAATGGCGTTCGGTATCGAAGGTTTGTGAAAGATGTAGGCGCGGTATGTACTTGTTATCACCGCTAGAGTAGGGCAACGTGAGTTTGTCAACAGACAGTGCTGCGGCTCCCTTCCGTCAATATAAACAAAACCATTGTCTCTTCGGAAAGAATGGGTGTTGGTAGAGTTACGCAAGGAGTATTAACTGTTTGATTGTTTATTTTATTTTACGCTTTTGCGCAAGACATTGCAAGTCATTTGGTCTACGATTTATAATTAATATGAACTACTGCGCTAATAGGGGAAAAGGGGCGGCAAAGAGCAACATATGTCATTTAAAATGATTATCTGTTAACCTTTATACAATGGTTTTTCTAGGAACTACCTGGAATTCTGGATACTTCTTAAGAAAATCATTCACGCAGGCTCTGATATTGTACTGATTCTGTCCTTCCAGCTTGATCCTATTTCGGAAGTAGCATTCTAAAATAAAAGTCGGTGCTCATGCTATCTGCCGAGATACAAATAACAAATCGTCTTAACCCCCTCCCCATTACCCCGAAAATAAGTCAGACACTCGCCTCGGTGTTTCAGAGCAGTTCACACTTCAGCCATGACGGGAGTCGTTGTACGTATATTCTTCAGACTGAACTCCGTGCTTACTAGGCAACTTTTCCGACGCACATGTAGGTAGTGCGTTACTCCTTTCCCTTAGAACTTACTCACGGTTCAAACAATTTGTCTCAAAACAATGACGTCATGACATACTTTGAAATTAACGTTCATATTTAGGCAGTATTTTATATCACGCTAATGTTAGCGCGCTTTATTAACCAATAGCAGCTCTGTTATAATCTTTAGGCATATCGGGGTGAGGGAGTATAAATTATAAAGCCAGGGACAAGTATCGCACAGTTCAACAGAATCATTCACGGGTTACACGTCGCGCAGTTCAACAGAATCATTCACGGGTTACACATCGTGCAGTTCAACAGAATCATTCACGAAACAAACATTACGTAATTCTACAGAATCTCTCGCGTCGTAAAGTTGCTTACAAAAATGTGAAATATTCGAAGTAATAATGTGCGGCAAATAAGTGATTATAGTTACATTCGAAAATATAACAGTTTCAGTCGGACGTGTATCAAGAGTAAGTGTGTGAAATTAATGAAGTGTGACGGCAATAAAAGTGTAAACACATATTCTTTTATCAATGTTATCTTTAGTAACATCTCCTTTCCGTTTACACACCCTGTTCAAGATATTTGCTCGACTGAGTAATAATAGCTAGCCGGAGGACAAAGAACCCAAAATTCAAAATAGTAAAACAATAACAGGCGCCAGTAAATAAGATAACACGAATGATACCGCGACAAATTGGCTCCCAGAACGTGGGGCGAAAAAAACAGGAAGTGACGAAATAATCAAGACGTGGAATGAATGGAGCAGTGTAATTAACTACAAGACGCAGATCCCAGAAACAACCACCAGAACCACCGACGACGCGGTTGAGAGGACATCAGTAATTACGGGAACAAAAGGCAACAGGGGAATTCGATTACAGGACACCAAGACAGCGAGAATACGCAGATCCATCATAGTACGACGCAGAGGCGACATATACATCTAGGAGAGAGGGGCAAGAAGCTGGACATCAAAGCAACATCATCAGATAGCATCATAAGGGTTAGAAAAGTGTAAATTTTTTGTGTATCCTAAAAAAATTGTGAAGGAGTAAATGTTGTTGAGAAGTGGTAGGATTAAGAAAACAATGTCTACTAATAATACAGAAGAAACCATTATGGAAGGGGATAATGTAACAGTTAGCTGTAATTCAATACAGGTTACAGAAGATAGCTCAAATAATGTAGGATTTGAGGGAGGAAATATTAGTGAAGAAAGTGAGAATATAATGGCAGGAAATGTTAATTTTGATGCTGGTGTGATGATGGAAATGCTGAGAAATATTGGAGAAACATTAAATAAGAATAATAGGGAATTGAGAGAAGATACGGAAAAGAATAAGAGGGAATTAAGGGAAGATATTGGTAAGAGTATTACAGATCAATTAAGGGGAGATATTGGTAAGAATAATGAGAAATTAGAGCAAAAATTAAATCAAAATAGGGAAGATATTAATAGGAGAATAGAACAAAAACTAACTCAGAGTATTGATAAATTAGAGCCAAAATTAAATTAAAATATGGAAGATATTGGTAAGAGTAATGAGAAATTAGAGCAAAAATTAGATCAAAACATGGAAGAAATTGAAAAGAAATTTATGAAGCTGGATAGTAGTATGATAAGAATGAGAAATGAAAATCAGGAAATAATAGCAAATGAGATAGGAAAAGTTTCAAAGAAAATGTCAGATATGAGCAGGGAAATATCTAACCAAAAAATGAGATTAATAATAAAATAGAACATGCAGACGTAAAATGTACAGAGTTAGGTAGCCGAATGAATAGCATTTTAAGTGAGCTCAGAGAGATGATAGAGGCTACGAATGCAGATTTAATTCAGGTGCAAGTTAATTTCACAGGGGAGATATCTGAAATACAGAAGGAGTCGGAAACACAAAGAAATAAATTGTCCGAAGAAGTTAAAGTTTTGTCTATAAATAATCAAAAACTAACTTCTGAAATTAACAAGCACCAAGCTGTTCAAAATGAATATAGTAAAAAATTGGAACAGACAATAGAAAATCTGCAAGGTACTGTAAATAGGTTAGAATTGAATTCAAGGGTCAATATATGCGATGTTAATGTATCTGATGTACAGAATAATGATAGAGGTAGTTCCTCAGGTATGACTAATAATGTGAGTGACGCGGCGTCTTCATTTATAGTCCACGCTGAAACTCAGAGTGCACAAGTAACGTTAGAGAATTTAAATATGGGAATAAGGGATTTGCAAAACTATAATTATATCTTAAATGATTTACCACTTCCAAAATGTAATGAAAACTCCAATCCCGTACAGCTTATTGCAGACTTGTCAGAGTATTTTCAAATTAAAAAGATACCGGAAGCATTGAAAATGATAGTTGTCAGAAGATGTTTGGACCAGAAAACTTTAGATTGGTTACAAATGGTATCAGGGGATGAAATTTCATATGAATCCTTTGAGAGGTTATTCATGAACAGATTTTGGAATGTTACGGTAGAGCATACGAGCAATGCCTAGCCATGGACAATTTGATCCACGAGAGGGAATATCAATGACTGATTATTTACTAAAACATGCAAGTCAGATTAGGCACTTGTCACCTCCGATTAATGAGGAAGATTTTGTGAGTTAGCTCACAAGGTATTATCCCTTAAGGATACAAAATTATTTATTAACTGCAAAACCACGTAGTATCTTTAAGATGACAGAATTAATGTCAGCTTTGGAACAACAGGAAGAAGACATATCTCGAGAGTGGGAGCATAGATGTTTAGACGTGCGAGATAGACGAAATTATCAAGGTAGTCATTATCACCAAAGCAGAGGACGAGACAGACTTAATGAGAATAATACCAGGCAACGGTATCAATCATACGTTCCAAATTTTGAAAGACCGAGGATAGATGGGAGACCAGGTCGACAGGAACAAATAAATTACGTCAGGACAGAAAGATTGCCGGTAAGAGGGCAAAATCAAGGAAGGCGTTACGTTGGACAAAGGGAAATTTTTTTTCACTGGAGGGAAAGCACTAACCGGGTAAGATCCAAGGAACGGCAAGAAAATTACGTGCCAAGAGGACATAATTTCCGAAATCGAGGATTTGGAACTCGAGAAGGTGATCTCAAAACAGTGGAAGCGAGAATGAGATAAATTTAGCGCCGGTTAGGAATGGTAGTCCCGTACATGAACATGGAAGTAACCAGGAAAACTGTCAATAGACTCCTGTGTAGTAGGTTCTTGGGACGTCTTTAATAATTCAGTATCCATTACCAACATAAACAATATGCCTACACACACACTCTGTAAGAAGATTGCAGCAACGAAAGATAAGGAGGAAAATTTCGAGTCACCTCATGTTAAAATAGAAATCGCGGAGAAAGAGATTATTGCGACTATAGATTCCGGTTCATCAGCTTCAATCTGTTCGCAGAAATTTTATATAAATTTGATAAATGAAGGTAACCAAATTATTACTCTTCCCACTAGTAATTTAGTTTGTCGTGTTGGAATCGGAAGAACGACACAGGTCATAAAAACACAAGCTCTACTTAACATACTTATCGGCGGAGAAACTTTCGAGGTTATGTTTCTAATTGTAAACCATCTGATTTGTGACACAATTTTAGGATGTGACTTCCTACATGAATATGAAGCACGTATAGATTTTAAATATGAGGAGTTAAAAATGACGAAAGACAATAGAGAAATAAGGTACCGTTTATAAAACAGAACGTTTCCGTGATTGAGACGACAAAGGATGAGGAAAATCTTTGTGACCAAGAGTTATTTGTGCAAATAATGGAAACCGATGGAAACAGTCAGATAAAGCAAGTAGTCACAAGATATGAAGAGAACACCACGCCATATTTTCGACAGCTAGTAGAAATGCCAGAGAAAGTAGAGAAATTTACAACGCGAACAAAAGACGACCGCGCGAGCGAGACAGACAATAACTGGGAAGAGAGGAGAAATGAGGAAATACTACACAAGTGTGAAGAAGCTTATAACATTACGAAAACACAAAAACAAATCCTTCATGACGTTTTGATGAACAATAGTTCAGTATTTAGTAATCTCCCAAGCAGATGTAACGTATATCAACTTACATTTCAGGTAGAAGATGTGCCATCATATAGGCATAAATATGATAATTTTCCTATAAGTCTTCGGGACAAAGCTATAAAATCGATAAATAGCAAGTTAGAAAATGGGATTATTGAGCAAAGTAATTCTCAGTATATAAATTCAATCTTTTGAAGTATAAAACGAGATGGTAGTTTGAGATAAACATTATATGGTAGATATGTCAATCAATATATGAAGCCAGATCATTTTCAAAGCGAAGGAATCGAACAACTAATCACGAAACTTTCAAGAGGAAGATTTTAACATCCATTGACCTCACTGCGTCATATTGGCAAGTGGAATTAGATCCACAAGTGCTTGATTACACTTCATTTCAATACTCAGGGATCCAGTATCGTTTTTGTGTATATTCCTTTGGTTTAAAAAACTCACGAAGTGGATTTTTGAGAGAAATTCACAATAGTTTTGGAAATTCTGCTGATGACTTTTTAATAAAGTATATTGACGACTTCCTCATCATTATTCAAACATTTGAGGAACATATGAATAATGTACATTACGTGTTAAATAAACTGCAACACATGGTATGACTGTAAACATACTCAAATCAAAATTTTGTGTCAAGGAAATAAATTTTCTGGGTTATGTAGTGGATGAAGGGGGTATAAGACCTGACCAGAGGAGAATAGAAGCAATAATGAAAATTCCACCACCAAGGAACGTAAAGCAAATTAGACGTCTCTTAGGGGTATTGAACTTTCAGAGTAAGTTAGTACCAAGGTATTCAGTCGAAATAGAACCACTGTGGCAGCTACTCCGAAAGAATATCAAGTGGAGATGGATAGAGGATCATCAAAAATGTTTTGAGAGGGTCAAAGAACTGTTTGCTAAGTTCATATTGCTCGAGAGGCCCATAGAAAATTTGAAATACGAGATTTATGTCGACGCATCAATGCAAGAATTCGCCGGAATTTTAGGACAGCGAGATATCAACAATGAGTTTCACGTCATTAGTACAGCTTCTAGAGGACTTACAAACACTGAGCGGAATTTTTCGGTGACTCAGTTAGAAATTGGAGTACTCTACATTTCATTAATTCGTTTCAAGACCTATATTTATCAGCAAAAGGTGAAAGTATATTCAGATCACATCAGCCTAACTTTCATCCAACGGTGTAGATTATGTAGTGGGAAACTTGCTAGATACATTCACGCAATATCTGATTTGATATTGAAATTATACACATTCCTGGCAAGAATAATACCATCAGTGATTTGCTATCAAGAGTAAACTACAACCCACAAATTCCCGAGAATATTGAAAGGCCCAGAAATGAAATAAAAATATTGACAATTGAAATTTCTTTAAGCAAAGAAATGATAAGAAAATTGAAGAATACGGGGGAAATTCAAAATGAAGATGCAAAATTATTTGAACTAAATGGAAATGCGCCACTAATTGAAGAGGCAAAGAAAGAAATTGTAGCAATTCGGAATGGAACATTATACAAGAAGCATGGAGAATAAATGCCTAGTTGGAAGGTAATGGTTCCAAAAAGCATGGAAAAGGAACTAATTGAGAATTTTCACGAAGGGTTAGCACACTCAGGGACGGACCGGACAACTTCTATAATTTTAGAAAATTTATACATTGATGCAGTAATTTGTATCACAAATTACTTAAATGTAAATAATGATTGTAATATGAATATGCATTTTTATGTGACATTGATTTGAGATGTTTGTTGAATGTAATTATTGTTGAGAAGTAAGTTTATACGACCTTACTGAAACTGTCAATAATAGCGCGCAATAATGCAGCGAGGGGGTGTGCTGTTTATCATTATTGGAAACGAGGAAGTTGCGTAACATTGGCGCGTTTTTCCGTTTAGAATCTTCTGGAATATTTCCCTAGAGCATATGTGTTCATAATTTTCATTGGATATAAAAATAGACGCTAATGTTGGCGCGTTTTATTAGCCAATTGCAGTTCAGTTATAATGTTTAGGCATATCGGGGAGTTGGAGTATAAATAGAAGCTAGGTTAGAGGTAAAGTCCGTCAGTCGTTCAGTTCATCAAAAATCTGTGTACACTACACGTCGTCTTCAGTCAGTCAGTTCGTCGAAAGTATTTGTACGGCAAACGTCGGGTATCGATTCACAAGTTACGCGCAGCAGAATTATGAATAATCTAAAGTGTTGTAAGGTTAATTATACAAAAAGTTGAAGTACGCAAATTAAGAGTGATCAGTAAGAAGTTATTATAACAGTTTCAGTTTGGCGAGTGTTAAGATCAATGTATAAATGTGATAGTTAACGTGTTCGACAATAAATGTGTAAAACAAATTTCTTCATCAGTGATATATTTGGATAAAAGATTCCTTTCCGTTTACACAACCCTGATCAAGAGACATGTTCGACCGAGAAATAATAGCTAGTCGGAGGACAGTAAACAAAAATTAAATCAAATAACAGTCGCATTCTTTCGAACACTAACACTGCTGCAAATTGCTAACACCAGATGGAGCTACAAACCGAACAAATGAATGACGTCACAAGATGGATCATTATGTTGAGTAAACACACATACACAAACATCACAAGTAATAACATTTGTAAGTAATACCGTTACAAATTGGCTCCCATACGTGGGGCAGTTAAAATTATGTAACCAAACAAAACAAAAGCAGCACAATCTAAGGTCGTCAAGTTCTAATAATTTACGTAAAAACATATTACGTAAACATTAAACCCACCGTTACAAATTGCTACCACAACGTGGGGCTACAATAATGTTAAATAAATACAACATAGAAACCGTTACAAAGTGGCACCCCGAACGTGGGGCTCGAGTGACCAGGAAAGGGGCAAAGTGACCAGGAAAGTAGCAGAATTAATCAGGATGTGGAACGAATGGAGCAGTGAACTGATCTACAAGACGCAGATTCCAGAAACAACAAAAGGGACGACAGACTACGCGGATGATTGGACATCGTAATTCCGAGATTACAAGGCAACAGGGGAATTCAACTACAAAAACATCGAGAAGACGCAGATTCCAGAAACAACTAGAGGAACGACAAACGACGCGGATGAGTGGACACAAAAACATCGAGACGACGTAGATTCATCATTAATACAACGCAGAAGCAACATATAACCTAGGAGAGAGGGGCAGGAAGCTGGACATCAAAGTAACAGCAACAGACAGCATCACAAAGGTCAGAGTATAGTAATTTTTTTTGAAAACAAAATTATAACATTCAAATGTACTTGAGGAGTGGTAGGATAAAGAAGACAATGGCTACTAATAATATTGAAGAAACAATGATGGAGGGAGATAATGTAACAGTTAGCTGTAATTCAATACAGGATACAGAAAATAGCTTAAACAATGTAGTATTTGATGGAGGAAATGTTAGTGCAGAAGGTCAGTATAGAATAGCAGGAAATGTTAATTTTGATGCTAGTATGATGATGGAAATGCTGAGAGATATTGGTAAGAGTATTACAGATCAATTAAGGGAAGAAATTTGTAAGAATAATGAGAAATTAGAAAAGAAATTAGATCAAACCAATGAAGATATGAAAAAAAGGAATAGGGAAATAATGGGAGATATAGAAAATAGAAATAGGAAAATAATAGAAGGATTTGAAAAGAAAGTTATGAAGCTAGATAGTAGTATGCCAAAAATGAGAGATGAAAATGAGGAAGTAATAGCAAGTGAGATAGGTGAAGTTTCAAAGAAAATGCTAGACATGAGCAGGGAAATAGGTAACAAAGAAAGTGAGGTTAATACTAAAAGTGAACATGTTGATGTAGAATGTACAGAGTTAGGTAGTAGAATGAGTATCATTTCAAGTGAGCTAAGAGAGATAAAAGAGGTTATGAATGTAGATGTGAATCAGGCGCAAGTTAATTTCAGAGGGGAGACATCAGAAATTCAGAAGGAGTCAATAATGCAAAGAAATAAATTGTACGAAGAAGTCAAAGTTTTGCCTGTAAATAATCAAAAGCTAACTTCTGAAACTAACAAGTACCAAGCTGTTCAAAATGAAAACTCCAATCCAGTACAGATTATTACAGACTTGTCAGAGTATTCTCAGATTAAAATGATAGCAGATGAATTGAAAATGAAAGTTGTTAAAAGATGTGTTGTTCAGGAAACTTTAGATTGTTTTCAAATGTTATCATGGGACGAAATTTCATATGAATACAAAAGGTTATTCATGAACAAATTTTTGAAGGTTAGGATACAGCTACAAGTAATGTTTAGCCACACACAATTTGATCCAGGAGGGTAAATAGCAATGAGATGTAAAGTAAATGCTGGATAGTTAAAGATGACTTGCAGAGAAATGTATTGGATTGTAAGAGGGTTAACTATTTATATATGTCATGTGAAAAGAGAAATAAATTCTGGACAAAAAATTAAATGCTTAAAAAAAAAGGAAAATTAACATTTTTTTTGTAACTGTAACAGTATTTGAAATTAAGAATGTAAAAATTGAAACTTAATATGATATTAAAAGTAAAAGTACGTAAATAATGTACAAAACAACAAAAATGGGGTAAAAATAATTAAAAAAAAACAAATACTTATGCAGCAAGCAGAAAATGTGAAACAGTACTTAGATTTAAGAGATGTAAATATATTTGTGTAGAGGGTGAATATTTTTGGTAAATATGTTTAATAATTACAAAAATTCTTAAATATATAAATTTTTGTCAACAACTTAAAAAAGTAAACAATTTTGTAACAGTAATTAAATAATTCAGGGTACAGTATTTGCTATAAAAAATTTGTAATGTCAGATTAAAGTCTAAACACATTAACCCAGAGCCAGTAAGTAGTGGCAAGATAGAGGAAAAACATGTCGTGTGTTAAATACGTGTGAAGTGTTAAGTGAAAGTGATAGCGTGTGTTCCAAGATTTAGGAGACTAAAAACCCAATTATAAAATTTCCAAACAAGTTGTAAATATTTATAATTATGTTTCTAGTGGGGCATATGATGCAGTAATTTGTATCACAAATTACTTAAATGTAAATAATGATTGTAATATGAATATGCATTTTTATGTGACATTGATTTGAGATGTTTGTTGAATGTAATTATTGTTGAGAAGTAAGTTTATACGACCTTACTGAAACTGTCAATAATAGTGCGCAATAATGCAGCGAGGGGGTGAGCTGTTTATCATAATTGGAAACGAGGAAGTTGCGTAACATTGGCGCGTTTTTCCGTTTAGAATCTTCTGGAATATTTCCCTAGAGCATATGTGTTCATAATTTTCATTGGATATAAAAATAGACGCTAATGTTGGCGCGTTTTATTAGCCAATTGCAGTTCAGTTATAGTCTTTAGGCATATCGGGGAGTTGGAGTATAAATAGAAGCTAGGTTAGAGGTAAAGTCCGTCAGTCGTTCAGTTCATCAAAAATCTGTGTACACTACACGTCGTCTTCAGTCAGTCAGTTCGTCGAAAGTATTTGTACGGCAAACGTCGGGTATCGATTCACAAGTTACGCGCAGCAGAATTATGAATAATCTAAAGTGTTGTAAGGTTAATTATACAAAAAGTTGAAGTACGCAAATTAAGAGTGATCAGTAAGAAGTTATTATAACAGTTTCAGTTTGGCGAGTGTTAAGATCAATGTATAAATGTGATAGTTAACGTGTTCGACAATATATGTGTAAAACAAATTTCTTCATCAGTGTTATATTTGGATAAAAGATTCCTTTCCGTTTACACAACCCTGATCAAGAGACATGTTCGACCGAGAAATAATAGCTAGCCGGAGGACAGTAAACAAAAATTAAATCAAATAACAGTCGCATTCTTTCGAACACTAACACTGCTGCAAATTGCTAACACCAGATGGAGCTACAAACCGAACAAATGAATTACGTCACAAGATGGCATCATTATGTTGAGTAAACACACATACACAAACATCACAAGTAATAACATTTGTAAGTAATACCGTTACAACATATCCAAATTCCGTCAGAAGGTTCGGAAATTTATCTCGTGCTGCAACGTAAGTCAGAAGGCAAAGCAAATAAATACAGCATATGCATTTGAGACTAATTCCGTTATAAGGGATAAGCCGAGGTGCGTAATTAGTATTGACATTCATGGTCCTATGCCTCCAAGTCAATTTGGAAACAAATATATATTTGTCTGTTATGATATATTCAGCAAGTATGTAAGAATTTACCCTTTGAGAAAACCTACAAGTTTAGCATGTTTGAATACGCTACTCAAGTCATATGTGATAGAGGAAGGACCAATCCAATCCGTATTGAGCGACAATGCTTCGTCCTTCACAGGAAAAAGATTTATGGAGGGACTGAAGGAAAATGGCATTAAACAATATTTTTCGTCAAGATACAGACCGAACTCCAACCCAGTGGAGAGGGAAATTAAGGAAATTTCGAATTACCTAAGGTGCTGTGTCATCGAAAACAAACACAATGGTATGGATACGTGAATTTCGAATCTACTCAACGAAACAGTAAACAATGTGACAGGATATAAACCATGTGAACTTAAATAAGGAAAGAAGATAAATACAATATGTAAGAAAATTCCAGAAGCCATTCCAAATGAGCACTCGATACCACAAACGGAACAAGAGATGTTCCGACAAGCATTCGAAAGGATGAAGAAAAGAGCCATAAAAAGAAAAAGGAAACATGAAGAAAATAAAAGAAAGGGATGGAAGATCAAACTTGGAGATTTAGTTTTGATTAGAACTAAGAAATTTTCTGATAAGGCAAATAAACTTTATTGGCGAATGTTTCTAAAATATCATGGACCATATGAAGTTGTTGAAATATATGGAACAAACTCATATGAATTATGTAACCCAGCAACACGAAAAGCCATTGGAAAGTTCCATATTGAAATGCTAAAACCATACAACATTGAGGATAAAGATGAATCAGAAGACCAAGTTGATGAAAAGTAGATTCAGGATAAGTAAAGCTGAACTACAGAACAAAGTATTGGAATATAAGAGGGTTAACTATGTATACATGTCATAAGAAAGGAGATAAAAATTCAGGACAAAAATAAATGTTTAAAGGGAAAAAAGCATTTTCTCAGTAAACTCTAACCACATTTGAAATGAAGCATGTAATAATGATAATTTAATGTCATATTAAAGTAAAAGTATGTAGATATAATTCAAAGAGTATTGTGGATATAAAGTACAAAACAATAAAGAAAGGGTAAGAATAATTAAAGCAAACACTTATGTAGCACACAGATAATGTGAAATTATGTCTAGAATTAAGAGATATAAATATATTTGTGTAGAGGATGAATATTTTGGTAAATGTGTTCAATAATTACAAGATGAGCCAGGATAAAAACCTTGAGTATTTAAATTTTTATGTTAATAATCTAAGAAAGTATAACAATTTTGTAATAGTGACCTAAATAGTTCAGGGTACAGTATTTGCTATAAAAAATTGTAATGTCAGATGTATGTATATAAACACATTATACTCGAGCCAGTGAATAGTGACGAGAAAAAGGGGAAGATGTATAACGTGTGTAAAATGCGTGTGCAGTGTTACGTGCAAGTGATAAATATCGTGTGTTCCAAGACTCAGGGGACTAAAAACCCAATTATAAAATTTCCAAAAAAAAGTTGTAAATATTTATAATTATGTTTCTAGTGGGGCATATGAGGCAGTATTTTATATCACAACACTGTAAATGCCAGAGTGATTGTAGTGTAAATTAGCATTATTGTATGACAATGATTTGAGATGTTTGTTAATTATAAGCATTGTTAGGAAATAAGTTTACACGGCCTCACTGAAACTGACAATAGGAGCGGTAACAATGAAACGAGAGGGTGAGTTGTTTATTAATTAGATGAGACAAATAAATGACGTCAGAGTAGCGCGCGTTTCTGTAGAAATAGAGGGAATATCTTCCCTAGAGCATATGTGTTCGTAAGTTTGATTGGATATAGAAATAGACGCTAATGTTGGCGCGCTTTATTAACCAATAGCAGCTCTGTTATAATCTTTAGGCATATCGGGGTGAGGGAGTATAAATTATGAAGCCAGAGACAAGTATCGCACAGTTTAACAGAATCATTCACGGGTTACACGTCGCGCAGTTCAACAGAATCATCTACGCGTTACACGTCGCGCAGTTCAACAGAATCATCCACGGGTTACACGTCGCGCAGTTCAACAGAATCATTCACGAAGTACACATTACGTAATTCTACAGAATCTCTCGCGCCGTAAAGTTACTTACAAAAATGTGAAATACTCGAAGTAATAATGTGCGGCAAATAGGTGATTATGGTTACATTCGAAAATATAACAGTTTCAGTCGGGCGTGTATCAAGAGTAAATATGAAATTAATGAAGTGTGACGGCAATAAAGGTGTAAAAAGAAATTCTTTTATCAGTGTTAACTTTAGTAACAACTCCTTTCTGTTTACACACCCTGTTCTAGAAATTTGCTCGACTGAGTAATAATAGCTAGCCGGAGGACAAAGAACCCAAAATTCAAAATAGTAAAACAATAACAGGCGCCAGTAAATAAGATAACACGAATGATACCACGACAATATTGGTTTACATGATCCGTGATATTTTCCATAATGAAGTAACTTATGTAGCTTCATAGACACATTTTATAGAGAACGGCTGGATAAAACAAGTAGTTGTAGGTACGACATTCCGTTGTGGGCTAGTTCACTAGAGGTTTGATTGCATCCCCTACTTTCGTAGCATAGGCTAACGGACAGCATTGAGTGTCATTCATCGGTATCCTAAGTCTCCCTGGCAATTTATTCCCGATTTCCCATGTTGAAAATTAGCTACTCACTCAGGTAACTTCTCAATTATTCCAGTTTCCAACAATCTCTAGAGTAGCACCCCTTTCTTCTAATTTACGGAAAGTTCCATCTCAATACTTGGATCGAATCCGCAGAGCGGATACAATGTTGCCGCTTCACTCAGAGGATCATCTTGAAAATCCTCTTGTTCAAATATATTTTGTTCCAGAAGTGGTGTTCTAGGCCAGCAAGGTGATATCAATTCACAAAGTTAGGCTTTGGATATAAAAGAAAAGTCCGCTATATGAAGCATCTCTATAGTTTACTATACACTTGAGAATCTATCATTAACATATCTCACATGACAGACAGCTACTGTTGGAAAATGAACGCAATGATGCTTCACTGTACTCCTCAAGTTGGAATATTTAAACCTGTTAGGGTTAAGGTAGACCTGAGCGTTTGGTTTGCCCGCGATACATAAGATTACTCCAATGAAGTTAACTTATTGTGAAAGTAATTCTCCTTAGTATAATATGCATTTCTTAAACTTGCAGGGTTTTTCCAGTTTTACGATAGGCGAAATACGTACGAATATATGCAGAGTATATACACTTTTTAAATCGTATAATAAGGCTATTTGAAAGAAATATGCATCAAATGACAAAGGTTCACTCGGTATTTGCAGTTTTATTTTCTATCTCCGGAAGTACTAGCCATGGAATTCCAGGCTCAGTGGCTAGACAAGTGACGTCATATATTGCTTCATTTTTTTCTTTCTTTCTGTTTATTTTACGCTTAAAATTTTCACACAATGGTGTGCAAATTCCATCTCCTCTACAATCCATTTGCACATACAAATATTTGAAAACAAGAATTGATAACACTTATCTATTAAAGTAAGTAGAATAATTCTTATATTATTTTGACAATGCCATGATTCTTACATTGTTAATTTACTCTTCTGAATGTATATAAATTTCCAAAAGTCCGTTTTGTTGGTTGATAGCTGGTGTTCGATTTAGTTTGTGTGTCAAAGCACTGACTCAAAGTTTCTGAAGTTCACTGCACTACACTTTCACCGTTTCTGCTTTTTTCCCCTGACTTTATTAGCAACACTTAATCGCAAAGAAAGTAAATGTTAAATTTAAAATTCTTCTTTACAAATGCCCCTTCTTGAACAGAGAGAACATCTAAATTGGGGCCGATTAACAACAGTGTCTCTCGTTTTTTTTTCGTGTTAGTCGCATCCGGTGGTCTGTCATAAAAGTCTCGAGACCTCGTACACTTGGAGTGGGATCCTGTAGCATGTAATGGAGATACCCCATGACAAGTCTATTTGGGCAAACACATGACGGTGAATCTGGATATCGAGCTGTAATATAGCCCTATGAATGACATTGGGTTCTCCGCCATAGTAATGCAGCGAATTTTATGTTTGATCCATTGCCAAGTGTCGGGAATACAGGTTGTGAACGGTGACTAAGGGAATCAATATTGTGGCAACGGGTACAATATAGTCACAAATGTTATGTCGATATTGTTTTTCTGCTGTGGGTATTATGGCATTCAGGATCTTGTAGGCGGAGGCCTTCCAGTCCGTCGAAATCTCGGTGTGTCGAAAAACCCTCCAGATATTCTTCCACTGTATGTGAGGATATTTGTCCTCTGTAGTCGGAGTAGAGGAGCGTCTCAATAGAAGATAACGATACAGCTGCTTGGTAGTAGGATATGGAACCCAGAGAAATAAATCTGAGGTAAAGTGGTAATGCATATTACCGTTCGGCGAAAAATGGCATGATGCATTAGATTCTCACAACTGGTCTGAAGTTTTCTATTGTCCTCTAGAAGTCCAAGATCGAACAAAGTTTTATCAACAACGCTGCACACTTTTCAGATACTGCGATTAGGCCGAGACCCCCACTAGTGATGGGACGCCAGAGCTGAGACTTCGCCACCTTGTACATATGGCCACTCCACAAATAATATGACACTGCTAACTCATGCGTTGGCATTTCTGTTGGAAGGGGTAGTACTTGTGCCAGATACCATAACTTGGACAAGGCAAATAGGTTAATAAACCAAACTCTCTGAAGAATATTGAGGTTTCTACTTTTGTGGCGGAGTAAGGTGTAGCGGATTTGATGGAGGAAATATGTCCAGGTCATATCATCGGCATAAGTCTTCATCGTAAGTAAACCTGTCGACATAGCAGTGGGAAATACATGTTTCATCCTCATCCGAACCAACGGTTCTGTGCAAATGGTAAACAACAGCATAGACAAGGGGCATCCTTGACATATACCACTCAAAATAGGAATAGGCCTAGTGAAATATCCATTTTTCTGCAACCTGGAGTAGGCAGAGGTGTATATTAATTTAACGGCAGTGAGGAGCGGTCAGGAATATGCATGCGGTGTAAGACACCAAATAAGTAGTCATGATCAACGTTATCAAATGCCGTCTCAAGGTCCAGCGACAAAAGAGCAACCTCTTCCTCAGGATGTTCCTCCATATATATCTATATATATGTAACTGCACCACGTAGTTGTACCAAGTTATACGTTAATTTTATGCCCGGAATTCCACAGGTTTGTTCAGGACCAATCAATGCTGACAGCACTTGGCGCAATCTGTTCTTCAAAATTTTCATAAAAATCTTAAAATCAGTAAAGTATCGGGACCGAATACGTTTTGGAGTTAAGGTCACAATACCTTCGTTGAATCCCGACAAGTTTTCGCGCATATCAAAAATGCCATTCATCACCTGTAACATACGTTCTTTAATAATGGGCAAAATGCTTTGTAAAAGGTATATATAATTCCATCTGGTTCTGGTGCAGAGTTGTTACTCGTCTTAAAAATTGCCTTTCGAAGTTCATCCTTAGTAATGGGTGCTTCCAAGGCATCTGAGTCTACATCAACTAAAGTTCGGTCAATAGCTTTATAGAGGACGTCCTTAGAGGAATCATGAGTAAGGCGTTGTACATGTTGCCTTCGAAATATGCTCCTCGGCCCCTTTTAGAATCTTAGAAGTAGTGTGCAGTGCAGTATCATCATTAGTGAGAATATCGGACATGAATTTACGTTGATGTCGGTTCTTCTCGTAGCCACTTGATACAAGGCAGCGCGCTCATCGCCTGTAATTGAGTATGCGCGGGATGGTACCAGTATACCATCCATAATAGATTCTTGAATTTTGCTAATTCTTCGCCGAATCGCTGACAGTCGGGCAGTAACGTCATTGCCGGCATGCTGTTGTTCTGTCAAATTATGCAATAACGTCATTGCCGGCATTCTGTTGTTCTGTCAAATCATGCAATAACGCGTAGTAATTATGTAGCATGGTAGCTCGTTCCTTTGCCTTAGCTTTACCAACAAATTTGGAAAAATACTGTATGGCAGGCTTATAAATCAAAAGCCACTGCAGCAGATCATTGTAGCATGATCTATCCGCTCTGAGGGTAACACTATCCCAAATCATAGGAAACTGTTGTTGCACTTCATCATTATATAAGAGAGCATTGTTTAATTTCCAGTAACCTCTCCAAAAAACGGGTAAAGGGGTGGTTGGGCTACTTTAACAATGGAACTATAATGGTCACTTACTGCGACAACAAAAACAGCAGCACTCCGAATGTTCGTTCTATGAACTGCATTGACATACAGCCTATCAATTCGTAATGCTGAATTATGACGACAATACGTGTAGCAAACTGCATTACCATGTAAGAATTCCCATGTATCAGTCAACTGCAATTCAGTACAAAGCCGTTGTACCGCAGGAGATGTATGATATAGCCCTCGTTGATCCTTGACATGTAACACGCAGTTAAAGTTGCCACCCAGTAACAAGTAGCTGTATCTTTGGCGGAAGAAGAATGGCATATGAGTATCAATAAAAGCTTCATGTTAACGCCGTTTGTTGGAGCCAGAAGGCAAATAAACGTTAACCACCAAGGTATCGTTGTCAATAATAATAGTTAAAATGCGTCCACTAGGATGCAACTCTTGAGTTGTGTTCAAGGCAACTCTGTATATTATCGCAGTACCCCTTTGTCGTCACCCACATTACAAATATAATTATATAGAGGACCAAGGAAATTGAAATTGTCAATGTTTACCTCCTGCAATAGCATTATATCAACATCATAACTGTAAATAAAACCTTTCAGGAGCTGTTGCTAAGTGGCATTGCGAATACCATTAATATTTAAGGTAGCATAAATTCGTGTATAAGACATGAAAATGAAGAGGAAAATGTATAACAGCAAAGGAGAAATAAAGGATAGTGAATCATGACGAGAAGTGTTTTCAGCTGACTCACTCTCAAAAGATGCGCGTGTTTTCTCTTTCTCTCTGTTACCAGAGGTGAGTCCACCAGTCCTACTTTCCGTGCTCGCTTTTTTACACGGGGTCACGGCTGGTATAAGAAGCACCAGCAGTCGTGGTGTTCAGTGTTTTCATATCACTGTTTTGCAGGGCTGCTGTACCGGCATTCGGTGCAAGATTTAAGGCGTCAGGTTCCTCTTCGGAGTGTTCCTCTTCCAACAGTATAGGGCATAAGGTCGACATAACCATATCCGTTTCCATGTCACCATCATCCATGGCTATAGAACGAGACAAAGTCGCATACCCTTTTGCAATCACAGCACATGGCGATTTGCGTTCGACAGCGTTATCCCTTCCTGCCGAATCGGACATAGTGACTAGCTCCTGCGTATTACTTAACATCTCCGTCGAGTGCAAAAATGGTACCTTCTCAGCATCTAGCTGTGCCCGTTTAATGGGGAACTCGCCCTATACTAACTGCGACCACATGGGAGCGTCCGTGATGCGCGGTGACTGTGTAATTACCCTCCTTCTGGGACATGTGGTACGTAAATGTCCTGTGCCGTTACATAATGCACACGTGATGGGTTGGCCTTCATAGCTTATAACGTTTTTTAACTTCAGCAATATCTATATATGATGGAATATGGTTTTGCAAATCCATCTTTGCTGTTCGTACTCCATTACTAATTTGGTGTCTAAGATGGGGACCCCAAGTATCCATAGCCAACGATATCACCGTACCAAAAGTTTCCAGCTGCTCCCTAATAAATTCTGAGTTGAGATCCTTCGGTAAATGATACAGTTTCAGAATACGAAAGCCTAGTCCTGCCGTTGTGATTGTAACCTTACTTCTCTGTCCATTACTATGAGTAAACATTGACTCACCGTTGGTGTCCGTGATTGTCTTTTTGTCTGCCATCTCCTCTTTACATGGGATATATGGTTGCCTGGTATAATTATTCAGCTGAATCATCTCCAAAAGATCTTCTTCAAAACGAAAAACATCGTAAATCCATTCGTGTAGTTCATATGGCGAAGTTTCGGAACATAGCGCTCCACAAAGGAAGCTACTAAAGTATTCTTCGTTTCTACAATCATGGTTTAAGAACAAGAAACTCGAATCTTGTTTCAGAAATGTAGAACTTTGGAAAGTAAACGCAAACAAAGTTTGTGTGAAAGCATCCATAGCAAGAGCGATAACAAAATAAAACAGGTCACGGAGTTAAGCACACTGCACGAACCTGCCTCTCCACTCGCCCAAACGAGACCGACCACTTCATGGCACAGTTTGAAATGAACATCTAGTATATACAATTCTAACAACGTGTACTTATAGCACTACTAGATAGATCACAGTAGGGTTATGAACTTAGCAGTGCTGCCAAATGAATGTGTCTGTCACGATCTCTGCTTAAAATTTTTCGGTTATAAACAGTAAAATTAAGACTAGATTATCCTATACCTTGACGCTGAAGATATTGTCCTCTGGGTTTGTCAAAGTGAGCTTATTTTTGTTCGTTTTACTTATTGATTAGACTTCTTCTTGGAAAATTCCTATTATTTTCACGACTCCTGCAAAAACTACATTATTGTTAATATTTTCCTACTATCACTCTAGAGGTGTAACCAGGAACAATTAGCTCGCTTGATATAATAGGTCACTTCAGGGTAAAATGGATAGATTATTACCTCTGGAAGACCATAAAGCTACGCTCTCACACAACACAGCCGTTTACTAATTAGCACGGTTAGGGTTTTTAGGTGCGCATCTTTTTTCTTAGTGTAAGTTAAAGCTGGGCGGAAAGATATCACAGTGTGAAATTTTGTTTCCAGTTGCAAAAAGAGGCAATTTTCTCACAGCCCTTTTTTGGAACCTTTACCCCTTTTTGGCACCTTTATCCCTGTTTTCCCTAATCATGCCCATAATCCCCCTGTTCCCCCTTTTTTCTTTTAAGTTTCATTCCAATTTATTCTTTAACTTTTAATTAACGTCTCCTCAGCTTGCTGTGTACGTGCGAATAGTAAGCCTACCTCTTTCTGTAAACGCCTTGCGGGAATTGAAAGCACACCCGCAACAAAGGAAAATAATTGTGTGTTTGACGAAAACCTCTTTCTCTCGCTTTACCGCTATAAAGTAGCCCAAAATAATGAAATTGACAAGGAGTGATTCTATCCCACCAGGATCAGTAGCCTGCTGTTCGTGAACGTGAGTTTGTTACTGTGAGAGACGTCATCTGTTTACATGGATGCGAAGGCTGGGCACACAGAGACAGCAGTAACCTCACTCGCGCAGTTCCAAGAAATATTAAGATTGGGTTCTGCTCGAAACTACTTGAAATCGCTGAGACTGAAGTTCCAGCATGAATGAAAACATTCTGGTAATTGTTGCGGTGTTATAAGAGAATGTGGACAGCGAATGGGCGCAAGAGTGAGTTATGACAGTCGCATTGTGATAGCATGTGAACTAGTGTTAGGTTTATGCTACATTACCAAACGAGTGTACTAGTATTAGATTTTACCATGCCAAAGGTGTCCAGTGCTCGATTTATTGTTCTGGTTGAGGAATTCAAACAAGATTTCATAGACACTGATGGAATTGTTATGCGATGTACTATTTGTGATTCATGAATTTTTTTAGATGAAAAACACCAACAAGGTCGCATCAAACAACACATTTCCAGCTCTAAGCATCAAATGAACAAGACTCTTCAAGCAAAAAAATCACGGCAACCTCTATTACGAAATGCGTTTCAACAGAGTTCTTCAAAAAGCCAAAATCTGAAGGAATTAAACATTTATGTAAGGGCAGCTCTTACATAGGCAGGAATTCCACTCAATAAGGTTAACCATCCAGCCTTTAAGGGATTTCTTGATAAATACACAAAGATGTCAATGCCCGATGAGAGTACTTTAAGAAAAAACTACATGGAGCCTGCTTACCAAGAAACCATAGAAAGAATCAAGGAGAAAGTGTGTGATTGCGTTGTGGGAATCATTGTGTATGAAACCATAGACTCAATGCAATAATATGTTTTAAACATTTTAGTTTTTCCCTTAGCAGGGGAGAAAGTTAAGCCCATGTTGTTAAAACTGTACTAGCTGCAGAAATCCAATGCCAGTACAGTAATGCCATCCGTTATGGACTTCTGTCAAAAACTCTGGCCTACTCTTATCGAGTTTGAAAAACTTCTTCTTGTGGTTACGGACCAGGTTCCATACATGGTTTCAGCTGTTAACCAATTGAGGCCCTTATTTCTTAACTTGAAGCATGTGACATGCTTGGCTCATGCTCTTCACAGGTTTTGTGAATCCATAAGGAACGAATACGACATCGCAAATCAATTCATCTCTACCCTGAGGAAGTTTCTACTGAATGTTCCGAGCCGTGTTGTTTACTACAGGAAATCACCGGCCTGCCCCTTCCAAATTTCCCGGTCATTACTCACTGGGGATCTTGGATTGAGTGTGTTGTTATGTTGTGTGAGAATTTTAACAAAATTAAGAGTTTGTGCTTTCTTTGGATCCATCCGACGCAGGTGCAATTTCCAACACACAGCTGTTACCGGAGAAAATACATAATTTGCAGACAGAACTATATTGTGTCCATAGTTACAAGTACTTCCATGCGGCTACTAAACGATTGGAAGAACAAGGTCTGCAAAAATAAAACAATGGGATATTTTTACTTCCGTTAGGGAGTAGTTAGATGGCTTTGCCAAAGACAAACTTGAATCTAGTCTTCAGAAGAATCCAGACATTGAGGAATTCGCCACATCTGTAGAGTTGCCATTCCGAGTGAATACAAGGTTTGCTCCACTGATTTCTGTGGATGTTGAAAAGAGCTTTAGCATCTACAAATACATTCTATCTCCTAATAGAAACAAACATACTTTTAATAATGTGGAGATGCTTAATGTCAAGTACAACAGCTTCGTGTTTTTTCCTTCTTTTGATGAGTGATAATTTGATGTACTCGTTTGTAGTTCAATAAATTAGAATAGAGGAAAGAGAAATCTTTGAATTAGTTAAGAGAATGCACAACTGAAATTAACCCAAAATCTGAAGAAAAAAAATATATATATGTTCCAAAAAATTCTCCATTGCTTGTAGTTTTAGAATCCTCTTATATTTTTTACCTAGCGAATGCTTGAGGATCGTTACGAGACTTTTTATATACCCTTGGTTACTGGCTGTTTATATTTTTACGACTTCATTTTAAGGCGTTTCTTATTTTCAGCATTTCTGCATATTCAAAATGTTCCACACGATGTAGTTTTCATCCATTCATATGGACATTTTATGCTTATTTCAAAAATCCAAATAAATGAAACTGTTTTTCTGTGTAATGAATAGTTTTTGCGCTACTAATTTTTGAAAATAACAATGTATGCAAAAAAAAAAACAAAAATGCAAATACAAAACTGCAAAACTGTTTTATCATAAACTAAGAATGGTAGAAAAAAATTATATGACACATTTGTAGTTCCTTGACATAGAAGCAACATAAGATTTTTTTAGTGCATCATGTGTTGTATTTTGCATATACCCATAATTTTATATTTTGAAAATTAATAACTTGAAAACGAATTAAAATTTTGGATTGAAATTCAGAAAACAGTTATATCTAAATAAGACTGATGTCTGGTTAAACGTTCAGCCCAATTGAATGGTTAGTTTAGAAAATAGCAATTTCAGTTGTGCATCCCTTTAAATAAACAAGCACCTTATTGTCACTTTTTCACCTTATTTGAGCATCCTTTCCCTTCCTTTTTGCATCTGAAATTTGCACCTAAAAATCCTAACCCTGTAGTAATAGTTTGTGTATTTGCAATATCTCAACAGATGGGTTGTTGGTGATTATTTCATTGCTTTTATCTACAGGAAGGGAGACATTCAGCGTCTATTTAATTGCCCCTTCAGCCCCGAGTAGTCATATCGGTAACAAAACCAGCGAAAAGCATTGGCGGCTCGCACTCGCGCAGTATGAATCTGTGGCTTTGCTAAGATAAAGACTTCCGCAGCGTCTAGAATGTTTAACTAACTAGTATTCAACACTCATGAACCAACTTTCCAAACTCTACTACCTCATAACTATAATAATCCTAACCTCCTTTTATGGACAATATGTGCCGCAGTATCCTTACGTGAGACCTTCCATTGCAAAATTCGTCTTATTCACTTACTTTTAAAAAAAATTGAGTTAGCAGTACTGTCACATTCTTTGTTTGGTCCGTTAACTGTTGTAGTGTAAGAAACTATTGCAAAGCTCGCATTCTCCCATATAATTACATCGTTAATATATCAGCGTTGTTCCAAAACTTGCCGTATCCAATCAGTCAATAAGAAAAGCAAACTTCAGCATGTAACATTACATCACAATGTGTTTTCCCGCGTTTGTTGTCAGTGTGCTGTAAGGATTGTTTTTAAGTGCTGTGTTTGCTTTTGCTCTAATAATTAAAATCAAAATATTAGCAATTTTGATAAGAGGATGGCAGAGTGTCTTACTTCGACTGCAAAAAGGAAAGGAACAAAGATGAAAAGTGATCCAGAGTGCTAGAGAAGGATCCGGGAAAAGAATAAAGTATACGTTTCCATATTTTATTGCTACAGATTGGAGCTGTGTTTTAGAAATTAAGAAGGTTTGTTACATTATTTAATAAAGTAAGCGTTAAAAACAAAACTGCATCCCATAAACTATTTCGAGAGTTACTATCCTTGATTTCACACACGCACCTGTAGGTGCTCCAGACTACCCAGATTGCAACAATAATGGTTTGACCTTCAAATGTCAGAGGTTGCGAATTATTGACGTACAGCATTAGCAAATGTTTATGCATCCTGTAACAAAATCCAGCAAGATGCATTTTTATTGACATATATAGCTGTAGAAGTGCCTAAAAAGGAAAAAAAACAATCAAACTATTAAGCAGGGTAGTAGCAGAAAGGGTGTTAGTATTCAGTATAGCTATGATGTGAAAATACAGATAAATATCAAATTGAAGTTTGTCAAAACGCACTCTAGAATATATTGCATGTAAGCAAAGATCGCGTGAAAATAATTGACAGAAATAATTCCAACGTTGCAAAACTGCCAAAGGAAAACTGAGGGGGCATTAGGACGAAACGTGAGTACAATGAACAGAGGGCATCCGTTAAATCCTTCGTTGAAAGCTTGTATTGTTGCGGAAGTCATTATTGCGCGGAAATTCATTAGATAGTATCTTCCAGGAAATTCAGGTATTGCTAAGCTTTACAAACTGTATAATTAGAAAAGCTCATCAGAACTTAAAATTAAAACAGTGGCTCTTCCGTGAAATTTTTAAACGCCGCTATAACATAGGTTTTAGAACGCCCGTTACAGATGCATGTAGTAAGTGCATTGAGCTGAAAGAAAAAATAAAACATAATCTAACTTGTCTAAGAGAACTAACTAAATGATAGAGCTAAGAGTACACAAGCTACGGGGTGAAGCTTTCCATAGAAAACTCTTAGAAGAAAGGCACAATATGGCAATATTTTCATATGACTATAAACAAATCTAGTGAACCCGAAAGACCAAATTGCCACACCAGATTTTGGTCCAGGCCAAATTACCTATTATAGTAGGCAATTATACACCTACAGTTTCACTGTAGCATTACATACTACACACAGTAAATTAACGAAAAGAATGTTGTCGCTTATACATGGATGGAACACGAGTACAAGAAGGCTCCAAAGAAATTTCTTCTCCTTTTTTTATCGGTTGTCACGAACAATCTAACCAACTTCACAGCTATCAGGCTTTGTGCAGACGGCTGTGGAAGAAAGAATCGCAATTCAACAATGATGGCAATGTGTCCCCATTTTCTGGTACATGAAGCTCCTCCAACTGTAGAATGTATTGAGTTAGTCTTTCCAATTACAGGCCACTCAATTGTGCCCTCTGACAGGCTATTTGCTCAAATTGAAAAATACAGAAATAAATGCCCCATAATTTGCAATCGACCTGAATATGAAGAGAGTTTCAGTAAACACGCCGAAGTGTTAAATTTAGGTAGTGACTGTTCTGTAAATGCTTGGTGAAAATATGAAGGAGTCTCCATCTTGGCATTTTAAATTATCTTCAGCAAAAAGATTTGTGATTTAAAAAGATAAGCTGGGTATAGTTCAGTGAAGGGAGAGCCTCATTACAATGCAGATTTAGGTCTTGGAAAGTCTATCAAGATAAAGGGAGAGCGCTTATTGGACATGAAGATGCCTAATGAAGTAGTACCAGGGGTAAGCTTAAACCCTGCCAAAGTAAGGGATGTAAAAATCTGCTAGAAAAGCATTTTGGGATGGAGTGGGAAAGGAACCAGCCCTTTGAATTTTACAAAAGAAATAGAAGAGAATTCAAGGTAAGAAACACGCTCTTTTTGTAACGTACATTATGAGGTAAAGTCTGACTTGAGCGTGTAATTCATCAAAAGGGTGTAATAATATATAAACTTTCAAAATGTTAACCATTTAAATGTAACATAAATAAAGAATTAAGTAGGCCAGATATTTTCTCTTACTATGATTTGTTACCAAAATATTTCAACTTTGTAACTATAACATTGTAGTTATAATTTAGAAAATAATTTAGTTTCCTTAAATAAAGTTATTTAGGGTAAAAATCTCTCATAAATGTTAATGTTGTGCCATAACATGTCTTATCTAAATCTAAGTGTTAAATGACTCTTTTTCTACTAGCTAAACTTAATTTTTACTTTGTTTCCACCCTTTAAGTTTTTTATTTAATTTTTGGAAGAAGATACATAAATTTAATTTGTAATTTAATATCTATATGCATTTTTTGTACTTTCTGAAAAATCACTTATGATGGATAAGCTAAGTTTTGAAACAGACCATCTCATATGCAAACAGTGCTTCTGGCTTTTGCCTGTCTTTTCCTTCATACTACCTAGTTGATGAAATGCAATCACTTCTAGGAGACTGCCGAAGGGCATAAGGCCGTCGACTCTGATAAAACGTGTGAATTATTTTTTATATAAATGATTCAAATATAACCATAGGCTGCTTTTAGCATACCAAAGATCTTGAATACTGCACTTTAATAATTCTTAATTTTAAGTGCAGCAGAGTCTCGCAAATTCAAGGCTACTTGAAGACGCGCTTTTTTATAATCAGAGGCTAGTCATCAGTTTACATAGTCCTGATAGGTACCTACATACATTGCAGTTCCCTACCTCTCGTCTATAGAGTGTGTGTTACTGGCAAGGTTTAACTTCCTTTCAATTAGGGACCAACCAGAAACTGGGAAAACCCTTACATAATATGTGTGTACATACATTCTAGCAAACATTCCCCACCGGAAATACTTCTCAGCTGCAAAAATAACACACTCACTAACTTATGACTGCAAATGTTTGACAGCTATTGTAAGAAATCAGCTAGCATTAATAGTTAACATATGTTTTGTTCAGAGGAAAAGTATCCCTTGCAATCCAAACAGCAAGCCAGGGTTGTGGCAAGTTAAAGGAGTGTTTTATTTTAGCATGTTTGTAGCCTTCTTTGTGGATGAGGACGTTAAAGGTGGTTGCATATGTTACTCATAATTTGTTTCAACAACGAGGAAATGTAAGAGGAAATTTGTACCCTTAAAGGTGAAATTACAAGCGTTAAAATGGATAAAGGGGAGACAATTAAACAGCTTGCAACGGAATACGGTGCTGGGGAAGTAACATTTGGAGACTGGCGATGAAACAGGGATAAACTGGAAAAGTATTCTTCAACAAAGTTTTCAGATGTACATAACTCTTTTAAAAGAAAGTATATAAGGAGGTGAGATTACGTACAACTAGTGAAGAATTGTTCATTTGTTTCAGTCAACAAAGGCAGAAGGGAAGTTCAATTCCCGGCCAAATGTTTCAAGAAAAAGCATTATTTTTCAGAGGCGAGTTTAAAGAAAATGAAAACGATTTCAGCGCGAGTGTAAGTTTGTTACAGAGATGAAAAGAATAGGTGTGGTGTACGACAGGTTGAGATTTCTGGTGAAAAGCTTTCCAGTGATTCTAAAGCTACGTGAACTTCTGTAAAAAATTTGAACAACTCATAAAAAGTGAAAACCTCACAAATAATCAGTTATATCATTATGACGAAACAGGGCTCAAATTTAAAATGTTACCTTCTAAAACACATTGTTCACGCGAAGAACGTTATGACGTGTCAGTACTCGCTGCATCAAATCCATTAGGTACACACAAATTAAAGCTTGTCGTCATAGGCAACTCCGTAAAGCCTTAGAGCTCAAAGACATTTACTTGACTGCACTGCTTATCTCTTAAAAGAAGCCTGGACGGACAGAGGAATATTTAATAAGTGGTTCTATGAAGAATATGTGCCGGAAACTGAAAAGGTTTTAAAGATAAAGTTATTGTCTAGTAAAGCAATCTTATTAATGGGCAAAGCTGCATCGCATCCAGAAGAAGAGGAACTGCAGTGTGATAGAATTCGGGATTTCTTTTGCCGCCTAATGTCACAAGTTTGATACAACCAATGGATCGGGGGCTTTGGAATGCTTGAAAAAAGTATCGAAGACGCCTATTGCAGTCACTTCTACAAGCAACGGAAGAGAATGGAAACATCACTAATTTTCTAAAACGAGTAACCATGACGGATGTAGTGTGTTGGTTAGCAGAGTCATGGGATGAAGTGAAGCCTAAGATATCTGTGAAATCGTGGAAGAAAATTTTAGAGAGAAAATGGCCTGGTGAGAGTGAATTCGATGATGATTCTGATGAAGATGATGTACCCTGTCACACCTAATCGCAAAACTTCCAGGTGGTATTGAAGGTGAATGGATCTAGAGTGATGAACAGTTTGAACTTAGGGAAACTTCAGTTGTTGAGATGTTGAATGAGTCGACAGAAGAAGGAGAGGAGGAAGACATAGAAGAGAAAACACCAAAGATGTGTCATAATGAGGATTTTGCTGCGTTGGAGGCAGCATTGTGCTATGTAGAATAACAACTAGAGGCAAAACTGTGCGACACCATGTTACTCAAACGATGGCGTGACATTGCCGCCTAAAGGTGATTCAGTATTCTGAAGGAGAAGAGCTAAAAGACTTTTTTAAAAAGTAACCCGATGTGTGAGTGGGTGGGTGTGTGGGTGTTTGTATGTGTGTACATCTTGTGCTTACTTTTACACTAAAACTTAAAACTTACAGTAAATAACTTCACTTTGATTTGATATTGGTTTAATGAGTTTTCCTATGGTGCTCCGTATAGTCCGAGTTATCCCAAATCCGAGGTGCCTTCACCCCCATTATCTTGGATTAGACAGACACTACTGTATTGTAGAGTCATAACTGTATTCTCATACAACAAAACATTCACAGCTTTTAGTGCTGAGTACACCACTATGTTGCTAACACTACTCTAATTCACATCTATGATTTCTGTTCTGTTAAGTTCAATTTAAGGAACATTTATCTAACATAAATATATTTTGTATTACAGTCTATACGCTTGTATCCTGCTCAGCACCACTATCAGGGAAGGCCCGCGACGACTATTGCAATGCTCGATGTAAGAAGATGGGCTATGAAGGAGGGACATGCAACAACGAACGGGGAGATGTATGTGATTGCGAGGAAGCTGCTGAAGTTTCTAATACTGACATCTCTACCACCATTGCGGTTGCTCCAAGATCAATAAATACAACCATGAAGAGATCAATATTTAATATCACGAGGACTATTTCACATACAACTGCCGCCACTGTTTCTCGAAACAACATACTTGCTTCTCGTATGCATGAGAACATATCATATCCAGCGAGTGTACCAATATCTGCTCCCATGAATGATGTAACTGTCAGTATGAAAGTCGCATCAATTCCCGCGGTCACCAATGTTTATTACAATGCTTCTTCTATTAAACTCAAAGGCAGTAACACCTTCAATTCGAGTATTTCATATCCAAACAACATAAACGCTACAAAAACTAGCAACGCTTCCTTAGCGACTATACCTTCTACCTTTACATCTTCGCCAGCCTGTATATCTGTTGGAAGCAAAAATTGCTCAACTCTTGGTGATGTTCAATCTACATCTGCAACGAACATGCCAGGTACTCCACACAAAACTCACTCAGTAGCTTCTGCAACAAATTATATAACAAGCAGGCCTGCAAATACCACTGTACCTTTCAACTTCACAGCATACCATTCAGGAGCTTCCGATAAAAGACTCTCAGTGGTACCACGTGCTTTATTAATACCAATAATGCTGATGTCAACAGTTATAGGTCGAAAGAGCCCAGAAACTGTCATGCATACCAGCAGTTCTCCGGTACTTATAGCTGCAACTTATATCCGAACTGGTCTATCTACTGCAAGCAATGATACTTCAACTTCTAGCCATATTAGCACGTTAAGATCAGCTGTTAAAGATCAAAACAGATTAATGGGTACTACAAATGCTAGCAGTTCTTCGGGCTCTTCAGGAGCAACCATATATTTGTAGAGAGGTCACTATTACCGAGTTGACAGCATCCATGACAGGTTTAACTTTCCAGTGCTTCGGCTGTAACTGGTGCAGTTGAGAACGCTAGACACTGCAAACATTTTCTCGGCTAGCTAATCGTATGTGTAGTACATCAGTATGATAACCTATTACTGAAACCTGTATGTAATAATTACTGAGTATTCATAAAACAGAGTTAAATTGCTAAAATATGCACTTTCATTGTCCTGATGCTATTTATGAGGGAAGAAACATTGAGAGATATTGCTCAATATATTTAGGAACTAGCATTTTCCCCTATGTGTAACATACAGTTACGTACTGATAAAAGCTTTGTACACCAAATTATAAGTAACGACACATTTAAAATGTGGCACATTATTTCGATTGATGCATGCATCAAAGTTGCTTCGCTAGTAATGGACTAATTTGCCTTAGCTTTTGCGGATTATTATATTTGGTGGAGCCATTCAACAATGTTTGTCCCCCATGTTAACCTGTGTGCTGCTGCATTTTATTATGGCCATGTGTCTAATCTGTTTCGAGCATCTATCCGATAAAGATAATATGTCCTTTAATGATACCTGAACTTCTAAGAAACTCACATGTAATCTTCCACAATATATGCACTCTGGTTCTAAACAAGCAACTATGCACTAGAAACCTTAATGGACGATGGGGAAGGTCAAATTATCAGTTTCATCGTGATATGTTGTGAGTACAAGATGTATGTATTCGCCTATATTTCTCAACACTAATGATAAGCGTTCTAATAGCCTATGTAAGCATAAAGATGCAGAAAGATCCATTTTTGTATCTAATACGACTTGGAAAACTTGTATTTCTAAATGTAAAGGCACAGATCGTGTACATATTTTAAAAATTAAAGACGATATCTTGATCCAAAAAAAGTCTTCAGTACAGTTTAATTAGTTTGCATGTATATCTGGGAAGTCATTCGAATGTAGATTCATAATGCAATTCTAGCCTTGTGGTAATACCTGTGCTAGTGAAGGTTTTAACCGTCTCCTTAATGATGATTCCCATTTTATCAAAGTAAAGCACCACTACGATAGAAAAAGGCTTCTAAATTTCAGGAGCATAATTCACCAGAAATGGAACCGTAACTGGTTTGAAGTGTATATTTTTCGACAATGTATACCACGTATTTCCTTTTATCGTCGTATTTTCAGAGCTTCCGTTATTTTTTCCGCCTTTCAGCAGGTTATTCAGTTGTACTTGCATCAAATATCTATCAAAGCAAAACACCTATTCAAATAATATTATAGGTATGGATAGGTTTATGATGTTCCAATTCTAACTCCTTATTAATATCCCTGTGTAATTAATTCAAAGCTTCCGAAATACTACGGTTCAGTAATGCCGCGATAGCTCAGGTGGAAACGTCAGTGACCCGCATTAGGGAGGTTCCAGTTTCGATCCCCGGAGACCGCCCACTCTACCCATGAGCTTTTCCGAGGGATTTCACGGGTCGCCAGGTGAATGCTGCAGTGGTTTCTTTCACCCTCCAATTTCCTGTCCCCCCATTTCGTTCCATTAATCTTTTCATTCATCCGTTGGTCTATTTCAAAGCTGTAGTTGTTGGCGACGGTGTTTCTGTGCAGCTTGGCAGGAAAAAGGATGCTCTCTGTAAACTTTCTCCTTGTCTCGGGCTTCGGCAAGTTGCCGTCGCATAAGACCGCCCCTTGGAGGGGCATCGAAACTTTGTGGGGTGGGACCCCCAATCTGCCTGTCCACTTCGGGGCATCTATATGTGGAAGTTGTAGGGATCCTGTCATTGATGTGCAGTCGCTCCTGGATCCGGCTGCCCGGTGTCACTCTTCACCTCACCCCTCCTTTCCTGCCCCCATCCCGGGGGCGCACCCTCGTGGGGCGTAGGTACAATATCCTCATTTCTGGATCGGTGTTGAATCCCCTCCGCTTCATAATCTAATACAATACCGAGTAAACCACGAAACCGTAAAAATAAAGCTGGCCTCACTCTCAGTATGATAGCAGCCAATATATGGCACGATTCTGCCGCTTATTTAATTTATAATCTCATATCACGGTAGTCAAGCTGAAAAAGGAATCTGTGCACTCCTTGTTATCCCTGCCACAATAACTAATAAAGAAATAGTTACTATTTGTTTATTAGTTATTGTGCAATCTAGGTAGAAAATTTCGCTTTTAAACTCGTATGTATTGTTATAAAAATTATTTATTGACCTTAGTATCGAAGTAATTAGCCTTGTGATAAGCATTCCTTAACCTCAAACTAATTCCTACACAACTAACCGCACTAGTTGTATTGCTTAAGGTAGTGACATCTAAAGGGCTTTTTGCATATACATTGTGGAATGTCCAAATATTTAATTATTTATATGTCAAGATGGGGGGCACACTTTATCTGTACTGCTTAAGTAGTTTACTTCTTCTTCTTCTTCATTCCAGAGATTAGGACTGTGGCCTGTTCCGTTCTCACTCCATCATTCCCATCTCTTCCTTGGGCGACCGACATCTCTTGTATCTTGAGGAGGTGTATAACTGTATACGAAGCTGAGAACTCTCTCTTCATTCATTCTCTTCATATGTTCTTCCACTTATTCTTATTCGTTTCAGTCTTCTCATTTAAATAATACATTTTTAATTCTTCACGTATATCCACATTTATTATTTGGTCCCTTCTTGTACAGCCTTTCACACACCTTAAAAATCTCATTTTGGCCCCTTTGGTTTTACTTTTATCCCTCAGTTTTAAAATCCATGACTAGCTTCCATTCAATAAAACTGGTACTGCCATTGTTTTATAAAACTTCAACTTTATTTCCTTTCGCGTTTTATCTTTCAAGATTTTATTTATTGTTCCACAAATTTGTTTGAATATATTAATGTTATTTGCTACATTATTATCGCTGTCTACACCATTGTCGTCTCCTAATTACTTAAAATGGGAAACCTGTTCCTGAGTTTTTCCTTCTATGCTTAGCTTTGAGCGGACAGGAAGTTTCCCGTGGTGTACCATTACTTTAGTTTTCTCATGTGATATTCTTTAGTTATATCCTTTACCTATGGTATGCAATTTAAACACCGATCTTTTCAGATCTTCTTCTTTTTCTTTATAATCACGTCATCTGCATAAGGTAAGATAATTATCAATTTATGTTTCCCTATCTTTATCCGTGAGTTAATTTCTTGTTTGCATTTCTTAATCAGATCGTCTAAATATATATTGCAAAGTGTTTGAGGTAGACTGCATCCTTGTCTCATTCCTTGATTCGTATTAATTTCTTCTGTTTTTAATCCATTTATATTTATCACTATTCTTGTATGTATCTGTGTATAGACTCTTTACAGGTTATTTATATGCAAGGGATATCCTTTTTTGTCCATTATAAACCATAATTTACTTCTATCTACAGAATCAAAGCTTTAGCAAAGTCAATAAACGCCAATGCATCTCTAAATTGACTTCTTATCCCTTTTGCAAGGTTCTTTTTACATTAAAAATATTGTCATTATAGGATCGCTTTCCTAACACCAGCCTGTTCTTCCTCCAGTAATGGTTCTGCTATGGTTTTAAGACTTTCATTAATTATTTTTGTATATTTCTTATAAATGGTGTTTAGAATACTGATTCCTTTGTCATAATTGCATATATTTTTTGTCCTTTCTTATATATAGGTATGACTTCTGCCACTGTCCGTAAATCAGAAACTTTACAACTTCGTCAACATTCATTATATGGATGTAGTAATCTTAAGTAACATATTAATCCAGAGTATTTAATGATCTCTGCATTTATTCCATCAAGTCCACCGGTCTTTCTATTCTTCCTACTTTCCAATGCTTTCTTCTGTAATTCCTATAACGTAATTAAGTCTATTGAATTATTCTTCTTTTTAATTTTCTCATAATTATTTATTTCATCCAGTCCTTCTTTGTGCCATAATGTTTTATAGTATTGTTTTCTTTGTTTCATATTAGTAACATTGACATTTTCAGTATATCTTTCTTCTTGATTAACGTGTCTCATTACTGTATATGCTAATGCTTGTCTTCCATGGTCATCATTGTCTGTTTCTGATAAAAATAATTCTCATGACTCTTGATGTGCTTTTCTTGTCAGCTGTTTTACACAATTCCGTTTCCTCTTGTATTCCTCTATAACCTCTCCGATTTTCGTTTATAATAAAATTATGAATGCCTTTTGCTTTCCTTTTACTGTTTCTTCTATCTCCTTATTTCAAATTCTAAGACATTTTCGCCTTCTTATTTTATTTTTCTGACCTAATGCTTCATAAGCTGCTTTTATTATGCATTGTTTATTTTGTTCCATTCTTCTTTTGTTGTTTCTTTTATTAAATACTCCGCTACTCTTCTCTGATATAAATCCTTGATACCATTTTCCTGTAGTGAATGAACCTTAAACGCTTCTTCTTGAGATCTTCTTTTTCTATTATACTTCTTCCATTTTGTTATTAAATTAATCCTAGTGAATAACAAAAAATGGTCAGTTCCTATGCCACTTTCTCTGTGGACTGTAACATCAATCTGATTTTTTATTTTTTCATTAGTGAGAAAGTAATCCGTTATGGATCTGTATCCTCCTTCTCTCTATGTATATTTATGGATGTTTTTTTTCTTAAAAAAGAGGCATTTGTTATTTGTAATTTATTGAATGCAGCAAATTATCTTACTTCTTCGCATTTGAATTTTATACAATTCCACAATTTCCTACTATTCCTGGTATCGGATCATCTCCTACTATAGCATTTTGTTCACCTTTTGAGATCAACGTTTGTAGCTGATCATAAAATATTCTTGTGCCTTCTTTTTTGTTTCCTTTCCTAGCGGCATATGTTCCAGCAATTACTAAATGACTTCTTGGTATTTTAAATCTACACGTAACCACTCATTCACTTATAAAACAATAATGTGCTTTCTTATTTTTCCATTGTTATTTTTAAAATGCCTACATCATAATGAGTGCTTTTGTAGTACTTTATATAATGTTATATACAAGATTTAAGAACATTTGTCGATGCGTCGCACTTGTGGTTGAAATTGATAGCATATTTAGAGTATATATGGAAATTCCCAAAACTATTAAGATTTTTAAATGTTATTTCTCAAAATGTTCCTAATACATGTTACCTTACCAATTCTATCGCACTATGTCCAAAATAAGAACAAACACTATACGTACATTTATGAAAATGATGTAGGTATTCGTGTAGTCCTTATGCATTATCTTCCTGATAAAAATTTCGCAAATGTTTAATTTTGAATTTGTTGTCGATTTCTTATCTTCCTCTAACAGCCGCAGCATTTCAGCTAAGGAATGAAAAAGAGGATAAGTGTTTATCGTGAATACGCATGGATATTGTGAATTGGTCTTGGTATTCCCGGTCACTCTTTAGTTTTTGCTTGCGCGTAGCGTTGCAATAAACGACGCACGAAGCAGGCCTCTGCTCTCCCTCATGGTCACTGTAATACCTAATATAGGATTCCTTTTCTCTGTTCCAGTCACTCCCTAACTCGAACATACGACGGCTCTTCCCTTTTCCGGTCGTTCACCAACTGTTGAACACATGACTCGTCTTCTTTTGCTCTATTGCTCACTCTACGTTACAACTGATGACCTGCTCCGCCGGCGAATTCGCCTCTTTATACCCGGATGAGATTTTCCAGAATCCAGAATCTTCTGACGCCACTGAGGTGAGCCAGGTATCGAAGCTACTCCATTGCTCTCGATTAGCCTTCGAGATTCTTCGGGAGCAACTTATTCCCCCTCTCTCTCCAAGCAATCATGCATACTTCTACAGACTTTCCTCCGCAGAGCTGTTCGTCCCTAACAGCTGCGCGATATGGAACAAAGCGATCAGGAAGAACTACTATTAGCCAGGGTTGACGCCGAATGCAGTATACGACATAGTCGATAGAGCTGTCCCAGGAAAACGATAAAGCCACATGAAGTCACCCTCCTGGAATCCAGTACTATTTTCAAGACTGTCATAGCGTGCCTTATCCGGGCATTTGCCATCTCCATCCTTAGCGATAAGGAGGATGTCTTCGAGCCTGTCCGTTAGAACCCAGACATAAACCAGTCAGTCCAGTCAACGCTGGTGGCTTCGGGAGTGGGGTCGAACAACAGATCACGTGGTAACTGTAGCTCTCGTGCGAATATGTTGGCCGATGTCATACCACTAGACTCGTGCGCTCGATAGGCCAGGAGGAATAATGCCGCGTGTAGTCCACTTTCTGTAGGTGCTCCTCGACACCGTTCCACCTTTCCTTCCGAATGTGGTTGAAAGGGAATATTATTTGTCGTGTGTAACCCGAGGAACTGAGCAACTCTCACGTAAGATGGATTCGAAGTTATTCCCCTGATCACCGTGAAACACTTGACGGATCGCAAAATGGCAGAAAAATTATTCACTGGTTCATTAGACATAGTCGAGGCGTGTTGATTGGGTATCGGTAAATCTGCGGCCACTTGGTGAAACATCACCTGGCCTGTAATAGATTGTGATTTTCCGTATCTGTTTTTGGGAATTGGCAGGACATGTCTATAACAATTCTTTCGGCTGGCGCTCCAACATCGTACTATTTCATTCGGCCCTAATGTGTGTTTTGAGCCCACAATTTGGGGCGCGGACTTAGCATACCTGAATCTACTTCCCTATGTCGCTTCGAGAATGCAACAAATAAAATCTGCGACGTAGTTCCTCCAAGATCTTATTTAAGAGAGGTGCCTTACGATGATATCCAATTGGTTTCCTGGAGGAATTTCTTCACCTTGCTCCTCGAAAGCGTAACCATTCTACTGTGTTTTCTCCCGCCTGTGGATTCCCAATCTCTCTTTACCACACATTCCTGACCTCCAGGGGGTCCCAGTGCCCCAATAGTTCTAATAGGTTGAGTCTCTTGGAGCGAAGTACGCCCGCGCAGGTCGTTTGCCGGATGTTTTATCTACCAGGTTCAGCCCTAAGTTTCCAGTTGCTCCCTCCTCAAGGTCTCTTCATTCCAACTCATTGCAGCTTGCACCATGACCAAGCGTAAGGCTGCCATACCACCCTTCGTCTCAAACTTCACAGTGGTTGCTGCTTTTCTGGCACGGTCTTCTGATATGGGCGTCTGCGTTAGAATGACGACTTCCTGACTGGTGGTCCTGTAAAATTTTACTCCTTCAGTCATTGGATACGTGGGTCGTCTGACCTTCAATGTTGCAAAAACCCTAAAGCAAAGCTAGGGCGGAATGATCCGCTTGAAGGTGAAATTCCTGTCTGTAAAGGCATCTATGAAGGAGGTTCAAGGACTCCACGATAGCTAGCAGCCCTCGTCATGTCACGCAGTAGTTTCATTAGGCTTTGGACAACGTTCTAACGATGTAGCAAGTATGATTCAACCTGATCTTGCGACAAGATGCACCCGATGTTAACCTTATTAGCATCCGCGTTCACGATGAACTACTTACAAGGGATTTGGCAATATAGAACCTGGACTGTGCACAGGGTATTCTTTAGGGTCTAGAAAACCATTTAATCTTGGTCATACCACTTTTAAAGCCGTAGTTCTTCGTTCAGTTCTGTCAGCGGTATGGCGATGTTGGAATACCCCGCCACGAATTTCCGGTAGCATATGCAAATACCCAGTAACCGTTCTATTTATTCTTTATTCCCTTCGCCTGGGAATATCCTAGATGGCCTACAGTTTCTTGGGATTCGCAGCCACTACACCAGGGCTTAGAATATGTCCCAGGTAGCACATTTTTCTTTTCTAAACATCTGCCAATTCTTGAGGTTTATTTCCCAAGGCAGTACGCTATACAACTCCTAGTCCCGGTTCTTTGACATTAAAAATCTTCACCAGGACGGTGTCTCGAGCCAGAAGCAGTGCCCTCGCCACAGAAAGCCCAACTAGGTGGGGTTAGGGTTCTCCTCCGCTCAGAATCATATTTCTCGTTAGTAGTTCCTCTACTAGCGCCTTCACCACACCTTCGCTCCTTGTCGGAACCAACCCTAGCTCTGTAGTTAAGATCTTAACTGGCTGCACTCTCTATTTCGTATGGTTCAGTAGGGTCCCTTGCCATCCAGTTCAATACATGTCATCCAATGTCCAACTTGGCATCAAAAAATCGAAGGACATTCAGACCCAGAATGATTTCTTTTGTGTTGCAGTCCCATAAGTGTAGCTTGCTTCTTCCACGGGCCAACTCCAGGTAAGCTTCCTGCGTCATGTACAGAGTTCAGCCAGGCTGTTCCTAAATCATTCCTTGTGACCGGTGTACTTTTGGGATGTTCCGACCCAAGGACACTACCCCGATAGTGAGGCCCTGTGTATATCAGCATCCTGGAGGGACAGTCCCAAATCCATCCATACGCCAGCAGACTATCCTTGTTATTATCAACCAAGGTATTAATTAGAAGATATGACGACACCGACATGCCCCTCTTTATGCCGACACTTCGTATTTTCTTGTTTCTCGGCTGGGGTATTCCTACAGTCCACCTTTATGTTCTGAGCTCTCCGCAACTCCAGCACGTAGGTCTGTCATTTCCACTTCTAACCCGATTAAGCTGTTATGGTTGGCGCCAGCTATTGTCACTCGTGGCCATCACAGCTCTGGCCGACGCCCATATGGCTCTACCGGCCATAATTTTTGTCGCTTCAATGCGGACGGCAGGACGTCGTTGATGCTGCGGTGTTCCAATAGGAAAATCTGCGTTGTTACCTCGCGGGCTGTCTCTCCGGAAATAATGTCTGGTGGCAAATCCATTAGAGCCCGTTGTGCTACCCGATCTAACCTAATGGCTCAGCTATCGTATCTTAGCCTTCATGCCGGTCGATGTTCTACACAACGCCCTTCCAACGTTTAATCAAGCTCGTCAGTTGTGCTTCCGCTTGATATACAGTTCGAAGGGCTTCGGCTGCCAGCGAAGCTAAAATCTATGTCGTTCTCTCCTCCGGCATCCATCTATTATGGATAGCAATGGCTCAAACTGCCAAATAAACCATCCAGACATGTGCGGTGGAATTTCAGTGGCTTCACTGTTTAGGCATTACGGTGACATAATCTTGGGAACCTTGGGCATGGATTTATCTTCTAAGTCGCGGCGATCTCCGTCACTGCGGCGTCCAGAGTTTTCTTGTTTGCTTTCTTGTGCTGGTGTATTCGTTTTTCTTGCTAATCTAAATGCTCTTTCACTGCATAAGTTTCCCTTCCATGCCAGATTTTATTTCATCTAACTTCTTTGCAATGCCGTCTTTCAAGTCTTTCACCCAACATTTATTTCAGATTTTATAGAGTGGATATTAAAACTGAGTTCGATTTCAGTCTCAATGTCACGAGCTAGTTCGGATTACTTTTATTCATTCCGTTCATCATATCTGCCTCCATCTTCTCCATTCAAGACTTCACCGTCTTCATTTCAGTTCCTATCTCCACTATTCCAGATTTCTTTTCTGTCTCCATTCTCTCAATTCCGGAATTTATACTTTCCATTTCACTCTGGATTTTCTTCATTCCAGTTTTATGATCTTCATTTCCGTTGATAATTGTTGTTGAAATATTTCCTCCATCGTAGCGTTTAAATGACAGGGCTTTTCTTCTCCTTTCCGGTCGCTCACTAAATGTGAAACACAGGACTCCCTTCTCTCATTCTATCGCTTGGATTACAACAAGAACGGTCTGGTCCTGCGGCGAATTCGACCCTCTTTATACACGCAAGAGGTTTTCCACAATGTTCTCAGACCGCTGATTGGAGGTAGATCTCGAAGCTACACAACTGTTCTCGATTAGCCAGATTCTCCGGGAGCGCTTCCGTTGCCCCCCCTCTCTCTCTCCCCATTAATCATGAGACGGTTAGCTCAGTCGGAGATTCCATTTTCTATGTGGCGAAGTCCGGTCCACGAGAGATGTGTCACAATATTAAATTTTGAGAGATGAAATTACAGGTTTTATTTTAGGTGTACAGTTAACGAGTATCAATTATACTTAGTTTACTCAGACATATGAAGTTTCTAAACATAGGTTGATAGAGAAAACTAAGACGTCACTTGAAGCAAACGTTAGGCATGTTTCCTGCTTCTAGGGTATTCTCTTCATTGTTATCGCGTGGCAGCCTGGTCGTTAAGCGGGGTCTCTAGGTCGCAAGTGACGTGAAAGCACAAGCCCTGTTATCGTTGACAGCTGTGTCACTCCTATCTAGTGTTCTGACATTGAAAGCAGAGTGTTAATACATTAGTTCGCCAAACAGCACGTCATATACCACAAGTGGCGTCACACAGCCATAAATAAACCTCTTGTTAATATTTCCATTAATTAGAAAATCATTACAAAAGTTTCCGATATCAGTTAGTGGTCGGGTATTCCTAGAAGTAAAAATTAAGTTTCGTCAGTAAATCAGGTAAATTTAAAGAATTCGTCGAGTTGAGAAGTGACTTTCAGAAATGAAGTTTTACTTTCCCTACTACTTATGTGTGATGCACAGAGGCAGTGACATATTTTACCCACAGATTTGTTATCATTATTTCACCTGAAATGTATATTTTGATATTCCTTAAACCACTCAAAACAGTTTAGAAACTCACAGTGTAAGTACGTGTGTGTGTGTGTGTGAATGTTGAGAACATAAGTAAAAAGCTAAAAGTAGAATTCAAACAAAACTTCATATTTTTAAGGATACAATACAAATATTTGCATAGAACTTCTCCCTCTCCTAACTATCTCGTCCATGTATACATTTTCGTTATCTTTTAGTTTCTCAATAAACTCATCTAACGATTTTGATTAAAGCATCTTTCGTATGTACTTAAATTAAATAAGCATATTTTATAACTTGAATTCTTTGCATATAGCCTGTAAAGACCTCCACATTGGGACACCGTTTTTAAAGCTTTCTTTAACATGGAAATCATACAAGAAATGTATACGAGTAAATGCATAAAATATAGAAGCTGTATAAAATAAAACTCTTTGTCACACTGTAGTTAGTTATTAGTTATTAGTTGGAGTTTTTCTAAAGTACACTTGTCCATTCTTAAGCGTGTTCCCAGCAAATGAAAATAGTATGCAACATCAAACCAGCATATACAGAACTGCTTTCTAATAGTTTAAACTATATACTCAGCTTTTCCTTTGCTGTTCTCCACTTTTAACAATCATTCCAGAAAATATTTATCTGGATTAACAGAATGTGGATAGAAAAATTAGCACTTGATGAATAACTTGTTCAACAAATCTGAAAATATACTACAATGGATAGATAAAGTGGTTTGTCTGCAACACAAGATTCCTTTTGCAGGGAGAAGCTTTTGTTAAAATCGATCATATTGGTTTGAAATATTTCTTTTCTGAAACTAATACAAACTGCGAGACAAGAGGTTATAAATTCTAATGGTGGTGGTGAAGGACACAAAATTAGTTTAATTTTCTATAACGCTTAGTATACCTATACCAAGTAAGAAGAAATATAACATTGGCTCAAAAATTCGATATCGGGACTCAATACACGTTGAAGGTTGCCTAAAACAATATCTAATGTGTTACAGACACATGACGTTTTGTTCCTATTATCGGTTTTTGAGTAGTTTCTCCACACTATTCTTACGAAAACTTATCCTTCTGTCTATTTCATGTTAATCTAAATAAACCTTTGAAGAAATAAGTTCATGAAACATTTCATGGTAGGTAAAAGGGGTAAGAGGAAACCGAATTGATAGTCAAATGTTTAAATGTGAGTCACCGTATACTGGCCTTAAAACATCAAGCTCTTTCCATGAAATCCCGAGAAACAACCGAAGAATAAGAGAATATTAGAAAGTATTGAAAAATTTCAAGCAATAATAACAAATATCCTCGAAATGGCTGCTGCCACCAAAAGTTATTATGAATAAATTGGTGTTTTAAAGATATCTACATTTTTTGTGTGGTACGTTTTTGTCTTCCTCTTATGGTTTAACTAGTTATACAGAATTATACAAACTTCTTCCGAATGAAGAGAATTTCATAGGCTATTCCCAGAAAATTCAATATGTACATTTTATTTGTCATGGAAATATCATAAGTGTGTGGTATTTTAATCGAGATCGTTAGAGGTTTTTTAAAAAATAAAAAAATTATAAAACTTTTATGTGGAAAGACTGATTTGGGGTGGCGGGATTCTTTGAAAATCTTCGAGTTGCATTTTTGAAAGATATTGAACATAAATACTATAATTGGTATTTATTATTCATTTTTGAGTTAATTTGTTCACAGACACACACACACACACATTCATAAACATACGCGGACCTTTTTATAAAAATGCTCTTTTTGAATTTCGTGGCCCTGAAAACGAAGATATTTCCATTGAAACTTCATCATCCACTTTTCAGGTGGAATACTATACCTTCTCCACCTACCAGATGCGTGGTAGAGAAAGTAAAAATTGCAGAAGAAGATGTATGTGTGTGTGAGTGAGAGAGGGGAAGGGAGGAAGGGGGAGAGAAGAGCGTATATTAAAAGAGAAAAGTCGTGTAAATGCCGAATTTCATGCCTAGGCCAGACACATTTTTAGATTGCAAGTAAGCATTTTCCGTCAAACGACTTTATTTCACATATTTAAGAAAATATATCTTGAATTGTTCGTAAATTACCTGTGAACTCCTCTTGTTCCCTCTTATATATATTAATGGAAAACATGCTATATACGAACAACCTACCTCAGTTATCCGCAAAGTTCGTCAAATTATAATATAAAATTTATACCAAATAATTGTTTTCGTAAATAGGCCGTTTCCGTAGTATTTGTTTTTTAAAGTTTATCTTTTATCAACGGGGTAATTTTGTGACCCTATGCAGCGTATTAGATAATGAAGGGGTTCTTCTTTCTTGTTAATATTGCATTCAATATTTTCAAAATGGGGTGGTAATATAAACATTGTTTTTGCATGCTACATTTCCTAATTAAGTAATGTGAAATCATTTCAGGCAAACTTCTCTCATGACTGTTGCAAAGTGGGCAGCAGAAATCACATCCCGTATGATATACCTGTACAAGGGATATACGTTGTTTGGCAAAGTGTAAACTAAGTCATATGAATGTTACGTATGACACCTTTACTTCTTTTAAAAATGAAGACACTTTATTTCAGCCTTTGGCATTAGATATTCTGGTGTTTGGTGGAGATGGTAATATTATTCTGAAAAATCTTTTGTATAAAAGTATCCTTTAGCAGATGTTCTATACAATGGTCATATAAAATACTAGTTTCCCTTCACGTCATTCTAACCATATATACAGAAAATTATTCAGTTAAATAATATGAGGCTGATTAGGAAGCTCTATTAGGACACAAAGGTAATACTCTGCCTAGTACTAGAGTCAGACTGTAGTTAGATTATGCCACCTGTGTAGTGGCCTTGGACTGGTGGACTGTTACAGTAATGTCTGGGAAATGGCAAAATCATTCAAACATTTTACAGCTGAGATGTTTAAATGAAAGTGTTATAACGTCCAGCTGAAATAAACATTTAACACTATCTGGAACTTGAGTATCAAGTGAGCTGAAAATTGTACCGCATCGAATTAAAAATTTCATTGCAGCAATTAAACTTTAAAATACTTCCCACCGGCAATGGTAGAAAGTGGAGAAATCAGCGATTCTGCTCACTTAGGAGGGTTTTATTTTGTAATTATTTGTAATTTGGAGGTTTGGGAATATTTATTGAATTTAGGGTGCCTATCCATCTGTGAAATTTATAAAATCCACAAATTCTTGTAAATTTGTTTGAAATTTCAATACAGCATACAGGGTTTAATTTATAACATTTACACAACTTTTAATAATTATTTTTAGATTACGTTCAGAGATATTACTGTTTTATTATTGTTTTGCTGTTTTGAAAAAAAAAATACTTCTCAGATTGTAATTACTTTTTAAGAAATTAAGACTTAATAATTGAGATCATTAATACCATATTAATAAATGTTTCATTATCCTTATTAATACTTTAATTATCATACTAGTTTGGGAGAAAATAAATTTTAAATATGAGACGATAATTTTTGGCTTAAATCTATTCAAAATGAACATTACTGTTTAGTAACGTTTCAAATAAGCACGTCAAAAACTCAATACATAATTTTAATCCTGTTACTTATAAGGAGATATGAATCATTTCATTGATTTATACACAAAATTACATCGCGTGGAAAAATTTAAAAATGAGAATGTGCCGAGAAATAAAAACTCGAAAAAATGATTTTCAGAACATTGTCGCTAAAATAACACTTTCCGACTTTATGCTGTTTAAAAGGCATTGTACATATACAGGACCCCTGAAGCTAATTTAGTATTTGAAGATTCCTTAGGTATGTCTTCAATGATTTTTTCACTTTAATGTAGGCAAATCACCTTTTTGCCACAATTTTATAGCAAGTTAGCCTTAGAGAAGACATTTAAATTGCCATATGATATACTTAAATGACAGTACTGCTATAAAAGCCACATGTAATTAAAATAGAATACCTTTAGTGTTAAATAGCCTTAAAATCCATACTTATGTGTCTTGGCAATTTGTTTCATAGTTACTTAATACTTTATCACACAGTATAGCTGGCGAGACACACTTTACGGCTATTTGTCATTCGTTGCAAGGCATAGTATTTCTGGAAACAGACGGCACTTATCTGCCAAAAAGTTAGAAACATTAGTTTCTTACCACAAGCATTAAATCAGATTTCCATCTCTTTGTTAAAAGTCTGGTAAAACATTGAATTTCCAATAAAAATACATTTCTTGCATTTTGGTCTGAGCACTTTACAGCCCGTTATGGAGTTATTGAGTCATCAAACAGTGTATTCCTGGGGGATTCACTAGACAAGATTACAAGCTTCCATAGTATGAATCTATCCTGGACATCCCTACTCAGGACTCATTGTAATACAGTCCTATTATACAGATAACTGCTGTAAAAACGGAAAGTGTTTCACAAGAAAACATAGTATTCTAAAAAAGCATGATGTAGCATTGCTTTTTAAATAATGGAATGGCGTAACTGTTCTAAATGTCTAAGATCTGCGTTTTGTTTAAAAGAGCTGGGGTTTTTGGAAGGAAAATGCAATGCAGTAAATGAACGTAGACGCTATCTCGGACAGCAAGAAAGGGTACAAATTAAGACTACATTATTATCATCTTAACTAACAGAGAAACCTTAGTATTAAAGACACAATATGATTAGATAGTAATAAAATGTTAGAAATTTGAGGATTGTGTTTCAGAGACAATACTAGTATCCAAACTATAATATAAGAACAAAGGTAAAACTTATATTATTGACGAAATGGAGACTTATTTGAGAAAATTATACATCCACATAGACAAAACACCATCCGATGGTCCTTCTTGGCAACTATTTAATTACAAGTGTAAGTCAACGAGTACATGAAGGATGAAGGGTAAGCTGTTTGAGATATGCAACATTATTTTACTATGGTATCATTCCTTTATTTTCGACGCATCATTAAAGGTATTAAATAATGTGTTATATACTACGGTGTTCTCGTTCCCTGACAAGGAAATCGTATCACTTCATCTTTCACTTGTATCTCAAGGTAAACCTTATGCCCTCTAGATGTTTCTTCGGCTTCGCATGTGGATTAAAGTCCGCAATAACGAAGTAGGGGATGTATGGCAGATGAGAAACGTCACGAGTGCAAGCCTCTTGAGTTATGATACAATCCATTCCGCGTATAAGCAGATCCAGGCATCGATGTAGTACAGTATCCTTAGGATGTACTAATCACTTAATAAATAGCTGCGTTTCCATTCGTACCATGAGCCATGAAACAAGCCAAGATCCCTTCTTTAAACTCCCAAAAGCTCGGCAGAAGTATTTTACCTGACCTAGCAATCTATTGGTGAAGCTAAAGCCTCTATGGTGTATAAGCTAAAACATACTCCGCTTTATTTAAGAATAATAATAGTAGTTGATATGGAAAACCTTGTTTCCTTTTCGTTTTAGCTACCCGCATATAAACAGGTTGTAGGAATAATAACTCAATATATAAATAGTAGTAACTGTTTATATAACATTCTCCTGATTTCCTGAATGGAAGAACAATAAAGAATTATATTTATAGGCACACTCTTCCTTGTTTTAATAGTGCCTTGCTAAAATGCCATCCTCTGAGTTTTTTAATTCATTCATCATTACCTTATCCCGATGAATGAACTACTTCCCTCTCTTATCGCTTCTCTCTTTCTGCCCTCCCCCTTCTTGTAAACCTTCTTCATCTTCCAAGACACGGTTTAGGCCAGACAATCTATTCCGAGGCTAATTTTCCAATTGATCCATCCATTTTCTTCGGGTCGATCAATTCCTCTGTTTCCAAATGGTCTTTCATGCAATGTTTGCCTAGGAAATCTTGAAGGAGCCATTCTTATTACATGTTCTTTTCATTTATCTCATCATCATCATTATCATCATCCTCACTGCAAGCCCGTTCCGGCTTCACAAAACATCAGCTCGACTCTTCCTAGGACGTGCAACATCTCGTCGTCCTCTTGCTTGGTAGTTCCTTTGCTGGTAGTGGGTACCTCTTATCACTCATTCGGTTCATATACTTAATCCATTTTCTTCTATGGTTCATTAGTTTATCGCCTAAGCGTTCTACTTTTGTTTCCCCTCTTATTTCTTCAGTTTTAATCCTGTTGAGTTTCGTGTAACCTTTACTGGCTTAAGGAACTTCATCTCCGCCGTCTGAATTGTTTTCTTAGTTGGAACCCAAGTTTCACAGCCGCACCAAGCGCGCAGTATTTTGGAGATTGCATAACTCTGTGGAGTTTTATATTTCATCTTTTCTTACTTTGTTTTTAAAGTTCTCTATATAGTTGCACAAACTGCCTGGAATTTATTTATTTATTTTATATTCATTATTCCTTTCAACATTAAAGCTTATATCGCGTTATAAATATTATAAATTCGACACTGTTCTGGACTTTGACCCCCTAGAACAATTTTAGGTCGAACTGAATCACCTTAAATGTCATAACCTTCATTTTTGTTATTAATTTCCTAAAATCATATAATTCACGTACATAATTTGTTTATGCAAGAATTTCTGTAAATTATCTTCGTTTTTCTGAGTTATGATTAGATAGCGTGCCGGCATGTTGCCTTGGTAGCTCAGTGGTTAGAGCAACCGGATGGAGACCGGGAGATCCGTGGTTCAAATCCCGGCTATGACACTGAATTTTCTGTCATCTGATTCTACCTTTCCAACCCTGTCCAACACACGGCTTGTGTGAAAGAACAATTAATTCCACCAACAGTGTCATTAGATCGTCTGCAAACAAAACAGTAATTGTACAAGTTTTATTATCAGCTCGTATTCCTGGGTTTATTAAAACTTTTCATCAACTTAAAATGTGTATATAAGTAGATGATAAGCCACACCCTTGTCTTAACCAGTATTAGTCTTAATTCTGTCTATTGCTTTACATCCAGTATCTATAATTATATTTGTATTCATATAATTGCTTTATTGCTTCAACGAGGCATGGTAGCTAACCTATAATTATTGATATTTTCCATAATTTTTGTCTATTAACAATGTCGCAATGTCACAGGCTTTATCAAGGTCTATAAACACAATAAGTGTTGTTGAATTGTTTTCCTTCTTTTATTCTATAAGTTATTTCCATGAAAAAAACATTGTTAATACATGATCTTCCTTTTCTAAATCACTGATTTTCTTTTATTATCGCTTCCGTTATATTCAGTAGTCTATTATGTATTATTTGTTTGTATACCTTATAACTCGATTTTTATGGTATTTTTGTATTTCCTATGTTCTTATAATAGCCGTCAGATATCCACATTTCTTACTCTGTCTGCTTTTGTCACCCCTAGTACAGATCCTAAAAAAATTCACCTGTGCCTCTACCAATCTTATTTCTCTTTCTTTTTCAATATCCATGTTTCACTTGCAGATTTAACACTGGTTTGTCACTAAGTTGTATTCTTAATTTGACAGCTCTTTTCATGCTTTACCAAAACTTCTTTTAATACATAGATTTATTTAATTACATATTTCCATTGTTCTTTACTGATATTGTGGAGATCAGATATCTTAAGTTAGATATGTGTTCAATTAATTCGTCTTCAATGACAAACTTTACTCCTAATTGACCTTTCACTTTTATGGCAATGGCTTTAGTGTTTTTTACATAATTTCATATCATAGCCCTTTGTAATACTATTTAAATTATTAACTGATTTCTATTCAACATTTACAGAGTATATTTAACTCTGCGGGTTATATGATTTAACCCTCTCCATTTCCATCCAGGAGAGGAGTGGGTATTCCATAATCTTGGAGGAATAAAAGTAAGGAAACGTCCGGGAGCGCTAAAGGGGAATGGAATAGGCAAAGGAAAGTAAATACAATACAAACTGCTTTACTGTAATGGTTATTAAGTTTAAATTTGATATAAAAGTGTACAAGAATATTATTAAATATTTTATTATATGTGTGTGTAACGTGAAATACAAATGCGTAACACAAATCTCAGAAAAAGAAAGATTCAAAACCTTTACATCACATAGACAGAACATATACATCAGTAATTAAAACCATACAGCAATCAATTTTTAATTTAAATGCGACCTTGTTCATTACTTATAAAGTACAAGCTTTGCGTTACCAATTTAATTGGCTTCAGCTATATAAAGCACAATAAAAACTAATTTAATGCATACGAGCTAAACCGTCTAATTTCAAAGTGGCCTCCTTTAAACTTCTGTGCCACTCTGTATATGAAGCTTCCGTGAATTGTAAATTTAAAACTCCCACTACAGAGCTAATATCTAAATGATAAACATAGTTGTGACCTGTGTTGATTTTAATGCCAAATACATTAATTACCAAACTCGTGTACAAATACGTTGCATCACGGTCTTAGAGCTCGAAGACAAAAGATGTTGACATCTCGAAAGTTGGAGTTGCTCTCTCTTCCGGCGGAATGTCATGCTGCTTGCTAGCTAGGTAGTAGACAGTTGAGGTGGGAGACGGCTGACGTCATCGCTTGCCACGTCACACTAAAGGTAAGTACTACTCTAGTAGGTACTGCTAACTCATCTCTTTCGGGACACATACTGCACAGTCTCTCGCGAAATCAATTTTTTTTGGAAAATATACGATATTCTCTGACTGGATATAGAGTTACCTAAACCAGCATTTGTTACTCCACTCCCAGTCCTGGTTCCTATTACTCATGTTGAAGGTTGGCATGCCAATTACGAAGGAAAACCAATAACCTAAGATGCGAATGACAGGACCAGCGGACCTTACTCGCCCACCAGAAAAAATTAGAAAACTTTTCCAATGAATACTGCCTTAGTATTGGCTGCAAGTTCCACGATGCACTGACTCTTCTATTACTTGCTTCAGTCAGTAAATGGAATAAATGCAAACGAATATTTAACGTTAGCCTCACACTTAGAACTACATGAAAATGTGGCATGGTCTAAAGATGCATTCATAATTTAACACGATGAAACGTTTTTAAATTTTTTATATCGAACCGCTACAATAATACACATCGCTTTTTGAGCTATGATACGTGTGCTTTAACTGTATTTTGTGTATTCTTATGCTGTAATAACAGGCACCGGTCAACAACTTCTTCACAACGTAAGGGAGCAAGCTACATACCATGGAGCGAGCATGGCAGCAAGTTATCCAGCTTTTTGCTAATAGGATGAAATCTAATATCAACTTCCTCTCCCTCAGCAGAGAGAATTAAAGAATGATCTCGCCTATTGTTATTATATGTCTGCTGATACGTCAGCCTACTAATATTTACATTTCATTTAATCTGTTCCGTATTTCTTAATATTTTTCGGATTAACCTCATCCGATAAGATGTCTTAATGTTCCAAATTAGGCAAGGGCCAATTTGTCGGAAATGATACCATTAAGGCAAATAGGCACTGATCATGAGCCTCATACTTTTGAGACTCAAATGAGAATTGGGACCAATGAGAATTTTGGCCCCAAGATGACTGACATGATGATAAGTTGTCGATACCATATTTAAGTTCTTATTGTCCCGCTTACTTATCGATGGCTTCGGATAATACGAGATAGAAAACATATTTTGCATCCCCAAGTAGCAGCAAAATGTCCTAAGTACATGTGCTTTTAAGTATGCCGCACTATCTGTTAGAATAACCTTCGGAACATCAAAATTTGATATAACTGCCTTTAATCCTACAATAGTATTCGGAGAGTTCCCTTCGCGCATTGACATTACCCAAGCGTAATTTTTAAAAGCATCCACTAATATAAAATAAATGTATACCTTGCGCGCTCCTTGGAAATGACCCCATGTTGACTTTTCCATAGGGCGTAAGGTCCGCAACCAAGCCCATGCATGATAGTGGCTCCTTAGGTTCATTGGCTTAAATGATTGGCTTAAAAATCCTCAAGTGTGTCATCGTTCATCAACTACTACTGCTCGAGGTTTTAACTCGTACCACAGCTCATCTGCACGAAACCTCAGGCTGAAGTGGTGAAGCCATATGTATGAATCTCAAGGACAACGAAATTATTAAGAAAGACCATGTTTTATTAACCAACTAACTTTTGCCCAAGATGGTTTCCATAAAACACTTATATTTCAGTAAAACCTGCTTACTGAATTATCTTAATTACCCTTTTTAGATGTAATATGCAACCTATAATTCTCACGAGTCTCCGATAAATTCATTCTGCAGCATTCTTTCATTTTAAACTAATAATATTAATCATGTTATCTTTCCTCTACCAAACATCTTCAGAGTAGGTTAACTCTATGGGTTACATGATTTAACGTATCCATCCCAATTAGGGGAGGGGTGAATATAATTATAAAACATTGCAAGCGTCCGGGATCGCGAAAGGGGAAATGAATACACAAGGGAAAGCGATTGCAGACGCAAGTACTTTGCTGTAATAATTAACAATTTAAAATTTGTCATACAAATGTATAGGAATATTTTTAAATAATATTAAAATATAGTTTTAATGAATATAAGGTGAAATTCAATTGAGTGACATTAATCTAGAAAAAGAAAGATTCAAACCTTAACATCACGTAGACAAAGTTATACATTTGTAATTAAAACCGTACAGAGCGGACTTGTTCATTACTCATAAATTTTGTAACTTTACCTTACCCATTTAATTAGTATGTTTTAGTTATATGGAGCAGAATAAAAGGTAAAGCAATGAATGCATGTTAAAACATTTACCATGAAAACGACAACATTACATTTCTGTGCCACTATGTGTACACGTAATCCTTATATGAGTAGTACATTGTACCGCGTGAATTTTGAATTTAAACTCCCACTGCAGAGCACAATATTCTAATGGGAGACATAATAGCACCTGTATGGATTTTAATGCCAAATACATTACCCAACCATTGTATAAATACGTTGCATTAGTGGTCTTGGAGCTCGAAGACAAAAGATGTTGACAGCTCGAAAGCTGGAATTACTCTTTCTTCCGATGGATGCCTTGCTGCTTGCTAGTTAAGCAGACGGCAGTGGAGGGGGAAGATGGCTGACTCATCGCTTGTCACGTCGCGCCAAAAGTGGTACCAACCTATCCTGGCCGAGACAACTTATACCGCCACATCCTCAATTCATATTCGTTGTCTGCCAGCAATATCTGTTCGTCTACAGAAAATATGTTATCAATATTATTATTGTAAAATTGCTATTCCCTATGGCGTATATCTTCTTCCCCATCCCTCTATTAATTTATTTAAGCAAAACCAAGCAATAAGAGTGATAATCAGGGAGAGGGGTTTAATGAGCAAACCATCAAGCGTCTGCGGCCTTGCAATACCAACAAATATGATGAACACCCAACTTCAGAAGTAGGTAAATCAGGAATAAGGAGTAGTATTAGAAGAAAGAAAGCAATGTATGTTTAGATATTGAAAGTCTGCAATTTTTTTATGAAAGCTGAGATACAATCCTTTCGAAAGATTATATTTTTTAAAGCAATATCCGCTCTTTTTAGCCTATGACACAGATACTCGAAAAAATTTGATCTGTAGTTTAAAGCTGAAAGGAATGAAGGTTCACTTCCCTCATTTTTCCTTTCTAGTAATATTCATATGTTCCTCGCGTTTCGCTGAATTACAGTGTTGCTTAATCTGATGTTTTAAACCTCTTATGAGTTCTGTGTTACATATTGTGTCATTGTTTCGGCATTAAGATGAAGTGTTTCCTGCCAAATTCAGCCACAAATGATGTCAGTTTTGATGTAGAAACACTTCTTTACTATAGACATCTTGTCATAGTTCTCCACTCGTGTATATGCAGAAATAAATGGAATAGTTGCAACAAAATCGGCTATTGGCGGAGGAGTATGTCTATCACAGTGTGTGCGGTAACGCGATTGCTTTGTTTACTTACTAAAACTCCACTGCCAGGTGTGAATCAACAACCCCTCTCAAACTCACATAAGTAAGTTATTTAGGAGAGATCGTGGCCACTTTTTTGGGCATATATGGGAAAGGATAGGGAAAACGAGGCTGGATGGGGCGGTTCAAGGTGGAAAATATGTTTATATGGGAGAGATAGGGAATACGACGACCGATACTATGCTAGACAGGGTTGAGGAGGGAAGTGCGTTTATATGGAAGAGATAGTAGAGAGGTGTAAGGCTAGACAGAGTTTGAGGAGCAGAGTATGGTTTATATGAGTGGTATAGGAAAACGAGTAGAGATGTTCGGCTATACAGGGCTTGAAGGTTAGAATATGGTTTATATGAGAGATATAACAAAACGAGGAGAGGTATTAGACAGGAGAGTATGTGTTTATAAGGAGAGACGAGTAAACGGAGAGAGATCCTATGTTAGGATAGACATGTGTTAAAGGTAGAAAGTGTTTTATATAGGTTAGATAGGAAACCAAAGAGATACTCAGCTAGACAGGGGACAGGAGGGGAATACGCTTTATGAGTGGTAGGGGATACGGGGAAGATGCTAGACTAGAAAGAGGTTGAGAGTAGAGTATGCGTTTATACGTATGAAAACTATAGGAACGGGAGGGGGTGTTTGGCTAGACAGAAATTGAGGAGTAGCGTATGGTTTATATGGCAGGTAGAGGAAAACGAGGAGAGCTGTTAGGCTAGACAAAGGTCGAGGAGTAAAGTATGGTTTATATGAGAGGTATAGGAAAACGAGGAGAGACGGTAGAATGTGCTTCATTTAGGTTAGATAGGAAACCAAAGGGATACTCAGCTGGACAGGGGCAGGGGGGAATACACTTTAGGAGAGGTAGGGGATACGGGGGGAGATGCTAGACTAGACAGTGGTTCAGAGTAGAGTATGCGTTTATCTGTTTGGGAAGTATAGGAACAGGAGGAGGGGTGTTAGGCTAGACAGAGGTCAAGGAGTAAAGTATGGTTTATATGAGAGGTATAGAAAAACGAGGAGAGTCGGTAGGCTAGGTAGATAGTGAAGCAGTAGGAATATGGACTTATATACAGGAGAGATAGGGAATAGGAGGGGAGGTGCTAGACCTTGAAAGCGACTTTAGGCGAGAACTTCATGGAAATATGTTTCCTGTCAAGGATGGAACACTAATTCTAGACAGCTTCAGCACATAACACACTCAAGCTAAAAAGGTAACACACTCACGCTAAAAAGGTGACCCACTCACGGATAAAGGTGACCCACTCACGGAAAAAGGGGACCCACTCACGCAAAAAGGTGACACACTCACGCAAAAGGTGACCCACTCACGTGAAAAGTTGACGCACTCACGCAAAAAGGTGGCTCTCTCACGCAAAAAGGTGACCCAATCAAGTACAAAAGGTGACACACCAAAACAAAAAGGTGACCTACTCACGTAAAAAGATGACCCACACAAGCAAAAAGGTGACCCAATCATGCAAAAAGGTGACCCACTCAAGCAAAAAGGTGACCCACTCAAGCAAACAAGGTGACCCACTCACGTAAAAAGGTGACCCACACACGCAAAAAGGTGACCCAATCACGCAAAACGTTGACCCACTCACGTAAAAAGGTGACCCATTCACGGAAAAATGTGACCAACTCATATAAAAAGGTGACCCACTCAGCATAAAGGTGACCCATTGAAGCAAAAAAGGTGACCCACTCACGCAAAAGGAATACCCACTCACGGTAAAGGTGACCCACTCACGTAAAATGTGACGTGACCCACTCAAGCAAAAAGGTATCCCACTAACGGGAAAAGGTAACCCACTCACACTAACAGGTAAGTAGTTTAGGTAGTATCACAGGGAAGGACAGATTCTGGGAAGCAGATATAGCATAGTTCTGTATGATGTTAGAGGTAATTCAGATAGTATCGTAGGTATTTAGGATAATTCGTGTATCATAGGTGTTTAGAGTCACTCAGCTTGTATCACAGCAGACTAGATTGCAGGGGTAGGGCGTATCATAGCTGTATATGATTTCACAGCCAATTCAGCTAGTATCATCAGCATTAAACTAATTCAGTTAGTATCACAGGCGGCTAGCTTCCAGAGGCTGAATGCATCATAGCTGTGTATGATTTCACAGGTAATTCAGCTAGCATCATAGGTATTTAAGCTAATTCAGCTAGTATCACAGGAGGGTAAGTTCAGGTGTCGGTTATAGCATAGTTTCGTATTTCACAGATAGTTCAGGTAATATCGTAAGTATGGGGTAATTAGCATAGTTTCACAGATACTCGTGATAATTTCGATCAGCGATTTGTATCACAGCTATTTAAGGTAATTGCAGGTGACTCAGGTTGTATTAAAGGTAATTGAGTCATTTTAACAGGTAATTCAACTAGTATCATTGATATTTAGGGCAAACCGAATAGTATCACTGGTGGTCTTGCTAATTTCGAGCAGGAAATCGTATCAGAGCTATTTAAGGTAATTTCACAAGCGTCTGCGGGCTTGCAATATCAACAAATATGATGAACACCCTGCTTCAGAAGTAAAGTAGGTAAGTCAGAATTAAGGTGTAGTATTAGAAGAAAGAAAGCAATGCATGTTTAGCTATTGAAAGTCCTTGATATTTAGTAGCCTCCAATCTGCTTTTCTTCTGAGGGCTGCTTATTTCACATGTTAAACGTTTAGCGTGTGAGGCGGAGAATCGAACTAAGGACAACGTTACAACTCTTTATATACTTTTTTCTAGACCTTACAAGCTTTTATATGTTCGAATCCCGATCTTTTAAATATTTCCTTAATTTTCCTCTATGCTCCTGGATATGTCACTTAGGTTGATGGCGTAACTTCGTACAGCTGTGTTTAACATACCAAACTAATATTATAAATGATGTTGTTCCTGGTGTTCTGAGTTCTAATACTGATTTAATGAAATTTATTTACAAATGTAATAGCTCGTAATCTTATTTAGATAGACACGTCAAGTAAAGAGTAAACAGAGTACCTAGTTCCTAAATATCAATACCATGACAATAATTATTTTAAAGTACTCAGATCGAAACCCGAAGGGGTGATTTCATATATCTTCAAGCCTATGGATCATATCATGTTCGAGTAAGATTAAATGGTAGATGTTGAAGTGGGGTTTTTAAATTACTAAAAATATGTTTATTAAAAGTATTACCGGGTTCAATTCTAGAAGACTAGAATCTGTGTAACTCTGAAAAAATTACTTTCTCGTAATTGTAGTAAACTTTAATGGTCTTTCCGTGGGAAGATGGAAAGGAAGAATAGAAATGGGAATGAAAACATGAAATAATGTAGTATATACACACATTTAGCTAAACAAGGGAGAAAATCCTCTACGTTACCTTTAAAGCCTTTACTTTTAAGTATTGCGATAATAGATATTGTGCTAGCTTTGGTGTAATTGGTGGTGGTGGTGGTAGCGGTGGTGGTGTTTGTGCTAGGCTTTGAATGGCAACATGTCTGAATAAGCGTGTGAGAATCCTTCTCCTGTTGGTGTGACAGCATATACATGTAGTTACGAGACGGGTTCAAACGGGTTTGATACTGCCAGACATCCTGTCTCTGGGTGTGACGTCATAAGTATCCTGTCTCTGGGCGTGAGGTTATATGACGGAGGTTAATACGCGTAGAGCGATCATATATAACTAGTTATGGAGCGGGTTTGTGATTGATCTTAAAGGTTCGTGCTCCGTCTATAAATAGGGTGATCTAGGGCATTGGACTTTATTGTGCTAATTAGTCTTGAGGTATTAACATCATGCTATCTCCAAGTATAATCAGCTTTCTAAAGTGTTATCAATGTGAAGGGGTTTACATTTCTCTTGAAGAAGAATTAATTCGTTATTATATCAAGAATAAAGATGAATAACTCAGCGTATTAGGATATTATTCCAAGCGCTACTGGATATGCTTGCGGAAAATGTGGGAAGAAGCTCCTCCGAAGTTATCACAAGAGAAGACACGAAATGTCTTGTAAGAAGCTCTTTTAATGTAAACATTGTAGCTTGACCTCCAGTGATGGTTATAAGGGCCAGCAACACGAAGATATATGTGAAATAAGCAGCCGTCAGAAGAAAAGCAGATTGCAGCCTACTAAACATCAGTTACTGTCAACAATGGAGGACTGTAATATGAAAGAATATTGAAACTTCATTTGAAGGACGATTGAAATTGTATTTTATACGATGCGAATCACCTAATGACCTGAATATGTACCTGAATGAGGCAAAACAAGGGATAATCCAGGCTGTGCTTAAAGAGCTTAGCATTCACAAGAGTGTAAAAATTAATCTGCGGGCTGAGTACCGATTCGTTAACAATATTGGAGAAACCTGTGACAAAACATTTAAAACACGGAATCATCCAGTGTTTCTAGAAACGGATCTGGAACCAACGTTGGAAACAAAATTCAAGAAATTGGTGACTGAAAAGGAGGAGTCTCAGCTTAACCCTCCGTCAGGCGCGCGCTTTGGTAGAACGCCGTTAGTCGCGCGGGGCCTAGTAGATCCGCGCTATATTTTTGTTGTTATTGTTTGTATTTTTGTTTTCTTTCGCTTATTTTCTTTTTTTCCCTGTTTTTACCTTTACTTAGATTAAGCGTACAAGGCTTTCATTAATAGGTATTATCTTACAACATAAATATACAAGCTAAAATATGAGTACATGTACGTTATAAATTGTATTACAGTAAGTATAAAAAAATACATTGCCATATCCAGGTATACATACAACATGTAATTTCAAATGTTCAGCTACTCAGAATCGTCTACCATTTCACCCGTGTTTTCACCGACTAAGCAAATATCGCAAATAATTTTAGCATGTTTGCTCAAACACAGGGGGGGGGGTTTGCACATGCATATTTAGTTTTGCAGTTCATTCTGTCTTTGTTGCTGGGTTCACATTGTTTCCTTTTCAATGTGCATAGTGATGTATTTGACAATTTCACTACGCCGGATTCTTCAGGTTTATATTTTATCAAACGTCCTGTCAAATCATCGGATAAATTTGATGCTGTTGCTCTCCTTTGTAGCTGTTGCGACAGTAAAACTAAAGATTGCGATTTTAAATACTCCTGCCTTGTGGAATATTTATTTTGGTTTCCAAGGAAGATAACCCTAGAATTAATACCTGCAATGTTCAAGATATGGTCAAAAATTACCATGGGTCACCTTCTAGTTGTTCTGGCTACGTTGTATGTAGCACAAAATTTACCTACTGCATCAACTCCACATTTAGTGTCGTTGTAATGCAGGATTATTTCAGGCTTTTTCTCAGCATATTCTGATAACTGTGTGGATGAAACATGCAGACTTGAGAGCAAAACTACTGTTTTACCCTTTATTGGAACATATGAAACAAGTGTTTCATTTTTGTGAAGTCAAATATGCTTTTGTACTGTCTGCGATCTTTTGGAGAAGTGAAATTAGTAGGTAACTTTTTTTGTTCTTTCGCACTGTACCGACGAAAGAAAGTTGTCTTTTGCGCAATTCATTCACCACTGGTAAACCAATTATCTGCATTAACGTTTCGTCCAGTGCCGGATATTGGTTCAGTTAGTCTCAGCACTACAGCCTCTGCCGAGTTAGTTGGCAAATATGGTCCTCCGGCTGCTGTCCACAATAAATCTCCATGTTAGTTGCATAAAACAGTTTTGCATCACTCAAACAGAATATCTTTATGCCATACTTGTTTGGCTTGGATGGTATATATTGTCTAAAAGCACATCGACCACGAAACGCCGGCAACTGTTCGTCGACAGTGACATTTTGTCCAAGAGAATAATGGTTCTGACAGTTGTTCAGAAACAATGTAAACGTTTCTCTAACAACAACCAATTTATCCAATCTTCGTCGCTCCAGTCTTGAGCTTTTGTCATCAAAGCGAATACAGCGTATTAGAAAACTGAATCTTTTTTCGGACATAGCCATTCGGAATAGAGGAATTCCAAGATCGGTTCTCCAAAACTCGTGAATATTCTTGCGTTCACCAGGAAAAATTCCTGCCAGGTACAATAAGCCTAGGAAAGCTTTTATTTCTATTACATCTGTAGGTCTGCTGTCTCTTTCACAATCAAATTTGTGCTGCACACTGCTAGTGTAAGTATTTGAGCTTTCAACAACCAAATAAACTAACTATATCTTCGGTAACAAAATAGTTCCAACAATCAATTTCCGTTTTCGCATTTTTGGCAGCTCCTACCACACCAGGAAGTTTGGTCAATATATTGTGAGCCCTTGTCTGTGTTCTTTTCGAAGGTGTTTTTTTCATTTTGTTCCATCTCTTCCTGTGCATAACAACAGAATGTATTGTCAATAAGAAGAAGAAAAAGAAGAATTATTATGATACGCATATGATGTTACCTATAAAATACGTGTTATCACACAAGCTGCTTTCATCGTCTTCCTCTTCACCTTCATGGTCAGTTTCTGAATCTAAAGATCTCGTTTCGAGTTTATCTTCTGAATGAGAGTCATCTTATTCATATAAGTTGTCATCCACGGGCAACGCATCATCATTGCAAAGTACGCGATGTACTTCTTCCAAATCATTCGGATTTTGTAGATCGTACCTTTTATTCGTATTCATGACGAAGCAGTAACGGCTCCTTGCAATAGTAAAGCAATATTGCACAAAAGCTAAAGAGAAACAAATCTGTTAACAATATGTAACGAGAGCAGGTGCGCGGGGCCTGGTTGACCTGTGCGACACGTAACTGCTGATTATTCATTCCTCCAGCCAAACAAATAAACAGATAGGTTATCGCTGCAGCATATAATCGCGCAAGGTGTAATGTTAGATGTCCTAGTCAGGCAATCGCATAGGTGCGTTCGTTCGAAAATTATAACATTTATATAATGCCAGGGGTCTCTCAGGCCCTTAGCGCCTGGCAGAGGATTAAGGGTAGCAAACTGGGCTTTGCTTGCTGTGGAAGGAGTTTTATTTCGTATCAAAAATACAATCCCTTACGAGGAAGTAGCTACATACCACTACTGCCATCTGTCGGAGCTAAAGAAGCGTGTATAAACATCCAGAACTTTAGCGATAAGAAATGCTTCATGTACTCTATACTGGTCATATTCGTGAGCACCAAGCCTCATCGCGTCAGCAAATACAAACAACTTCAATATAAGTACGACTTCAGTTGTGTTTGCTATCCTACTCCACTTTCTCAAATACCTAAATTTGAGAAGCTTAACAATATGTCTATCAACGTTTTCTAGCTGGAAGAGAAGCATGAAGTGTATCCTATAAAGGTTGCTACATTGAACTACCTGAACATCGCAACCTGAGATGACTGTAGTGGAAAACATCACTATGTGTATATAAAGAATTTTGAGAAGCTCGTTCGAAATCAGAAAATTAAACGTAATGGACGTTTTTATAGCTATAAGCGCTGTTTTACACGTTTTGATGATCGATATGGACGAAGTGGACTGGAAAACCTACAAGAACATGCAGGTATCTGTATTCAACATGGTGTTGCAGGGGTAGTTATGCCTACCAAGAAGAAATCAATTGTACAGTTTAAAAATGTTGAGACGATGCTGAAAGTAGCCTATGTCATCTATGCAGATTTTGAGAGTATTCTCGCTCAATGTCATACCCAATCCTGAAACTTCCTATGGAACCGCTAATCAAGAGCATACAGCAATGAGCTTCTGTGTTTACGTGAAGCCTACATCCAGTGTGGAACATCTCGAAACTGGTCTTCCTAAGCAACCCTATGTATATCGTGATATGATGCTGCTCAGAAGTTTATGGAATACTTGTCATCCCTTGCAAGGGAAATTAATAATGTATACAAATGTGTCAAGCCTCTGAAACTTACGACCAGCAGTAAAAGGATTTTGAGTCTTCTACGACATGCTACCTGTGTGCAAAACCCTTTACAGAAGAGAACTACAAAGTACGCGACCATGATCACATCAGTGGTGAATATCGTGGAAGTCTTCATAATGAATGCAATTTAGCCTGCAAACACCTAAATATATTCCTGTCTTAATGCATAACCTTAGGGGATATGACTCATTTCATTGCTAAGGAGCTGGGTTGTACAAGTGAGAGGGTTGAGGTAATTCCTAACTCTGAAGAAAGCTATATCTCATTCAACAAGTATGTAGGAGATATAAAGCTTCGGTTTGTGGATAGCTTCCGATTCCTCAGTACAAGCTTGGATAAGTTGGTAAAAAATCTAACCTCATATCCTGAAACTCTAAAGTATTTGGGAGAAGACAAATTGAAGTTAATGACCCGTAAGGGAGTATTTCTCTATGATTACGCCACTTCATGGGATGTTTTGAAAGAAACCCACTTGCCTCCTAAGGACTCCTTCTACAAGAGATTAAATGAAGAAGAAATTACTGATACTGACTAGAACCATGCCAGAATTGTATGGGGGCTGTTTAATGTGAGAAACCTGGCCGAGTACAGCAACCTCTACTTAACATCGGATGTACTTCTTCTAGCTGATGTATTTGAGACGTTCAGAAAGCAAACCCTCAAAACACACAAAGTTGATCCAGCACATTATTTTACCTCTCCCGGAGTTACATGGGATGCTATGTTACTGTATGCTGGAATTAACCTGGAACTTTTACAAGATTATGATCAACTACTCATGGTGAAATCAGGTATAAGAGGAGGTTTATGCCAAGTTTCCCATCGATATGCAGACGCTAATAACACGTACGTATATGGAGAAGTTTGATCCGTTTAAACCAACCCACTTTATCACATACGAGGACGCCAATAACCAATATGGGCGGACAATGTGTCACGCCCTCCCTTATGGAGGATTTCAGTGGGTTTCACCTGAAGAAATCAACTTAGAAGGACTACAAGAGGATGATCCTTATGGTTACATATTGGAAGTCGACATCGAGTATCCTGTAAAACTTCACGCTCTACACAACGATCTACCTATCCTGCTTGAGTGTATGAAACCGTTGGAATCATCTACAAAGAAACGTGTACCTTATCTTGGACCTCGAAATAAGTATGTTGTACATTATATGGCTTTGAAGCAAGCTCTTAATCATGGGTAACGACTAATAAAAATCCATCGTGTGCTACAATTCAAACAGTCACAGTGGTTAAAATCTTATGTGGAATTTAACAACAGGCTACGACAACAAGCTACAAATGATTTCAAGAAGGAACTCTACAAACTCATTAACAACGCCATGTTTGGAAAAACTATGGAGAATCTGCGTAACCGTGTGGATATACGACTGGTGGCAAATGAGAGGACTCTGGAAAAGTTTATTGCCAAGCCTGCGTTTATTGATAGGACGATATATGCTGCTAATCTAGCTGCTGTACATATGGTCTCTCGTCAGATTGTGTTCAACAATCCTATATACATTCGAATGAGTGTGTTGGACATCTCCAAGACATTATTGTACCACTATCATTATGATGTGTAGTTACCACATTACGGAGCTGAAAACCTGAAGCTTATGTACATGGATAGTGATTCATTCATTCATCGTGTAACAACTGAAGATGTGTACCATGACAAGCTACGTTTTCGTGAACATCTGGATACTGCTGATTACCCTGTCACCCATATATGCTATTTAGCTCTAAACAAGAAGGTGCTTGGGAAATTTAAAGATAAGGCTAATAGTAAAGTCATCCAGCGCTTTGTCGGATTACGACATAACATGTATGCCTTAGGTATCCGCGGCTCAATGGTAAAAAAGATTAAGGGTATAAAACGTAGTGCTATTAAGCAGTACATTACGTTTGACAACTATACAGACTGTCTTAAAACCTGTGAAATCATCAGAACGCCCATGAATCTAATCCTATCACGAAAGCACGCTGTTACCACAGTGCAAGTGAACAAAATTACATTGAGTTCCTTTTATGATAAAAAAAGTTATTGCCGAGGATGGATTAACTACCTATGCGTATGGGAATTACAGTATTACAAACACTGCTTAAGAGAATGTAAGTCACAGATGAAGACTTTCTCGTGAGTCTACAATCTTAAAAAATGAAGTTTATGCATATGCTGTGTATGCAACTAGCAGCCACCTGATGAAGAAGGAATCAGATGGAAGGGGAGGTGTTAACCCTGCCATTAGGAGCAATCCTAGTGCTAGTCTCAAGCCTAGATAAAAGGGGAGAGACACCTACGACGAACAAAAATAAAGGTGTGTTGACGTAAAGCTTTTCAATTTGTAAACGAATATGCAGTCTGCCCCTCTCCACCTGACACGCTAACTGTTTAACATATAAAAGCTTTTAAGGTCTAGAAACATGTATATTAAGTGTTGTAACATTGGATGAGAAATGTTTATGATCTAATTACTCTATATATTACCATTAATACATGTGATACTATCTGAATTACCTGTTAAAATGACTTAAATACCTGTGATACTACCCGAATCATGAGAAATTACCTTAAATAGCTCTGACATAAATCCCTGCTCGAAATTGGCAAAAATACCAGTGATCTATCCGGTTTGCTCTAAATATCAATAATACTAGTTGAATTACCTGTTAAAATGACTCAACTAACTTTGATACAACCTGAATCACCTGCAATTACCTTAAATAGCTGTGATACAAATCACTGATCGAAATTATCACGAGTATCTGTGAAACTATGCTGATTACCCCATACTTACGATATTACCTGAACTATCTGTGAAATACGAAACTATGCTATAACCGAACCCTAGAACCTACCCTCCTGTGATATTAGCTGAATTAGCTTAAATACCTATGATACTAGCTGAATTACCTGTGGAATCATACACAGCTATGATGCATTCAGCCTCTGGAAGCTAGCCGCCTGTGATACTAACTGAATTAGCTTAAATGCTGACGATACTAGCTGAATTGCCTGTGAAATCATATACAGCTATGATACGCCCTGCCCCTGGAATCTAGTCTTCTGTGATACTAGCTGAGTGACTTAACACCTATGATACTCGAATTATCTTAATACCTACGATACTATCTGAATTACCTGTAACATCATACGGAACTTTGCTATATCTGCTTCCCAGAATCTGTCCTACCCTGTGATACTACCTGAACTACTTACCTGTTAGTGTGAGTGGGTTACCTTTTACCGTTAGTGGGTCACCTTTTTAGCGTGAGTGGATCACCTTTTTCCGTGTGTGGGTCGCCTTTTTACGTGATTGGGTGACCCTTTCCGTAATTGGGTCACTGTTTGCGTGAGTGGGTCACCATTTTACGTGAGTGGGTCACCTTTTTGCGTGAGTGGGTCACCTTTTTACGTGAATGGGTAACCTAGTTTGCTTGAGTGAGTGACATTTATTGCGTGAGTGGGTCACCTTTTTGCGTGAGTGGGTCACCTTTTTGCGTGAGTGGGTCACCTTTTTGCGTGAGTGGGTCACCGTTTTACGTCAGTGGGTGACCTTATTGCGTGAGTGGAACACCTTTTTCCGTGAGTGGGTTACCTTTTTTATGTGAGTGGGTCACCTTTTTCCGTGGGTGGGTCACCTTTTTGCGTGAGTGGTTCACTTTTTTCCCTGAATGGGTCACGTTTTTTCCGTGAGTGGGTCATCTTTTTCCGTGAGTGGGCCATCTTTTTGAGTGAGTGGGTCACGTATTTCGTTGAGTGGGTCACCTTTCTTCCTTGAGTGGGTCACCTTTTTGCGTGAGTGGATCACCTTTTTACGTGATTGGGTCACCTTTTTGCTTGAGTTGATCACCTTTTTAGCGTGAGTGTGTTACTTTTTAGCGTGAGCGCGTTATGTGCTGAAACTGTCTGGAATTAGTGTTCCATCATTAACAGGAAACACATTTCCATGAAGTTCTCGTCTTAAGTCGCTTTCAGGGTCCAGCAACTCCCCTCCGATTTCCTATCTCTCCTGTATAGAAGTCCATATTCCTACTGCTTCACCATCTACCTAGCCATTCGACTCTCCTCGTTTTCCTATACCTCTCATATTAACCATACTCTACTTCTTCACCTCTGTCTAGCCTAACACCTCTCCTCGTTTTCCTATACCTCTCATATAAATCATACTCTACTGCTCAACCTCTGTCTAGCCTAACACCCCTCCTCCTGTTCGTATACTTCTCATACATATAAACGCATACTCTACTCTGAACCACTGTCTAGTCTAGCATTTCTCCCCATAACCCCTACCTCTCATAAAGCGTATTCCCCCCCCCCTGGCCCTCGTCCAGCTGAGTATCTCTTTGGAATCCTATCTAACCTATATAAAGCACATTCTACTTTCTCTCCTAACCTAATAGCTCTCCTCGTTTTCCTATACCTCTCATATAAACCATACTCTACTCCTCAACCTCTGTCTAGCCTAACACCCCTCTTCCTGTTCCTATACTTTTCATACATATAAACGCATACTCTACGCCCAACCTCTGTCTAGTCTAGCATCTCTCCCCGTATCCCCTACCACTCATAAAGCGTATTCCCCTCCTGCCCCTTGTCTAGCTGTGTATCTCTTTGGTTTCCTATATAACCTATATAAAACATATTGGACATTTAGCACCTGTGTATCCTAACATAGGGTCTCTCTCCGTTTACTCGTTTCTCCTTATAAACACATACTGCTCTGCTGTCTAATACCTCTCCACGTTTTCCTATACCTCTCATATAAACCACACTCTACTCTTTTTCCTATACCACTCATATAAACCATACTCTGCTCCTCAAACTCTGTCTAGCCTAACACCTCTCCAGTATCTCTTCCATATAAACGCACTTCCCTTCTCAGCCCTGTCTATCATAGTATCGGTCGTCGTATTCCCTATCTCTCCCATATAAACCCATTTTCCTCCGTGAACCGCACCATCTAGCCACGTTTTCCCTATCCTTTCCATATATGCCCAAAAAAGTGGCCTCGATCTCAGCTAAATAACCTACTCACATAGACATCTATATATCCTTTCACATCTTGAAACATAAGTTTGCTTCTATTATACAGTGATTTTATTGAGTTTATCAAGTTTGAATTTCTGTTATATTATTCCAAACCTACCCATATTTTTCGCCTGTCTACTCTATCGTAAGTTTTACCATAGTCTAGGAATACTAAATAAGTTCTTAAATTATATTCAGTTTTTTTCTCTAAAAGTCTTTAACGGTAAGAATGATATTAATGGTTGATGTTCCTTGTCAAAATCCGTTTTGTTCTCCGTTGATAATATTTGTAATTTCTTTTTAAAAATTGCTGCATTACGTTCATGTGCTGTGACCAAGAGAGGTATTTGTCTATAATTTTGGCATTCATTTGCATTTCCTTTTTACTTTCTCCATCACGTATCTAGTAAGTAGAGAAGGTATTGCATTTCACTGAAAAATTCGATATCGAGGTTTCATAGGAAATTTATGTTTTGAGGCCCTCTGAATAAAAACAAAGATTTTTAGAAAAAGGCCTTTGACCATATGTATGTGTGTATGCCTATGAATGACATAAATAAAAAACTAAAAGGTAGATCAACACCAAACTTGGGATTTATGTTCACTACTTTCCAATGATGAGACGTGAAGACTTTCCAGAAAATCCCCGTAATCCAAACTACCCCTAGATTGAGCGCTTTTGAAAGTTTTGATTTTCTGAAAAATTGATGTAATCATTTTGATTAAAATACATTATATTAAAGGTATGTACATAACTAAGATAACGTCTAACTTGAATTTTCTGGGAATAGCCTTTGAAGTCCCCTTCATTCGAAAGGAATTTATTATAGTTGTAAACGTTAAGCGGTAGACGAAAAAGTACTACACAAGAAATGTAGATTTGTCCAAGCACACAATTTATTCCAAATAACGTTTTTGTGGCATCAGCCATTTCCGAGATATACGTTATTAATGGTTCGAATTGTTCAATACTTAGCCATTCTTTAAAAGTTCTGCCAACATTCAGTTGTTTCTCGCGATTCACTTTAAACAGTATGGCATTTTAAGGCCAGCATATAGGCTCAAGTTTTTAAACGTTTGACTATTACAGTTCCTTATGTATCTATAACGAAATGTGAAATGTGGCTATTTTTGCAAACGCTTGCTTGGATTAAAATGAAGTAGACATAAAAATAAGCTTAAGTAGGACGAGTTTGTCATTTCACTAATGAACAAGAGACGGTAGAGAAAGTCATGTGAATGTAACACATCATATTACTTTCTCTACTACGTATAGTAAGTAGGGGAAGTATTGCATTCCACACAAAAATTCGATAACGAGATTTCACCCGAAATACATGTTTTGAGGCCCCTGAATCCAAAAAGTTATAACTCAGAAACGAACAGTCGGATAAACACCAAACTTGGAATTTAGATTCAGTATCTTCCAGAGATGCGCCATGAAGATTTTCAAGAAAATCCCCTTACCCCAGATTACACTTTACATGGAACAGTTTTCGAAAATTTTAGTTTTCTCAAAAATGGCTCTAACGATTTTGATTAAAATATCATATGTTTAAGATATTGTTATGACAAATGAAATGTATATCTCGATTTTCCTGGGAATGTCTCCAAAAGTGTTCTTCATTCTGAACGACTTTTGCATAACTGGTAAACCATAAGAGATAGACAAAATTTTACTACACAAAAAATTTAGATCGCGTTAAAATACACAATTTATGTCAGATACATTTTTTTGATGGGTGAACCGTTTTTGAGATATTGCTTGTTATTCCCTTAAGTTTTCCACTACGTATACTTTTATCAAATTCGTTATTCATTTTTACTTTCTCTACTACGTATAGTAAGTAGGGGAAGTATTGCATTCCACCCAAAAATTCGATACTGAGATTTCGCCGGAAATACATGTTTTGAGACCTCCTGAATCCAAAAAAAGCATTTTTGGAAACATGTCCGTGTATGTGTCTGTGTGTGTGTGTGTGTCTGTGTGTCTGTGAACAGCATAACTCAAAAACGAACAGTCGGAAGTAGTAATAGTCCCGGATGAGCCAATTTGATTAACGATAACCCTGCCGCTAGGGGCGCTAGTGTCGCTAGTGTCGCTGCGAGCAACGGCGGCAAGTTTGAAAAGCGCCATGAGCGGAAGGATTATCGTTATTGCAATGGGCTCATCCGGGACTGTTTTCTTTATTTATAATTTGAATGCAGTACATTGGATAAAGATATGTATACATAGTTTAGATTAACATGATGTATTATTTGCTTAACATATGAATACATAGTTTGAGAATAACATAATGGATTATTTGATTACAGGAGATTAACATATGACTACAATAAATGGACAATATAAGAAATATTAGGAGAAAAAAAAGCACATTAAAATTCATAGTTTGTTGAGGCACTAGGACACACAGATTTCGCGCACAACAATGATTTTAAAGTACGTGGTGCACTTTGAGTCCTCGTCATCGCTGCTGCTGCTATCGACGGTAAATTGGTGGATAGGTTTGGTGATGCAGGTGACGAGCAGGTGAGAGAAACTTTCGTTGACGAACTCGGTGAAGGTTGGTATATAGATGGGGATGGTAAATTCGTTGTAATTGCTGGTTGAGAAGCATCCTGTGGATGTGACTTTGTTGGTTAGAGCAGGAATGTTGCTGTTGCCGAGGTATATGATGCATAGTGCGTCTTGTTGATGCTGGTGCACTTTGGTAGGTACGCATTTGACGTGGACGGCGTGAGCCCCTTGGACGTCGAGTGTGATGGTGACAACTCTGCTGCTGCGGAAATAGGAGTTGGAGATGCAGAGGATACGGATAGGTGAAGCTCATTAGAGAATGAGTTGTAGGTTAAGATTGTTCCCCACGGGGATGGGATAGGTTTCGTCGGACATTATTTAGGGTTATATGGGGAGAACATGACGATGTGACGTTTGAAACCGCTGCGTAGTTTTTCCTCGCCTGCGTATATGATGCAGAATGAGGTAGAGTTGAGTTTGTTGATGAGTTCTGGAGAGGCTTTTGCAAATCTTGTTGGTAGGAAAACTTCTGTGTCGTTGTCGAGTTTGGCGACGAGCTTTGTACCGTGAACGGTGTCGATTGTTTTGACGCCGACGACACGATACGGTACGTGCTGTTCAAACGTAGATACGCTGAGAGTGTCGGCGCTGCGGGAAAGTTCTTCTAGCTCTTTAAGGGCGTCCTGTGACATTATGACGGCACAGATGGCAGTTTTTGATAAACGGGGAGGACCGTCTATATGAGTGGTTTGATGAGGAAGGTTGTAGTGTTGTTTACACCTGCGATAAGGTGCGCAAACTACCTGTGCGTCTGTGGGAAGTTGGTTCCACACAAGGTCGACGTCGCTTGGGGGATAGCGTTCAAAGATGTATATGCCGTTCTGCAGCAGCACTTGGCGTTCCCTGGGCAGTAGCAGGTGGATTCGTCCGTTATCGAGATACCGAAAGAGCACGATGAAGCAGTTCATATGGTGTTTCTAGCGGAGTACCTTCGAAGGAGTTGTTGAATTTGCTTGTGGAGATGATCGAGGTCTTCGTAGAAACCGAGTTGACACTGCGTGCACAGGCGGGTGAGACGGTGCCTAAGTTCGCAGCTGCACGTTTGGTTAAAGCAAAACGAGCAGTGGAAGTCTTTACACGTCGGTCCTGGCATTCCCCCACGGCTGGCTAGCACCGAATGAAGGGGAAAAGAATGCGCGTGCATAAATATAACCCAACTGCCGGAAGCAGGAAATCACTGGTGGGGGAAAAGTTCGTTGGAGATTTACCACATCAGCGGAAGCACTGGTGGGGGAAAATTTGGTTGGAGCATTACCATATCAGGGGAAGCAGTGGTGGGGGAAACGTTCGTTGGAGGTTGACTACATCCGCCGGAAGCGCTTAGCGATTATTGCACAACATCCGCAGGAAAAACACTGTGTCCGTTGATTTAACGGTTTTCCTCTTGGAGGAGAACTCTGTTTTGAACGGTGCTGAACATGCAAATGCCGTGAATGTGATCGGGTATGATATAGGGTGATTCGCGACCCAAATGCGCCGCTAAGCACGTGCCGTAGCACATGGGGTTTTCGTTTAACATTTGCTGCATTTTGTCTGTGGAAATGTATTGCTGTTCGTAGAAAACGATGTATAAACCTCTTGCGGGCACAAATTGGAACCACTGATGTTGTGCGTCTTCTTTATCTGCTTTGAAATGGATATCGTTGAAGTACATGTTAGATAGCACAAAATGAATTTTGGTTTCGCAGCTGTGAACTCTGGTGGAGACGGATTTTCCGTCGTAGGTGCTGTCGACGAAGCGAAGTGCATAAGGTGTATTTTTATGGGGTGACCGTCCACCTCGTAGTTTTTAAACACCTTACTGTCATGGTAGTACACCGACAGGTAATTTCTGTACCCCATGATGCGGGAGCGAAGGGCGCGAGATGTTTGGGTGAGGTGCGGTTGGAACGCTGGTAGAAATACATGCGCACTAAGGACTATTTTGTGAGATGCGCAGTGCGAAATGGGTATTGTGGAAATGATGAACCTCGAGGAATGTTCTAAAATTGGCGCACCGTATGTACTTGGTGAACTGCGTGAAATTCATGTTATGTAAGGGAACGTTGGAGGCATGGTTGTGAAGCATGTACTTGTGGTATGCCATGATTTGATTTTGCACTCCGTCTCTTCCTTCTTTTTGTGATACATGATGTCGGTAATGATGCGCTGCAGGGCATGCAACACGTGCCATTCTTGTTGGTTGAGCGTAACGGATGCGCCTTGCGGGTCTTTGAAAACGAGCTTTAGCTTTCCGAACACAAACTTAAACACGATGGTGACGCTGTCGCTGAATTGAAATTGCTGTAGACGTCCCTGTGGGTCATTCAAGCGTTTGTGAATGATGGGGATGGCTTCGACGAGCTTGTGCCACTGCGAGGAACTCATGACGACTGCGTTGTGCTGTCCACATTTGGCAATGGTGACGACGAGATGGTGCGGCGGCTGGGGGGAGAATCCCACACTGACGAATTTAGTTTGTTGCGGGTTGAGGAAGTAGATATCCGCTAGAGGACCCACAACTGCACTGTGTTGGAACTGTGCTGGCGGAGCAGGGCTGTCGGGATGCTGTTGGAGGTTGAAGATGGGTAGTTTCCTTTTTTCCCCGGGTTTCGAGGTGGTTGGGGTTTGACATCCGGTTATACTGGAACACACAAAACAATAATAATAATGTGAGGGATAGAGAGATAAACGGGATAGAAAAAAGCAAGCTAATACATAGGTGCGGACCTACCTGGTGGGCGTGCTGCATGGCAGCATGACTGTATCCGCGTGCTGCATGGTACACTCTGAATGAGGCGAGCGGCACCGTGACGTTGCTTTTTATATGAGCAGGAGCGTCTTCTGAAAGCACGTGCAAGAGGATGGATTAGGTTAGATGTGATGAACAGTGACACACACACACACACACACACGTACTCACCTTCAAGGGTTGACAAGTTTGCTGAGCGTCAGAGCACTTTGCGCGGCATGCGTCTTTGTACGTTTTGCGAATGACGACATCATTATGCGCGTGATTGCTGACGTGAAATTTTGAGAAGAATTTATGCTTAGGTAAGCCGGAGCAGCGGTGGGTGAGGTAGGCGATGACGTAATGACCGCAAGTGGTGCTGTCGAAACCTTGCAGCCTTCTGGCGTTGGTGGACCAACGCGTCCCGCAGACCGAATTTAAGAACCGGAGAAAATGGGGCGAAAGCGGTCCTATGCCGTAACTGTCAAAATATTCTCCATGCGAGTTTTTGTCCACAAAGATGCAAACCCAGTGTTGCCCGGATTTGGTGCTGGGGTCGGTGTTAGCCACTAGCGCCAAGGGAGGCGTTCGAATGCCGTGAAGTACGGGTAGTTTATCGCAGGGGTAGACGCCTAAAAAGTGAGAGCGCGTAGAGGGGCATGTCGATAGAAACTGTTGAATTTGAAAGGTGTTCATGATACCAGAATGGATCGGTTGGCGTCGATTTCGACCTTGCGATGTATTTCCGCTAGCAGCAGAAGAATGACCGGTTCTGTCAGTTTATCGGCAAAACCGATGCTTATAGAGACGGTTCCGTGGCGCTGACCCGAGATGTGAGACTCGTTAGCGCTCATGTCTGCAGTGAGATCGAAAACCATTATCGTATACCCTTGCGGGTAGGTTTCTCTGGAGATGGAGTGTCCCTCGTCCTTGAAATGAATGCCTAGGCCGTCCTGCAGGGTTTGAGAGCATCGCAAACAGTGTCCCTTTGTAAAGTCGGGTTGCAGAGGTTGGGAGGGAACGGGTTGCCCGTTCACGTAGAGCTGAAAGAAGTTCATTTTAAAATGTTTCAAGTTGTACGGATTTGAGTTAAAATGGCCAGAATAGGCCTTGTCGGTGACCATGGCTACTACCACTCTCCTGGGAACTTGCCCTACGCACACGTCGCTAAACGTCATTGCCCTGGACTCCTTGGGGATGCTGAGAGCGTGAAAGCTGACGTCCTTGAGATGGTACTTTGCGTTGCCCTTTGCGAGCACGGCCTGGTGCGCGAGCTTTATGGTCGGCGAGGGCCGCACCGATTTTAAGCGCAGCGTGGCAGACACGATGTCGGCGTACCCCTTAAAGGTATCTACGTCGGAAAACAGATAAAACTGGGGAGAGGCGGAAGTGAGCTTGACGGTCATGCTAACGTTGTTCAAAAGCAGCTTATCCTGTCTAAACAGAGCGTTGGACAGAGGACCGATGAGCTGTACGACGTTGCTCCCTTTGTTAAACCCCTGACGCCACTGAAAACCCGCATTGGCGATAAAAGTGTCCATGATGCCTGCCGTGTCCTTTCTCCAGAGGGTGGATTCTAGTTTTGTGTTCATGGCATCTTCGGAGTAATTGAGAAGCGTCTCGAGGTAGGTTCTATAGCTTTAATCGGCTTGCGGCATGGAGAGGATGACGTTATTGAGGGTTACCTCCATCTGTTGAAACAGGGAATTTAAGGCGTTGTTGACCAGAGTGGCGTTAGCGTCAGCGTTTAAGGCCTCTCCTTTGTCATCTACAATGCGCACCATGAATTCGAGTACGACGTAGGTCAAGTCTAGGTAATCGTCCACATTTCCGGAATAATGAAAGGTGATGGGGGCATTTTTCATTAAAGTGTTTTGAGGGTTTAGGTATAGGAACCGTGACTCCTCGATGCTCATCTGAACCGCCACCTCTGTAAAGAGGTCCAGTTCGGAACTCATGTGGACGGCCGCCTCTGCCATTACGAAAATATGTCTTGAACCTTACGCCTACCGCGTTTCAGCTTCGACTGCTTACTCTTTTTGGATTTGCTCGGTTTTATTCTCTTGAGGCGCCTGGCTCCGGAACCGAGCATGGCATCGAGCTTTTCGTCGGCTTTTCGCTTTAAATTGTATGCGGACTCATTCAGCCTCCGTTGGAGCGCTTGCTTTGGCGCTGCTTCCGCCACAGTCACATCGGACAGAACGTGAGCGCCCGCCTTTAAGGCCTCCTTTCCGACTGCTTTTGCTCCGCTCTTTAAAAACGGTAGCAACCTTCTGAAGAGTCCTCCGAGGGCTGAAAAGAGACCGCTGCCTCTTTGGTAGCGCTTGCCCCTGTAGAGAATGTAATCGCGATTGTGGAACGCGCCGCCGGTCTGATTGAGGTGCGTTACGGCGTGCACGTCCATTACGCCAGTTTCGGACGAAGAGCGAGAACTATAGTAGAGGAAAATCCGTCGGCGAATGGCAAGATATCGCCGTAACCGTTCCTTAAATCTATGTTGACCGTCTTGAAGTCTTGCTGAATCAAGGGTAACCAATTTTGGGGAAAAAACGTCTTTTCGTCGCTCATGTTGGTGTTGTTGCTTCTTTCGTATTCCACGGCCGCGCTCTGTATGACTTGGGCGAAGGTGTCGCCCACGACTTGCGGGGTCACTAGATTACAATAGATGAACATTTCGTAAGGATACCCCATATAAGAATCTACGGGGTGTTTAGCAGCTTTTTCGAGAATGACGTTGACGTAGGGCTCGAAACCCAACATTTTTGCCATAGCGGGCGTTAAGAGCAAACTGTGGATGCGGTGTAGAGGTCCCGCAGAGTCCTGCGATTTTGAAACGTCTCGTTTGGGTCTGACGAAACGAGCCGCCGCGGGTTTCTGCTGAGGGCTTCGGTTTCGTCTTGGGTCTCTGGTGGGGCGCATCGTTGAGAGCTTCGTATTCGCCGACCGCGTACGGTACGGCCGTGCGCGCGACATTTTCCACAAACCCGTCGAACGGAATGTCGGGTAGTGGTTCGGGATGGGCGACGGCGGGATTCACGCCCACCGTCTGCTTGCGCTCGTCGAAGAGGAAGAAGTTTTCCACGTGCAAGTGTTCGAGTAGAACGGCGTTGACGAGGTTCACCAAGTCTTTGGGATTGTGCACGATGCCTTGCGGCATTTGCAGGCTGAATTTGGAATGCGTGGGAAGGAGCGTCATGGTGGAGGCGATTTCGGGTTTTCCCCCGGCAGCACCCCGTTTTGATACCTGTATCGGGCGGGCGTGTACTGAGTGCAGTCCAACACGAGATACCCGTGAGGGCGTTCGGTGGCCTTCCCGAAGGCGTCCAAGAGAAACCTAGAGTTCCTGGGTTCGATCTGCTGGCACAGTCTCTCGATCTGCATCTTGTCCCGGTTGTTCTTGAAGACCACGACGTAGTTTGCATTCAGAGAGATGTTGCGATTCTTCTGACCCGGCGGAAACACCTTCTGCAGGATGTAGACGATGCCGAAGCGCTTGTGATGGGAGTCTCTGGTGAAAACATTGGACACGTCCTTCCCGCCACCCTCCAGCATCAGGTCGTCGAGGACGACGAGGTCGTTCTCGCCCACCAAAGCAAGTTTTGGTATGCATTCGTGGGTCTCGCAACGCAGAGCCGAGGGTTCGAGTCTCGGCGAATACTCCGGAGGGTGGCACCACAGCACCCTCCTGGGGCGCACGTCGAACATCCGGTGCGCGTGGCGTAACAGGTTTTTCACGAAGGTCGACTTGCCGCAGCGCGACGGCCCCGCCACGAGCATCGTGCTGGGAAACTCGAATGGCCCCAGGTCTCGGGGACCGGGCATCGTCTCCTCAGGGGCGCCCGGTTCGAAATGACATTGGCGCGGCTTTAGACGTCTCATTTATGCGTTCCTCTTGAACCCGTAGGGATGGGAATCGTGATCGCCGCCGAGAACGCGCTTTTTGACCACCATCCTAAACGTCTTCGAGCTGGGTTCGGTGACGACCGTCCAAGACGGTTTCCGCGAAATCTGGGTGCCCGCCAGCTTCACCGCACGGCCGTTGTCCCTGAGCACCACGTCGCGAATCACCTCGGCGTTCACCAGCTCCAGGTTGCCCGAATTGAGCGTGATCCCCTTCACCTTGCACACCGAGAAGGTCTTGCCCGTCTCGGGGCAAACGATCTCCATGCAGTAGCTCTTGGGCCCCGTGGAGGCGAACCGGTCGATGTAAGAGCCCCTCCCGTACTTCTCCAGCTCGTCCGTCATGTCCCCCAGGAGGCGTCCAACGGACGGCGTCCAGTCACCCGGAGCGGCGGCGACGACGACGGAATCGGTGTCGAAGTAGCAGACCCGTTCTCCCAGCCTCTTGAGGTAGGAGTAGAGCACCAGGCGCGCGTGAGCCGTGGTGTAGGCCGCCAGGACGGCGTTGGCGGCGGGGTTGACCTTGCGGCACTGCTCGCAGTACCTCCACACCGCGTACATGATCCGGTCGGTGACGGGCACGTAGGTCTGCACTTCCACGCCCGGGTGGTTGAGCAGCTCCAGGAGGCGGTCTTAGCGGTCCACCAGCTCGCTCGTGGGGAGGTTGTCCTTCGACCCCAGTTTGCCCCAGAAGCTGTTGAGCATCAGCTTGGCAAGCTCCCGCCTGCCGGTGTTGGTGGCGACGGCCTGGGGAATCCAGGGCGACGCCTTCGTGCTCGAAGAATTGCTCCACGTACTGCTGCTTTGCGGCAGGTTCGTCGCAATCCGAGGGCCAGCCGGAGGCTTCGCTGTTGATCTTCAAGAACTGATTCACGTAGTTCTCGAAGAGACCCTTGGCTCCGGTGGTCGGTTCGTGCCGCACCACGTCGTACTCCCACATCTCGTGGACCAGGAGGAGGCGGTACCCCTCCTCCAGGGCGACCTTCATCTCCTCGATCACCCAGGTACCCGATAACGCCCTCTCGCGCTCTCCGTGGTGGCATTCGTCTTGGTTCTACGCCTCCGCACAAGCGCGGCATAGCGGGAACATGAGCTTGCCGCCGATGCGCGCCAGTAGCACCGGGTGGTACAGGTGTTGCGGCGGTAGAACCTCGCACTTCACCAACCCGCCCCCCACGTCTTCCAAGCGCGGGAATCGATCCACGTGGATCTTGGGGTGGCCCGCGGGGTAGGGTTTCGTCTTTTTCACGTACGGGTACAGGCTGCATACGTCGTAGTAGTAGATCTTGCTATCCCGCTTCGCCTCGCAGTACGTCTTGGTGCAGTTGGTGCGACCTCCGTAGAAGGCGTCTCTGGGGTTCAGGGGTCCGGGTACCGGAAAGTCCCTTGCGTGGCGCGCGAGGTCCTGGTTGGCCTTCATCGCGGCGTTGAACTCGCACTCCCACATTTCCACCACGGCGTAGCCGGCGGCCTTGATCTTGGCCGTGACCTTCTCGGTGCTCTCTAACCTGGAGGCCATGGTTTCGTGTCCCGAGTTGTATATCACCGCATGGCGATTGTGAAAGCACCGCCTGCAACCGTGGTAAAAGCAGCCGTGGAAAAAGTACGTGGTTTTTTCAGCCTCTCTGTACCCGTCCACCTTGTGCCCCACGATTTTAACTTCGCGTCCTCGCATGGCGTGCTGGATGACGATGCGGTTTTGCATCTCTAGCCAAGTTAGCCATATGCATGCGGCGCGAGACTGCCGGTCCGCTAGTCGATACCCGCCCGCTGGCAAGAGGGCAATTTTTTTAAGCGGCATGAAGCGCTTTCTATACACCCACATGCACGCCTGCGCGATGGTGACGCATTCTCTGAACGGGTCTATTCCGTTCTCGTCCAAGAATTCCCTTCTGAATTTGGAAACTCCTTGACTGAGTAGAAATACGTCCATCTTGCAATACCCCACCATTTCCGCCCTCATGTCGAAGACGTACCCGGAGGACGCCTTTTCTTCGTGCCACTGCTCGAAGGCTTTCCGACCCTCCATCGACATGCCCTCCGGACAGTAATGCCTTTTGTCGGGAATCGAACCTACGTACTGCTCGTTTTCCTTCGTGTTAAATGGGTACGGGAAATAACCTTTGCATTCCTTCAATCCGAAGGTCTTGGAAAAGCGGGAGAGTGGCATGGGTATGAAGTTAAGCGAGTCTAGAATTGTGACGTCACCGTACCTCATCCTGTAGATTTTGCTCCCGTTCATGATGAGCTCCGGCACCCAGTCTAAGTGCACCACCATGTACTTTAATAAAAACTGCCCGTCGTAAGCTCTGAGGTTACGCGCCACGACGTAGACGTCCCAGGCTTCGAACCTCGCCTGCGCGATGTGTTCGACAAGCTGCTTCACGGGCTCGTCCATAAACACCCATTCTTTGCAACCGCATTCGATACAGTATGCCGTCTTGTGGCGTTCGTCGATGCAGAGCGGACAGGCTTGGTACAACACGCACAAGTTAAGTACATGCTCGTATGTGTCCTTTTTGCCGGTATATGAAATGTTTTGCGTGCATTCAAAGTCGATAAACATAAACACGTACCGGTTTCTTTTGTTCTTTGTGGCATACGGCTGCATATAGCACATGTGGCTAGAATTCACGTGTAACTTGCAATGATAGCAGCACTTTTCCCCGCACTCGTGCGCGGTTTTTCTGTACCTCGCATTCACGAGTTTATTGCAAGACGTGCACACCTTTTCTACATCGCACACTGACAGCGCCTTTGGGTAAAAAACGCCTTTCTTTGCGTGGTTTGCAAAGCATGTCGGTCCCTTAAAATCTCTGTTGCACTCGGCGCAGCGTATGTAGGCGTCAAATCACGCATCGCAATGCTGATGGCATTTAGCACACCTGGCGTCGCACCTATGAAATTCTTTTTTGTGTGCCGAGGGATGATGACACTAGCGGCAATACCATTTGCATTTAAAGCACTTGTGAAGGTTCACGATAGCATTAAAGTGCCCGGCGTGGAGCATGACGTCGATGTATTTATCGCATTTCTTATCCGACGCGTACAGCACGTGCTTCCCCGTATGATCGCCAAACACCGTCACAGCGTAGCCCTTTAACGCAGCGTCAAAGCGTCTGACGTCATCTATCGTGCAGCTGTCGTGGCCTTGACCGATGCTCGCACACAAGGCTACGGCCTTCGATTTTTGCAGATAGTCGGAGCGCGTCATCGTTTTATAGTTGACATCGCGATCCACTTTGGCTTTAACTACAACAATGGCTCTTGCTAAACACAAGTTGTCTTTTTTGGCTGTTTCGACAATGCCTTTATTGTCCCTACGGGCATCGCAAGGTTGGTGGCACGAACCCGAGACCTCCTTGGTCCACACAAACGTTACATGAAGAGGCCCGCTTAGCAAGAATTGTTGGTTACTTTGCATTACTTTTTCGATGCTTCCATCAATGACATCCGCATTCAATTGGTCTACGCGCCTCACGCTCATGTTGAAGGCTTTAGACGCCTCCTTTTCGTCTGTTATGGATATGCCTAAATATCCGGGTTCGTTTTCTAACACTCTCTCTTTCGCAAAGTTTAGAATATCGTTAAACAAATGCGATACCCATTGCTGCGGGTTAACATCTCTGAGGACCGGGTTTACGGTAATTTGCGACTCTGCAAAGCCGGAAAAAAGCTTTGGCAGCGTTCTGTGCTTGTGCCCTATAATTTCGAAGGTAGGCTGCAAGGTGCCATCGCGACTTTCCCCGGGTTGCGGCTCCATCTTATCGTCCGGATGCACCGATCGCTCTTTCCCTGCAAAGTGCTGCTGCTATTTTGTATTTATGTTAAACTATTTTTCGTCAAATAGAACGATTTTATAGAAAAATCCACTATCGCTGCCGTATCTCACTACGGCCGGTTGCTTTTGGCACCGGGTTTTTATAAGCTCGCTTATCGCAACCGCAGTTTCAGCATACGCGTCGATTTAAATGCCTTATTTCGCCACAAATTGTAAAACGCAGTCATTTGCAGTGCATTTCCTGTCACGATCCACCACTACACGATCCCTACCATCGACAATAAAACTGAATTTAAAAGATTTTATCGCTGAAGAACATCCGTTTCTCACGCTCATTTTACACACACATCAGCACGCGGTCTTTGCACGCAGTGCTGCACATGAGAATGATTCTTTTTATGTTTTCTCCGAACCTAACGGGAGCAGAACTTGCTAATAGTGGTTCAGCTTGCACCCCCCACTAGTGCTTTTCGCGGAAGGTTAAGTATTTCCGCACGGTTATGTGATTTATTAAGTGCGTGTGGAGTTAAAAACAGTACCCTGCCCCAACCTCGACATCGGTGTCAAATACTTAAAACTATCAGTGTCGTGTGTAGTGTTTTTGTGTTGTGCTGTGCATACGTGTTATGTAAAATGTAAGGATTAAATAGAATCAACAGATACTTCCTTTCTAAGGAGTAACACCAACTGTAGAATAAAAAATTCTAAAGTGTTAGATTCGTATGACCTCTACCCTCTATCTCTTATAGGTGAGTACGAAAGTTTATTTTCATATCCACTTAATTTTAATCCAGATAAACTTTTCGGGGAATGGCTGCATTACACATCCGTTATACATCCAAAGGGACGCTACACACTGGCCTTAAAATTCTAAATTCTTTTCATCAACATGGCGAGCAAGAACTGAAAAGCGACATGCCTTTAAAAAAGAATGGCTAAGCATTGTACAATTCGAACCATTTATAACAGATATCTCGGAAATGGCTGACGTCACAAAAAAGTTATTTCAAATAAATTGTGTGTGTTCTTAAAGAGATCTAAATTTTTTGTATTGTATGTTTTCCTCAAACCTTAGCAGTTATACAAGATCATAGAAAATTTCTTCCGAATCAAGAGGACTTCACAGGCTATTTCCACAAAATTCAAGATATACATTTTATTTTTCATATAAATGTCTTTAATATATGGTGTTGTAATTAAAATCGTCAGAGACAGTTTTAGAAAATAAAACATTACGGAAAATAGTTCATGTAAAGGGTAGTTTGGGGTGGAGGGACTTTCTTGAAAATCTTTGGAAGGTACTCAACCTAAATACCAAGTTTAGTATTTATCCGACTTTTCGTTTTTGAGTTATGCTTCTCTGACACATACACACAGAATTTTCTAAAAATGTTTTTTATTCAGGGGACCTCAAAACAAGTATTTAGATTTCCAGTGAAATCTCAATATTGAATATTTGGATGCAATGCATACCTCCTCTACCTACTATTTTACGTGGTAGAGAGAGTAGAAATACCAACCTCTTCAGCAATGGTGTTTATTGACGAGAAACGTAGGCGTAAAAGTTAAAAATATAGATTGGTGCACGCTAAATTTATAAAAAATCTGTATTCCTGGTTTCCTTAAGAAATAAATGCACAATTTGTAACAAGGAAATTTTGATACAGCTACTTAGTTCTTTCGAAATCTTTGGAAAACCGTATCTTTATTTTTTTTCGGTACCGAAATTTAACAATTTCTTAAAACAACTTGTAAAATTGTATATAAAACTCTGTAGGGAAGTTTATACTAATGTTGTGAATGTTTATAGGATGCACAGGTCCACAGTTGTCCAGCTTGACAATATAAAATGTTTTAGAACGAATAGCAAATTACTAAAAGCCCCTAAATCAATATTATTACATGCAGTTGTGAAAAATATTACAGCTATGATTAATAAATTCTGGGATTACGAGAAATTTGTTAATATTAGTTTAAACGTATATAGTTGCAGGAAAAGTGAGTATAGCTAGCTCGAAACTTAGCGTTGTTGTCACAAATAAAGGATATAGAGAAAACTCTGATTTTCATAAAAGTAAGATTAAAACTACTTGCTTAAGGCAAAATGCTTGTCTCATATTAAGAATATTCTCAGATACTCGGAGAATGGCGCGAAAGTTGAGTCTGACGCCTCGTTATTTTTATTCCGTTTTTTCTTCAAGTGGGTTTCTCTATTGTTACATTTGTATAGTCACTGTAACTATTTTTACTTTCTCTACCACGTACATAGCGGATACAGGAGGAATTGCATTGCACTCAAAAATTCCATACCGGGATTTCACCAGAAATACATCTATAGATTTGCACATTTCAACTCATTACATAATTGGCTTGTATTGTGCATGATGTTTCATTTAAATACCCACAAACTGGGCCTGTGATTATTACTTATTGTTTTTATGTGTTTCAGTAGGTGAATAATAATTAGTTTGTTGGTATCGTTATCACAGTACTGTTTTACTTGTGAATTTCCGTTCTCTTTGTATGAAAATGAAAAAAGAAAAGTTAAAAGAATGACGAGTTTTAGTGAGAAAGGTCTAAAGCTTTTAAACATTAAAATCAACATGGAAACTTTGTAAATATACAACGCCACAAAGTAATAATAATAATAATAATAATACACATAAATTGTGTGCTTTAACGTTCTTGTACAGTTCTTGTACAGTAAGGCTTCGTTTCCTACGGTTTAACAGTTGTACAAAAGACATTCACAATGAGACTACTTCACAGCTATTCCCAGAAATTGAAGTTATACATTTTGTCATGCAGATATCTTAAACATACCGTACCGTAATCAAAAGGGTTAGAGCCAGTTTTAAGACAATAAAAATAACGAACTTTCTTCCACTAAACGGGTAGTTTGCGGTGTGGGAATTTTCTTGAAAATCTACGGTTTGTTAAATTTCTTTTTTATACGCTACTATTATAGTGTGTGTGTTTGTGTGTGTGTGCGCGAGTATGTGCCTAGTATCCGTGCGCCACAAGCCAAAACGACGACATTATAGAAAAACTTCATCATTTGCCTACCGGACAGGGACAACCGCGAAAAACCTGAAAAAAGCTCTAAGAGTATTCTAACGCCTACCGATCTGGAAAACCCATGAAAACAAGATAGTACACTTTTTTGCCCGCTTTCGACCGGCAATGAGAACCCTGCTCCTACGTACGCTGGCGACCAGGTTTTTGGTATAGTTAAATTACGTCTGTGCAAAGGGCGTCTGTACCGCTTTAAAAAACCTAGGTATATCAGTGCGTAGTGATGTTGGTTGATCTTAAAGCTGGTTAAGCATTTTTCAAAAACAGTTTGCTACACGCTACTATTAAATGTGTGTGTGTGTGCGCGAGTATGTGCCTAGTATCCGTGCGCCGACAAGGTAAAACTTCATCATTTGCCTACCGGGCAGGGACAACCACTAAAAACCTGAGAAAACCTCGAAAATTAGAAGCGGCTTCGTCAACCACTACAGAAAACGCCTACTAACCAGGGAAAACCTATGAAAAAGCAGAAAGAGGTTGCATTCGTTTACCAAGCACAGAAAACCCCCCAAAACTAGTTATTTTTTAAAAAAAAGAAAAAACAAAAAGAAAAAAAGAAAAAAAGGAAAAGACGAATAATATAAGTATGGCAACTGCAAGGGTGTGTGTGTGTGTGTGCCTATTTAATTTTTATTTTCTTTTGCACTGCACACATTTGTCTTACAATATATATGCATTTTCAATTTTGGGAAAACCTATGAAAAAGCAGAAACAGCTTGCATTCGTCTACCAACCAGAGAAAACCCCGAAACACTAGTTATTTAAAATTGCTGATGAGTTCTGGATAGGCTTTTGCAAATCTTGTTGGTAGCAAAACTTACCTTTTCCATCACCTCCAACATACCCCACTCCCACACCTTTTTTCTTTCCACCAATCATAATCTCTCTTATTCTTACCAATCAACAACTTTCATTTGTTCCTTTCCACCAATAACATCACTTCTTATTCGCACCAATCACAACTTCACAGGTCACTTTCTGTTATACTTTTTATCCCTCGTTCGCCATCTATCCCCTCTTTCAGTCCCAACCTCCGCACAGACAACACCTCACCGCTCCTTAACCTCAACTTCATGCCTCCGCCATCTTATTTAGTTTCTATTTTTACCTCCGCGCCTCTCATCTCCCAACCAGATTGCCGGCAAGAACAGATCTCGTTCATTCACACCTCGACGGTTGACTCGACAGCAGCTACTGTGAACACCTACGTCGTACACTTCTTTGACCGCTTTCGACCGGCTATGAGAACCCTGCTCCTACGTACGCTAGCGACCATCACGATGGTCCAGTACCAGGTTTTTGGTATAGTTAAATTACGTCTCTGCAAAGGGCGTCTGTACCGCTTTAAAAAACCTAGGTATATCAGTGCGTAGTGATGTTGGTTGATCTTAAAGCTGGTTAAGCATTTTCAAAAACAGTTTGCTTTTATTTTTTCGCGTCGCGTGAAGCTGCTGCGATTTTTGTGACGTATCCACACCAGTAACAGGTAAGTACCACACGCATAATTATTTTTCGGGCCTGCTTGGCGTAGGAATATATCCTTTCGTGTTTTGGTACTGTAACCTCAAATCTCCTTACCCTCCTCTTGCGTCCGCCATCTTGTTTAGTTCTCACCGCATCTCCTTGTCGCAGACCCTCCGCCATTTTTAGTTCCCACTATATTATCCTCAAAATCTGTTCTTCTAAGCTCTTGCTACCGCCATCTTCTTTTAGTTCCCATTCTCACCACCGCGTCTACTTGCCCCCACCTCTTGCGACCGCCATGTTCCCCACTAACCTCCAAATTTCCTCGTCCTTAAACCTCTTGTCTCAACCATCTTGTTTAGTTCCCATTTTCGCCACCGCATCTCATATCGCCCCATCTCTCTATCCACTCAAGAAAACTACCATCCAACGTTCAAAAAATTGCTGATCAGTTCTCGACAGGCTTTTGCAAATCTTGTTGCTAGCAAAACTTACCTTTCCCATCACCTCCAACATACCCCACTCCCACACCTTTTTCTTTCCACCAATCATAATCTCTCTTATTCTTACCAATCAACAACTTTCATTTGTTCCTTTCCACCAATAACATCACTTCTTATTCCCACCAATCACAACTTCACACGTCACTTTCTGTTATACTTTTTATCCCTCGCTCCCCATCTTTTCCCTCTTTCAGTCCCGACCTCCGCACAGACAACACCTCGCCACCCCGCTCCTCTCCATCACGTGACCTCCATACTCTTTCATCTTCCTTCCTTCATCTTCCACCCGAATTAACGAACCAATCAAAACACTCCACGTCACTTCCTCTTTTTCCTTCACCTTACCCTAATCCTCAATTCTTTTAACTCGTCCCGGATGAACCAATTGCAATAACGATAATCCTTCCGCTCAGGGCGCTTTTCAAACTTGCCGCCGCCGTCGCACGCAGCGACACTAGCGACACTAGCGCCCCGAGCGGCAGGATTATCGTTAATCCAATTGGCTCATCCGGGACTATTACTACTGTCGGATAAACACCAAACTAGGTATTTAGGTTCAGTATCTTCCATAGATGCGACACGAAGGTTTTCAAGAAAATCCCCCCACCCCAGATTACCCTTTACATGGAAGATTTTTCGAAATTTTTAATTTTCTCAAAAATGGCTCTAACGATTTTGATTAAAATATCATATGTTTAAGATAATGTCATGAGAAATGAAATGTATATCTCGAATTTTCTGGGAATGTCTCCAAAAGTATTCTTCATTGTGAACGACTTTTGCATAACTGGTAAACCATAAGAGATAGACAAAATTTTACCACACAAAAATGTAGATCGCGTTAAAATACACAACTTATGTCATATACATTTCTTTTGTTGAGTGAACCGTTTTCGAGATAATGCTTGTTATTTCCTTAAATTTTCCAATACTTATACTTTTTCTCAAATTCGTTATTCATTTTTTTATGTCCTGGACATGCAAAGAGAATGGAATGCGCCACATAGCAACCAGCGTTAAAATATTTTACTGTCGCTTAAGGGCTAGCAATTCCCTTGCATCTACAAGAAAATTAGCAATAAGATTAACATCTCGATATCTCGATTAACATGAAGCATATGATGAGCGTTTGTAAAAATAGTTTGTACAAGAGTGGAGAAAGTCATGTGAGTGTAACACATCAGAATTTTTTTAATGGTCTTATCTTCCTCCATATTTCCATAATTCCATGCTTAAGATATTCACTCTAGGTGATTTCCGCTTTTTAGGGCTTCTTCCAGTTCATTAATTGTTTTTTTGTTATGTTCGATTTTAAACTACAATGATACGAGACAGTATCGTTGTTCTTCTGTGGTAAAATTTATCCTTTCTCTACCATTATCCTCTTCTCTCATTCCTCTGTAAATCTTAAAACCAAAGCGTTTGGTGCCACTAATATCTCTTTGTAATCTAGCTAGAAACTAATTAAGCTTTTTAAGGTTTTTTACTACTACTCTCTGTTTTTTATAGATTACATGATATTGGAGTCGTCTTGTTGCTAATAATGTTTGGTAATCTTTTTTTTCTATGGTAAGTTTTTGATTAAGAACTTCATTCCAAAGTTTTAGCCTATTTTGCATATAAACTAGCAATATAACTGTGTTTCCTGGGATAATGACAGAAATTAAAACACACATTCGTAACTGGGGCAATGTGAATTATGAATAAAGTATGAAGGAAGAAAGGCAAATTTGGTGAAACACAGATCACATTCTTAAGCTTACTCTGCAGAATGTGTACACATTTTTAGTAACAGTCGAAATTTCCTGAAATTCATAATAACTCATAATAATGTTTAATTATTTATGTTGCCGATAAAATAGTTTTTAGTTAACATCAAAGAATGAAAATAGAAAGCTTACTCCCAATTTTCATTCATGTTTACAATTTCCTATGGTGGCGTGGAATTCTTAAAACGTTTTATACAGATACATAAGGATTGAACCAAATAAAGTCTTTTTATAATGGCTCTCTACGCCTGCTAATACTTCACAGCTTTACCATAACAAAAATGTGGTTCGTCTTTATGTTATTCACAATAAGGCCTATGCAATCTTCATTAGATTCAGGATGCGAAACCGAGAACTTAGCTGTTTACAGAAGTCAATTTAGTTTGCTAATGAGGTCATACGAAAAAAGCTGTTGAGCCGCACATTATCAAAAATACTTCTTTAGAGGACGTGGCAATGTAACTTGGGAAAATGTAAACTTGCAATGTACATTTTGGGAACAACAGCAATTTTTCACAAAACTGCATACTTAAAATGAGCACATCTAATGGTATTCTGTTTAAAGACTTCAAAGAAAATGAAAATAAGCTCACAGGCCTGTGGCGCTATATTTAGTGCCACAGAAATATAGGTATATGAGAAAAAGTTTACTATTGCTGAGTGAGTGTGTTGAATTCTTTATTTTGTCGTGAGTAGCCGTGGTTAAAAGGGACTAATGGCGGTACACGCATGCGTTTTCACTCCTTCTCTGTCTGTCTCTCTCCTTCTCCCTTCCACCACTTCACGTGGCTTCGTATTTTGCTCGCGGCTTCTTATATGTCCAATTTGTGTTTTTGATTATGTAGTATGCAACTTAACATGCAACATTAGTTTTTTTAATCAGATTATAAGCTTTTACCTGCCAGTATTAATAAACGTAATTATTACAGTTTGAGGTTTCATTATTATGTACCATCTAGTCTCCCGTTTCTTTTGTTAATGATTCACCTCAAGGAGCATGTGATAGTCAACGCCAGACTAGTGCAACGTTTTTCCAACTTGTTGGTTTTAAATACTACAGAGCTATGATGTAGCGATACATATTTAATAAAGTGAAATGAAAACTAGTCGAAGATTTGACATCTTTAGGCATTAATACATGCATATATCTGTTTTCATAATGTTAGTTTAAGCTAATCCATTAACTGTACACCTAAAGCTAAAAATTAAAGTGGGAAGCAGGTGTGAACGCTCCTAAGGAAGACAAGGAATTAGCAACCCTGACCGTGATAGCTCCAGGTTCCTTTGCCGGAGATAGCGTGAAGAGTTTTACAGTAAAGGAAATTTTCGAAACTTGGATGATGGCGGAAGAGGTACCTCTTTCTGTAGACTAAAAGTGTAGATCCATCTCCGGGGTAACAAGGAGAAAGCCCTCACGGTGCAAAATACGGCGGAAGAGGTACCCCTTCATTTGGGGATGACACAAATAATAGATACGACTGTTACTCTCTCTCTCTCTCTCTCTGCTGGCAGCCCAAGCAGCAGTTTTACCTTGGTAGCGTGCTCAGAGAATATTTTGTTTACTCAGATTCCTCAAGGAGAGAGGAATGGCCGCAATAATGTTATATCAAACTCGATGTAGGATTTGGAATACCGGAAAACCTGAAATTAGCGGTTTGGAATATAAAAGGTAGGTATATATCACACAGAAGATGAGCTATAATCTTCCTGAATAAACAAAAGCAACTGAAACAAGCAGACATTGACATAGCAGTAATACCAGAAAAAGAAACAAACAAACAAAAAATTGAAAGGGTCGACGAAGTTAAAGCATTATACCAGGTGAGTCCTAGGTATTCGTATATATGCAACCCGCATTTTATAGACTAATGTGAAAAACATTGAACCTTTTATCAAACAAACTGTTATTGTAGCTCTGTCCTATTCGATGCTATACACAACTACCATCGAGGATTAAAGGCCCTAATGAGCCAAGGAGCCGCGAAAGGTTTTAAAACGACGGCTTTTCATAGATATAATGCTTGCAAGGAGATAGAGGTGTTTTCCCGAAGAGCGGGAGACAATACGTGCGTTCTGGCCGAGTGGATTAGCTGCCGGGATGTGATAAAGCAACGGTTAGCTTCGGAAGTTAGAATCTAATACAAACATCCAATTGTTTTTGGTTATTTTTTTCTTTCTCCTTGCGCTTATTTTTTGCGTTTTAGTATACTAATCTATTTATGTTTGTTATTGGCTCTCCTGTGAGCCAAAGACACAAGAATTACAAGCATAATTGTGTATCATGTTTACCGTAATAATCTGTACCTAACTGGTGTTGTAAACTGTGTCACTAGTTAGCGTTTATTCTTTTGGGCAGATATCGACGATATTAAATCTAACAGCTTTTGTTTCATGTTCAAACCTTATGTTTCACTTCTTATACTGACAAAGGATTTGTAAATGTGCTAAGTTTGGTAAACAGAATAATAAATTGTTAAAGAGCGTCGATTTTATCAACAATGTAAATGTTCAAAATGACGACCCCCTTCATTAATGCACATTTATGTACTTTGCCGGAAAGACCTTTTTGCATGTTGTAACATGCCCAGTGTAATCTGCCTGCATTCTTCACGTATGAGTGCCCGGAAATGATTTGGGTTTTGCGGTTCTTCTTCTTTACGTAGAAAAAACATGGTGATTATTCTATTTTGTACACACTTATAATATTATCAAAAATGTTCTTTGTATCATAATATAACATTATAGACCAAAAGAGATAAAACAAAAGGTAATAAAAGTTTTGAACTTAGCACGACGGATTTGAATCCCCACTAAAGCGGCACAGTGGTAAAGCAACTATGATAATACCATTCGGCCAATGCTAAGCTGCGAGTTGGGGCTCCTATAGGAATTAATAGTAGCAAAAGTCAACCCCACATAGAATATTTACATGCTTTTTACAACTTCATACTGCGTTTGGAGGTCATTTTGGTAACTTTAACTCAAATAAACAAATTGCATCAGCCCATTTCAATTACTCTATGAACTGAAATATGCCTTAGTTCCTGACAGAAGAGAAACTATCTACCTAATACTTAGCATTTTTTGACAAGGCTGTATAACAACCTTTGTTGGCTGAGGGCTTAAATCCAATTGGTCGCACTACTAGATCTTCCATTTTGTTTTCAAATAGTTTTGTCAACCGATGCATGTAATAAGTTGTTCCTTCAGGGGCGTTTTCAAAGGTGTGTATAAATGTATGTTAAAGAATAAAATTTTGTAAAATCAGCTTAAAGTGCCACTGAAGCTCCCAGTGTCAGGGTGGGATGTTTTTGGCATCGACATATATGACGATAGCATTCTGTCCCGTAAAACACTTATACACTGAGTTATCTGTCCCCCCTCTATAAAGTGTTATGCAAATCAGCCTTTAGAAGGAATTCAAGAAAGGCGAAGTCACATATGCTGCTTAGCACGTTACATAAATTAAAAAATAAATAGGGGTAGCTGACTCACCAGGTATAATGCTATAGTGGAGTTCCACAAAATAAGAGTGGAATAGCATGAATTGCAATACTTATAAAGAAAGCATGGAAATGAATACCACAAGAATATGCATTTATCAATGAACGCATAATAAAATTGAGATATAAAACGCCTTAGAGACCAATGACAATAATAGGATGCTATGCTCCAGAAGAAGGAAGAACAGATGATACAAAATAATTTTATGAACAACTAAAACTATATTGGAAAAAACAAATAAACGTAATCATATAGTCATAGTGGGAGAACTAAGTGCTATAATTGGAAATGCACCAATTGGGAAGATTGTAGGAACAAATGCAGAGTATGCAAGCAATGGTAATGGAAAGATTTTAAGAGACTTTGCTTTATTTAATAGTCTGAAAGTCGCAAATACATTTTTTCGTCACAAAGGCATCCACAAATACACATGGAGTACATGAGGCAGTCACTAAATAGTAGATTATATTATAGTAAGTGAAAAACTGTCAAGATTAGTGGACGTACACGGGTGTACAGGGGCATATGTTGTAGACACAGACCATTTCCTTTTAAAACAATATCAATACTATCTGAATGGAAAAAATTAAAAAAGGCGAATATACCGAAACAAACATTTAAAATAGGTACATCTGCTGCAAGAAGAGAATACAAAACAATTATCCCAAAGATGGCTTGATTATTTTATAGAACAAGAAACAATAGATAGTAATATAAGTTTAGAACGGGAAGAAATCAAAAATATAACAACAACAGCTGCATTAAAAGCACTGGACAAGAGGACGAAAATATATAAGAACAGAAGGTCAAAGTTTGGAATGAAGAAATTGCGAAAATGATAAGGGAAAAGCGAAATGCGTATTTAAGGTTTCTAAGTGTTAACCAAACAGTAGAAATTCAAACACAATATAGGAGCCCTAAGTGCATATTTAGAAGAGAATGAGAAAAGTTAAGGGTAGAATTGGAATAAATAGGTGAATGACTTACAACATGTCCTAAATGTGCGGCAAGAGAAAGTATTTAACGTTTTAAAACAGCTGAGTAGGAATACGAAGGACATACTACGGCATAATTCAATTAAAGATAAGAATGGAATGAACATTACAAGAAATTATAGACAGAATCAGAGGAAGGAAACCTAGTAATAACGAAAGTTAATGAAAATGTAGTTGTAATAAGTATGGATGAACTAAACGAAGCCTTAAAATATATAAAAATAAAATAATTCCTGGAACTGACAGTCTAAATATGCAATTGTTTAAACATTCTGGTTAGTTCAAACAAGATTCTTAAACCTCCATAAAATGTGCTGGAAAAGAGAGCGTTTAGCGGAAGAATGGAACATATCCTTGATATGCCCAACATTCCAGGAAGGAGCTCGATCAAGATATGATACTTATATATCAATTAGTCTTATGGATTCGGACTACAACACGTAAAAGCCATAACACAAAGGATTACCAATTCCAGAATCTACGTTTAAGCACCTCCAAAATGGATTCAGAAAAGTTCATTCTGACAAAGACTGCATCTTTACTATAACACAATTAACTGAGAAGCGAAGAGCTTTTGTCGATTATGTAAAAGTTTTTATAAAGTTGAAATGAAATCGCTACGGGAATAATGTTCAAAAATGTATTTCTCAACATCTCGTAAGAATAATACAAAGCATGTGTACCAACACATTTAAATTGGGGAAATCAATTGAAAAAGAGAAGGATGTGGAACCCCTTGTAACGTACCTTGTTCAATAACGTTGTATGATGGCAGCAAGAAAAGCTGAAAACACATTTTTATAACAAAACTATAAAATAACTGATACATTTGTATTTGTTAATGACCAGATTTTAATAGCAAACTCCGGAGATAATTTAAACCCGCTATACATGCGTTATATGAGATGTCAAGTGAATATAACCTTCAAATGTCATATGAGAAAACAAAAATGTCTTCTAGAGGAATAAAGCATATAAGAGCGAACGTCTGTATAAACAATAAAATTATCCATAAACAAAGCGATATTGTTTTATCTTGAATATATTGTGTCATACATTAACTATAGAGGTATACAAAATGAATGAAATAGATTCCAAATAACATGTGGTGCAATAAAAATAAGCTTTAAAATTGTAATAAACCAACCTTAAAGTGATGAATTTTCCACTTATTCGTGTGAGAGTTGCATGCTGACCGCTGCACAAAACAGAAAAAGATAAAGGTTACCGAGAGGAGATTTTTGATTTTGTGGCAGATTACAGACTCATTGATAAAAAATATAAAATAAAAAGAAACGAAGGCATTAGAGGAGAGTTGGAGATCCAGATTATTAATGAAAATATAATTGAATACAGACGAAAATGGTAGAATCATGTCAAAGGATGATTGAAGATCAAACACCACAAATAATATAAAGGTTTTAATCAGTAGGTAGGAGTGCTGGCAGACCGGCAATGAGGAGGGCAGATAAGTTTTCTTGAAGACGGGCTTATGGCATGATAATGATGATGATGATGGTCTGACTTAAAATTGGACGAAACATACAGTTTTAGTACATTATGTTATAAATTTAATTGGTATTTTTATTTTTGCTCTTTCAAGAAAGGTGTTTACTTACATTTCCATTGGTACGGAAATGACATCTACATTGAGAGACGCGCATTAACACATTTTCAATTCAATCTTAACGCCTCCATTCACTCTAAGAGCGTCTGTTTCATGGAACACCGTGACTGCAGATTTTAATTACTCCACTAAGAGCGTATCAAACCATCAGTGCCAGTCACTGAATTTCGCTTGACCTGTTAACAGTAGGGTTCACTGGCGCTAATGAATCTCATCGGGTATTGGAAAACTTAAACGCCACCAAGTCTCTTCCTCAAAGCAATGTGAAAATGCGAAATATCTGTACTGTAAATTCGAAAAGGTCACTTGATATATGTGGTCTTAATTAAAGATGTAATCGTACATTGTGAATTAGAGGAATAGTAATGTATCAAGCGCCTATATCATGGCAACGATATAATTTTTACTTTCTCTACTACGTATAGTAAGTAGGGGAAGTATTGCATTCCACCCAAAAATTCGATACCGAGATTTCACCGATAATACATGTTTTGAGACCCCCTGAATCCAAAAAAAGTATTTTTGGAAACATGTCCGTGTGTGTGTGTGTGTGTGTGTGTGAGAGTGTGTGTGTGTGTGTGTGTGTGTGTGTGTGTGTGTGTGTGTGTCTGTGTTTCTGTGAACAGCATAACTCAGAAACGAACAGTCGGATAAACACCAAACTTGGTATTTAGGTTCAGTATCTTCCAGAGATGCAACACGAAGGTTTTAAGGAAATCCCCCCACCCCAGACAACCCTTTACATGGAACATTTTTCGAAAATTTTAATTTTCTCAAAAACGGCTCTAACGATTTTGATTAAAATATCATATGTTTAAGATTTTGTCATGACAAATGAAATGTATATCTCGAATTTTCTGGGAATGTCTCCAAAAGTATTCTTCATTGCGAACGACTTTTTCATAATTGGTACACCATAAGAGATAGACAAAAGTTTATTACAATAAAAATGTAGATCGCGTTAAAATACACAATTTATGTCATATACATTTCTTTTGTTGAGTGAACCGTGTGCGAGATATTGCTTGTTATTCCCTTAAATTTTCCAATACTTATTTTTTTTCTCAAATTCGTTATTCATTTTTTTTATGTCCTGGACATGCAAAGAGAATGAAATGCGCCACATAGCAACCAGCGTTAAAATATTTGACTATCGCTTAAAACCTACCATATTCCCCTTGCATCTACAAGAAAATTATCAATAAGATTGACATCTCGATATCTCGATTAACATGAAGCATATGGAGAATAAGCGTTTGTAATAATAGTTTGTACAAGAGTAGAGAAAGTTATGTGAGTGTAACACATCAGATTTTTTTCTTACTTTTTGTAGTGTTTGTGCAAAACTGGACCAGTAAACTTTATGCACATATATGATATAAGTGGAATCAAAATGTATTTATCATTTTACTGATACTTTTTCTTTGTTATCAATACACGTATTATTTCTTACTTATTTTACCAACGTCTTCTATTTCCTTTCCAGCAGGCATTTCGGCTTCCGAACATGAGATGTAATTAAACTGAGGAAGCAGTATTTATTATAGGCTACACAAAACATACTAAAAACCACCTAAGAAATATACAATCTCAGTTAAACGTCCTTTAGCACCTAAGTAACTTCCAAAGCATGTTGTAGGGACATGAAACTCGGGCATGGGGAGTGTTTGTGACACTTTTCCTCATTGATGCTTGCCTCCGGTATAATTAGGGGTCGTCCTCCGTGGCGTAGTGGTTACCATGCTAGCCTCTAGTTCCCGAGGTCGCGGTTTGAATCCTGGCGACGGGCGATGGATATTTTTTCCGTGTAAATATTCTTAGCATGGTTTTCTTCGGAAGGGAAGTAAAAGCGGCACGTATTTACGGCACGTAAAAGAACCTCAAGCCCAATAAAGAGGCATCTGAGCAAAATTACCGATCTTTCACGCCCAGTATAGAAATGGACGCTAAGGATCGCAGCAGTTAACCGTTTAAAGGGCTAAACCTTTGATTAGCTACTCGTTCATAAGTTTCATATTCTCCTGAGGGTTATTCATGTTATGCTGGACCTTGAGCCATAATTAGGGGGCAGGTATACAATCCATAAGGCTCTGTTTCATGTTATGTTGAACCCTGAACTTAAGTAGATGGCAAGTATAGAGACCACCGTCCTCTAAAGGGTTAAAGAGTATCCATAAATAAAACTCAATATAATATAATAATGCGGTAGAGTTTAGGGACAGTTAGTTGCCCTCAGGATTCCAGTTATCGGAAACTATTAATGCTTCAATGTCGAGCGCAAATTAGGAGAGGGCCGAGGGAGTAAACTGTTCCCTCAGGTTACCAGAAGATGGCATTTGTAGTAAATTTCATTTCCTGAGCCGTGATAGATTGAAGTTCAGTTTTGCGCTGCTTTTATTGTAGATTTCATGTTAGTTCACGAAAATAGCATGGGAAAACCACTGTTGATCTGTAACGGGTATCAATATATACGGAATTATACAAACAAGAAAAGTCACCCATTGGCGCTGTGCGAACTACAAGAAGAAAAACTGCAAAAGGCGTGTTTCGACAAAAAAAAAGAAGTAATTTTGGGAAAGAATTGTGTATATGTATTCAGATGTTGCAACAAACGAAGTGTGGAAACAAATGATTAATGCCAGAAACCAAGTGAGGGAATACGATCAATCTGTTCCAAAAATATATGCGGAAGAACTTGGAAAACTATTTAATAACTGTTGCGATTTTGTGACTGTTATTTCAAAGCAGCCAAGCATTAAACAGGCGCTGCACCGCATTCGGAGGAAACTCCTGGTTTATAACAGATCCAGCTCTTGTAAATGATGTCACTCTCTTTAAACAATTATTAAAAATGAACGACGGAGAACATTTCCTCCTGCACGATGACAATCGCGGACCTCTACATAGGATACTAGTGCTTGCCAATACAAAAGAAGACATTGGAAACTGTCTCCTGTGTTTTTATTGACCGAACATATAAGAATTCTAGTAAGCAATTTCAGCAGTTCTTGACAATCCATGCTGATCTGGGAGGTTCTTAAAAAAGTGAATATCATACCTGCACTGCACGCTCTTCTGCTAAAAGCGCGAAATTTATGACAGATTCCAGCTGGCCGAGCTGGAATCCAAAGACAATGGAACTTGACTCAATGAGTAATAAAATAATTTGCTCCCATCAATGAAGCTTTGTGGCTGCAATTAACCATTTTAACAAATTCTTATGGAGGAAAGTACAGGAGCTTTGTCTAGTAGCAGAAAGCATGGAGAATGAAGAAATTCGACTCGGGAAAGCAGCATAGGACCACAATGTCAAGGTTGAGCAGATTGGTTTCCAGGGCACATCCAAATGTATACGTATTGGTAACCACTCTTCGAGAAGATGCTGAAAGCCATTCACACATATGCAGTACAACATATCTCAATCTTGAGAGCAAGAAACGGAAAAAATCAGCAATAAAATCTGATAAAATCATTTGCAAAATCCTGAAAAAGCTTGAGAAAAATGGAAATATTGTGCATTTCCTTAAAGTAATGGTATAGTGCAAAAATGCGGTATATAAATTTCACTGTTAAAGGAAAAAGAATATAGTATGTAAATATTGTACATAAAAACTGACGTTCTACTGGAACCACAAAAAAAATTAACAAAACACTGCAAATATTGTTTATTAATATGTCTACTGGTTAACATCTAACTCTGTCGTTTATTATTGGGTGTACAAACTGGTCTTACTAAAGCTTTTTAATGTTTCAATCGAATCGCGAAAAACAACTGATTGTTGGCTAAGTATTGAACAATTCGAACAATTAATAACGGATATATCGGAAATGTCTGATGCTACAAAAATTATTTGAAATAGATAGTATGGTTTAAATAGATCTGTTTTTCTTGTTTAGTATGTTTACGTTTATCGTTTACCAGTTACACAAGATTATAGAATATTCCTTCCGAATGAAGACGACTTCAAAAGCTATTCCCAGAAAATCCAAGATATAGATTTCATTTTTCATGTAAATATGTTTAATGTATGGTATTTTAATCAAAATCGTTTGAGCCATTTTTTTTTTTAGAGAATCAAAATTTCGAAAAATGTTCCACGTAAAGTTTAGTTTGGGTTAGGGGGAATTTCTTGATAATCTTCATGTCACATCATTCGAAGATACTGAACTTAAGTAATACAAAGTTTGGTAATTAAAATTTGAGTTGGTATATGTTAATTCACATCACATAAAGGCACTAGTTTTTACCGTCGATCCGTTCTACGGTAACAACTAGCGCCTATGTGATGTGAATTAACATATACCAACTCAAATTTTAATTATCATATAACATCACAATAAGAAATACTTCTGGTTTATTATGCAAAGTTTGGTGTTTATTTCACTTTTTCCTTTGAGGTATGCTGTTCACGGGTATATACACACAGACAAGGACCTTTTTCTAAAACATTTTTGGGACTCTGGAGGCCTTAAAACATGTATTTCCGGTGAAATCTCGGTATGAAATTTTTGGGTAGAATGCAATACCTTCTTTACCTACTAGGTAGTGGTAGAGAAACTAAAAGTGGGGAGCGCTAAGAGACCACCTCCACGCGGTGTTCTCTGGAGACAACGTTGTGCCAGTTGAGTGTCTCTTTGATAATAATAATAATAATAATAATAATAATAATAATAATAATAATAATAGTAATAGTAATTACAATTTCTTTACCTAGTAATGGTGAAAATTTGGCAACTTCAATTTTCTCCTTGGCAGGTAGCAAGCTAATTAACGAGAAGCCATTTTATACTCAGGTATAAGAAAAGTTGTGCAAGTGTCACTGAAGCCAACTGTCACTGAGTTCAAGTGTCTGATAAAGCTCTTTATATTCAAAGTACAAAAATGGTCAACGCGGCAGCCATGTTGGGCTGAACTCTCGCCTGTCCTTCCATATACGAGTAATGCGGACTGGTTGCACGATTTTAGAAAAACCAAAATAAAACACAAAAATTATACGCAGAGGAACACTAATAAGTTTGTACACAACTACGTGTTTCCAGCACTAAAAACATTACTATACTTAGGTTTGTGTTAACGTTGTTTTCGCATTTTAATGTTGTGAAATAAAAGAATCCTGTGCTGTATGTACGCGACTTACAATGACATTCATGACATTATCCTGTCCACAGTATAAATCGAAGGATAAAATAATAATTTAGAAACGCTTCGGGCATTATGATAACTATTAACAAAATCTTTGTTAATTACAGAAGCGGTATGAAGAAACTACTGCATGACACTTTTGGTATTCGTAAGGAAATCTACCGATGAGTTATCCTCCAATTTAGCCGAATTTCGGATATTTTAAAATAGGTTAAGAAATAATGAAAAATACACGTGTGTTTTTTCTACGGAAAATTGTACTTAATCCAAATGAAATCATCTCACCTTCCAGACGTAAACTGGTGACTTTCTGATCTGTTGGCGGTGAAATTGGTTACGAAAGATTACTACAGATCCCTTTTAGAAATTCTTGTGCAACATTGCAGAGTATTACACAAATTTGTAGAATTGTCAAAACATGGAAAATTAATAATTCTAAGAAATAATGGACTTTCTGTAAAAACAAAACCAATTAGTATTTTAAACAAGCATAAGTGTAAAATGTTGTTTGTATTTTTCATGAAAACTCAATCAGTTGAGTTACATTTGACGGTACTGTGATACTCAACATTTTTGTTTTGTTGTTTAACTATTCTATATCCTGCCATATTGGCGGCCTTTTACTTTGGAACATATAACTTGTATGTCTTAAAATGTTTTTGAGCCGGGTATTGCCACAGTATGTGCTTGAATATATTTATACAAATTATTGAACACAGTTCAGAAAGATGATACTAAGTATAAAATAATTCTTAAAATATGCACAATAATATTGCAAATAAACAGTTTAATAGGTTAGGATCTGAAAGTACGGTTAGGAAAGTAGTTGTATTCTTTTTAGACTGTTGGGGAGCCGAACTTGAAGTAGTATGGTAAAACGTTTCCGGCAGCCTTCGCCCCAAGTTTAAAAATATTAACTTTGTAATTTGACTGTTTCTTTAAATATTATATATTTATGTTTGTCTCGGTTGCGTCAGTATTATTGTTTGAGACATGAATTTCTTTGCAGAGAGTGATGAGGCTAAGATTGTAGAATTACACAGATTATAGTTTTTACTTCAGTCCTTTTATTAATCCTTGACACGATTTAAATAACAGTTCACTGATATAGAGAGCTGTGATATTATTTATTAATTACTTGCACTTTTTAACACGTTAACTATTTTTGTGTCACATTGAATACGTATTAAACTTCTCGAGGACGAGTCTCTCGTCCGGTTAGGAACGCTGTCTGCTAGCAACTAACTTCTGAATTTGTATAATATGCCCTATTTCAGTTTCTGATTGGCTAATCCTACTCCAATAGAATACTTTCATTTAACTTAAGGTTTTTTTCTGGTTGTTGATTGGCTATTTATAAACTGTTTTAAAGTATTATTGTTGCTCCAATAATTACAAGTAGCATTATTAAACGTTCTTATTCATTATTTCCTCAAGGTTACCTTATTGTTACCTCATTGTTAACAACGTTTAACCTATTATTCTCACAGCTCCTACATTATTAAATTACGTAATACATTCACATAACATTATTGAACATGTACATAATAATATAAACATTAATACAATGACTGTTACATGCATTTTATATATTATTATACACATATTGCTTTAAGGCGGGCCGTTATTATATTTTATATATTGTATAATTAGACTGAAATCATTTTAAATGTCAAAAATACTGTCTCACCGTGAAAGCACGCTGAAAGTGTTAATAAACTGCTCTAGTTGGACATATATAGCTTCATGCAGCTTTTGACCATAAATATATAAATACGTTTGAGAAGTAGAATAGAAAATGCAAATTTAGCACCATATATATGTAAGTTAATGGATTCATATATTTCAAGTTGTAACTATGAGTGAAATTGTGAAAATAGTCAAAATAGTCACTGATAAACTGTATCCAGAAACCTGTGCCACCGTTGTTTATACTAATAATCATGAAACAAGCCATAAAATTGGTTGCAATTTCAGTAAAGCACTTGAATAAAACTGATAGAATTTGAAAGGTTGGTATTAGAATCATTCAAAAAAAATAACAACAGGTTATAAGTCATTACTGTTTTTAATACACAGAAACTTGAAATGTTCCATTCCAGAAGCGCGGAATATAGACATTTAATCACTCGTAAAATCCAGTATTAAATAAATAAGGAATAGGTACTTCTTCTCCAGGGGTCCAGTACTTTCTACTGATTTTGGCCAATCGAATCCTTCTTCTCTCCAAGTTTCTGAGTTTCAACGGTAACCTATGTAATTTAATACCACTTTTACCCTCGTAGTGCACCCGAAAGCACAGCAATCTGGCATTTTCACTCATAAATCAGCTTGGACACAGCTGTTTCCTTATGTTTATATAGCGGCAACCAAGATAACGTGCGAATACCAGGTTATCAGCTCTCTGCCAATCATCAAGCTATACTGGCGGCATTCGCAAGATAAATCAATTACTGCACATTGTATATAGAGAACTTCAATGTCTGGCACGCGTATTGGCATAGCCATACAGGTACTAAGAACTGTAGCGGGAATTAATCCAGTTACGGTTAATCAAGAGCTCCATCAAAAATAAATAAATAAATCAATAAATAAATAAGTAAATAAATAATAAATAATAAATAATGCACATTGAGAAAGAAGCAACCAAAATACAAAGTAATAATACTGCAGCAGAACATTTGAAATTTATGTAGTCACATCAAGAGAAGAAGGATACAAAGAAAGTCATAAAAGGTATAAAATGTAATATGTAATACTTGAAATAATTTACATATAGAAAGAAAATCCCAAGATAAGAACGAAAAAGTAATGAACCGTTTGAATAAATGTATAGATAAAATGTAAAATAATTACAGAAACAAGTGAAAGACGCTAGAAACGCAACAAACCAATACTCGTCAAAGACGAAAAATAAACAACAAAAAGCAGACTTTATGAATAACAGATGCGTGAAATCTTGTAGAATAACTTTGTAGAAATGAGAAATAGTGATATTTATATGTCTGAGGTTGAGCGGTGATACCGTGGAGTCATATACGAGACTTTTGTTTTTAAGTAAGTAAATATTTTGCTGCTGCAGCGCTGTAATAACGATTTTGAGCATGCAAGATCGCTTTCTGTATTCATTGAAGACAGCCGCAGCTGTGAGCGATCGTCGCTTTGCGTTTTCCTGTTGTTAGAGAGTTTCTAATTGTTCAAAACAATCAAACGACCCGCCGACTGTGAAGTCAAATCGGTGATTCGTTTTATGAATGCGAGAAATATTACGTCAGCAAACATCATCGCCAATTGTGTGAGGTTTATGAGGAAACAATAATGAATGATGGAATGGTGAGAAAGTGGGTAAGACCGTTTAACGAAAGTCATGAAAATATGCATGAATAGTCGCGCAGTGGCTGCCCGTCTATGATCGCGGATGATAAGCTATGGAAGAAAACATTCATTAGGACAGGCATTTCACCATATCTTGTCTTTGCACTTTTCACAGATTTAAAGGTCAGTCCTCTGCAACATCGTAACAGAACATTAAGATTTTCGGAAATTGTGTTCATGATGGGTGTCCAAATATCTTACTGATGAGCACAAGAACTAACGATATGCCGCTGCACTTGCTTTTCTCTCGCGAAATGTTGGGGAAGGCGATGATTTGGTAACGCAGGTGATGAGACCTGGGTATCTCACATCACTCCTAAATGAAAGCAACAATCCATGGGATGGAAGCATACGACATCCCCCTGAGGAAGAAATGCAAACAGAGTATCCACTCGCAAGACCATTTGGACGGTTTTGCTGGTTGAATTCTTGCTCAGAAATACGACAATCAACAAAGATGTGTATTGTGAGACACTACGAAAGCTTCGTCGTGCAATACAGAACAAAATGCGCGGAATACTTTCGCAAGGAATCCTTGTCCGGCCATATACAGCCACACAAATTCATGCTCTGATCGCATAATTTGATTGGGAACAATTTGACCGCACTCCCCACACCAAACGATTTTCATCTGTTTATTCATTTGAAGAAATTCTTTAGTGGAAAGCATTTCAACGACGATGATGTTGTAAAACAAGAAGTGCAGACATGGCTTTTATCACAGGTGGCATCATTCTTTGACGAAGGCATGCAAAAACTGGTTTCCCGTTACAAGTGCCTGAATAACGGTGGTGACTATGCAGAGAAGTAGTGTAAGGTGTAAAGTAATGAACGATAATAAGTATTTCGAAAATAATATTCTGTTCTTTTTAAAAATATATTATCCGTACTTACTTCAAAAGCACGCCTCGTAGTTATGTGGCAAATCTCCGAGGGGGATATATAGATAGCTCCACGATAACACGTAGAGGAACTATCTCCACAGTGAAAACCTGATCTTCCGCAAGGAAGGATAGGAATTAATAGCTCCCCGCCAATAATGACAAACATATGTATTTTATAAAGCAATTAAATATAAAGAACGCGGCTCATAAATAAATATATAGAACATAAAATCTGCAGCGTAGTAAATAAAATCGTTTTGAAATTCTTTTTTAAAAAGAAAGTAAATATTTTAAATAAATTTGCAAAATCAGCATTATATATTAAATTAAATTTTGAGCGTTGTAAAATTGAACATTTGGAAATAAATTTGTAAAAAGGAGTCTGAAAGCTAAAACAGTCAAATGTTATTAACCCAATAAATAATAATCAATATTGAAATGAACATCATAATTTCAGCATAGCAATTAAAACTCTGAGAGAATTTCCTGGAACGCCACTAAAACGAGAACCACATAAAAAACGTTCCACAAGTCAAAAACTATATTATCGATTTTTTTCGGAGGGGGACTTCCAGTTTAACCGGAAGTAACTTTATTTAGATAAGCTTATTAAAACTTTTAAAAAGGTAACCACAATAGATACCTCTGTGCAAGTTTATTGCTGCTAAGTCAAGAAAATAGGAAATTGTTCCAATAATAAAATAATGAAATGCTCCTTTCTTAACAAAAACAAAATGATGCTACCTAAACTTCTAAATTATGTGTTTAAACCGTAGGCAGCATCCGCTTGACAATGTGCCAATAGATCATAGAAACTATTTTATGACTGATTTAGCTAGGCTTTAGAAATGTCTTGCACACTTCCATTAGTCGATGCTCCAGATCTTCAAGGTGATAGGTCCGTTTTCGACATACTATTGACTTCAAATTACCTCATAAAATGAAGTCCAAAGGTGACAAATCTGGAAATTTTGCTGTCTACTCTATGTGATCTCCTACCAATTCATCTTCTGGAAAAACTTGATCTTAGTGCTGACGAATATTCTATCCATAGCGAGCTGAAGCTCCATCTTGTTGAACATAGATATGGTTGACAGGATGCCACAAGTTTATGATGATTCAAGAAGGTTTCTCGAAGGTTTGCATAGAGTCTGGTGTGTAAGTGTGCTTGTGTGTGGGTTCGTGCGCGTGTCAATTAACAAGAGTTTTCAGAATTACCGCTGATCAAAATCCTGAGTACATGTACCAAATCATATAGGTATGTGACAATTTACATTCAGCACACCTTATGACAGCAAAGCTTATGATGACCGATACTACTTGATATCCAAGTAAATCAAGTATCCATTAACGGCTTAATGTTTCTCTAAAGAACCAATAATGTAACCAACAACAGACACCAAACATTAAGCTTCTGTGGATATTTGGTGTGATTCTCCAACATCCATTTTGGATTTATATCTGACCACTATTGTAAGTTGTGTCTGTTGACGAAGACCGGAAAATGGCTTCATTTAAGAATACAATTTCTCTAAGACAAACTGGATAGTTGGTAATGCACTCAATTATTAATTCACAAAAATCCATTCTTCTATTGTAATAGTTCTTCTCTTAAGTCCATGCAGAATTTGAATTTTGTTGCTTGAAAATTTTAAAGATTTTCATCACAGAACTTTCGTTAATATTGGGCTATAACGTCAAATTTGTAGATAGATCTTTATTTTATCCTGTAGAGCTAGTAAGACATAAGACAAGTCATAAAATTACAACCTAAAATTAGATTCATGGAAATAAAAAGGGCACACTTTAATTAAAATTTTCTTAAGATTACTTTTAAACTACTTAATATTAGTTGTATATTTAAAATTAACAGGCAAGGAATTAAACAATTTCAAACAATAGACCATAGGATATCTATTCAATTTTGTCGAGTGATACACTGGAATGTTAAAATTATGTCTTATACGTGTATCATGTGTATGAAAATCGACATTTCTAAGAAACTAATCTGTTAATAAATATCAACTCCATTAATTTAAAAATATATAATCCGTACACAGTCAATATATTAAAACTAATAAAATAATCCTTACAGGATACCCTACTATCAATGTCAGCAACACATCGTATTTTACACTTTTGGGCAATTAAAACCTGCTGCATCATGGATCCAAACCCCCAAAAACAAGCACCATATGCCAACCGAGATTCAACGGGTGCAAAATAAAACAAGAGTACAGCCTTAACATTAAGACAGGATCTCAAAACCCGTAATTGGTAACAACCAACATTTAATTAATTCAATACAATGGGTTGTCAAGATAGATTTTCATCAAAAATAATTCCTAAGAATTTAGTATGCTGAAGACAGCGCAGATTCTGACCAAATATATTAATACTTAATTGTTCAAGATTCCTTTTTTGATACATATGAAAATGAATATAACCAGTTTTATTAACATTCAGATAAAGTAGGTATATTAATATTAAACCAGGTTTTGAGATCCCTAAGAGATCCTACCATCACAGTGGTATCATCATAATAGATAGTTAAGAAATAATCTTTCAGTTGACCAGATAAATCATTCCAAACAGCAGAAACAACACAGGACCAAGAATGGAACCCTGAGGAACGCGAATATCAACATCAACAATATTAGAATTAAAACATTTCTAAACGAATCAGCTGTGTGGTTAATCTGAACATATTGAGTTATGTTTTTCAAATAAGAAATAAACCAGGTTAAAACTACACCACGTACACCATAATATTCCAATTTAGCAAGCAGGAAATCATGATTAACGCAATCGAACGCTCTACTAAGATCACAAAAAATTCCAACAGGGCATTCACTAGAATCAAAAGACAGCAAAATTTCTCTGAATACAGACTAATAGCAGTAGTAGTATATTTACCTGAAATAAAGCCATGTTGGTCAGGATCCAGGATATTGTATTTATTAAGAAAATTGAGCAGTCTGTCAAGCATACAATATTCAAAATTTTTTGAAATGCTGTTACAGACAGCAATTGGTCTATAATTTTCAATATTAGTTTTATCAGATTTTTTAATCACAGGTATGACCTTATTCAGTTTCAAGTCACTAGGAAATATGCCAAACGTAAGAGGTTTTATAATGCATTCGCAATAATTACGAATTAATTTCAGAGGAAGATCATTAGGACCACACGAAGATTTATTTTTCACCTTTTGAAAATTATATCGGCAATTTCAGCTTCAGAAAATTCCTATACAAACATAGAATTGCAATTACGCTTGAGACCACTCAAATTAAATTTACTACTCATATCCAAATTAAGCACAACTTTTAGAGGAGCGTTTTTGAAAAATGCATTAAATGAATCAGCGAAGTATTGCGGATCATCAATAACTTTGTCGCCATAAACTAATGTAATATTACCATTACTTTATTTTTGTTTCGTTACATTATTAAAAATACTCCAAATGTGTCTACAATTATTGGAAGCATCACTGAAATGACTTTCATAAAATCGCTTTTTGGTATTTTTGACAAACTTTTTATGTGCATTTCGAACCTGTTTATAAATACCTTCAAACTGTGGTGATTTTAGTTAAGTGAAACAATTGCCCGACGTATGCACTAGAAGCATTAACTTCATTATTAACCCATGATTTAGAACGATAATTAGCTCTACATTTCGTTAAAGCAAAACACATAACAAAATAGTATAAAAAGGTGCGATAAAAATCACAAAAACATATTACACAATTTAGAAGAATTAAATACACCATGCCATTCTTCAGAGACAGAAAGCATAAAAAACGATCACAATTGGATAAATTAAAATTTCTTATAGTATATACACAAATACTATCTATTATTATTAAAATTAATCTCTAATTCTTAAAAAAACGGTTCGGTGATCATAAATTGTGTTACGAATAACGCAACAAGTGCCAGAAACGTAAGAATTAGTAAAACTTTTATCAATGGTACTTACACGAGTACTATATACACGAGGGACCATTTGACCCTATACTCAAGACCACAGGTAAGTAACAAATTATTGAGATCAGTAAAATCCTTAGAGATGTTATAACACTCAAAATTAAAATCACCACAAATAATTCCATTTAAGCCCTTTGCAAAACAATAATTTAAAATGTTATAAGTATTATAAAAAAAATTAGGATCACCCGCAGGCTTCAATATGCATATCAACACAAGAATTATACAAATCAATACCATGCACATCAAGGTCATTTCTAGCATATATGCTAATTCCACCATGAGCGCGATCCTTGGGAGTATAAGAGCTTAAGACTAAAATTTAAAAAACTACAAGAATAAACAGAGGCATCATCAGTCCAGCTTTCTGTAAAAAATATAAGTCTTAAAATATCATATGAAGACAAATATTCAATTTCCATTTAGTTAATTTTATGATGATTTAAACCTTGTACAATAAGTAGTAGTAAATCCAGATTAAAATCAATCGTTTACAGTCACTCACTTGCGAAGACGAAAAAACTTATTACTACAAGCACCATCAGGCCATATGGCAGGGTCCATATCTTGCTTAAAATTACATTCGTAAATAGAAATCTTGAATGACGAGTAAAGTACAGAGTTTTTGCCAGTCAATTGTTCACATATCACCTCGGGAAAGTGAGATACCAATAAGTTCTTGATGCCGTGAGCCTTGATTTCGGGATGCAATCTATAAACATGCACTCAACTAACTTGGGCATGGATTTAATTTGACTCTCCTTGTTTCCTATTATTCTGTTTTTTTCCTATTAATAACACGCCAACCGTCATTTGGTTGTCTGGATACTGAAACACTGAATAAGCAGTTGCTTAACCACGCACTATAACTTTTTAGGCCAACCACATCACCCAAGCTTCAAATAGTAGTACTGTTTGTTTCGGATCTACCAGAATTAACGACAGTCTTTGAACTCACTGCAACATTTTTATCAGCCTTATTTGCCCTTGTATTAAAACTAGACTCACTTAAGGTTTTACTGTCACTTGCAGAATCAATTAATACACTGTCAGATATAAAGTTACCGGGATTCTCACAAACATTTCCATCGGATTTATGTTGGAACAACATTTTTTTGTCCTTAAGAAGCACGATTTTCTCACGTAGTTCATTAATTGTAATAGGAAGGTTTCGATTTTGTTCCCCGCGGAGGACATTCAATGAAATACTCGTATTCTCATCAGTTGCGCTTTCCGGTTACCTAATCTTAATATGTTCTTCATGTTTCTATTGTAATTGAAACTTCCTTACGACTATTGTCACCGTTAAATGTGGAATTGGTTGCGATCCATTGCATACCATTAAATGAATTCACAACATCTCAAACAAAATATTGCTGCCTGTCTCCATTAATAATCTTAATTAAAATTTCTCAACATAAAATGAACTTATTAATAACTATGGATAAATAAATGACAGTCAACAATGAATTTTAAAGCTCTAATGTGCATTATTCTAAAGTATAAGAATATATTGGACATTCCCTTTAAAATCAGAGGATTGGAGTTACTCCCACTTTAACCGGAAGTCCATAAATAAGTCGGTGGTATACAATTGTTAGTTTTCATTGTATAGCTTTACCCATATAAAGAATTTCATGCCATTGAGCCAAACCCCTGGAAACTAACTTAGGTGGTGTGAAACTTTTAACTAGCCCTGTTTACTCGAGGTGTAATAGAAAACGACTGTTTCAATTAAAATCGCGCTACATGCGCTTACGAAAATTCCATGCTTTGGACGATCAACCCTTCATTAGAAGAAAGCGTTAGGTAAACGCCCATCCAAGCTGCAATTTCGACCAGAACTTGAAATATGCGTAACGAAATTGATAACAGTCCACAGTTCAAAACTGTCAGTACAACAAGTTGTTGATGCCGTAGGTAGGTGTAAAATCAAATCCCACCAGATGCGAATAGCATTTCCGTCATCATTCCAGAAAATGCTTGATCTTAAATGCTTATTGTAATTTTGAAATAAAATAGTGCTAGTAAAATAACTAAAAGCCGTTTTTGTTACATATTTACTATACTGCTGTATTGATGAGTTGGGCGTTGAATTAGTTATGTGGTAGAGCTTTGCTACTTTGGGAGTGATGAGATTACCCTCATGAGCAATGATCAAGATATAAATAAATAGGCGTCATAAGAATATCTGCGCTAACTTCTGTCTATCTATTTTGCCATTTTCTAAACACTTGATTTCTTATTTTGAAGAAGTTGGCTTGATTTGTGTATTACTATTTAATTACTTCGCAATATTCGTTAAATGCATATGCTTCACAATTAAATTATGTGGATTCCTTTTTTACAATAAATCGCCGACATTCTTGTTAGCAATACAAATATTTGCCAATCACTTTAGGCTGTATAAATATGATGTGGACTTTTATGTTCGCGCAAAGGTTTTGTCGGGTTAGCAATAACAATCTTACCCGTTCTACATTCACAACTCAACTGAATTTACGGGATCTTTAGCAAGCAACGACACATTCTTGACTTATTGGTCTCTAGGTAAATTCACTCATAAAAAATATTTTATATTTCCCTATTGATTTGCAAGCATAAAAATTATCTGTATATCAATTACTCTAATTACTAATACATGTATTGTCCCGATTATTCCACTATCTCTGGTTTGAGCGCTGCCTGCACTGGCAGAATATGAGTAGCCTTTCCTCCCTTTCCCTTTTCTTTTTTCGTTCTATAGGTAGTAGCAGGTCGCTTTATGGACTTGCTTGTTACTCCCCATTTCCAACGAAGACGTAACTTTAACATAACGCAACATTGCAGGCGAGGTAGTACCATTCACAATGCAGCGGAAGAACTTGGTACGAATTTCTAGATTCGTAAATTGCATGTGGAAATCCTCGGAGTGTATCTCAAATTTCAAATTTATTGAACAACATAACCAGTTATATTCCATAAGAAAATTAATCCACTTTTTATAAATAAGTAATTAACAAAGAGGTGTTAACCAAGCAAACAACAGAGCAACATCTGACATCATTTTAAATGGCCTCGCACCACCATGTGGTGAAGCATCGCATCGCAATCGTGCGATATTGAGAAGCTGAAGGAGCATGAGGGAAAAAATGCGGAATTGTCCTCCTATATAACCAACGTAAATATAATTTTTGGAATGTATAATCTCTTGTGTTACATGAGTATGTAAGTTCTCGAATTAAGTAACATAGGCGAGTCTGCGCTTGCTTTTCATTGTGAATGGGGCTTTGATGTGTGACTTGATAATGCGGCGCCCGGCTAAACATCTTTAACATTATGGGTAACTGTAACTAAGCAATACCAGTTTCATCCCAATTTGTGTAATTAAAAACTTTAGGTTTGGCATTATGTCGTTTCTCTTTGAAAGCATCTCACGCATGCAATAATTCAAACCGATAGCATGATGATGCTATTGATTACGTCCTGGCGAAGTCCTAAGTGAAATTTCAAAACTCTTGGCGTATAACGTATCCACTGTGTATGTTAAAATTAGTTTTCTTGAAACAATAAAAAGTACTCTAATAAAGCTGTAATGGTCTAAGTATCGTGTAAACTACGCAAGTAAGGAAAGAGAATAGAAATGATATTGATGTGATGGCATAGAAATTTTAAGCATTAAAGCCAGTTGGAAGGAAATAAAGTTTAACTGTTACAACGACATAGCTAGAGATACCCTGGTAACCAACAACCCCATATGTCGTACAGTTCTTATCTGCCTATCAGTGACCCTTCCCCGCTGTTATCCGCGTTCTGTGTAGTGGCAATAATTTGGGCGTTGATAACTTGAAGCCATCTGCTTAAGAACTCCTTTGCATGCTGATGTGATTACTGAAATTGCTTCTGTCACCGCATCTGATCCCGATATACAGTGATTTACTTTCACACTGCAGCGACCGCATGCCGGATCGCGCGCCGGTTGCTACTGCTACAGCATAAGATATGTTGAAAATGTTGTTCTCTATCCACATATTTCTAACATCTTCTCGGAAACTTTTTATTCACCTTGAAGGTTCAATATTTGAAAATAAGCTAATTTCTGTTTGATGTTTTCTTAGTTCTTACAATGTACTAGGATTTTTGCATAAACTTTATTTTTTAAATCCCATAGAATTAAATCAGAAAATTTTGAAGACTATAATCTTTCATTTATTACCCTGTCTTAAAATGTTTGCTTAATTAAACTAAATGACTCATCAGCTGTATGCGCAATAGCGAACGTCTTGTTGGAAATATCCAGACTGACATTCAACGTCTGTCAGCTGCTGAAAAACTGGTTTAAATCCTTCCTGTACTTCTCTGCATTTATTGTTTGTTTAGGAAATATAGCTTCTGTTATTCTGTATGCATTTACTGCACACCACACACCAATTTTCTCGTCAGGCAACGAAATATCGGGTGTCTCTATGATTCAATGTCTGTTGTTTTATGACATAACCATAGGTGGAACCATGCTTCTTAGAAGAAGAGTATTAAACGTGGTTCAATGATTCTATCATTGACATTTGGTAAAATCCAGTTAAAGAAGTTTATCCCACTCATGGTAACTTTAAAAATAAAGTGTATGCATGCATTGCATACATGTATGCATTCCCCATACATTGGAACAACTAAAAGAAAATATCAGACGAGAAATTCGTTGATCTTCGCGTATTGAAATCCGGAGTGTAAATAAACTTTTTTGAGAACATGCACAGAAATTTGTAGACAGAAGAGGGCAAAGATTCCAGCATCTCTTTTGATAAAGTAATTATTTATTGTCGTTGTAATTATAACTGTAACCATAAGAATATGAGGCGGTTTCGTGGATATTATAACTGTTTCAGCGGGAGTCCGAGTTATAGCGACTGACGCGCAAGCCTCCTTGCGGTGGCCGCAGTGTGAAGGAAAAGCACTGTAAGTTAAGAAATATAATAAGATGTATGCTAACCAGCTTTTGACTATCATGATTCCTGTGTTATCAGGTACGTTGTTTACAATGCAAACATGTGCGTGTGTTTGAGTAAAGCCCTGGAATTATCCGTTGCCAATTTACATGGAATTAAACATAGCAATAAACATTTTAATGTCTTTGGGTAAAAACGTAATGTAATATAATTATTATGGATAAAAATAAGCTTATTTTTAAGCCAAAATTAATTAAAATATAAGAATTATGAAATATGACTGCATTCACCTCCTTTCATGAATATATGAAATACATGAACATTTCTATGGACGTATTTATAACCGATTCATGCACAAACTACTTTAATATGACAAAGCACAAAAGGTTTTTAAAATCGGTGGTTTTGTTGGTATTTGGCTCTAATTGCTTCTCACCTTCATATGAAACATGGATTACGAGCATTGTAATTGTCCAAAATAAAGCAACTGACTTAAGATTTAAGGCAATTCTTACCTCCCAAGACACTATACAACTGCATGAATATAACAAGACAATCGTGCGACCTAACACAAAAGCAACTGTATATCGTATATCCATCAACAAGGAGAAAACTTCAAAACTACATTACAGTGAGACTGTGTTCTTACAAACGAAAGAAACACCATCGCCTACGTTAAGCTAACTGTAACAAATATTTTAGGGATACTAAAGAACGATTATAACTAATATGATTTTCCGGGCTGTTATGCCGTGGTCTGCTGAAGAAAGATTTCCCAGACGTTTCGTCCACAACTGCGGTGGACATCTTCAGTGGCGCGGACGAAGTCTTCTCGGTGAAAGTATCGCAGCGTCTGATGCGTTGGCCGTTAGTGCCGCTCTCTTTATAGTGTGGACACTCTCTGCTGATTGGCCCGCTGGTATGAGGGGGCTGGCGCCGGCTGTGTTGTTGCTCTCTTCTGATTGGCTCGCAGTGTTTTTCGGTTTTGTATGACCTTTCTTGTTTTTGATGACTAGATGCCAGTTACTGTTGAGTTTCAAAGCTTCTTCTTTCCTATTGAAATTATTGGGATGTTTATAAATCTCTATTGCTTCGCGTTGTAGCCGTGTATGGTAATGCTTTATGGAGGAAAGAATGTTGGTGTCCTGAAATCTAATAATGTGTTCGCCCTCGGCTTCAATGGCATGTTCGGCGACTGCCGATTTTTCTGTATGGCCCAGGCGGCAGTTTCTTTTGTGTTCGCTCAGTCTGGTGTTAGCGCTCCGCTGTGTGGTACCAATGTACACTGAACCACACGAACAAGGAATACGGTAAACACCGGCCGATGACAGGGGGTCTCGGGGGTCTTTGGAAGAGCGCAGTAGGCTGTTTAATTGTCTTGTAGGTTTGAATACTGTTTTGACGTTATGACGTTGAAGTATATGTTCAATACGGTCAGTGACATTTCTGAAATATAACAGAAAGACGATGGACTTGCTTTTGGGTTGGTCCTGAGTAGCCGGTCGGGGCTTGGCCGGACGGCAGGCTCTTCTCACCTCTTGGACTGAATAACCATTTGATTGTAGAGCTGTTTCTAGGTGTCGGATTTCTTGTGGAAGTAAGTGTGGTTCACAAATACGGGAAGCACGGTTTGCGAGTGTCTTAATCATAGCACGTTTTTGTCTAGGATGGTGGTTGGAGTTCTTGTTAAGGTAACGGTCTGTGTGTGTGGGTTTGCGGTAGACAGTATGACCCAGCGTGCCGTCAGCCTTCCTGCTAACGAGTACATCTAGAAAGGCTAGTTGGCCATCCTTTTCTTGTTCCATTGTGAACTGTATACGCTGATTGATGCTATTTAGATGTAACAAAAAATCTTGAAGAGCTTGTTCACCATGGGGCTCAAAACAGTATTCAAACCTACAAGACAATTAAACAGCCTACTGCGCTCTTCCAAAGACCCCCGAGACCCCCTGTCATCGGCCGGTGTTTACCGTATTCCTTGTTCGTGTGGTTCAGTGTACATTGGTACCACACAGCGGAGCGCTAACACCAGACTGAGCGAACACAAAAGAAACTGCCGCCTGGGCCATACAGAAAAATCGGCAGTCGCCGAACATGCCATTGAAGCCGAGGGCGAACACATTATTAGATTTCAGGACACCAACATTCTTTCCTCCATAAAGCATTACCATACCCGGCTACAACGCGAAGCAATAGAGATTTATAAACATCCCAATAATTTCAATAGGAAAGAAGAAGCTTTGAAACTCAACAGTAACTGGCATCTAGTCATCAAAAACAAGAAAGGTCATACAAAACCGAAAAAACACTGCGAGCCAATCAGAAGAGAGCAACAACACAGCCGGCGCCAGCCCCCTCATACCAGCGGGCCAATCAGCAGAGAGTGTCCACACTATAAAGAGAGCGGCACTAACGGCCAACGCATCAGACGCTGCGATACTTTCACCGAGAAGACTTCGTCCGCGCCACTGAAGATGTCCACCGCAGTTGTGGACGAAACGTCTGGGAAATCTTTCTTCAGCAGACCACGGCATAACAGCCCGGAAAATCATATTAGTTATAATTGTGACACCGGCCGTGAAAACCTACGTTCTTACATACTAAAGAACGGTTACTTAATGAATGGCGATTCAAAAAATATAATAATTTTTTCTAGTTGTAAAACTGGAGAGATTTTGAATGTAGCAAGTAATTTTGTGTTCGTTATTTTACGGCGCCGTTAGTTGCTGCCATATTAGCCCATTAATACTAGAAATTAAATCAGTGATAATTAAAATATATTATAGATAAGAAAAATTAATGATGTGACGAATATAATTAAGCGAGTTTGACAAATTCTACATCTGATCAAATTTTTAGCTCAACAGATAATTAGAAATCATTCAAATACGTACTAATCTCATTTTGTTTGAGTAAAGGAAACTCATGCAACACCTTTTTCAGATAAAATGTTTGGTTTTATATTTATTCTGTTTAAATTTGGAAGCAAACTCCTTTTTGTCATACGCTTCAGGTGTTTAATTTTTAAATGAGTTACTTTTAGAGAAAGTTTTAGAGGTAAGTAATAAGAAGTATACAAAATAATGTTTCTGAAATAAACTTCAAAACAGCAAGGACCATGTTGACGAGGGTAAGAAACAGATCTGGATTACTGATTTGAACAAAATTTGAATCTCTTGAAGATCGCAGCACATTGCAACACTTCCCGCAGCTATTTTCATTGTTTTGTACAATGGGTCAGTATGAAATTTGACATTCCTTGCCTCTAGTGCGTGTTTCCTTGGGTATAGGATTACGTTCCCTAAATTCTTAACTTAAGTACTTTCAATTGCAATATCAATAAATTGTAACCTTCTACCTCACTCAGAAATGAAATCAAAACGAAAATAATGAACTGACGGGCACTGATTTCAAATCTGAAGTCCATTTCTCTCTATTAACTAATATAAACAAATTCGAGTTAGTTTAGTGCTAATATTTAGGAAGAATTGTTTTTATGATAATAGTGCTGACAGCTCCGATGGTTTAAATAATGAAAAATAAAGTTCTAGAGCAGACAGGCTGAACTCAATACACTGTGATGTCAGCTCGATGCCCGCGCATCGGAAGCGGGCAGAAGGGAAGATCAACACAGTGAAAAGAAAGGCAATGGAGGCACAATTTGCAATATCAGAAGGTTTGAACTTTTTTTGACAGCACTGACTGTATATACAAAGAGAAAAAGAATAATATTTACCTAGTATTACATTTAACTGCGTGCTTAATGGAGCAAATTAACATTCCATTTCTTACCTCATCTGCCACTTATATACTGGTATTACATTTAATATTTACAGTTGTATTCATTCCTGATTATGACATGGAACTTTTTGTGCCCTTTTTTCCCTAATTATCGTTGCAACATTTGGAATAATTGTTTTTGCTGAACAAAGCGAAGACAACATTTCATTGTTGTCAGATAGTTTGCTTCTGTGACCAGGTATACAGTGTTTCAATAATGAAAAAAATCTGATGTGTTACATTCACGTCACTTTCTCTACTCTCTACCGTGTATTAGTGGGTATACAAATTAATCTTACGAAAGTTAATTTTTTATGTAATTTTTAACCGAGATAAACCTCAGCAGAAATAGCTATGTTACACATTTTATGATAGTACAAAGGGAATAGCGATAGTCACGTGTTTAAGAGCTGGACGCTATATGCCGGTCTTAAAATTCCATACTCTTTCCATGACATCTCGAGAAACTGAAAATTGACAGGACTTGAAAACAATGTAAAAGTATTGAACAAATAGAGTTATTAATAACGGATATTTGGAAATCGCTGATGTCACAAAAACGTTACTGAAATAAGTTGTGTGTTTTAAAGAGAGCTACATTTTTTGTGTAGTAGGTTTTCGTCTATCACTTAACGTTTACCAGGAATACAAGGTTATACAGTTATACAAGACTTCACAGGCTATTATCAGAAAATTGAAAATAGAATAATAAAAAACTAATGTTTATTTGTCATGTAAATATCTCAATATATGGTATTTTAATCAAAATCGTCAGAGCCATTTTTTTAAAGATCAAGAATTTCGAAAAGCGATCCATCTAAACGGTAGTTTGGGATGCGATATTTGTCTTAAAACCTTCGTGTCGCTGATGCTGAACCTAAACTCCAAGTTTGGTATTTATTCGACTTTTCGTTTTTGAGTTATACTGTTCATCACACGGGGCTTTTTCTAAAAATCTTCTTTTTTTTATTCAGGAGCCTAAAAACATGTTTTTCCGGTGAAATCTCGTGGTAGAGAAAGTAAAAAAAAACTTCTCACACAGTAATAGATCCAAACTTGCTGAATACATGAGCAGTGTGGCTGTGTAGTCGTTGAAATTTGAACTAAAGAAATTATAGGTAAAATTCAGCCAGACTTGTTTTGTGAAGAAAGGACTCCTTCATTTCCCGATCATGAGCCGATTGACTGGTGTTATGGTCGGTATCATTTTCAGATTCATGGTGTCTTTGAGCACCATGGTGTCTTTCTCTATCATCATATAACGTTCCACTACACTATACACCATTGTATTCACTGCTACGAGTAGCGTGTGTCCTAAGTTGTACTTTTTAATTGTTCGAATAACACTTCCGCACACTAAATTCGCTGCACCATCTTATGCCTATAACCAGATACCGTTCTTCCCAAACAGAGAGAAAAGCATATGGTATGATGGGCGTGGGTTAGTTGAGGTAACCACACTTTAAGAAGTTGCCATTTCTACAATCCTTAAGGCGACACTGCACACTAGGCTGCTGCTGCATTCAACAAACAACTGACACGACGCCCGCTTGCTATCACGGAATATGCTTGGCCGCTGTTTTTCCGTGAGTTGACGTTGCCTGTTCTGGAGTATTAACCAGTTCAGTCGTATGTTATGTTCTGACAACAAAAACGAAGTTTCACACCATACAGAACCAGATAGGTGAACACGTTTAAAGGCGCAGATTTCTCAACCAACTTCAGAAGTAGCTAACCTGAGATTCAGATCCAAATCTCATTTTAGATCTCATCAAACGTAACTTTGCTTGCAATCTAGAGAAACTCATAAACTATGTTGTTGCCATCGCAAGTTTGGAGAAAGGGCAAATATATCTTTCCAACCTTTCAACTACAAATCAGATACTAAATTGCAGAAAATGTCGGGAACTAACACACTAGTATTAACACGCAACCTCGTAGCTTGTTCATTTACGACAAAGTGCAACATGAAGTTTCTAGTAGATTCTGGAGCTGATGCTTCAGTTATTCCGCCGACAAAAATATAAAAAGTCCAATCCATTATGTTGAAAGGTATTTTCTGCGAATGGGATAAGCATTACAACTTATGGCAAAAGATAATGAAACCAAATCTTGGTATTCGCAGTCATCTTTTGGCCATTTATTATTGCTGACGCTCGAAATACATTATTGGAGCAGACTTTGTTAGCTGAATTTGGTTTGCTACTAGACATTCAACACACGTCTTTTGGACAACGCGACTAAGTTGTCATCCAGGTTCCGCATGTTGCCAAATATCACAATTCTCTTAATTGATGGAAATGACAATTTTTACAAACATTTCCTAATCTTCTTAAAGAAAATCCAGGTTAAAACAGCCCAGACATTGCTTTTTTCATACTATCGAAACCATCAGATATCCATGGCTAGTCCATTAGCTTCTGATAAATTGGCACAAGCAAAAATGGAGTCCAGAAAATGTTCAACACGGATATATGCAGAGCACCGAAAAATTGTTGGTCAGTCCATATCATTTGGAAATAAAGAAGGACGGCTTTTAGAGTCTCTGTGGTGATTAACGTGCACTCAATAGCATAGCAATTTCGAACAAGCATTCCATTCCATCATCCAGCAGATGTGCTTGGGGGTCATTTAAGATATCCTCCATTAATTCTACCTCGCTCAACCCTTAATTGATATTTCAATTTTATTTTAGACTTATACATTGTCTTCAAGAAGTTCGCATTATTTTAAGCTTTATATAAAAGGGTGGTAACATTATTTTATTTCCATTAACAAGTGGAAGATTTTTAAAACCTTTTTACTTTCCCTACTGCTTACCTATAATTAAATAGGGAAATAATTACATTCCAACACAAAATTCGATATAGTAATTTCACAAAAATATACGTATTGAGACATCCTGATGCACAAACGAAGACCATTTTTCTTAAAAGTTTGGTATGTTCATGTATCTGTGAACAGCATAACTAAAAATTATTAGTCGGTTAAATACAAAACTTGATTTTTAAGTTCAGAATCCTCGAGGAATGTTACATGAAGATTTTAAAGAAAATCCCCAAAACCATACTGCCCTTTACATGGAAAAATGTTCGTTATTTCTTATTTTCTCAAAAAAGCATCTAGATTAAAATATTGAATACTGCGTTTAATAAAATTATTAAAAAACAATATGGCATTAAAATTTTAATGTTTTAATATGTATTAAAATATGTGTAAAATATTTGCACGACAAAAGAGCTGGATATCCTTCATTTTATGGGAATAGACTGTAAAGTACTGTTCATTCCGAACAAGACGTTAACTCGTAAGAAATAGACAATATCACACTATAAAAAGTTTAGTGCCGCGGATAAGACCAATGTAGTCAGAGGAGAGGTATAAATTAAACTAAAAGAATTAGATATCCTTAAAGCGCACAGTTTATGTCAAATGATTTCCTTTTTGGGACTAGTTATTCTTTGTTATTGGTTTGAATTTTCAAACACTTGAGTTCTATGCTCTTGTGCATGATCGCTAGAAAAAGCGAATAACAATTTATCGCTTGAACCAATTTGATGTGTTACATTCTCATTATCTCTCCACCCACTATCGTTTATTTTTATATAGTTTCTCCAGACTATTCATACGAAAGCTTGCTTTCTATGAGAATCGAGAATCTCCAGAAATAATTTAACTACACATTTCGTTGGATATACAAGGGAGGATAAAGGAAACCCAATAATTCAAGTTTTTAAAATAGTCCTTTCATGGCATTGCTAAAAACAAATGAAAGCAACAGCTCTTTAAAAGTGACAAAGTATTCAAAAATGCAAACAAATTTCCCCAGATCTCAGAAATGACTGATGTTACAAAATATTATTTGAAATAAATTTTGTATTTTAATGAAATATGCATTTTTTGTTTAGTATGCTTATCTCTTATGGTTTACAGAGTTGTACAAAATTCCTTTTAAATGAAGAGAACTTCACAGAAAGTTTAAGATATGCATTTTGTTTGTCACACACATCATAAATACATGATACTGTAATCAAAACCCTTAGAGCCCTTTTTTAGAAAATCAAAATATGGAAGGAAAATATGGAAACTTTTACCATGTAAAGGAGTGAGGAGATTTTCTTGAAAATACTTTAGTCACATCATTGGAAGATTCTAATTAAATACAAAGTTTTGTTCTTGAGTTATGTTGTTCATAGGCATTTGGACCTTTTCCCAAAAATTCTGTTGTTTTTTTATTCAAGGAGCCTCAAAACATTATTTCCAGTGAAATAATGATATCCAAATTTTGGATGGAATGGACTACTTCCTTTAGAAGAAGATTGTGAATGTGTCGTCTTTATTCTAAATGAATTTTTATAAGTTGTCACCTCTAAGAATAGACAAACCCTTAGTACACAAAATATGTAGATCACGTTAAATCACACAATTTATATCACATAAATTTTTGGTGGCGTTAACCACCATTATTAATGTGGTTTGAAGGTTTATTATTATAGATTTGAATTGTCAAATGCTTTACACCTTATCAGCTGCAAAATCGTTATTTCTTTTTTTTACTCGTAATAAGCAAAGAGAACAGAATTTCAAAGTCATCACATAGTGATCGTTCTTAAATGATTTGACTATCGCTTAAGCCTACTCCATACCTTATTCCCCTTGTACCTACAAGGAAATGTATAATATAACAATTTCTGCAAATGTTTATCTCCATTAACATTATATACAAGAATACGCTTTCGTAAGAATAATTTATTGTCTAGAATGAGTACAGAAAGTAATGTGAATGTAACACATATTTTTATACTTTGTTTCTGTAGCGTAATGATAACACCATCTTATAAATTGGAATAACCAGCTTAAATGCTCTGGAGAAACACATGGGAGTTCACAGCTTCAGCAAAGCGATTAAGCGCCGAGTGATAGCTCAGCTGTCGTAATGGTAATATAGGCTAAACTTATAGCATGTAATCTTTCATTACACCTTCCTGTTTAGTATAACGATTTGTTGGAAGTACTCTCCCCCTTCGTTGCGGTATTGTCTTTCTTACGAGCGTACTAACATTTTCAGACACTCATTTTAAGTTGTCTTTCAGCAACTATTCTGATTTAAAACAATAACACTAACATCTCTATCCAGCAGCGTATTTCTTCTGTGTATATTTCACTAGTCAAATTCTAGAGACCTTTTCGTCCATGTTGCGTTAACGATGATAAATATTTGACTAGAAACAGTTTCAAATTGACTATTATAAACTTAAGTTGCTTGTAGCATACGAAAACAATCCTTGAACTTTTTATATCACAATTAGGTTTTCGTTAATAACGAGCTTTTGCGAAGGTAAACAAGAGCAAGAATTATTGTAAATTTTCAAACATGTTATAAAGCACCAAATTAACCTGATAAATAACGAATACTCAAAATAGCTAATATTAAGAAAAACATTATTTAAGGCATTTCATATTTGAATATATTAACATATCAGGACTTTGAGCTTAGGAATTTGTAACTCCTTGACTGCAGTTTTTTTCTGTCCTTTTTTTACTTATTTTCAATAGGAGAAACACACACACACACACTCACACACTCACACACACAGACACACACACACACATTTATACTTCCAGGCTCTGCGGGGGCAGTGAATCATTATAATTAAAGAACATTTCCCCCGCTGCAGTCGGGAATCGAATCCTTTCTCTAGGCCGAGAAGCCAGAACGGTAACCACTTGGCTACAGAAGGAGTCTATATATTTTTGGTGATAAGCTTTGTTTATACCTTATGATTCCTCGCGTATATAAATTTCACTGACAACGCAGATTTCCTACCTTTTTTTTTATAGCAACCTTAGAAGAACATTTTGTTCGTAATGCCAATATGCTTTAATATGAAATCTTAAACTAAATTGTTAGAAGCATTTTGACCAAACAGAAAATAAGGAAAAAGCTTCCATATAAACGTTACATTGTGTACTTCTGTAGAAATTTCGATATACAATTATTGTACATTGTTACTGTACTGGACCTGTCTAATGCAGGTAGTGCGGTAAAGGAACTAAAGATAACGTGGACAATTTTTTCTTGTATAACAGAAATTAAATACCTGTGTAAGGGTATCATGTATTATTTAAGTACTTATTTGTTTTCTCCCTGAAGCAATAATTACACGCTGCCAGTTAGAAACACTACCAATACTTAAATGATCAATACATTTCTAAACAGTTAAATTCAAGTATTGCAGTTTAAACGGAAAAGGTACTACGAAAAACAAATATGTTAACAATACGCATGCGGAACTGCAGTAAAAGTTTTAAGATCCTTTCTGTTTCAATTAAGTAAAGAGTTTGAGATGCTTATGTTGTTTTCAACACAATTTCATACATATTATAATTGTATCAAAAATGTACGACTGTTTCCCACATGTCGTCCTCCGTGGTGTAGTGGTTACCATGCTAGCCTCTAGTTCCGGAGATCGCCGGTTCAAACCCGGCGGAGGAGCGTTGGAGTTTTTTGGGCGTAAAAATCCTTAGCATGGCTTCCTTCGGAAGGGAAGTAAAGCTGGTGCTCCTGTGTCGTAGATTTACGGCACGTAAAAGAACCTCAAGCCTGAAAAAGAGGCCTCTGAGCAAAATTACTGGTCTTTCAGGGCCAATATGGAATGGACGCTAAGGACCACAGCAGTTAAAGAGCGTCCATAAATAAAAATCAATTTAATTTTAACTGTTTCCCACCATACAGAGTGCCTGTTCTGAATAGCAAATAAACAATATACTTACCCGTAACTGTAAAATAAAAAGGGGTGCGTTTTAACTGATCTTCTCTATTTTCCTAGAAACGCTATTTTTACACAATCAGAAACTTGTAGTCATCGGCCCTACGCTCTTTACAACCTAGAGCTTCAACTAGTATTCCAAAAGGAGGAGGAAGGTTAAAAAATGTGTAAGATAGGCATATCTTCTGATGTGAGGCTATCAATTTCAAGATGTGGAATATGAGGTTTCAATTGGTGTTAGGTTTATTGTCATTTATTTGTTAGTAAGCAGACATTAAGTTCTGGATTTTTTATTATATATTATATTATTTATTCATAGCATTGATATTATTTTAATTATATTAAAACACGTAATAATCCACATCCTTATCCATAACTTAAGTAATATGCCCATTAAAATTATTGAACCTGATACAGTTGCTGCGTAGACACAATTATTACAATCGTAACTATAAAGGTTTTATTACTTCATGTATATTTTATTTTTTGTAGAAAAGCTGTTTTTGTGCTAAAGGAGACAGCCATTTTGGGTGTTTGTTAAAGTAAGCTGATCCTCTGAGCAAGAGAATATGCACTGCTGGTTTTCGGAATAGGCAGAGTTTGTGGAAAAATAGGAGAGTAATAATGGCAGTTTGTTTTCTCGACTTGTTTGCACTCTAAGTGCAAGGAATGTTATTTAAAGGGGCTTAATGCATTATTGTGAAGGCAAATTTACATATATTTGTTATTCCAAAAATATTCTGTTGATATTTGTTGTAAAGCCATTACCATGTTGTCATCATTACTCATTAAGAACTTACCTTAGCTGCATTTGTGGGTGTTATTTCAATATCTCATTAAAGACATGGTTATATATTAACATTTCTATTGATACTAGTACCAAAATGTAAATGAATGCAATTTTTTGAGGATATAGATATACTTACACCGTTGACTCCCTTTTTTATACATATTATGTTACTTCTAAGGATTAATTAATTTCTACGACTATTGAGCGTAAGCCATAAGGAAACTACAGTTTAAAGCAATCTAATAAGAGATAAATCCCCAACACATTAAAAGTTCCTAAAATCCCTCTAACCGCAAATGTAGTAGTGTAAGCAGCTATTCCTGTCTTTGAATTTTCCAAACTTGCCCAAGTACTGTTTACTGATATTCTGAGGTCAGGGTAATGATGTTACGTGGATTAATTCGAATAAAGTACGGAAATATATTGCTGCATTATTTTAAAGGTGAAAAACTGCACAAAGGCGAGCGATGGAAAAATATCGAATATCGTGTTTTATGTTCCTAACGGGATGTGGTGAACTGGAGCTAGCATACAAGAGAGTGAGAGAGCAGGACTAAGCAATAACTTACTGGCAAACGTAAACTTTGTATGCACTTGAATGCACAGGCAATTTTAAAATTCCACTTGGAATCCTAAGTCAAAATGCGTAAATCATATAAAACGTATGCCATGATTTTCTTGCACAAATACTTATTCATCCACACCCTCTTATCAGTAAAACTGTCAAAATTGTGCGGCAGAAGGTTAATCGTTATACAATAAATACGTCTTACTTTGTAACATTCGAATAACTTTAACCTATTATAACGTAGTAGAAGAGGAGCTCTGTATTCATATAATCAGTAAATAATTTTTAAAACAGATCAGAGACAACACAAAATGGATACCGTGGGCACAGATGGTAATGCAGATTACGAAATAACATATTTCAACTTATTGCTTAATAATTTTTCTGCTACATTTGTTGAATGTTACCACATGATTGCTGATGTACGCTGAAAGACAGGCTGTTAGGATTTTCTATGGCCGAAACTTTACATACTCATTTCTAAGGCCTAAAACCTAAGATATAGCGCCATGCCGAACATACTACAGGCCAAAAATGTGACGAACTGAGACTTTTGCGGAAAAAATGCAGCAAATTGCCATCTCAGATTGCAAATATTCTTCACTGCTAAGTAAAACTGCGACAAGTGTTACTAAATTAGATATATTAGGATTTTTTTAAGATTTAAAATAAAATTTCGGTTGCTAGATACTTGCTCACAGCGACATTAGCCCAAATCCAACTTTATACCTGAGTACAAATAGGTTTATTGTTAACTATTTTGCTACCCGACCAAGTTAAAAGTTGAAATTGCTACACTACATTTATGTTATTCATAATTAATAATTAAGAGACACTTATAAGACATAATGTCGTTATCAGGGAACACCTTTGGGGATGGTATGTTTGCATTCTCCATATTTTGTTTCTAATATTTATTTTTGCCATTATAAGTGTATTATAAAATAAACTCTCCAGTAGCAATAGTAATTTTTGTAATACTTTTGCTTTGTTTCACTAAAACTGCCAGGTTTTATGTACAATGTTTACGTGTTGAAATGTTTTTCGTTTTAACAGTGAACTTATATTTACCGCATATCAAAGAAATGTCTAACATATTGATTTTCCCCAAGGTTTTTCACTACTTTTCTTATGTCTTGATGGGATTTTATTACGGATTTTTTCATTTATTCCCCTAGGAATTACGTTTGAGAATGATATTCAGCACCTTCCCTAAAGATGTTTATTAATGTATATACATTTTATTCTATAAGCTCTGAAATTAAGCTTGAGGTATTTTAGACAAGAATAATAGGTTAATTGCTGTTAAGATATGAATGTGATATGCGTATTTACTTTTTCTTAAGTGCTTATAGCAGTAAAAACATTTCAAGAGCTCAAATTGCTTAGCCTTCGATTCTAATCTTCACAGAATGTTGGACCTGTACCATTTACCTGAGCAGTTCAATATAACTTCGTAAGAATGTCGTTCTCTAAACATTGCTCGAAAAGATAATGATAGGAACTTTGGAGACTTTCATATTTTCTAAATCATAACAACGTCCATTAATCATTTTATAATAAACCAGAAGTATTGTTTATTGTGATGTTGTGTAGTATTTAAAATTTGAGTTGGAAAATGTTGATTCACATCACATACGTGCGCTAGTTGTTATCGTAGGAGCGCTTTCGAGAGATGTTCCTCCCAATTACATCACAAGATAGAAGAAAGAAGTATGATGAATGACCAACCGACAACACAGAGGGCAGCAATATCACCAGGTTCCAATTTTTCTCAACAGAGAGCAGAAATAACGTCTAATGAAACATTTATTGGGGTGAGGGGTGAGGGAGATCCAGTTAGTTGGTCTCAGCTGAAGATGGGAGAAACATCTCTCGAAAGCGCTCCTACGATAACAACTAGCGCAGTATGTGATGTGAATCAACATTTTCCAACTCAAATTTTAAATCCATTAATCATGTTTAAACTCACGTGTGCTAATGCAGAACACATATGGATGTAAAGCGTCCACAAACATTAGTTACAGCCACAAATGTTTGCGTATAGTACAGGTATGTTCCTACTAAGAAACGTCCCAGATTAGCTGAATTGTGAAGATCTACTTAAATAGCGTGGTGGAGCTCTTGAATAAAAGATGTGTTGCATTCACATGACTTTATATGCTCGCCTTTCTACAAACTATTTTTACAAAAGCAATACGTTTCTGTTTACTTCTTGATAATATATATAAACATTCAGTAGACACTTATATTTACATTGCCTATTAAATTTTCGTATTAGGTATAAGAAAGTTAGGATAAAGTGGTAGTCAAAGTTTTAAAAAGGTGTTCCATTGTGATGGTTTTGAAATTCCATGCTCTTTGTATAACGGGAAAAAACGAATAGCGACTTACCACTTGAAAAATGTCTTATATTTCCTTTCACATCTTTCTCTACTCACATCGTTTATTTATACATCTTTTACCGTCCGTTTATCTCAAATTTTAGTTTAATATTACTTCATCTTAATCGAGATAAACCTTTGCAGGAATAGCTTCATTAAACATTGTTGTATGTACAAGCGGGATAGAGGAAACCGAATCGAAGGATGTTGAGAAGCGACTGGCCATATGCTGATCTTGAAATTCCATACTCTATCCACAATATCACGAGAAACAACTGAATAGCGACAGCAATTTAAAGTGAGAAAGTATTGAATAATTCAAATCAACAATAACGGATACCCTTGCTAGTTTTGGCGAATTTCATAAAACCCACAGTGAACACAACTTAGCGTAAAAATGAACTTCAGACAACCTACGACCACTGAGTTAGCAAGATTTACTTATATGGCCAGCTTCTGGTGACAACAGAGAAGCGTTTACTTCCTTTGTCCACTTCTATTTAACGCTGAATCTTCAAGTAACACCAAAACTGTTTTCAAAACCGTGTAATTAGGGTTTATCGGAACTGGAATACCGCTTGACAAATGTCACTAAATTGTATCTTCTGGCAAGTATAACAATGACCAAGTGTCAAAAACTCCAAAATTCTCTGGATGCATCAACTTGCTCTAAGACTGTCTTGTGTAATTGGGTGGTCAACGAGAAGACTGCTCTCCTCAGAGGTCCCGGGTTCAACTTCTCGCTGGAAAGTAGTCATTTTTATTTATGTAAAATCATTCCATATCCTACAGAGGATCTGCAATTATAAGGGTGAATGTGAGTGTGTTTCGAAGTTTTAGCGAGCGCGAGCGCGCTCACATTCACACATGCGCGAAATTTGAAGACTTTTTCAATATTTGGAGGTAATATAGTATGTATGAAAGCAAGTAAATTAGTCCGGTGAACGTAGGCTCTAAAATTAATATCTTCGGAGATACGATGAAATATTTGATATCATAGCAAGAGCAACTTGAGCTCTTGAGCAACTGAGTGAGTAAGCTCATTGGCAAGAAAATCTCGAGGAAACAATGCGACGTAATCTCCTTTCTTATTATGTTTGCTTTTGAGATAAGGCTACATAAAGCATCCTTGGAAACAACCTTACCAGCATTAGCAAATACTACCAGTAAGCTATTAGTAAATAATAGTTGAAGGTAGTTTATCTTTACGTTATTAGCACCACGCTTTGGGCGCCAAACTTGAGAGGGTTGTTGCTGTACACTTGGTTTGCACCACGTTTTGCGGGAGATATGTTTCTTGGAGTGTTCGCCCCACGTACGATACAAAGTTTCCGGTAGTCTTCGCCCCAACGTTTAACAAAATCAACTTTGTATTTTAATGTTTATTTAAATATTATACATTTATGTTTGCCTCGGCTGCGTCAGTATTAATTTGCGGAAACACGTATCTCTTAGCAGGGGGTGGTGCGGTTAAAGAATGAAGGCTTACACAAATTATAATTTTTTACTCACTCCCTTTGTTAATCTTTCACACCATTAAATAACACTTCACTGATGTATCCTACAGTAGAGCTGTGAGATTATTTATTAATGGCACTTTTTAACATGTAAACTTTATATTGCTCTAGTCGTAATAAATTGTTATATATCACACTGAATACGCATCGAACTGCTCGGGAACGCTGTCTAGTAGCGTCTGCTTTGGAACGCTGTCTTCTAGCGTCTGGATTCTACCGCCTAAATTTGTACTTTTGCTATATTTCAAGTCTCCGATTCGGTAATCCTACTCCAATAGAATACTTTTATTTAACTTAAGCTTTTTCTAGTTGTTGATTGGCTATTTATTAAAAATGTATTAAATATTACATTATTGTTCCAAGAATTATTAGTAGGATTATTAAACTTTCTAATTTATTGTTATTTCAAGGTTACCTTCTTGTTAGCAACTTTCGGCTTCTATTCTCACAGCTCCTACATTGTTGAATTACTTAATACATTCACAGAACATTATTATACACGCACATAATAATATAAACATAACACAATGACTGTTACATACACTTTGTATATTATTTATAAACATATTGCTTTAAGGCGGACTGTTATTATATATTTTTATTATATTAGACTGATATTGTTTAAGTGATAAAAATACTGCCTCAACTAGTAGCAAGTTTTAACCGTCTATTGCGTATATATTTTTTATCTAAGTTGTATGCCTAGTTGTAATACGCATACTCATGCTGTGTAATTCGGATTTGCATAAACTCAGCATACAAAACTAATAAGAGATAATCACACTTCTTCCCGGAACCAACCTCGAAATTTCGGAAGCAACAAATGTAATCTCAGTTTACATATAAGTTTCCCGTTCAAACTATGCGGAGGCAGTACTTGCAATAATTGACTCCTAATGATGGTGCTGGTTGTCTGCTGCAAGGCTAACTTAGGGGGGAAAGAGGAAAGTTGATATTCAATAGCATCGGAACAGCTGCGCTCCACTCTCTTTCTGCATGGCTACCCACTCTGCTACCGCTCAAGTATCGCTTTAAACGGCCATCTATTTTTGTGATATAGCCTTCTTACTCCTTGCAGTTTAAGTCACAGAAATTTCGTGGTATATTTTTCTATGGATATATTTTAAAAGTTTGCTTGCGAGGACTGGAAAAAAGTTAATTGGCACATGTATGAAACGAGATGGAGATTAGGCAGAACAAAAGACTTCCAACTGTTTCCATCCTGCTCACATGTCGCCGGCATCTATAATCTAGTTAAATTCTCATTAATTGTCACTGTGCTGCCAGTTCGGCAATGCTCCTTACAGCCAAAGCGTTTCCACATGTGCATACGCTGATTAGGAAGAGACATTGGCGCAGCCCCCAACCTTCAACCTCGTGGTGACACTTAAGGGAATGTCGCTGTAGAAATGTTATTCCGCATCCCCTTCAGAACCTTCATCAACTTTGAGACGTGCGAGGCGCATGTTGGAAAGTACAATGAGGGTTATCTGACAAGTGCTTCGCTGAATGAAACCAACTTGCACACATAATACCTTTCCTAAATTTGCGCTTATCCATGTAGCATTGTCTAGACCTACCTTTGTCACCTACAAACAAAATTCTATGAAAGTTCAAAGGAGATTTAAATACAGGCAATTAAAGCCCGCCCACATGCAGACACAGGCTTTCACAAAATAACAAGTAAATAAATAAAACGTATACGAAAGCAGATGGAAAGAGTATAAAGTGATCCTTTTAGGAGATATTCTGTGTACAAAGACAAATTAAGTGTTGTAATATAATGGAATGGAATAATATTATCTCCATGGCGTAGGCCATTTTAGTCTATGGAGGCTTATTTCATAACAGAAATATAATTTTTTCTCAGTTTTCTTGAATTTTAACCCAAATACGAAAAGAAGGCAAATCTTTTGATATATTGTAGTTAATCTAAATTTACTCATTCTTACTTTCTTCTTTAAGTCTCTTTTCTTATCAAAATTTATCAGTTTTGTTGTTAACATGTCATAATTTACGCTGAAGTTACAACATCGCAACAGAGGACGAATAAATAACCATGTTTCTCTCGGCTCTAAAATCTTAGCTTGCTTGGTATCACGCTATCATATCTTAGATATTAACATCGTTACAAATATTATAAATCATTCATTGAATGTTGGAATAAGGATACTTAGTTTTAAACTCATTTACTAAATCTTCAAATATAATCACTTACGTTGTTTTATTTCCATTTCCTTAAATTCTAAAATAAAAATAGGCATTTTACCTCAAACTTTCTCAATGAATGCTTCAATAACCGCCTGCACATTTTTATATCTGACAGTTACAAAGTGCTGTTCTTATTTGGTTTCTACATTAAATGTGTAGTAGGTAGTCTGAGCAAAAAACATTCATTTTGTTTTATTGCTTCATTTAAACTTAAACAAGTACTTTTCGATATTACTTTCATTACATGCCAGGGAATTTTCTGATAATACACGCAATAACTCTCTTGAGAACTTAACATCACTAATAATATTAGTATTCCAGTAATAACTTTGCAGCAGCATCAGAAAAAGTGCGCGTATTCTCCTCTACGGCGGACCATAAATGAAAGCTAGCTGTTGACAAACGTCTCTACATTTCAAAGCGTTTTTCTACACATATATGAGATAGGAAAAACGTTTATACGCCTTTATAGTGTGGACGTCGAAATGTATCTCTGGGTTAAAGGATGCCATCTATACTTCTTCTATACGGCATATTTGGGGTGGTTGGTGAAATTCATATATCACTCATTCGTCGCTCTACATATGTGTATCCAAATGATAGGGTCTGTTTTCTAAGCTTATCGTTAAGGCTAACTAATAACTAAGTGCTGTAATTATAGTTATGAGACCTTATAACGATAATCGGTATAAAATCATAAGGTCTGCTGACTTAAGCTTAGAAAATGGACCTACGTGAGTACCTACGCCGCAATACTGAAATTGCACGAGCAGTTAGTTGTGACGGGGTCGAGTGCCATCATGTTGCAAAATAAATAAATATACCTGTATTATATATATATATATATATATATATATGTGTGTGTGTGTATGTGTGTGTGATATTTCAATACAACAAATTAAAGACTGGTTTCTATAGTACCAAAGGATTCTACATTTTCGCTCTAGATGTGCCAGGTGGCATTTAATAACATTGAATAAGATTACTTCATGCCAATTATTTCATTTGTAATAAAACTTTAAAGCCATGGATTTCATTTATGGAAACTCCGAATTATTATACTTTTAAACTCTGCAGAATCATGCTGAATACAGCACAACACGCTATAGCAAATAATGTGTGATAAAAGCTTTCTGTGTTAATTAATTAGACAATATGAACTTTTATAAACTTACCATAACTAGGTATAATAAACAGTAAATAACCCCCACTTCCAAGGAGTATGAAGTAATGCATCTGTCTAGTAATTAAGTAATCCCAAGTTCTAATCTCATTCCGGCGACTGGTAGGATATGTTTTGCCCCGACTTATCCTGAAAACAACATTTCGGTTATATCTAAACTCTTTGGGTCATGTGCGCATTTGAGAAGACATTATAACCCTTAGAAACCCACAGACTACATCTTACAAATAACGACTTTGTTTTTAAAACCAAAGAATAAACACAATTCATTGATAACGAATATTTTCGTGCTATATTATTAACCGATGCGCATTCCATAAAATTACCATGGAAATAATTGAGTCACTGCATTACCATATTATAGTGAAGATCCTCAAGTTGTACTGTGAACAATGAAACAACTATATCAAAGCTATTATTACTGCTAGTAAAACAAATTTTTGCCCTTAATTAGACAATACTTACAATTAGATTTTTTTAAAATTATAATTAACGTCCAGAATGCCCAATTACACTTTCTCATCTGATATATGCATCTCAGTAAACTTGCTATTTCAAATATTCCGAGAGATGCCATCTTAAAGTCATCTTGCCAAATTTAACCTCCCCATCAGAAACAAAAGCCAAAGATCTGGGTTGGAATCGCGACCGTAGCACTAGGGTTTTCAGGTTTGATTCAAATCCCCAAGCTAAGCCAATTCCCAATTTGAAAGAACAATTCCAATATATGAATTAACTCTGACAGTGGTTAACAATGGAAGCTGGAAACAAGTCTTGCAACATTTTAATTCGTGTTTAAGGTATAATATATTGGGGTACTTAAGATCGCCTTAAAGATTTATAGGGAAAATGGATTAAGATTACAAGGCTTAATATGCACTGGAGATTCTTGTTATGGTAGTTCAGTAGGAGAGTATCGGCACAGGAAATCGAATTTTCGTGCTCCATGATAGGAACTGCCATGAGATTGAAATTTTCAAATATCAGTTAACACACCAAAATAACGTAATATCATCAGACTAATTCATTTCAATAAAGGGGTGTCTATTTCTGTAAATTTGAAAATGTCCTTTCATAATACGCTAATAGTGTTCTGTTGCTCTCAACGTAAATATAAACTCCGTTTAGATTCTGAATTATTTCACTAGTTGCTGAAACATGAAAACTTCACTAGTTTCTGAAAGCTTCTTTGAAGATGTAAATCCACACTGTCTGCTTTTACCAGTTATTTTTAGTATGCAGATTAGGAGAATAAGTTTAAATCTTGCGATGTTTGCTAATTAATTCACTAAAGGAGATTATTTCGAACAGTTAGACAGGTAATGGAACAAAGCGTACCTACATTCTTTGTACATAGCCCTTTCTATTTCTTGGGCAATTTTATTGGAGATTAGGTATATTTGGTGTCAACGCGGTAGCAGGTTTACCTTCCTAATATAAGAAATTACGCGTCAGTACTATTATTTTGATCCATTTCTAATGATAGAATAATTTACTGAAAATTCGCTGTTTTTGACCAACATTGATTGTTAGCTTTTATTATTATATATACCTATTTTTAGTGTTCAACTGTTGTATACTTTCGCTTCTGCCAGTTTTAGACATGTGTTACAGAGCGGTTCTAGTCGCGGCCGCGTACCATTTAATTTAGTGTACTTCACAAAAAAACAATAGTTGTACTTTTCGCGGAATTGTTATGAAATTTATTTGATCAATGTAAATAACCTCTTATTTATAGTTAAATGTGGTGAATATTGCACAATAAATAGCAAATACGCATGTTTTTCTAAAAAAACTAATTCAATTTTGGAAAATTCTGCATATTTTTATTTCGTTGCATAGGAAAACACAAATAGTTTTTATTTGTAGATGTAGGAAGAATCATCTCTTAAATATTTAATTACACAAACATTTATAGGAAACTAACTAAAAAAGACTAACTTTTTAAACAGTATGCACTGTATAGCAGAAATAAATCACAACAATTTTAAGGTTCTGAAGTTTATGTAATGCTCAAGAATGGTGATTTAATGTCAAATTCGTCCAATTATTTTGTAAATACTAATAATAAAACAAAAATGTATAGAGACTGGCGACTTCTGCCAACTATAGTGTTAGGAATAAGTGGATTGTCCGGTGCAATGTGCATCTGAAATGCATAATTGTTATTATTAAGGCAACACAACTAACCTGTAAAAGCTACTAAAGGTATAACTAAAATGTGGAAGTGGGAGAATAGATGGTGGAGAAAATTAAGACACAACGCCGCATTAAAGTCTACGGCAAATAAGGGGATATCGTGTTATCCAAACTCTTATAAACCCATTGGTTTTCACATGACTGCTGATCTGTGCTGGTAGCCAGTCTTACAATAATATTTAAGCCCAAAGTCAGCCGAAAGAGACGGCTCCACTGTAACGTTTGGGGGCTTCCATTCGGGAGGTTCCGGGTTCGATTCATGTCGTGCCGGCCACTCTGATCGTGGATTCTTTCGTAGTTTTCCCGAGGTCGGTAGGTGAATGCTGGGGTGGCTCCCCTTCTACCAGCATTTCCTGTCTCCATGATTTCCTTTCATCTATTTCAGGGCTGTGGAAACAGGCAACGGCGGTTGGTCTGTTGCAGCAGGACAATGGAATTTGCTATGAAAATATTTCTCCCTGGAGCTTGGCGGGACTGCTGGGACCCCTTTCCGTCCTATGTGCTACCTGGCCTTTACGTGGGACCCCAGGTTACGGGCGGCTAAGGCAGGGTCGCGTCAGAAATACAAAGGGTCCATTGTGGCCTACTTGCGATGCTATGCTCCAGTTACTGGAGGCCCCTCCGTCCGACTACTCCTAAGTCCGAAGACGAAACATAAGATATCTCTATCACAAATTTCTGAATTCTCAGAGCCGAAATGCAACGACGCGTCTAACATACAACGGACGTGAACTGAGAGAAATGTGGCTAATCGGCATAAATGCGGCGACTGGTCATCCTGAACTACGGTTTTGTTCAAGTTACGAAGGGAGATAAAGGTTAATAATTTGGATATTTTGTTAAGTTGGAAACCTATATGACTGACAGCCATTCAGTACAGAAACTTAGCAGTAGTTATCGAAGAGTTATTTAAATTTACCCAACAAACCATACGTGTTATTCAACTCAAAACAAAAAGGTTTTGGGAAAATTTAAAGATAAAGCCAACAGAGAAGTTCTTCAACGCTTTGTGGGTCTTAGACCCAAAATGTAAGCGCTCGAAATTGATGGAAGTGTAATTGAAAAGATAAGGATATTAAACGAACCGCTATATTACGTTCAATAGTTCAGGTTAGTTGATATAATCAGCATTGAAAAGTTCTTAGGTTATACCACATCGTACATATGCCGTATAGCAGGTACACTGAACAACATATCCTACAATGAACGTGCATACGCGTATACACCTAGACCTACATCTCTAATGAGCGCTAAACTGTTCTCAGAACCACCCTCGAACACTTTCAACCCCTACTCTCCTTAGCACTTCCCTCGTCTTCCCTATCTCCCCCATGTACCACCATTTTTCTACCCCTCAATCCTGCCTAGCCTAGCATTTGACCTCGTCTTCCCTATCTCTCCCATGTATCACCATTTTAGTGGCCCAGAATATCTCTTCTATACTTACTATATGATTTATATCAAGAATACATTTCATAACTGTTCATTAATATAGCATTGTTTCGGTACAGAAAACTGCCTCAAACATCTCGTTTTAATGTGTTTCACTTTCTCAAGCACACATGGCTTCTACAATGCATGTTTCTAGCTGGTTTATATTGTATAATTGTGTAAATTTTCCTTCTTTATGGACAGATTATTTGCATTGTAGTATCAAACTAAAGATTTTTATCCAGTCCATTCATGCATTACAATCGTGTGGCTTTAGGCAGTGTTATTACTGTAATTCAATGTTAAACGAAAGTAATTTAACAATTTTAAAATGGTTATGGGTTTTCTCAAATTAATCTCAGCTTCATTGTAAAGGATTAATGGGGGATTATCTGGAAACCTCCATCCTACAGTACTAAAAGGTGTTTATTTAAGTATGAAATTTCGAGTTGTGTAATTTTTAGTTTTTTAATTATACCTCTCTCTCTCTGTCACACTCAGAAATGTACAATCCTTATTTTTTTATACAAAGTGCCTCAAAGCGTACATTCCAGTTGAAATTTCTGTAATGTTTTAGTCGAATCCAATGTCTTTTCTGGGTTCGGGTAGAGAAACAGTTGTTATATACGTACCTTTAGACTCACAAATATCATTGTATTTTCTCCTGTTTTTATTCTATATATACTTATTTTGCTGTTTTAAATCACTTAAATACCTGTGTTACGTTTAATGTCCATCCAGCGCCAATGAGATGGAACAGCAATTCATTTACATCATTAACTTCAATGCTAATGTTCCCGTAAAAATATCAGGTATGATCTCGAACAACTGTCGGATTCTAAGCTCTCTTTATACACACGTTTGCTTATATTTCTCAAAATTGGAGGTAGGACACAGTGCCATTTCATCGTAGTTTGTGTACTAAGATAGCTTCATGTTATCATAGGCTTTTCTCTTTTAAAGATTTCTACACTCTTATAAAGCCAGTGGTGTCTACAGGCTGTATACACAGTGTTTGTGACAAGAAGGCTTGCAAACTTCTGTCTGCCAAATCTGTTGTTACATGTTCGGCTTTGTGAAGGGAATCTTCTATGTCAGGTTTGCAGTTTGAACTGAAAGGAAGAGGCAGACGACAGACAGATAAACGGAAGCCGAGATAAAGGGCGAACAAGGAGGAACACTCATATTGGCTGTCAAGCGGAATACGAAGATTAGTACGTATACGTGACATCACTTGAGCTTCTCTTCCTAAGATATTATCTCTCCGACAAGGCAGCGAAGTTATTGTATTCACTGATTATTCCACAAGTTATCAAAATATTATTTTAGATGTTAAGCGTTCCGTCTATAATCCTGTCTTGAACTAATAACAAATATGCTGTTTTAGAAGTGTTTATCACGCTAGAATAAATTTCAAAACAATCTAAGGAATATTATAACCCCATTGGGCACATCCCTCGATTAACGGAGAAGGAATCCCACGGGGTGGTCCGGAAAACCATGGTAATAAGACACTTGGACCAACAAGGAGTCCAGTTCCTGGGGATTTTATCATGCTGGGGCACCCTCTTTCCAGGGATTATACATATGGAGCGACCATGGCCAGGGTTGGGGGTGAAGACGAGCAGAGAGCGTTCGATATTACAGAAAGGCAGATTCTCTACGGCAGAAAATCTGTATTAAATTCTGCAAGTATGCAGGCAATAAGGTGATGGGCGAACTACCAGACTGTGTTTGCATAGACCTTCTAAGTCTACCAAGCAAGATATCCATTACTAAACAGTTTCAAGAAAATGAACCGGCTGGACAGGTTCAACGATTTGGCAGGAAACAAATATTAAACAAAATATTACGCACCATTACAGATATTTTATTGTTGGAATAATAAAATGGTTTTAAAACGGAACGATTCTGCACAAATGCCGCTTTTACAGTTAAACAGTCAATAGAAAAAACGAGGGAATTTAAATTTGAAAGCCATATAGTCTTACTTGACTAAGATAAATCGTCTGATCGTGTAAGTAGGGAAAAAGCTCTGGGAAATCATGATTCGAAGAGATATCCGTATCATTGATATACCGGGTGTAACTGAGTAACACCGCACGAATTTTATTGATAATAAACGGTTTATAGGCAATAAATGTGAGACAGGAACCTAGGGTCAACGGTATATATACCGGGTGTAACTAAATAACATCGCACGAATTTTATTGATAATAGACGGTTCATAGACAATAAATTTGAGACAGGAAACCTATGGTCTACGGTATATATACCGGGTGTAAGTGAAAACACCACACGAATTTTACTGATAATAGACGGTTCATAGACAGTATATTTGAAACAGGAACCTATGGTCTACGGCAGAGGTGGCGAAAACGTGACTCGCAGGCGCCGTTCCCTCTCTGCAACCGTCCCTTTGTTTTTCACATGCTGTAGAGTGATGTAGTGCGTGTTGCATATTTGGTGACTCGCGGAAGGGAGTCGTTTTTGCCACCCTTGGTCTACGGTATATACACATGTATATATAATATATATGTATATATATATTTATACCGGGTGTAAGTGAAAACACCGCACGAATTTTGCTGATAACACGAATTTTGCTGATAGTAGACGGTTCATAGACAGTATATTTGAAAGAGGAAACCTATGGTTGAGCTGGTCGGAGCTTGCGTGTTTAGCGCAATGGATGAGTTATCAAAAAGGCGCAGGTTAACACAAATTTGAATTTCGGGTTCGAATCCTAATGGCTCGTTCCTTTTTCCCTTTCTGCCTGTCTTTCTTTCTGTCTTTCATTCCTTCTTTCTTCGATCCTTTCTTTCCATTTTTCTTATTTTATAAGCACATACTTAGTTTTATATGATCTACAGGAAATATTTATGCTATGCACGTATAATTTTTAACTTAATAATACTCGTGTTTTTAATTTAAAATTCTTTTAACTGTAATTTACACTTTCATGACTTAAATAGAACACAGTGAAAATTAATACGCACAATAATGTTGAATGAACTGGTACATATCTAAACAAATAACAACTAAATTTGTAAATAAAGATGTAAATTTATAGATGCAAAAAATCTAAATGTGAACTAAATTATCATAATAATAAGGTGATTGGGTATTAACGTTATATTACAGCTGAGAGGTACAATAACAATAAAGATAAGCAAACAAATGAAGAATATGCACTTGTTTCAAAGGAATTGCTGAAAATGGCGATCTCTAGCTATAATGCATAGGCGACATGTACGCAGAAATGATTACTGGACCCTGTTGAGCATTCCAGATGGGTTATGAAACTCATCATTGGCTGCAAAAATGTGGCTACCAGTGCATCTTCAGAATCAATCGGTGATGAATACACCATACTATGAAGATGGCTCCAGAAAAACAAATCCATGGGATTGAAATCCGGAGAACGAGGTGATCAGGGCACGATAAGGCTGTCCCTTCTGATCTAGCGATTGGAGAAGATTCGATTTGGAGGCACCCGTAAATATATATTGCTTTATACGCAGGAGCTCCACTGTTTTGGAAATGCAATTTAGCCCGAATATCAAGCAGCGCATCTTCCAAAAGGGCTGGTAGCATATACTCAAAGAAATGTTGAGTATAACCACGAAGTCAATGAGGAAGGAGGCATGGTCTAATGAACGTGGTCAGAAACAATTCCAGCCCATATGTTAACCATACACTGCTTTTGGTAGCTCTTCTTCACAGCAGCATGGGGGTTTCCGTATGCCCATATACGAGTTTTCTTGGGGGCTTAGACGCCTCCCATCCCTGGTAAACGTGGCTTCACCTGTGAACAATACTAATGAACACAATTCACAAAACCGCGGGCGTAAATTAAAGCCTCTCAGAGTTACGGCTTACACATTCTGCAGATGGAAGGGGTAGATCTGCTCCTCGTGCAACAATTGCTGCCACACACTTATGTGGTTGGTGCCCATTACACTTGTGCCAATGGGCAATGGGTACGGGTGCTGGTTGGTGGTTCCTCTTGCTGTTTATGCAGTATGTTTTCTTCGAACTCCGGAATGCGACGAGCGCATTTTACACGCAATCTGCTTTATTCGGCACCACAGAACCACCTTCTCACAAGCGCCGATCTACAGACTCAAAAGTAATCCGATGGGGATGTTATCTATTGGAGTTCCTTTCGCTGTAAGTCTGAAAACGTATTGAAGCACGACCTGCATATCATCGAGTTGAGGGAAAGTGTATTTTTGCTCCATATTCCCCGAGTGTTTAGCTACTTCAACGCAGTGTTGTTGTGTGCTGAAGGCAAATAGGAAATGAAACCTGAGCGACGTTACTGCATTGGAGAATACAGCGTTTGCTTATGACTTCAGTAAGAAACAACTATGTCGTAGGGTTGGTTAGTGTCCTGCCAGGAGTATCATGCTACCACATTCTCAGCGCCTCTTTTGGGGAGACATAGTTCTTTGCGCTATTACTTGAATCAGAGATGTGTGGATTTGTTCCACCTGGTTAACTGTTAGATTCAAATTTGCCTTGTTGACCTGACACGTAGATACCGCCAACTGAAAAGTTTAAACCAGTTAGGTTTAGTTCTCCACATTTAGATGCGAGAAGACACAGCAGTAAGTGGTACCTTGTGATTGATTATGTATTAGAGCAAGTCATGACTTTTATGTATTTCAGAATAGAGATCACTATAAATATGAAAATGTCTTTAATAATAAACTACCCCTGTTTCAGTAGATATGTGGTACAATAAACGGAAATCTAGAAACTAAAGCCGGAAAGAAAACTTCGATGAAGTTCTATAAGATATCAGTCGCACCTGCCTTATATGGATCTGAAACATGGATATTAATTGTATCTGACAAAAACAAGCTACAGGTGTTGACATGAGATTTCCAAGATCAGTAAAGGTTGTACTCTTTTAATTAAAATCAACCGAAAATATTAGAGAAGCGTAAATTCTCTGGAATAAAAAATTACGAATTATAGAAATGAGTGAAGATAGCATGTCTACAGGATGTAACCAGAATGTATCCTAAGGAAAGTATATTACTGTAGACCTAAAGGAAGAAGATATCCAGGAAGACTAAGAAAAGGATGGTCAGACACATTTTGAGGCCGGTATTATTGCCAAGTCGCTGAAGGGTAGAAGAAAAAGAAGAGGAAACTCGTTTACAACTTCATGTAAATCGTAGTTTTCGGATACATAGAAAAAATAGGTCTAAAGAATTAATGAAATCTATGGTGAGAAACCCTAATTTCGGTAACCCACTTTTTCAGTTTTTCCAGATTTTGGTTGAACATTAAGGCGATTTAATTTTTAGCTCATAACTGCTCATACTTGAGGATATGACTATTTTTCAAGCAAAATTACTTAGTGGTAGTATAGAGGCATTTAAACTACACCTACGCTGTTTATCAGTAGATTTCCACATCTTAAATCAAATTATATTTTCTCAACAATAAATTTCTTACAAATGCTCCTCAGTGTTGAGTTTTATTTAAATATCCCTGGAAATTTATACACTCGCTTACATTTAACGTTGTTCGTAATTGTGCCAAGATATGAAAATATGTGCATTACTAAATGAAAATATTTTATGTTAATCTCTGGTAATATTAAAAACATATGAATTTAGAAAAGGCACGAATATGCATGTTTTATAAGATCTAAAACTATACCCATAGTACAATTTATTTGTATAGTTTTTATGTGTATATAATATTCCGGTTGCGGAAAAGATGGTGCTGAATACATCATCTCCGTATCGGAGAGATTATTATCGTTCACTTCTGTCAAGCGCATGTGGGCGTGAGGCCGGCCTGGTTGGTCGAACCATGCCCATCAAAGATGTCGTGTCGCAGACTAAGTATGCGTGTATCAGAAAGGCTTTAAGGGATAATAAACGTTAAGATACAAGAGATTTTATCTCCTCCTGTGCCTACTGAGTATTATTATTATTATTATTATTATTATTATTATTATTTTTATTATTATTATACAAGACAGGCAGTAAATTGCCTGTTCTATAGTCAAACATTCTTCAGCCGTCTCTGTTTGGATTTGTCTACAGATGTTCTCCCTATCGGACATTACCTAAATATTTGTTTTGTAGTCTTATGCCTGCCATCCTTTCTACAACCGTTTCTTCCACCGTTGCTTAAGACCTTTCATTTTGTCAGTCATATTAAAAATCTGCAATTGTTCTCTGTTTTCAGTTTCTGTAAAAATCTAATTTTGTGCATGTTTTAACTTCCATTAAAAATTAAATTTCGAAAGGCTGTGCTTTACTTTCCTGTTTGTAAGTTAACGTTCAGTGTTCACTAACATTGCAGCCAAATTTTGTAATACACACACACACACAGACATATATATATATATATATATATATATATATACTTTTCCACGTTATTTGCTTTTAAACATTTCATTAATGGTTCCAAAGATATTCTGGAACCACCATAATCTTAGTACACTTATACTACTTTAGCAAAATAATTAAAATTACGTGTCAGAATCATTCCATATATGGTACACGCCTTAATTCTGACCATTGTAATCAACCTTCAAAATGTAAAAATTGGACAACAATACTTAAGGAAACACACCTACACATGTATAATTAGGAGTCCCCTTAAATGGAACCCTGGTTTACTTAGTTGAGCTAGGAAACTATAAACAATAGCTATGTTTATTCCATAATTAAGTAATTATGAAATAAAACCAATATCGAAATGGTCATAAGCACTTATCTTTTCATCACAGAACGGTTGTTACCCATCAGAAACATCATACTCTGTAATTATTTTACGCGGAAAGACATGCTATGCTAGAATAAAGTGAAGAAAATGTATCCAAATATTTAGCTTTTAGAAAAAAAATCGTGAAAAAACGCATTTTAAAACATGTTCACTCCACTTATTTTTTTTGCACAACTAATCATAAAATGCGGCAATGCAAAAGCAATAGACATTAACACCACAAAACAAGTAATGGTACAGAACTAAGTATAAATAAAAACAAATATAATTGGGTTAAATGTCATAAATATAAAACAGTTTATAGCATGGTACATTAGCAAAGGAGAAGTGATAAAGAGGAGAGAGAGAGACAGAAATGATAATTATATTAGTAGAGAGAAACTTGTCACAAAAATATCATCTTAAGCTCTATTTGTTAAAACTGTAGTTTCCAATCATAGGAAATTCTCCAACCACTGGGGTTTGTTTTCATAACTATTCTACAAATTAGTTTCAAAGATGATGTTTTCTATCTGCTTCCAATTAAATAAGATAAACGAGGCACGAAATTGATTCAACACATGTTGTTGTAGATATACAGGAACATATATGAGGAGGCTAGGATGAGTCAGATGTGTTACATTGACATGATTTTCACCACCCATTATCGTTTATTGTTATACAGCTTCTACAAGTTACTCTTATGAATTTTTTTTTTCTATCTGGTTCATGTTAATCGAGATAAACCTTTGCAGACATAGTTTCATTACACACTTCGTTGTAGTTACAAGGGGAGAAGAGGAAGAAACCGAAATGATATTCATATGTTTAAAAGAGGGTAGCTATGTGCTGGACTTGAAATTCCATGCTTTCCATAACATAGAAAGAAGCAACTGAAACCCGACAACACTTTAAATAAGTGACAAAGCATTAAAGTATTGAAAGGGTCAAACCAATAACACTGATAACTCGAAAATGACAAATGGTACAAAAAGTTATTTGAAATAAACTATGAATTTTAAAGACATCTATATCTCTATGTAATACTTTTTCGTCTATATGTTAGGTTTACTAGTTATTCAAAATTGTATGAAATTCCTTCCGAATGAAGAGGATTTCACCGGATATTTCCAGAAAATTCAAGATATATATTGAATTTGTCGTACAAATATCTTAAACATATGGCTTTTGAATCAAAATCTTTAGTAATTTTTTAGTAAATCTAAATTTTCAAAAAAATTTCCGTGTGAAGGGTAGTTAGGTACTATTTTGCGTAGTATAAGGATTTTCTTAAAAATCTTTGTGTCGCATCTCTGGAAAATACTGAACCTAAATCCAAGTTTGGTAGTTTTCCGACATTCCCTGCTTTGAGTTCTGCTTCACACACGCACACACACAAAACACACACACACACTTTTTAAAAGCATATTCTGGATTAAAGTGGTACCAAAACATGCATTTCCGTTGCAATCTCGATATCAAACTTTTGGATGAAATGCAATATTACCTCCACTTACTAGCTACGTGGTACGGAAATTAGAAAGCAGGTCCTTTATATCGCATGCATTTTGCTCGACTTCGCGAGAAATAAAGGGACGAAGTTTTCACTTCAGAAAGGCTATTGCTTAAAATATTTGAACATTTAAACGACTAAGGGAAATATTATGGGAACGGCCAAATCCACAAAAAGGTTATTACTTTTACACAAAATGCGTGTTTTAATGAGGTCATGGCAAATTCTGTGATAGATGTATAGCTTGTCGTATAGTTTGCCAACTATATGAAGTGCTCTAAAATTCACTAATATTGAACAAAACTTTACAGCTTATTTACCTCTATTTCACACCGCCGAGTGCTGTCAGCTTCTTCATATATGGTGGTATTCCTAACGCCAACCGTAGAGTCAATAACATGAATAATTATATTTTATGTCTGTGCAGGAAATGCAGGCTATAACTAATTAAAATTAAAAAGGAATATGTACTTTGAAAATCGAATTCCATATCTTGAGAACAGGCCATATTCCATCTACACTTCGGTTTTAGTGATTCCCACCAGTCCATCTCCAAGCGTTCTATTGCTAGGTTGAAAAAAATAACAAAATCTGTGGTTTTACTTATTGCCTGCCCAGCACAGAGGCGTTTTATAAACACAGTTTTACTGCTACTTATTCCCTGACAAGGAAAGAAATTGTGGAGCAGGTTAATTGACTTCCCTCATTTTTCGTAAGCCAATATTCACTAGAACAAAAAACACCAGTTTTCTGATGCCGTGCTGATTGGTTTTATACAAATAAGAGGAGCAACCTAAACTCAGTTGAAGAACACGGTCAGTCAACTGAACCCACGTAACCCATCGAGCACCCGTAAAACGATAAGAAATATGACTCATGCTTATTTTAATTATGTCGTTGTTAATTGGACATGGAACAAACTTTTGAAACGTAAGAGCAAATACCTCAGAGGTAAAACATGTGCTTCCTGCACTAGCAAACATAGGTTCAAATCTCGGCGTTGCCCGTTTATTTTTCAATTTTATATTTGCCTTCTTTTCATTCTCGATCTCCATAGCATTCTTACATTAAACCTACATTATACTTTCTACGACATCATCTTATAAAATGCGCATTCATTATGTACATTTATATATTGCAGCTATATGTCACAGCCAATACTTCCAACTAGAATAAGGCCCAAAAGCTTTGCCATTCTGTTGCTGTTTTTTTTCTATTTGTCATATCTGCTTGGATACAGTAATATAGCAGAACCATTTAATAGATAAGCTTAAACAATTTTGTTTAAAGATCGAAGGAAAACCACCGCTTCGTGTGTTTTATTCAATCGGCGCCACTACATTAAGGGGCTTGCGGTCAGCCTGTTTAAGCCCGGGAACGAATACTCTCGTTTCAAGCAACAACGCGGATTATCTTTCTTACTTCAACAAATTAAAGTATTATCCAAGTGGAATGGCCTGTCACACAAAGCCAAGAGCAACAACAAGGAGGGACTTCCTTCCCTCATTACTTCTAACATTCTACTGAGGTATAAGCCAGTCCAATTTCAGTTTTAGCTGTATCTAATCCCAAGCCAAAGTTTCAAAATAGAACCGCCTAGAATTTGGAATGAGTAATAGGGATATAGAGAGTGAATAAGACAGCATAAATGTGATAAAACTAAGGTGGCTATGGCAGAAGAAAAAACTCGAATACTGCCGTAAGCTTCGTTCTCTGGCACTGATTCATTACTTCTTTCCAGTAAACACGAACAAATACTTAGAAAATGTCACCAGATTCAGCGACTACAGACAAGAATAAATAATATAAATATCAATTTTTAATCAGTTAACCTTTTCGAGTGTCTACTTTAAAGTGTGTCTCTTTTTCTGGCAAGATACCTAAATAAGCTACAACTTACTTTTATAGCTTTAGCAAACTACACATTAACTAATGTTTATTGTGTTGTAATTGAAGACACATCTGAGGATTCAGAACTTAACATTTTTCACTTAGCCTGTGATTTACTTTCACATTTCATAAAAACTTATTTATAAATTGGTAATTTATTTACTATCATAAAATATATAAAATTCAAAACAATTTTATTATCGTACTTTTATTCTAATAAATAACACAATATGTGATTAGCATTTTGTACTTCACTGTGGATGAAATTTCACCTACGGCTTGAGTAGTAGTAAAACTTATATGAGTTTCAAATAATTTTACATCAGTTGAACTAATTGGTTAATATTATATTTGTTCCTAGTAATTTCAAATTAATGTTCACATCTATCTATTCATTGACATGTTATTAGCGCAATTTTATAACCTTTCTTGATAAATTTGCTAGATTAATGTTTATTTCTGAAGAGATTAACGCATCCATTGTCTGGTTATATAAAACGGCAATATATTCTTCTTACCTCTGAAACCTAAGAAAAAATGAATAATGTGAACCCAAATAAGAGAAGAGTGTTAGACGAATTATTTTTAAAATGCTAGGGGTAGCTGCAGGGGGCTAGAGCAGTTGTCTGGGCAGCGGCGTTGCCATCTCTACATCGAGGCCGGCGGTCGATACTTTGAATAGCAGTACTTCTATAGAATTTACCTAACAAGCCGTTTTTATATTTCATTACCGAAGTCGCATCGAAATAATAATTTCTGTCTTACTAACAGAGCTTACAGCTTGGCGTTTTGAAACGAAGATTAAGCGAATTTGTTATGAGTTCGTTAATGCAGTACAATAAGACGAATATTCTTAAATTATTATGGCTCGAACTTATTTTGGGTCATAATCTCCTGGCAAAGAGCCAACACATTATAGTGCACATAGAATCATAGTGAGATAAAAAATACAAAGCAATCATTATTCCCGAATCATCATTGAGAAAGAAATTAGGATGTTTTGCATTCTAAAATAAAATGGAAGAAGTGTTAATTATACTGACTGGAAATGTTCGCTTTGGCTTGCTATGCAGAAGCGAAAATTTTACTTCCTTCTAACAAAGTGTACTGATATTAAAAGCAACTTAAGTCCACTACTAAGATTGTTTGCTTAAACTTTCTAATTTGGAATTTGTATGCTCGCGATTTACTTAATGCATATTAATCACTTCTTAGTAAACATTTCATAATCTATTTTAGGATTTAGATAGCGAGTATGGTCCCTAACATACAACCCACCGTTCAGTCGTAGGGACTGGGCAACGGGAAGTAGGAGACAAACAGCCAGCCAGCCAGACAGACGACGGACAGATGGATGGATCTCTTTACTTGTCAAGACAATAAAAATTCGTATAGAAACATCGAAACAATTGATTAAAATTGCATATATGCTATGTACATAAACCATTAAAATATTCTGCTGTCATAAAACTAATTGAGACTGTAAAAGGATTAGATAAAAACAGGGGTTCTACTGTTTTCTTAAAAAGTAAACCCGAAAGATAGTTTACATTATTTGGTCAAATATTGAACGGGTTTTACGATACAGTTTCAAAACCATTTTATTCATGAAAAATTTATTTTTATGCTCATAAATGTTGGAACAGTTTCAAGTAAGATACCTGTGAAAAGTTGTACATAATAAATAATTGTTAATATTTCTCTTCACGTAGGGTAAACAGTCTAAATGAACGTTGATGTCAGAGTTAAAACATTCAACATTACAAATAATGGTTTACAGTGGAACACAACACATGGTTCTAACAGCCCTTTTCTGCAGAATTAACAATTTATTTGCTGCAGGATGGTTATTCCACAATACAGTACAATATACAAAACTATTATGTACCTGTGTAGTATACATTTAATTCCAATGGCAGAAAAGGATTCCAAGGGAAGTTTGGACTTTAAATTTTTAACGGCAAATAATTCTTTACTAATTTTATGTGAGATATATGCAATACTATGTTCCCATCATAAGTTACCTTGAAGATGAGTGCTCAAAAATCTAACCTTTCAAGTCTAGAATGACTCGGATTAAAAGTTAAATATGCAGTTTTATCTTTTTTAATATCCAAACTATTTGATTCATGCCATTTTATAATTTTATTTGACAAATGATTAAGATTTCTATCTAAACTGCCATTAACCGCAGCAGTAATAAATCGCAAGATCATCTGCAAATAAATACGTTTCAAGGCAATCATCTTGAAAATACCCCGGAAGATCATATATGTAAACAATCAAATTCAAAAGCCCGAAGACAGATCCTTGTAAGACACCAAACCTCACTCGCTTTATTTTAAACCGTTAACATAAAAACAAAACATGTTGATGCCTATTTGACATATATCATCTAACGAATTTTAAATTATTGTTATTAAAATATAAAATTGACATTTCTCTACAAAAATATCAGATTTCAAGGCTTTAGACAAATCAATAGGACAATATTAACCTTTTCCAGGTGATACATTTATTTTCAGGACAGAGATTGGAGTATCAATCGCGCTGCGATTAGCTCAGAAGCCAAATTGACTAGGGGAGGCCGGGGATAGTTTTCTATAGGGCAAGTTAGAACGCAGAACGCGATATAATTCCCGAACGAGTCAGCAGAGCGCTCCACTTGCTGGAGTGGCTGCCGCATCATCCACGCCGGTTTCAGTTGGCTAGCTCCATGTATTGAGAGAAGAGGTTCTTCTTCATCGGTGAGTAAATTTTGCAGATCATTGCTTTTTCGGTGATATAACTCATATTGTTACACTAGACGTTTTACTGATACATATATTGAAAAACAAACTATTTCTGCATCTACTGATGTGATTGTTTTTTATAATAAATAGTTAAAATTGTGACAAAGTTCAAATATGGCGACAGGGCAAGTTTTCCAACTTTTCTGAATGAGAAATCTTGCCCCCAGCCAATGACAAGCGGTGAAATAGTGTTACAAACTGAGATGTTTTAGTGCAATAACTAAATAAGTGGCAATAATATTAGACGTAAATGTAACATTTTGGAGTAATGAACTCTTAGTGTGAACAAATGATACAGATGTGGATGTAATTTACAACTGGTAATTAAAATTGTTTTAATGTTTTTGAGACAAATCTACGAAATTAGTTTTGAACAATATATATTGTGTTTATAAAATCGTATCCATTTTATCAAATACACATAACGGGTCGCAACTATAAAAGGAAGACGACAGAGGCACTTACAGCCGTGATCTAATAATTGCAACTCTCGCAGGTATCAGACAAGTAGGTACTAGTGTCAGGCGAGATGCCTTAGGCTTTCATATCGAACCTAGAATCTCTAACAACTACTGAAAGAAGTATAAGTCTACTGCAGAAGTTATGCCACTAAAAGTGCCTCCTGAAATAGTGCCTGCAGGACCCTCTCTTGAGGCTTCTGAGTCTAAACTTCATCCTTCTGAAGTAGACCTAAACACAACGTCCTGAAGTTCATCTGTTGAAGGGCTACAGTCTGAAGTGCTGCTTACGACGCAGCCACTGGTCATACCATGGATAGGTTACAAAAAAAGAAATCGATGTAAATATTAATATTTTAGGGTAATTAGATTTTAAAATTGTTGTTTTTGTCAGATAAGCTGCGTCAGTCATTATACTAATTAGACCTGTTTTTGGGGCTTGTCTGTGCAGGTTTTTGGTCCTGAACAGGAATTGATGATGGTGGAGTACTTCGTGAAAGCATCATACATACACTTTGGGCTAGCTCCCAAAGAAGTTAGGCTATGTGATTACACCTACACTTTGGCATATAACCGCACATTTCCTCCTAGTTGGACAGAAAAGGAAATGGTAGGGGCTGATTGGTTTATGTATTTCTGAAAAGAAACAACTTTCTATTAGGACCCCGCAGGCTAACAGCATGTCCCGAGCTACTAGCTTCAACAAATGTCGATACGTTTTTTTACAAATTTGAAAGTAGTACTAGAGTAGTACGGTTGAAGCTACCTAACGACATCTGGAAGGTGGATGAGACAGGCATTAATACCTCCAAAAGTCAAACAGAATTTTAGATGCCGTGGATTTAAGCAAATAGGCAAATTAACATCGGCAGAAAGAGACACATTAGTCACTGCAGCATATACGATAAATGCTGCTGGTAACAACATTTCACTATGTACGGTTATCCCGAGATTCAAGTTCCATGATATTTTATTTGTGATGGACCTTTGGGGTACACAGGTGACGCAAACCAATTAGGGTGGATGATTGAAAAGACTTCCTCGAGTTTGCATAAAATTTTGTGTCTTATGCACGAAGCTCAGAAGAAAATCCTTGTCTGCTACTGCTAGGTAACCATGACTCCCATCTTTCTGCAGAAGAGCGGGATTTTTTTAATGATAATTGTGTAACTATGTTTTCTTTCCCTCCTCACTGCAGCCATAACTGCAACCTTTAAACCGAAGAATGCATGGTCCACTTAAAAAGCACATAAACACTGCTTTTGATGCTTGGGCTTGCACTCATAAACGACGTATGGCAATCAGAAGCAATTTCTAGTACATCAAAAAAGCCTTTCCCTTCTCCTGAAGAAGTCTGTACAACAGAGAAGGGAGCCCCAAGGAAGGAAATTGAACGTGGAAGGCAAAAACGAAAATCGGCAATTCTGGCAGATACCCTAGTAAAGAACATATTTCAGAAAGAATAGGAAATATATAAGGACAATTTCCAAAGTAAGTGCTAAAACACAGACTCACAAATAACGCATAAGAAATAAACTGTTTGGAGACATAGCTAAAATAGGAAAGAAAACATCAAAGCCTAAGCCACAGAGAGAAAACAGTAGTGATGAAGACGACGATAAAAAACAGTCTTTTTGCTTTTATTGTTTTGAAACTTTGGAAACCCATAGTCCAAGGAGAAGTGTGTTCAATGCACAACGTGCAGAAAATATGCACATGAAGCATTTACAAATGGGGACTGCCTGTGTTTTGTTTGTGTTCATTGTGACAGTGGTATTGGATGAAGATTATGTTTAAGTAAAGGACTAATGAATAATAAGGTCATGCAAAACTATATATTTTTTCAATATAATCTAATTTTTAGTTGCTTTTTACAATTTTATAAGCGTATTCCTCCAAATAAAGCTTATGTAAAATAAACATTCCGGTTCTGAATTGGGAATTATATTTATTACATGTTTTAACTTCTTAGAATACTTGGAAAACTTGCCCCTACAACTTTTCCAATTAGACATGGCTATTGTTTTTGCAAATTATTAAATCATCCTAAAGAAAAGTTGCCATGATATGTATGTAAATGGCGGTATAGTTCAAGGTATAACGAAAGGAACCTTATCAAAAAGAAAATTAAAAACAGAACTGAAAATAAATTAAAAATGAATTTAAAATAAATGCAAAACATATCCCGGTCTTCCCTAGTAAATAGTCCATAGGATACCCACTTATCTGTTTATTGATATGAAAAGTAAAAAACCTGCGATAAAATGGGTAAAATAAACACAGATCTATAATTATCATTTTCTATTTTAACATTTTCTTATACAAAGGTATTACCTTGGGAGTCCTATAGGCTTCAGGGAATTGACCTAAAGCAAGACAGCAATTAATAATATGGTTTAGAGGTTCACAAATAAATACAAGTGCTATTTTAGGAATATTATGACATAGTAGTTATTTACGGCAATATACAAATAATTTAAGAAAGAAACAACAGTAAGATAAAGAAATAAATGAATTAAGTAATTTCCGTAAATTAAATCAGCATGTAATGTAATAAGTTTCAGTTGAAAATTTTTTTGTCTAAAAGATGGAGCTACTTTGGCAGTCAGGTTAGCCAGAGTCATTAGTAAGTCCAGAAAAAACGAAAATATTAACTTAAGGGTTTCTGGAACGCAGTTAAATTATAAGCTCAGTACGCTTGCAGTCACGTAGGCAGGAATTCTGTAAAAGAGAAAGGCATTTACATTCTGAGAATTTAACCAGTTAGTAACAGTTAGTGGTTAGTAACTAGTTAGTAACAAAATCAGAAACGGAAAAAACACGTAAGAGTTGAAGATTGGCTGCGCTTGAAAATTCACGTTGGTAAGAGAATAATGCAGGTATAATAATTTAATTATTGTAGTTTCGAGTGCTACAATCCAGAGTCAATGTATTTCTTCATTTCAAATAGTTGGCGACTTAACTCAATTACTAAAATATTAGTTCACAATAAATGTGTCATTCAATTTAAACAGGAATTGCCCTACACAATACATCCAGGCATACCCCGAGAAAAATACTCATAGCTCTAACATTGGAGCAGCCGGCAGCGCACTCAACAGCAGATATTTGAGACTACGAGAAGAGGTGGCAGCTACATTCGAGTATCAAATTTTCGCATTATCGCGGCATCCCATATATTGCTTTAGTTATCACTTATGCCATAGATGTCCATTCACGTATTTTTTTTTAATTCCAATAATTATTGCACAGGCCTCTTAAGAGTAACATGTTCGAATTTGAATGTACTAATATAATTCACAGTGATGTTTAAAGACTTAACTGCCTTTATATCGGTGGAGGTATCTTATTTAAAATTTCATCAGCTTTATTATAAGAAAATAGTCATTAAAACCCTTAGCACTCAGATTTGATGCAAACTTATTTGATAACGAGTTAGCATTCAATTTTGATGACACCAGAAACCAACTAACTTTATTTTTGTGTTTTGAGTTTATAAATAAAGAGAAGTATTAATTACTTTTCGTTAATTAAGCAGTTGCTTACACTTGTTTACCAGCATATCACACATACGTTTGAATGCAGGACTCCTATAATGAAAAAGAGCATGATAAGACATAGAATTTCTTTTCATAACTTGGAACTCATATGTGTATATTTTTTTCATAGAGATCTGCCGTCTTAACTCTAGTGACTGTTAGTGGGAACCTTTTTGTGTGGTATCAACTGACATACAATGCAAATACTTTATTCGATTCTTTATATGCGTCACACTATACATCTCAATCCAATCAATATTCTTTAAAAGATAAATAAAATAATATGAATTAATATAATTAATTTGCCTTATCATTGTACTTACAGAGTCAGAATTTAAAGGTCCTACTTTTTGTTTAGTGACATTAACTGGGTGTTAAATAGGGTCATGATGAGATAAAATGGTGCTAATAACATTAACTGAATATTTCTCCTTCGGAAAAGTGGCGACAATGTTATCAATACTTTATCACCTCTTGTGGACAATTAACAGTTATTTACAGTCTAAGACTTTCTAATAAGCTGCTACATAATTAGAGTGTGCTAAAAAGTCTGTGTTAAAGTCCGCGGCTAAAATAATATTTATATTAGGTTTGTTTGTAAACCACAATTTAAAACATTCATTTAACCTGTTTATAAATTTATTAAGACTACTGGCATTAGTCTTTGGTGCTCTATGAACACAAACAAAAAATTTTAAGCTATCAATAAAACTACTAGAAATTTCAAATATAGAATTAGTGGCTAAGTTTGTAAAATCAATATCTTTAGTACTGGGCAGACCATTCCTAATGTATATTGCTAAGCCTTCATGTTTCATACCCATTCTGAAATAATAGTCGGATAAATAGTAACTGGTATCTTGATTACATTAAGTTAATTTTCATTTAACCGATGTTCCACTATACATAGAATATCACCTTGTGAATTATATAAAATTTCGTAAAATTAGACTAATTTGTTTGAAGTGCATTTGATATTCAAGTAAATAACCTTTAAATTGTACTCATTCTCTGCATTACATTTCCTAGCCTTAAGTTAACTTACTGTAGATTGTGTTACTACAATAACACCTTTTTTGAAAGAAAAAAAAGTGGATATTAAGCGCATCCTGAGGCCATTCAGTGAAAACGTAAGCCCTACTTAAGTTTTCCATGTTTATTGCCCTCTGAAACAAGAGCAGGAACTAATAAATGGATTACAACTATCCGGGCTTGTAGGCCGTGGTCTAGAAGGCATCGTGGATACCGACGTTTCGCCAAGTACAGCGCTTGGCATCTTCAGGGTGAAGTGATTCAGTGTCTGCGGTGGTCAGAATCTGAATGTGGAGACCGGAGGATGGCGCTCTTATAAGACCACGGCCTACAAGCCCGGATAGTTGTAATTCATGTATTAGTTATGACGCCGGCCGTGAAAGCCTCAGTATGTACAAGAGCAGGAACCTTTAAAACTCGATTTTAAAGTTTCACAAACATCCGTTTCACGTACCTCTCAAGCATATCCGCTGTTGTGGTTGGATCAACCCTGGAAATAAATACATGTGCCTATTTAGGCACTGTTCTAATACTCGTATCACGTGTATTTTCGTATCACCCAACAGTTATACGCGTTTGTGGCTTACTTTTCCTATTTCGTTTTGTAACACGAGACCAATTATCCTGTTTTATTAAAGCTTTACCAGAAGTTCTAGCACTTGCTTGCATTACACCTTCAATTATATTATTTGAATTAATAACATCACCAGAACTACTTACCAACTCTTTCAAAAACGGGGCATCATTTCGACTTGGTCACTGCCTGCTGTAGGTCGTACGTAGGTAACAGCAAAGAGCTTGGAGTAAAAGAGATGTTTCACAGAAGCGAAGTTGAACAAGTGGTCATAATTCTTAAGGTGTGCATATTAGAGCCCGTGTTTACTGGACATTTGTTTCCTGTTTTGGTCCATACTACCACCTCTCAAAACATGGAATCTTTCTTTTAAAATAAATATTGAAAAACACGTAATATATTACCTTGGTGGGCAGCTTCCAGTCGTCCTCGTAGTGTAATGGCTACAATGCTCTGTTCTAGTTCCTGACGTCGCGGGCTCAAACCCGGCGGAGGGCGATGGATCTTTTTCGGGGGGTGTAAAAATCCTTAGCATAGCTTCCTTCGGAAGGGAGGTTGGTCCCGTGTCGTAGATTTACGGTACGTAAAAGAACATCAAGCCTGATAAAGAGGCCTCTGAGCAAAATTACCGGTCTTTCACGCTCAATATAGAATGAGACGTTAAGGACCACATCGGTTAAAGAGCGTCCCTAAATAAAACTCAATTTTAATATTTTGCTTCCAATGCCATGGAGGAAAACCTTTCAATTTTTCGTAAAACTTTTCAACTCACTTGAAATAAATTGTTTAAACATGAACAAAAAACAATATCTAGTGAGATTACTTAGTCATGACACACTGGAGTTTTTGGATGAAAAACGATGCTTTGAAAACCTCCGTTCCTGGTCAGCTGTTGAACTTCGGATGTTCAAACAGCAGCAACCTTAATCTAATAGTCATTGGGCTGAGGCAGCTTGCAACAAATTATCTTATAGTAATTTTGAAAGGCTACAGGTGATACTCAAATAACTAAGCCTTATTTATCTCATTGTTAGTGCAATTTCCTTTTCAGGTTATTTTCAATACAGGATGTCCACACAACATTTCGTGATTATAAACACGTATAGTTTCGCTGTCAGTTACTGGTGTCAGTAGAAAGAACATGCAAAGAATTTCGGGGGATATGCACCTCGATTCTGTAGACCGAAACAACAATACATGGCAGCACAAGAAGAAGAAGATAGATGATATTTCCGCTATTTCGCTTGTCATTATGGCATTTTTGGATAGAAGCAAATTGGTTAATGGTATGAAAGATAGGTTATCAAGTCGGTGTGAATTATGCAGCACTTAGAGTGTTATGGTCAACTCACAGAACGTACATGGTGCGTATTGGAATACCAAAGGACACGGAATGTAATAACAGCTCAACCTGCTTTCAGCTGGAATTTTCAAAATGAGGCACCTATTGACAAAACGATTCTGAAGTGATACAGAGAATTTGCACAGAATTGATGAATATGTGATGAGAAGAAAACCCCTTCAGGAAAACGGCCATCAATGCAGAAACAGTGGAACGTATGCGGGAGACGTTTGTACGTAGTCCTCGAAAGCCTGTGCATAGACTTAAAATTTCCTAAATCCACCGTTTGGTTCTACATTCTTGTCCATGGTTTCGCCTTTACAAACTGCAATTACGACATAAGTTGAAATCTGATGACCACGGTAAACGACGTGTTTTCTGTGAAGATTTATTGACACCAATGGAGAATGAATATCTCTCGGCAAAATTCATTCTTAGTGCCGAGGCAACCTTCCACTCAATGGAAAAGTAAACAAGCAAAATGTTAGAATTTGAGGGAGCGTTAATCCACATTTCAATTTGGAGGTTGAAAGCTAAATGTGTTTTGGTGATGTTTCGAATCCGAAAGTGCATGGAATGTTGCACAGTGTTTTCTGAAAGAAAAACCACTGTTACTGGTATGAGTTATCCTGATATGCTTACTGAGTGGGTGTTTCCACAGTTATTGGAGGAAGAAGATGAATAAGACCACGATTTCTTTTTCAACAAGATGGCACACTTCCTCACTGGAATTTCGCTGCACGGAATATTTTGAAAGGACAACTTGCAGGAAAATGAATTGGGCGCACTGGGAACCAAGATAATGCCTTCTGCAGCTGGCCTCCGAGGTCCCCTGAATTGACTGCTGTAACTTCTTTCTATGGGGTCAGGAAAAAGGATCTTGTGTACCTACCACCACTACTTCAAAATCTGTCTATTCCTGTGGGTATCTTGCAGCGCATATGGCATGAGAGGAAATATCTCTTTGAAACGTATGTGCAGTGTGACATGTGAAACGTTTGAGTTCCTTTTTCTAGTGACAACAGTTTTGTGTATACCCAACAATGGACAACCACACACTATACATATTTACAATCACAAATTGTCCTGTGAGTACCTTGTTTAAAGTTTACTACATATTTTCTATCATTTATTTTATACTACTTCTAAATTAAACTCCGAATGTTTAAATCCAAGATTAAGCAATCCGATAGGAGTGATGTCCTCCTGGACAGAGTTGTATAGCAGTGAGATCGACGGCCCAATAATGTAGTTTCGAATAGTCACTGAAGCTTCCTATTCTCTTCATGTGGCTCTCGGAACCTACAAAATTTGTTTGTGGAAAGCATAAAATGACGTGTTCCAATTAGAAAAATGACAATTTTGCGGTATCACGCATTATAAGGCTTATATTGTGGAGCAATTAGCAGTTTCTGATCAGCCGCTCCCACCATCTTTTATCATGCAATGGTGCAGGTAACATTTGAAAATACACACGACAGTTTTTTATGATTTTAATGATATATAGTATGCCTTACAATCCTTGCGTGAAATGGTTTGTATTTTGCTACCTTTTATAGAGGAACTGTTGTCTTTAAACGGAGGTAATCATGTTTTACTGTTTGTAACGGGAACTACCTACATACAAATAGTTCGAAACGAAATATTCCTTGCTTTGTCATATTTTAAATGCATATTATGTGGAGTATCAACGATTTTCCTCTACAAAAGCAAGGTAGAAAGAGCAGTAAAGGCAACGTTGCATTGAATGCTGGAAAGGAGGAGGAGGAGAGGAAGCAGACAGGAGGATTTTACCTCTAACACTTATGATTATAGCTTGAGCTGCTGCGGCTAGAGGCGCTACTGAAATTGTATTTGCAGTGAATAAAAATGGCTGCTGATCTTCCAGAAATCATAAGACATAATAAGGAGATGTATAAAGCAAGGGGTCTTCGGAGAAGGAAGAAGAAAAAGACAAGAGGCTTTACCAACGAGTGCCAGCTTTAGCTACTGCTCTCGTCCTCCGAGGTCTAGGGTTATATGCTAGCCTCCAGTTCTCGAAGTTATGGGTTCAAAACCAACGGGGGATGGGTTTTTTTCGGGAGTAGAAGTCCTTAACATGGTTTCCTTCGGAAAGTTAAGTAAAACCGGTGGTCCCAGGCCGTAGATTTATGGCCCTTCGAAGAACCTCAAGCAACATAAAGGGGCCTCTGAGCAAAATTTCCGGTCGTTCACGCTCAGTATAGAATGGGATGCTAAGAACCATAGTACTCGTAGTTAATGGGTGTCCTCAAATAAAAAGAAAACAAAAATTGGCAGATGCCTCTAAAATTGCAAGAAGCTTAAATAATAAGGGAGCTATAGGCAATGGTTTAAAGTAAAGAAGTAAAAGAAAACGCGGGAAGAGTATTGCTATATATACACATCGAGAGTAAAATTAATGTTAAAGGGTGTGTTAGACGTTCAAATTAATTTTAGAGGATATATATGAGTGACAAACTATCTTCAAAACATGAGGCGGTTATTGTCAATCTTGACACATCTGAAGATGACGAAACACAGTGGATTGCTGTAGGGAAAGAAGGTCATGTGGCACATTACTGTGAGAGTTTCTATTACTTGAAACCGCCTCCCGAGTTTGAGAACTACCTACATGGCTTTAAGCATGCTATCCCCTAGTTTCTGAAGTCGCAGGATCAAACCCGGCGGAGGACGATGGAGTTTTTGGGCGGTAAATATCCTTAGCATGACTTCCTTTGGAAGTGAAGTAAAGCAAGTGGTCTCGTGTCGCAGATTTATGGCATGTAAAGAACCTCAGCCTGATAAAGGGAACTCTGAGCAAAATTTCCGTTCCTTCAAGCCCGATGTAGAATGGGACGCTAAGAATCATAACAGTTAAACATCGTACCATAAATAAAACAATTAATTAACGGCTTTAAGATCATGTTTGATACACAGAAATATCAGAATATTAATTCAGTTCATCTTCGGATGCCTGTGCCTGCAATTTTATTAATATAAAGGCTATATTATCAAGATGAGTTATACGGTTACTATGCGTGGATCGGACACTGTTATTAGAGATTAGGCTACTAAGTGCTAGAATGGATATTCAGAAACGGACTGAAGTTCCCACATGTTTTTAAAAGATCACCAAGGAGAAGAACATGTTTTTCTACCACACAACACATCTGCTCTGGATATAAATGATGACATTGTAATACCATGCCGAGCTGGAGATGTGTATACATTGAGGGAGCTCTCAGCAAGGCAGACAGGAGCCCTAGTAGAGAAAACTTCACTAATAGTGTCATAGGGTTAGTATCCAATGAAATGTGTCTAGATAGGAATGCTACAGCTCTGGATAGAACCAAGAAATCCATTAATTACCTCAACCATGAGAAATGATGTGGCCTCATCCCTATGAAATAAAATCGTTTGCTTGAATAGTGGAGGGTTTATCTAGGTGAAGAGTTGATATAGTTCATGCAGAGAATGTAGCATTCAATGCTACAGTCCCTTTGGCAATACTCCTGAGGTTTTCTGACGAACACAAGGAGTTCATATTTTGAAGTGGTTCTTATAAGATCCAAATATTCTAAAACCTGAATACTGGCTTCATTTGGAGAAAAAGCTAATTTAAAATTAACTAAAATAGAATGGAGGATGCTTATAATCTGTCTTTCTAATGCTAAGATGCTTAAAATTCTTAAAACGTATGAACACTAATAGTTCTCTACATACTGTTGTGCAGGTTTTACTCTGAGAGAACGTTATATCGAATTCTACAGTGAAATTTTCGGCACTTATCATTGCGGCTTTCCGTGGTGCTGTTTTGCTTTGACCGCCTTGGGCAGCTAGCGGAGATAGCTGCTGTGATTTTCAAATTGGATGATGTTTGTCCTTGAGCGCGGCCAGACCGGCAACCAATCGGAGTTCCGCTGTGTTGTCATATTGCATTCGCCGTAAGCTAAGCGTAACGCGCGCTAAGCGAATCTGTTTCTAATAAATATAATTTGCGCTAAGACAAAAATTCAAATTTTGCAAAAAGTAACCCACGAGAAAGTAGGGAGTAATTGTCGTAACACAACCGTAGAAACCACATATTTTTAGCTCAAATAGTTTTCATAATACAAACGGATAAACATACCCATATGTTATATCAACCACGTAAGCACTGTAATGGTCACATTATTTGTATGTTTGCATTATTGTATACATTATGTATATATATATATATATATATATATATATATATATATATATTTGTAATTACACAGAACTACTGACTTGATGGTGATAAAGAATTATGTTGAAAAACCAAGGCGTATGTTAACGCTGAGAGATAGCAAACAGCCCACCCAGCTCACTTGTGTTACTTGTAGAATGCTGAATCTGCAGAACGTGAGACGTCACATGTTTATTATTGTGTGTTGTTTCCAAATCTGGGTTGGAGTTTATTTACCCTACACAGTTACTATCAGTATGCAGTTGTTCAGAGAGCAAGCAGCAAGAGTAAAATAGTGCAATGGCTTATTGTCAATGTGGCTAGATAACTAAGGTGAGCCACTCCGGGGTGGAAGCTGCCATTGGCTGCCCGCCTGTGACGTATGTGAGAGTGAAGACGAGCGCGCGGAATTCATACACAGCGCAGCGAACACACTAAATTCTTCCCGATTAACTCCCAATTGTTTATTATTAGCACGTTCTTCCAGGTTTGTTTAAAAGGTATATTATTTCAGAGCTTTCTACAAACATTGTGGGCTAACCATAAAGCAAAACGAATGGAAACTGAATTATATTAGTAATATATTTACGTATAAACAAAACTACTGGAACACATCCAGTACTTCAACGTAAACTGTAGGCGCTACAAGAGATTCAAACATACATTCCTTTAGTACTAAAGGAAAATTTACAACTACTCTAAAGGAATCGCTAAATGAATATGCTGGTATATTTTTTTACCATAAGAAATGAAAGCAATAATTCCAGAATACATTATTCTGTTACAGGATGTAAATATGAAAAAGACATACCTGCAACATTACACTTGTACTTATACCTTCACTAAGTGCATATCCATGCCAATTGGGAATGAACTGCTAAGGAACTGCATCTGGGAGCAGAATTTTCTTAACCGGCAAAACCTAAAAGTTCACTCTTCAAATCCCGTTTATAGTTACTAGGAAGAAAGTGCACTGAACATACACGTGAATTATCAGCGTTAAATTTGTCAGTACGCTTACAGCGAGACACCCACACGCGCTTTAATTGCTCATTTTTTGGAAATGTGTGATAATTCACACCAACCGTTTTAAAACTGTAATTACGGTATTGTGCTACAGCACAATACGTTCTACTCTTAACGTTCTCACTCACTGCACACCGACTTAACCCTCCGTCAGTCGCTAGGGGCCAGAGAGACCCCTGGCATTATATAAATGTTATAATTTTAGAACGAACACACCTATGCAATTGCCTGACTAGGACATCTAACATTACACCTTGCGCGATTATTTGCTGCAGCGATAACCTTATCTGTTTATTTGTTTGGCTGGAGGAATGAATAATCAGCAGTTACGTGTCGCACAGGTCAACCAGGCCCCACGCGCCTACTCTCGTTACATATTGTTCACAGATTTGTTTCTCATTAGCTTTTGTGCAATATTGCTTTACTATTGCAAGGAACTGTTACTGCTTCGTCATGAATACGAGTAAAAGGTACGATCTACAAAATCCGAATGATTTGGAAGAAGTACATCGCCTACTTTGCGATGATGATGCCTTGCCCGTGGATGACGACTTATATGAATAAGATGGCTCTGATTCAGAAGATAAACTCGAAACGAGATCCTTAGATTCAGAAACTGACCATGAAGATGAGGAGGAAGACGATGAAAGCAGCTTGTGTGATAACATGTATTTTATAGGTAACATCATATGCGTATCATAGTAATTCTTTCTTCTTCTTCTTCTTCTTCTTCTTATTATTATTATTATTATTATCATTATTAGTATTATCATTATTGTCAATACATTCTGTTGTTATTCCAGGAAGAGATGGAACAAAATGAAAAAAAAAACACCTTTGAAAATAACACAGAGAAGGGCTCACAATATATTGAGCAAACTTCCTGGTGTGGTAGGAGCTGCTAAAAATGCGAAAACGTAAATTGATTGTTGGAACCTTTTTGTTACCGAAGATATAGTTGATTTGATTGTTGAAAGCTCAAATACTCACATTAGCAGTGTGCAGCACAAATTTCATTGTGAAAGAGACAGCACACCTACAGATGTAATAGAAATAAAAGCTTTCCTAGGCTTATTGTACCTGGCAGGAACTTTTCGTGGTGGACGCCAGAATATTCACGAGTTTTGGAGAACCAATCTTGGAATTCCTCTATTCCGAATGGCTATGTCCGAAAAACGATTCAGTTTTCTAATACGCTGTATTCGCTTTCATGACAAAAGCTCAAGACTGGAGCGACGAAGATTGGATAAATTGGCTGCTGTTAGAGAAATGTTTACATTGTTTCTGAACAACTGTCAGAACCATTATTCTCTTGGACAAAATGTCACTGTCGTCGAACAGTTGCCGACATTTCGTGGTCGATGTGCTTTTAGACAATATATACCATCCAAGCCAAACAAGTATGACATTAAGTTGTTCGGTTTGAGTGATGCAAAACTGTTTTATACAACTAACATGGAGATTTATTGTGGACAGCAGCCGGACGGACCATATTTGCAAACTATCTCGGCAGAGGCTGTAGTGCTGAGACTAACTGAACCAATTTCTGGCACTGGACGAAAGGTTACTGCAGATAATTGGTTTACCAGTGTATCGCTGGTAAATGAATTGCGCAAAAGACAACTTTCTTTCTTTGGTGCTGTGCAAAAGAACAAAAAAGAGTTACCCACTAATTTCACTTCTCCAAAAGATCGCAGACAGTATTAAAGCATGTTTGGCTTCACAAAAAATTAAACACTTGTTTCATATGTTCCAAAAAGGGTAAAACAGTAGTTTTGCTCTCAAGTCTACATGTTTCATCCACACATTTATCAGAAGGTGCTGAGAAAAAGCCTGAAATAATCCTGCATTACAACGACACTAAATGTGGAGTTGATACAGTAGATAAATTGTGTGCTACACACAATATAGCCAGAACAACGAGAAGGTGGCCCATGGTAATTTTTGACCATATCTTGAACATTGCAGGTATTAATTCTAGGGTTATCTTCCTTGGAAACCAAAATAAATATTCCGCAAGGCCGGAGTATTTGAAATCACTATCTTTAGCTTTACTGTTGCAGCAGCTACAAAGGAGAGCAACAGCATCAAATCTATCCGATGATTTGAAAGGAATTTTGACAAAATATGAACCTTAAGAATCCGGCATAGATGAATTGTCAAATACACCACTATGCACATTGAAAAGGAAACGATGTGAACCCAGTAACAAAGACAAAATGAACTGCAAAACTAAATATGCATGTGGGAAATGCAACACCCCCCTGTGTTTGAGCAAACATGCTAAAATTATTTGCGATAGTTGCTTAGTCGGAGAAAACACGGGTGAAATAGTAGATGATTCTGAGTAGCTGAACATTTGAAATTACAAGTTGTATGTATGTATACCTGGAAATGGCAATGTGTTTCTTTATACTTACTGTAATACAATTTATAACGTATATGTACTCATATTTTAGCTTGTATTTTTAAGTTGTAAGATAATACCTATTAATGAAAGCCTTGTACGCTTAATCTAAATAAATGTAAAAACAGGAAAAAAAGGGAAAAAAACAAAAATACAAACAATAACAACAAAAATATAGCGCGGGTCTACTGGGCCCCACGCGACTAACGGCGTTCTACCAAAGCGCGCGCCTGACGGAGGGTTAAACACTTCACCAAAGCAGAGAAAAATGAATCTATATTCAAAAGTCTAGTTTAAATATGTGTGCGCAACTTATTTGTTGAAGTGGGGGGTATATGACTGAGAGATAAGGAACAATGCACTTTTACGTACATCTGTTGTTAAGTTGTGAAGTTTCCGCCAACATAGCGAGGTAAAGTAGGATGATTTACCAAAACAGCTAAAAATATATTATACTTTCAAAATAAAGCCAGAAGCATATATTCCGTTTCGATATATGAGTACATCTTGATTTATTGCACTTGTACGTGACTTTTAAAGCGAAGAGAAGCTCAGATTAATATCTGTTGGCTTTTAGCAGTTGAGCGGCATAATTATTTCAAAGGAAATGCTGTTTGCTCTTACAGCCAAAGTTTAACAACCTTTTTCTGTCCACTGTGGTTCTGTAAAGGATTATATACCTGGAAAAGCTTGCCATTTTCAGGGAAGAATACCTTTGGCCCGCATTACATTTATTTTCATGTGCAGACTTATGAGTCGGCCTACCTGCCAAAAAGAAAGTTCTGTATGTTCCTCAGGAATGCCTATTAAACAGTAATTATTGTGAGCAGAAGCTATTTGAAGACCAAGTATCATATAAGCATGATCCGGATTCTGATGACATACCATCTTTTAATTCTTGCAATAAACGTATAGCTTAAGTGTACATAAATCCTTATCATGGGTCCCATATTAAGAAAATATATATTAGGACATTTTGGTAGTTTCAAGTTTTCTATTTTGGATAATCTTTTTTTCGATATTACATCATGAATTTGTAATTTCTTTGTCCTTTGCCTCTTTATTTGGTAATTTCCTTGCATAAGTATAGAGTATATAAAGATTATTGGTTGGTCTGGAAAGAGTTGCTTGTGGTTGGAGAGATGGTTATTGTCAGGGAAACAGGTATAATTACTGTTATGAATTCAGGTCCAAAATTAGGGATGAGAAGGTCAGTTTTCCCTTTTTTGCTTAATAAGTGCGTATTGCTCTTATTTATGTATGACATGGACTGAAATCCTCTTCATTCGCAATAAAAACTGCATTTTCTTAGTTCTCAAAAGAGTTAATGCTACACTTTTGTAAGACCTGTTTAAAAACACAATAAGTTAGAAAATTAATTGAAAATATATTTGTTCTGTGTTCTTGTTTGGAGAATCTGAAAAGCAAAGAAAATAATGTTCTTACTTGTTTGAAGAATCTGAAAAGGAAAGTAAGAAAATTTTCTTTTCTTTTCAGATTCTTTGAACAAGAACATTTTCACTGCTCTTTTACTTATTTTTTCTTCTTGTATAGGAGTTATATCAATATATAAATTAATTTATAACTTTCTGTACACTAATTTTCAGTAAATCAAATAAATCTCATTTTAGATAACTTATTGTAATTACAAAGTCATTTTAAAGCAAATGTAGTCGTTTTAAAAAAATTAGTCATCAAAATGCGCGCCCTGCTTATAAAACAGCGCTGACCTTATTTCCTCTCATGTATTTACGGTCATCTCCCCTGTATTTGCTCACATAATATTGATTTGTTTCGTAAAGCCTCTCCTGCCATTTTGGTGTGAAATGTGTCCATGTTTTATACAAAATAACGACAATTAACATACGAGTAAGTTATTGCACTTTCCCTGCATAAATACTAAATAATATAGGCACCTAATTACAATTGGCAAGTTCCTTAGATCTACCTCCTTTTAAAAAGATCAGTGTAATATATTTCAATGATCGCCAGTGCAATACACCAATACACCTCCTTTTAACAACTCTCACTTTCCCGTGGGTGAAAACATTACATTTGTGTGCTTTTAAGGGTATTGGTTGCGAGCGTATACTAAAGCATACAGGAAAGGTTGTTCTAAAATTAATATCTCCAAAATATTACGGCTAAACGCATCCTTGTTCTTACTCTTTCAAGTTGGAAGGATCAAATGGGAAGTATGTACAATTAATTATTCATTAATTAAAAATTAAAACAACTTTATACTAGAAATAATTAAGAAATAGGTTTATATAAGCACATTCTCAGCCTAAATAATGAAGCCAAAATATTCAAATTCTGAACACATCATTCGAATGTGCACTGCTCTGTAAATTCGGTTTATTTGAAAATTGGAGGATATTTGCAAGACTTGCTGTGCAGATAACTGTTTATCAGCATGTGGGCACAGTTTCATATGCATAAGTCGATTATTCATGTTTTTATCTAGACGCGAAAAAAAAGTCTCGGAAAAAAATCACATATATCAAGTTTTCAGCTATCATGACTTTTAAAACTGCTATGTTTAAATCATATTACATAATAGCATGATCAACATACAGTTTCTCTCATTAAGCTGCGTTTTTCATAATCCATATACAAACAACACAATTTAATTTCGAATCAAAGTTTAAGACCCGATAGCGTATAACGTATTTTATTTTCGTTGCTAAAATGGCCGAATAATGTGTTATTGGTTTTCTTTAACATAATATAAGTAAATTCAAGCAATAGCATAAACTAAGAAAATGGTTTTAAAGCTTGCAACTTAGAGCTTCTAAAGAACTTTAATATAACAAATATCTGCTTTATATCTACATATCTCTCTTTCTTTGAATAACATATATGCTGTAAGTCATCCCTTAAGACCAAATTTCATATATTGACAGCTTTTTAGTGAATATTTCAAGGAGAAATGAAATTGGCGCCAGTTGGGTATTTAGCTGTAAAAAAGACAGTTTTGTGTTTATTATTTCCAAGACTAAGTCTAGTTATAGATGCGATTTTGTTTCAAGTAGTATAGGGTCGAAACAGGTCGTATAACGAGAATATTATCCGAACTTTCGTGCCGAAAAGTACGGTGCAAAATACTGGCTAGCTAAAACTTCACTCTCGATGACGTCATGCACCAGGCGGACCGAAAGCAATACAAGCGAAAACGGTGCGGGAAGAGACCCCCCTGGCTTATTGTGGTGAATTTAGTGGCGAGTCAAAGAGGCAGGTATTGCGAAATCAGGCTCGAAGTATTATATTTAGAGTCTACTCGTTTTTTAAAAAATGCAACAATGAGGAACACAGAAATCAACTTGATTTCAAAAATCCTCAACAGCTTACTGCTAAAGCGTGTGGTGTCGGTAAAGCAAGTGTATCTCACATTTGCGGAGAGGCAAGATTAAAAGCACAGGTAATTTATAACTTATAATTATGTAACACTTAAGAAATATGTACGTAACATGTGAGTATATTCCCAATTGCGAATTTAAACACCAGGAGAATTATAAAAGTTTAGAAAATTCAATTTGGGTTGCTTTACGTCGACCATTCTAGCGCCAGGCCAATGTGTGAGTGAGAGGGAAATTTGAAAAGAGTGGGGGGATAACGAGGCGGCAACGCTGTGCACGCAAATGCACCTCATTCGCTGCAAAGCAAAACTATTCCCATTTGAAACTAATGGTAGTAGCTCAACTGGTGCGACGGGTACTTTTAATGTGTGTGTGTGTGTAACTGTGGTATTAAATGTACAGGTACTTTTTGGTTGTTTGGGTTAAAACTATAAGAGTTTTACTTGGTTCTTGATGCAAGCTTTTTTAACTTTTACAAAATATTTCAATACCGTGTTTTCTTTTAGCTAAGAGCCATAAATTATTTATTGTTACTTTTATAATCTGCAGTCTCATTTTACAATTTGCTGCGTATGTAAAGTGTGTTGTTTGGTTTCTGTGATAATATGGGCAGACTGTTGTGGCAATTTGTTATGTTGGGAGAAAGGCAAGTTACAGGATGTTTATTCCTGTTGTTGACGTGAAGCGTACTTTAGGACGAATTATAGGTATAAGATTTAAGGTAAGCTTTTAAGTTTTTTTAATTTTCATTGTAATTTATTGTCACGCTTCAAGTCGCAACTATGTCTTTTATGTATTTGATAAATTTCCTGTGAAACTTGCAATGTGTGCTTTATGTTATTCTCACTAAGTAAAACAGATTGTTTAAAGGCAAATTGTTTAATTGGTCAATTGTTCCCGACCCTAGTTTGAACTGAATGATTTTTGGGCACCTTTAGAATTTTCCACGCCGTTAATTTTTCTGGGTATAGTGGCTAGGTATACGGCCGTTTGATCCCTGAACCTTCAAATCGAGCCTGCTGTACCTCAGGCTAGATCGTTCACATTGAATGTGGCGAAAACATAGAAGCATAAAAAGCCCCAATTCGTTATGATGGGGGCACAGATTGCAAAATTTGGAGATTACAGCAAAAGCAATTCAGAGTCTGATCATTGCAACATTACCAATCTGAGACTCAATAGTTAATGCTACACCCAGCATAACTTGATCTTGGGCAGAAACTCGAAGTTTGTAACTCTATATGCAATATAATGGAAATTCCAAAGCTCCTATTATGAGAGAAATAATTATCTTCACTTTAAGAGAAAGAATTTTCTGCATTGTGCACCATTATTCGTGATCGACTGCTTTCATCCATCCAAAGAGGCCATAAATGGAGCCATCAATATTAGACTCGAAACTCAAGCATCTACAAATATCCTTGACAATACGTCATTGTATTGTTTAATCAACAGGATAAAGTGTTTACTTACAAGACGTTAATGATGATATCATGCAGACAATTATTTAATTGAATGTGAAAAGCCGTGATGACAGTTTATAGCAATGCGTGTGAAAACTGGAGATAGGATTTTGTGAAAGGACTGTAATAGAATAATGTTTTACAAAATAAAATTAGATTTACATACCAGAACACTACTTAGCTGCTTTTATTATAAATTTCGAGCATTTTTCCTCTCCCTCTCTTAGTCCCCGAAAATTTACATGTTCTATATAATTCAATTAGATTAATCAAGTATCTTTAGGTATATGGTACAAGGCGTTTTTGATTCCCTACAGCATCGACTTTTGAAGATAGTACATGTTAATTTAAACAAACATTTCTGAACTAACTGTACTATTAAAAATACAACAATAGTTATGCACCAATACATTTTGAATGTATTCTATTCATGCAAACCTTTTTATTGTTGTAGGTAATGTTCAATTCCGAAAATGTTTTGAGATATTATGTCCCAGTCTCATTTTCTAATGTAGACAAATTCACGTTCACACTTTATGTAATGGGAAGGAATGTCATAGTGTAGCACGATGTTAACGCAATGTGTTGGAGGTTTGTAATATCATTAACCATGAAGTGCTGATTTGGACTTGGCATTCTATGCTGTTAGCTGTTGCGGATCTTGGAAGAAAAAGAAAGCCATGTGACCATCGCCGAGTATTTTTCTCTCACATCTAGGATTTTGCTTTTCTGTGCTGAATTTCCTTTCTCTTCTCATTGCATATTCAAGCAATTTTAGGATTGAGTTGAAAATTAACACATGGCCGTGAAATTGAAGTACATTCTTTAGGGAATTCACTTCACGTGGAAAAGTTGGTGAAAAGGAATGACTAAAACCCACTTGAATGCTTAACGTGTTGCTGGTTGTGTCCGTGCTGAACATTCTGCAATCTGCTTATTTATACTGTCATCGGCTTGAAAATTATGCTATTTAGTAACGACCTTGTCTGTTTCCATAGTGATACTCTCATCTATAGGCTCTGCGATGTGACCACAATCTACTTCATCGACATTGCATCCCTTAGGATTCGATTCCTCTGTAAGTGCAGAAACAGTCGGTGCTGTCATTCGCAATGTGTAAAATAATCTTAAAATTGGCTATACGTGAAAAGTAGTAGAAATAATATCGTGTATGTAGTTATCTTTAGTATAACCATTTACTTTAGCTTTCTCTTCTACGCTGGTAGACACACAAATTTGAATTGGATTAGTAGAATGATGTCATGCGTTTGTACTTTGTGGGATCACTACCTAAAACAGAACACATCTAGCCATTGCGCATTTCTGTATCACACTCCAATAGGTGTTTTGTTAGAAACATACGAACATCATCGACATCGCTAAGATGTTCCTCTTCTTTTACAGGAATTTTTCGGAATGAAGAAAATCTTTCACATTAACTGTTGTTTAAAAAACAATCCAGGAGTTAGAATCGTAAGGAAATATATTATCTCCTTATTCCCTCTTCGATATACCGTACAATTCTCTGCACACAAGTATAACTGTGCTAGTTGATCATGATATGATACTTGATTACACACTATTAAATGCATAAACCTGTTACACCACTCAGTGTAATAACACACCTAATGATGAGCTTCCTCACCAGACTCGCATCAAAATTTCTGATGAAGCGTTATCGTTAGCCATTGCAGTCTCACCGAATGAAGTCATCTCAGTAACAAATTACCGGGAGAGAGATTGCTAGTTATATGCAAAGTCACTGTTTGCATGTTTAAATCTGTTAATTGCGTTACACATAGATTTATAGGGTAACTTCCTGAAAGATGGGGAAACTTGCGAGTTCTAATACGTTACTGGCATCACAGACATATAAGAACAGGAGTTAATATAAAGGAATGCATGCTGGATGTTCTAAATCTCCTGGTCATTCACGTAGACAAATTTCAAAGGCGGTGATGGCAACAGGCAAGAGCATGCGTTACGATTGCAAAGGGAGGGTTATCATGCCGCAACTTGAATAATAATCAGCTGTGTTTGGATGTTGCACTTCTAATTCTAGCATTGAATGTGTCAGTTGGAGTGAGCTGGTGTTCAGAACAGGAAGCAACAACTGATAAGTGGTCATAATTAAACTAAATGCGTAATTGTTTCGCATTATATACCTTAAATGCTTTATCGTTTACAACTGCACCTACGAGAGCGGATTGAAAAGTTGATGATAGGGTTATAATCACAGGTTTCGTGTTTTCACCCAAATCTTACATCTATTTTGGGTATAATCGTAGAAATTCATCGTCATTTGTTTCTTAGAACATTGTTGAGAGCGTCTAAAATAAGCAATGTTGCTTTGTAGAAATGGAGAAGAGTGAATTTCGTGTTCTGAAAAAGCACTACCTTCTGGATGATAAGACGGTAAAGGAAACGGAAGGAAAGCTGTACAAGCATTATGGGGACTCTGCTCCATCACATGTCATGGTTCTCAAATGATTCACAGAATCTCGATTTGGCCGTTCCAGCACAGGAGATACCGTGCGCACAGGACGGCCAGTTGAGGGCACAACAGAAGAAATTGTGAACAAAGTTCACGATATTGTGTTGGAAGACCACCGAGTGAAAATCCGCAAGAGAGCCAGGACAAAAACATCTCGAGTGAACGGGTGTATTATATTCTGCACGAATTTTTGGGTACGACAAAGGTTCTCTTTCACCAGGATTATGCACCCACACATAACTCAGCCATTGGCATCGCGAAAGTTTTGGAATTGGGCTATGAACTGCTACCCACTCAGCATATTCTCCAGATTTGGCTCCGAGAGACTTCTTCCTCTTTGCAAACCTGAAAAAACTGACTATCTGGTAAGAAATTCACGTCCAGTGAACATATCATGAAAGAAACAATCTTATATTTTGCAGACTTCGAAAAATCGTATTTTTTGGAGTGGCTAAAAAATTGGAGAAACGTTGGAGAACGTGCATTGAATTGAAAGGAAACTAACTTGAGAATTAAAATTGATTTTTGAAAAAAACTTAATTTCTTTAAAAAGTCACTGACTTATCAATTCGCCCTCGTATGTGTATGCAGAACATTCACAATACACTTACGAAAATTATGTTAATAACATCAAGATATTTTTTAATATTTTGCTAGATAATTTATTTAATCATTGATGGATTATTTCTATATGGGAAACTGTATATCCTGAGCACATAAACAAAGTCGGAAAAAAGTGTTAATGAGTGATTGGTTCCTTAGAAGAGACTCTAGAACAGATTTTAAATGTACTCTTGCGTTGTGTGTTTTTTCGAAGCCTTTTATTTGAAGGCTCTTATTGTCGGTTTATGACGAACCAGAGGCCGAGTAGGCCGTTTGATATTTGTGCTTTCTTTTGTTAGAAGTCCTGGCATGCGACTTACAAGTAAAGCTAAGTTATAAGACAAGGCGAGTGACATCTGTGGGAAATTCTGTCGCTATGTCTTATACTACAAGGGAAGCTACCGAATGTATCAAAAACCATAAGCATTTTTTAAACTATTATTAAAGACAGGTGGAAACTAAAGACACCAGCGAAATCACGAGAACAATACCATTGATTTGACTTTTAATATGACGGGTTTGAAATAAAATTAATTATGCCATTTGAATTTAATCGAGTTGTAGGGATGATAACCCACTGCGATAATAGAAGGAAATTAGCGCCACCGTTGGATTAAGAGTGCAACATACCACTGGTTTCATAGTTATTTTCTTGTGTTTAAGACAAAAAAAAATAATTATGAAAATTGGTTTAATCGTATTGTGACACGCGACTAGCGCTGTCGGATTTCTTTTCAAAGCGGAATACAGATTGGGGACACCTGCTGTTTGTTTTGCCATTTGTCAATCCTCACCAATAAGCTTTGACAGCTTACAAGCAATAATCAGGCTGGAGGTTCACAACTGGCAGTTCCTTTGGCGGTACCCTTTATAATGGATACGGGTGGAATCCCTTTGTCCTAGAATTGCTATATGCTATATATTCAGACAAGCAACATTAGAAGACGTGTAGCTATATAAGTATGTACTTTTTGGAAAAAGGGGCAACATAAAACACGAGTTGCGTGTAAGAAGTATAGAAACCCAGTGGCACTTGATTAATCTATAAGCCCGTATGTCTATCTGATCCCAGCGAAACCAATACTGGCCCACTCTACTTTAAATGTAAATAGCAAACATCGTTGCAAAAAAGATGGAAAGCAAACAAGAACTTTGCATTTAATAAAATTAAATTGTGTTTTATTTGTGGGCGTTGTTTATCTACTGTGGTTCTCAGTGTCTCATTCCATACTGGGCATGAAAGACCGCAAAAAGTTGCTTAGAGGCCGATTTATCAGGCTTAAGATTCTTTTACGTGCCGTAAATTTACAACACGGGACCACCTTCCGAAGAAAGCCATACTTAAGCATTTTTACGCCCTCCGCCGGGTTTGAGCCCACGACCTCAGGAATCATGGGCCAGCCTGCCACTCCTAGACCACGAAGGGCGACTTGCACTTTGGAGATAAATAAATACTGAACCAGCACTTACCATTTGCTGAAGGTTGAAACATTGTAGTTTAGGCTGCATTGATTGTTAACATCTGTTGCCTATATCATACTGATGCCGCTCATGTAACAGAAAGAAACATTTCTTATCAATTTAAAGCATAAAACGTCGTTATAAGGCTAATATAACTATATATAAAGTTGTAGGGTCGGGAAAGCAATTGAAAAAGTTGACAAACATGGCATAAACGTCTTACTTAAATACTCAAACGGTTCTATCATTTAGCTTCTGTTCTCAGCTTTTGCTTTCCAACTATTCTAAAATTGTGCACACACATTATTGTAAAATTGTAGACCACATTAGTAAAACACAATTTATTTCTTGATCTGTATTCTCGCACTTCAATATTTCAATGTTCTGCATTATTTCAAATTCCTGTAACAAACAGTATGGAGCATTGGGCCTGAAACATAGTGTATATGCTTTTGAAAGATGATCCTCTGGCTTTATGCACGCTCAGCAGTGTACGTTCCAGAAGTCGTGATTAACTCTGGAATATCAGGAAACAGGTGAATATAAATGAACGCCATTGTCTGAACTACATGAATTTATTAACCAGAGTATAATAATGCATCAAAATCCAGTGGAGCAAAACAACAAAAGATAACAGTTACAAAATTACAATCCACCTCGAAACACCACGACACGCCATAAGGTAATTAATGTTTGTAAAAATACAAGCAACTAGCCTGAGTCACGCTTAACATTTATACAACCAGTAATACAACAAAATTTAGTAAAAGTTTCGATTTGAGAACACACCTAATAACACTGTTGTATTCTAAATGCTCAAAGCTTATAAAATGGTAGACGAAAAGCAATAAACTGAATTGATAGTCTTACTAACAGCAAGTTATACGGTAGCCAAGTGTGTACCCTTTGAAGTAGTTAATCTTATTATTGCGACTGGCTTCTCTCATTTAGTCAACAGTACCAGTATAGAGCAACCTTCAGCTACCATCTCTAAATGAAGCTAAGTTAAATTATCAGAAAAGTGAATAGATGAATTTGCTGAGAGAACGCTACATCTCATTCAGGCATTTTCTCATGGCAAAATTACTCTATACTCATATGAGTTGTCTTAAATAATTCCCAGTATATACTATACTCTTCTGGCTACAGTTTAATGATCATTGCTTGATGAAGACCAAAGTTTAATAATTAGTCGCGTGAATGGATTGATTTACTAAAAGCATGTTGCATTTCAAGGAAACTTGTGCTCATGGCAAAATTACTAATTTGTAAGATAACTTATCTTAGAGAATTAATACTGGAAATAACTCTAAATGACCCAAGCTTGGTAAGGAGCAAAGCTTAACAATTAGTCAGGTGAGTTTAGTAATTTACTAAGAGCATATTGCATTCCAAGCAAACTTCTAATAAAGAAAAATTACTAATTTGTGATATGAATTCTCCCAAATAACTAAAAGTGGAAGTACAGTCTCCTACTACACTACATTACTAGGCTTGGTGAAGAGCAGAGCTTACTGATTAGTCACGTGAACGGACTGATTTACTAAAAACATTCTATATTCCAAGCGAATATCTACTCCTGATAAAATTACTAATTTGTGATATTACTTCTCTCACATAATTCAAGAATAAGTATACTGCACAGGCTACATTAAATGAGCCAAGCTTGGTGAAAAGAAAAGCAGACATATGAATGGATTAAGTTATTCAAGCATATTAGATTCCAGAAAAAGTTTGCACTATGAAAAGATTACTAATTTGTGATATGGCTTTTCCCAGATAAATTAATGAATAGGTGTTGTGACCGCGCGGGCGAAGCTACCTAGTATCGGAGGTGAGGGCCTTTTCTGGTTCCTCTACATGTCCGCCGATGGGGCCGATGTCCGGTCGCTTTCAGAAAAATGTCCATTATGTGCCGTTTGCCCGCTCCATAGTATTCCAAGAGCCGTTTCGAAGACGTTTCGGTTCTGAAACGTTTCGCCTTCTATGCGAAGACTACATAAGCGGCTGCTCTTCCCAGTGAGTGTAACGAGTGAGATGTAAAAGCCAAAATGGAGGAAATGCTTAAAATAGTATTGGGCAAGATGGAGAAAATGGAAATGGAAATGAACGCTGGAATTGGGAAGAAAATGAAATCTGGAAATTCTAAAATGGATTACGGAATGGATAAGATGGGAACTAAAATGAGGACAGTGAAAACCAAGGGGAGAAATGGAATCAGGAGCAGAGAAAACGCAGATAGAAATGAACACGGAAGTGTTCAAGATTAAGACGAAACTATTGATGAGAGTTAAAGAACTACTAGCCGGGTTGGGAAAAGATATGGAAGAGGTCAGCGGAAAGATGAGGGACCTTGTTCAGCGAGTTAACATCCTGGAGGACTTGAGAATGGCTTAGCATCCTGAAGGAACGGTCGACGGCAGCGTCAAGGAACTGAACGCAATGATGGAAGGCATTCTTAGCGGAAAACTTAAGTTCTTGAATGTCGAGATGCCAGGATACGTCACAACATTTCCGTGCGTCAAGCCACCCAAATGCGACAGACCGTCAAATTTCGAAGTCTTCTGCCTAAAATGCGCTGCCGCCATCGGTCACTACCGAAGGTCAGTGCTTAACAGAACTTTGACGGGCGTTAGAAATAATGAATGCGATTCTGACGCCGGTGATGTCTGCAGAGGTGTGGAATGCCTCGAAAACCGATTCGAGAAACATGGCTTTGCGGCAGGCTATTGTAGTGGGCTCAAGTCAAGGCTGTAACGTACGTAGTAAACGCTGCCGAAGTTCAAGCTGGCCATTGACAACTGGTGAAAAAAACTTTGGTGAACCTCCTGACCTTCTACCTGTCCTAGGAAGTTGCCTACTACTTTGTAATCGGGGTACGTGTCGTCGAGATACGACAGTGTCTGATTCTCGGCCATTAAAATACTATGAAAATGGCGATTAGACCGCGTTAAGGATGGAGATGGACAAAGTAAAACCTGTCCCCACGACGAAGACTAGGAGTATTCGATAAGAGGGGACAGAGGTTTAACCTATGGACGTTAACCACGATTTTCAAGTGGTATGTGTGTTGGGGTGTAGAAGCCAGAGAGCCTAGCGAAGGAAATTCCGCACCAAGCCAACGAACGTTGGGAAACGAATAAGCATGGCGAGAGTCTCGTCCGTGCCATCAACATCCCCTCAGATGATGCTGAATGTGTTGGGCAGAAGGATGAATGACAGCCTCGTCGCGAAAGGCTAAATACAAGGGAAGCTATATCGGCTATGCCGGAAGTTATGTTGCGAAGCAAACCTAGAGGACTATCAGCTACAGACGGCCTTGGGCTACACCTTTCCTATATAGGAGGTCCTGCTAGAGTTGGCAGTTGGGAAGGGTATCATTTGTCGCGTGGGTTTCTGAGTGTGCTACGCTCGAGCTGCTACAGCTGACACGAAACGACAGTCGATGTTAGCAGGTGCCTTGCGACTCCACCGAGACGATGTGGCGCTCCGGAGGTCCAATGAAATTCCGGGGATCTGCAAGATGTTCCTGACGGGTTGTGTCTGCGAGAAGCGAGATGGGTTTAAGGACGCGTGAACACCAGCTGTCAAGGAGGCTGGATTTGGACCGAAAAACGTCATTGGATGTATATGCGTTGCCAAGGTACTGCTGCCTGGCCGGTAAGAAGTGCCTGTGAGACTGCTGAAGGCATTTCACTGCAATCAGGACATATAAACTGCAAAGAAGCTGGATAAAATTGAGCCAACTTCGAGTACATAACAGTGAGAGGATCAGAGGTGCCAGCACCGCCGCAAGACCTTAAAACGCGACTGGAAGACTTGTTTAGCCTGCCTCCTTACCACGGCAAAACTAGAAAGAGTCCGACATCTACTTCAAGAATACCAATCTGCTTACAGCCTCACCGACTAAATACTCCACCTAGTCAATTCCGGAGACTCACGACCTATCCTACAATCACCAACACGTGTTCCTCTGGCGATGGAAGCGGAGATACGAGGCATGCTGGACGACAGAGAATTAGAGGGATTATCGAAGAGTCCGACAGCCCTCGGTGCTTCAATTTAGTGTTTGTGAAGAAGAAGAAGAGGAAGGGAGAATTACGCTTATGGGTTGACTATACGAGCTGAATGTTATCATGCGAAGGGACTGTTTTCCCATATCCCGGATTCACGATACCCAGAGCACTTTTGCTGCTAACCAGTGGTTCTCGATATTGGACCTGAAATTGGGATGCTGGCAAGCGCCTGTAGTTCCCAGAGAGAAGGATAACATTTCACCCTCAAGAGGCCATGGGCTTTGGCAGTTAATTGTTATGTTCTTTGTCTTCCTTACGCACCAACTATTTTCCAGCGTCTGGTGCAATCTGTGATGCCTTCTATATCTGAACGACATCATCTATTTTGGCAGAACCTTTGAAGACCTTCCTGAGACGTGACCTAGGTATTACAGAGACTGTAGGAAATCAAACAGAAGCTGAACGTTAAGCTTTTTCAAATCTTCTACTATAAGGTTAATTATTTGGGCCACTGCTCTCACCAAATGGCTCATCGACATAGCTGGACGTTTCCCTTTTCCGATAGAGCCACGGAAGCGGAGAATGCCCACGTTGAGAGATTGGCCTTGCCCGAAAGATATACGACAATCGTGCACCTACTATGCAGATACCACCGCCCGTTCGTCAGAACTCATAAAGCCTCTCAATCCTCTGACGGAAGAACACTGACCTTACATATGGACAGAAGAGGGCTTGTATTGAGCTTAATTTATGTGCGCTCTTTAATTGCTGTGGTTCTTAGCGTTCCAATCTATATTAGGCGTGAACGATCGGAAATTTTGCCCATAGGCCTCTTTATCAGGTTTGAAGTTCTATGTGCCGTACATCTACGACACAGGACCATCGGCTTTACCTCCCATCCGAAGTAAGCCATGGTAAGAAGTTTTAGGCCCGAAAAATTCCATTGCCTCAGCCGAATTCGAACCCGCGATCTTGGGAGCTAGAGACTAGCATGGTACACCTAGACAACGGAGGACGACACAGAGGCGGCAGAGAACACGTTCTAGCAGCTGAAGTCAGATTTCGGCGGGGCTTATGAATGGATCAACGCGGTCTGAGGAGGGATCAACTTACGTATCGCTTGGGGCCACTATTGAGATCATTGAGATGCTTGGCTATCAGAACTAGATGGAGATGGGAGGACATCGCACCAAGTATTTGTGTGTATAAGTTCTACTGGACCGCATGGGACCCTTTGAAGACAAAAGGAGGTATTCGTTCAGAGTTTGGGAATTACCAAACGGAAGGACTCAGAGAGGAGTTGATTCATCCTCGGAGTAAGGTTACGGAAGTCCTGAAGGAATTACGTGTGGGAATTTCAGGAGAATGCCTTGTATTCCAACGCACAATTGACAAGCTCCGCCAAAGTACTACTGGTTGTGGCTATGTGTAGATCCTGACAGGTATATCGTCTCTGTTATGCTTGTGAGGCGAGTCGCGGCCCACAGAATGGGATTATAATGCGGCAGTATAGCTTAGGACACCCTTATGATCATCGATATAGCTGGAAGTTGGTGGAATGGATTACTTCACCAAGTGGCTGGGGGTGTACACCATTCCTAAAAAGGGGCAAAGACTATCGCAGAATGCCTCGTGGTAGAACTCTGTAACTTTGGAGAACCACTAGAGCTACACGGCGATAAGTACACCGACTTCTAGTCAAACCTAATGTGGGAAGCACCGGAGAGACATGGAGAGCACAAGATGCGCACAAGTCTTCACTCGCAGTCAGACACATGGTCTAGCAATATATCAAGATTCTTGAGGGATACCTAAAGAATTTAGTGGATTCTCACCAGAGGGAATACGATATTAGGGTGGCCTACGCTTCTCAATGCACGGCACCATTGAGTTAACGCCAGCGATCTTAGTTTTCAGAAGGGAGCTATGACCTCGATGCAGCCTGATGCTTGGGCGTCCCTCTGTGACACAACCGCTGGAAATCGACTGCGTGGAGAACAGTGTGTACTGTATATATAGGGTGTATTTTTAATGTTATATTTCATTGGGGTTTCTACTTCTAGTTCTAGTTTGAGAAGAGGTGGGTTTTATGCCCAAGTACTGCGACCTTAAGATATATTGCGCATCCCCCATTTCATCAGTTAAGTAGTCTGTTGCTCGATATGAACTTAACCAGACTGCTAACTGAGGCTTTCGATAGTTCATCTATCTTTGGAAAGTGATTGCCAAAAATACTTCCTCTTTGATTCGCAAGAGCAGGGCAATCACATAGTAGATGAGTAACAGTCTCATCTCCTTCTAGACATCTACTACAGATAGGGTTGTTAAACAATCCCATTCTGTATAGATTAAGCTTTAGGGCACAGTGTCCTGTAATGAATCCTGTTGCCCATGCAAGTCTTCTTCTACTAAGACCGCGCAAGTATTTTGCCCGGCTGTTATCCAGGTCTGTAATGAACAACTTGGAATGTCTGCAACCCTCAATGGAGTTCCAGTAGTTCTTGTGTTCTGCTTGAGCCCAGCACTTAATAGCCCGTTTCACCGGTCTGTAGGACACTCCCAGTACAGGCTCCGACCAAAAAATGGGATTTCACTGCCAATCTTGTCTGCTTCATCTGCTTTCTCATTGCCTGGTATACCTATGTGTCGTAGCACCCACATAAGTTGAACCTTATTGTGTTCAGCCAGTGTCATTAAGGATTCCCGGCATTCTGAGACGAACTTTGATTTCATTGATGGTGATTCAAGTGCTTTAAGAGCAGCTTGACTGTCTGGGAGGATAAGAACACTTCTATTCTTATATCTCCTTTTAATGCTTTCCATGACACTGGCTAGGATTGCATAAACCTCAGCCTGGAAAACTGTAGCTAAGGTACCAAGACTATAAGAAATCTTGGTGCCATTACCGTAAAGCCCAGCCCCCGTTCCCGATTTGGTTCTAGAACCATCAGTATACCAGATTGGGCCTTTGTTATTATGAGGTTTTACCAGTCTTTCCCATTCACTCCGCTGTGGATAGGAGACCGTAAATTTCAAATCAAACTTGAATCTTGTTTCAAGAATGTCAGTCCCCATGTTGAGTATCTGTTGTACATTCTTATCCCAAGGAAGCTTGAGATGATTAATATGTCCAGTATTAGACACTTTGGTTTGGCGATAAATACGGTGATACGCGATCATGGCTTCTGCCTGCATCCATATGTGGAGAGGTGTGAGCCCAATCAGCATCTCCATTGCCGCAGTTGGAGTAGTTTTGAAGGCTCCCATAATTGAAATGCAGAAGGTCCTCTGTAATTTACAGAGTTCCTTTCTTCACACCTTTAAATTAACTCTAGGCCACCACATCAGTGCGGCATAAGAGAATATAGGTCTCACCATGGCAGTGTATATCCAATACACTATGCTAGGTTTCAGACCCCATGTCTTACCAAGCATACCTGTACATGTCCAAAAGTCTCTGTAGGCTTTGGTAATACATAATTCCATATGTTTCCAAGTTAATTTCTTGTCTAAAACAAGCCCAAGATATTTAACTTGTGTTTAATAGGGCACTACTTCACCAAAGAGAGAGAGAGAGAGAGAGAGAGAGAGAGAGAGAGAGTCTGGTTAAATCAGGCCCCCTTCTCCTGGTGCAGAGTACCACTACTGTTTTGCTTGGATTAACAGTTAGATTATTCATCTTGCACCAAGCTTCCACTTTCTTAAGCGCCATTTGTGGCACTTGAGAAACTATGTGAGGATCATTGGGGTTTAATAACTTTGAACTTTAAAAACATGTTTTATCTCTAATAAAACTTGTATTATTTTCGGTTTGGATTTATTTTGCCTTTCTTTGTTATATCATAAAATGTTTTACTGTCCTGAAACAACTAGGATGTTGTTATATTTAGTTCTCTTGTTAGTTTTAGGTTTTAAATGTTGCTGTTTTTTAAATGCCACATGGATAACTTATTATTTTCTGATTATTAAATGTAATATTACATTGTTTCTGCTTTAATAGCTTTCAAGCTATTACTTGCTGACATAAAGTTTTCAATTACTACTTCATTCTGAAACATTTGCCTATCTATTTTGGTTTAAAGCTAAAATGAAGAATTCATCTCTTGCTATTAACTTTAAACAAAAGATTGATTAATCAGTGGCATCTTATTATACTTTTGATATTTATTAATGATTTATAGGGTCTGTTGTGTTTAGTTTGTTTGTATATAATTTTTATTATTTTTCAGCTATTTGATTATTCTATTGTTAATATATTTGTGATTCTTTCTGGCTATAATGGGGTTGATTCATTCATGTGTAGAAAACAAAGCCTTTTGATATAGGTATTGCGTTTGTGTTTACTAAGAAGGAATGCTGGCCTGCGTCCAGTTTTTCCCTTTGGATATACCATCGATTTCAAATCCTGATTCTTTGTTTTTGTTTTGAAATCCCCGTGACATTCGTTAGGGCCTCCCTTATCGTCTTGCTGGCATCCTCAGGTTGCAGACGTTTTCGTAAGCGGGTGCTTGGTTTCGGAGGCTCCATCACGTAATTTTTCCTGGTGAAGCCATCGAGGCCATTGTAATATCCATCTGCTTCTCTGCGATTCTGTGAAATTCCTCTATTTCTATCGAAATTAATTTTATCCTATCAGTACAAAAACGCGTAATTTGATGTTTCTCTCTTTGGATGGGACACAACATCAGATGTAGATTATACACTATTAACTTTGGAAACATGTTTATCCTGGGAGGATACTGATAATAGCTCCAAGAGAACTATTTTAAATAAATGTCAAAACATAATTAAGCCAAAGCTAACTCTATGGCGACAACTGTATAAAAATGTAAAATTATGTAACACAGCGCATCTAAATTACTCTCTAATTTGGCATGCAAATAAAGTTCAATAATAAAGAAAAACATCACCTTCCATGTGAATATATATATTTTAAGTTCATGGTATATTACCATTAGTTTTATCTCTAGTCCTGGTTTGAATATTCTATATTGTATCGAAGAACATACGAATTCCGTCATTTGCTCAATACAATTTAGACTTCTTCCCGAGTAATAGCACCTTCTTCTTCTGAATTAAAACCTTAAACCGCTTAATATACGTGAGTAATTAGGATAAGCTCTGAATTTTAAACTTTTAAATCTCTAGTGAAAGGGTTTTGAAAAACTACAGAAGAACCTATTTCTTCAATAAACTCAATACTATGTCCGTGATTTGAGTCCCAGACGGGTTACTGAACTTTCTAACTCGGTGCCTACATATGGTTATTCTATAATTACGGTACCAAACATTCGCTTCATCAGTTTTGTATGCTGTGTGAAATGCAAGGAATTAAAATGGACTTTAAAATGTCTAGTTACACATAGCTACAAATCTGTTGCCTTTTGTGTTGATGCTACGATGAAAACGCGGTGCGAAATTCTTGACCAACATTGTACAACCCTTCCGAGAGTTAGAAACCATCCAGAGTCACCCCCCTCTCTCTCTCTCTCTCTCTCTCTCTCTCATACACCTCTCGTCTTCATAATCCAATTAGAATGACATCATTAGGGTTTCCTCCGGACCCTCCTAAAGCCACTGCAGTTTAATGCAAGGTATTATAACAGTAATTTTAGAAATATCCGTAAGCAGCCAGCTGGACCAGACATCTCTCTGCCCTTTCATATATTGGAAAAGAAATTAGTAGGACATGTTTAATATCCTCATTTTCTTTAACACTGTTTATAAAAGTAAGGATTAAATCAATTGGATAATTTGAGAAAGTGTAACTGAAAATAAATGTTGATCCTTTATTAATTTGTTTTTTTAAAATGTTTCATAAATTGAATGATAGAAATCCACCTGGTTTAAGCTTCAGAAGAGAAAGGGAATACATAAAGGAACAAACAAATACATGAGTAGTAGACTAATTACCCTGAAGAAGTGGAACAGAACCAGAATCAAACCCAGAACAATTTTTTCAAATGAGCGTTCCTCCTCTTATACATTATCGTATACAACTAAGAACATTTTAAGCCCATGTACTAGAATTTCTCTCTCTTTTACAAAAATAAAATATGTACATCACAAAGTGCGTATAAGGTTGAATGGGCTTTATTTTTCCGTATTCCATTCTTTTGACGATGGATAGGCGGAGGTGAACCAATTGCGTGGCCTGCATGCTCCCGGACTTAAACCCACTGGTGTTTTATTTGTGGGAGCATTTGAAAGCTCTTGTTTATTGAACTCCAGTGCCAGATTCCGTGCATATTATGGAAGGCTGCGAAACATACGCAGTACTCCAGGAATACATCACGGATTCACGACGGCGGCGGGTTGATGTATGTATCAATGCTCACGGAGGCCATCCTTGTTCGTCAAAATCCTAGTGTTTAACGTCCGGGATGACGAAATTTGTAGAAATATTCTCAAATAATCCAGGAGCTATTGAGCTAAGGCTACCGTACTTTTGTGTTGGGAGAATTAGAGAAACATCCGAAAAACTTTTCCAAGCAGCTCCTTCAATTAAGCTCCCAGGTGAGAAAGCAGGTAGGCAAATACATCATCCCCATATCACGGAAGACTAGGGAACATAAAGCAGTAGATCCCGGTTAAAACCACAGCGAGAGACAGTATAGCTGCATGTAAATGATTCTTTCTATGGGCTTAACACAATGCCGACCGCTCAAACCCTCAATGCTTGTCAACGGCCCGATTTTGCGGCCGAATTTCGCGTAATATGAAGTGTTTTGATAATATATTAATTTCTATTATATAAGGATGATGTTATGGAATCGTTTAAAACGTTTAAGTTCCCTTAAATAGCCGGAATTATGCTCAAATGAACATGGGCTCCATTCTGCTGAGAGGTATTCGACGTTTGCTTATTAGGGAAAAATACGTTGAAGTAAAACATCCTTTTTCTCTGCAGCCTGATACATCTACGCCGGGTGTAACAAGAATGTACGGCAAATTTGCAGGACACATTCCTCACACGTAGAGAAGAAAATAGGTTACAAGAACATGGGTCTGAAAACGCTTTCTTACCTGTTACAACTCATTTTCTCCAACTCATTAATCGGGAAAAACATACAAGAATAGAACGTACCAGCATACCGCATGCAACTCTTTCTCACAGGAGATGTACAATATGCCCTCTGTGAGCATTGATACATGCATCAACCCTCCGTCGTAGTGAATCCCGGATGCGCTGATGTATCCCTGGAGTATTGCTATGGTTTCACAGCCTTCCATAATACGGGCACGGAAACTGGTACTGGGGATCGATAAGCAAGAGCTTTCAAATGCCCCCACAAATAAAACTCCAGTGGGTTTAGCCCCGAGAGCATACAGGCCACGCAATTGGTTCACCTCCACCTATACACTGTCACCGAATCTGTTATTTAAAAGCCAACGGATATTAACACTAAAATCGTGCATGAAGTACATGTTTTGTCGCACAGCTAAAGGCACATATGCTAACAGATCAGGTAGAACATTGTCTAGGAAATTATGGTAACTTTGCCTGTTGAGCATGGGTGGAAGAACGTGAGGCCCTACCAGTCACCAACAATGCCTGCCCAAATATTGACAGAAAATCTTTGTTGATGACTTGCATCAACAGTTGCGTGAGGATTGAAGTCAGCCCATACATGCCGATTGTAATAATTTACAACCTGATCTCGTTGAAACGATGTCTCATCTGTGAACAGCACCGTTGCACTAAAATTAGGGTTGACACCTTGTTGCATAAATCATTCGCAGAAGCGTACCCGTGCAGGAAATTCAGCTGCTGATAGTGCCTGCACACGCTGTAAATGTCATGGATACGCCGGACCTCGTGTAACACTCGCCAATCATGTGGCGAACATTCATTGTTGCAGCTACTTGTCTGTATTGACACTAGGGTCGTCATCAGCCACCTCAAAAATTGCCGTCTCCCGCTGCGGTGTCCTCGACCTTCTAGGTCTCCCCCGGTCGCGAGTATCAGGTTGAAATGCCCCATGTTCCCTAAGACGACGATCAATGGCTTCAAATGTTTTCCTGTCGGGGTACCTTGGTCCTGGAAATCTCTCCCGGAACAAACGTTGAGCGCAAGCGCCATTGCCGTCCGCTAATCCATACATAAAATGGGCATCTGCCATCTCTGCATTCCAACTGCCATTGCACGAGCCAAGTCTATGATCAACCCTACTAGTACGTAGTAACCCGTGTGCTTGCCAAGGTCGTACTGCTTACTGGAACAGTTGATGTTATCCTTAAACAAGCAATGATGTAAGTCGTTTGGCAACAGGAACATGTAAAACAAAACACTGGCGGTGCACCTACAATAATGACAACGTAACCAAGAGTGCATGTTCCCCATGATTCTAACGATCTGTTTGTGTGTGTTTGTCATGACTAATGAGTTGGAGAAAATGAGTTGTAACATGGAAACAAGGCGTTTCCATACCCATGTTCATATAACATAATTTCTTAGTCTACGTACGAGGAATGTGTCCAGAAGTTTTTACCGTACATTTTTGTTGCATCCTGTATAAGGAGCAATCAGTTGAACATGGATCAGGCATAAAAAGGGTCATTGAACACTATTACCTCACCAAAAAAGGTCCGTAGAATTACTACTCCATGAAAAAGGGTTATTGAACATTAATACCTCAAGGTAATCTCAAAAAATTGTAGCGGGGGAAGTAACGGCTCGCACGTGAGTACCACGTGCTATCTCACCTCAATGCTATCTCGGATCTCCGAACTTCCATTGAAGTTCTCTGCCGGGCTGTTTGTGGTCTACAGCTGAGGAGAAATTCCTAGCTAAGTTGATATTTCTCAGGATTTTATGTGGTGAAGAAAAATAGCAAACTGACTTTCTCTTAAACAGCTTAATTTATTGAAATATAATGCCCGTTGAAGCGGCTAGCAACATTCTGTTGCTTAACACTAAAATGATAAGAAGAGCTGTACTTTAATCTTGCTGCTACTGTGAATTGTTTATGTGGACCTATTTAACTGCGGCACAGGATATTTTTTTCCACCCACATACAGGCACAAAATCTTTCTTTTGACTCACATGTATTACACCGTGAGAGTAAAATCAGAGTGAGGAACTAGGGGTCTCTTTCCCCTTTTATATTCTCCTACTATGAAGCGCCTTTTATATGTAACTACTGTACTGATTTGTTACCTAATTAGTGTCATATGAAAATAAAATGTTCCAAAATTTAGAATTCACGCGTCCCTTTGACTGCTCTGGTAAAATCCGTCTCGCGTCTCACTTTACAACTCTCGCTTCTCTTTCTGTTTTTCCAAATACCTTGTCTTCTAGGAATTGGACTACTATCCCTGTCTAACTCTAATTTCGGACCCCTCTCTCTATTGTGTATGAGTTTGCCTAAACCCTGTGTGCATTAGTGTGTACGTGCCAGTGACCTCTACCCTGTTGTTCGCTCGCCTGGACACTAATTACAAAGCTCTTTACATACTTTGTTTCCTGTTTGTTACATTCTGTGGTCTAAGTTATTTTACAGTAGAGTTACTTCTCATTACTTATTCCTGCTATTTTCAATGCTCTATTCTATTGGGGTATGTCTGCTTACAAACTGCTTACAGATTTGCCCCACTGATAGAATGAGATGGTAAGTTTCATTTTCAGTCTTCTAATAAACTAGGCTAACAAATCACCAACATGTTGGACCAATTTGTATTAAATGGATAATTGAGGGTGTTTTCATACCTCTGAAAAAGGTTTAAGTGAAACCTCTCAATCGAGGTGCACTAATTATTTGTGGAAAAAATCCCGAGCCATAGAAATCCTAAGTCCAGATGACGCTGTTCTTTTGTGCTATGTCCTAAAGCTTGTTATGTTTTTTTCACTATTCGAAATTTGGCCAAGAACGTTATCAGCATATTTTCAAATCTTCAAGCGTTTATCCGCTTAATTTCCTAACAAATGGATCGTCATTCGGTTAGTAACCTAGATAACCTACAAAAACCAGACTGACAATTTCTCTCAGTATGGTGAAGGAGGGCATTAAGGAGAGGTATTTGTGAAATATTTTTATGTAAAATATGTCTTCACACATAACGTTATTTTACATCATAGTAATATCTCCCCATTTTTATGCCCCAGCAATACTTTAACAGCTGTACCAGCTACCATCTTTAAATGTATGCATTATCATCTGCAGTAATGATAATACTTTGTATAAGTAGTAACTGTTTTTCATTTCAGATATTCATACACATTCCTGTTTAGAAATCAACTTTCTCACCAGTATCTACACCAGAGGTATTACATTTTAAACACGGTTATTTTTAATGTCTTGAGCTTCTCTCTATACATTTATTTGTAGGTATGAAGTTTAAAATCATTTTGTAATGTTTTTGAAACGACTTTATTTTTCCTCTTCGTAAATTAAAACATAAGGAAGAAAGATATGGTGGAATGCGAGACGCAGTTTTATACATTTTATATAATTGTATAAATTTAATGTTTTGGAATAACATTAGCATGTATTTTATCTAAATGTTAGCGCTTATAACATAACGCTGTCTCTTAAAGTGATACTGAAATACAAATCTTAACGAACTGTTGCGTTGATTTATTTTTAGTTTAACTAATTTTAATGTGTTTGTTCCAAAAGTCAAAGACATGCGCTTTAGTTTAATAACTACACCCGGTAACGACTGAAGCATACAAGACATTTTGGGATTCAAATTTCACTAGTGCCTCCTTAATGATTACAAATGATGACAGTAATTGTTCAGTTGGCATTAGACTCATTTGAGTGCCTCTCTCACCCAAGAAAGCATCTTAAATGAGCATCTCTTTACCCTGCGTACAAATAGTTTGCAAAGGATGTTTGAAAGGACATTAAAGATAGAAAATTGAACAACATTTTTAGCTTTTTTCTTTCTTTTTTTCTTTCCAAGGCTCCGTTTTTTAGAGGTAAAAAAGTCTTTGTTGATGTGTTTATGTACTTAATGAGTTCCATTTTTGTAATTGCTCATTGTGATCATATATCTACTGTTTATTATGTTTTTAGATACGTGTAATATCTGAAGTGGCTGTTAATATCGGTTTGTTCTGTTCGATTGGATGCATGTGTGCCTGTGCATGAAATATCTCGCGGTTTAGAATTAAAATCTTATATATCGGATAGGTACCTATTTCAAATTTGGTTGAAATCGGCAAAAATTAAGGGTGTATGTATAGCATAGTATAATGCACCAGGTTTCTCCTGAATACTGTGACTGGCAGTGTGCCATTTGGATTTAAATCTGTAGAGCGAGGAGGCCACTCAATTATTTCACATAAAAACACCTTGTAGTGCCAGGTAGGAACTTTCGTGGACTTCTTTCTATGCAACCCTATCTCGTCTGGTTTTTCTACGGTTATAACATGTCTATAGAACATGCAGAGCGGAAGTACGAAAATTTAACGAAGAGCGCAGAAAGACACAAAGTAGGTAAGTCTCTGGACTCAAACGAGAGCATAAAGCCTACACAATAAATGTTTAAAAAAAAATATATATATATATATACTTGCACCAATCCTCCTACTGTTACCAAACGAAGACGAATTTAGGATTTTATTTTAATTTTTTTGTGGAGTAGAAATGTTTTTACGTCCATATCCCAGATAAGCTGAGAGTGTGCGAGTCTCCAGTAAAATACCTCCACATGTTAGTATGCATTAGTTAATTTGGTTTTCGTACATATTAGCCGGATCCCACATAGCCCCCCAGTTTGTCAATGAAGGATGAGATGCTGGCATGCGTTGCATGCAGCACATCAATTTGTTAATTGCTCATAATTACACATGACTTGCATCCTGATTAATCCCGGGTGGTTAGTCATAGATTATGCTTACAGTAAATGCAAATATCGAGATTGCAGTGAGGGTATGTCAAGTTATGAAATCAATTTTATGTTAATGTTTTGTGTTTGATAGTGCGGGAACTTTTCCAAACTAAATGTCCTGCTCAGGTAATACTTTCTCTTTAACAGCAGCTGATTAACTTAAACTAATAAATGAAATGGATTTTGAGAACGAATAGCTATACAGGTAATAAGTACATTATAACTATCTTAGATATCAATCTAGTGTACGTGAAAGCATATGGTAGCTAACGTATACTGCACTTATAGTAAATATCATCGTTCTCAAAGTAATTTCTCAGGAAAATGTAGCTATACTAATCTTTATTGTGTACTTCCAATTTTAGATATTTAAGAATTTACAACTACATTAATTGTAGTATTGGTCGTTATGTATTTCGGTAGGCTAGATAACTGATTGTTAAAGCTTTTTAATTACAAATTCTGAGTAGAAGCGCCTTTTTCACGAATTGTCCCATTTAAACACGTTGTGTACTTATGATCCATGATAAGTGATGTTAGCTGCTTTCTAGCCTCTTTACATACATATTGTATTAATTTCCTTTGGAAACTGATACCTAGTTCGTTTAATTCAAATTTTAATTACCTTTGTGCCCAGGATAATGACTTCGGGTCAGCTTATCATTTCAGACAATACCTATACTCTTAGTCAGCTGCATCATACTATACGTTATAATATACTCCTCCTTATCGAAAATGCTTCTGTAAACAGTGTTTTTTCATTATGTTAACAGTTATCAACCGCCTATACCCGTGACGTCAACAGCACGTATACACTCTTGTGTCTGCGATCTAAAGATGGCCCTAGTAATGAGAGTAATGAGAGAAATGAGTCGGGTTGGGAGAAACACAGGAACTCACTGCGTTCGTATTCAGTTTGTGAAGGAAAAGTACGGGGACAGGCGCTGCCATATTCCGCTGCTAAACTCCTCCGTCTTCAAATCGCTTCACACATAAACTCCTTTACATATCTATGGGCAGATGGTATAGATCTTCTTAAATATTAGCCAGGGAAACTTTAGGATGGAGATAGGGCTTACACAACACCTCCTGAAAGACAAGTCCTGAACACTGAAACAAAATGGCGGACAGAAGAGGCAACTGTAGTCGGCGCAGGGTGTTAAATTCGTACCCATGCATTAAATAATGACAATACATAAATTGCAAGCGGAATAAAGAAAGAAGTAAAGAAAAGAAAAGAAAAGGAAAAAAAGCATCGTAATTCACATTTCCGTAGACAAAGAAAGAAGTGCGCAGAAATCACTGCAGAAACTGCAGTATGCCATGTAAAAATAAGGTATTTCCTCATTCCACACAACGGGAATCTTATTGTACATAGATACTTTACTTTGTAATGTCAAGTCTTATTTTACGCAGAGTATGTCGGTTATGGTACATACCTAACAACATAAAGGGGTTTTGCATGAAAAAATTTCTCTAACTACCCATAGACGCCACTGCAATAATTACTTGACCAAAGAATATTGATAATTAAGTATATTAGAGTAAACTATTGGGATAAACGTTAGCTGAACGGGGCTCCTAAGCTTTCTTGCCAAGTTTATAATGAAAACAAAACTGCTTTATACGAGATATCCCGCTATAACTTCCCATACGCCACTAATGTAATGTTTACTTAGCCTAAAGAGCCACTCTGTCAAATTGTACTAAATGACTTAATGGGCAGAAAGTTAGGGCTTCTGAGAATATTTACCAATGTTATTATGAAACAAAAATAAGCTTTACACGAAGTATCTATCTATAACTATCCATAAAATGTAATATTTGTTTATTTTACTTAACATAATAAGCCACTCTGCAATAGCTACTCAGAGAGTAACAAGGATATGTAATAATTAGCTGAATTGCGTTCTAGGGCTTGCTAGTGTTATTAGAGAGAGCACACGGGGTATAGTTTTAGGGATTGCGAGTTAACACGCTACGACTTGTATACTGGTCCCACTTGCCTTTGATTTGTCTTCGCTGTTCAAAAACCAGTTCAGTAGGCTACGTACTGTTGCGTTTACGGGTGTAAATGTGCGGCCAACTTCAGTCTTAAGGTACCTCAAATGTTCTCTCTGTTATGAGACACAAGGCACTCATGATTAGAGAATGCGTGTAAATAACTGCTACTGTGCATTAAGCCGGATGAGTTTGATAGTTACACAGAGATTAAGAAGGAAAGCTAGGTCTTGCGGCTGCCAAGCTTACCTATTTCTCAAGATTGCGAAACACAAGCAGTTCCCAGAAATTTTTGACAGACATATATATATATATATATATATATATATATATATATATAAAAATATATATTAATTGCTATTGCTTATCACAGCATTTTTCGTCGGAGTGACAGAAGTTCTCTCTTCTAACAGTCCTCCCCTTCCCTTTCTCTTTTTCGTCTGCTGGCAGTTTGAATACAGACACATTGTTTTATTATAATTTCCACGACAGTTAGGAGCACTGCACTTTAACACCATCCCTAGACCAAATTTACTCTTCCGTAAAACAAATGCATTACGTTTCATTCTTGAAGTACTTGTTATATGAAAACTAATTCTTTTAACCATATTGCCATATATTGCCTATATCGATAGGCTCAGGCATTGTCTTTTAGGTGTTCGGTTACAACGAAGGGCAGAGTCCGAACGATCCCGTGGAAGGTAGGATTGTAGTGTTGTCGAACTGGAATAATGTGCAACCTAGATGTGTGCTTGGTCTTTCAGGAAATGTAATATTGTTTTTCAGCCATCCTAAAATATATAGAAAAGCTTACATCCTTGAGATAAAGTCTAACCTAAACTTTATAGCTACTATACCTAATTGTAACTAGAAATAAAGAGGAAACTACGGGAAATACCATTTAAATTAGTATGTGGGCACAGACACATACATACTGTGACTTAGTTCAATTTCACTAGGAGTTCACTTCACTAAGATGAACTAGTTCAACTTTGCGTCACTTCACTTCGTTACGCAGCCTCTTCATGCCGGACCTCCACAACCCGTCGTTCCGGTAGCACTCGCTGCACGTTACAACAGCCGTAACCAACACGCTCGGAAAATCGCTCTTGATGTCGCACGGGAAACTTACCCGCCAACTCGCTCGCTCACTCAGCAACTCAACTAATAGTCGACTCGCACTGACTCGGCTGCCGCGAGAGCGCTCGCTTAAATAGTCAGTGGAATCTTTCTACAAGGTTCTCGAAAGTTCTAGAACTATTTCGGCATACTTTTTGGAGGAGGGGGAGAAGAAGCTTCCAAAAGATTGTAGTTATTTCCCGATAGGAGGCCCGGTGTTGATGCTGGCGAGCGGCCGTTTTCGTGTTCATTCCGACCGCCCGGTGCCAACCTCCGATAACCTTGGGCCATAGTCGCTGTATTACACAACTCCCTCCTCGGCTCTTCAGCACACAGCTCCTTCCATGATCTTTAGCAGGGCAACCACAGTGAACCCTCGGAGCCGACACCAAATGCGCGACGGGCTGGCAGGACCTGTGGCACGGATATCGAATGACGGGTATCACCTCTCTACGTCCTTCGAAGATGCAACCAATAGAATTTACACACAAAAAGTTACTAAACACAAATTATAATTCATTCTTACTATAAACCTAGCCAATCAACCACCTACTAGAAATAAAATCAACATGCTTGTGTGCCTTTAAATTTAATTTCAGATTTTAAATTAAAATTATATCCAAGCATTTTTCGAAACATGAAGCTACAGGATATTTATCTGGGAAGGAAGGATATCACCAAGAATTAAAGTTTCTAGCAGAAATCCATTCCTCAGATCCCAATGCATCCAATACTGTTTGGAACACAATGTTGCTGAAGATCTAGGTAAGGTTTGCACGACTCACTGGGTGAACTAATCCTTCTCGTAAACAGGTGTTGAATGCCTTGTTTTGTTCGCCCGAGTCGCTTTACATGCACCCGGTTCCACTAGAAAACTGATAATGCCTCTGACGTAGACTAGGCGTTTGAACTAGCGCATGTCGTCTTTCCGAACATAAGTCAGCAACAACTCTTGTTGCTACACTCCCCCACCACCAATCTTAAGGTGGGTCTTTAAGTTAATCCAGAAGAGATGCTAGATCGGTGGTACCTGGGGATCCATCTCTGTGCGTTCTAGTAAAGATGGCCGGCATTCTTGATCAGCGAAGACAGGTTTTCTATCCCGTACCACCGTTCTCCTCCATATCGACATTTTAAGTCCTTTATTCTGCAGTCATCACCACCATTTTCCCTCAAATATTCTTTCCTGTGTTATTGCACCCTGAGCAATGAAATTTCTTTACTCTCACTGCCATGAAATACACAATGTGTTAGTGTTAAGTATCTCAATTAACGTAACAAGCGCTTCAATCGAAGTAACTCTAATGGAGGTCGAAGCGTGGCAGTTTCTCCGGTAGAGACAGATCAATTGCTACGTCCGGTAATGGATCCACACAATGTGCGTGCAGAGTTTTTTTATTATACGCATTATCAGCAATTTTAATTAGATGCCTCCTTCTTCGTTATATACTCCACTTGGTCAGCCGTGGATGGCTGTGATTATGTAGGGGGGCGGCAAAGTCACAATGCGTGGATTTACTGTATTAATTTTGTAGCGTTGTTCTTCCGCTCAGTAGCGTTTTAAATTATTGCACCATAAAACTAAAAAGGCTACGCGCAGAATGTATGTGCATGCACCCTGTCGTTACTAGGCGCTGTGTCAAGTTTCATTCAACTTAGAAACGTTGCGCGAATTCTGCTGATTCGGATTGGAACCTTCGCCCAAGGAGTGAAGGGCTGCTGAGGTAGCAGTGGTACACCTTTAAAAACCCCTGCCTTTTGGGATAAGGAGACTCGAGAGGAACTGCTACACGAACCTGCGTCAGTCTGATTCTTGAAAATCATTACGAAAGGTAAATCATAAATCGGCAACACAACACTATCTATCGGACAGCATCAGCTTTGCCTCAGGTAAGCATGCCGACTGGCTAAACTATTTGTATTGCCGTAAGCGGTCTCGAGCCATGTAGCAATAACTCTATATTTTTATACATTTACTAGATCACTATGTAATGTTTAGACCATTCAGTTATACTGACACCTTCCCCCTGGTAATACAATTCAGATGCTAGGCACCCTTAAGGACGTTCCCTTAAGTCCCGGACTTCTTTCTCGTGTGAGTTGCTCTACCCAGTGGCTGGAGACACGCGGGTCACCAGCCACCTGTGTGTTAGCCACCTTCTGAGCTACCCCTCCCTTATCCGTGATATGTGTTTAGTTGCCTGAGTCCTGCTCGACCCCCACCTCTCACCATTTCCAACCTTTAATTTCAACCGCGAAAATACTTCTTTTTCATGGTCCACGACCCATAGCTTTGAAGTAGAGTTTTGACACCAGATTTTTTTATTTAAATTGAAATTGTGATCTATCGCTGCTATCATGGAACTAAGTTTTCATTTATATAAACAATGTATTCTTTTCGGAGCATATCTGATACGAAGACTGTGATAAATTTTTAAACTGCCACTATATATATAATGTCGAAGATAAGCCAAATGTTTTAAGAAAGTGCTATCCAAAATAATTTTCTTCAGAGAAAGACAAACAATTGATTCGGTTTAATCCATAATTTATTTCTTTGGCCTTCTTCCAACAATCCATCATGTTCACAAGTTTATGATACTGTGTTTATACTGTTTTCGTTACCGCTTATTATCGCAATTACACAACATACATGCACACAAAAACATACATGCCCATGGCGAGACTCGAACTCGTGGCCCTCAGCTTGGTGGAGCGCCGGCTCTATACACACACACACACACACACACACACACACACACACACACACACTCCAGCGACCACGGCTACGAGGGCCGGAACTCATGAGAGAAGGTTTTTATTGAAAGTAATATGTGCCTACATACGAGGGCAGTCCAGAAAGTCCTAGACATTTTGGCCTATCGTGGCAATGAGTAGGACTGGTGTCAGAACGTTCCTACGTTCCTACATTCCGTACGCATCCAACTGTGGTAGCGCGAGGACTGTGCCTTCCTTACGTGCTCTCTGTGAGTTGCTAAAATGTGCGCTGCAATAGAAAATCCCGCCACTTGTGAGTGTGGTTCTGTGATTAGGTTTTTGTTGGCTAAAAAGAACAAACCAATTGAAATTTATAGGTCAACTCTCTAAAGTTTACGGGCAGGGAATAATGAGTGAAAGCCGAGTCAGGCAATGGTGCATTGATTTTAAAAATGACCGTACCAATGTTCACAACGAGGATCATAGTGGTAGGCCTAGCCTTATGACTAATGAACTGTCAATGCAAATCAATGACAAAATTCGTGAAAATCGTCGTTTCACGGTTACAGAACTTTCGGAACATTTTCCCCAAATTTCACGGAGTTTGGTGCATCTAATTGATGCTTTGGTACTGACACTGAACTGCATGCCGGTGTAAACCAGTGGTTGAAGTCGCAGGCAGCAGATTTCTACAGAGAGGAGTAGTATAAGTCCCGGATGAGCCAATTGGATTAACCATAATCCTGCCGCTAGGGGCGCTAGTGTCGCTAGTGTCGCTGCGAGCGACGGCGGCAAGTTTGAAAAGCGCCATGAGCGGAAGGATTATCGTTATTACAATTGGCTCATCCGGGACTGTTTTCTTTATTTATAATTTGAATACAGTACATTGGATAAAGATATGAATACATAGTTTAGATTAACATGATGTATTATTTGCTTAACATATGAATACATAGTTTGAGAATAACATAATGGATTATTTGATTACAGGAGATTAACATATGAATACAATAAATGAACCGTATAAGAAATATTAGAAGAAAAAAAAGCACATTAAAATTCATAGTTTGTTGAGGCACTAGGACACACAGTTTTCGCGCACAACAATGATTTTAAAGTACGTGGTGAACTTTGAGTCCTCGTCATCGCTGCTGCTGCTATCGACGGTAAATTGGTGGATAGGTTTGGTGATGCAGGTAACAAGCAGGTGAGAGAAACTTTCGTTGACGAACTCGGTTAAGGGTTGGTATATAGATGGGGATGGTAAATTCGTTGTAATGGCTGGTTGAGAAGCATTCTGTGGATGTGACTTTGTTGGTTAGAGCAGGAATGTTGCTGTTGCCGAGGTGTATGATGCATAGTGCGTCTTGTTGAAGCTGGTGCACTTTGGTAGGTACGCATTTGACGTGGACGGCGTGAGCCCCTTGGACGTCGAGTGTGATGGTGACAACTCTGCTGCTGCGGAAATAGGAGTTGGAGATGCAGAGGATACGGATAGGTGAAGCTGCGTTGAGAATGAGTTGTAGGTTAAGATTGTTCCCCACGGGGACGGGATAGGTTTCGTCGGACATTATTTAGGGTTATATGGGGAGAACGTGACGATGTGACGTTTGAAACCGCTGCGTAGTTTTTCCTCGCCTGCGTATATGATGCAGAATGAGGTAGAGTTGAGTTTGTTGATGAGTTCTGGAGAAGCTTTTGCAAATCTTGTTGGTAGGAAAACTTCTGTGTCGTTGTAGAGTTTGGCGACGAGCTTTGTGCCGTGAACGGTGTCGAGTGTTTTGACGCCGACGACACGATACGGTACGTGCTGTTCAAGCGTAGATACGCTGAGAGTGTCGGCGCTGCGGGAAAGTTCTTCTAGCTCTTTAAGGGCGTCCCGTGACATTATGACGGCACAGATGGCAGTTTTTGATAAACGGGGGAGGACCGTCTATATGAGTGGTTTGATGAGGAAGGTTGTAGTGTTGTTTACACCTGCGATAAGGTGCGCAAACTACCTGTGCGTCTGTGGGAAGTTGGTTCCACACAAGGTCGACGTCGCTTGGGGGATAACGTTCAAAGATGTATATGCCGTTCTGCAGCAGCACTTGGCGTTCCCTGGGCAGTAGCAGGTGGATTCTTCGTCCGTTATCGAGATACCGAAAGAGCACAATGAAGCAGTTCATGTGGTGTTTCTAGCGGAGTACCTTCGAAGGAATTGTTGAATTTGCTTGTTGAGTTGATCGAGGTCTTCGTAGAAACCGAGTTGATACTGCGTGCACAGGCGGGTGAGACGGTGCCTAAGTTCGCAACTGCACGTTTGGTGCAACTTTACACGTCGGTCCTGGCATTCCCCCACGGCTGGCTAGCACCGAATGAAGGGGATAAGAATGCGCGTGCATAAATGTAACCCAACTGCCGGAAGCAGGAAATCACTGGTGGGGGAAAAGTTCGTTGGAGATTTACCACATCAGGGGGAAGCACTGGTGGGGGAAAAGTTCGTTGGAGAATTACCACATCAGGGGGAAGCACTGGTGGGGGAAACGTTCGTTGGAGGTTCACTACATCCGCCGGAAGCGCTTAGCGATTATTGCACAACATCCGCAGGAAAAACACTGTGTCCGTTGATTTAACGGTTTTCGTCTTGGAGGAGAACTCTGTTTTGAACGGTGCTGAACATGCAAACGCCGTGAATGTGATCGGGTATGATATAGGGTGATTCGCGATCCAAATGCGCCGCTAAGCACGTGATGTAGCAAACGGGGTTTTCGTTTAACATTTGCTGCATTTTGTCTGTGGAAATGTATTGCTGTTCGTAGAAAACGATGTATAAACCTCTTGCGGGCACAAATTGGAACCACTGATGTTGTGCGTCTTCTTTATCTGCTTTGAAATGGATATCGTTGAAGTACATGTTAGATAGCACAAAATGAATTTTGGTTTCGCAGCTGTGAACTCTGGCGAAGACGGATTTTCCGTCGTAGGTGCTGTCGACGAAGCGAAGTGCATAAGTTGTATTTTTATGGGGGTGACCGTCCACCTCGTAGTTTTTAAACACCTTACTGTCATGGTAGTACACCGACAGGTAATTTCTGTAACTCATGATGCGGGTGCGAAGGGTGCGAGATGATTGGGTGAGGTGCGGTTGGAACGCTGGTAGAAATACATGCGCACTAAGGACTATTTTGTGAGATGCGCAGTGCGAAATGGGTGTTGAGGAAATGATGAACCTCAAGGAATGTTCTAAAATTGGCGCACCGTATGTACTTGGTGAACTGCGTGAAATTCATGTTATGTAAGGGAACGTTGGAGGCATGGTTGTGAAGCATGTACTTGTGGTATGCCATGATTTGATTTTGCACGTCCGTCTCTTTATTGTTTTTGTGATACATGATGTCGGTAATGATGCGCTGCAGGGCATGCAACACGTGCCATTCTTGTTGGTTGAGCGTAACGGATGCGCCTTGCGGGTCTTTGAAAACGAGCTTTAGCTTTCCGAACACAAACTTAAACACGATGGTGACTGTCGCTGAATTAAAATTCCTGTAGACGTCCCTGTGGGTCATTCAAGCGTTTGTGAATGATGGGGATGGCTTCGAGGAGTTTGTGCCACTGCGAGGAACTCATGACGACTGCGTTGTGCTGTCCACATTTGGCAATGGTGACGACGAGATGGTACGGCGGCTGGGGGGAGAATCCCACACTGACGAATTTAGTTTGTTGCGGGTTGAGGAAGTAGATATCCGCCAGAGGACCCACAAGTGCACTGTGTTGGAACTGTGCTGGCGGAGCAGGGCTGTCGGGATTCTGTTGGAGGTCGAAGATGGGTAGTTTCCATTTTTCCCCGGGTTTCGAGGTGGTCGGGGTTTGACATCCGGTTATACTGGAACACACAAAATAATAATAATAATAATAATAATAATAATAACAACAACAACAACAACAATAATAATAATAATAATAATAATAATAATAATGTGAGGGATAGAGAGCTAAACGGGATAGAAAAAAGCAAGCTAATACATAGGTGCGGACCTACCTGGTCGGCGTGCTGCATGGCAGCATGACTGTATCCGCGTGCTGCATGGTACACTCTGAATGAGGCGAGCGGCACCGTGACGTTGCTTTTTATATGAGCAGGAGCGTCTTCTGAAAGCACGTGCAAGAGGATGGATTAGGTTAGATGTGATGAATAGTGACACACACACGTACTCACCTTCTAGGGTTGACAAGTTTGCTGAGCGTCAGAGCACTTTGCGCGGCATGCGTCTTTGTACGTTTTGCGAATGACGACATCATTATGCGCGTGATTGCTGACGTGAAATTTTGAGAAGAATTTATGCTTAGGTAAGCCGGAGCAGCGGTGGGTGAGGTAGGCGATGACGTAATGACCGCAAGTGGTGCTGTCAAAACCTTGCAGCCTTCTGGCGTTGGTGGACCAACGCGTCCCGCAGACCGAATTTTAGAACCGGAGAAAATGGGGCGAAGGCGGTCCTATGCCGTAACTGTCAAAATAGTCTCCATGCGAGTTTTTGTCCACAAAGATGCAAACCCAGTGTTGCCCGAATTTGGTGCTGGGGTCGGTGTTAGCCACTAGCGCCAAGGGAGGCGTTCGAATGCCGTGAAGTACGGGTAGTTTATCGCAGCGGTAGACGCCTAAAAAGTGAGAGCGCGTAGAGGGGCATGTCGATAGAAACCGTTGAATTTGAAAGGTGTTCATGATACCAAAATGGATCGGTTGGCGTCGATTTCGACCGTGCGATGTATTTCCGCTAGCAGCAGAAGTATGACCGGTTCTGTCAATTTATCGGCAAAACCGATGCTTATAGAGACGGTTCCGTGGCGCTGACTCGAGATGTGAGACTCTTTAGCGCTCATGTCTGCAGTGAGATCGAAAACCATTATCGTATACCCTTGCGGGTAGGTTTCTCTGGAGATGGAGTGTCCCTCGTCCTTGAAATGAATGCCTAGGCCGTCCTGCAGGGTTTGAAATCATTGCAAATAGTGTCCCTTTGTAAAGTCGGGTTGCAGAGGTTGGGAGGGAACGGGTTGCCCGTTCACGTAGAGCTGAAATAAGTTGATTTTAAAATGTTTCAAGTTGTACGGATTTGAGTTAAAATGGCCGGAATAGGCCTTGTCGGTGACCATGGCTACTACCACTCTCCTGGGAACTTGCCCTACGCACACGTCGCTAAACGTCATTGCCCTGGACTCCTTGGAGATGCTGAGAGCGTGAAAGCTGTCGTCCTTGAGATGGTACTTTGCGTTGCCCTTTTCGAGTACGGCCTGGTGCGCGAGCTTTATGGTCGGCGAGGGCCGCACCGATTTTAAGCGCAGCGTGGCAGACACGATGTCGGCGTATCCCTTAAAGGTATTTACGTCGGAAAACAGATAAAACTGGGGAGAGGCGGGAGTGAGCTTGACGGTCATGCTAACGTTGTTCAAAAGCAGCTTCTCCTGTCTAAAAAGAGCGTTGGACAGAGGACCGATGAGCTGTACGACGTTGCTCCCTTTGGTAAACCCCTGACGCCACTGAAAAACCGCATTGGCGATAAAAGTGTCCATGATGCCTGCCGTGTCCTTTCTCCAGAGGATGGATTCTAGATTGGTGTTCATGGCATCTTCGGAGTAATTGAGAAGCGTCTCGAGGTAGGTTCTATAGGGGTAACCGGCTTGCGGCATGGAGACGATGACGTTATTGAGGGTTACCTCCATCTGTTGAAACAGGGAATTTAAGGCGTTGTTGACCAGAGTGGCGTAAGCGTCAGCGTTTAAGGCCTCTCGTTTGTCATCTACAATGCGCACCATGAGTTCGAGTACGACGTAGCTCAAATCTAGGTAATCGTCCGCATTTCCGGAATAATGAAAGGTGATGGGGGCATTTTTCATTAAAGTGTTTTGAGGGTTTAGGTATAGGAACCGTGACTCCTCGATGCTCATCTGAACCGGCACCTCTGTAAAGAGGTCCAGTTCGGAACTCATGTGGACGGCCGCGTCTGCCATTACGAAAATACGTCTTGCACCTTACGCCTACCGCGTTTCAGCTTGGACTGCTTGCTCTTTTTGGATTTGCTCGGTTTTATTCTCTTGAGGCGCCTGGTGCCGGAACCGAGCATAGCATCGAGCTTTTCGTCGGCTTTTCGCTTTAAATTGTATCCGGACTCCTCGAGCCTCAGTTGGAGCGCTTCCTTTGGAGCTGCTCCCGCGACAGTCACATCGGACAGAACGTGAGCGCCCGCCTTTAAGGCCTCCTTTCCGACTGCTTTTGCTCCGCTCTTTAAAAACGGTAGCAACCTTCTGAAGAGTCCTCCGAGGGCTGAAAAGAGACCGCTGCCTCTGTGGTAGCACTTGCCCCTGTAGAGAATGAAATCGCGATCGTCGAACGCGCCGCCGGCCTGATTGAGGTAGTACCGCGTCACGGCGTGCACGTCCATTACGCCTGTTTCGGACGAAAAGCGAGAACTATAGTAGAGGAAAATCCGTTGGCGAATGGCAAGAGATCGCCGTAACCGTTCCTTAAATCTATGTTGACCGTCTTGAAGTTTGCTGAATCAAGGGTACCCAATTTTGGGGAAAAAACGTCTTTTCGTCGCTCATGTAAGTGTTGTTGCTTCTTTCGTATTCCACGGCCTCGCTCTCTATGACTTGGGCGAAGGTGGGTGCGGGGTCACTAGATTACAATAGATGAACATTTCGTAAGGAAACCCCATATAAGGATCTACGGGGTGTTTAGCAGCTTTTTCGAGAATGACGTTGACGTAGGGCTGGAAACCCAACATTTTTGCCATAGCGGGCGTTAAGAGCAAACTGTGCATGCGGTGTAGAGGTCCCTGAGGGTCCTCCGATTTTGAAACGTCTGGTTTGGGTCTGACGGGACGAGCCGCCGCGGGTTTCTGCTGCTCCGAAGCCGGGGGCTTCGGTTTCGGTTTCGGCTTGGGTCTCTGTTGGGGCGCATCGTTCAGAGCTTCGTATTCGCCGAACGCGTACGGTACGGCCGTGCGCGCGACATTTTCCACAAACCCGTCGAACGGAATGTCGAGTAGTGGTTCGGGATGGGCGACGGCGGCATTCACGCCCACCGTCTTCTTGCGCTCGTAGAAGAGGAAGAAGTTTTCCACGTGCAAGTGTTCGAGTGGAACGGCGTTGACGAGGTTCACCAAGTCTTTGGGATTGTGCACGATGCCTTGCGGCATTTCCAGGCTGAATTTGGAATGCGTGGGGAGGAGCGTCATGGTGTGCTTGGTGCTCACCAGACGGGCGTCGTCTCGCGAAAGGTTATAAAATTTCACCGGATACCTGACCTTTTGCAGGGCGACCTCCCATTCTCCCTGCAGAACGTTCTCTCGGGCAAGATGTTAGAAAATCTGGCCGTGTTTTTGTCGGTAAAGTGTTCCATGGAAGCGTTGCTCACGAGAGTGATGGAGAAGGGCTTGGTCTTAATCATGTCGAATCGATGGTCGAAGCCAGAGTTAAACTTTGCCGGATACCCCTTCCACTTTACCAAGACCTGCTTGTTGCGCCCTCGGCCCTTGGTCTGTAAAACGCGTTCGATCTTAAACGTCCGAGGTAGCGCGACCTTTTGTATCTCCTCGGTGTAAAATATGCCGTCTATGGCTTCTTCGGCCAGATCCTTCAACTAATATACCACTGGCCGACCGCGCACCACCTCGGCTATCCGAAATATTTCGTCCGTCCAAATGTGCTGGTAGCCCTTGTCGAATTTCATTTTTTCTTTAGAGATGCTCACGTGGTCGCCCACGGAAATTCTGGGTTTCCCTGCGCGAGGTAGGGTCCTATTTCCGTAGACATTGCGGTACACTCGTAAAATGTTAGATTCGTTCACGTTCTTCGGAACCATTTTTATGCACCTGTGATGCGAGCTATTGTACGACTCGAGTAAGGCCGGAAGGACCTCCAGGTATCTGTAACTGTTTTTGTGCGTGAAATACCTCCACATCTTGGTTTTTAAGGTGCGGTTGAAGCGCTCCACAAAGCTGGCTTTAACGTTATTTTTGGTTGTGTAATGTTTCACGTCGTGTTTCTTCAGAAAGTCGCGAAAAGTCTTGTTGGTAAACTCGGTTCCCGTGTGCGTTTGGAGGACCCTGGGGACGCGTTGGGAGAATATGGAGCGAAACGATTGCGCAACCTCGGTACCCAGCTTCGATTTCAGGGGTACGGCCCAAGCATATTTGGAAAATACGTCGATAACGGTCAGAATGTACACGTAAGGTTTGTTATGTTCCCTCACGCTGTTCATGACGTTTAGATCGGCCTCCCAAAGATCGTCCATATTCGTCACGTGATAATATCTGGTGGGGAACCGCTTTCTGACCGGTTTGTGCAGAGTGTAACTGTCCTGGGTTTGAAGGAAGGTCTCGATGTTCGCCTTAGACGCACCCGTGGCCTTTCGAAGGGGCTTGACCGTACCCAAACCAGCATAATGTTCCGGTTTGGCATAGTATCGCCTTAGCGCCTTCCATTCCTTCATGCTTTACTTGTACAGGGGTTGCCAGACGCGTTTGCGAAAATGGTACGACGCGGAAGGCGATTTCGATTTCTTTTTCGGAGTGGCAGGGTTTGCCCTCTTCTTTTTGCGAGGCGAGAGGAGGTTGACCTTTATGTTTCGGGGTTCGACCTCCTGCTTCACCGGCACGCGTTCGTGCACGTCTTCATTATCGTCGTCGTCGTCGCTGAGGAAGGGCTTTCTGACTTGTGCCACGAGATCGAGGTAGTAGTCCAATTTATATTTTACGAGCCGCCACTTTTCGTCGGCAGAGAGCTTTGCGCTCTGTAGGTTCTGAATTTCTTTAGCCAATCTGGATATGGTGCGGTCTATAGCGTGAAGCTTATCGACGGTCTTTGGTTGCGGTGCAACGAGGATCTGCTTGCTGTACATCATCCTGTTAATTTCGACACTAGCGCGCCGCCAAGCGAAGCCAAGACGGGTAGGAGAAATGCCGGCAAAAAACGTCCTTTTTGAACCAAGATGCTCTTCTTCTTCTTCAGAGGAACCCGTTTATCCGTCAACTTCCTCCAAGAAGCCTTGTGCTTCTTTAGGCGACCCAAGCACTTTGCGGGAAGTTGCACGTGACCTCTGCACACGTTGAGCATACATTCGCTAATGGCCTTGATCAGATCGCCATCGGCATTTTTTAACAACTTTTTGCGTAGAGGGGCCTTCGCCTTGGCCAGAGCCGTCAAATTACCGTGCTGTCTCGCTATGCGAGTACTCGTCAGCGTCGCAAGCCTTAACCTACCTCTAGCCATGCTTGCGCGATAATGACGTTCGCTCCCAAAGCGGTACTTTTTATTTAAAATCAATGGCCTCAGTTGCGTAAGACCCTGCCGTGATAATATAGAACGAAACGAACCCGAGTCCTCTCGGCGGTCACAGTTGGGTACGAAATAAGAGAGGTTTTCCCCCGGCAGCACGCCGGTTCGATACCTGTATTGGCGGTCGTGTACTCAGAGCAGTCCAACACGAGATACCCGTGAGGGCGTTCGGGGCCTTCTCGAAGGCCTCCAAGAGAAAAATAGAGTTCCTGGGTTCGATCTGCTGGCACAGTCTCTCAATCTGCATCTTGTCCCGGATGTTCTTGAAGACTACGACGTAGTTTGCATTCAGAGAGATGTTGCGATATTTCTGACCCTGCGGAAACACGTTCTGCAGGATGTGGACGATGCCGAAGCGCTTGTGATGGGAGTCTCTGGTGAAAAAATTGGACACGTCCTTCCCGCCCCCCTCCAGCATAAGATCGTCGAGAACGACGAGGTCGTTCTCGCCCACCGAAGCAAGTTCGGGTATGCCCGCGTGGGTCTCGAAACGCAGAGCCGAGGGTTCGAGTCCCGGCGAATACTCCGGAGGGTGGCACCACAGCACCCTCCTGGGGCGCACGTCAAACATCCGGTGCAAGTGGCGTAACAGGTTTTTCACGAAGGTCGACTTCCCGCAGCTCGACGGCCCCGCCACGAGCATCGTGCTGGGAAACTCGAATCGCCCCAGGTCTCGGAGACCGGGCATCGTCTCCTCAGGGGGGCCCGGTTCGAAATGACTTTGGCGCGGCTCTAGACGTCTCATTTATGCGTTCCTCTTGAACCCGTAGGGATAGGAATCGTGATCGCCGGCGAGAACGCGCTTGTTTACCACCATCCTAAACGTCTTCGAGCTGGGTTCGGTGACGACCGTCCAAGACGGTTTCCGCGAAATCTGCGTGCCCGCCAGCTTCACCGCACGGTCGTTGTCCCTGAGCACCACATCGCGAATCACCTCGGCGTTCACCAGCTCCAGGTTGCCCGAATTGAGCGTGATCTCCTTCACGTTGCACACCGAGAAGGTCTCGCCCCTCTCGGGGCAAACGATCTCCATGCAGTAGCTCTTGGGTCCCGCGGAGGCGAACCGGGCGATGTAAGAACCCCGCCCGTACTTCTCCAGCTCGTCCTTCATGTCCCCCAGGAGGCGTCCAACGGACGGCGTCCAGTCACCCTGGAGCGGCGTCGACAACGACGGAATCGGTTCGAAGTAGCAGACCCGTTCTCCCAGCCTATTGAGGTAGAAGTAGAGCACCAGGCGCACGTGAGCCGTGGTGTATGCCGACCGGACGGCGTTGGCGGTGGGGTTGACCTTGCGGTGCTGCTCGCAGTACCTCCACACCGCGTACATGATCCGGTCGGTGACGGGCACGTAGGTCTGCACTTCCACTCCAGGGTCGTTGAGCAGCTCCAGGAGGCGGTCGTACCGGTCCAACAGCTCGCACGTGCCCCAGTTTGCCCCAGAAGCTGTTGAGCATCAGCTTGGCCAGCTCCCGCCTGCCGGGGTTGGTGGCGATGGCCTGGGGATCCAGGGCGACGCCTTCGTGTTCGAAGAATTGCTCCACGTACTGCTGCTTTGCGGCAAGGTCGTCGCAATCCGAGGGCCAGCCGGAGGCTTCGGTCTTGATCTTCAAGAACTGATTCACGTAGTCCTCGAAGAGACCCTTGGCTCCGGTGGTCGGTTCGTGACGCACCACGTCGTACTCCCAGATCTCGTGGGCCCAGAGGAGGCGGTACCCCTTCTCCAGGGCGACCTTCATCTCGTCGACCACCCAGGTACCCGACAACGCCCTCTCGCGCTCACAGTGGTGGCACTCGTCTTGGTTCTCCGCCTCCGCACAAGCGCGGCATAGCGGTAGCATGAGCTTGCCGCCGATACGCGTCGGTAGCACCGGGTAGTACAGGTGTTGCGGTGGTAGAACCTCGCACTTCACCAAACCGCCCCCACGTCTTCCAACCGCGGGAATCGATCCACGTGGATCTTGGGATGGCCCGCGGGGTAGGGCTTCGTCTTGTTCACGTACGGGTACAGGCTGCATACGTCGTAGTAGTATATCTTGCTATCCCCGTTCGCCTCGCAGTACGTCTTGGTGCAGTTGGTGCGACCTCCGTAGAAGGCGTCCCTGGGGTTCAGGGGTTCCGGTACCGCAAAGAATCTTGCATGGCGCGCGAGGTCCTGGTTGGCCTCCATCGCGGCGTTGAACTCGCACTCCCACATTTCCGACACGGCGTAGCCGGCGGCCTTGATTTTGGCCGTGACCTTCTCGGTGCTCTCTAACCTGGAGGTCATGGTTTCGTGTCCCGAGTTGTATATCACCGAATGGCGATTGTGAAAGCACCGCCTGCAGCCGTGGTAAAAGCAGCCGTGGAAAAAGTACGCGGTTTTTTCAGCCTCTCTGTACCTGTCCACCTTGTGCCCCACGATTTTAACTTCGCGTCCTCGCATGGCGTGCTGGATGACGATGCGGTTTTGCAGCTCTAGCCAAGTTAGCCATATGCATGCGGCGCGAGACTGCCGGTCCGCTAGTCGATACCCGTCCGCTGGCAAGAGGGCAATTTTTTTAAGCGGCATGAAGCGCTTTCTATACACGCACATACACGCCTGCGCGATGGTGACACATTCTGTGAACGGGTCTATTCCGTTCTCGTCCAAGAATTCCCTTCTGAATTTGAAAACTCCCTGACTGAGTAGAAATATGTCCATCTTGCAATACGCCACCATTTCCGCCCTCATGTCGAAGACGTACCCGGAGGACGCCTTTTCTTCGTGCCACTGCTCGAAGGCTTTCCGATCCTCCGCCGACATGCCCTCCGGACAGTAATGCCTTTTATCGGGAATCGAACCCACGTACTGCTCGTTTTCCTTCAAATTAAACAGGTACGGGAAATAACCTTTGCATTCCTTTAATCCGAAGGTCTTGGAAAAGCGGGAGAGTGGCATGGGTATAAGTTGAGAGAGTCTAGAAATGTGACGTCACCGTACCTCATCCTGTAGATCTTGTTCCCGTTCATGATGAGCTCCGGCGCCCGGTCTAAGTGCACCACCATGTACTTTAATAAAAACTGCCCGTCGTAATCTCTGAGGTTATGCGCCACGACGTAGACGTCCCAGGCTTCGAACCTCGCCTGCGCGATGTGCTCGAAAAGCTGCTTCACGGGCTCGTCCATAAACACCCATTCTTTGCAACCGCATTCGGTACAGTATGCCGTCTTGTGGCGTTCGTCGATGCAGAGCGGACAGGCTTGGTACAACACTCACAAGTTAGGTACATGCTCGTATGTGTCCTTTTTGTCGGTATATGGAATGTTTTGCGTGCATTCAAAGTCGATAAACATAAACACGTACCGGTTTCGTTTGTTCTTTGCGGCATACGGCGGCATATAGCACATGTGGTTAGAATTCACGTGTGTCTTGCAATGATAGCAGTACTTTTCCCCGCACTCGTGCGCGGTTTTTCTGTGCTTCTCATTCACGAGCTTATTGCAAGACGTGCACACCTTTTCTACATTGCACACCGACAGCGCCTCTGGGTAAAAAACGCCTTTCTCTGCGTAGTTTGCAAAGCATGTCGGTCCCTTAAAATCTCTGTTGCACCCGGCGCAGCGTATGTAGGCGTCAAATCGCGCATCGCACTGCTGATGACATTTAGCACACCTGACTTCGCACCTATGAAATTCTTTTTTGTGTGCCGAGGGATAATGACACTGGCGGCAATACCATTTGCATTTAAAGCACTTGTGAAGGTTCACGATAGCATTAAAGTGCCCGGCGTGGAGCATGACGTCGATGTATTTATCGCATTTCTTATCCGACGCGTACAGCGCGTGCTTCCCCGTATGATCGCCAAACACCGTCAGAGCGTAGCCCTTTAACGCAGCGTCAAAGCGTCTGACGTCATCTATCGTACAGCTGTCGTGGCCTTGACCGATGCTCGCACACAAGGCTACGGCCTTCGATTTTTGCAGATAGTCGGAGCGCGTCATCGTTTTATAGTTGACGTCGCGATCCACCTTGGCTTTTAACTACAACAATGGCTCTTTGTAAACACAAGTTGTCTTTGTTGGCTATTTCGACAATGCCTTTATTGTCCCTACAGGCATCGCAAGGTTGGTGGCACGAACCCGAGACCTCCTTGGTCCACACAAACGTTACATGAAGAGGACCGCTTAGCAAGAATTGTTGGTTACTTTGCATTACTTTTTCGATGCTTCGAACAATGACATCCGCATTCAAACATCCGGGTTCGTTTTCTAACAGGTTCTCTATCGCAAAGTTTAGAATATCGTTAAACAAATGCGATACCCATTGCTCCGGGTTAACATCTCTGGGGACCGGGTTTACGGTAATTTGCGACTCTGTAAAGCCGGAAATAAGCCTTGGCAGCATTCTCTGCTTGTATCCTATAATTTCGAACGTAGGCTGCAAGGTGTCATCGCGACTTCCCCCGGGTTGCGGCTCCATCTTATCGTCCGAATGCACCGATCGCTCTTTACCTGCAAAGTGCTGCTGCTATTTTGTTTTTATTTTAAACTATTTTTCTCGGCTTTAACACTCTGGGAACAACTGCTGCGGCGTATGTTCTGCTATCACTAGGGCGATGGTCAATACCGATCGATGAAGACACCCGCACATGTGCGCGTATTGCTCTAAAACTTATATCACGTCAAATAGCACGATTTTATAGCAAAATCCACTCTCCCTCCCGTTTCTCACTACGGCCGGCTGCTCTTGGCACTGGGTTTTTATAAGTTCGCTTATCGCAACCGCAGTTTCAGCATGCGCGTCGAGTTAAATGCCTCATTAAAAATCCTGACGCCTTATTTCGCCACAACTTGCTAAGTTGTAATCGCAGTCATTTCCGGTGCACTTCCGGTCACACCATCCATCCATCCACCGCTGCACTTTTCCCTATCATCGACCATAAAACCGCATTTAAAATATTTTCTCGCTGATGAGCATCCGTTCGCACGGCCATTTTTTTAAAGTTATCGTGCAGGTTGCAACTCTTTAAACGCGGCTGCTTTATCAGCACCGTTCTCACGGTCATTTTCAAGTTATCGCGCAGTTTGCAGTTCTATCGCAACCGCAGTTTCAGCATGCGCGTCGAGTTAAATGCCTCATTAAAAATCCTGACGGCTTATTTCGCCACAACTTGCCAAGTTGTAATCGCAGTCATTTCCGGTGCACTTCCGGTCACACCATCCATCCATTCACCGCTGCACTTTTCCCTACCATCGACCATAAGACCGCATTTAAAAGATTTTCTCGCTGATGTGCATCCGTTCGCACGGTCATTTTTTTTTAAAGTTATCGTGCAGTTTGCAACTCTTTAAACGCGGCTGCTTTATCAGCACCGTTCTCACGGTCATTTTCAAGTTATCGCGCAGTTTGCAGTTCTTTAACCACGGCTGCCATATTGTAACACACATCGACTGCTTCATCAGCACACGGTCATTCACGTACTGCTGCTTCCGCTTCACATGAGAATCGTTCTTTTTTACTGTTTTCTCCGATACTGATGTGAGCAGAATTATAACGCTTGCTACATGTTGCTAATAGTGGTTGAGCTTGCACTCCCACTAGCGCTTTTCGCGGAAGGTTAAGTATTTCCGCACGGTTATGTGATGTATTAAGTGCGTGTGGAGTTAAAAACATTACCATGCCTCAACTTCAACATCAGTGTCAAATATTTAAAACTATCGGTGTCGTGTGTAGTGATTTTGTGTTGTGCTGTGCATAAAATCTGAGAAAAATCACGCACAAACTTTCGACGCGAGCAACAAGTGGATGTGTGCCCTTGTTGCACGCATTGCAATAAACTGTCAAATATGGCCGCCAACCGCACCATCAACAACGACATTAGGAGGAAAGACTAACGCGAGCAGAACTATAACGCTTGCTACATGTTGCTAATAGTGGTTGAGCTTGCACTCCCACTAGCGCTTTTCGCTGAAAGTTAAGTATTTGCGCACGGCTATGTGATTTATTAAGTGCGTGTGGAATTAAAAACAGTGCCCCGCCACAACTTCAACTTCAGTGTCAAATATTTAAAACTATCAGTGGCGTGTGTAGTGATTTTGTGATGTGCGGTGCATAACATCTGAGAAAAATTACGCACAAACTTTCGACGCGAGCAACAAGTGGCTGTGTGCCCTTGTTGCACGCATTGCAATAAACTGTCGAATATGGCCGCCAACCGCACCCTGTCGAATATGGCCGCCGAGCGCACCATCAGCAACAGCATGGTAGGTGGAAAAAACCTGTCCTTCTCCTTGTATTTTCATAGTTGTCATAAATACAAATAGAAACTTCCATTTTCGGAATCCATTATATAAAATTAATGCAAAAAACTTATGCCAAAAACGTTCTCCTTCCTGGACTTGAACCAGTTGGTAACGCTCGTCTTCAGTTCATCGTCGGTTTGAAATTGTTGTACACCCAGCCACCGTTTCAAATGCAAGAAGAAGAAATAGTCGCTTAGTGCCAGGTCGGGAGTGTACGGAGAGTGGTCAAAGAGTTGCCAACGAAACACTTGAATCTTCTCTTTTGTTTTGGCAGCGGTATGCGGACGTGCGTTGTAGTGCAGGAGGATGATGCCAGACGACAGTGTTCCGCGGCGTCGATTTTGAATCGTACTTCTCAGTTTGGTAAGCGCTACACATTACACGTCAGTTGTAATTGTTGAGACACGGTCCATGAAATCAATCAACAGAACGCCCTTTTAATCCCAAAACACGATAGCCATCATTTTGCGATTCATGTACGGCAATTGCTGACACCTTTTTGGTTTGGGTGAACCGGAAAGGTGCCACTGCATTCACTGTTGTTTCGATTCTGCGTTGGTGTACGCTCTCCATGTCTCATCACCCGTAACAATCGGGAAGACAAACCATCTCGAACTTGTCTATAGCACTCCAAAAACTGTCGTGTACTATGATTCGTTGCTCTTAACGCTGACCGGTGAGCAGTTTTGCACCCACCTCGACATTCAAGCTGTTCAGTGAAAATCCTGTAAAGTGAGGTTCGAGGAACATTTGGGAGTACATCAGCCAGACCACTAAACGCCAAATGCCGATCATTTCGAAGTTTTTGGTTCACTTGCTCAACAATGTCCTCGGTCCGAATACTGGGCCTACAACTCCGCAGTTCATCGTGCACATTTGTGTGGTCATTTCGAAATTTTTGACGCCAGTGTCGAACCTATTTGTCATTCATTATGTCCGGTCCATACACGAGGCTAAATTCACGATGGATGTCCGTGGTTGACGATTATTTTGCCAGCAAAAATCCAACCACACCGTGCACTTCACATCTGTCGAGATCTACGATTGTCGCAGTCATTGTGATCTGCTCTCACCGTCTGGCCTACTGCGTCACACCACCACAGCAGTAGGTCCCTCAGGAGTCGGCAGACACGCTGCAGGCGTGAAACGTCATTCAGGTCTACCATCTGTTAAATATTGTTCACCGGACCTTAGTTTTGGAATACGCCTCTACAAATGCCATACGTCAAATTCATGTTCAGCTTCCGGATACTGAGTTTTTAAAAGGTATCTTACCTTTGTATATGTCGGAGAGAAAAACTTCAACTCTACACATTTCGTGTTTTGCAAACTTAGTCATTATGTTGTCACAAGCAGCCTTTTCAAAAGCGACTTTCACCACAGCTCTTTGAACAAGTTCAAAATCAATAATTTTGCGGGAATTTAAATCCATGACAGAATAGACTAAACATATGACTGACAATTGTGGGGAGTCATACTGCCACCCCCGGCCAACCATATAGGTATACCACTATCTTTTAATGAATTTAATTTTTTTTTCTTTCTTGAACCCAAAATGCTCTCAACTGGTGCTGCCATGTTTCGAATGGTTTTATTGAATGTGCGCTTTGAAAACATTGCCAAACCCAGAAGGACTTAAAGCTATTGAAACAATATACCAGATAAAGATAAGGAACTTTCTGTTAAAGCGTTTTCTTCCGGTTTCTTTCCTGATAAACTTTGTGAGTTCCATGTGAATGTATTACCGCAATAACACGCTATTTTAACACATAGCACTGTCCCTTTAATCCAACGAGAATGTGTTTTGCTTTCATTTCTACATAAATCACATACCTTGAAAAATGAAGCATTCCGCTGTTGCTTCATTTCCATGTATGGTGAAAGTCTCTGCTTCCTCGTTATCACTTTATCAGAATCTGAAGTATCAGGTTCGTAGAATCTTTCATTCAGCTTATCCTGACCTTCCTCATCATTACTTGTTTCGTAGATATTTTCAGATTCCGACAATATATATTTCCTTATGATTTCAGCACTTAGTTCACATTTGTAATTCTGAATTCTTTGTATTTTCGTTACCTTCTATTGTGAATTCTCTTTCCCTACATTTATTACTATCACCTTCGTTGTCTGTCTTATTGCAAGTAACATTATCGCATGCTCAGAAACTTACTTTTACGATTTCTAGCCACACAAAGTTCTGTTCTTTGTCGTTTGCTCATGGCTGAAGTGGTTGAAGGATCAATAGTCTTACTGTAACTTGTTATCAGCAAATTGTCTTCATTTTTCCATATAGTAGCAATAGTTCCAGCTTTTAATAAAGGCCCTCTGAAATTTTCTTCTGGCATAAGCTCCTTTTTTTAATAAATGTGTCGGTTTATAATACTTGTCCTTAAAATGGAAAGAACATAAACAAGCACAGGGATCAGGCAAAAATCTTTTATTCTGCAAAATTCTACTACCTCCTATATATTTTGGGAGATTTGCCTCTGTTTGGGAACGCGTGAAAATGGATTCCCTTCTCACATTACAGCTATATACATAACATTGAGGCATTTTATTTGTCACAATATTACCTTGTCTGTATAATTCTAAATTGACTCAGTAGCACCATCACCAAAACACTACCACAAAGCATACTACTCTTGAACTTAAATACCAGCAAGTACAATTTTTGAAAGCGTATTACTGCACGTGCAGAAATGACTGACTGGTGATCTTCCTACCGCTTCCAGCGTACGGCGGGCTCTGATGACGTGTAAGATGTTTGCTCTTTCGCTTGCTCAGCGGCAACGGTGTGGTGGTTTAAGAAAACAATCTTACCACTGCATTTTACAGGCCAAATGCTTAATTTAGGAAGAAACATGATTTTTGTGTTTCGTTCTCCTTTGTGGTAAAATGGACGCAGGTGGTATACTACTCCTTTTCACTCAAAGAATACACGAACTGTATGAACATTGTTCTACTTTTATCAGGCCATACGTGTCAAGCAAGGAATATCACTGAAGTGAAAGATATAGTCTCTCTTAATATCAGATGGAATTGTTACAAAATAGTTATCACACAAATTAAGAGATTGACAGACAGAAATCCCGATATAATTCAAAACAAACTTATCTTTCACATATTTATGATACAGAACTGCTCGCACTAATATATTTTCTATATGATTGGCGTACTAAAGTATATCAAGTTTCTTTGAACGATCTGTGGGAAAAACATTTTAGCTTCTTCCTTTAAGCCACCATGAAGAAAAATAGCTTTGCATTTTTTATATCTTGTATGAGATTTGGTGATAAAGCTAAAATAGCTCAAAAGAGAGAGACTGATAAATTCCCTCATATTAGGAAGATTTGGAACATGTTCATTCAGAGTTGCAGCACTAACTTCATTGCTTCAGAGTACGTAACTGTTGATGAGCAATTGCTTGGTTTCAGGGGAAAATATCCGTTCAAAGTTTATGTGCTGAATAAGCCTGATGGACGCGGAATAAAGATTGTATCACTGTATGATGCTGAAATATTTTTCATGCATTCAACTATTCGTTATATTGGAAAAGAAAGGAGGGAATCAGACCTCCCGCTACCTATGCAATATGTGATCTAGTTGACCGAAAAAAATCATGGAACAAATAGAAATGAAACACTGGATAATTGGTTATGCTCCTTTGAACTTGCTGATGAACTAGTTAAAAGAAAACTAACTGTAGTTGGTACAATGCACAAAAATAAAGAAGGACATTCTTCCACAACTTTAGGAATAAACCGAAGCCAGCTCTTTCCTTTGTAATTGTTTATTATGAAACCACCGCCAAGAAAAAACAAGGCGCTATATTGATATCCACCATGCATCTACAAGGCGAAGTTAACAAGGATTCCAAAGCAATCATGATAATTCTGTTCTATAACACTACGAAGGGAAGTGTTGATACTTTCGATCAGCTCAGCCACTGCACGAGCGCAGGAAGGACGATCCACAAATGGACACTACGTGTATTTTATGCCATGCTGGATACAGCGGGCACTATCTCCTATTTCATCTCTCCAGGAAGGTATAACAGGCAGTCAGGTTATCTGAAAGATTTGGCATATTGACATCTTGAAGCTCGTGTGAAGGAAAGGGTCGAATGCACTCGAATACCAAGAGAACTTCGGGTCAGCATTTGTGATCTTTCGGGGATCGAAGTTGAACCTAAAGTTGCAAAACCGGAATTGTGGCCTAGACGTATTTTATACCCCAGGAATAAGGACAGAAAAGGACAAACTAAATGTGTAATTTGTTCTAAGAGCATTAGTTGCACTGAACACCCGCTGAGAATATGTCCTGACTGTAAAGAAGATGCAGTGTAAATTTATTCAAAACGTTAGGTCTTTAGACCTAAACAGCTAAGCAGATGAATCATTATTCTATGCTAGCATGTAATTAACACAGTTTGTTCAGATTCTTGCAGCAATATCTGATAAAAAGTTTAGTTTTAATCTATTAAGCTAAATAAATCCTGATTTTTAGTGCTTTATTGTGGCTATGAATAAATCCCTAAGTTACTCCATGGGGGTTTTCCGGGGTCACCAGGCAAAGCTAGGTAGGATCATTACATCCTCCGAATATCCTGTCCCTCCAGTGCATTTCCATTCACATTTCACTCTACCCCTTCATCTGCTTGGTCCCTTTCAGGGTTCCAAGTGTCGGTGGAAGGTCTCGGCGTGTGTATGACAGGGGAAAAGGATGCTCTGAGGAAACCTTCGTCCTCCGGACTGAGAGCGGTCTCCTGGTTCCGGACCCGGGGATGTGCAATTCTAAGGGAGGGTTCGGCTGCACCAGCCAGCACACAGGGAATTGAAATCTGTAAATAGTAGCTACGGACCTGCTCTCTGCCTGCCGTGCTTCCTGGTCCGGCCGACCTCGGTCTCCTTTCACCTCATCCCTCTCTCCCGGGGCACCCCGTCAGGGTGTAGGCACAAAAGATCTGCGTAGGTCGAGGTGCTAAGTTCCCCTCCGCTTTTAGTTCTATCCTAACCTACTCCTTCATGTTACTCATACGCTAACATATTAAATGTTCGCTTTCATAACATATGAAGTTATTGAAAAGGTTATGTAAGGAGTAAATATGGCTGTTTAATTTTTGGGTCTTGGGCAGCCCTACGGTGAACAATAAGTTCTGAAAAATTCACAGTGTGGTTCCGCGGTTAACCATTAATGTTCATAAACGTTTCGGATGACCAATTTAGAGCACACATCAGTTTTTGAAATAGCTTAATTACGTTATTGTTAATTAAATAGCTTCACTTCTTTTATTTTCTACATCATTATTACAATATCATAACTTTAATGAAGTTTTCCTTATACTCATTTGCTAAATCCTAAATAACATTTTCTAAAGGATACAGCAGGACACGTGGAGTGTTTTGATATACATTTTATAAAACGTATTATATTAAGAACAAAAAACAATATAAGTAGAATATATAGGGGACTCCTTACTCAGAAAATGCGTTTATATGGTAAAAGATATGGAAAACGAGGGTAGATGCAACGGTTCAAGGAGGAAAATGCGTTTATATGGTGAAGATAGGGAAAACGTGGTCAAATGACAGGCTAGACACATGCTGAAGGAGGGGGAATATGGACTTATATACAGGAGAGATAGGGAATACAAAGAGAGGTACTAGACTAGACAGGGCTTGAAGGGTGGAATATGCCTTTTATATGAAAGAGCTATCAAACCAAGGAGAGGTATTAGACCCGGAGAATTTGAATCGTAGAGTATGCGTTTATATGGGAGAGATAGGGAATACGAGGACCGATGCTAGGCTAGACAGCTGCTGAAGTGGGGAAATGCGCCTTATATGAGAGAGGTAGGGAATACGAGGAGAAGTTCTAGGCTAGACAGAGTTTGAGGTGTGGAGTATGCGGTTGTATGGGAAAGATAGGGAAAGCGTGGATAAATGCTAGGCTAGACAGATGCTGAAGGAGGGAGGGTTATGCTTTATAGGGAGAGATAGGGAATATGAGGAGAGATCCTAGACTAGACAGGGCTAGAAGGGTAGAGTATGACTTTATATGGGAGAGATAGCAAACCGAGGAGCGGTATTAGACTAAAAGGGTTTGAATGGCAGAGTATGCGTTCGTATGAAGAGAAGAGGAAATCAAGGGCAGATGTTAGATTGAGAGAGCGTTTAAGGAGGAAAATATGTTTATATGCGGGGATACGGAAAACAAGGCGAGATCCGAGGTAGATAGGTGCTGAAGGAGGGAGTGACGCCCTTTATATGACAGCGGCAGGGGATACGAGGAGAGGTAGTAGATTAGTCAAGGGTCGAGGAGTACGTATTCGTTTATGTGTGGAAGATACGGAAAACGGAGAGAGATCCTATGCTAGGAGAGAGTTGAAGGAGGTCAATGCGCTTTATATAAGAGAGGTGGGGAATACAAGGAGAGGTGCTAATCTAGACAGAGGTAGAGGAGTAGAGTATGCGTTTATATGGGAAACTATAGGAAAACGGGAAGAGAGGCTAGGGATGTTAGTGTTGATGTACGTGTAATGTTCGTTCATGCATAAAATCATTTAGGCTCATTGACTTTATGATTTAAACGCTAACAAAGGCCATATTGCTTTCTAACGTCCGGCTACCACGATCCCAAAGGGCTGGACACAGGAAGTTGATTGAAGTACCCCCGTCTCACGTATTTTGATTGATTAATATAAAAAATAATTCGGATAGTATCGCATATATGTAAGGTAAACCGGTTCATGGCGATTTAGAGCAGTGATTCGTACCAGAGCTATTTAGAGTAATTTTGCATAGCTCGGGTAGTATGTCAGGTATTTAAGTCATTTTAATAGGTAATTCAGATAGCGTCACTGGTATTCATGGTAATATAGAGAGTAGTTAGATTATAAAAATCTCTTATTCAATGCTACTACACTTTTGTATTCTTTTTTCTAAATCTTACAAGCTTTTTATATGTTAAACAGTTAGTGTGTGAAACGGAGAGGAATAAATTGTGTATCGGTTTACAGTGACGGTGTATAGAAGTTTTCTAAACTAACCCCACACCTGATGGCCTAAGATTTCCCTAACTTGACTGCTATGGACCATCTTCTAATTGTCTATTCAATCCTATTATCGCCTAACCTAACCAACGTAACAAGACGTAGCATCACCTAACATAACCACGTAACTAGGCGTAAGACTGCATAACATAATCACGTAACAAGGCGTAACGTAACCAACAAACGTAACCACGTAACAGAACGTAACACCACGTAACATAGCTACGTAACACAAGTAACATAAGCACGTAACTACTTGACAAGACGTAAAACTGCGTAAGATAACCATATAAGAAGACGTAAATCTACGTAACATAAATACGTAACCACGTGGCAACACGTAACATCACGTTAGACACCTACGTAACACCACATAAGCAACGTAACCAGTAAACGTCACAAAGATAACCGACAAACGTAACCAACGTAACCAATAGACGTAACATGACGTAACCAGAAAGGCAACTACGTAACAAAACGAAAGAACAACTCGTAACCCACCCACTGCTAAGAACATTGAAGCTAACCCATCCTTCATAACTTAAACAATCAGTACGCGATCCTAGCCTAGCTTAATCTAACCAATCCCAGGCCATCCTCCCATCATCTATTCTACTCAGTCATCGTATAACCTAATCTGTCTAACCAGAGAAAACCTCGAGTTTCTTTTAGTGAAATTGCGACGTTTTATTTAGACTTTATTATTTGAGAGTCTCAATTGAAAAGTTTTATGTCAACATACGTTTATTTTAGTTCGTTGTAGGCGCCTCTCCCCTTTATCTAGGCTTGAGACTAGCACTAGGAGTGCTCCTAATGGCAGGGTTAACGCCTTCCCTTCCATCTCATTCTTCTTTATTCACCATGTGTCTGCTAGATGTATACTCATCACATGGACAAACTTCCAGTTTTTAAATTGTAGACTCACGGAAAAAATCTTCATCTTCGACTTACATTCTCTTATGCGCTGTTTGTAATGCTGTAATGCCCATATGCATATGTCGTTATTCCATCCTGGGTAATAGTTCTTTTGTCATCAAACGGAGCAACGTAATTTTATTCACTTGTACAGGCTCCCGGGATAGGATCAGATTCATGGGCGTTCTGATGATATCACGGGTTTTAAGACAGTCTGTATATTGGTCAAATATAATCTTCTGCTTAATAGTACTACGCTTTATCATCGAGCTTTGAATATCTCAGGCGTACATCTTAGCCCGTAGTCCAACAAAGCGTAGAATGATTTTGCTATAAGCCTCATCCTTAAATATTTCCAGGATCTTTTTGTTTTGAGTGGAGTAACATATATGGTTGACAGGGTAATCAGCTGTATCCAGGTGTTAGAGAAAACGTAGCTTGTCCCGGTACACATCTTCAGTTGTCACGGGATGAATGAATGAATCAGTGTCCATATGTATAAGCTTCAGGTTTTCAGCCGCATAATATGGTAGCAACACATCATAATGATAGTAATAAATTAATGTCTTGGAGATGTCTAACACACTCATACCGATGTATATAGGCTTGTTGAACATGATCAGACGAGAAGCCATATGTGCAGTAGCTAGATTAGCAACATATATCGTCATATCGATAAACGTAGGTTTGTTAATAAAGTTTTCCAGGGTGTTCTCGTTTGTAACCAGTCCTATATCCATACGATTACGCAGGGTTTCCATAGTTTTCAAAACATGGCGTTGTTAAAGAGTTAGTACAGTTCCTCCTCAAATTCATTTGCAGCCTGTTGTCGTAGCCTATTGTTAAAGTTCACATAAGGTTTTAACCACTGAGACTAATACAGAATACCTAAAGCGTTGCTCATCAGTATAATTCTGAATGTAAATGCAGGCTTTCCTTCCTTCAACAGATGGCGGCAGGGATATGTAGCTACTTCCTCGTAAGGGATTGTACCTGTTAATATTGCACCTGTTAATACGAAGGCGAACCCCTTCCACAGCAAGCAGAGCCCAGTTGCTACCCTTAAGTTGTGATTCCTCTGTTTCAGCAACCAACTTCTTCATTTTCGTTTCCTGCATAGAGTCCAGAACCGTTTCTAGGAAAACAGCTTGATTCTGGGTATTAAATGTTCTGTCGCAGGTTTCTCTGATACTGTTAGCAATTCAAACTCAGCCAGGAGATTTATGTTCATATTTTGTGAATATTAAGTTCTTAATGTACGACCTGGATTATCCACTGTGCTGTTTCATGCAGGTACATATTGAAATTCTTGGTTGATTCCAGCGTATAAAATATGATTTCAAGCGTCAATCGCAGGAAGTTTCATATTCTTTCATGTCACAGTCCTCCATTGTAGATAAAACTCTTGTTTTGTAGGTTCTAAACTACGTTTCTTCTCAAGCATGCTAATTTTGCACGCATATTTGTGTCGCGGAGCCTTATAACTGTCCTTAAAAGAAGTTACGTAAAATATTTACATTTGAAGAGGTTCTAACAACAAATCTCATGCCTTCTTTTATCATAACCACTTCGAAATGTCTTTCCACATTTACCACAAGAACACCCTAATGCACTAGGAATGATATCCTTATGTAAGGAATTATTCATCTTTACTTCGATGTAATAACATATTAATTCTTCTTCAAGGAAATGTACACCTCTTCACCTTGATAAAACTTTAGAAACCCGATTATCTTCTGAGAGAGCTACGATGTTGACACCTCCGAGATAATTAGCAGAATGAAGTCCAATGCCCGAGATCCGAGGCACGAACCCTTTTTAGCTTTATTATGTAACTAAGTAGTTAAGACCTCAGATTAAGCAAGCGTATTAACGTTAATCCTGCAGCTGGTGTAGTTGTTGTCGCGTTAATCTGCCTTAATCCGTGGATTAAGGTGACATTGTGGTAAGTTTCTAAAAGCAAACATGGCCAATAGTGATCAGGATTAAGGATAATCCGTTTACTTAATCCGGGGTGTGAATAGAGGGAGTAGAATTAGTGTTTCTTTGGTGGAAGATTAGGAAAAAAGAAGGGTATCGGAAATGACGAGGTAGATGTTGGATTAGGATGAATGAAATGAAATAGCGGGAGAATGTCATGTGATTTAGAGGAAAGGGACAGCGAGGTGTTGTTGGTGCGGAGTGTAAGGTTAAAAAGAGGTAAGAGATGATGAGTGATAGATAAAAAGTAGAAGAACAGGAAGTGACGTGGATATTTTTGATTGGTGAAAATAAGACGAGATGCTATTGGTGATTAGGAATGTAATTAATGGTGTGGATTGTTGGAAATAAGACGCATTATGTTTGGATGTTGGAATGGATTTAGGATGGGATAGAGGAATAGGGAAGAGAAAAGTGTTAGCGATAAATTTGTGAACTAAGATAGCGTGGGATTAAAGGGATGGATAAAACAGTATGGCAACAGTGACGGTTAACGGCAAACGCTCGCGCGCACGGGTGCGCATGCGTGCGCGCGTGGAACAGAAATTAGGATTTTTGGAGGAAGAGGTGTGGATAAGGAGAGGTTTCATTTGTTTCTTTTGGGGGGTTAGAGATTGTTTTGTAGATGTTAGTTTGGAAAATGACGCAACATTGTATAGGGGTGTGCTATAGTAAAATAAGGCGATATGTGATTATTAGAAATGTAATAAGAAGGGGTTAAAAAGCGGTAAGCATATAGGTGTAAACACCCAAGCGCAAAAAATGGTTTGAAATGAGGAATTAAAAGAAGAAAAGAAGTAAAGGCAGCATTGCTAGGAATAAAACAAATAAAGCATTATCTGGATGGTGTTTGCCTTACGCCGGAAGGACCTCTTGGACGAAGTATTGCTGAAATAAAGGCGTTTCCTTGAATTGGTAAAACTGCAGAAAAATAGTGAGAAAAGCTGCTACCGGAAGTGCCTCGGCGAGGTCCTCAAGATCAGAGCGCAAAACATTGATCACAAAGATGCGGAACTCGACGTTAAGAAAGTAGCGAGAGGTAGTATAATATTCGAAATTTAGAAGATACAATGTGCGTTGAATGAGAAGAGTTGATGTGGGGTGAAATGTGGAAGTAATGGTTGATTTTGATTGAAATCAAAAAGTTGCCACTACTGCAAATATTCTTGACGGACGTCATCCATGGCTAAGTTGAAACTCAGTAGTAAAATTGAAAGAACCTTTTTAGCGATAACTAAATGGATATAACAAAACAAAGGGAAATGCTATACAGTTGGGATACAGTGGTTAGAAATGGATAAGGTTGTAAAGTAAAGGCGACTTAGCGTTAGATGAAATGCGTTTAAATGAACTAAAGAAGCATGTAATGAGGATTTGTAAATGATGAGAAAAATATAACGGTATAATAAAAAATAAATAGCGTGGAAATTAGATATGCATGTATGGAAACATTTTAGGGAAAAAAGAGATGAAAATAAAGACGTTAAGTTAAAGCGAGTGCAAAGATGGTGACTGAAACGAGTAAACGATAATGCACTGGCTAGGCGCCGTCGGTGTGGCGTTAATCCGTTTTAATTTGAATTGAGATAAAATAAATGAGGAATGAGAAGACCCGGAAATGAGAAGAAATTGTTGATTAAGAATTATATGTGAAAAAAATATATAGGCAATTAATGCGACATAAATGAGAGGAGTGCTGCAGCAAGTTGCTTAACGTGCAGAGTCCGCTGGCTGAAAGAGGTTAAAAATGTCGATTGAGGGATAAAGAAGTAGAGGAGGTAGTGACGTGGAGGGTTTTGATTGGTTAAAATAAGACGATCTGTGATAGGTGGAATAATTGAAATAACGTGATGTCACAGGTGAAAATAAAATCGATTGTTGTTGGTTGAAAAGAGTCAGAGGCTGAATTTCCTAATTATGAAACCGCTTACGACGGAAATCGGAAGCGGTAGAAGAGGTGAAGGAGGAAGAGGGGAAAGGGGAAGCGGAGTTAGAATTTCAGACGGAATGAAGATGAACTGAATAATCAAAGGTGTTAAAAAATGGATAATGAGGTGTGTATATTTGCTTCACAATATGGCTGCTAAAGGATATTTTGAAAGTACGGTTAAGCTCTTAACAATGGTTGTGCAAACGGAAGCTCATTAGCGAGGAAAGCTTTTAAAATACGGTTTCGCGGTTGGAAAAACGTTTTGCCTACGGAAAGCGGATGTTGTGGTGGTTGGATGGTGTGACCGGAAGTATTGATAACACGATTACAGCTCTGCAAGCTGTGGTTGGATGTTTTGCTGGTTTTGTTTTTAAATCAGGCCTTAAAGCGCATGCGCAAGCTGGGAGGAGGTGCCTTTAAAAGCTCAGGGTGATAAGACGCTTGCCGAAGTGCAAGCTGACGGCAAAAGAGCGAAAGTTTGTTTGCAAGATAGTTTTAGCAGATTTTATACGACTTTACGCCTATTGCGTGAGAATAGCATTGTTGAGGTTAACGAAAGAAGTGATTTGATCGGTGCTCTGTGCGAGGGCGACAGCGCATTTTTATTTTTAAACGAAAGATTAACACGAAAAAAGAAAAAGCAGGTGCCTGCCAGTGTTAGACACACTGTATATGTTGAAAAGATTGAAAGAAAGACAGCGGGGTGTTTTAATTAGGCATTTAACTGGAGCGCAACAGGAAGCTGCGGCTGCTATAAGGTGGCCTTTGCAGCACGGACCGATAAGCGACCTGCCGAAGTGAGAGTTGTGAGTGAAAGCGGTGTTTTGGAGAAATTATACGTTTTAGGCGAATAATATTTATACGTGTTTCTGCATGATACGTGTACATGCAATAGCAGGATTGCACCACATGGAAGACAAAAGCAATTTTATTGACGTAGTTATATAGGAGAAATACATTTGCACAAAAGAGATCATACAATTGACTTTAGCTGTTCAAAGAAAATGTAGCATAAAGTGGATGCAAATTCAGCAATTTTCAATCGCGTATCGAACGTGCTGCGTTGTGAAAGTTTTAGGCGTTGTTTAACGAACACCTGTAGCGGGGACATGGGGTCAGTGAAGACGTAACCTTGCAGTCAAGTTTTGAAATTATATCGCATAAAGCAGAGATCGATGAAAAGGTTCTTCTCTGCCTATACAGAAACAAACATTCTGTAATCCCGGGACCCCAAGATGCAAGCCCCGAGCAATCCGTAATGTTGCTGTTCAATGACATTGTACATTCTGCAAAGGAAAACCTCTTATAGAACAAACCTGGGTATTTAGATATAAGTATTTTCGACAAACAGCAGCCGGAAAAACCGTTCAATATGAGCGTTACACGCGTAGAACAAGTGAATGCCGATGCGGCCATAAAGGCCATAGAAAAAATTATGCAAAGCAATCAACAGTTCCTCTTAGGGGTCCCTTCAAAATAACATCCGTGTTGACCATTGAGGTCTGGGGTTCGTGTTATAAACTGTACGTTGACTGTAGGGCAAATAAAGGAATTATAGAAATTGCGTACAAAGACCACTTGTGCCTAACAAGAGCGATTGCCGTACGCAAAGCAAAAGTGGATGGTGACGTGAATTATACCACCATAATTCGCTCGAGTATTTGCAAAAACAGAAGGCCTTAAACTTGTGCTGGAGCGTAGGAAAAATGAACGAACTATTTACCATGGATGATGTCAGAGACTTTGATACCGTGTTAAAGGGTTATGCTGTACTGGTCTTTGAGGATCACACCGGAAAACACGTGTTGTATGCATCAGATGAGGAATGCGATAAACACATTTACGTCATGTTCCACGAGGGGCACTCTTAACGCCATCGTGGAAATACACATGTGTTTTAAATACACGTGGTATAGCCGCTAGTGTCACGTCCCCGGCGGCACAAAAAGGATTTTCATAATTGTGCCAGCCTGTGTTCAAATGCCACCAGCAGTGCGCTAAGCCCTATGAATCTTACATACACCGTAGGGTGTGTAACCGCAAGTTTTAGGGGCCAACATGTTTTGCAAACCACGAAAAAAGGCGTATTTTACCCGAAGGTGCTGTCGGTGTGCAACGTGGAAAACGTGTGCAGTTCTTGGCATAAGCTGGTGAACGTGAGTCACCGAAAAGGGGCCCACCAGTGCAGCGAAATATTGCAAGATTCACGTTTAGAGTAATCACATGTGGTATATGCAGCCGTACTGTTCACCGAGAAAGAGAAACCGCTTCGTGTTCATGTTCATAGATTTTTAAATCACGCAAAGCACGTCATACATGTACAAAAAGAACACTTACGAGCACGTTCCAAATTTATTCGTGCTTTACAAAGCGTGCCCCCTGTGCATAGCCAAATGCGAAAAGATGTACTGCACCGAGTACGGCACGAAACAACACGTTTTCACGGACGACCCGGGGATGCAGTTGTTTGATCACGTGAGGCAGGTTCAAAGCCTGGGAGGTCGTGCTGCTCGCACACAACATGCGCGCCTACGACGGTCAATTTTTGTTGAAATATATGCTGGGCAATTTAAAGTGGACGCCCGAGGTGATCACGAACGGTACCAAGATCTACCAAATGAAGCACGGTGACGTCACGTATCTAGACTCGCTCAACGTCATTCCCATGCCGCTGGCTCGCTTTTCCAAGACCTTTGGATTGAGGGAAAGCAAAGGCTATTTCCCTTACCTCTCCACGCGAAAGAAAACGAGCATTACGTGGGTTCGATTCCCGATAAAATGTACTACTACCTGAACGGCATGTCGGTGGAGGGGAGGGAGGACTTCGAGCGGTGGCACGAGGAAAGCGCGTTCTCGGGGATCGCGTTCGACATGAAGCAGGAAATGGTAACGTACTGCAAGATGGACGTGTTTCTGCTGAGCCGGGGAGTTTCCAATTTAGGAGAGAATTCCTGGACGAGAACGGAATTGAGCTGTTCCGAGAGTTCGTCACCATCGCGCATGCATGCATGTGCATTTACTGAAAGCGGTTTATGCCGCGCGACGAGATTGCGATTTTGCGACCAGCGGATACCGCCTGGCGCACAAGCAGTCGCGCATCGCCTGCATATAGCTGTCTTGGGTGGAGGCGCAGAATAACATAACCATCCAGCACGCCCTCAGAGAACGCAAAGTGAAAGTTCTGGGGCACCAAGTGGACGGGTATAGGGAGGACGGCGATGCGAAGCGGGCTTTTTTTCTTTCACGACTGCTGGAATCACGGTTACAAAAGATGTTTGCAGAATAGCCACGCGGTCCTATACAACACGGGAAAATATATGGCCGTTAGGTACGAGAGAACTTCGACCAAGATCCGAAACGCCGGATATCACTTGATCCAGATGTGGGGGTGTGAATTCGACGCGATGACGAAGTTCGACCCCCAACTGGCGGCATTGGTGACGGCCTTCGGAGGGCGCACCAACTGCACGAAGATTTACGCCGAGGCGGCGGACAACACGAGGATATTCGTCCTGGACGTCTACTTCCTGTGTCCCTTCGTGAACAAAATGAAGCCGTACCTCGTGGCGCACACGAAGATCCACTTGCACCGTTTTCCCGACCTGCGGTGCGGCTTAAGGGCGCTAAACTGCTGAGGTCATCAGCGATTTTTTTTTTTCCCGACCTGAAGGATATACAGGGTTGATTGATGAAACGTACCGTGTTACATCCAAACGCCTTGTATCATCCCGTAGTGCCGGCTCGCATCAACCGCAAGTTGATGTTCGCCCTGTGCCGGGCATGTGCAGAGGAGGAAAGCACAGAACTATTCCGTCACCCAGAGGACGAGAGATGCCTTACGGGGACGTGGGTCCTGCACGAGGTGAAGATGACCCTGAAAGAGGGTTACTGGCTGCTCCACGTGTACGAAATTTGTGAGTACGACACGGTGCGGCACGACCCCGTCTCGGGCGCGTAGTGGCTCTTCGAGGACTAAGTGAACCAATTTTTGAAGATCAAAAACGAAGCCTCCGTTTGGCTGTCGGTCTGCGATTCGCCCGAGAAGGCGGAGTACGTGCATGCGTCGCTCTCGATCCCAACGTCATAGCACCTAATCCGGGCAGGCGCGAGCAGGCCAACCTGATGCTCAAATCCTTCTGGTGCAAGATGGGACAAAGAGAAAGTCTGCTCACGTGCAAAATGTTCGATAGGTACGACAGTCTCGTCGAACTGCTAAAGGACCCCGTGGTGGAGGTACAGTCCTACCTTCCGGCCACAGACGAAGTAAAGGTCGTCTTGTGGAGGTACGTTGACCAGAGCCCCAGGATGAACCCCACGGGGAACGCCGTCGTCGCAGCGTACACGTCCGCACACGCACGCGCGCAGCTGTACCGATACTCGAGCGCGTTAGGGGACCGGGTTTGCTACATCGATACGGACTCGGTGATCGCGGGGTAAGCACCGGGCCAGTGGTTACCTCCCTGTGTCGCTTCCTGGGGGACATGACCGACATGCTGGAGAAGTACGGCAAGGGCGCTTACGTCTACCGGTTCGACTTCACGGGCCCGAAGAGCTATTGCTTGGAAATGAAGTATCCGGAGACGCACCAGACCTTCCCGGTATGCAAAGTGAACCACCTTGAACTCCGGAAACCTACAGCTCGGGAACGCAGACGTGATTTGGTACGTGGTGCTGAGGGATAATGCCATGTGGTTGGCCCTGCAGGGTACTCAGATATCAAGAAAACCGCTCTGGACGTTGGTCATCCAGCCCTGCACCTATAATTTCAAGATGGTTGTGAACATTCGCGTGGTTGCCGACAACTACGACTCCTATCGCTACGGATTCAACAGAGAGTGCGCAATTAAATGAGGCGCCAAGTGCCCTCACCGTCCATTTCGAACCCGGGACTGCTGGAAGCCACCGAACAGCCGCACGGGATTCTGGTATCGACTGCACGCAGTACACGTCCGACCGCTACAGGTATCGAGTGTACTGCTGGACGAGACGCTCTCGTATTTTGTTTCCAACGAACGCCGATGAGCCCCTTTTTGGTTTTTAAATAAAGCGCATCATGCGACGCGAGCGTCATTACCGCGCAAACATGGTTCGGTGTAGGACGAGCGTTGCCAAACTGAGCAGCGCGCGCATAGCGAGGTAGCACGGAAATCTGACTGTGTTGGCCAAGGCAAAGCTTGCCGTTAGCGAGAAGTTGCTTAAAGACCCAAAAGATATCTCATAAGGGCCATTTGCGAATGCATGCTCAACCTGTTCAGAGATAACGTGCTACTATCCGCCAGATGTGTGAATCCCTAAAAAGGGTATAAATCGTCTTGGAGGAAGTTAATCGAGAGGAAGCTTCGTTGAAAAAGAAGCTAATTTTGATTCAGAAAGGAGGATTTTAAGCGGCGTTTCTTCTATCGATACTGGCATCTCTGGGTGGCACCTTCCTGTCGAAACTTTGAGAGTGAAGCTCGCTTAGCAGGTCGTCGTGGTTTTGCAGCCAAAACCGTAGAAACTTTCACCTCGTCAACTAAACTATAGCTACGCTGGTTAGTAGTATAACAGGCTTTTGAGTCCGTTCGTTGACCCCTGATGACGTCATCTCCGCAGGGCATGCAAAATAAACAAGGCCGCCGCAGCTGCTGCTGCGTCTACGTGTTGTTGCGTCGACCTTGGTCTAGGCCACAGACAGGTCCGCCGGCGCGACCACACCTAAACAGGTGTTTTTAAAACCCGCTGTGTTGGTCTTGTTCGCGGCAACACAATATAAGTTTATGTTTTATAAACCACTGATAAAAAAGAATGAATAAGTAAATGGCATTTATTGGATATTAGTAATATTGTTTATTTGATACCATTTCAATGGTAATATTAATTCTTTTCTAACAAAATTTTTCGTTACTTTAGGGAAGGCCTTGCGATATCGTTTTGACGAGAAGTAGGCTTATAAGAATACAACAAATGCAGCTGCCAAGTCTATATGAACCGATATTTCTCCTCCTGGCTGCAGCGCGTTGCATATAAGGTCACGCGCCTTTCACTTTGTTAAGGCTAGATTCACTTCCTTGTTGCGATATATGTACAGCTTGCGCTGTCTTTGTAAGATTATGACTTTGGCAGGGAACAGAAACAGATGAGAACAGGAATAAATAAGGCAAGCTATGAGTTTAACGTATATATTTTATAAGATGTACATATGTTAGAATAAGCAAACTTCATATTTTCTTTTACATATTAATAAGCACATTATATTTGAGGCAAAGATTTATATCTTTTTACATAGCGCATACACAACAAAACCAATTAATATTTGTTTTACATTTTAATAAGTACAATATCTTTGACTAAATATAGTTAGCTAAGCAAAAATTTATATTTTAATAAGTACAAATAATGGTTTGGAGCATACACAATTAATATTTTTCTTACGTATTAATAAGTACAATACCTTTGAGTACATAAAGCAAAAATTTACATTTTTTTACATATTAATAAATACAAATAATGGTTTAGAGCATATACAACAAAACCAATTATCTTTTGCGGAAACCATTTCGTCAATTAATGAATCTTCATATTTAATGACTTTTCTATGTTTAAAAGCTCTATAGCGTTCTTCTCTGTAACACAAAAGGTGGCATCGTTTATTAGTGTCGATAGGGTAATAAAAGGCTTTAATGTCAATAGGAAAATCTATACGAATTATTTCTTCAAATGAAAGATTTAATTCATATGCATTAAAAATTATATATATTAAATTAATATAATGTGCGTCAGCATGCAAAAATTTAATTTTGCGTTTTCAAATAAAATGTTCGATGTTAAACCTTCTAATGAAGGAGGGCTCTTAATACATATTTTGCAATTGCAAGTGTTTGTGTCACTACATTGAAACAGGTTTTTATATTTTTGTAAGGTGGTGCTTGGGTTTAACCCCCAACCATTTAACTTTTCTATGGGATCACAAAGATACTGCTTAAAAACAGATCGTTGTGAAGTTAACCAAACATTACAAGTTTTTGAAAGTCAAACCTAAAACTTCTAAAAAGAAAAAGCATGAAATCCACCCAATTGTTTTGCAAGGTTACATGTTCTTTGGTATGAACGTAGGTTAACTTAATTATAAACTCATGTATTTCGCATTCCACTTTCCAAAATAAAGATTTCGTAGGCAAGTAAAATAGACTACATATTTTTGAATGGCTAAATATAAAATTAACGTTATTTGTAGCGTAATTAGCATTTGGACATAACATGAATCTTAAAATCTCTTCTTCTTTCTGATTTTTGTTTATAGCAACATATGAGCAAACACATTTAGGTTCTATGTCCAGGATTCCGTCCACATAGCACGCAAATGTGCCTCCCAGAGCACAGCAAATATTTTCTTTTCATAGCCAGTGCATAAACTCAGATCATGTATGAATTTATGCACTGTGAGATCATAAACTCACGCCGGTTTAAACTCAGATCATGTAAGAATTTTAAGGTCGAACAGACCCAGTTATTAAACATCTACATTCAAAACTAATCTTAATCATAATCCAAACAATAGTAGACCAGTATTCTGGAAAACGGATAGGTACAAACTCTGCAAAAAAGGGTTCGAAACCAGTTTCTATTTGTAGTAAATTATATCTGTTTGTCAATTCCCTTGTAGAATTAAAGATGAAAGTGTCCATCTATAAAAATGCAAAAATAAAAATGAATTACCAATTTTTTCCCGTACTGCCAAAGCCATTGTTACCCCTATAAGTAACACTTAAGTTTTTAACATATTTTATATTTTGGTATACATATTTTTTCACATATCAATTGAGCATTTTTTTATTTTTAAGACTATTTTGTTTTTATATTAGTTTTTTTAACATTAATACACAAATTTCCACTGTAAAATCTCTATCTATACACCCTCGTCTTATTGATAAACTTAAAAGCGCTAGGCTAGACTTTTCAGCAATGCGAAGTTAAGTTCTTTTGGGGGTGTTGCAGAAATTCCTGTTGGGATCATTACGGTTTGTAGAGGTTGCATTTCATGCGCTTTAGGTGAAAAATGTCTAAACCAATGGATTCTTCAGTGCATCTTACGGGTCTCTTAATATTAGATCTAAGTAACTTGATCTGTAGGGTCATCTTAAAGATACACAGAACTTTTAGTTTCTCTGAAATAAAATATCATAACCGTTATTAGAAATAAACCCTAAAAATAAAAACGTTAACGAAAGTTTTTCGTTATTAATGTCATCAATGTCCGTTTCCTTCAAAACGTTGCTATGCTTTTTGGGAATAAAACTTCCACTGGATCTTCAGAGCTTTTGTGAAGTTTAATAGATATTGAGGGTCCATATTTGGTGGTGACCTTTGTAGCTTCGATCACTTTATATGGAACATTCATTAATAGATCTCTAATTTGCATCAATTTAATATTCTTTTCTTGATTAAATCTTATAAGGAAATCCATTCTGTAAAGCAGATAAGTATGCACCAATAACGATTTGAAATAGTTTTAGTTTTCTTTTAAGAATAATAAATAGAGTAAAATAATTTACCTTGTTGATGATTGCTGCAGCGTCTAGGAGTAAAGTGATGTTTCAATGCAACGTATGGCCTCCTTATATACAGATGCGCATTGCATCAGCACCAAGGACGACAAGTGAAAGTTACATTTTTTAACTGCATCTATTAGGTATATAAGACGGGAGAGATAATCTCGGCCACCAACAGTTCCACGTTAAACCCGGCTGCTGTTAAACCTGCCACAGCACGACAGAAAATGTAAGTAACACAAAGTTAACACGCTTTGGAAATTCAATTAGCTTTTACGCACGCTTATATTATCTTGGTCTGTTCTTTTAGCATGGAAAATATTAATGTCCTAAATGAAATACGCAGAGTATAAAAGATTCAGCTCACACGGGAGGCATTACAATATTCAAATAAATCCTGCTTCCAAAAATGAAAATTCTATCCTTTACTTTAGAAATAGCATGAAAGCTGTATTGGATATTGTTTTAGGTGGTATAAAACCCAGTGATATGGTGGGTCCGTCAACAAGCAACTCTGTGTATGTACAAGATAATCCGATAGGACTAAGCTTCCGCAGAAGCGATCAGTTATATTTGGATGTATTACTGCCTGTTGTAGAGAAAGCATGCCAATCTAACGCTAATTTTTATGCCACGGATCCTTTATCCGTAAAAGTAGGTCGCGTTGAAATGTATTTAGGACATGATAGATTGAAAACAAAAGGTAGACATTTATCCGCATGGGCGCACATAAAAAGGTGCATCGTTAGAATTAAAAGCAGAACAAAATGCTTAGCTCATGCTCTATTGGTAGCTATAGCACATTTCGATAGAGACCCAAATTACGTAAGTTATAGAAAAGGTCGAAAAATTTATTCCAAAGTCGATGAGCTTCTAAAGGCCACAAATAATGATCCAAGCAATGGTGGAGGAATAGAAGAATTGAAAAAAATTCAGGACCATCTCTCCGAATACAGAATTATAGTTTATGAAGGATTGGGTTGCGAAAACATAATATATGATGGGAACACAAGTTCCAAAAAAAAAGTTAAAATCTGCTGTATGATGCACAGGAAAAACACTATAATGTGATTGTAAGTCTCACGGATGCCATGTCTAAAGAATATGTTTGCGAAGGATGCAATAAGGGAATGAGTTACGATGGAGCAAAGACGCATAAATGCAATTATCGATGCTCCGGATGTAATTCACCTCCGCCCTGCATTTTTGAAGGAAACTACATATACTGAAAAAATATAATAAGTACTTTAGAAGCCAAAGCTGCATGAATAATCATGTGCAGAATAAAATTGGCACTCAAATAATTTGCGAATGGATGCGGCATTGTGTAATTTGTAGTCAACAGTTAAAGCCAAATCATCAGTGCTATATGTCATATTGCAGAAGCTGTAAAAGTTACGAGATGTCGGGCCAATTTTGCTATATGCCAACGCTTGGCGCAAAAACAAAAAACATCATCGAAAAAGATCTTATTCGTGTTTTACGACATAGAATGTACTCAAAACACGCAAATAGGTGATAATACATATCTTCATATTCCCAATTTACTCTTCTTAGAACACTATTGTTTTCTTTGCGAAAAAAACAAGGATATGAGCGAAGGGTGCAGTCAGTGTGGAAAGCATAGGCATTCATTTTGGGGCAATGGTTGCATCAATCAATATATGGAATATTTGCGCCAAAATAGTCCTTTTTGTGAAAGGATAAATGCCATTGCACATACTGCCAGAGCCTACGATCTCATGTTCATCTTAGATTATGCAATAAAACAGGGATGGGTACCGGATTTAGTAACGAATGGTGCTAAAATTTTATCCATGTAAATGGAACACATAACCCTTCTGGATAGTTTGAACTTTTTACCCATGAAATTGAGAAGTTTGCCGAAAGCTTTTGGGCATAGATTGTGTTACAAAACGCCGTTTTCCGCATTAGTTTAATACTCCTGAAAATATGAACTATGTAGGTTGCTATCCTGACCCCGTCCATTACGGCATCGATTACATGATGCAAGAGGAACGCAGAGAATTTTTCGAATGGTACGAGAAGGAAAAGGATGGCATTTTTTATTTTAGAAAAGAGAGCCTACTGTGTGGCATATGTTGGAATGTTGAGAGAAGCGTTCTATATTTAGAAATGCTTTCCTAGACATCGGAAGTATTGGCGTATTTCAAGAATCTATTACAATAGCTTCGGCATGCAACAAAGTATTTAGAAAAAAATACTTGAAATCGACAGCTATAGGACTTATTCCTTGTGGAGATTATAGGAAGGCCGATAAACAATCCATAAAAGCTCTCATGTGGCTTAGTTACGTAGAAATTAAAAGGGGGATTTGCATTAATAATGCAGGTAATGGTAGAGAGGTGAAAATACCCGAATTACCTAACCTCAAATTAGATGGCTTTTGTGAGGAGACGAGAGAGGTATTTGAATTCATGGGGTGTTACCACCACAGCCACGTGTGTCTTAGTAATAGAGATGTGCCCGTCGTAGACACGCGAACAGAAACGCTTGCAGATGGATACGGGCTCACCCTGAATCGAATAGATAAAATTGTGTTGGCAGTTACGTCTGTCACGTCATGTGGGAGTGTGAATTTGAGGACATTCTAAAACAACATCCGGCTCTACACAACGATCCTGTTGTGAAAAATGTTCCACTCATTCTTAGGGATTCCCTCTACGGAGGTAAAACAGCATTGAAAAGCTATTGCAAAGCTGACGAAAAACTCACATTAAGTATTACGACGTGATGTCTCTGTATCCTTATATATGTAAATATTTTAAGCTTCCAGTAGGTCATCCAATAGTTCACATTGGCGAAGATTGCTCCAATATCACGGAAAGGCATAAAAAAGAGCGGGTTATAAAATGTAGACTTTCGGCAAAAAATATAAGTCTTTATCTTCCCGTCTTGCCCTTTAGATGTCGCCAAAAGTTAATATATGGTCCTTGTTACATCTGTGCGAAGGAGGAAAATGACGGTGAATGTAGCCACGACGGGGAGCTAATAGGTACTTGGATCGAAGACGAGGTACGAAAAGCCGTTGAAATGGGTTATAAAGTGAGAGAAATTTTTGAATTTTACGAATACAAAATGGAACAGTATGATAAAGATGAAAATAAAGGAGAGCTCTTAGGGATTACATTAACAGTTTATTAAAATTAAAAGCAGAGGCCAGGGTATCCCTTTTGGGTTAAGAGCGACGAGGATAAGGAAAAATACGTTCGAAGCTTTTTTCAGAGCGAAGGAATTCTTTTGGATAAGTCGACAATTAGGAAAAATCCAGGTGCAATGTCTCTAGCAAAATTGTGTCTAAACAGTTTTTGGGTAAACTCACCGAACAAAGTAATCGGTCGCGCACGAAAATGATTAGTGAGCCCGCGGAATTGTTTACGTTCCTGACCACGCCCGGCATAGAAGTGCAGAACCTAATGTTTGCGAGCAACAGGATAGTCTGGCTCTCGTGGAAATATGGCGAAGAGTTCGAGAGCCCTCCACTGGCGCACACCAATGAAGTATTAGGAGCCTACGTTAACACAGGTGCAAGGCTTAAGTTATACACCTACCCAGAGGCACTGAATTGGGATATATTATACACAGATACGAATTCGATACAGTTTACGGTTAGGGAAGGCGAGATTTATAGCGTCGAATACAGCGATAACCTGGGAGATATAACGGATGAGCGCGCGGACTATGGAACGGATTCCTACATTTCAGAATTCGTATCCGCGTACAAAATACGTCTACCAAACGGTAACTCCAAAGCTGTTTGTAAAGTGAGAGGGATAAAATTGAATTACGCCTCTTTGCAGTTGATTAATTTTGATTCAATAAAAGATTTGATTCTAGGAAAAAACGTGGATCGAAACATTTGTAGTTAATTAAGCGCAAAAGATCCCATGGCGTGTATATCGTCTCCGAACCGGAAGATAAAATGTATAGAACTTGTTTTCACAAGTGAAGAAGAATTTCTAACGATTCCGTCCCTTTCGGGTATATAAAGCCTGACTGAATGAGCCGCCTCCTCTCATTATGGATTCCGAGGTGGAACGAGCAGTATCCAAGGACGTGGAAAACCGAAGAAGGCAGAGAGGCTTAAAATATTGTACGAACGAGGAGATAGCGCTCATTCCCTTAGAAGTGTTTGCTCAATATCCTCCCTTCGATGTAGATTACGTGATGTACAGGTTACGGACGAATTGAGGGAAAAACTAAAGATGTTTCGACGATGTAATATTTCCCGTAGTAAAATTTCAGCACCCCTTTACGCTGATCGTCAGTGGTAGTTCGGGTTCTGGTAAGACCGTATTTTGTGTAAATTTAGTAAAACATTTGAAGCATTTTTGCACTGTTGGAAAATTTAAAGAAATATTGTTGTGTTGTAGCGAAAAATCGGCCGTGCCAATGTTAAAACATGTAAAACTTCACGTTGGTGTGCCGGAGTTTGAGAACCAGAAAGGAGAGCCAAAACTAGTAATATTAGATGATCTCTTAAACGTTGCACATTCCAGAGGGGTGTGCGACCTGTTCACGAAGGGAAGTCATCATAGAAACATAAGCGTAATTTTAATCACTCAAAATTTGTTTCATCATCTCTGTATTGCAGCGACAGCTCGTTAAACACTAAATACATTGTGGTTCTTAAAAACGTAAGAGATAAAAATCAAGTGGCTCACATAGCAGGACAAATATACCCCGAAAATTGGAAATCACTTTTCGAGGGTTATCTGGATGCTACGGAACAGCCTCACGGCTATATGCTTTTCGATCTGTGCCAAGAGACCGTTGGCAGATTACGATTTAGAACCAACATCTTTCCATCGGAACTCCCTGTCGTAGCATATCAGCATGAGCAAACGGATAAGATCCAACTATCACATGCTGCACGTGCTTAAAATCGCCAAGCCTAAGCTTAGGAAAGCCATTTTGGAGAAGTCCGACAAAGAGTTAGTGTAGACTATTGCAGAATGCGCTCTAAATGTTCTAAAGGGCAACTGCAATCTAATCAAATGAACCATTCGCAATCTAGGAAGATATAAAAATAATCTGAGGCGAGTGGTGGATAAATCTTTAAAGTTTGACAATAAGAGAAGGTTTTTAATTCAAAAGGGAGGATTTTTGATTCCTCTGCTGACTGCCGTACTGACCGGACTTTCGTTTCTAATACAGCGTTAGATGCTGCAAGAATCATTTTTAGTTTCCCAGCGTTACATAGACACTCACTGCTTGAAGACGAAGGTGACGTTTAAGAAGAAGAAGTGGAGAAAAACGGATGCGTACGAGGAGCTCATCAAATTTAAATCCAATGGCCGCCGCCACCGACCGTATCTACCGCCGCAACCGCCGCCGACACCGCCACTTCCACTTTCCACGAACTTCCTCTTCTCCTAGGGTCAAAAAGAGGCTCGTATTCCCTCCAGAAACGGCCTACGAGAAGCAGGAAGAAGAAGAAAACCAAGAAGAGGAGTTTGACGAAGAACAAGTAAGGCCTCTGCCATTGCCAGCCCACGAGTAAAAAGAAGTAGAACAGTTTACAAATAGAAGCTTTGGGTACATAGCAGGTCTTTACCTAGCTCTATATCTGCACACTCCTAGGGAAACGGACACCGTATTCGGCATTTACAACGATAGGGACGGCAACTTTAAAATTAGCGATTCCATTATTCGTATAGAAGACACCGATTTGTATGTAAAGAATAGGTATTTTAAGGGAACACTAAGTCTCTGGGAATTGCTCACTAGGAAGAAGGTAGATCTCTCGAGAGTCACCTCTTCGGACAAGAGTAAATATAGACAAATTCTTCTTTTAACCAACGGCCACCTGCAGAATAACGAAGCCTTTAATCAGATAAAATCGAACAGAGGTAGCAAATATAAAGAAATAATTGCCGAGTTGTTTCTGTCCAAGACGTGGACGGTTTATTAACAATGAATAAGAAGTAGTTTTACGATCCCGAACAACCTTCGGCTTTTTCCACCGTACAGAAACTTGCATCTCTTACGGGAAATAGACATAAAACGGAGGATTGTCTTCTCCAACAAGATGTCTACACTTTGCACAAACCTGCGAGGAGAAAATTTCAGATGAACCACTACACGGTGAATAACGTTAATGATGTGTGGGAAATCGACTTGGCCGATTTTAAAAGCATTAGAAAATATAACGACGGAGTTCAGTATCTCCTAACGTGCGTAGATTGTTTTTCCAGATTTGCACGTGTAAAACCCTTAAAATCAAAATCTAGTACGGAAACTGCAAAGGCCATCTTAGATTCCGTTCCTCTCGCAGTCAGATCGGACAGGGGAAAAGAATTTTTAGGATCTGCATTTCAGAAGCTTTTAAAAGAGAGGGACATCGAGCATCAAGTTTGCAGAAACCCCGATGTAAAGTGCGCCATGGTCGAGAGATTTAATCGCACCATTAAGTCAAAAATATACAAGTATTTCACTTACAGGAACTCGTATAGATATATAGACGATCTCGATAAATTTTTTCGCGCATATAATCGCACCATCCATTCGTCAATAGGAGTGGCTCCAACGGAAGTGAATGAGAAAAACGTGTTACAAATATGGAAAACCCTAGAGAGAAATCGAGGTAGCATTCAACCCAGACCTGTCAAGTTCGCCGAAGGAGAAACCGTGAGAATAAGCAAAGAAAAGATGAAATTTGCCAAAGGCTACGAAAAAAATTTCTCAACCGAGATTTTCAAGTTGTAAAGGTTATAAAACGTTCGCCGCAACCCGTGTACGAACTACACAATCTGAACGGAACTCCCATAGAAGGCCAATTTTACAGTTACCAACTAACTCGGATAAAAACTAACAAATCCACTTTGTATAAAATAGATAAAATGCTAAAAACTAGGGTGAGGAATAGCAGAACGCAGCATCTGGTCCGCTGGAAAGGATATGGTCCCGACTTTGACAGCTGGATCGATGCATCATGGATGAGTTTCACGTAACCGTGTTGAGCGATTCTAGTGTCGATTTGAATCCCGAGAATTTGCATGCTAGTTTTCGTAACGATTTAGCACAACCGATCAATCTTCAGAGAGATAAGTGGGTTGTAGGTCTCGTAGAGCTTTCGTATTCTTACGGTTACGAGTCCATAGATGAGAACACACTTAACGAAGCCGGGGAACTGACCAAAAATGTCGTCATAACAAGGGCTGGTAGTATTGTGTTTGAAAAATTGGAGTTTAAGGGCTTTAAGGAGCTGTACACCTCGCTAAAGAATCAGGTAATAGACGATGAACATCAGGAATTGCTGCTGTCGGAGCTGCAGGTTTACCTCATTTCTCATCAGAGAGATAAAAGAATTGGAAAACGCTAAGAAAGAATGGGTCCCAACACATTCCATTCCACAAAAACCAAGCGGAAAGGCTAACAGTATTCATTTAAAGATTACTAAAGGTAAAACGGAACCACTTATTAACGGAAAAATATTTTTTCCTACCAGAATATATTATGGTCTAGGTGATCTTGTGGACACAATAAAAAATTCTCTGCCAAATCTCGATTCCTATAAACTGCTAATCAAAATATGCCCACAGAAGTAACTAAAGATATGAAAATCCTTTTCCTTAGATCACACAGATAAAGCTTTTTTCAGTTTCTTTCCGGAACCGAACCATTTTTGTTTACTGCAATCTCATCGAACCGCAATGCTCGGTAGCTCCTACGTTAGGTGCATAAGAATTATTCAGATTCCCTCGTGCACTAGTCTCACAAGTTTGAAAACATATTTTACCTCCTGGTAGAACTTAATCATTTCCGAACCATAGTAATTGAAATGGTTAACCAGTTTGGTGATCTGGCATGCTTGAGCAGTAGCGTTATGCCTAACATTGCTGTGCTGCATTTTAAGAAAGTTAAGTAATTTTTTTTGTTTTTTTTTCAGATGGCCGTTGAATACTCTTCAGCCTTTCAAGGATTTTATAATCCCGAGGCAAAAGTTATGATAAAAGAATTGTCCGTCGTGGAAATTGAGACGGAACATGTGGTGTTACACCAACTGATCCGTAAACCAAATGTTCTGCAAAATGCGTGGCCAATAAAGTTTAGACGAACAAACACGTGGTTATCCGAAAATGTTCATGGTATACAATGGAGTTCATGCCACGTCGAGTTTGCTACCAAAATTCCAAATGGAATATTATTCGCAAAAGGGAGCATGCTTGGTAATGTATTGCAACCCACAGTGAAGATGACTTTAAAGCCTACGGTGCAACCTCAATATTGAATTCTTGTTTACTGCACCTGCCTGTCGGTGGCATCAGTTTAACATCGTCAGGTGTGCCAGATCGGAGGCACTAGGTATAGCTAGACGGTTAAACGAAAACCGTTGGGAACTTAATATTTAAATTCATTCCTAATGGTTTTCTTTAAGCGGGTCAATATAATCTAGGTCCCTAAATTTAAAATCCATGCATTTGGCAAAGGACTCGCTTACAGCGTACTATGTAAACCAGAGTGGAGGGCGCCTCGGTCAATATATCGGGCCGCTGTAGATAGGAAGCCCATACGTACAGCAAGGTAGGGGCATAGGTAACTTTTTGGATAGTCTATTCAGAATTTTTAAGCCCATCCCCCTATCCGGGGCAAAAACTTTGGGCAGGGAAGCCCTCACCACGGGTGCAAACATTATGAACGATATTGCTGTACGACAGGAAGGTACCTAAGTCAAAAGATATCGTGGCCAAACGAGTCAAGGAAGGTACAAAAGAGTTAGTTGGTAGGTTACAGCAAGGAAAAGGTAAGAGATCAGCTCCATATAAAGCCAAAAACCTAGACATTTTTGATTAAATACAGGGTGCAACACGTTGCAACCAGCACATGCTCCCGAGATAGCATCATGATCGCCTGCACAAAATCTGAATTTGATTTTTTGCAAAAAAAACCAATTCAGTGGGCAGTGTTAGGAAACTTCACTTCCCTAATCAAACCCATTGCACCAGTAGATCCATCCGTATTGGAATTTGTTATTACTGGATATAAGGAACACTACATCGATTTAAATGTTTATTTGATGGTAAAAGGAAAATTTGCAAAGCCGGATGGTTACAACTTAGCAGCAACAGATAAAACGACGGGTTTTAGCAATTTATTGCACTCCTTGTTTAGTCAATTGAGCCTTTCCCTAAATGGAACATCCATCACTCTGTCTGAAGATCTCTATCATTATCGTAGCTATTTAGAAACCTTGTTAAGGTACGGTCACGATGCTTCGAAAAGCCATCTTACTAACGCTTTCTGGTACATCAACACGGCTCTCCACGGTCCCTCCGGGGCCATTGCTTCGAAAAACGGAACGCTGGAAGCCGGAGATTCTAATCGCGGATGGAAAGAACGTCATCATAGGAGCAATGCATCTAAAGAAATAGTTATGTTTGAAAGATTACATGGGAATATCTTCAATTTACCCAGTTTGTTACTACCGGGACTTACACTTCAAATCAAGTTAACTATAGCGAAGGACTCGTTTTATATAATGAGTGAAAGTGCGGATCTACATGTTAGATTTCTATTCCTAGATGTCACTCTATACGTGAAAAAGATAAAACCAGCTCCTAGCCACTTAATGACCCATATGAATGCTTTAGAAAAGTAAATGCGAGATACGTAATAACACGAGTCGATGTCACGTCCGTTACTTTCGCAGCAGGGCAAGGTACCATATCTATAGACAATGCTGTATTAGGTCCGCTACCTAAAAGGATACTCGTAGGTATGACAGAAAATACAAATTTTTCCGGAACTCGCACCACAAACCCTTTCAATTTTAAGCACTTCCATTTGGAATATTTTGCGATTTACGTTAACGGCCAGCAAGTTCCGGCAGGTCTTTATATCGATACCTTTAACGAAAAAGGTTCAACGTTAGCCTACCAAACGCTCTTTTCCGGTTCTGGCATCCATCACACCAACAGCGGAATTCAAATCACGCACGATATGTATATAATGGATTATTTCCTAGTGCTTTTTGATTTAACCCCAGACAGTGCCGCTTCTGAAGGTCACGTTTCTCTATTAAATAACGGAAATATAAGAATAGAGCTCAGATTTAAAAACAAGTTAACACAAGCCATCACGTGTATCATGTACTGTGAGTACGAAAATTATATTCAGATAGACAAATATCTGAGAGTGCAAACGGATTATTAATTACGAACACCTTACAAATAGAACAAACTTTGCGAGGCATTCCAAATTTTGCAGGCGTTTTTACATCGGGCATGTTGCCGACAGGGTTTACTAAACCGTCTGCATTCGTAATAAATTTAGATCCTCACAACCTACCTGGTTCACACTGGATAGCTGTAACTCAAAACTCAAATTCTTTTGCATGGTATTTCGATTCGCACGGCCTCCCTCCCTTTATAAAAACCTTGAAAGACTTCATGCCATTTCACTTTATTGTGAATCATTGCCAACTTCAAAGCCTCTACTCCGACATCTGCGGCCAGTACGCGTGCCTCTATACTCTCTACGTCTGCACCAGGGCTACACCATGAACGAGTTCGTAGTCCTGTTCAGCTCTGCCAATCCAGATCGTCAGACCAGAGAGATGTTCCACAGAGAATTTCCAGTCTGGCGGTGCAACAAGGGACAGCGATGACTACCGGGTATAAAGGCAAGTAGCTCAATTATTTTTCGGTCAGTCTTTCTGCAAGATGGAAGGAGGTTTTGTCGTAGATTATACAGCGCTCAGAAGAAACGGCAAAGAATTAATCATAAAGGAATTGACTATCATTGGAAAAGGGATTGTTCAAACCTTTCATTTTGCAAGCCCATATCCTTGGAATAGTAAATTAGATGTATTTAATAAAGAAAATAAAAATGGAATGCATTTCCATGATGGTTACGTTCCTTATGGCATGCTAAAATCTGTGCTGGGAGAGGCGGTGATGGGGCACATCTCTCTCTTCGCTTATGACGAGAATAAATGTGAAGTTCTTTCCGCACTCTGCGATAGAACGTTTATCAATTTAAGAAAAGAATTTAGTTGCCCCAAGCCAGAAAATCTCTATCATCAGTTACACCGCGGATTTCCTTGTCATAAGTTCTCAAACACTCACTGTGCATGCAAACACGCTCACGCCATGTTCAATTTGTTGAAGCATCATAGCTTAAGAAACTTAACACCAGATGTCCTGCTGATGTCTCTAACAGACACTATGCTTCTTTTGTTTCAGTTGTGGAGCAGTCGACGAGATGAGCTCAAGAGGTAAACAGATCAGAATGCCACTGCGCCGCGTGTCTCCTCCTCCGGAACCCGTGTTGCATCACAGGATCTACTTTCTAACAAACATCACTCCAAATACATCAGCCTGGGTTTCTTCAAAAGAAGAAATTACGAAGCTCACGTGGAAATTTGCGGAGTAAAGCAGGGAAAAGTCGTCCTCTCGTCCTACTACTTCGCGGCTCTGCTGAATCACCTACATAAACTTACCGAACATCTCTGCAAAGGGCAGTCGTACAGATGCATCGAAGAACAGTTTCGCTTCAAATCCATAAATGGGCATCGTGCCAGGATACAATGCGAAGATTCACACGTCATCCTTTGTTTAGTTGATGCAAGCTTTGTATTGTGCAATGCAAATGTGTTGCAACATCAACTTGCAAAGTATGTCTTATCCACAACAGATGTAAAAGACTATTTTAACAGTGCTTCAGGTAGTAGCACTTATGTACTTCCAAAAGAAAATGCTTCATGTTTCGTCCTTTACGATGTTATTTGTGAGTAAATAAACCCGACACTTGTATCTTATAAGAATGAATAAAAAGCGAACTTACATTCACGTCCTTTATTTTCCAACTTTTATCCTTTACATCCGAATATAGGGAAAATCCCCTCCCATCCTTAATTATACCTAGAAAAATCAGTAGTAACTAAAGGACAGGACCGGAGATTGCACTCTTTTATTTAGATGATAAATTCAGCCTTCTATGCCAAGAAAGTGCTAGCTGGACCAAAGCCGGGTTCTAAAAAACACCTGTTTAGGTGTGGTCGCCGCGGCGGCGGCCTTCATAACCTAGGGTGATCACGTGCTAGGTAGACCAAGGTCGACGCAGCGAGTCTTAGCAACACGTGGACGCAGCAGCAGCGGCGTCAGCGGCCTTGTTTATGTTACGTGCCCTGCGGCGATGACGTCATCAAGGGTCAACGGACTCAAAAGCCTGTTATACTACTCTGGCTGAAGAAATGGAGGACCTTGAGCGCAAAAAGGAAATCTCTGCCGACCAAATGTAGCGGTTAACGAAATATAAATTGGAAACTATTTCGATCTCGTGACACAAGTGAGACGGCGCTACCTCTGCGACATCGAAAGTGAAAGCGACGACGACTTTCACGTTCTCGAAGACGTACGCGTAAAGAAGGAGAAGTCAGAGCCGTCTAGATACGTAAAAGCTAAGCCTTTCCCGCCGAGAAGAAGAAAAGACCGTTTACTTCCTCGCCCAAGAAGAAACCGAGCAGACCCAGCTATAACCTTCGCATGCGAATGTGGCAACCTCTTTACCACTAAGCGATGAAGGAATGGAAGAGGATAATATGTTAGTATGCAAAACTGAAACACCCTGCCGGGTTCAGCTCGGTAAGCGCGCTCCAAAAGGCCACGGGGATATTCAAGGCAAACATGCGATGGTTTCTTCGAATCCAGGAGAGTTACGCGCTGCACAAACGGATGCGGAAGCGATTTCCAACTCGATACTACCACGTGACCAATATGGACGATATTTGGGAAGCGGATCTCAACGTCATGAACAGCATCAAGGAGAACAACAAACATGACGCGCACATTCTCACCGTCATCGACGTCTTCCCTAAGTACGCTTAGGCCGCACCTCTGAAATGGAAGCTGGTGTCCGAAGTGGCACTGGCGTTTCGCTTCATATTCTTTGAGCGCGTTCCTCGGGTACTGCAGACCGACAAGGGAACAGAGTTTACCAAGAAGGCCTTTAGCGACTTTCTCAACAAATACAGTGTGCTTCATACACCACCAAAAATAATGTGAAAGCCAGCGTCGTTGCACACTTCAACCGCACTCTCAAGACAAAGATGAGGAAATATTTCACGCACACGAACCGCTACTGATACGTCGAGGTGCTTCCGGTACTGGTGCAATCGTACAAAAGTTTGTATTTCAGGTACATCAAAATGTCACCCGAGGACGTGAGCGAAACTAACATCGTACAAGTGTAACACAATCTGTATGATGACAGGCGTTATCCCCCAAATCGCCGCCCAAATACTCTGTCGGAGATCGCGTGCGCATTTCCAAGGAAAAAACTAAATTCGATAAAGGTAACGAGCAGAGCTGGACGGACGAAATTTTCGTGATCAACAAAGCCGTACGTGGTCAACCGGTGCTATATAAGCTCAAGGATTTCCATAGACGGCAACTGTTTCACCCAAGAGCTGCAAAAGGTAGAGCTTCCTCAAACCTTCAAAATCGATTGCGTTCTGCAAACCAAGGGGGGCAGGCCCGCAAACAACTTTTGGTGAAGTGGAAGAGCCATCCTTCCAAGTTTAACTCTAGGTTAGGACTTCGACGATCGCATCGAACGAACCCTTCTTTCCCACGCTCGTGATCAACGCTTTCATGTACCACTTCACCGACAACGCCACTACCAAATTTTCCTACATACTCCCCGAGAGAATCGTGCCCTAGGGAGAGTGGGAAGTGGCCCCTCAAATGGTGAGGTACACGGTGAAAGTCTATAACGTGTTTCAAGGCGATGTACAGCTCATCGGCACCAAGTAAAGATAACGCGCCTCCCCACTCACTCGAAAATTTGCTTGCAAATGCCCCGCGCATCGTGCACGATCCCAAAGCCCTTGGCAGCAGGTCGAGCGCCGTCATCTAGCAGAATTCACATATAGAAAACTTTTTTCTATACAATGAACGCAACAAAACGGTCAGCGTCAACACTGCAGTCACATATGCAGAGCAGCTGCCCAACATTCCTTTTGACGGATACGTGGAGAACGACATGCGCGTCGCAAAGACCACAGTTTCCGGCAGAGATGATGAGCGACGCACCGGGGAAACCTAAACCCTCGAGAACCCCGAAACTACCGCTCCCAAGGCCCAGACCCGGCGGCACACATCAGTCGACAATGCCCTCGAGCTGTTCCAAACCAGCAACCGGTGCGCTTGCTTCATCAGCTGGTGCACAGCAGCCTAAACCAAAGGAAACCGCACCTTCGAAACACACCGCCAAAGGCGCACATACGGCCTTTCCCGATACCGCCGCAACTCGCGATTCCGAGCGACCCGCGGGCACGGAACCGCCTCATCGCATTCACAGATTGGTGCTCACAGCCACCGTGGACAAGATGCTAGGCTTCATACCATACTCCAAAATCATCTTGTAGAAAGACCCCAAATACCCCCTAGAACACTATATGGGGTTCCATTACGACATTTTTATCTACTTTAATCTAGTGGCACCGGAAGTGGTGGGCGACACACTTGTCCAAGTGATAGAGAGCCTGGCGGTGGAATACGAAAAAAGCAACATGTACATGTCCGACGAAAAGTCCTTCTTCCCTCTAAACTGGGTGCTGCTCCTAGCACAAGACTTCAGAACCGTCAACATGGATTTAACGAACATTTGTGGTGATCTCCTGCCACTTACCGACGGATTATCCTCCCCGATAGTTCTCACCTTCCGACCAAAGCAGAAGTAATGGACGTGCACACGGTCAGGCAATACTATCTCTATCACGCCGGTGGCGCCCTAGATCATCGGAATTTCGCTTTCTATTGCATTAAACGCTACCAGCGAGGAAAGGACCTGTTTTCTGCGCTCGGGGGTCTTTTCAGAACCGTTCTACCGTTCTTGAAAAGCGGCGCCAAGGAGGTCGGCAAAGAGTCGCTCAAAGTGGGCGCGCAGGTGCTGTCCGACGTGGCCGCCAGAGCAGAAGCTCCTAAGGAAGCCCTCAAGCTCAGGCCAAAGGAGGCTGGGTCGAATCTCAACGAAACTCGACGAAAAATCGATTCGATGCTAGGATCTGGCGTCAGACGTCTCAAGGCAATAAAACGCGCGAAATCCTGCAAGAAAAATCAGCCTACGCTGAAACGCGGCAGGCGAAATGTGCAGGACGTGTTCTCTAAATGTCCGAAGCAGTCGTTCACATGAGTTGCGAACTCGACCTCTTCAAAGACATTCCCTTTCAGATGAACTTGGAAGAGTCTCGGTTCGTATCCCTAAACCCTGAAATCTCCGTCATGAATAACGCTCCCATCACTTTTCATTAATCCGGAAATGTGGACGAATACGTCGACATGATTTACGTCGTCTTGGAGTTCTTCGTTTGCAGCGTCGATGCCGAGGGAGCGGATCTCAGGGCCGACGATAACGTTGCTTTCGTCAACAAGTCGCTAAATTACCTATTTCAGCAAATTAAGGTTTCGCTCAATACCGTCAACGTCTCCATGCCGCAGGCGTGGTACCCTATAGAACGTTTTTTCGAGACTCTTCTCAATTACTCGGAAGATGCCATGAACTCCAAAATAGAGTCCGCTCCCTGGAGGAAAGACACGGCGGAAATCATAAATACGTTCGGCGCCAAAGCAGGGTTCTTGTTTCGCAAGGGGTTCACCACTACCAGGAAGCTCGTGCAGCTCATGGCGCCCCTATCCAATGACGTATTTAGGCAGGAATCATTGCTACTCAACAACGTCAGCGTCACCATCAAGCTCACCCCTTCCTCCCCCAATTCCTTTAGTTTTCCGAAAAGTCCACCTTCAAAGGTAACGCCGATTTCCAGTCTTCCATGCTACATCAAAAAACCGTTAGACTCTCGCGCACGATCAAGCTTGTTCAGCAGGCCACGCTAGCAAAGAGCAAAGCAAAGTACCATCTCAAGGATGTAAGCTTTCACGCTCTCAGAATTCCCAAAGAGACCAGCACAATGAGGTTTAGCGACGTCTTCACAGGTTAAATTCCGAAGAGGGTGGTGGTCGCTATTGTATCCGACCTAGGCCTACACCGGCGATGTCACCAAAAAAAACCTCCAATTTCCAACATTTCAACCTGAACACGCTTCAACTGTACATGAATGATCAAACCGTACCTTGTCAACTCCTTCAACCCTACTTTGATAAGGGAGACTGCACGCAATGCTTTCAAACCCTCCAGGATGTCTCGGCATTCATTGCAAAGACAAGGGGCACTCCACCTCTGTGCAGTCCTAGCATACGGTTACACCGTCATGGCTTTCAATATCACTACTGCTGCGACTTTCCCAAAAGCGCGTCCTTTTCGAAATTCCACATCAGCGATTATGAGTAAAACGATGCCGTCATTCAAAGCACCTACAAAGGCGAATGTTTCCCAAAATGCTCCGGCGCTCTACAGACGAGTTAACCTTTGCAGGTAACAAACCTTCTGAACACCACTTTATATCACTCCATAGCCTCTGGTGCTCATTCTGTCTCATGTACTTTCAGAAATCGCTCCCGCTGCTTTAAAGCGCCATACGCCTACCGCCGGCCTTATTCGCAGTGAAACATGGCACGCGCAGACACCACCCAGGTAAGCAAACTCTCTCATTCTCTCCGTTTTTTACTTTCTTTCCTTCATCTCATCTTACAGTGCTCTATCATGCTCCTCTCTCTCTCTCGTTTCATTGCCCTGGGTCTTCAAACGCCAGTTCAATCAACCTCAGAAAAAAGGCAGCTTACTGTCCTCGAGGAGCATCCCGACGACCCGCAAGAACAACTGCGTAAACTTCACTTTATAGCCCCCTTTCTGACATATACTTTCTCAATTCGCAACAAACCAAGTTCGTGTGCGTGGGCTTTTCGCCCGCCTCTCCTCACCAGCTAGTGGTGACCGTTGCAAAATGCGGAAAACGCAACGCCGTCGTCCTCTGTTCCACAAAATGTAGCAAGCTCGCCGAAGCCAAGTCTATCATCCATCGCCACCTTCAGTACTCCGAAGGACATCTGCAAGAGTATCAGTTCTGCAAACGCATTTTGGCCCTCTTCAGCTGCGCATACGGAAAGCTAAACATCGCCTTTAATGATCTGCAAGGCAACAGCATCTTCCTTACACCGCAAGAATGGGACGCACTACATAGCTTGCAACGAATCATTACCGATATCTTGTATCACAAGACGAAAGTAGAAATGGACGTGCTAAATCAAATCTTAGCTAACCGCAGGTACCTCTTTCATGCTTCCAACGTCCCTTTCGATTCCACAAACTTTACCCAGTTCACCAAGTGTATTCCGTGCGCTAATTTTCGAATCTTTCTGGAAAAAGAACTTTTCCTAAAACCTCTCCTCATTCAAAACATCACTCAACCATAACCCTCAGTCGCCTCTCAACCACGGACCCATCAATAGCTCCAGCATGGGATACAGAAGCCATGTCTCCATGTACTGCGAGGGAACCAAGGTGTTTCAAAATTACGTAGTGCGGGGTCATCCTAAAAAATGCATCCTATGTACTCCGTTTGATCAATCATACGTACGACGGCAAACATGTGTTCGTCAAAGTTCGCAGTTGCGAGAGGCAAATTCATTTCGTTTCCTCCAACACAGTTTTAACGATATCCATTTCAAATCTCATGTGTGGGCTTCCTGCAACACAAATCGTGAAGAAGAGCACCAATCGTGCCAACATTGCTTGCCACATGGGGATTATACGTGATTTCTTCGAACAACAGTACATTTCCGTAGCTAATATGCAGGAAATGATACACCAAGACCGCATGTGCTTCGGTAGGTGCTTAACAGTACATTTGGGCAATGTACAAAACCATATTTTACCTGATCTTATACACGGCAAGTGGAAGTTCGGCGTCCATGAAAACAGGACTATTGTGCAAGAAGAAGAAGACCGAGGCAGAATCATCTATCGCAAAAGCAACGTTTGGTGGTGAGGTTGCGTTTTTTCCCAATCCACCGTTATTTCCTTCCAATTCAAATCCTTCCATTATCGCTTCTTGCTGATGCGGGGTTTTCAACCGTTTAACATCTCCCTTCTTGCCAATTAACAATCTCGCTGCTTTTTACGGATGTCCGCTTGCCTATTATCACGCTGCTCACTTCCTTTCCTATATTCATTATCGCTTCCTCAGGATGTCGGTTTTTCTAAAACTCCCTTCCTGGCAATTAATACACCTCACCACTGCGGATGTAGTCTTTCATCAAATCTCCCTTCCTTTCCAACACATTTCCTGCGGATGTAGCCTTCAAATAAACATTCCCCTCCACGTTTAGCACGCAGTTCGTGCTCAGTTATCGTCGTGGCATGTCAGCAGATCCCGGTGCGGTTTCCCACTACTCCTTCTGCTTCCATCCCACGTGCAGCTGCCGACTCCGTGCACGTCTCACTCACCTGCGCCAGTGGTGCTACCAGCGTTTCTACGAATACCTCGCACAACTTAACCGGCAGATCCAAGAGTTTCTCCGCAAATATGCTGACTGAAATATCTCATGACCTGCGGGTGCTTCGCCGTATTGTTAACGTTCCTCGAAAACGGAAAACGCCTAGAGGTGCTCCTACCGCAAGAACAATGAATCACAGACCTTTTTAGTTGGCGGTCTGTCATAAAAAGAATCTATTATTACTACCGTTAAATGCTTATATATCCTGCATAGAAACAGATAGTGCTATGCGGCAAAAGGAAATTGTTTTCTTGGAATGTGGCGCGTTATTGACATACTGTTCCAAGTTGATCTGGAGGTTCTGGATTGAATCCAGTGGCATGAATACAAATACATCTTCCAATAACTTCAAAAGTAATTAAGATAAAGACGCCGAATAAACGCTGTTACATTTATATCGTTAGCTGGTTCGTTTGTAATGTATATTTGGGTACCTGCCGTCCTGACATCGATATGCTATTACATTTATATCATTAGCTATTTTTTTTGTAATATATATTTGGGTACCTGTCGTCCTGGCATCGATACGCCATTACATTTATAACATACGATAGTTTATTTGGAATGTATATTTGAGAATCTGTCGTCCTGGCATCGATATGCTATTACATTTATAACACAAACAATTTTATTTGTAATGTATATTTGGGTACCTATCGTCCTGATGAATATTACATTCCTTAGATGAATTAAGAATGCATGACTCAAAGGCTGACCTAGCGTAAATAGTTAACTCATAAAATACGCAAGACGTTGACGTATTTTAAAGGGTATATTTTCGTAAGGCTGAGCGTGTAGCTCCGCCCTGGATGGTGCAATCGCACTGACTGAATCAACTCGGATTTGCCGGCCGGTCGTTGAGTTTCCCTCCCCTCACCCAGGGCCGTATGGGAGGAAGCAGTATCATAGTGACGGGCCTGCTATCTTCTAGCGACAGGAGAGTAAAATGCGCTTCCTCCCTTCCCCCACTCCTGCCTTTATCTCTCTCTGCCGCTGTACAACTCGTTTGACTGTTTCCTCTCTGTGAGATAAAAGGCGGAAGCGGCCATGGTAGGTCTTAAACGCGAGCTTGACTTGATATTTAAAGAAATTTAAAACGTGTTTATGTTTGTCTGTAATACCTGATGGAACAGATGTATACAGGTTTAGACCAGGTATTTGACTACGTTTAGAGCATGGATTGCAAGATATTATCCTTAACAAATGCGGCTTTAAAAATGAAATATGACAATCTTTACACTAATTGCAAATAGCAGGGTTGGGAGACTTTAAAATTCGCAGACAAAAATACAATAAATTTATTAAAGCATTTCCTAATAAGGTTCTACAAGCTTAAAATCCGAGTAACTCTGGAAAAATTACTTTGCCCGTGATTATAGTCAAATGTAGCGATTTTCTGTGACAAAGGCGTATTAAGCGCGATTTTCTGTGATAAATGGGTATTAAGTGTATAAAAATGCCATATTGTGTACTAATTCTTTAAGGGAATGAAGGGAAGATGGAAAGGATGAATTAGTGGGTGGTAGTAGCGACTGCGACGGTATCAGGCATTGAATGGAAACATCTGTCTGAATGATTGTGTGAGAATACTTCTGTTTTGGGTGACAGATAGTGATGAAGCGGGCTTTTAAACATGTCGGGCTGTGACTAGACAGCCTGTCACCATGTGTAACGGGATATGGCGAAAGTTAATGCGCGTAAAGTATTACCGCGAGTGGTATGCGGTAAACTTGTTTTTACGGCTTGGTTCAGGCGATAACGTCTGTGGTTTGGATTCGGGGGTGCCGGGTTGGATTTCCGTAAGACCGGTCACTCGGACCTTAGGTTTCTCGTGGTTTTCGCTGGTCCACAGACAAATGCTAGTATTTTCTCATCTATGACGGTTCCTTTCACTTTCAGTCAATTCATATGTATCTTTCAGTGTGCGTCTAGGGTTCGGGGTTCAATTCCCGTCGGTCGCTCGCTCTGGCCTCGGATTTTCAGTCGTTTTCGATGGTCTGCAAGCGAATGCCGGAGTGGTGTGTTGCCACGATTTACTTTCACTTTCATTCTATTTCATTGGCACCTTTCACGTGTGCTTTTAGGTTTCGTGGCGTATGAAGAATGCTTGCTCAAGGATACTTGTCCCTTGCTCGGTTGACGGCTCGTTCATCACCCTTACTAGGCAGTCCGTGTCTCCTCACACATAAGCGTGCACACACACCCAATCATGCATAAACACACACAAACACCTCTGATCAACTCGCCAAGCACCCGAACCTGCACGAAGACTAACGAACACGTAGATACTCGCGTTCACTTCCACAAAGCACCCGAAAGTGCACGAAGATTTACGAACATCTCCGAACAATACATGCATTCGCACAACACTTCGCTCACTCACTCTAAACACCCGAATCTGCACGAAGGTGTACGAATATATAGATACAAGCGTTCAATTCCACCAAGCACCCGAACCTGCACGAAGACGTACGATCATCTCCGAACATGCATGCGTCCTCACAATAATTCACTTGCTCACTCCAAGCTTCTGAACCATGCATGAAGGTCTACGAATACATTGATATACATGTTCACTTTCACGAAGTACTCGAACATGCGCGAAGACCTACGGATACACCCAAACATCTGTGTAACACGTATAGAAATATAAGAGCTTATATCCTTAATCACCGTTTTTGTATTAAAATCCAGTATATAATTTATCTAAAAAGGCTCGTGCCTCGTCTATAGACGGGGTGATCTCGGACATTGAACTTCATTAGGCTAATTATTTCCGAGGTGTCATCATCGCTGTTCTCTCAGAAAGTAATTTGTTTTCTAAAGTGTTATGAAGGAGAATAGGCCTACATTTCTTCAATAAGGATTAATAGGTTATACAGAAGATCTAAGAAGGTTCGTTCCTCCTCTATAAATAGGGTGATCTCGGGCGTTGGACTTCATTCTGCTATTTTTGTCCGAGGTGTCAACATCGTTGTTCTCTCATAAAATAATCGATTTGCTAAAGTGTTATCAAGGTGAAGAGATTTCCTTGAAGAAGGATTAATACGATATCACAACAAAGTAAAGATGAATAAGTCCTCATAAAGGGATATCATTCCAAGTGCATCGGGATATTCTTGTGGTAAATGTGGAAAGCACTCTCTACAGTGATATCATAAGAGAAGGCATGAACTGAGTTTAAAGAGCTCTTCAAACGCAAATATTGTAATGTAACCTTCAAAGACAGTTATAAGGGTCGGCGCCACAAACATGCGTGCGAAATAAACGTGCCTGAGAAGAAACGTGGATTAGAACATATTAAACACGAGTTAATATCTAAAACGGACGTCTGTGACATGAAAGAATATGAAACTTCATTCAATGGACGCTTGAAATCATATTTTATACGCTGTGAATCAACTAAGGATCTGAATATGTACTTACATAACGCAAAACAGCTGATACTCGAGGCTGTGCATAAAGAGCTTGGTATTCAAAAGAGTGTGAAAATTAATCTGCTGGCTGAGTGATGAATTGTTAACAGTATCGGAGAAACCTGCGATAATACATTTAAAACCCGGAATCAAGCTGTTTTCCTAGAAGCGGATCTGGACTCTATGCTGGAAACAAAATGAGGAAGTTGGTTGCGGAAATGGAGGAATCACAACTTAAGGGTAGCAACTGAACTCTGCTTGCTGTGAAACGGTTTCGCCTTCGTATTAACAAGTATAATCCGTTACGAGGAAGTAGCTACATACCCCTGCTACCAACTGTAGAAGGAAGGAAGGCCTGCATTAACATCCAGAATTGTACAGATGAGCAATTCTTTATTTATTCATTATTAGCCAGATTCGTTGAGAAGGTTGCACAACCCGTGAGCAAATACGAGCAACCTCAAAATAAATGTGACTTCAGCTGTGTTTCTTACTCCACTCCACCTACTCAAATATCTAAGTTTGAGAGGCTTAACAGTATGTCTATCAACGTCTTCGCCCTGGATGAGAATCATGAAGTGTATTCAATAAAGGTTGCTGAGACTGAAGTAACTGAACAACGTGTACTCGGATAGTAATTCGGATAGTATCCCGTATATGTAAGGTAAACCGGTTGGTATCGCAAGTGTTCATGGCGATTCAGATCAGCGATTCGTACCAGAGCAATTTAAGGTAATTTCCCATAATTTGGGTAGTATGTCAGGTATTTAAGCCATTTTAACAGGTATTTAGATAGTGACACAGGTATTAATGGTAATATGCCGAGTAATTATATTATAAACATTTCTTGTCCAATACTACAATACTTTTATATACCTTTTACTAAATCTTACACACTTTATATATGTCACAGTTAGTGTGCGAGAGGTGTGAGATAAACTATATTTCGGTTTACAGTGAAGGTATATGAAAGTATTCCAAACTAACCCCACATCGTATGCCCAAATCCATCCTTACCTTAACTGCTCTGGATCATCTTCTCATTGTCTATTCGATCCTCTCATCGCCTAACCTAACCAACGTAACAAAACGTAAGAACAACTCGTAACCAACCCATTGCTAACACAATCTAAGCTAACCCATCCTTCACAGCTTAGCCAATCAGCACGTCAGCATATCATAGCATCAATCCCAGACCATCCTCTCATCATCTATTCTACTCAGTCATCGTCTAAATTAATCAGGCTAACCAGAGATAACCTCGGGGTTCTTTTAGTGAGATTGCGACGTTTTATTCAGGTTTTATTATTTGAGAGTCTTAATTGAACGGATTTATGTCAACGCACCTTTATTTTAGTTCGTTGTATGCCCCTCTCTCCTTTATTTAGGCTTGAGACCAGCACTAGGATTTGCAAATAATGGTAGGTTTATGGCGTCCCCTTCCATCTTCTTCTTCTTAATTCATCAGGTGTCTACTAGATACAACACATCACATAGACAAACTTCCATTTTTTAAATTGTAGAGTCGCTGAGAAAATCTTCATCTTGGGCCTACATTCTCATATTCGCTGTTTGTAATGATGTAATGTCTATATGCATATGTCGTTATTCCATCTTCAATAATAACTCTTTTGCCGTCGTATGGCGTCAATGTGATTTTATTCACTTTCACTATGCTAACAGCATGCTCCCGTGATAGGATTCAGATTCATGGGCGTTCTGATGATTTCTTGGGTTTTAAGACAATCTGTATGCCGGTCAAATGTAATGTACCGCTGAATAGCACTGCATGTTTTGCCTTTAATCTTTATCATCGAGCCTTGATTATCTAACGCGTACATCTTAGGTCGTAGTTCAGCAAAGCGTAGAATGATTTTGCTATTAGCCTCATCTTTAAATTTTTCCAACTCCTTTTTGTTCTTAGTGGAGTGACATATATGGTTGACAGGTAATCACTGTATCCAGGGATTCGAGAAAACGTAGCTTGTCCTGGTACACATCTTAAGTTGTCACACGATGAATGAGTGAATTAGTATTCATATGCATAACCTTTGGTTTTTCAGCTCCATAATGTGGCAACAACACATCATAATGATGGTGATACATTAATGCCTTGGAGATGTCGAACACACTCCTACCGATGTATATGGGCTTGTTGAACACGATCCGTTGCGAGGCCATGTGTACTACAGCTAGATTAGCAGCATATATCATGCTATCGATAAACGTTGGCTTTGCGCTCAAATTATCCAGGGTCTTCTCATTTATAACAAGTCGTATATTCATAAGATTACGCAGGTTCTCCATAATTTTACAAAACATGGCGTTGTTAAAGAGTTAGTAGAGGTCCTTCTAAAATCATTTGAAGCATGTTGTCGTAGGCTATTGTTAAATTCCAAATAAGTCCTCATATAAGGATATTATTCCTAGTGCATCAGGATCATATTTTGGTAAATATGGAAATATACCCATTTCTACGTGGGTATGATAAAAGAAGCCGTGAGGTTATTGTTAGAAGCCCTTCAAATATAAATATTGCATGTAATCTTTAAGGACGGTTATAAGTGTAGACGACACGAAGATACCTGTGAAATAAGCATTTCGGAGAAGAAACGTAGAATTGAATATACTAAACAAAAGTTATTATCTACAATGGAGGACCGTGACATGAAAGAACATGAAACTTCATTTGATTGACGCTTGAAATCGTATTTTATTCGATTCGAATCAATTAAGGACCTGAATATGTACCTGCATTAGTCAAAACAGCGGATAATCTATGCTGTGCATAAAGAGCTTGGTGTTCACAAGAGTGTGAAAATTAATCTGCTGGCTTAGAGTCGATTTGTTAACAGTATCGGAGAAACGTACGACAATACATTTGAAACCCAGAATCAAGCTGTTTTCCTAGAAACGGATCTGGAGCATATGCTGGAAACGAAAATGAATATGTTGGTTACTAAAATGGAGGAATCACACCTTAAGGGCAATAACTGGTCTCTGATTGCTGTGGAAGGGGTTCGCCTTCCGATTAGCAAGTACAATCCGTTACGAAGAAGTAGCTACATACCCCTGCCGCCAACTGTAGAAGGAAGGAAGGCCTGATTTAACATACAGAATTATACTGATGAGCAATGTTTTATGTATTCTGTATTAGCCAGATTCGTTGAGAAGGATGCACAATACGTGACAAAATATAAGCAACCACAAAATAAATATGACTTCATCCGTGTTTCCTACCCCACTCCACATTCTCAAATATCTAAGTTTGAGAAGCTTAACAGGATGTCTAACAACGTCTTCAGCCTCGATGAGAAGCTCATGCCCACTGTATCCAATAAAGGTTCCTGAGACTGAACTATCTCAACACCGTGACCTCCTACTATTGAGTGATAGGAGTGGTAAACATCACTACGTTTATATAAAGAATTTTTATAACTTATATGACGTGAAAAAACCAAGCATAAAGGATGTGTTTATACCCGTAAGCGTTGTTTTACACATTCTGATGATCAGTGCGGACGAAATGGACTGGAAAAACTACAAGCACATGCATCCATCTGTAATCAACATGGTTTTGCACGGGTAGTATGCCTACCAAGGAGAAATCCGTTGTTCAGTTTTAAAATTTTGAAAGGATTTTGAAGCTATCTTTGGTCATCTATGCAGACTTTGAAAGCATTCTTGCACCATGTCATACATGCCTCCCCAATCCTGAAACTTCATATACAACCCCCTTATCAGCAGAATGTAGCTATCAGTTTCTCTGTTTACATTAAACCTACTTAATCATTTGAACATATGGAAACTGGTCTTCCTAAGCATCCCTATGTACATCGTGGTGTTGATGCTGCTAAGAAGTTTATGGAATACCTGTCCTTCCTTACAAAGGAAATTAATACTGTGTAGAAATCTACCACGCCTCTTAAACTTACCGATTAAGAGCAGCTGGATTTCATCTCTTCTACAGTGTACTACTTGTGTGAAAATAACTTTACTGAAGAGAACTACAAAGTACGCACCCATGATCACATCAGTGGTGAATATCGTCGAATTCTACATAATGAATGTAGTTTAGCCTGCAAAACACCTAAATATGTTCTAGTCTTCATGCACAACCTTAGTGGGTATGACTCACACTTCATTGTTACGGAGCTATAATGCACAAGTGGGCGGGTGGAAGTAATTCCTATCTGAAGAAAGCTGTATATCGTTCTCCAAGTATGTAGGAGATATAAATCTTCGGTTTGTGGTAGCTTTCTTCTTCAATACAAGCCTGAATAAGCTGGTGAAAATCTAACATCGTATCCTGAAACACTGAAACACTTCGGTGAACACAAGTTGAAGTTGATGACTCGTAAGGGAGTATTTCCCTATAATTACGTCAGTCATGGGGTGTTTTGAACGAAACCTGTCTGCCTCCTAATAACTCCTACATTAGGCTGAATAAAGAAGAAATTAGTAATGGTAAGTACAATCGTGTTAGTAATGTATGGGATCTGTTTAATGTTAGAAACCTGGGTGAGTACACGACTTCTACTTAACACCTCATGTACTTCTTCTAGCAGATGCTTTTGAGACATTTAAAGATTAAACCCTCAAAACACATAAATCGACACCGCTCATTTTTTCACCTCTCCAGGACTTACATGGGACGCCATGTTGCTGTATACTGGAATTCAGCTGGAATTGTTACACGATTATGACCAATTACTCATGGTGCAGGCCAGCATTAGAGGAGGTTTATGTCAAGTTTCCCACCGTTATGCCGAAGCAAACAACCCTACATGGATATGTAGGATACGTTGAGACCAACCCAGTTTATTACATATGAGGACGCCAATAACCAATATGGTTGGGCAATGTACCACGCCCTCCCTCATGGTGGATATGAGTGGGGATCACCTGAAAAAATCGACTTAGAAAGACTACTAGATGATGATCCTCATAGATACCTATTAGAAGTTGTCATCGAGTATCGTGCTAAACTTCAAAACATATACAACGATCTACCTTTCCTGCCCGAGTGTATGAAGCCTAAGCAGTCATCTACAAAGAAACGGATACATCATCTTGGACCTCGAAAGAAGTATGTAGTGCATTACATGGCTTTGAAGCAAGCTCTTAGTAACAGACTACGACTAACAAAAATTGATCATGTGCTACAATTTCGACAGTCTCGGTGGTTAAAACCGTACGTTGAATATAACAATGGGCTACGACAACAGGCTGCAAATAATTTTGAGAAGAACCTCTACAAACACTTTAGCAACGCCATGTTTGGAATAACTATGAAAAACCTGCGTAATCGTATGGATATACAACTGGTGATAAGTGAGAAGACCCTGTTAAAGTTGATCGCCAAGCCTACGTTTATCGATAGGAAGATATATGCTGCTAATCTAGATGCTGGCCTTGCGACGGATCGTATCCAAGAAGCCTATATACATCGGAATGTGGGTGTTGGACATCTCCAAGACAGTAATGTGTCACTATCGTTATGATGTGTTGTTGCATTATTATGGGGCTGAAAACCTGAAGAATATGTATATGGACACTGATTCATTCATTCATTATATGACAACTGGAGATGTGTACCAGGACAAGCTACGTTTTTTTGAACACCTGGATACAGCTGATTACCCTGTCAACCATATATGCCGCTCCACTCAGATCAAAAAGGTGCTGGGAAAATTTAAGGGTGAGGCTAATAGCAAAATTATTCTACGCTTTGTTGAACTACGGCTTAATTTGTACACCTTAAATATGCAAGACACGATGATAAAGATTAAAGTCGTAAAATGCAGTAGTATTCAGCACTACATTACATTTTACCAACATACAGATTGACTTAAAACCCAAGAAATCTTCAGAACGCCCATAAGTCTAATCATATCACGGGAGCATGCTGTTAGCACAGTGCAAGTGAATAAAATCACATTGACACCATACGACGATAAAAGAGTTATTGTTGAAGATGGAGTAATGACATCTGCATATAGACACTACATCATTACAAACAGCGAATATGAGAATTTAGGCACAAGATGAAGATTTTCTCAGCGAGTATACAATTTAAAAAATGGAAGTTTGTCTATGTGATGTGTATGCATCAAGCAGACACCTGATGGATAAAGAAGAAGATGGAAGGGGAGACGTTAGCCCTACAATTAGGAGCAAATCCTAGTGCTGGTCTCAAGGCTAGATAAAGGGGAGAGGCGCCTACAACGAACTAAAATATAGGTATGTTGACATAAATCATTTCAATTAATACTCTCAAAAATAAAACCTGAATAAAACGTCGCAATCTCACTAAAAGAAACCCGAGGTTATCTCTGGTTTGCCTGATTAGGTTAGAGGATGACTGAGTAGAATAGATGATGGGAGGATGACCTGGGATTGTTTAGGTTAGGCTAGGCTATACTATGATCGCGTGCTGATTGGCTAAGTTATGAAGGGTGGGTTAGCTTAGATCGTGTTAGCAATGGGTTGGTTACGAGTTGTTCTTACGTTTTGTTACGTTGGTTAGGTTAGGCAATGATAGGTTTGAATAGACAATGAGAAGATAATCCAGAGCAGTCAAGGTAAGGGTGGGTTACGGCATTCGGTGTGGGGTTAGTTTAAAATACTTCTATATACCTTCACTGTAAACCGATATATAGTTTATCTCTCTCCATCTCGCACACCAACTGTAACATATAAAAAGTGTGTAAGATTTAGTAAAAAGTATATAAAAGTGTTGTAGCATTGGATAAGAAATGTTTATAATACCATAACTTTGTATATTACCATGAATACCTGTGACGCTATCTGAATTACCTGTAAAATTGACTTAAATACCTGACATATTACCCGAATTATGGGAAATTACCTTAAATAGCTCTGGTACGAATCGCTGCCCTGAAGTACCATGAACACTTGTAATACTATCCGGTTTACCTTACATATACACTTAATTACATTAATCAATGAAAAACAATTATTTGGAATAATTGTATTCATGGATCGGCGGCCTCCATCCAGCCCTTTAGAAGTGTAATACCGAGGCGTTTAAACGCAATAGAGCAATTGTTAGCCTATGAACCCCAGATTTTATTTCAATAAGGTTAGATGACGTTATGCATGGACGAACATTATCTGATTAATTGACACAGAAGTAGTAATAGTCCCGGATGAGCCAATTGTTTTAACGATAATCCTGCCGCTAGGGGCGCTCGTGTCGCTAGTGTCGCTGCGTGCGACGGCGGCGGCGGTAAGTTTGAAAAGCGCCCTGAGCGGTAGGATTATCGTTATTGCAATTGGCTCATCCGGGACTGTTTTCTTTATTTATAATTTGAATACAGTACATTGGATAAAGATATGTATACATAGTTTTTTGATTAACATGATGTATTATTTGCTTAACATATGAATACATAGTTTGAGAATAACATAATGGATTATTTGATTACAGGAGATTAACATATGAATACAATAAATGGACAATATAAGAAATATTAGGAGAAAAAAAAGCACATTAAAATTCATAGTTTTTGTTTGAGGCACTAGGACACACAGATTTCGCGCACAACAATGATTTTAAAGTACGTGGTGCACTTTGAGTCCTCGTCATCGCTGCTGCTGCTATCGGCGGTAAATTGGTGGATAGGTTTGGTGATGCAGGTGACGAGCAGGTGAGAGAAACTTTCGTTGACGAACTCGGTGAAGGTTGGTATATAGATGGGGATGGTAAATTCGCTGTAAGGGCTGGTTGAGAAGCATCCTGCGGATGTGACTTTGTTGGTTAGAGCAGGAATGTTGCTGTTGCCGAGGTATATGACGCATAGTGCGTCTTGTTTATGCTGGTGCACTTTGGTAGGTACGCATTTGACGTGGACGGCGTGAGCCCCTTGGACGTCGAGTGTGATGCTGACAACTCTGCTGTTGCGGAAATAGGAGTTGGAGATGCAGAGGATACGGATAGGTGAAGCTGCGTTGAGAATGAGCTGTAGGTCAAGATTGTTCCCCACGGGGACGGGGTAGGTTTCGTCGGACATTATTTAGGGTTATATGGGGAGAACGTGACGATGTGGCGTTTGAAACCGCTGCGTAGTTTTTCCTCGCCTGCGTATATGATGCAGAATGAGGTAGAGTTGAGTTTGTTGATGAGTTCTGGAGAAGCTTTTGCAAATCTTGTTGGTAGGAAAACTTCTGATACCTGTATTGGCGGTCGTGTACTGAGAGCAGTCCAACACGAGATACCCGTGAGGGCGTTCGGGGCCTTCTCGAAGGCCTCCAAGAGAAACCTAGAGTTCCTGGGTTCGATCTGCTGGCACAGTCTCTCGATCTGCATCTTGTCCAGGTTGTTCTTGAAGACCACGACGTAGTTCGCATTCAGAGAGATGTTGCGATATTTCTGACCCTGCGGAAACACGTTCTGCAGGATTTAGACGATGCCGAAGCGCTTGTGATGGGAGTCTCTGGTGAAAAAATTGGACACGTCCTTCTCGCCACCCTCCAGCATCAGATCGTCGAGGACGACGAGGTCGTTCTCGCCCACCGAAGCAAGTTCGGGTATGCCCGCGTGCGTCTCGCAACGCAGTGCCGAGGGTTCGAGTCTCGGCGAATACTCCGGAGGGTGGCACCACAGCACCCTCCTGGGGCGCACGTCAAACATCCGGTGCGCGTGGCGCAACAGGTTTTTCACGAAGGTCGACTTGCCGCAGCGCGACGGCCCCGCCACGAGCATCGTGCTGGGAAAATCGAATCGCCCCAGGTCTCGGGGACCGGGCATCGTCTCCTCAGGGGCGCCCGGTTCGAAATGACTTTGACGCGGCTGCGGGCGTCTCATTTATGCGTTCCTCTTGAACCCGTAGGGATAGGAATCGTGATCGCCGGCGAGCACGCGCTTGTTGACCACCATCCTAAACGTCTTCGAGCTGGGTTCGGTGACGACCGTCCAAGACGGTTTCCGCGAGATCTGCGTGCCCGCCAGGTTCACCGCGCGGTCGTTGTCCCTGAGCACCACGTCGCGCATCACCTCCGCGTTCACCAGCTCCAGGTTGCCCGAATTGAGCGTGATCCCCTTCACCTTGCACACCGAGAAGGTCTTGCCCGTCTCGGGGCAAACGATCTCCATGCAGTAGCTCTTGGGCCCCGTGGAGGCGAACCGGGCGATGTAAGAGCCCCGCCCGTACTTCTCCAGCTCGTCCGTCATGTCCCCCAGGAGGCGTCCGACGGACGGCGTCCAGTCGCCCGGAGCGGCGGCGACGACGACGGAATCGGTGTCGAAGTAGCAGACCCGTTCTCCCAGCCTCTTGAGGTAGGAGTAGAGCACCAGGCGCGCGTGAGCCGTGGTGTAGGCCGCCAGGACGGCGTTGGTGGCGGTGTTCACCTTGCGGCACTGCTCGCGGTACCTCCACAGCGCGTACACGATCCGGTCGGTGACGGGCACGTAGGTCTGCACTTCCACGCCCGGGTCGTTGAGCAGCTCCAGGAGGCGGTCGTACCGGTCCACCAGCTCGAACAAGGGGAGGTTTTCCCTCTGCCCCAGTTTGCCCCAGAAGCTGTTGAGCATCAGCTTGGCCAGCTCCCGCCTGCCGGGGTTGGTGGCGACGGCCTGGGGATTGCTCCACGTACTGCTGCTTTGCGGCAGGGTCGTCGCAATCCGAGGGCCAGCCGGAGGCTTCGGTCTTGATCTTCAGGAACTGATTCACGTAGTCCTCGAAGAGACCGTTGGCTCCGGTGGTCCGTTCGTGCCGCACCACGTCGTAATCCCAGATCTCGTGGACCCTGAGGAGGCGGTACCGCTCCTCCAGGGCGACCTTCATCTCGTCGACCACCCAGGTACCCGACAACGCCCTCTCGCGTTCTCCGTGGTGGCACTCGTCTTGGTTCTCCGCCTCCGCGCAAGCGCGGCATAGCGGGAACATAAGCTTGCCGCCGATGCGCGCCGGTAGCACCGGGTGGTACAGGTGTTGCGGCGGTAGAACCTCGCACTTCACCAACCCGCCCCCCACGTCTTCCAAGCGCGGGAATCGATCCACGTGGATCTTGGGGTGGCCCGCGGTGTAGGGTTTCGTCTTGTTCACGTACGGGTACAGGCTGCACACGTCGTAGTAGTAGATCTTGCTATCCCCCTTCGCCTCGCAGTACGTCTTGGTGCAGTTGGTGCGACCTCCGTAGAAGGCGTCTCTGGGGTTCAGGGGTTCGGGTACCGGAAAGTCCCTTGCGTGGCGCGCGAGGTCCTGGTCGGCCTTCGTCGCGGCGTCGAACTCGCACTCCCACATTTCCACCACGGCGTAGCCGGCGGCCTTGAACTTGGCCGTGACCTTCTCGGTGCTCTCTAACCTGGAGGCCATGGTTTCGTGTCCCGAGTTGTATATCGCCGCATGGCGATTGTGAAAGCACCGCCTGCAGCCGTGGTAAAAGCAGCCGTGGAAAAAGTACGCGGTTTTTTTTCGGCCTCTCTGTACCCGTCCACCTTGTGCCCCGCGATTTTGACTTCGCGTCCTCGCATGGCGTGCTGGATAACGATGCGGTTTTGCGTCTCTAGCCAGGTTAGCCATATGCACGCGGCGCGAGACTGACGGTCCGCTAGTCGATACCCGCCCGCTGGCAAGAGGGCAATTTTTTTAAGCGGCATGAAGCGCTTTCTATACACGCACATGCACGCCTGCGCGATGGTGACGCATTCTCTGAACGGGTCTATTCCGTTCTCGTCCAAGAATTCCCTTCTGAATTTGGAAACTCCCTGACTGAGTAGAAATACGTCCATCTTGCAATACGCCACCGTTTCCGCCCTCATGTCGAAGACGTGCCCGGAGGACGCCTTTTCTTCGTGCCACTGCTCGAAGGCTTTCCGACCCTCCGCCGACATGCCCTCCGGGCAGTAATGCCTTTTGTCGGGAATCGAACCCACGTACTGCTCGTTTTCCTTCGTGTTAAACAGGTACGGGAAATAACCTTTGCATTCCTTCAATCCGAAGGTCTTGGAAAAGCGGGAGAGTGGCATTGGTATGAAGTTGAGCGAGTCTAGAAATGTGACGTCACCGTACCTCATCCTGTAGATCTTGCTCCCGTTCATGATGAGCTCCGGCATCCAGTCTAAGTGCGCCACCATGTACTTTAATAGAAACTGCCCGTCGTAAGCTCTGAGGTTATGCGCCACGACGTAGACGTCCCAGGCTTCGAACCTCGCCTGCGCGATGTGTTCGAAAAGCTGCTTCACGGGTTCGTCCGTGAACACCCATTCTTTGCAACCGCATTCGGTGCAGTATGCCGTCTTGCGGCGTTCGTCGATGCAGTGCGGGCAGGCTTGGTACAACACGCACAAGTTAGGTACATGCTCGTATGTGTCCTTTTTGCCGGTATATGGAATGTTTTGCGTGCATTCGAAGTCGATGAACATAAACACGTACCGGTTTCTTTTGTTCTTTGCGGCGTACGGCTGCATATAGCACATGTGGCTAGAATTCACGTGTGTCTTGCAGTGATAGCAGTACTTTTCCCCGCACTCGTGCGCGGTTTTTCTGTACCTCGCATTCACGAGCTTGTTGCAAGACGTGCACACCTTTTCTACGTCGCACACCGACAGCGCCTTTGGGTAAAGAACGCCTTTCTTTGCGTGGTTTGCAAAGCATGCCGGTCCCTTAAAATCTCTGTTGCACCCGGCGCAGCGTAAGTAGGCGTCGAATCGCGCATCGCACTGCTGATGGCATTTAGCGCAACTGGCGTCGCACCTGTGAAATTCTTTTTTGTGTGCCGAGGGATGATGACACCGGCGGCAATACCATTTGCATTTAAAGCACTTGTGAAGGTTCACGATGGCGTTAAAGTGCCCGGCGTGGAGCATGACGTCGATGTATTTATCGCATTTCTTATCCGACGCGTACAGCACGTGCTTCCCCGTATGATCGCCAAACACCGTCACAGCGTAGCCCTTTAACGCAGCGTCAAAGCGTCTGACGTCATCTATGGTGCAGCCGTCGTGGCCTTGACCGATGCTCGCGCACAAGGCTACGGCCTTCGATTTTTGCAGATAGTCGGAACGCGTCATCGTTCTATAGTTGACGTCGCGATCCACTTTGGCTTTGACTACAACGATGGCTCTTGCTAAACACAAGTTGTCTTTGTTGGCTATTTCGACAATGCCTTTATTGCCCCTACAGGCATCGCAAGGTTGGTGGCACGAACCCGAGACCTCCTTGGTCCACACAAACGTCACGTGAAGAGGCCCGCTTAGCAAGAATTGTTGGTTACTTTGCATTACTTTTTCGATGCTTCCAACAATGACATCTGCATTCAATTGGTCTACGCGCCTAACGCTCATGTTGAAGGCTTTGGACGCCTCCTTTTCGTCTGTTATGGATATGCCTAAATATCCGGGTTCGTTTTCTAACAGGTTCTCTTTCGCAAAGTTTAGAATATCGTTAAACAGATGCGATACCCATTGCTCGGGGTTGGCATCTCTTGGGACCGGGTTTACGGTAATTTGAGACTCTGTAAAGCGGGAAAAAAGCTTTGGCAGCCTTCTCTGCTTGTGTCCTATAATTTCGAACGTAGGCTGCAAGGTGCCATCGCGACTTCCCCCGGATTGCAGCTCCATCTTATCGTCCGAATGCGCCGATCGCTCTTTCCCCCCTGCAAACTGCTGCTGCTATTTTGTTTTTTATTTTAAACTATTTTTCGTCAAATAGAACGATTTTGTAGAAAAACCCGCTATCGCACCCGTCTCTCACTAAGGGCGTCTGCTCTTGGCACCGGGTTTTTATAAGCTCGCTTATCAAAACCGATGTTTCATCATGCGCGTCGAGTTAAATGCCTCGTTTCGCCACAAAATTGTCGCGTTTGTAAAAAACGCGGTCATCCTATCACGAGCCGCCACTGCGCGACCGCCACTGCGCGCCGGCGACCAACGGCAATAAGGCTGCATAAAAACGCTGACGAGTATCCTTTCTCACGCTCGATTTACACCTACGTCGCCACACGTTTCTTGCGCGGTGCTGTGCGTGAGAAATGCCAGGCAAGCGGGGTTTTAACGTTTTTGTACACTCGCATCAGTGCAATATTTAAAAAACTACGAGTGCCGTGTGTGGTGTTTTTTGTGTCGTGCAGTGCGTACGTGTTATGTAAAATGCGATACTTCCTTTCTAAGGAGTAACACCAACTGTTGAATGAAAATTCTCAAGTGTTACGTTCGTATGACCTCTACCCTCTATCTCTTATAGGTGAGTACGAAAGTTTATTTTCATATCCACTTATTTTTAATCCGGATAAACTTTTCGGGAAATGGTTGCATCCGAAGGGACGGTATACACTGGCCTTAAAATTCTAAATTCTTTCCATCAACATGGCGGGCAAGAACTGAAAAGCGACATGCCTTTAAAAAGAATGGCTAAGCATTGTACAATTCGAACCATTTATAACAGATATCTCGGAAATGGCTGACGTCACAAAAAGTTATTTCAAATAAATTGTGTGTGTTTTTTTTTAAAAGAGATCTAAATTTTTTGTATTGTATGTTTTTTCTCAAACCTTAGCAGTTATACAAGATCGTAGAAAATTTCTTCCGAATCAAGAGGACTTCGCAGGCTATTTCCGCAAAATTCGAGATATACATTTTATTTTTTTCATATAAATGTCTTTAATATATGGTGTTGTAATTAAAATCGTCAGAGGCAGTTTTAGAAAATAAAACATTTCGGAAAATAGTTCATCTAAAGGGTAGTTTTGGGTGGAGGGACTTTCTTGCAAATCTCTGTGTTGTAACTTTGGAAGGTACTCGACCTAAATACCAAGTTTTAGTATTTATCCGACTTTTCATTTTTGAGTTATGCTGCTCTGACACATACACACAGAATTTTCTAAAAATGTTTTTTATTCAGGGGACCTCGAAACAAGTATTTAGTTTTCCGGTGAAATCTCAATATTGAATATTTGGATGCAATGCATACCTCCTCTACCTACTATTTTACGCGGTAGAGAAAGCCCCTAAATCAATATTATTACATGCAGTTGTGAAAAATATTACAGCTATGATTAATAAATTCTGGGATTACGAGAAATTTGTTAATATTAGTTTAAACGTATATAGTTTGCAAGAAAAGTGAGTATGCTAGCTCGAAACTTAGCGTTGTTGTCACAAATACACGTTATAGAGAAAACTCTGATTTTCATAAAAGTAAGATTAAAACTACTTGCTTAAGGTAAAATGCTTGTCTCATATTAAGAATATTCTCGGATATTCGGAGAATGGCGCGAAAGTTGAGTCTGACGCCTTGTTATTTTTATTCCGTTTTTTCTTCAAGTGGGGTTTCTCTATTGTTACATCTGTATAAGCACTGTAACTATTTTTACTTTCTCTACCACGTACATAGCAGATACAGGAGAAATTGCATTGCACTCAAAAATTCCATACCGGGATTTCGCCAGAAATACATCTATAGATTTGCACATTTCAACTTATTACATAATTGGCTTATATTGTGCACGATGTTTCATTTAAATACCCACAAACTGGGTCTGTGATTATTACTTTTTTTTTATGTGTTTCAGTTGGTGAATAATAATTAGTTTGTTGGTATCGTTATCACAGTACTGTTTCACTTGTGAAATTCCGTTCTTTTTGTATGAAAATGAGTGTGGGAATTTTCTTGAAAATCTACGGTTTGTTAAATTTTTTTTATACGCTACTATTTTAGTGTGTGTGTGTGTGTGTGCGCGCGCGCGAGTACGTGCTTAGTATCCGTGCGCCACAAGCCAAAACGACGACATTATAGAAAAACTTTATCATTTGCCTACCGGACAGGGGCAACCGCGAAAAACCTGAAAAAAGCTCTAAGAGTATTCTAACGCTTACCGATCTGGAAAACCCGTGAAAACAAGATAGTACACTTTTTTTTAATTTTCTCAAAAATGGCTAAACGATTTTGATGAAAATATCATATGTTTAAGATAATGTCGTGAGAAATGAAATGTATATCTCAAATTTCTGGGAATGTCTCCAAAAGTATTTTTCATTGTGAACGCCTTTTGCATAACTGGTAAACCATAAGAGATAGACAAAATTTTACTACACAAAAAATGTAGTTCGCGTTAAAATACACAACTTATGCCATATACATTTCTTTTGTTGAGTCAACCGCTTTCGAAATATTGCTTGTTATTTCCTTAAATTTTTCAATACTTATACTTTTTTTTTTACTTTCTCTACTACGTATAGTAAGTAGGGGAAGTATTGCATTCCACCCAAAATTCGATACCGAGATTTCACCGGAAATACACGTTTTGAGACCTAACTTTATCATTTGCCTACCGGACAGGGACAACCGCGAAAAAACCTGAAAAAAAAGCTCTAAGAGTATTCTAACGCTTACCGATCTGGAAAACCCATGAAAACAAGATAGTACGCTTTTTTAATTTTCTCAAAAATGGCTATAACGATTTTGATGAAAATATCATATGTTTCAGATAATGTCGTGAGAAATAAAATGTATATCTCAAATTTTCTGGGGATGTCTCCAAAAGTATTCTTATTGTGAACGCCTTTTGCATAACTGGTAAACCATAAGAGATATACAAAATTTTACTACACAAAAAATGTAGATCGCGTTAAAATACACAACTTATGCCATATACATTTCTTTTGTTGAGTGAACCGCTTTTCGAGATAATGCTTGTTATTTCCTTAAATTTTCCAATACTTATACTTTTTCTTTCTCTACTACGTATAGTAAGTAGGGGAAGTGTTGCATTCCACCCAAAAATTCGATACCGAAATTTCACCGGAAATACACGTTTTGAGACCTCCTGAATCCAAAAAAAAAAAAAAATTCTGGGAATGTCTCCAAAAGTATTCTTCATTGTAAACGCCTTTTGCATAACTGGTAAACCATAAGAGATAGACAAAGTTTTACTACACAAAAAATGTAGATCGCGTTAAAATACACAACTTACGCCATATATATTTTCTTTTGTTGAGTGAACCGTTTTCGAGATATTGCTTGTTATTTCCTTAAATTTTTCAATACTTATACTTTTTTACTTTCTCTACTACGTATAGTAAGTAGGGGAAGTATTGCATTCCGCCCAAAAATTCGATACCGAGATTTCACCGGAAATACACGTTTTGAGACCTCCTGAATAAAAAAAAAGCATTTTTTGGAAACATGTCCGTGTGTGTGTGCCTGTCTGTGTGTCTGTCTGTCTGTGTGTGTGTGTGTGTGTGCGCGCGCGCGAGTACGTGCCTAGTATCCGTGCGCCACAAGCCAAAACGACGACATTATAGAAAAAACTTTATCATTTGCCTACCGGGCAGGGACAACCGCTAAAAAACCTGAGAAAACCTCGAAAATTAGAAACGGCTTCGTCAACCAGTACAGAAAACGCCTACCAACCAGGGAAAACCTATGAAAAAGCAGAAAGAGTTTGCATTCGTTTACCAACCGCAGAAAACTCCCAAAAAACTAGTTATTTTTAAAAAAAAAAAGAAAAAGAAGGAAAAAAGATGAATAATATAAGTATGGCAACTGCAACGTTTGTGTGTGTGTGTGTGTGCGCGCGCGAGTACGTGCCTCGTATCCGTGCGCCGACAAGGTAAAACTTCATCATTTGCCTACCGGGCAGGGACAACCGCTAAAAAAACTGAGAAAACCTCGAAAATTAGAAACGCCTTCGTCAACCAGTACAGAAAACGCCTACCAACCAGGGAAAACCTATGAAAAAGCAGAAAGAGCTCGCATTCGTTTACCATCCGCAGAAAACCCCCAAAAACTAGTTATTTTAAAAAAAAAACGAAAAAAAAGGAAAAGACGAATAATATAAGTATGGCAGAAACAGCTTGCATTCGTCTACCAACCGGAGAAAACCCCGAAAACACTAGTTATTTAAATTTGCTGATGAGTTCTGGATAGGCTTTTGCAATTGTTGTTGGTAGCAAAACTCGCCTTTTCCATCACCTTCAACATACCCCACTCCCACACCTTTTTTCTTTCCACCAATCATAATCTCTCTTATTCTCACCAATCAACAACTTTCATTTGTTCCTTTCCACCAATAACAACACTTCTTATTCCCACCAATCACAACTTCACACGTCACTTTCTGTTATACTTTTTATCCCTCGTTCGCCATCTTTCCCCCCTCTTTCAGCCCCCAACCTCCGCACAGACAACGCCTCACCGCTCCTTAACCTCAACTTCGTGCCTCCGTCATCTTATTTAGTTCCCATTTTTACCACCGCGCCTCTCATCTCCCAACCAGATTGCCGGCAAGAACAGATCTCGTTCATTCGCACCTCGACGGTTGACTCGGCAGCAGCTACTGCGAACACCTACGTCGTACACGTTTTTGACCGCTTTTGACCGGCTATGAGAACCCTGCTCCTACGTACGCTAGCGACCATCACGATGGTCCAGTACCAGGTTTTTGGTATAGTTAAATTACGCCTCTGCAAAGGGTGTCTGTACCGCTTTAAAAACCTAGGTATATCAGTGCGTAGTGATGTTGGTTGATCTTAAAGCTGGTTAAGCATTTTCAAAAACAGTTTGCTTTTATTTTTTCGCGTCGCGTGCCGCGCTTTTGGTGACGCATCCACACCGGTAACAGGTAAGTACCACACGCATAATTGTTTTTCGGACCTGCTTGGCGTAGGAATATATCCTTTCGTGTTTTGGTACTGTAACCTCAAACCTCCTTACCCACCTCCTGCGTCCGCCATCTTGTTTAGTTCTCACCGCATCTCCTTGTCGCAGACCCTCCGCCATTTTTAGTTCCCACTATTTTAACCTCAAAATCTACTCTTCTAAACTCTTGCTTCCCCCATCTTCTTTTAGTTCCCATTCTCACCACCGCGTCTCCTTACCCCCACCTCTTGCGACCGCCATGTTCACCACTAACCTCCAAATTTCCTCGTCCTTAAACCTCTTGTCTCAACCACCTTGTTTAGTTCCCATTTTCGCCACCGCATCTCATATCGCCCCCATCTCTCTATCCACTCAAGAAAAAACTACCATCCAACGTTCAAAAAAATTGCTGATCAGTTCACGACGGGCTTTTGCAAATCTTGCTGCTAGCAAAACTTACCTTTCCCATCACCTCCAACATACCCCACTCCCACACCTTTTTCTTTTCCACCAATCATAATCCCTCTTATTCTTACCAATCAAAAACTCTCATTTGTTCCTTTCCACCAATAAAATCACTTCTTATTCCCACCAATCACAACTTCACACGTCACTTTCTGTTACACTTTTTATCCCTCGCTCCCCATCTTTTCCCTCTTTCAGTACCGACCTCCGCACAGACAACACCTCGCCACCCAACTCCTCTCCATCACGCGACCTCCATACTCTTCCATCTTCCTTCCTTCATCTTCCACCCCAAATTAACGAACCAATCAAAACACTCCACGTCACTTCCTCAATTCTTTCAACTCGTCCCGGATGAGCCATTCGATTTAACGATAATCCTACCGCTCAGGGCGCTTTTCAAACTTACCGCCGCCGCCGTCGCACGCAGCGACACTAGCGACACGAGCGCCCCTAGCGGCAGGATTATCGTTAAAACAATTGGCTCATCCGGGACTATTACTACTCACAGATATTTAGAACTTTAGCGGCTGGGGACGGAAGAATTGTAATTAGAACCTATAATTGATCACCTTCAACATTACGGGACAAATGAATAACCGTCTGCATCACATACGTACAAATGTAATCCCAAAAGCCATGCTTCACTAACGTCCAAACGGGAAAAGATCATTAGGTCATCCAAGGAAACAGCACATGAAAGGAAGAAGAAGCATTGGTGCTGCAATATCCACATACTTTGTCCTTAAATGGGTTTTATCCAGGTCACCTCAAACGAGTATTTCCTGTGAAATCTGAATACACATGTTCTGGGAGAATACATACTTCCTCTTGTTACTAGATTAATTGTGATGTTGAATATTAAAGAAGGAGGTTGAAAGTAAGGAACTTAAATTACGCTCGATTCAGGCAATTTATTTTTATTTTCTTTCTACTTTTTTACAATTAAGGTACTTTAAAATCAGTGGGCAAGCTTAATTACTGCTCTAATTTAAATGTCAAAGAGGTTAGATTATGTTCGATAAAGGATTAAAACGGTAAAAAGCTACACCAGTAACACAAGCTAAGCCATTGACAAAATCCTGACAAAGTGATAGAGAAGGTAAAACAACAATGCTGCAAAAATGAAGTATTTGAGCTATTAGGCACAGTTACATATAGGTTATACCTCACGAGCAACCTACATAGATAAATTCTGGCTAACAGCCCGCAGGAGAAAGGAGCCGCTGTTGGCACACAGGCCACACAGACGCCTTAGTAGTTCCAGGCTCGAAGACAGGTCCCACTGCTGCAACTGCCTAGAGGGGACGATGAACGACCCGTCGACCAAGCAGCCTTCTAATTTTCATGGGGAGTACTCTTTTCATTGAGCAAGTACCTGCGCCTTCTGTTCGGTACCGCCATACGCCACGAAACCTAAAAGTTCAACTGAAAGATGAGAAGGAAACGATGGAAAATGAAATCCGGTAGATGAGAAACTAATTCATCTTCTACGACGACTCTCTTCTTGTACACATCATTTTATTTGTCAGCTGTTCCAGGGTTATAGATACGGGTGGCGTCGGAGATGTTCAATCTGGAAAAATTAGGACCCCGTCTGTGCATAGGCCCGTCACCATCGCATCTGGTCGCCCTTCGGTTTTCTCCCATAAGCCCTCTCTCCCAGGGGTCACTAGAAACACAAGGGGCCAACTGGGCAGCGTGCGGTGCTCTGCTCCGGTTTCGGAGCTCCCTCCGTTCGTTCGTACCTTTAGGTTTTAACCACCGAATGCGAGCCTCACTCTTTACCGCGGAGTCATGCTCAGGATACACAGATGCCTGTTTTTCTATTTTTTTCCAATGTCATCGGCGGTTTTGCCTTTGAAACAGCTGATCCTGGGAAATAAAGTTCCTTGGTTTACATTTGACTGTAGTTGTTGGATTTTTCATGTTACCTTGCTTTAGATTTTCTCAAGTATAAATATGTGTGTCTCCCTCTCCCCTCTCCCGCTCTCACGCACATAAACACACAATCTCACTCTTATCCCTGCTCGAGATTCGAGGCAGGATAAGGAATAATCCTGACTACAGAAGAATTCCTAGGCTTTATCGGGTCTACAAACCGGGACCTCTGCACTGGATGCTAGTATGCTAACTTCCAGACCACATAGATAGTCTTTTCTGTTTTGTTAATGCAATCTAACTGCATTTTCTAGAGCCCCTGCAATAATAAAATAAGTAAAGTAAGAAAAACACAATGCGAGTCTCGTACACGCATTAAGTCTTAGCTGATTGAGATAGTTTAATGCAGAAACATACTAGTGAAAAGCTCATATTGTCATTGTAAGTGTATCTGTTAATTGTACTATGATTTGTAGACAGGAAAACGTGTCGGAAACGTATACTGTTAAACTAACCTAATATAACGTGCTTTTTATATAAGTTGCTTAAATGTGTGATTACGCATTCCGATACAACACTCTTTAGAGAAAGAAAATAGGATGCTGTGCAGTGTATTACATAAGTGATGCCGAAGACAAGCTTCCTAGCGATCAGCTCGCTTTATTATTGAATAACATGAATAAATTGAAGGATTAGAAAATTTTAAAGCAGTGCTTTCGCTGCAGAGTAGGTGTTAACATAGCATAAAATTTGTCATCCGTAACAGAAGAGCATCAGAAGCTTCAACCAGAGCTTTATTGTGCGCATAATGGGGTTGGACGAGGTATTTGACCTATTTCGCCTATGTGCCCTCCAGGAGGAAGGAAGGACTGAAGTAAGAATATAAAAGGATTACCTGATATGGGGCGGTGAACACAATGCAGCGGAGTCTCTAACGTTTCCCAAAGGTACAGTTCGGCAGAATGCCTCTTTGATTCTCCGTCGGCGAGAAGGCTTCGAAGAACAGAAACGTATCCTGAAAGTGTAGCCCCACGAAAAACTACAAAATTGGTTAGGATGGAAGACCACCTCGGTGTTGGAACTTGGGACTTTCGGAATGCGAACTTCACAGGCTACCACGCGTGTAAAGAGCCGTTTGAATGGTACGGTTTTCGGTGCACTTACAAGATGCATAACCTAAGGTAGGGTAGCTATAGCAAGTAAGGTTAGCAGCCATAAGGATGATGCATCGCTTTGCTATTGTTCCAAACTGCAACAATTCTGGCGACTTGATCCCCCACCCATTATTTCTACTAAACTTTAGCACTTAACAAGCTTTGCTCACCCCTTTCTTTGTTTACATGGGCAAATTGCTTTCCCTGCTACGACAGTAGAAACAACGCAGTAATAAAGCCATGCTTCCCTTGAGCGCATTTAGCTCCAACTAATATTAAAGATTTATTATTTGGGCTTAGGGCGCTTGTTGTTATTTTAACCTCTTCCCGAGTGAAATATACTTTTAATAAAGGCTTATAACCCCACATAGCTCTGCAAACACTGAGTATGCATGCACGTTAGAAAACAAACTTTTCGAAGGACAATTGCTTTAATCTTATATAAATACGTTTATTATTTTAACATTCATAAAACTGCAATCACGAGATTTATATTATCTACATTTTTTCTGATAGTTGTGTTGAAAACGCATTTAAGGAATTTATGGGCACAATCTGGAATAATGTCTAGATTAAGTAATCGAAGTCAAGCGACGTATAACGGGAATTCTGGCAAAATGAACAAAGAACAGTTAGGCTCCAAATTTTCGGATTAATGAAACTTTAACTTTGAGTCAGATTCTCAAGGTGAAATGTTGGCACAGATATATAAACTCGGAACAGTTTGGAGAAGGTGGCGTAGGTATTCGGCATCGGATTTCATCAGAAATGCATGTTTTGACATCTGGCAGTTTTAGAAACAGATCTATGTATAAACAACCCATTCACAACGGAAAATTCAGACAAATGCCGCAGAATTTAAGTCTAGCATTTTCTAAACGAAGTTGTTCATGAAATTAGTACCTTTTTAACTACTCTCTGAGAAAATTTATTTCCCGAAAATTTGTTTCAATTAAAACGCCAACGTATTTCTTCAATTTTCTGTAAATTCATTTGGAAGCATATTACACAAAAAGTCCACATTTTATTACAAATAAAGTGTTGTGGTATGCTTTATCCGAAATATCGGTTATTATTTGTTAAACTTTTTCAATATTAAGCTCTTTCTCGCATTTTCATGGAAAGAATATGACATTTTAGGCCAGCATATAGTCACTTGCCTTTAAACGTCTGATTATACATTCGGTTTTTCACTGCATCTGTTTACCTACAATGAAATATGTAATGAGAGTATTTATACAAATGCTTATCCCAATTAATTTGAAGTAGGAAAATAAGCCTTCCTAAGAATAGCATGTAGAAACTATATAAAAATAAACAATAGTGGTTAGGGAAATTCATGTGAATATAACACATAGGTTTTCGAAAATGCTGTGGCTATTCCGTGTTTTTTCTTATTTAAAGGAAAGAGTATTGAATTTCAAAGCTAGCATATACGACCCGCTATCAATTCAGTTTCTTCTATTCCCCTTCTGCCTACAACAAATGTGTAATGAAGCTTTTTCTGCAAACGTTTATATCGATTAATATGCTGTAAATAGAAAAATAAGTTTTCACAAGGATAGATTTGAAAACTATATAAAATAAACAATAGAGTTCATAGGAACCCGTACCTATCTAACATTTTTCCTTTTTTGTTGTAGCTATATAATTTCTTAATACTCCGTACAGTGTTACTCCTTTTTCTCAATTTACATGTTATTTTTTTATTTCTCATTTTACAGCGTCATCTCCCAGAAGATGGAAGAAAGTTTCTAATTGTTGGTTTCCTTTTTATTATTATGATCACTAAATTGTTTCCCCGTAGTATGAACGCTGTGTTGTATGCAGCACTTATTTGTTAATTTCAAATGATGTTAGATAAAAAGTGTCGTGTTTATTGAACCTACATAGATAGAAAAATCACCTTTTAATGAGTACTGTAATATATTTCAAGGCATGTATGTAAATTTGTAGTGGGCAGAGACTGTTCGTGACCATAACGCATCAGATTTTTCTGAAAACTGCGGAGAGAGGATATGAAAAAGTTAGCTATGATTAATGCATTTAAAAGTTCGTTTAGAAACAAGACATGAACATAATAAGGAAGAGCTATAAAATAAACATAACCGGATTACCGTACGAAAATTTTAATACTTCTGTGACACAGCTATGTATAATAATATCTTCAGCGGGAAAGAAACACTGAGTAGTAACAGGAAGAAAAAATGTAGAGCACGTGTGTGGATGATGCAGAAAATCAGCAAGCTGTACGTACATATAGGTATAGCATTCTCCACGATTTTATGAGCAGGTAACGAAGCAGAGGGATTTCAATAAAGGAAGCAATAAAGGACTGCAACACAAATCAAACTTTCCAAAAACTGAATCTTGGGAATGGAATAATAATTTTCGGAGTAACACATTCGTATATAAAATATGTTAAAACCTACAATGAGTTTACATTATGTTTTAACTAAATATTAAAACGAGACTCTTTAATCCTTTTGTTTCTAAATTTGTTAATGTTTTAATTACCTCGTGTTGATACTCGAGAGAATTAAAAATTGTATTTGTCAGCTTAAACCTTAGGTTACCGAATTACGAAACAGATATAGCTTCCAACAACGATTTCGAGGAAAATGCAGTTATGGGCTGCTCAAATAGGAATAATGCACTTCATATATAACATTTAGCTTCAATATTAGACAGGAGAATTGCAGAGAAAGAGGGATTAATTTCAATAGTCAGAGCCCTTTCCTTTTAGAATGGACATTGAAGTAGTATTCAGTTAAAAAGTGAAGAAGTTTACTGTATTTTAAAAACTTTTTTAAATGTTATTACGTTTCGGCAATTACTGTTGGCATACAGTAGTGCTGATTGTGCATTAATTGTCCTAAGTACTTGGTCTTCGGTATAAAACCTGACTGCTCTCATGGTGCTGTGCGTCAGAGCCAATACCGACTGGCTTCCGCAACTCTCCACACCTCACATTCACGACAGGCTTTCTGTCCTTCAGTTACCACGTAGTCATTAGCATCAGTAGTCCACTTTCATTTGTGAAGATGGGAAGGTAGCTATCTTTGGAACTACATATTTGTACGTAACTGCTGTTTTCAGTACAAATCGCCTAGTCGCTTTCGTGAAGAATTCATCCCGGAGTTTCCTGCACAATTGCTCCTTCCAGAACTTCAATTCACGTTCTTGTGAATAAATTTGAGAGTACTGGTTCAGTGGAAAGGAAGAAACACCTTCAAAGACGTACAGTGTTAACAGAAGAAGCATTACACGAAAGTAGGGAAAATCTTAAACTTTCACCACTATCGAAGTTAGCATAACGATCTGGGGTTTCAGTGACTTCTTCAGACACAGAAGTAAAATTGTTAAATCTCAAACCTTACACGTGCACACATATTCATAATTTAAAAGCAGATGATCCCGTAGCACATGTGCTTTATTATGAGTGGCTTCTGTCATTAGTGACTGCAAGATTAATTGACCCTCAGCTCGTGTTCTTTACAGACGAGGTGTGGTTCCATCTAACGGGTCATGTGGATATTCAAAGCACAATGGAAAAATTGGGGTTTGGTATGTGATTAACGCAGCACAACTAATGGTGCGAATTTTTTACGAGAATACAATAAATGGAGAACTGTACCGGTATGACAATCTCGTTCCATTTTTCAGTCAGCTAACGGAAGAAGAAAAATTATTTTCATGGTTTCAGCAAGATTCCGCGACTGCTCATAGAGTAGAGTCCATGGATACACTTATGCAAGTGTCTGGCGATAGAGTGATTAGTGATAAATCGTATTATCTAAATGTGTTTACTCTGTACAGAGCTTATTTATCTGCGGAAGAACCTCATTTCCAGAATTTGCTATGAGGTAAGATCTAATTTTGTTATATGTTGTCTACAGGTTTACAGGAATACAGATGTATGAAGCGAAGACAGTGTTGGTAAGACTGTTGTAGCATGTCGTGCTACCCAGACGCAAAATCCCGTGCTGGCGGTCGGTTTTACACTAAAGAACCCGTATATACAACACATGTGCTCAAGGCTAACCCCAACGGCAATCCTGAAATACTTAAAATTGGCAAATTAGTTATTAAATAACCGATAACACACACACAAGCACACTTACATTCACATACTATTCTCTGGGTATAATGAGAAACCTTGTTTTAAAGCAAACTTTCTCGAGCATAGCTAGGAATCGACACCCCTCATACATTAAACAGGTACTCTACCAACTCAGCTTAGGGAGATTTTAGCTTTTAAGCTTCTTTGTTTAGTAAGCCAATTAGATCAATGCAACAATATTTGTCTAAACACCCAGGAAGTTGGCTCTAAGCCAAACCTACCGGTCTGCTATTTAAGACGCTGACAGTTGCCTGACGCAAAATTGTGATGACATTCATTATTAGTTACCTTCTTACGGCTTAAGATCAGACTGCTATACACAAAATAATTTGTTTACATTTGTTATTCCTACTCGGCCATGGCATAAGATTCTGATGAGCCGCTGTGTAAATTCTGAACATTCTGTATTTTTAAGTAGTCTCTTTGTCTTCTTCTTCTTCTTCTTCTTCATCATGGTGTAGAGATGTTTCCTCTTGCAGTCTCATATATCATGCCTACATTTAGCACATCTTCCATCATTCCTTTAGCCAGTGGATTTGTATCTGCATATTTGTACTGGGTTGGAGGCATTATCCATTTTTGATAGATTATTTTTCCAGCTTTCTCTGTAGCTGACAATCTAATCTAAGATAAAATGTATCTTATCATATAACGTATTTTAAGTTAATTTTGATCTAGTAAACCTTTCACGGCTCTAGTACATCTTTCAGGTGTTTAATTTCTGTCGCCTTGTTATGCTTTAAATCTTTCCTTTATTGCGCATATTCCTGAAGTATTCCTATAATGAAACATAAACTCTCATTGTCTTGTACAATTTTAAAAGTATTCCTACATGAGCAGCTCTTATTAGTGTGCTAGTTCTTATACTCTGCTAATATGTTCAAATGTAATTTACTTTGTGAGCTCATAATAAGGTAAAAAACTCTACTATTATTGTCACCCCTCCAGTTATGGGCACTATTTTATTAAGAAATGGATATTAAGCAATGTGTCAAGTTAACAACACTGTTCGATGCATACTTCGGCCTCAACCTTCTTCTTAGAGAATGTTAAATGGTTTCCGTTATAAGTAGGCATTTATTTCATGGCTACCTCCCAGATTGTGAAGCTGTGTGCATGTTGTTGAATTTTTTAGGTTTTTCTTAGAGGTAAGTTAAGGAGACAGTTTCATTATTGTCAAGTGTGTACATTATCTAAACACTGATATATAAATACTGACTATGGACATGCTTTGTGGAGTTGTTTAGTGAAATATGAAGTTCCTAACCTCAATGTACGCATCGTTTGAGGTGTGCCAATTATTGAAACCAAATTATGTATGTATTCCAATTATGGGCATGAGGTGCCAATAAGTGGAAAGTCAAGCATTATCATCAATATGCTTTAAATAAGTCTGAAATTGTGCCTACCATATATATTCAAGTATTGGAAATATTATAGTTTAAAAATGAGCCAAACCGGTCATTGGCACTGGTGCCAATCACTGGAAACAATTGTGACAATTATTGGCAACAATGTTTTCAAGTACATTTCAGAACCATTATTAAATTTGTTACTAGTCATGTGTTTCATCCAATATGGGCCGTCATCGGTCACACACACACACACACACACACACACACACACACACACACACACACACACTAAAAAAGGTCTTTATGCTGCTGTTGATGCACTGAGAAAAGGAATGGCATTTAAAACTGCATGGTGTGCCGAGGTCAACCCTACAATTACGGTTTTGTAATAGGTTTCCAAAACAACACCTGGACCAGCTCGAATACCGAATGAAGAAGATGACATTTTAATTCGGTGTGTAACAAAAGCTTAAATGGGAAAATGCATTTTTTACTAAAACAAAAACATAATTTTGCAATACTTAAAATTGAAGTCAGCAAAATTTACATTTAAAAACCCTTATGAAGCTGCACTTAAAAGCTTTTATTAAAACATTCCGAATGCTTTTAAAACATAATAGTCTAAAATTGTTTTGTAATAATAAACTTGTTTCTATATTCTATACATTCTCATAAATTCGATAATTTTTCTTGTCTTATTTTTAATGAATCATGTTTGTCAGTTTTGGGTGAACTATTCACAGCATCATATGCAGGTTACAAAAGTTATGATTTTAAATTATTTATTATTTGTATTAACTATTCACATTATGATATGCAGATTACAAAAGTTATGGGTTTAAATTGTTTATTTATATATTTATTTCATATGTTGATTTTTGAAAACGCACGGAAGGCATTCCCAACAAAGGAAGACATTTAAATGAGTGTTAAGGAATTCATTACACAAAATAGTCGTCCTAACCCCCTATTTCTGGAAATATTCCTGCCTCCCTGCGCAGACACCCTGAAATCTTTTGTAAGATACCAAGATGAGTTACTGCTAATGCTTGCGTAGGTAAAGAAAGTAGTCACGGATTGTTCAAGACATTGAAGATATCCTAAAATAATTAAATGTTTTTGAAGTCTTGTCAGATTCTGAAACCGTTTTCAATGGCGACGAAACAAACTTCATGCTATGTCCAAAGAAAAATCTCGTTTTGGCACCCACAGGATCTAAGAATGTATTTGAAGTGGAGCATAATCGTACAAAATCAACTCTTACTGTGACGTGCACATTTTCAGAATCCGTTAAGACGTGTCTGTCCTTGATTATTTACCCATTTTACAGAATACCATAGGGTATTGTTGGCAAAGTTTCTGAAAATTAGGGTATTGGCTGCAGCGAAAATGGCTGGATCAAATCGGAAGTGTTCTTTGGGTTTATTAGAAACATTTTTACCGTATCTTGTTTATAACACCATTCCACTTCCAGTTATTACGGTCATAGAGGGTCACAAAGCTCATATTTCATATCACTTTAGTGAGTTGTGCAAGGAACTAAAAATCATCCTTATAGCTCTCTATCCAAATTCAAAGAATGCTCCAGCCAGCTGATGTGGCGCCTGCAGCCCTGTAAAGAGCAAGTGGAAGGGTGCTGTACTTGCATGGAGAGAACAAAATCTGAATAAGGCTGTATCAAAGGAAGATTTTTTCCATTCTTGAAACCATGCTGCATAACATTGACCAGAAATACTCACTTAAGAATGGATTTGGAGCAACCGGTCTGTTTCCACGGAATATTGTTGCAAAGAATCTTTCAAGGTGCATTGATAAAAATACTTCAAGAGCTAATGTCCCTGGCACCGATGCATATAACAGAACCTCAAAACAAAGTCACATCCATATGATGATTTCTGCAAAATTGTGGGGGCGAGAGAAGAATTGATAGATGTAAAAACATAAAGAAAGTAGTCGAAGAGGAAGAAGATAGGGACAAATTCTTTGTCTAGGCTCTATGAGCGTTATCCGTAAATATACCAATCCAAATCAAATTGAACAAAACAGTGAACTGAATGCTGAATAACAATCAGCTAATATACAGCATGGCTCTGAAAATGCGGTTGCAGGTTCTGCAGATAATACCGAGATCTGTTTATTACATCATCACGGTAAAGGTAACAGGATTAAGAAGTTAATTCAGCAGCTAGTGTTCCAATAACACCAACCAAGGATAATAGCCTACACCAAATTCTCATTTGGCCAGAAATATCAAAGAGGAAGGAAAAGAGAAATATCGAAAGAGTTGCATTTGTTTTGACTTCAGGGAAATGCAAAGAGCGAATAATGAAAACGAGAAACTCGAGGAGGAAGCTAAAAATGAAAAGGGAAGAATAAAGAGAAAAGAAAAAGATAATGAAATAAAAACGCAGAAATTAAGAGCAGGATTGGATAAAAAAAGGACTGCTGCAAACACAACCAACAAACACCCAAAGGTGGCAAAGAAGTCTAGAAGTCTATCTCCCAAAATTTCGTGCGACAATAGGTGACCTCAACTCCTATTTCCAAACCTTGTACTAGCAAAGAGAGCTCTATTAATGGAATGTACTTTAAATGCACTCGTACTGTGGGATATAAAAAGAAAGGTTTCGAATGCAGTAACTGTGAAAAATTGTACCATGTACAGTGCATTCCTATGGAACATCAATATCATACTCCAGATGATGAGATGAGTATCTCTTCTTGTACCATGATTGTTTTGCTATTAAGGACGACACTGATGATGAAATTGATGCAACGAATTTTAAAATTAACATTTATGCTTATAGCAAACCTAGCTAGTGTTCCATAGGTCTAGTATCGGACCTCTTATTTAACTCAGTATTATTATCATTATTATTACGTTTCTGACATTGTTTCTTAATATCGAGATTTCGGGTCAGTCATAAGGGCCTATGTGTTAAATGTAATCTTTAATGTAAATACTTTACTCAATTTTTAACTATGCCAATAACTGTGCCATTAACTGTCATTTTGTTATGGAACTTATTTATTTCTTAACGACCCATGTGGGTTTTAAACCCCCATTTTATCAAAAATATACGCGTTCACCATTCATAAAGGTGTGGTATTTTTTATAAAACTCAAATGTGAATGAATGGAAGAAATTTGAATTTTACCTAAACAGTGTGCTTAACCCTCAGCTGCTAAGGTGGGTTTTATTGTACCCCAACGAAAAAGCAAACCGCCACTGCTTCTTAAGTATTGTGGTGGGGGCTAAGACATACTATGTACCTTTCAAACAGTGTGTTGGCAGTCTGCCTAGTGAGTGGACGTGATATACTGCAACTGGTGTTAAAAAATTTCGCCTTTGCTGTGCAGTAGGGGTTCATTAAACCTCAGCTCACCTGTACGTAACAATTTTATGCGTGAACAGTTACATACAGTATTGCATATTATTTAAGAATGACGCTTTGATTTGCAAGTGTAATTAACACATACTTTTCTTTGTGCTTCAGTAATGACGTCCTCAAAGGCGACAATGAATAGGAATGATCCTGGGTTTGTGGATTGGGTAAGTTATGTTGTCAATGAAGAGAGCGATTATAGCGGCGATGAAGTTGATACAGTTGCACCAGAATTTCAAAGCGGTCAATACAATGAAACGGAACAGGAAATCTCTGATGAAGAGGATGAATCAGGGGAGGAAACATGAGATGCCGGAAGCAGATCACTACAGCTGAAGAGGAAGAAAAAGAATTCGAAAGTCTACATGGGTAAAAACAAATTCAAGTGGTCAGCGGAGTCACCTAACGCAAACGCATGCACAAGAATACACAATATAATTACACACCTTCCCGACATAGTTGGGGCTGCTAAGCAGCTTGGAAAATACTGCATTCAGCTTTCATCTTGAGAGCTTCTGCTCAATGCATAATTAGTTCAAGTGATTCAACGGACAAATGAAAAGCTAGCACAAATCAGACAGAAATTATCTGATGAGCATCGGTATGGTTACAGAGATATTGATATTATTGAATCCAAAGATTTCCTAGGAATATGGGTGTTCACACCAATCTTCTAATCCAACAATGAAGACCCTGAGGTAATTTTTGCTATAGACGGTATGGGAGGGACATTTTCTGTTGTACAATATCTTTGAAACCTGTCTACATTATGCTGTTGTTCCTCCGATTCGACAACGCTTCGGAGAGAGAAGGAAGAAACAAGAGCGATCCCGCTGCTGCTATCTCTTGGGTATTTGAAAAAAATTCAGTGGATTCTTCTTATTTTTGTAGATTATTTCCTTATAGATTAAGTGCGCTCACTATATTTATTAACGGCATTTATCCACTACCAATAACCACTACAACTATTTTAGAATTTTTAGCAGCATTCTATTTATACATTTATTGTCATTCTTCTTGTTTAAATATATATTTATTCTTATATTTTTAGAGTTATATTTTCATAGTCATATCAGCTTCCTCTTTTTAGGGTTAATTTGTTTGTTATCCATATTTGTTTACAGTTTTGATCATACTCATGGACAATTATATAGCCTTTATTGCACATATATTTATTTAACTTCTTTATCAGCAATAACTTTTAGGTTGCTTTGCAGTATCTTTTAACGGCCACTTTGTTATATCTCTACTTATATTGCCTTTGCTTTATAATGACTGTTTTTTGTTTCTTTGTTTTTAGCATATAAAGTTTTCTTCCTTGTATTGTGATTTTTATACCTTTCTGCCTATCTCGCTTGTCACGTCCTTATTTGACTTCTTACATGGTTTTCCTTCCCGAGAGAGTTCCAGAATACATACAGAGAGCTTGTGAACATGGAGGACGTTTGCTGCACTTTTTCGTGGGGGGGGGGGTTTAATGTGCCGTTTTCGCCTCCCCCATGTTCGTGGCTCATGCAACTAGCACGTCACAATGCTTCAAGGCGATGACGTCATTCACAACCAGAGAAAGCCAACGTCCAAAACTTGGAACAACATACTGTCAGGAGTGACGTAAGACATCACCTCATCACATAATACATCAGGCACGATCGTCATTGGCTGGTTTGCGACACGCCACTGGTGCCAGCCCCATCATCTTCCCCGACAGTTCCTGGAGCTCCTGGGCATGCAGAGAAGAGGAGTCGCTTTTTCGCCGGGGACCGAAGCGGAACAAATAGCCAGCGTGACAGCGAGGTTCGGCATAAATCACCAAGGGTCATTTCGGCCTTTTCTAAATTCTCTTTAAAATCTTGTTTGGTAAGATTTTCAAAATTCAATCTTCAACTCTGGTGGCCTTCCAAATGTTTGTACGGAAGAAGTATTGATATTGCATTTCACGTAATTTTCTGGTATTTGTTACTTTGTCATACCTTCTTTAAATGCACATGGCAAGTTTAAGCGTAGAAAGCAAGGAAAATATTCACATTGTACTTGAGCATATTAATTTGTTAAAAAAATGTTAAAGCAAGCCGATCTAATCATTGTAAACGGATATATCACGTTAAAATAAATTGTTATTCTATGTGTTGGTGAATATTAGCTACTTGCTAACTCCTAAGGAATTGTCTCCTTTTCACGGAAACTTTTCCCTCTGAGTATGGTAAACGATAGTACTGCAAGTATAACAGAAACAAGTACAGTACAGAATATAAAACGCACAGTGCAAAGTGGCAGCAGAGCGCAAGAAGTTACCGCCCAGTGTTGCAAAATGAGTGTCTTTTGTGAATGTAAGTTATGCTTATAAGGCCATAAAGCGCTAAGGGAGAGTTAAATTAAAATAATAACACATATATAACTTGTAATGAAGAACTTATCAAGGTACACTTCCGGTTCTTTTTCTATTAATCTAAACCACCAAAAGACAAACAGATTTACAGAGCTTGGATATTAAGTCTAAGAGTAGTGTGACTTTGTACAGTTTTTAACTTTCACTTCACTAAGTTTTCATCGTCACTTCACTAATATGATCTAGTTCATTTCTCACTGTTACGGCTGCTAAATTCTCGCGACGTAGCGGCTTAATGAAATACGCGCAAAGCCACATCTTCTAGACGCTTCACTCGTTGAGGAGTCGAACATAAGACTTCTACAATCTCTTGCTCTGCAGCACACACTACGTCGCAACAGATGTCACAACCACATTCGTAGTTACACACTTGATGTCGCGTGAGAAACGCACTCATTCACTCGCAAGTACTCTCACGTATGTAGCCGCTGAGCTTTTCGAGACACTTCGGAATTTTCTGCAGACGGCGAGAAAGAAGATTCCAGAATAATACCATTATCTCTAGGTAACGCTTCCGGTATTTACACTGGGCGAGGACACTATCCCTTATGCTTATCTCTATTTCCCTCGCCGCCGATCAGTCGGTCGGTGGCTCGCTCGGTGCCTTACACCCGATAAGCGAGGTCCATAGCTGCGTCATAAAGTCTTGGATAAGCTGGTTATGATAAAATTATTTTACTTTTCACGATAAGAATGCGTTTAAGTGAGAAACAGAAGCCGTATGTAGATGTACATGATAAAACATACCGCTGACAACGAAGTATTATTTGACATTTTATCCCAGTAGTGGGGATGCAAGTCAGTACCGAAATCCCCACATAACCTCTATTATTCAATTGCCGAAATTTCTTGATAACCAGGGTAATTTACTGTCCTTCATGAACAAAAGTGTATTACAAATAGGATGACAATGTGCATATGTAAGAAGCTAAAACCAGTGAAAGATACATATTAGCCGTAATACAGTCCTATAGTTTGGAATTTTGGGAAGGATTTAATATGAGAAATGAATTCAATATCAACTTCTCGTTCGTTTATGTAAATATCATCTTACTTTATATAATTCCACATCTAAAAGTTAAACAAAACTAATGTGCTTGTTCACATCACCTTCTCTGCTCATTTTTCTGCACACTATTTTACAAACGCTTGTCTTCTATATACTTATTAATCATGGCAAAATTTCATGATACAATTGGGCATTCCATTGTAGATATATGAAAAATACAGTAGGCTAAAGCGATACTTACATCTTTAAAAATGGCATTCTCCGTGCACCACCGCAAGAAAAAACGATAGCGATATACTTGAAGAAAGCATTAGTGTTGGAAAATTTGACCAATAACAAAATATCTGGAAAATAGTTAACGCCACAAAATATGTTATTTGTCATAAATTATGTGCTTTAGTGAGACCTACGTTTTAATATAATGATATTCTCTCCCTCTCTCTCTCTCTCTCTCTCTCTCTCTCTCGCTTACGGTTTACCAGTTGTAGAAAAGTCATTCAGAATGAAGAGGATTTCACAGGCTGTTCACAAAAAATTCTAGATGTAAATTTATCTGTGATTCAGTTATCTTAAACATGTATATTTTAACAAAATTCGTTATAGCCCTTCTTAAAAAAATCTGATGTGTTACACTCACATGACTTTCTCTACTCTTGTACAAACTATTTTTACAAACGCTTATTCTCCATATACTTCATGTTAATCGAGATATCGAGATGTTAATCTTATTGGTAATTTTCTTGTAGATGCAAGGGGAATATGTTGGTTTTAAACGATAGTCAAATATTTTAACGCTGGTTGCTATGTGGCGCATTCCATTCTCTTTGCAAGTCCAGGACATAAAAAAATGAAAAACGGATTTGAGAAAAAGTATAAGTATTGGAAAATTTAAGGGAATAAGAAGCAATATCTCGAAAACATTTCACTCAACAAAAGAAATGTATATGGCATAAAGTGTGCATTTTAACGCGATCTACATTTTTCGTGTAGTAAAATTTTGTCTATCTCTTATGGTTTACCAGTTATGCAAAAGTCATTCACAATGAAGAATACTTTTGGAGACATTCCCAGAAAATTCGAGATATACATTTCATTTGTCATAAAAATATCTTAAACACATGATATTTTAATCAAAATAGTTAGAGCCATTTTTGATAAAATTAAAATTTTCGAAAAATATTCCATGTAAAGGGTAGTCTGGGGTGGCGGATTTTCTTTTAAACCTTCGTGTCGCATCTCTGGAAGATACTGAACCTAAATACCAAGTTTGGTGTTTATCCGACTGTTCGTTTCTGAGTTAAGCTGTTCACAGACAGACACAAAGACAGACACACAGACACACACACGGACATGTTTCCAAAAATGCTTTTTTTGGATTCAGGGATCTCAAAACATGCATTTCGGGTGAAATCTCGGTATCGAATTTTTGGGTGGAATACAATACTTCCCCTACTTACTATACGTAGTAGAGAAAGTAAAAATTAAAAAAATTGAACATTTTTTTCACGTATAAGGTAATTTAGGATGAAGGATTTGCTCTACAGCCTTTGTGGGTTATTCGTTAAATACCAGATTCGTATGTAGCCGACTTTTCCTTTTCGACTCATGCTATATCCAGACAAATACTGATAGGCAGCGAAAAGATGGATAGACACGCACGCGTCACATTACGCATGGCAGTTTTCCAAAAACGTTTGTTTGGATTCAGGGAGAATCAAAGCGCATATTTCCGATGAATTCCCGTATCGAAGTTTAGGTTGTAATGCAATACTTTCTTTACTTATTATAAGCAAATGGTAGAGAAAGTAAAAGTTATATATTCTAAAATATAAACTTATATTCCAATGAATAAAAATTAATATCGCTTACACGCAATTAATAAAAACGTTTTTATTCCACACATGCAGCACTGCATTAGTTAGCTAGATCGAAGTATGTTTTATGCTGATACTGCATTTCACTGGAGGAAAAGTACTTAATTTTCTAAAATGAAGATTGAAAGTTATGTTATTCAACTTTTCTCCTCTTAAGTTCAAACTTAGATTTCTAGAGAGGTAGAGGAAAATAATAAACTCGAGGGAAACAATTGCTAGATGTCTCTATATAATGAGAAACCATTGCATAAATAAAACTTGTAGTTCTTCCTGTGTTCATAATATGTCGCGCAGTTACGGTTTGCATTACGAGCAAAGAGCAAACATAAAAGGGAACGTTACAGAGGATTTAAATGAGGACTAATCTGATTACAGCAGGAAATGCGTTCAAGAAGGAATGTTGAAAGGCCATTTAATCTTGCGCAGAAGCCAATTATTAGGGCGTCGAGTGTGCGGTACTCATTCCCTCCTCCAAGAGCAAAGGGTAAATCTTGGAGCTTTTAGAGACTGCCCTTACTTGTATTTTAAAAACCTACGTTCAAAGTTTAGAGTTTAAAAATTCAATGTTATATAGTTAGGACCTTAATTAAGGATCATTGCCTTTTGGTGCCGATGTGACACCGCTCTGCTATGGTGAGAACATTTCCAGACTTGCATTAAAGGTGTTTGTGTCATTAGAGGTGACCTTTAAGGTACCCATTTCGCAGTAATTGAGATCGATGTAATTAAGAGACTGAATAAGATGAGGCAGGATTAATGTACGTTTGTGTATCTCTTCACCCAAGCACAGTGGTAGTGTATCCGCTGCAAAGTTTAGTCCCGGCTGTGGTACCGAATTATCAGATCTGATTAATACCTTCAATATCTTATATGAATCGTTTGTATTATGGGTAGGGGATGCTAATAAGTAGATACATATGCTGATGCATATTCGAGAGCATCTCGTGAGCCACTCGCGAGCTGCTCATAAGCAGGTCACAAGTCGCTCGTTGAAATCGTTTCCGCGCGAACTTTTCAGGAGCCGTCTTGCAACCGAACCTGAATTAAGCTAACGCCAGTATAGTTTCGGGTTTCGCTATGATGACCTCCAAGAGGAAATTTGCTGTGCCGGTATTAACATTTGTGGCCTTGGCAATGACCGATTTGAACAAAAGGTACAGAACATCCTGACTTTTAACTACACAGAAACGATCTCGGTCAAAGTGATCTTGGACATTAAGTTTCAGTAACTTAGGGGTCAGTACAAACACTTTGCCAGAGTGTCTTCCCTGATTTTGAAAATCGCTGAGCAAAACAGGACCCAAACTTTCGTTCAGATTTCTCGGCAGAAGACAAGTCTGTTAGTAGGTATATTTGTGTACCTATTCAGCTCTTTGTTCTTTTAAATGTAAATTCGGATTTTGCCGAAATTTCTAGAAATAAAACACGAAGCTGTAGTTTAAGTGTAATACTTGGACACTTGCCTCTGGAACATGGCTTCACTGTGAAATACTCACCAGTCACTTCTTAAAACAAACATCCGAGCATTTCGTTTGTGCTCGCGGAATAGCCGATACTAAGGTGGAACAAGAAGAGCGGTTCGTGAGTGGCTCGCAACACGTTGAAAATCCTCTAACTCACTTACAAAACTACTATTCTCGCAAAAGACTCCCAAGCGTATCAGCTTCTTCAAACATTAAACCTTATCGTAAAGCACTGCTGGAAGAAAAATTGGTATATATGTATGTATAATCGTTGACTTCAGGGTCCTGAGTTATAGTTAACAAAGTAAACCGTGTTCCTTAAAATACAATTGGGGAAACAAAACCTAAATGTCATGTCACAAATGAGCATAAGTCGCTGGTGTGTCATACACTGTAACCGTCTCTGCAGGTAATTAACTATAATACTATTGAGGAATATTCTGAAATACAGCTATGGAATGCTTCTTGAAGCTTTTCTTTGATTCACAAATGTACAGCGTAATTCTTTCTTCCGAGAAATCATATTATTACGGTTCGGGTATAATTATACAATCCAGAAAGCAGGCTGCCTCGCAGAATGAAAGTGGGCGTCCTACATAGTCCATGCAATTGGTAGATGCATCCCTTTCCTCGCGCACTCCCGGTATCGCCATTAAAAGCGCCGCTCTACGAAAGGAGCGAACTGAGGGAAAGAGAGATAGCTTAATAATCTGAATTGATTTTACTAAATCTGTGCACTAGAACTGCACAAGTAAGGACTGCGTGTGGAACAGTACAGTGTGATCTGATTAAACCATAAAGAAAGAGAGGAGAGGTAAAACCGAGAAATGGCAAGAGCCCTCAACCGGTGCTACCTGCAGAAAAGCTTTGCGGTGGCGGCCATTTTGGTTATAAATGAGTTGATTCACACCCTCCCATAACAGAAAGTTCAGCTATCGCTGACTTCTAAAACTCCGCCTCCTACATAAAGTTTTCAGAAAACATCTATGCTTTGTTTGCGTGCTATATTCTTTCGGCAGGTAACTACAAATCACACAGCAGCTGATGATTGTGAACTTTAACTTTCAACAGTTTATGTTTCCCATTATTCACTGACTTTGACATTTTTATTTGCTTAAAAGCTTCTTTATAAATTTTGCTTTACTGTTATTAATGTATCTAAAATGCTTAGCATTAAAACAGTATGTTTCTGATGGCAGTGGATGTATAGACACTGCTAAAAACTTTATTTTAAGTTTTATAAGCAAACATGAAAAATCGATTCTATAACTGGTTCTCCAAAATTCGCATGTAGTGAAAGCTTCACAGAGAGGAAAGAGAGGCGTACAGACGGCTCCAAATTTTTCCGTGTCACCTGCGTGGGGGAAAGCGTGGCTCTGATCGAGAGGTTATGCCAGATGCCTTAGCTCATACCTGCTCTACAAGGTTAAGGGATGGAATTGCGCTAAAGAAAGTATCATTCCAACACATTTCCCTTAGGCTTGACTGTAAGAATGTAATAGCTTTGAAAAGAAAACAACAATAACATTGCAGCCCAGCGAAATAAGTAGTATACAAATTAATTTTTAGAAATTAGAGGCATCATATCATTGTATAAAAAGCAAGTGTTAAAACAAAATGGTTTAGTTTTCAATTTTTACTACTTTCGCTACCCATTATCAACTAACATATGTTCCTTATTTTCATAATGTCATTATAAAGCATGGTTTTTCCGTACACTTTATCTTAATTGTGACAACAATTTAGGTCAGAAATTACTTCAAACTACAGTCTAAGTTAAACATTTCCCTATTTGGTTGCATGCAAGATGCCCTAACGACAAACTTATCTATACAACAACTGTTCGTTTTACTATATCTACTACTTACCTGTAATAAGTAGGGAAAGTATTGTATTCCACCTAAAAATTGAATTACGAGATTCAAAAGAAATGCACGTTTTGAGAAACCCTGAATTCAAAGAAAGCGTTTTTAATTTCTCCGCTACGTGGCTACAGGAAGTATAGAAAGTACCTATTATATTCCACCCAAAAACTAAAAAACGAGATTCACCGAAACTACACGATTTGAGACTCCTGAAACCAAAGAGAGCATTTTTACTTTATTTACTACGTAGTTACAGTAAGTAGACAACTATTGTATTCCACCCAAAAATTCAATAAAGACATTCACCGGAAACACACGCTTTGAGACGCCCTAAAACCAAAGAAAGCGTTTTACTTCCTTTACTACGTAGCTACAGGTGGTAGAGAAAGTATTTTGTTCCGCCCAAAAGTTCACTAAAGAGATTCACCGGAAACAACACGTTTTGAGACCTCCTGAAATCAAAGAAAGCGTTTCTGCTTTCTCTACTACGTAGCTACAGTAAGTAGTGAAAATATTCTGTTTACTCAAAAATTCAATGAAGAGATTCACCGGAAATACACGTTTTGAAACTCCCTGAAACCAACGAAAGCGTCTTTACTTTATCTACAATGTAGTTGCAGTAAGTAGGGCAAGTATTGTATTCCAAACAAAAATTGAATAATGAGATTCACAGGAAATATACGATTTGAGACTTCTTAATCCAAAGTAAGCGTTTTTACATTCTATACTAGGTAGTTACAGTAAGTAGAGTAAGTATTGTGTTCCACCCAAAAATTAAATAAGGATATTCAACGGAAATACACGTTTTGAGACTTCTTAATCCAAAGTAAGTATTTTTACTTTCTCTACTACGTAGCTACAGTAAGTAGAGAAAGTATTGTGTTCCATCCAAAAATTCAATGTCATAATTTCATCAGAAATCACGTATGTGACTCCTTGAATCCAATGAACTTATTTTTGGAAAAAGGTTCAAATGTGTGATTGTGTGTATGTGTGTGTGTGTGTGTGTGTGTGTGTGTGTGTGTGTGGTGTGTGGGGTGTGTATCTGCATCCACGAACAGCACAACTCAAAAACAAAAATTTGATTGAAAACCAAACTTAGTGTTTAAGTCCAACTGCTTCCAGGAATGCGACACTGAGATTTTAAAGAAAATCCCCCACTACAAACTACCCTTTACATTGGACATTTTTCGAAATATTTTATTCTTTCAAAAATGGTTCTAAGACTAAAATAGATAAACCTAAAGCACATTCACAAATCGCAACAGGCGAAAAATAACTTTTGTTATAATAACTTAAATCTTATTACAGCTACATAATAAGGATTTTGATTACAATACATATGTTTAAGCCATTTTCATGATAAATAGAATGTATATCTTTTATTTTCTAGGAATAGTCTGTAAACTTGTCTTTATTGTGAATGATCTTCGATAATTAGTAAATCGTAAGAGAGAGACAAAATCTTACTCCACACCTGTAGATCATGTTAATGCACAAAATTTATAATAAATAGCGTTTTTTATTTAATGTCAAATAACTTTTATACTTTACTTATTCTGAAATATTCTTTGCTATTAGTTTGAATTTTCAAATTCTTTATACTTCTCTCAACTGCAAATAATATTATTTTTCTTTCTATCTTTCGTTCTTTCTTCCTTTCCTTCTTTCTTTCTTTCTTTTTTTCTTTCTTTCTTTCTTTTTTTCTTTCTTTCTTTCTTTCTCGTGTTCATACAAAGAGAACAGAATTTCAAAGATACCACGTCTGTGGCCCACATTCGGGAGGTTGTGGATTGGATTCTTCTGGCCGACCTTCTGACCCTTGGTTTTTTCGGAGGTTATTCCCGGTTCGCCAGGCGAATGCTGAGAAGGATTCTCACATACCAAAATTTCCTGAAGATCCATCTCATCCCCATTCTCATTTCCTTTCATCACCCTCATCTGTTGGTCTCTTTCAGGGTTGAAAGTGTCGGCGATGATGTTTCGGTGCAGTGTTGCAGGGGAACAGGATGCTTCTTGTGACTTTCTCGGCTCTCGACTTTTGGCTGGCTGTCGGAGGTATCATAACTCAATTGAGGAGCGTTAGGCCCCCTCTGTACTGGGTGCGGTCCCCGTCTGCCTGTTCGTCTGACGGGGAGCCTCTATCTGAAAACTTATGGACCCTGCCATTCCTGTACCACCACTCCTGGTTCCGGCCGCCCAGTGTCTCCTCTCGCCTCATCTTTCTTCCCGGAGACGCCCCCTTGTGGGCGTAGGCACAATATCCACTATGGATCAGCGCCGAGTCCTCTCCGTAGCCCACCAATCCAAAGCTATCACATAGCGATCAGCTTTGAGGGATTTGGCTATCGCTGTATCTTAATATATTTTGCTACAACGAATTGTGTAAATAAGTGATGAAGGTTTATCGGTATTAACATGAAATAAATGCCACATAAGCTTTGTAGGAATAGTTTGTAGAAGAGTGAGTAGAAAAGTCATGTGAATGCAACACATATTTTATAGCAACAGCTTCGCATACCTATGTGTCTGTGCACAACATAAATCCAAAGCGAAAGCTCGATTAAATAGCAAACTTTATATTTAAATTCAGCATCTTTCAAAGATGTGACACAACGATTTTCAAGAACATCTTCCCCATCCCAGACAACCCTTTACATGGACAAATGTTCAAATTTTTTTTATGTTCTTAAAAATAGCTCTAATTATTTTGATTAAAATACTCTCTGTTTAAAATATTTTCATGACAAACGAAATATCCATTTTAAACTTTATGAGAAGAGCCTCTCAAGACTTCTTCATTGTGGATGACTTTTGTATAATTGGTAAACTCTAAAAGATGGACAAAGTTTTGCTACACAAGAAATGCTGACCCCGTTAGAGCAGGAAGTTTGTAATAGGTACATATATTTTATGAGTTTAACTTTTCCCAGATATATTTTGTTATTTGTTTAAATACTTTTTGTAACTGTGAAGTCCATATTCGTTTTGTTTTTGTCGCAGTCATACAAACAGCATGGAATTTCAAAGCATCACGTAGTGACATGCTTTTGAAAATGTGACTATCGTTTTATCTACATATACTACAACGAGATGTGTAAATGTAAGCTTTTTCTTTTGGTATTTAATTAAAGTCCTTTAACGGGTAGGCCATTATGGATGGTGAATGAACGAAATGGTTAAAATGATACTCAAATAGGCCCGAGGTCCCTAGAGATAGGAATCTAACATTCATATTCTTAGGATAAGAGGAAACCCCGGAAAAAGCGTTATCCAGGTAATTCACTCTAACCGAGATTCGAACTTGGGACCTCTTGAATGTGAGGCAGAAACCCACACCACAGAGATAGACTAAATGTGAATTGGAAGTTTCCTGGATTATAAGAAGTATACAGAAAAATGAGATTTAGAAAACATAATTTGTAGAATGGTGGGAAGAGAAAGTTATGTGAATCCAACCCGTTAGATTGTTCTCGTGGTAATGCAAAGAGCGTGAAATTTCAAAGGCACCACATAAAAATCTGACTATCGTTTGAGCTACTTCATTCTTCTCATACGTACAATGAAGTTTGTAATGTCATGACAGTTCATCTCAATTAACAAGTAATCCTTTTCACTCAAGCCGTGTGTAGGAGCAGCTTGGAAAGATAGAATCAGGTTGAAAAATTCTATGTCATAGCCGAGATTTGAACTAAGGATATTTCAGTTTCCGTCCAGGTGGCGCCGCGGTTCACTTCCTGCCAAGGGATTTCCGGGAGTTTTCCAGGTTCGTCAGGCGAATAATGATAGGTTTCTCTCAGTCCCCGGATTTCCTGTTCCTCCATATCGTTCCTTTCCTCGTTCCATTCATCCTTAACCCCGTTAGGTCTGTTTCAGGGTTGGAGGTGTCGGCGATGGTGTTCCGGTGTGGCGTAGCTCTCTGTGGAACCTTATCCGTTTCTCAGTCTTCGACTGGTTACCAAGGTATACGGACCGCTTCTTGGGGAGCGTTGCACCCTCTGTGTGGCGTGGGTTCCCCGATTTGCCTGCCCACTGTCAGGGCGTTTCAATCTGGAAACTTTAGGAACCTTGTCATTGCTGTACCGTCACTCCTGATTCCGGCCACCCAGTGTATCGGTATCTCTCATCTCGTCCCTCCCTCCCGGGTGCGCCCCCATCGAGGGGCACAAGCACAATATCCTTATTCACTGGATCGGGGTCGAGTCCCCTCCGTTACAGTCCAATTCCATTGCGGACCAGGGAAGCGAAGCATTTTAAGAATTTAGAATGTGAATCATATTACAAAGTATCTAAGTCCTTTTTGGGGCTGGGGCTTTCTTCAGATTTGTAACTTGAAAGCAATTTAATTTTCAGAATAGAGTGCTTTCAAACAGGGGCATAGCGTCAATGGATGTGAGAGATGTATTACATACCCTATAGTTTTCCCCAAACTGGGGAAAAATTGGCGTTTATTATAATTTTTTGGTACAAAATCGTTCTAATGCCATTAAACATCGATATTTCTTAAATATTATGATTTGAATTCGCGCCATGCTACGATATCTTGAACGCAGTGTGCATTGAAACAAAGCTCTGGTCAACGACACCTGCCATCAGCTGGAGGAAACTGGTGCCATGGTATGTACCGAGTTGGAGTACATCTCGTGTTAAAAATCATGCTCATACTATTGCATTCATAAACGTGAATAGAGAGTAAATCGCGAGTTTTCTGTTTCTTGTATATGTGTTTCTTCAATTGTGAAAATTTGAGCTTGCTTTGGACACTTGGTTACTCACTATCAAAGCAAATGTAGGTTATGATTTGCGCGGGTTCTGGGAGAAAGGTATGTACACAGGTAGTGTACATCGAAGAGGTCACGAGGCGGATAAGAGCTACAATAGCAAACAATACATTGTTTGAGTGCGGTTGTGGCAGCGAAAATGGAAACAAACTGTATGTAATTGGCAAACTGTACCTATGAAACTTTTAATCATTAAATTTCCCTGAAAAGGAAGATGTAATTAAAACAGGTGCTTCAAAATCCGCACTCAATATTATAACTAACATTAAAACAGTGTGTAAGGCATTTCAACATCAAAGTTTATGAAAGTGAGTCATGGCTGTGCAGTTGTAAAACCTTCAACAAACTGGTTTGTTGGTCATGGTTTTTTTCAAGTGAAAGGTGCATCTGGAATTCCAGTGGCTATGAAGATTTAAATAACATTTATAAGGCAACCAAAAAAACACAACTATTCTTGTAATCGTGTAATATGTGAAAAACAACTAAAAATCTTCGGGAAAACTTCCAGAATAGGATATTCAATGAATAGTCAGTATAAGCTCTCAGTTTAACAGCGTAACAGTGAAGTGAAAAAGAATAGAGCTTTACTTTCTCACTTTGTACAGGCCGTATGCTTTCTAGGAAAACAAGCACTTACTCCTTGTGGTCACATGAGACAGAAGGATATTTAAGCAGTGTAGTTTGGGTCATATTTTAACGAATTTTACAATATACGTTGAATTACATACCCGAGTCTGATAATCAGGCTACGCCACTGCTTTCAAATAAACCAATTGAACAAAAGCACATCAACCCATTAGCACTTTGGGGACACTATTTTGAAAATTAGCTTATATGATTACCTAACCGAATAAGACAGCTAACTGTGTGGTCAAAAGTATCCGGACACCCCACAAACATACGTTTTTCATCTTAAGTGCATTGTGCTGCCACTAACTGCCTGGTACTCACTATTCGCGACCTCAGTAGTCTTTAGACATCGTGAAACAGCAGAATGGGACGCTCCGTGGAACTCACGAACTTCTAACGTGGTCACGTGATTGGGTGTCACTTGTGTCAGAATTTGTACGCGAGATTTCCACACTCCTAAACATCCCTAGGTCCACTGGTTCTGATGTGATAGTGAAGTGGAAACGTGAAGGGACATGTACAACACAAACGCGTACAGGCCGACAGAGACCGCCGACATTTTAAGAGGGTCGTAAAGAGCAATAGGCAGACATCTATCCAGACCATCACACAGGAATTCCAAACTGCATCAGGATCCACTCCAAGTACTATGACAGTTAATCGTGAGGTGAGAAACCTTGGATTTCATGATCGAGCGACTGCTCATAAGCAACACATCACGCAGGAAAATGCCAAACGACGCCTCGCTTGGTTTAAGGAGCGTCAACATTACACAATTGAGCAGTGGCAAAACGTGTGGAGTGACGAATCACGGTACACAATGTGGCGATCCGGTGGCAGGATGTTGGTATGGGGAATGCCCGGTGAACGTCATCTGCTAGCGTGTGTAATGCCAACAGTGAAATTCAGAGGTGGTGGTGTTATGGTGTGGTCGTGTTTTTCCTAGAGGGGGCTTGCACCACTTGTTGCTTTGCGTGGCACAATCACAGCTCAGACTTACATTGATATTTAAGCACCTGCTTGCTTCCCACTGTTGAAGAGCAATTCGGGGATGGCGATTGCATCTTTCAACACGATCGAGCACCTTTTCATACTGCAGGGGCTGTGGCGGAGTGGTTACACGACAATAACATCCCTGTAATGGACTAGCCTACACAGAGTCCTGACTTGAATCCTATAGAACACCTTTGGGATGTTTTGGAACGCCGACTTCGTGCCAGGCCTCACCGACCTACATCGATACCTCTCCTCAGTTCCGCACTCCGTGAAGAATGGGCACCTGATTGAAAGTATGCCTGTGAGAGTGAACGCTGTCATCAAGGCTAAGGGTGGACCAACACCATATTGACTTCCAGCATTACCGATGGAGGGCGCCACAAACTTGTACGTCATTTTCAGCCAGGTGTCCGGATAATTTTGATCACGTAGTGTATATAGAAACTGCATATTTTTCGCTAAACGTTGTTTCCTCGTATCTATTAGCGTTTTCTCCTTTTAGACGGAATACCTATATAGCTGTTTTTGCTCTACATCCACTATACTATTTTCTTCCGTTCTCTTGTGAGTGTGTGTGTAATGGAATTATGTTTCAAATAAAACAAACTTAATTCCTTTTTCAAGTAACACACGCAACATATATCTCATTTTGAAGAAAATTGAATGTTGCACTTAATTGTGCTCAAACTGTTTCAACGGTTAAATCGTAGATTAATATTGCCTTTGCTTCCGCATTTTTAAAGCATTACTTGAATATTATCAGAATTGAATGTGCCAAACTGTATGGAACTACACACTTGTTATCAATATCTATGAAAATTAAAACCAAAACGAACTTATAATCAAGGTAATAAATACCCTCTGCTTCGGAGTGCCGTAGTGGTGGTAATTATGAAACCATTAGTATTATTACTAGCAACAAACGCTAAAAACAAGATATACATTATGTGAACCTTGCTTCTCAAGAAGATTACTAAGCTTAAACTTCTGTAGCACCCGTATAAACAGTGTAATATTTGATGTTTACACCACATATTATGCAAAGTAAATGTTAATTTATTTCGCTTGAATAGATCTAGTAAAGAGAAAAGTATTTCGTTTCGTCTTCTTTCCTCTTCTTGTCAGGTCGCTTAATTTTACGAGCATACACAGAAGTAAATGTGACTCTTGAGACAATACCGGCACTTACCGTTGGCTATAGCCAGACATGACTAGTCGAGAAGACATTCCTTTCCCTTCTTCCTCTACACCCCTGGTCCACCGGTAAACATTTGGAGCCTTCTGTACATGAGATGGAGGAAAGAGTGAGACTGAAAAGGGAGAGAGAGAGAGTAAAAGAAGAAAGGATAGTTAGGGAAAGGAGAGATGGAAATATAAGGAAACAGAGAGAGAGAGAGAGAGAGAGAGAAGGAAGAGGGAAAAATAAGAGACAGACGACTGAAAGCAGGGAAATACCTGTGTATTAAACACTATACCAGGATCACAAGTACCTGTACATTAAACACTATACCAGGATCACTCTGAATGTTTTGAGAATGAACACAATAATGTTTAAAAAATTAAGATGATCATTGCATCTTTTCAAGATATTCTCCATTGCATTCTAAACATTGTCTCATCCTTTCTAACCTATTTCATATGCGAACTGGAGACAGTGGATGCTGCTCGGTTCGTTGAATTATTTTATATTCAACACCTCACAATTGGTGATTTGGAGGTGGATGTTGTGTTGATGATATGGGAATCTTGGTAGTTGGGATGTGAGGCTTTGGGATTCATGTCAGGTTGTTTCACCGCTGCTGTCAGTCGGGGGCTCTCTTGCGAGTAGTTTGTCAGGGAGTGGGTGTTTCCTGGATTAGTTCCAAACTACTGCAGTAAATAAATTCGCCGATAGTTTAACGTATCCTTCATTCCCTATGCCTATGCACGCTTGCCACCGTTTGTTTTATTTGTGCCACTGTGTTCGTCTTAGGTGAATCTAAATAATGAGTGTTCTTGCTTACCATTAGACAAACTTGCTGAACCATCCCTTATGCTCGCGCATTTGAGTCCGGTCCCTCTTTGCCACACTCAAGTTGGACACCCGGACGGCACATACTATCTTTCAAGAAAGTAGGTGTACACTTTTCGTGGGTCAGTATCATTAGGCGGTATGAAAACTAAATCGACCGTGGTCGCCATTTTAATCTATCACTCATTTCGAAGATTTCTAACCAGTATGGCGAAACATGTACTAAATATCACAAAACAAATTGCAATTCTCTTGCTGGTGAGCTATTACCTACATCGCATTGGCAATAAGACGGAAAACACGTGGAATGATTTAAATAGCACCAACATCTATGTTATATATAACCCATGCAGTAACATCCGCTGTCGTAGTTCATTGGTAAAACGCACGGTGTTTCAAGTGTGCCAAAGGTTCACGGTTCGAACCCCCGCATATGGTTATACCTTTTATTCCAAATTTTTCACCTTGTAAGGCGCAGTAATAAACAAATTTGCAGTTCCCTTGCAGCTAAGCTATTACTACATGATTTCATAGAAAATGCGCGGAGGTTGAATGACAATTTTAATGGAACTAATTTTTAAATGCTGTACACAATACATCATCACGAGGGAGAAGTTGTATGAGCCAAATGATGCAGGCGTTCAGGTAGGCCTCGTGCAACAATACTTGCTCAAGACGAAGCTCTGGTAGAAGATGTGAGGAAGCAACCTTTAGGACACAGGTCTGTCTTTGTGGAAAAAGCCGTCGAGTATGGTTGCTCACATGAAACCATACGCCAACGATTAAAGGATGCGGTGTTGCGTCCCATCGTCCTGCCACTAAGTTCCTTGCCACTGAGGCACACATGGCAAGAATGTTACAATGGGCACAGCGTAATATTGACCTTCCTCAGGTTTACTGGGATCTGGTAATCTGGAATGTCGATCCAACCAACAAGGGACCCATGTCTGTATACCCACAGGGAACTAGATACGCGCCTCAGCACGTCGTTCTAGCAGAGCATTCGGGAAGAATTTCAGCACATTTCTGGGACTATCAGGTCCAGGGGAGTTAATTCAAGTGCCATAAGGAATGACAAGTGCAGTCTACGTAGATATTCCCGAAAACACTTTGCTGCCATCCCTTCGTGCTAGGTTCCCAGAAGAAGAAGAATATGTATTTTTGCACGACAATAGAGGTGTGCATACCGCAAAATCACCCAGCATTGGTGCATGGACTGGCCTCCAAGATCTCCTGATCTGAACCACATTGAACACGAATGGACCTTCATGGTAAATTAATGGGAAGAACATCGACTAGACAGGGTGCAAATAAATTTGGTTGCTCACGTGACGGAGCTATGGCAACATAATCAGCAGAACCCAAACCGGTGTTCTACACTGGTTGCAAACATGCTCGAAAGAACAAACCGTGCAATCGTAGCTGGGAGCGAATATACCAGGTTCTAAAACACAAGATTTCTTTTTTGTTTTCCATTCGTTGTTTCGGGAAGTTACTTGTTCCAGGAGAAATACATTATCTATAAATATGAAACCTCTCAGGAATTAATTTACTTCTTCATATATGGCAGGACCTCAGCTATGACACAGCAGTTGTTTAGTTTACTTTTAAGCACCATTACCCTTAGCTATCGCCTTCGTTTTGTTATTTATAATAAGTGGAGTAACTATATTGTAACTAGCAGTTTTAACAGAATATAGCTTTTCAGTTTTATACATTGTACACAATTATATTTGCAGCTGTAAGTACTTTTCTCAAGATGAGACTTTATCAGTTTCTTGTTAGTTTATGTATTAGCTTATTGCTGTGATCAGATGTATACTGCAGTATAATCAGTATACAGCATTTAGAAGTTGGCTCCATTCAATCTCCTCGCATTTTCTTCGAGATCATGTGATAATAGCTTTGCTGCAAGAGAACTGTAAACTCGTTTATCACTGCGTCTTACCAGATGAAAAGTTTGGAAGAAAACGTACGATCACATGCTGGGGTTCGAACCGTGAGTCCTCGGTAAACTTGAAACACTGTGCGTTTTACCAATGAACTACGACAGCAGATTTTAGTGCGTGGGTTATATATAACGTAGATGTTGGTGTCATTTAAATCATTCCACGTGTTTTTCGCTTTATTGCTAATGACGTGTAGTTAATAGCTCATCAGCAAGGGAAGTGCAATTTGTTTTGTCATATTTAATCCATGTTTCGCCATACTGGGTTAATATAGCTACAGGAATCTTCGAAATGAGTGACAGATTAAAATTGCGACCAGGATAGTATATATCTGCGACCACGGTTGATTTAATTTTCATACCCCCTACTCACGGAACGCCTGAATGATACTTATCCGCGAAAAGTGTACACTTACTTTCTTGAAAGATGGTACGTCCGGACTCCACCTGGTGTATATTCAGAGTGTCCCCCCTTGTAAATTCCGTTTTCTTACATGTTAGTAATTTTTCCAACTCCTGCTTAATTTTCGGGTTTATAGGCAGTCATGTAATATTTCCTCGGCTCTTAACTGGTTATTTATCGCTTAATGTGCGTTCTGTGAAGGAGAAAACTTCTCATGCCCTGTAACTAATTTATGCGAATACACGTGCAAATTACTTCAAAAATAAGCTGCTTACATATTTTCGATGTCACATACATATTCGTAACAAAAGGCTTCGTTTTCGTCCTTCGGGAAAGCATACTCGCCTTGGAGGGTGTATTTCTTGGCTACGCCGCCTTTTGTATTTAAGTGAGGGCTATACCGTTTCGAGCCGGCAACTTTCTATTCTCACGGGAAAGTATTATATGTAAGGTATCACTTAGACTTAACGAGTTACAAATATTTATTTCGTATTTAGTTGTTTATTAGCAAATATATATCCATGTTTTCTATCTCGTTTCCCATTGTAATATGCGCGTTAATATAAGTTTTATGGACGGGAAGGAACTGCCTCAAGTGTAAATACATTCTTCGTAAGCAGCTACTGCAACTTCAGGTGATCAAATGGTTGATCTGGAATATTTTCTTTTATTTCGCGAGAATAGAAGATGTCGCATGAGGCCAGCTCTGGACTGAAGGGAGGATGGGACAAATATGTTACTCCCGACTACGGCAGAAATTGGTTTGTTTCTAGTGCATTGTGGGCAGAGGTGTTGACGTGATGCAACAAAAATTCCACGCAGATCTGTCTTAGCACGCTTTGCTCCCAGTTTATTATAGACTTGTGTTGTACTGTCTTGCACTGACAGTTTTTTTATCCCTCAAGCGGAATTGCCACAATATAGCCACCAGTTCAGAAGAATGAACAAACCATTTTCTTGACAATACTTCTTAATTGCCTCGCTTTTGTTTCAGGAGCCTCTCCTGGGAAGACACACCGATGATTGTCACTTAGTTTCTGGATCCAGCTGGTATACCTATCTTTCATCACTTTTTACGATGTTAAATATGCTTTTGATTCCTCCCCCATGAAATTTCCTTATCATTTCTTGGCACCACTTCACATGTACTGTTTCTGTTCATTTGTGAAGTTGTCAGGCACCCAAAATGTGCAGAGCTTCCCGGCGTAATTTTGTTTCTTTAAGGATGGCGTTCACTGTTGCGGATCCAATATTCAGGGCTTATTGAACCTGATAGTACGCTCAGCATTCATTTTCATGCGTTGTTGATGTAGCACGCCGTCCGGCACGGTCTTCATCTTCGAGGAAATCCCCTCTTCTAAACTATGCATACATCGATGAACCGTGGATTGCAAAGGGGAAAGATCCCGAAATGCCCGATGTAGTCTTTTAAGGTATTCTCTCTCCCCTAAGCCGAATTTAAACTCAAAGGAAACCATTGCATCGAAATGCTCTCGCTTGAGATCCATCCCAGTTATGGCGTAGCAACGCCGGCAAGCCCATACACAGAAGTGCTGATGATGCATACTGTTGAAGCACACTCAGGTTTGACACCTTACTATCTGAACTTCAATTTAAGGCTACAAATACCTGTTTTGGCTTACCACAATCCTTTGTTGCCCGTTTTCAAAACCTTCTGAACGAACCTATGTAACTACGGTTTTTATTCGTTCTAATGCAATGTTTTAGCATAACCAAGTGTTTCCTCAAGTGCCTCCTGGTCTCTTATTCAATGCCCTTGAATTGAAAGAAAAGGTTTAGCAATGACCTGAGTCTTCATATGAGAATAAATAATTAGTATACACGTTTCGGTAAATGCAAGAAATTATGTTATACGTTTATGCATTCTAAAAAATAAAGTTATTACTTATGTATACATTTTATATTTCTAAGATTTTATTAAGATAAGATTTTAGCCGCAAGCAGCATAATTTACTTCTAGAAATTCTTGTTAGTCCCAATTACCAATGCGAACTGCATTCTGTAACCTGGAATGTTAAGACAGGCAGAGAATGTGATAAATTTCAACGTAGTATTCCAAACATAAATATTACTTTCTCCACTACGTACAATGACATACCCCAGGGGCTCACCTTATGTGAATACGGATTTGGCGTACCCGGGGTGCCCGAGCCACTCATCGCCATATTCATCCCCTTCCGGGTGAGGTGGGTTCATTCTCGTGACCGTGGGACTCAAGGTATGCTCTCGGGCGTTCTGTGCATTTTATTCCATGACGCCCTCGCCATCGTTTCTTTCTTCTCTGTTCTATTTATGCACATTTCGCCCCACGTACATTCGTTCCCACATCTATTTTCCTTCTCCGCCGGCCTACCTTGCGTACGAAACGCCCACAACCTTTTGTTTTATTTTACTATTCCATTTATTTTAAAACTTTCGTGGACACAGCTTAACGGATACCCGGGTGCGCTGCTGGGTGAGTGGGTAATGGCGTCATCCCCACAACGCGGGGTCGTCATGTAGGGTATGTATTCGTACCGCTGTTTAACTGAAGCCCCGCGGGGGGTCATTGCATGAGCTGCTGACTTTAGACGGCCATTGGGTCCCTCTGTCTATGTTCTGGGAGGTGTGACCCTGGGGTGAGTCTGGTATAGATAGGCCACTCACCCAAGCCGGGGTAACGCCCGGAAAGTCAGAGCCCGAGGCCGGAGACGGTTGCAATGTTGGAGGATTTCTTTCGCTATGGAGCCCCCCTTCTCCACTTTAAATAACAAGCTCCGAAAAGTAATTGCCACAGAAGTAGCACCACCAACAACTGATTGTTACTTAGTGATTTCGCGAACTGAGGAAGGTCAAACTTTTGAGAAGGTGAACCCCTTTATTATACAGAAGGGCATTGACTCTATTGCAGGTGCGGTTCAGTCCTGTACTCGTCTTCGGATTGGTTCATTGCTGGTTCAAACCAAATTCGAACAGCAGAGTAAGTCCTTGTTGCGCGCCACGGTTCTCCACGTTATCCTATCCGTGTTGAGAAGCACCGCACCTTGAATTCCGGTCGAGGTGTCGTTACCACCCATAGCCTCGATGGTACGTCGGACGACAAACTTGTCGACTATCTTTCTGATCAAAAGATGACAGCAGTGCATCGAGTGCAGGCTAAACGCGACGGAATTTTGATACCAACTCGTACCCTGTTTATCACTTTCGATGGTGTCGATCTACTCACGAGTCTTTCAGCAGGGTACGAGCGTATTGCGGTGAGGCCTTACACTCCTGGACCGCTGCGTTGTTTTAAATGCAAACGTTTTGGGCATACGCAAGTCTCTTGTAAGAGTGCCGTTACTATCTGTACCTCCTGTAACCAGCCGTCACTCGATGGTACCTGCTCATCAGGACCCGTCTGCGTTAATCGCAGCCTCCTGCGCCATTTGCCGATTGTCCGGGGTACTTGAACGAGAAGGCGATCCAGGAGATCCGGGTAAAGGAGAAACTGTCCTTCGTGGAAGCCCGGAGGCGTGTCCATGCGCGCCAAACTTCGCTCCTGCGATCGGGTACTTTCAGTTCTGTTGTTTTCTTGCCAGTACCACGGAAGGATGCCGAAATTCAGACCTGGACCATGACTGCACTGGCCGCCACTACCATCCGGCCATCCATTTCAGCCACAGTAATCAAGCCATCTAAAGCTGGTCCTAAGGTACTTAAGTTGCAAACCCCTGAGAAGAAATTAAATCAGAAAATTCGTAGAGAAAATTTTCTTAAGGAGCCTCCGTGTGCACGCGGCAAGAAAAATTCACCTTCTCCGCCTCGAAGGTAGCAGTACCAAGATTCTCCCGGGACAAGCCGCACTCAGCGGCACACTTCGCCCATTGCCATCCAGAACCGATTCTCGGCGCTTGAATCGGTTTCTGGCACTGAGCGCGTGGCTCTCCCTTCGAGGAGCCTCTGGAGTCTGACCAACTCCATACAAAAAGCCCGAGCCCCAAGGCTAAGCAAAAAGTTATTTTCAGCCGCCCTTCTAAGTAAAAAGTTTATCCCTTTTATTCATGGCTATCCTGACCTGGAATTTACGTGGTGTATGATCGCATAGGGCGGAACTGCAACTTTTATTGCGTTTTCATTCACCTATGGTTGTGTGTTTGCAAGAGACTAAGCTTCGCCCTCACGATCCTTTTGATCTCCGATGGTATACTCCGGTTCACTACGATCTTGAACCTGAGGAAGGTACTGCTGCTAATGGAGGTGTCATGTTATTAGTGCGTAACGACGTTCATTTTCAAACTCTCACCCTTAAGTTCGACTTGCAAGCTGTTGCCGTTAGGCTTCAATTACTCGGCTTTTTCTTTTCTGTTTGTTCTGTGTATTCAACTCCATCGTCTCCCCTCACTCACGCGGACATTCGAGATCTCCTGCCCGCTCTCCCAACACCACTTGTGTTGGGAGAGTTTAATGCCCATCACCCCCTGTAGGGTTCGCCAAGGACTTGTGCAAGGGGAACTCTTCTTTCCGACATTTTTAATCAGTTCACCTCTCCATCCTCAACACAGGTGAACCTACTTTTCTTTTTGATTCTTCTAGTACATTTTCTCACTTGGACCTTGCCGTTTGCTCACTCCAGCTTGCTAGTCGTCTGCAGTGGAACGTCGTCGCTGACACCTACTACAGCGACCATTACCCCTGCATCGTTTCTCTTTTGTCTCACCATGTCCAGCATCCCAGAGTACCTACCTGGATATTCAGAAAAGCCGACTGGAGATTGTATTCCAGCCTCGTGTGTTTTGAGGACCAGCCCTTCAGTGACGTTAACCAAATAGTGCAGCACCTTTGGTCTACGATTGAATCTGCCGCCGAACGCACGATTCCCCGTTCACCCTCTCACCCTCGGCGTAGTCCTGTTCCGTGGTGGAACGAGGCTTGTCGGGACGCCATTCGTGCTCGTAGAACTGCGCTTAGGGTACACTTGATAATTTGGTTACTTTTAAACAATCGTGCGCCAGGGCTCGTTGCATTATTCAGGATAGCAAGAAGGCGTCCTGGACTCGTTTTGTCGAGTCTTTTAATCGCCTCACGCCTTCCTCTGTTGTTTCGAATAAACTTCGTTGCTTCTCTGGAAAAGTGTCGCATTGTGCTATGTCTGGCCTTCAGGTTACCGATGCCCCCATAGTGGATCCAGCTGCCATTACTAACACTCTGGGCCGTGCCTTTGAGGCGGTTTCCACTTCAGCCCATTATTCCGCCGGCTTATGCTCTCTCAAAGACCGGCAGGATTCCGAGACCTATAACTTTCGGTCTGCTAATACAGAGTGCTATAATGAACTTTTCACAATTAGGGAGCTGCAGCACGCTCACCATTTCTCTAGGCACTCCGCTCCTGAGCCGAACGGCATTCATGTCCTGATGTTAAATAACATTTCAGGCAACAGTAAGCTCTTTCTCTTGCAGGTCTATAACCGTATTTGGCAAGACGGCTTTTTTCCTTCCGTTTGGCGCGAAGCCAACATTGTCCCTATACTTAAGCCTGGGAAGGATCGCCAACTACCTTCCATCTATCGCCCTATCGCCCTCACCAGCTGCATTTGCAAGGTGATGGAGCGCATGATCAACGGGCGGTTGACATGGTGGCTTGAGTCTCAAAAAGCCTTTAGCGAACGCTCAGTGCGGATTTCGTCGCCATCGGTCTACCGTCGACCATCCGTTGTCCCTGTTGACGCATATTATGAACGCATTTCTGAGAAAGTGTCAAACAGTGGCTGTGTTGTTTGACCTGGAGAAAGCTTAAGACACTTGTTGGAGGTGCGGAGTTTTACGTACACTTCACGCATGGAAATTCCGCGGTCGTCTTCCCATACTTCTTCGTGAGTTTATGACTGACCGCGTCTGTCGTGTACGTGTGGGCTCGATTTTATTCAAGAGAACGGTGTACAACAGGACTCTGTACTCAGTGTCACACTCTTTTGCCATAGTTATCAACCCCATTGTTGATTGTATTCCAGCTGGCATTTCCTCGTCCGTTTTTGTCGACGATTTTACCATTTATTGCAGTTCACGGCAGACCTGTCTGCTCAAACGCCGTCTCCAGAGCTGTATCGACCGTCTCTACCCCTGTAATAACGCAGACGCCTTTAATTTCTCCGCCGAGAAATCCGTCTGCATTAATTTCTGGCGCCGGAAGGCTTTCCCTCCACCCTCCCTCCATCTTGGGTCGGAGGTCCTTCCATTTGCAGACGACGTGAAATTTTTGGGGTTGATCTTTAATCGAAAGCTGAGCTGGACTTCTCACATTTCCTGTTTAAAAGCAAAGTGTGACCGTTCTCTTAATATTTTACGGGTTTTAAGTGGCACATCCTGGGGAGCTGTTCGGACCGTTCCTCTGCGTCTTTATCCCTCTTTGGTCAGAGCCAAGCTTGATTGCGGGTATATTGTCTATTCATCGGCACGTCTATCTGTGTTACGTCGCTTGAATGCCATTCTTCATCGCGGTATAAGGGTCGCAACAGGGGCCTTTCGAACTAGCCCTGTACCCAGTCTGTACGCTGAAGCTGCAAAGACTCCGCTGTCCTTCCAGCGTGAGATGCTTTTGTGCAGCTATGCCTGTCGACTCTCAAGCTTGCCTGACCACTCGTCCTTGTGGTTATTTTACGAGGATTCGATTTCGACAGATCCTTCTGCATTTGGACGTTACGCCAGCGCCGGTCCTTCCCAGGGGGAAACGCGTTTTCCTCCTTGGTCGCGCGCTGAGGCCCACTGTCACTTTGAGTTAACGTCGATGCCGAAGAATGAGACCCCTTCTCCAGTCCTTAGATCAGGTTTTTAGAACTATAGGCGCAATTCGGGAACTTTAATTTTATATATACTGATGCGTCTAAGACTGATGTTGGAGTAGGGTGTTTTTGTTTTAGGTGTACATAGTTTTACCTTTCGTTTACCTGGGCAATGTTCAATTTTTACCGCGAAACTTTTTAGTATTTATCAATCTGTTTTATACATTCAGCGGCACACTTACGGCACTGTATTGCTTGTACGGACTCTCTGAGTGCCCTTCAGAGTATTAACGCGCTGTACGATTACCACCCCCTCGTACAGCGCATACATGACCTGCTGCACTTGCTTGGTGCCTCTGGCATCAGCGTCTCCTTCATCCGGATTCCAGGTCATGTGGGCATCTCAGGGAAGGAGTCTGCCAACGCCGCTGCCAAATCGGTAATTTTATCGCCCAGATATTTTACCTCTGTTCCCTCGTCAGATTTTAGCGTTGTTTTACGTCACCGCATCCTCTCGCGTTGGCGCTATGAGTGAGCGGCGCTTAGGGGGAACAAGTTGCTGGAGGTTAAACCTCTCCCGGTTGTCTGGGTCACCTCTTCTTGTGATTCTGTTCGGGAAGAGGTGATTTTAACACGCGTTCGTATCGGACATTGCGCTTTTAGTCATAGACACTTGCTTAATGGTGATCCCGCACCACTCTGTGTCCTGTGTATGGCACCCTTAAAGGTGCGTCGCATTTTAACAGAGTGTCAGGCTTTAGCCCCATCGCGCGTTCGTGTATCTTTGCTTGTTGCTATAGTCAAGGTTTTAGCAGACGACATGCATAATGTAGAATGTCTTTTACGTTTTATCCGTGACAGTAGTTTTTGTCGATACATTTAAAGCGCTGAGCGTGTTTTAGTTTTGTGATTTTATATTGTCCGTTTTAATGGGGGCTGTTGTCCCCTGGGACATATGGCGTTCTAGTCCCTTGACTTCTGCAGTTCCTGACACGTAGATTAATCCTTTATCGTTTGACTTAGTATGTCTGTAGTCGTGGTTTTTTAGACTTACATATGTTTTTTATTGCTTAGACTAAGCGGGTTTATGTCCCGGATTTTAATTTCTGGCTTTTAAGTTTTATACATTGTAAGGGCGCTGATGACTTTAGCTGTTTAGCGCCCTTATCATCACTACACTGACATGCATAAATAGTGGTCCATTCCTTTAGATCGCAATAGTGTTCTTTTTTCTTTTTTGTTTCTTTTTTCCACTGTATAAAGTTTACACTTCAGTTAAAGAAGCACCCAGCCGGTATCAGTCCTCTGCCGGCTCAGGGACATAAAAACCTACCTACAATCGCTTCCAATTATGTCGTCACCACTACTTTTTGAGGCATTTTACCAACATTCTTAGAGGTGCCTTCATAACTGGGAGGGGTGTATGTGGAGCGTTCTGTTTTTTTATTCGATCAAGCAATGAGGTGTGTTAAATGCACGTAATGTATGCAAATATTTCGGAGGTGCATCACGGAAGAACTGTGGGTATGTGGGATACTAACTTGCCATTTGAAGACATTGCTAAGACAATTCCATGCAGCATTCGCATGGACAGATTATTGCAATAACGTCTAGGAAATGTGTCCTCTATCAGAGTAAAAAGTATAATTCACCTTAATTTTATATTATAATTACTGTCATTAATAACGATATTTTATGAAGATTTGTTTTATGTTTAGCATCCTTTAGTAGTTTAGGTCATTTGGGACCATGAATGAAATAAATCGTCCTCAAATGAGCTCGGGGTCCATAGAGTTTGAAGTTACTCGGCATTCGTCTTTTCAGGATAAGGAAAACCCCGGAAAAGGCTTGTCCGTTTAACTGACCCTAATCAAGATTTGAACTGGGAACCACTTGAATATGAGGATGGATAAATTGTTAAAGACTGTTTTATTTAGTTGTATATTTAGATTGGAAGATGATTCAAATAATTTCTAGCATAACGTGCCCTCTTACTGAAGTACATTATACCTTGAGAGTAAAAGGTATAATGTCTTTCAGTTTCACATTTATGTTGTCATTAAAATATTTCTTTGAGATAGTGTGCAAAATAGCGCTTTATTTAGTTATATATTTAAACATGGTTATTCTAAATTATTCCGAGTAAAGTTATTGCTTAAAGTTATATAAAGCATGGACCAGTTGAGACTGTACAACCTCTCAAAAACTAAGCGTTGTCTTGAATAAAAGTTCCTTGATATTGGGGGAAAGTAAACGCCATTAGGACGGAGGACGTTGTGATGGTCATTTTAGGGTGAATTTATATTAGACCCAATTTGTCGGCTCCCATTTAAAAAAAATGGGACAACATGGAACTTTTTTCGAAAACTTCATTTCTAAAAAATTTCTATAACGATTTTGATTAAAGTACCATATATTAAAGATATTTACATGACAAATAAAACGTATCGTAGATTTCTTAGGAATAGCCTAGGAAATCCTCTTCATTGGGAAGGAATTTTGCATAATGTTGTATAACTGGTAAACGTTAAGCGATACATGAAAACATACTACAAAAAGAATGTGGAACTCATTAAAACACATATTTGTTGAAAATAAACTTGTTATAGAATAATCTTAATTATCCGTTATTAAAGGTTCGAGATGCTCAATACTTGTCATTCTTTTACAGATTATCAGTTGCTTTTCGGAATTGCATGGAAACAGTGTTAAATTTTAAGACCACCATATAGCGCCCAGTTCCTAAACGTTTGACTATCGCTGTTCCCTTTGTATCTATAGCGAACTATGTAATGCAGCTATTTTGGTAAAGGTTTATTTGGATTAAAGCTAGTCAATACAAAAATAAGTTTTAGTAAGAATACTTTGTATACCCACTAATAAAGTTAAAGGATAGAGAAGGTCATGTGAATGTATCACATCAGATTTTTAAGTTATGCTTTTCACCGTTACAAAATATAAACAGAGACACACAAACACACACGGACGTTTTTGTAAAGTGTTTTTTTCTATTCAGAGATCTCAAAACATACCCTTCCAGTGAAATCCCGAGAGGGGTGTAAATAATACTTCCTTACCTAGTAGGTAGATGACAGGGAAAGTAAGATTTGGTTACCTTGAAATTCGATACGCCTTCCACGATATTTCCCCCAGGGGCTCACGTTCTTTGAGTACGGGTTTGGTGTACCCGGGGTGCCCGAGCCACACATAGCCATATTCACCCATTCATCCCCATCCGGTCGAGGTGGGTTCGTTCTCGTGACCGGGGGACACAAGGTAGGCTCTCGTGCGTTCTTTGCATTTCGTTCATATCGCACCTCGTCATCGTTTCTTTTTTCCCTTGTCAATTTCCGACCATTTCGCACCACGACATTCGCACATCTCATTTTCTTCCTCGCCGGCCTACCTTGCGTGCGAAACGCCCACACACTTTTGGTTTATTTTCCCATTTTATTTATTTACATCCTCCGTGTACACAGCCTGACGGATACGCGCGCACTGGATGTGCAGCTGTGTTAGCGTGTAATGGCGTCATCCCTACAACCCGGGGTCGTCATGTAGGGTTTGTGTTCGTATCCACTGTTCAACTGTAGTCCCGCGGGGGGCCATTGCATGAGCTGTTGACTTCTTACGGCCATTGGGTCCCTTTGTCTATGTTCTGGGAGGTGTGACCGTGGGATGAGATGAGTATAGATAGACCACTCACCCAAGCCGGGGTAACACCCGGGTAGTCAGAGCCAGAGCTCGGAGACGGTTGCAATGGTGGAGGATATCTTTCTCTATGGAGTCCTCTTTTTCCATTAGAAACAACAAGCGCCGAAACGTTATTGTAACAGAAGTAACACCACCGAATCTGGTGGTTACTTGGTCATTTGACGAACAGAAGACGGACAAACTTTTGAGAAGGTGAACACTTTCATTATTCAATTATTCAGAAGGGCATTGACGTAATTGCATGTGCGGTTCAGTCCTATAATCGTCTTTGGATTGGTTCATTGTTGGTTCAAACCAAATTCGAACAGCAGAGTAAGTCCTTGTTGCACGCCACGGTTCTCCACGGTTATCCTGTCCGTGTTGAGAAGCACCGCACCTTGAATTCCAGTCGAGGCGTCGTTACCACCCATAGCCTCGATGGTATGTCGGACGATGAACTCATAGACTATCTTTCAGACCAAAAGGTGATAGCAGTGCATCGAGTGCAGGCCAAACGCGACGGAGTATTGGTACCCACTCGTACCCTGTTTATAACATTTTGATGGCGTCGATCTGCCCACGAGTATTTCAGCAGGGTACGAACGTATTGCGGTGAGACATTATATTCCTAGACCTCTGCGTTGTTCTAAATGCCAACGTTCAGGGCATATGCAAGTCTCATGTAAGAGTGTCGTTACCATCTGTGCATGTAGCCAGCTCTCACACGAAGGTCCCTGTTCAACAGCCCCCGTTTGCGATAATTGCAAAGGGTCTCATTCTGCGTCATTTTCCGACTGTCCACGGTACTTGGACGAGAAGGCGACCCAGGAGATCCGGAGAACAGTCGGATAAACACCAAACTTGGTATTTAGGTTCAGTATCTTCCAGAGATGCGACACGAAGCTTTTCAAGAAAATTCCCCCACGCCAGATTAGCTTTACAGGAACATTTTTCGAACATTTTAATTTTCTCAAAAATGGCTCTAACGATTTTGATTAAGATATCATATATTTAAGATACTTTTATGACTAATAAAATGTATATCTCGAATTTTCTGGAAATGTCTCCAAAGTATTGTGAACTACTTTTGCATAAGTGGTAAACCATAACAGATAGATACAATTTTACTACAAAAAAGTAGATCGCGTTAAAATACACAATTTATGTCATATACGTTTTTGTTGTTGAGTGGACTATTTTCGAGATATTGCTTGTTATTCCCTTAAATTGTCCAATACCTATACTTTTACTCAAATGGGAATTCGTTATTCATTTTTTGTCCTGGTAATGGAAAGAGAATGGAATACTCCACAGAGCAGCCAAACTATGCTTGCAAATGTTATTTGTCCATCTACTTCACAATAGTGGTATGATACCACTATTTCTTGATAGTGTTTTGGGAGCACCGATACTCGATACTCACTTAATAAAATGACTATAAAGGCTATGCTTGTTCACATTCAATCGTGTTCTATTAGTAGTTTTATGTGGTAAACGGATGTAACCAAGCTATAATGAAACAGAAGTACTCTTTATTGTGATGTTATCATCGGATGTAACCAATTTTGTATTTATAGTATTTCCGGAATTGTTCCTGTTTGACATGCTGCAGTTACGACAGCAATTTTTACTTTCTCTACTACGTATAGTAAGTAGGGGAAGGATTGTATTCTACCCAAAAATTCGATACCGAGATTTCACCGGAAAATGAATGTTTTAAGACTCCAAAAAATTTTCTCAAAAATGGTTCTAACGATTTTCATTAAAATATCATATATTTAAGATACTTTCATGAAAAATAAAATGTATGTCTTGAATTTTCTGGGAATGTCTCCAAACGTATTCTTCATTGTGAACGAATTTTGCACAACTGGTAAACAATACGAGATAGACAAACTTTTACTACACAACAAATGTAGATCGCGTTAAAATACACAATTTATGTCATATACCTTTTTTGTTGTTGAGTGAAACATTTTCGTGATATTGCTTGTTATGCCCTTAAATTTTCCAATACTTATACTGTTTCTCAAATGCGAATTCGTTATTCATTTTTTTCTGTCCTGGTAATACAAAGAGAGTGGAATACTACACATAGCAACCAGCTTTTAAAATATTTGCCTATCGCTTAAAGCTTACCAATTCCCCTTGCAGCCACAAGAAAGTTAGCAATAAGATTAACATCTCGAAATCTGAATTAACATGAAGCTAATGGAGAATAAGCGTTTGTAAAAATAGTTTGTACAGGAGTAGAGAAAGTCATGTGAGTGTAACACATGAGAATTTTTATCTGGATAATACAAATGCCAGCAATATATCCCCAATTGTTGCTCACGGCTAATAATAATAGCTGTTATTGTTATTTGTTTGATTCCCCTTTTGTGTAACTATATTTTGTGCTTAAAACCTTCTTTTAAAGAATTTTCTATCCACATTACGAAAATTAGTGGTACAGTATGCCTGTAACCTAAGCCGTTGACCCGAGCTTAGCTTTCGTAAACACAAACTAACAGTTGGAAGGAAAGAACAAATACTTTCATGTGTTGTATTATCTCACGTCTTAAATTCTGATTCCTTTCTGCTGGATTCAGGGATGTTGGGCACCGGAGTAGGCAAATGTAATGGCTGAGAGTGAGTGACCAAGTCAGGTTATTGCAGAAATGTGATTTAGTGCGTCAGCTAAATCAGCTGATACACTAATAAGATATAAGTTAACACTGCATGTTACATGAGTAACTCTATTCCTTCCCCCATTGTTTTGCATGTTTTCATTTAGACACAAAAGTTTATGGAATATTGAAAGCAATGCAGTCAAAGTCTATGAAGAGTCATAGTCCAGTGGGGACAGTTGTGAGGCATTAACATGAAGACATCTTGACTCCTTTCATTCCTTGTTTAGCATAAAGTTGAACGCAACAAATTCCAACAATACAAAAGTTAAAACAATAAAGGTATTGAAAAAGTTTCGAAGGTTTATTTCAACGTATTAGACATGCTTAGATACTACCGAATATAGAAGAATGGACGGTGTCGAGGTTCCATCCCTAATGTTTGTAGCATTAGTTTCGTTACACAATTCGTTATAGTACAAGAGAGATACATAAGCCGAAGTAATAGTTCAAATGCTTAAAACACAGTCGTTGTATGCTGGCCTTGAAATTCTCAACTCTTTCCATAATAATCGTGAGAAACTAAATAGCGACAACTCTGTAAACAAATGATAAAGTATTGAAAATTTCAAACTAATAACATCAAATATCTAGTAAGTTAGCGATGCCACAAACAGTAGGTAATTTGCAACAAATTGAGTGTTTTAAAGGAATCTATACTTCCCGTGTTGTAAGTATCGTCGTCTTTTATGGTTTACCAGTTATACCGAATTGAGGGAACTTCACAGTATTTCCCAGAAAATTCAGGGTATAATTTTATTCCAAACGTAAAATATATTTAATATACAGTATTTTAATCAAAATCGTTAGTCGTTATCAACCCATTTCTTCCTGAATTTATTTTCAATTCTAAATTTCACAAATTAGATATTTATATACTTATTGCCATCAAAGAAACACACTACAGTAAGCAAAACGTAAAATAATTCATAATTTAAACGAAAGAGTGTGTAAAATATGTCACGGTAGGCCAAACAAACATTTTAACCGGAATACATGATAGCAAATAAAATAGTATATTGTATGTCATTTATATTCTTTTTGGGCAACGGCACTCACTTTCTATTATATGGTACAAAGCATTTTATGCAGAAACCAATATCACATTATGAGCACATTGTTCTTGCAGTTCCTGTGCAGTTTTTTGTAGCGCAGCGTCTTCCTTTTATCTGTAGCACCGTAGCTATCAGATGACTTTTCTCATCATATCTGATGTCATGTAGCACTCTACCTTGATATGATATGCAGGGCGACCAGGAGCTCTAGGGATTGTAGCGTTGGAAGTCAGGTAGTATTTCACAATGTAGCGCCGAAAGCGCAGCTGATATTCATATCCGTCTTTCTCTGGAGAAGCCATCCATTATGTAGGGACACATCCAGTAGCCATGTAAAAATTAGCTACCACCATTTCTTTTCTCTAATACTCACTTTATACAGGGTAAATCACCTAAAACTTGCACCGCAAATATTTCGCAAATGGAAAGTGCTATTGATGTGCGGTTTTCACAGCATTGATTGGTAGTCAGGGGCTCGTACATTTAGCCTATAATCAGATTTTAATAATACTTTTTGAGCAAACATACAATTTTAAATGGAACAATGCCTAGTTAAATCAACAGAATAAAGGTAGGGTAAATTAGAATGTTAGTGGCGTTTGTTGCAAGATTCATGTGCAAGTGGTTTACGAGAAATGTAATTTTGAAACTTTTACGCACCGACACTTGTATAACTTGTGGTGGTATAAACTAAAGGGAAACAAAAGGACATTACAATATTTCTGTGGATTATTACAAGTAAAGAGGACATAGCCCTTCAAAGGTTGTGTTTAAAATCACCACCGGCAGCTTCAATACATGCTTCCAGTCTGATATGGAAAGACTGCTTCACACGTTCTAGCATTTCAGCGGAAATTTCAGAGCAGACAACAGTAACACGTCGTTTTATATAGTCTGGTGTAGTTGGTACATCCTTGTAGACAGTGTATTTCAGTCTTCCCCACAGAAAAAACTCAAAAGGGGTCAGATCCGGTGAACGGGCCGGCCATGGTACAGGTCTTCTTCGTCCAATCCAACGATTTAGAAACAATTCGGTAAGAAAAGCTGTTGTACTTCGTGCACTATGGCTGCACAGCCATCATGTTGGTATCACGGGTTCCTCCTATTCTACAAAGGAACGTCCTCTAGCATCTGTGGCAAATGGTCTGTCAGGAAGCTGCGATACTTGTGCGAGATCACTGTTCCTTCTATGAACAAAGGGCTATGAGCTGATCGTTCACTATCCCACACCACACGTTTAAACTCCATGGACGCTGACGGGGATTGTCAACAGACCAATAGTGCATGTTTCTGCGGTTTACCTGGCCATGCTTAGTAAATGTTGCCTCATCCCTAAACAAGATACATGATGAATCTGGAGTATCATGTCTTAATGCCCATGTACAAAAGTTAACACGATTCTCAAAATCGCTTCCATGCAGCTCTAGATGGAGAGAGATGTGATTGGAAAGGAACCTATGTCGATGGAGAATGCGCAGTACACTTGCCTGACTATGCCACTTCCACGTGTGATTGTGCGGGAACTAATTTGCGGATCTACTGCAACGGCAACCAAAACATTAATTTCTACCTCTTCTCCAGTCACTTGTTTGTTTCTGTTACGCTTTCTAGGTGTTACAGTACCACTTCTTTGTAATTGGTTAGAGAGGTTTATAAATAATTACCAAGATCGTTGACGTCTATTGGGATACGTTTACGCATACACCGTACAGAAGCGAACTGTATTCTTCCTACACTCTCCATACACCATGAACATATCGGCTTTTCCTGCACCAGTAAACACCATCTTCCACTCACTACTTACTGCTTGAATTGTCTCAAACTAGCTGACCAGGTCACAATGCAATAATAGAACAGAAAACACAATGCAAACAAATATAGCAGCTTCATACCTAGCAACCAAGCAAGTTGAATGAGACAAACATTTGTCGGGGTGGAAACTTTTCAAAATACGATTTCTCGTAAACCACTTGCACTAGAATCCTGCAACAAAGACCATTGACATTCTAATTTAACCTATCTTTATTCTGTTGATGTAACTAGGCGTTGTTCAATTTAAAAAATTGAATGTTTGCTCAAAAAATACACTTTCTCAGTATGATTAAAATCTGTTCATAGGATAAATGTACGAGCCCCTGACTACCAATCGATGCTGTGAAAACTGCTCATCAATAGCACTTTCCATTTCAGAAATATTTGCGGTGAAAGTTTTAAGTGATTCACTCTGTATAGTGGTGTATTTTTGTCCATTCGGTAAGTTGCCCCGTATTTTTGTTGTATTCTCCAATAACGTCGGTCGGGGTACAAGGATCTCTTTCTTCTCTTGTTTGGAGTAAAGGCCCACAGAGTGGACTGGATTCATGCCATGGTTGGTTCGAAGCAATTGTTACTGCTAAATTATCTAGTCATCTGGTAACGATCATTGCACTTTCCTTGCTGCTCTTGTAATCAAAATATCATCTCTTATTCTTTTAGACATTGACTTAGAGGCTATAAGCTGACATTCGTTAGGCAGATGATTCCCACGAATAATTCCAGTTGCATTATAACTGCGTTTCTTTTGGTGAAGCAATAATGTTTGTGATATAAGCAGGTTGTCAAAATAAAACATATAGGACAGATTTTTACTTCTTTCAGGAAATAAATCAATCTTTTGAACCAGAGGTGTCCAATTCTAATGGGTTTACCTTTCAGAAATTGTTTACATCCGTGCCTGCCAGAATACTTTATCATGCTCTCAATATAATCCAAATCTTGCTCAGATTTAAAATAAAGAGAACACTTTCTTTAGCATATTTATTAATGGACGAAGATTCCACATTTTATCATTTACATTAATCTGTGTATTATTACATGAGAGAATGAATCTCATAATTCTTTCAAATCTGTCTCTTCTCATCATGTTGTGTAGCATTTCATTTCTCATGTCCTACCCCGAGTCCCCGTAATATCTTCTGCTGGATAGAGAATTATAGCTTAAGAGAATTAGAATTCCTAGAAAACTTTCTATCTCTTCCTATGTTATTTTGGGATCTGGGCAGTTCTTGAAGAAACCATTTTTCGTTTATTCAGTGATGAAAAATTTAATTATTTCATCATTCAAAAACACTTCAAAGCACTGAACTGGAGATAAGCTTCTGTATTTACTATGATCACTGTCAGGGAACATGGCGTTAACATTTTGCAGATCCTCCCTTCTCTAATTTCTTATTACAGTTTTTAAGATCGATAGCCCTTCTATTTCATCTGAATTGGCGTTATCATGAAAGCAATTATTCTCAGGTTCACCAGCGAACCCTTTTGTTGGACAAAACCACCTCTACACCAGCCTGAAGTTGCCTTGGTTCAAGATTATCTATCTTTCTACCCCATCTTTCTCACCATAATCTTTATCCGACTCCACATCAGCTTCAGGAGGCTTAATAAATATACCTGTTGCATCTTCTTCCTCCTCTTCAAGAATAGCCAGGATTTCATGAACAGACAGCTCTCTGAAAAAGAAGGAATCATTATAGTGACGGTTCTGCATTGCGTAACATATATACAACATGCAATTAACGTAGTAGAGAAAGTAAAAACTGAATTGGGAACCATAAAAATGAATTGCATTTTGTGACTAATCTATGTCATAAATTGCAGCACCTTTAACATGATGATCAAACGAAAGTTTTAAAAAGATGTATGAAGTTTGCCATTGAAAATAATACTTACTCCTAATTCCAAGGTATAATCCTATTCAGAAAAACTCTTCAATAATTAAAGCACCAGTTAATGAGCTCTGTCTGCTTACTACTGGCAGAAACCTTCCTAAATATTAATAATAGAGCGTTCTTATCTGAGAAACATACAACAACAGGCATTTCAAACCTATGCATTGTTACAAGCAAGCGAAAAGAATGGTAGCTGTTACGTGACATATGTGCTACGCTAGGCAGAAATGGATTAAGAGGACCAACAATGTTAAAATCACGAAGTTCAGGTATAGTTTTCTCTGGAACTACATAAACAAGATTTCACAATGAAACTTTTACAGCACTTAAAATATACATTGCCACATATTTTCACATGGGGTTTTCTCAAAGTATGCTATAGTTCATACGTAATAGGTTTTTAATAATCGCTTATTTTTAATCTAGAAGTTCCAGGCAATCACTGTATAACTTTTCATGCATATTAAATGTTTTAAAATGGTCATGTTAAAATGTGTATATAATACTATGAAGTAATTGGCGTAAATTGGAGCTTTCTAAGTGTGATAGTTTTTGAGCAATTATTTTGGGCTTTCTCTGCATTTATAATTCGTTGATTGTCAACAGCTATCATTTAGTTGATAGCGCAATGTTGTGGTTGAATTCCCAGCCTCTTCAATACATCACATATTATAACATTTCCCTTTTTGTAAGTCGCTATGGCATCATAAACACCAATGTGTTTATTTCCATAAATACCCTCTTTGGTACAAATTCGGTTACTCACATTCTCGTTGCAATTTTGAGTTTTACCGTGGAGAACTTTTCAGGCCGTTGTTTGTCAGAAAGTTCCCTGAATATTGGCTTGATCATATCCATTATTACTATTGTTAGGCTATTCTTGTGATTGTAAATTCCACCTGAAAATTTAGTTTATTTAATTTACACTAAGAATCTGGGCCTGAAGGATATAAAGCGTGTTCAGCTTTTTCATTAATAGACAGACTGTGAAAGAACGTTGCCCATACTGCTTTCTACATGTCAACCATGCTTTTAGTATTTTGTCTAACAGCTAAGCCACAGTACCTCTGGAGCCCAGCTGTTATAATTTGTAAGTCTGTTTTTGCCTCCTATAGGTTTTCCATCAGCGAGTAGCTCGTTGCCAAGTGTTGTCTTCAAATGTCGAAGCCGAGAACCCAACACAATATTATAATATTTTATAATGACTTTATCACCATATGGTTTTAATTCTTGAATAGATTTGAATGACTGTGGGACACACTATTCCAGGAAACAGATCCTTGAAAATTTTTCTTTACACCATGCACTTCCATATCACCACTGCTTTTCACTGTAATTTGCTTTATAATTTTCAAAATGTTTATTTTTATGTTTCTCAGTACATCTACAATGTTTTGATAAAATAACATCCAAAAATTTCAGCTGTATCTGCACTGGTGGCAGTGATAACACTACTGCGTGATTGATGTCCTCTCTTTGCAACGATCTAAGGCAATGGTCAGATCTCGCTTCTCATTATTGACATTTTGTATTACTGCCTCCTCAATAGCCTCTGCCATAGACTCCAATGCCACATCCTCAACTACAGATCCAATAGTTAATATAATTACAAAATATAGTTGGGGATATGGCAAGCTCATAACACCACATAATATCTTATCTGAGGCGAGGTATTTCCCAATGGAGCAAAGCACATAGACAAATCTTATGTTTATTTCTGCATTTTGCTAATATTCTGCTCCTTTATTAGCAATGGGTTACACTTAGAAAATATGTGTGTTGTCACAGTTTTTACACACCAATGCAAATTCACAGGCAATACCAAATTCTTTCTTCACAGACAAGTCAAGATCCATTTGATTACAACTTTGACACCTTACATTATTTTTAAAAATATGAGATAAAATGTTTAAATTTATTATTTCATTGACACTATTATCAGAATCTTACAAGAGTTTAGAATACTGATTACTTCTTTTGTGTAATTTCTTTTTACAAGCACTGTTGTTACTGTTAGGCCTACCATTACCAGTTTTTGAGGTTCGAGTGGACTCATCACATGTTTGCTGGTTTGAAGATGCTAAACAATTCGTTGTTTCTCTCATTACACATGGTTTTCTAACATTCTTACGTTTTTTAAACACTCTGTAACTAAATTTACCCTATAATCAGCTGCAATCATTACTAACTCACAAACTATTTTTACCAGAAACACAATCCTTTCTACAAAAAAACATTTTGTGATAAACACTGCTATGCCAGAGTGACCACACATTGATTATCAGTGCAGCCATAACATAATATTTGCACATAAAAGTGAGCAGGATATTTAAAAACAGAGAATTTGGTGATTTACTAAATCTGAACTGCAACTCGCCTACAAAGCATTATAATTCTTTTTAGTTATAAATGACGTACAAAGATGTTCCATACATGAAATCAGAAAGATATGGAGAGTTTTTACCATAAAACCCCAAAAATGACAATGTTAAGAATTTCTGCCTGCCCGGTCCCCAAGAAAATGAAGAAGAATATTCCACGTAAATGCTAGTTTGGGGTGCGGCGATTTTCTTGAACATCTTCCCTGACGTATCTTTGGAAGGTACTGAACTTAAAGATAAATATGGTATCTATCCGACATTTCGTTTTTTAGTTACGTTATTCATAGACACACACGAGATTTTGCTAAAAACAGTTTTGCTTTGGATTCAGGAGACCTCAAAGCATGTGTTTACCACTGAAATCTTGATAAGGAATGTTTAATTATGACCGAAAAAGTAAGAAAACGATATTGGGTAGAGAAAGACATGTGAATGTAATATATAAGATTATTTGAAATGAGTTAATATTCTTTAAATACCTTCAAAGTTTGTTTTCTTCTCCTCCAACAACAAATCCTGCCCTTTTTTCCAAATGAACTTCTTGAAATATGTAGTTTATGGATTTGCATTCAAGACAATTAGAATAATCTGCAGCGCTGATGCATTCCTACTATGAACGAATATGGGTTGAGGGTTAAGACTGAATGGAATTTTTCTTTACCAGTGTAGTAGCAACCTGTTAACTCTTTATCAACAAATTGCTAAGAGCATATTTATATTTGTGCATAGAACAATTATGTACAGGAATATTGATTGTCAGGTTAAAACAGGGGTGTACGATCAGTAGACTAGGCTAGTCCCCTAGTTTAGGGGATCAGCTTATACAACATAAACTTTGTTATATTTCAGGTTTTAACTTCAGAAAACATGACCAACATAAATACTTTTTCGTACGCTCAGCGCCCGTACCTTTGTGGGGGTATGGACTCATTCAGTCAACTCTCTTGGCGCCTAGGACTAGCTGCAATGCAAGTGTTTCTGTGCCACGTTATAAATAGCACACGGTTGGATGTGCGCTGGTAAACACTACTGTATATCCATTCTTGTTAGAAAGAATGTGTTAGTGCGATTATAGTTTTTGTATATTGTAACACCCCACGGGGGTGGTTACCCCCGCAGTAGTGATTACACAGGGGGGTTGGTAGCTCAGAGGTAGGGGGGATGCGTCGGTACTGGGATGGTAGGTAGGCCAGGGTGGCGTTCTAGGATGGGGGTATTTAAATAATGCACAGGGGATGCATTGACCCAATTAAATATATTGTTACTTTAAGAGTGAGTACATTCGGGCCCGTTGCTGGGCCGCTCAGTTTGGGGTGAAGCCCCGGCAAATAAACAGAACTTAGAGAAGACGCATTCTTACCTGTTTCACTGGTGGCGATGGGTCTCGAGTCTGACAACTGATCTGACGACTCTTTGATAACTCTCTTTGATCACTCTTCGATAACTGCTCACGACCGAGTCAAAACCCTGTAATATAAATACGTACAGAAGAGATGACTCGGCGTTCTTTAGCGTGGTCGTGTTATGGTAACCTGGTTTCCACACTTTGCGCTGGTTTACGACATATGCTGTAATACTCGGTGCTCAACTGGTCCGCTACATCGGTCCCAGGTTCGCCAAATTCCGACCCGGAATTTAAAATTGAAAAGGAAGGCAAACATCTTAGCGGGTACTAAAACTGTCTACTTAGACGAGGGTTGATAGAAAAAGAAAAAAATGCATGGTTTGAGCCTTATACAATCGAAATGCTCGGGGGTACTCTGCTGTCCAAGACTCGGATACCAGGGAAATTTTTTAAGGGTTGGTGAGTAAGTTAGGGGTGGGTTCGATTGCGCACCGCAGCCTACTGCAAATCTTTGACTCTTCTCTGCTGGTTGCTTACTTTTGTGCCCGGAGGTGAACTTTGCCTTGAATGATTGAGGTTCTGTACAGGACTGCTGAGTGACTCTGCATACGTAGCTTTTTTCTTGGTAACGTAGGATTTATTTCCGCGCATGCTGCATTTTTTGGTCAAGCAGTGGCGTTCCCTCAGAGCGCACCAATTCTTCGTGCTCTGACGCGACTCCCGTGGTGAGTTACTGTGTTCGTACTCTGGTGGGCACTGTTCGACCTTGGTCCTTTTTGTTGGTTGCTTCTCATCTTGGTGCGCAGCAACAGGGTTGTTTTTCAAAGATGGATTTTCACTTCGGAAAGGTGGGAAGGATGATATTGCGTTTTAAATTTTTACGGGATGGGACTAAATACAGCAGAGAAAAGGTAAATTTAGAAAGTGAGTCGGTACCCCTGCCGATTCCTTGTCTCTCCAAACTTTGAAAAAAAGAGGGGAAAAAACACGGAACAGAAAAAAACATTAAGTTCCGTTATCCAGGTGTGATGCAACTACTCATAAGTTCTACTTGCCTTGGTATGTTCGTTCGAACAAAAGAAAAATTAAATTTGTACATATATACAATAATTTTTGTCTGTAACTGTACAAAATCTTTTTTTGTGTGTTTCATTGTGTGTAGGCGGTGTTTATATGGTGTCAGCTTTTTGGCATTTTGCTGTTTCCTTGCTTCCATACCACGGGGAGGAGGGTCGCTGAGGCTGCTGTAGACTGACCCTCCCTCGTGGTTTCTCTTGCATTCTTGAGGTCATCCTCTAAAACAGGCTTAATTTTTTACTTTAGTTCAAGAAATATTAATATTGCAGAAGTTGTGTTCAATGAAACACAACAAAAATAAAACAAAAACCATATTTACACTTCATTCTCTATTCACACACCTGTCCCAGTGTTGTACGCCACTGAGAGGTGCAAAGTCAACCTCTGTGTGTGAGGCGACAAATACCTTATAAGCGGAATTCATGGGAAGACTGCTGATTTCGATACTTACCGTTCATTCAGAATTGAATGTTTATGAAGGTGATATCTGTGTTTCTTAGTTTGTGAGCAGAATTTCTGTACCCATTCGCGTGTGTGGAAAGTGATACGTATTTTTTTTTTTTTTTTGTTGTGTAATTCGTGGATACTTGTGCATTTCCTGCCTTAATCCCCTTGTTTATTTTGAGCCATTTTATTTATTTATTTCTTTTATTTATGTTAGTGTTCATTCTGAGGCGGGATGCGAGATTCAAAATTTCTATATTCCTGGTCCATATCGTGTTTTATTTGCCCTAGTCGTGTGAGAAATCTGTTAATTTTAATTTGCTTAATTCCCACATTACATTTATCTACTATTTTGCACGTTGATTTGCTTCGCCTTATCTGTTAATTGACATTTATTTAATTTATAGCGCTTACTTGTCGTACCAGAGTGGACGTGATAGGATTTTTAGTTCTACTTTTATCTATTCTCTATGCTCTACCGCATGTGTAAGGTCAAAGAAAAGAATTCCTGGCATCAACCTATAGTTCTCAAAACAAATTATCAAATACCTATCTTAAATTAATCTTAAACCAACAACTATATAAATAACAGTACTATGAAATAACTTTTCGACCTCCACTAAATCTTATTTCCTATTTATTTAACTCCCCGAATTTAAGAACAACGACAATACCCATTTATACTTTCTCTCTGTTGCGTCCCTCGGCCCTACTCTCAACTCCTGGGGGATAATATATATTGTTCAAATTCCTGTATCTGAACATAGATATCTGTATTAAGCGAATAACAGGGTCACGTCTCGGATTTCCCATTATATTTTCACTTCCAGATATATTTTCTCTTCATCAAGAGAAAGAGAGAGCAACAAAAAAATTAAAACATTAAAAGTGAATCGCGTGGATTATCACCTTTAACCTAACTTAAGCTGGAGGTCCGAAGATATACTACGTCTTGCATTGTAACCTAATACCTAACCTATTTGAGAACTATTGTTGATGTTTAATGTTTTACCTTGTTTCTGCTTTTCGTTTATTACTTCATCCTTACTGCAGCGTGGATGGTGTTGTGTAACGCATTTCATTATGTAATAATGTCAACACTTGTGTATTGATAGACATTGAGTGATACGTAGGCGATTTTCATTGTGTTATTTATATGTGGCAATAAGATTGTGTTTACTCGCTGTGCGTCTGTCGCAAGTGTGGTGTATACTCTTCTTCTTCTTGTTCAACTTCCCTGTTCTACCACTATCGAGGTGTCAGGGGTTTGCCTCGGATCCATTTTTTAAACTCCATCCTATCCTTTACCAGTCTATTAAACTGATCCCAAGTCTTTCCTCTTTTAGCCTCCGCTCTTTTAATCACTTCTTCCCAGGTTATCCTTGGTCTTCCTTTCGGATTCCTTCCTAATGGTCTTGCTTCTAAAAATTGGCGTACTTTCCGGTCTGTATCCATTCTTTTTACATGTCCATACCATGTAAACTGTCTTTCTTCTATCCTCGTATTTACCGATGGCACTTTGAGTTCATCTCTTATCCTTTCATTCCTTATTCTATCTTGTCGTGTCTTTCTAACTATTCTTCTTAAGCATTTCATTTGCGTTGCATATGGTGTATACTCACTATGCGTAATATGGTGAAATTCTACTAACGTGGACATTCTGCCGTTTCACGGAATTTCTGGCTTTAATTACGTAATTCAAGGGGCCCAGTTTTTTCATTACCCTATACGGTCCTGTGTAGTTCATCAAACGTTTCGTGGCTCTACGTACCCTCCTTTTAGGGGTATATAGCTTCACCAAATCGCCGACATTATACTCGACGTGCCGCCTCTTTGAATCATATAAATTTTTATTTTTCCTCTGGCCCTTTACTATGTTTTGGGATGCTAACGCCCTTGCTTTTACTATTGCCTCCCGTGTTTGCTGCACAAATAGGTTTTGTGAGGTGCCATAAGTTTCAGCAATAGCGCGAATTTCATGCTTACCACACTACATTTAATTTTTATTTTCTTGACTATTTATTTAGCATTCATGCATTGCCCTTATATTATAGATTACTTTTAACTCTGCGTTGTCTTATTCTTCCGTAGCTAAAACTTTAATTTATGTATAGTTCTCGCCTGCACAATTTGTTTTTGGAGAAATCAGTTCCAACTTACTTAACATTCGCCAATTATTTTCGAAATAAATTAACATAAACAACAATGCTAAGATTAAACTTAAATATTCGGTGAATCTTAGACATTCATAAAACACTCCAGCGATAATTTTTAGTCTTTATTCTACTATAAAAGGCATGGGAAACTCAAAAACTCTCATAATCCATGTACGCATATTCCTCGAGCGTACACCACAAACCACTGAAAAATAAATTTGTCATCAGCATTGTCTTCCCGAACTTAGCTTGTATGACAATATACTCCGTTCAGATCTCTATATCTGAACATTTGGTGTCTTAAAACCGTGGGGATACACCAGGGTCGCATTGGATAACCTTTTGCACCTCACGTAAGACATTTTCCTCATCATACCTCTAAAAAAAACACACAGATGGGTCGCATCGATCACCACCTGGTCTAAAAAACTTAAAATTACGCTGGAGGTGAAAAAACACAATACATTGTATTACAACAAGTTAATTAATTTATTTTTCAAGCATTTGAGAACTATTATGAAAATTTAAAAACTAACATCTTTGCTTTTTTTTTACTCCTTTCTACTTTCCCTTTATTTACCTTCACTACCTATAATCACTTATTACTACACGGGTGTGGAAGAAAATGCATTTCGGAATTTGTGGTGGAAGCACTTTCACTGCTGTGTGTTGGAAAGTGAAACGTCAGCATGCTTCGTTGACATTGAACCTGTCAACCATCTCCTGGCGTTTGTGAATACTTAGCGCTTGCTATGCATAACACATATGGGTCAGCCGTGATTTTCTTTATCATGCCAATGGAAGCTACTTTTCATCATAATAAATTGATTTGAGGTGAGTAAAATATTGCAGCAATAATCATTATAATTATACTTAGATAACATATTGAACTCGCTTTCTGAATGTATTATATTTTATAGAAATCGACGAAGCCGTTAAGGGGATAATTAAATTTGAATAATACATTTATAAACTTGAATTTTTACTCCTACAATTATATCAGGCGACATTGCCGTATTCGTTTTGTCAAGCACTACTACAATTCTGTTTATCACGTTTCTCTGTAAGGGTGGGTCTGTTCATTTTGTACGTTTGTCATTTACATATGTTGTGTTCTGGTCTTTCACTACTCGCTGCATCTTCACTTTTGGGCTTAAACTATCTTTATATTTACATGCTGCAGCTGAAGGAAAAAAAACTTACATACTAAAGCTACACATCTCACTATGAAATGATTTGAATATAGCATGCCCCACAAAAAAATAATGTCATGATGCGTGGGCGGATGGGTTTTTACATGGCATCATGATTGGGTTTTCTTATCTAAAGTGGAGGGCGGAGGAGAAAACAAAATAATCACAGGTGAATATCTTCATAGCTGACAGAGGGGGAGTAAAAATTCTGGGAGTCTTGCTCCGTAGTTCCACCCTTCTGTGGTGGTAACATGTAGCTTCCCCTACGTCCCAAGCTGTTGCTTGGTAGTGCCACCTTGTAGGTGTACTCCACCACATTGTAGTCGGTGCCTACACCAAATTGTAACTGGCGCCACCACCATATTGTAGCCGACGCCTATACCAAATTGTACCCGGCGCCTACAACAAATTGTAACACCCCACGGGGGTGGTTACCCCCGCAGTAGGTGATTACACAGGGGGGTTGGTAGCTCAGAGGTAGGGGGGATGCGTCGGTACTGGGATGGTAGGTAGGCCAGGGTGGCGTTCTAGGATGGGGGGTATTTAAATAATGCACAGGGGATGCATTGACTCAATAAATTATATTATTACTTTAAGAGTGAGTACATTCGGGCACGTTGCTGGGCCGCTCAGTTTGGGGTGAAGCCCCGGCAAATAAACAGAGCTTAGAGGAGACGCATTCTTACCTGTTTCACTGGTGGCGATGGGTCTCGAGTCTGACAACTGGTCTGACGACTCTTTGATAGCTCTCTTTGATCACTCTTCGATAACTGCTCACGATCGAGTCAAAACCCTGTAGTATAAATACGTACAGAAGAGCTGACTCGGCGTTCTTTAGCGTGGTCGTGTTATGGTAACCTGGTTTCCACACCTTGCGCTGGTTTACGACATATGCTGTAATACTCGGTGCTCAACCTGGTCCGCTACAATATTATGAGTTAAGTGTTGAAACAGAGTCTGTGAAGTGTCACGCGGATTAAACAATATTGTGTGCCTTACGCTGTTTAGTACTCATGGAAAGGGACTCGGTTGAGAGTACATGTCCTGTGCATCTCGCATCAGCTGAATCACCATCCGGCAGAAAACAGCCACAATGTTGTGTCGTTTGTTAAGTACCGGTACTTCGTTCGGAGCTTTGGGTTTTCAGGAGAAGCAAGACACTATAGTAAGGGGTAGGCGTACTCCGGACGTATCTATGAGTACACAAATGGAAAACTATGTACGCCATTTCAAAATAATACTATAGTTCTTCAAAATGGCGTACTGCATGTAAATCGAAAAATAAATCATTTTGATGCATTGTACTATTTTTGAAACCGATAGAGGAGTATGGTGTAATGCAGGTTGCTCTGATATTCAGTAATTTTCACAAAGCAAAGGTTCGACATGATAAACCGTATTCACGTTTATCTGCAGTTACGACAATGAAAAACTTTTGCTAAAGCAAGGATAGACTTTCAACTAAGAAACAACGCAGATTGAATGCTTTGAAACACGATGCCGAAGTTGACTCCAATAGAGAAATAATGACGTGATTAATCCTTGTAACTTGCCTATTGACAAAGCAAGAGCTACCATTCAGAGATCACAACGAGCATAATAATCCCTTAATCGGGGAAACTATATTGAGTATTCCACATGCTATTCAAGTATGACATCAAATTAGACGCACACTTACAAAACGCTAAAGTTTTCAAAGGAAGGTCAAATCGAATTCAAAATGATATTAATTGAAAGTATTAGTGTGGTAATGCTAGACATAATAAGGAAAGGAGTAAAATGTGCACGTTTTGTTGCCATAATGCTGGACATAACGACAGATGTTGCAAAATTATCTCAGCTTTCCAACGCCATTCATTATGTAAACGAAGATGAAATTCAGGGGAGATTTTTAGGCTTTACAGATATCAGCAATGATCGCTCTGCAATTCCGTTAAGTGAGCATAACGCATTAAGTATAATATCCTTACAGACTTTCTGTGTGAGTCTGAGAACAAGCTCGTAGTTCAAAGCTATGACGGTGCTGCAGCATTTTCAGGTCATGTAAATGGGCTGCAAGCGCTAGTGAAGAAAATATTTCCCACTGCGCTATTCGTCCACTGTTATGCTCATCGACTTAACTCAGTTATATCGCAGTCGTGCGATTCATAAAGGAATATAAAATATGTTTCAGTACGAGTGGTTTTTGTTTATTTATTGCTTTTGTTTCATCCAGCAAAGCGTGTAAATGCACTGAAGTCAGAAAAGGTTTCTATCGCGGTAGTTATGCGTTGAAATTTCAACTCTAGGATTGTGAACACGGTGCATGAGAATAAGACGGAACTGATCTCATTTTTTGAGCATATTATCGATGACCCAGACTCCTGGGATAGTAATACTTATTCTTGCCAGAGGATATTTAGTATAACTGAGGGATTTCACCTTCTCTTTCCTGTTGGAACTTTTCAGTCAAGATTTTGTTCTCCCTGATACGTTGTTCAATATTCTCCAGACAAAGGCTGTGAAGGAAATTATTGCAGCGTAAAAGTGAGAGAACAGTTATTTCATTTAAGAACCTCGAAACAATTTTGATAACACTTATGTAGCATTAGAAGAAATTATTACGAATGGGAATGAAGCTAGAAAGCGACGTCGGGAAGGTGAATTATACGATATCAGAATGTAATATCTGCGTCTTTACAACAAGATAATTGACACAATAGCTAGCCAAATAGAAAACTGATTTCATTATTTAGAAGAACTAAAATTTGCTGAGCTACTTGATTCAAAAGGTTTTGAAGTTTTCAAAACTAGATTTCCCGAAATTTGTTTCCATCTTCTAAATCGGACTATAAAAATTTATTTTATTTCGAAAATTTGCGAGGTGAATTAGTGGCAGTTTATACGAGTAGCTTATCCGATTTTTCAGGCAGGGCAGTGACTGAGATTGCAAAGTTCTTGAAAGATACCGAGCAAGGAGAAGAGGCATTTCCAGAAGTTTATAAATTATGTTACCTCATAACTATAATTCCAGTGAGCACATCTACAGTAGAACGTACGTTTTACTATTTAAAACACGTAAAGAATTACGTACGGAACACTCAGTGCGAAGACAGGGTTTCCAAACTTTCATTGTTATTAATCGAAAAGGCTCTATTGCACAAAATTCAAAGTGAATTTACATGTGATAGAAACATTTGCCCGAAAAGGAGAGAAGAGGTTTCTGTTGATGTACAGATGACGATGAAGGAGGTAGGCTTTATTTTTGTTCTAATACGTATTACCTATAATAACCTATTTTTTATACTGGCTGCCAGCTCAGACGGTAGATCACCTGCTGTTGTGCGAATCCCGGGTTCGATTCTAGGATGGGGGTAGAAATTTTTCTCTAGCCAAAATTATTACTTTATCCTCTCTAGAGTCTGGAAATATGAACGAGAGTGTGAATGTGTGTGTGATCTAGTGATAAAATCCAAAGTTTACTAGAAATCCAACTAAAAGTGATTACGAGCTAACACCATTGCCTATAGGAATAATATGTTCCAAACGAAAGACCGCCGATAAGACCATTGTAGTTATAGCCGGACGTTCCCCCCGATCCCCCTGGTCCGCCTGAAAAATATCACCGCACGCCACTGCGTTAGAACTCAATATTCCAGATATAAACGGATAATATAAATAATTAAATATGTACCTGAAAGAACAACAGACATAAGTGAACAAATGTTATTAAGAAACTTATACTGCGTAAGTTCACAAATGTTTTACTTTTTCAATTTAATTATGGTGAATTTGTAATCTCCATGCTATTAGTTAGGTTATGTTTACTGTTTGGGTTAGAATTGCTGTCAGTTACTTTTTACAATCTATTTAAGTGACTTCTTTCCTATGGTAATACCGTCATAGAATGATTAGACGGAGTATCTTAACGACTTCGTAGAATTTTTCATCTGTACGTGTATGTACTATGTGTGTGTTACCTCTTGCTCAGCATTGTTATGGCTATACATTTTGGGTGTTTTTGTCCACTTCTCTATAATTTGTGCCATTAGCTTCAAACCAGGGATACCCGTCTTCCAATGGGGTTGCAATGTTTTCGGGTTATATTTTCATGACTATTAGTGTGCCTATCATCTCTAAAGCTTCTACGACTAAGTCGTATGTGTCTTATGCGGTTGTTTTTCCTCTTGTCTTTTTATTGTTCCTGTGGTTGCATTGTGGTGGTGAAATAGGAACTGTGTTATTATATCTGTCCGTTGTTTTGGCGTTTATCTGTTATTGTTATCGTGATGGTTATTGTTATCGTGATCGGGTGAAACCAGGACAATTTGTATTTTCGTGTCCATTATTCTGTTTGTAGCTCTATGTGTGTCCCTTTGAGTTGTGGTCACTTGTGTGGTTTGGGTATGCTGGTTTATTGTCTCACTTCCATTAGCCTCTCTGTTGATGTTGTACGTATTGTTCGCTGTTGCCTGACTCTCGAAAACAGTTAGAAGCTCGATTACGTTAGCAGAGTCATCAAGTCTGGCCACGACGAGATGGTGTCTAATATTTCCCAGGAAAATGTCAAATTAGGAGCTAAGTAACTCTTGTTTAGGTATTGGAAAATCTATTAATTTGTATTTGTTGACTATTCCTAGGATGTAGGTAATCTGCCATGATTGGGATAGCATTTTTCTGTAGCTAGTTATATTTTCATTTTATTCTGCCTACTAGCAGGGTAGCAGTATCTTGCAGGAAATAGGTTTGTGACAGAAGAATAGGTCCCGTTTCCCCCTAAGGTTAATTTTAGGTTGAAGGTTTTCTTATTTAGCTTCCCCTGATGACTGTCGTCTTTAGCTCAATGGGAATCCTTTGACACTAAAATAATCCTTCGTTTCTCTCAAAAGTTGTTTTGGGTTAACTCCAAGCTTCGTCTGAATGGTGTTATCGCATCGGCACTGGGGGTTTTCTGCTATGAAACGCGCATAGTTGTGTATCTATTCTGGGTATATATACTTGAGCTCTCAATAAGGTGTGTTTGCTTCATAGTATTTTCTGATTGTGTATCATTAACATTGGTGTAGCTGCGTTTCAGATTATGTGTGGTTGCTAGGTTATTTAGATGCGTGGTTTTACATTTATATAAGATTATCCATTTTCTTTAATATCAGACAACCTTGTTTAGATTATCTGTTTTATTATTCCTTTTTAAACCTCGTTGAGCCGGTATGAAGTTTTAGTTAACCTCACTTTCATGTTTTTCATGACTGGTATCTATAATTACCATTTCTCATTGTGCTAGGATGTCTACCAATAAGTTCTCCTTTATTTTGATGTCAATTTTGACATCTTCAAATTATTTTGCTTAAATGCATTAGTTAGGTTTGCGAAACTTTGCTTGAGTTCCATTCTTTCTGGTTTCAGAATTTGCTTTAACTCATTTGGGACTTCTGTTTTGTTTTAGTTATTCTAGCTTGCTCCACTTTTATTTTATTAACTATCTGTTTTGTTACGTATTGATTTATCTACTTTACTTTGCATTCATGCTCCCAATTATATATTTACCACCCCAGTTTGTTCTGTCCTTTTCTTAGGAACTACTTTTTTATCTCTCTAGCCTGATTTTCCATTTCATTTCGTAAGTATGAATAAAACAACTCCTATTCTCTGCTTTAGTTCATAATTGTGTAATTCAGCTATTTCCTATTCTGATTTCCCCAATTCTAAAAATTATTTACTTTAGCACCGCTAGATTTGTTTTACACCATACTTAATGCGTAGTAAATAATAACTTAATTATATTTGGGGTTTCTTTTCGGGGCGAAAGCTCAGCGTCGGAAATAAACTAAAAACGACAGGTTGTGTACCAAAACACTTGCTCCGCACTTCGTTACTTCAACCCCGTTTCCTCCTGTAGCTATATCTGTCCCTTTCACCACAGACTCATCCTAATATTTACAGCCCTATCTTTGTCTTCTTAAAGCCTCCTTGGTGTCATCGAGAGATACGAAGATTTTCGGTGGTCGGTCCTGTAGCGATCTCGGCCGTTTGATCAATTTACGATCCATTGCTTTTATACTGCCCGTTGCGGTTCAAATCCATCCACTAAATCATTTTTTTTTTGGCACAAGGAAATTATGAAGAAGTAAGTTTATGTCATTTTATATGCTTATTGTGTGAGCAAATGGTAGCATAACCGCATTTAAAAATTCATAAAACAAATCAAAGATGTACACGCAATTAAAAAACGGAAGAATATCAACAGTGAGCTTTTTTATTTCAACAGTGATAATAAGTGTGACTCATATAAATCAGATTTGTTTTACGACTTTTCACGTAACGAAGGCAATATTTTTCCCATTTTATAAAACACAACTGCTGAAAGAACCGTTTACTTTTTAGAACTGTGAGTAAGAATGCGTCTCATTAGTAATTATCTATCTGTGTAAGAAAACCTTAGTAATCAAGAAAGGCAAGTGGAATGTGGTTGGAACAAATCTGCATAAAGAGACTTATCTGAACGCTTACTGAAGATCCAAAAATAACACTGGAGAACCTACAATATCTTGTAGCAAATGTATTGAATTTCAGAGAAAGAAACCGCAGATAAGTTCAAACCAATGCCTTGATATCGTCTTCCTGTGCATTCTTGTGGTTGGATACCCGTGACTCATGTACATTATATTGTCTTACTGTTTTTAAATATTTATAGTGCATAAATTAAGGTTTCATCACAAAAACAATACACTAAAACGTCATTAGGATATACATGCGTGAGGTCTGTGTGTGTGTGTGTGTGTGTGTGTGTGTGTATGTCTATCGGTTTGTAAACAGCAATGATCAAAAACGATATCAAACTTTGTATTTAGATCGTCGCTTTCTGAGGATACGACGCGAATATTTTCAAGACAATCTCCCACATGGAAACATTTGGTTACGTTTTGCTTTCTTTTTTAATGGTTGTAACGATTTTAATTAAAATACCACATGTTTAAGACATTTGCATGACAAATGCCATATATATCTTAATTTTATGGGGATAGCCTGAGAAGTCATCTTCGTTCTAAATGACTTTTGTGTAACTCATAAACCATAAGAGCTAGACAAACTCTTACTGCACAAAAATGCATATCGTGTTTAAGTACACCTTAAGGTCAAAAAATGTTTTTATGGCGTTAGCCATTTCCGAGATATTCTTTGTTATTAGTTTCCGAATACTTAATTTTTTTTTCAACCGCAGATAACTTTTTTACATTTTTTCTTTCTCTCTTATCTTTCTTGCAAATAGGACTGGATTTGTAAGCTATCCTATAGCAACCGACATTCGGTTTAGCTTATTCTTCTTATTCTCATAACGAGGTATGTAAATGTGTAATTAAAGTTTATTTGTATTAACAATAAGCAGATATAAAGATAATATTTTTTAATAATGGTTTGTAGTTAAAGAATGAATGCAGAAGTCATGTGAATGTAACACATTAGGTTTTGTTTTCTCATGGACATGCAAAGATATTACGTAGTGACCCTTTTCTTAAAATTCTGGCGATCCCTTTAACCTAATGTGTCCTTATACCTACAAAGAAATGTGTAGTGTACACATCTGTGTTATGGGCTAGCGTGTCTGCCTTACATTCAAGAAGACCCGAGTTCGAATCTCGCTAGGGTGAATTACTGGATAAGGTTTTCTTCCGGGGGTTTTCCCTTATCGTGGGAACTCTATTATCGAATAACTGTAAGCTCCAGGAAACTCGGGCCCATTTGAATATCATTTCAGCCATTCCATTCATTGACCGTCAGATACGACCTATATGACACCGGTTAAAGATGTTAAATAATCATCAAGAAATATAACAACCTGATGGATAAATGGACCTTCCCGACAGAAGGCTCCCAAAAATGTGCGATGAAGTTTAACTCGATAATCAATACCTAGGTAGAAGAATTAGCTTTTGTGATTGTTTGTAGAAGAGTGAGAAGAGAAAGTTATGTGAATACCACACATTTTTTTATTTCAAACTGATTTCTAAATTTTACAAACATTCTTTCGTATCTATTGCACGAATTGTCCTGAAGTTACTGCTACTGTATTGTTTATTATAACCTCTACGTGCTCGTTTTCATGTTCTGTGTTGCCCATATGTAATCTATGCTTGTTGATAGTTCTGATGTTTTACCTACGTAATATAATAAATATTTCCTCCACTGCCAAATCATTCACTTACTGAGTGTACTGACTTACTTGGTATCCAATCCTTCTCATCGATTCACTTAGCTAAATTTGTATTTATGTATCTATGCATATCGTTCTCTTCTGCGATGACCTATGGTGGCCATCTGGGATGGTTGGTGTGTTTTTGGTGTCGTGGTTCTTTGAATTCTTCTCCTGCGATCTTCGGCGTCGTGGTTCCTCTGGTTCCTTCTCCTATATATTCGGCGTCGTGGTCTCTCTTGTTCCTTCTATGGGACATTCCTGTCATGCTTCATCTGGTGCTTTTGGGATATTCGGCGTCGTGGTCCCTTTGGTTGCTTCTCCTGGGATATTCGACGACATAGTACTGGTGTCTCCCTCTCCTTGGGATCTTCGGGGTTGTTGATCCTCTGGCAAATTTCTTTTGTTCTCCTGCTAAGACAATTTCGTTTTATCTCTTCGAGGTTTCCCTTTATTTGTTTTTATTCTGTCAAGTTGCTACGTTAGAGTGCCACTTAAAGTGGAAAAGTTTTGGTCGGTTTACTTAATTTATGTTGGGCGCTAATTAATACGGTTTTAGAGCGATGTTGCTTATATGTGTTTGAGTATGAAAATCTTAGGTTTAACATTTCAAACTATTTGAATGAATACACCCATTTCCCTCTTTTGAAATTCCTTTACACTGAACAAATCAATGTTGTATACTTCTCGCATTCCTCTTACGGATTATTAAAATTAAAGTAATTACGCAGAGTATTACATATCGCGGAGACTAAAATGCTCATGGTGTCTTTCCAGCTTGGTTCACGAACTCAAGGGTCATTAACTGATTAGTTTCTTCTGTACAACATACATGCGGTAGCAATGTTAGCAAAGGAATGCGTAATAGTTTTGCCTAAAACTTTTTATGATATTGATATACTAGTTACTAATTGGAGGCATGATTAGCTTAAACTCACACTGAAAACAATATGTTAAGTATTAAGACACAGTACAGTTTAGAGGATGTCCATTGTTTTATAACAGATTTCTGTAATGAAGGACTTTTCTCCAAGTGCATGGGAAACAAAGGTGTGAGTTCTTTGTACACTACGTAGATACTTCAGCATTAGGCTCGTTGTTTAGCATTGCCAAAACATCTTAAAGAATGTGCACAACAAAATACATTACAGCTGCATGCAGCACTGTTTTATGAAACGTATTATAAACACTAGATGTATACGCTTTTTAAAATCTGTTTTGCTATTCTCTTATACCCTCAGTGAAACCAACACGATATAAAACAAAATTAATTAATTAATTAATTAATTAATTCGTCTTGTGCTTAAAATTAAAACCAACTTACTCTTTCATTGTGCTTTAATTCAATTACTGTCAAAGATAGAGTGCTATCAGAATGCAGTGAAATGAAGGTAGAAACCTATAGGGAATGGTAATGTGAAATCGGAAATCAATTTCAAATCAGCCTTAGGATCTACTACGGAGTTTTGCTTATATTACTAAATGAATATATAAATTACAAATCAAAGCTCCCTGGTCTAATTATTTTATATTCCATAAGTTTCAAAGTATTACCAATGCATTCCTAAATTAATAAATAATAATATATAAAAAGTCTGCAAAATTCTGGTAATCAGTCAGTAACATAATTTAATATTTGATATCAACTGTCGGTATAATAAAGAAAAGTTGCATTTAGGATACAACTTTCTGAGCTTTTCAGATGCCAAAGCGTAGACAAAATGTGTTATGTGTATTTTCCTATTTGTATATTTATTTATATAAAGCTTTCTTACAAATTGCATACTTTTAACTTCATGAATAGTAGAATACTCCAAGGTTTCCGTTTGAGGTTAAATAAACAAAATCATTGACGAAAACAAAACTGACTTATCTGTCTTCTTCTATCCATTGTAAATTGCACATGTGCTTGTTATATTGCATTACATAAGTCAAGAAAAACTTATTTACAATGAATATTTGCTTAGAAACAATTCCAAATTAAGAAAAACATCTGCTTAGATAAAAAACCGTAAACTCCTTTTGGTGCATGACTTGGTGAGGGGAATGTTCAAACTAATTTTCCTGGATTTAGCAACAGATTTAAGGCATGAACATTGCTGGCATTGAAGTTTAAATGTAGATAAAGGCGAAACACATATTATGGTGTTCTAATGAAGAGGGAAGTTTAACGAAGAATAGACATGAAATAGGGTGAAAAGACTTAACAAGTGAAGCGTAAATGTATTTCCGAATTATGGTTAATGAAAGGTACAGGTTGGGAGAAACAGAAGAGACATGTTATCTTGTATACACAAGTCCGCTATGCCTGCATATTATGTATTTGGCTTTAGTGTAATTGCTAAGTGGTTAGAGGGAATGGAGCTCTACTGGAGGTGCAAGTGTTAAAGGGTTTGAAACTTACGGACTTGAGGATGGATGGAATATAATAAATATAATAAACAGGAGACTCGTGAAGTGGCAATAGAGCTGTCATCAGCTATATTCTGAGTAATAATTAAAATTGAAAGCGCATGTACCCATAGAATGCCTTTTCTTGGAAAAAATAGTAATACTATTAACATAGAATTCTGAATTTGATGTACTTATGTATATTGGCATATTTACATCCGTGCCAGTTAAATGAATGTCACAGGCCAGGGAAATTCCTGCTCATGTGGGGCTTTTCCACAGTCGTCTGTCAATTTACCGAGCGGCTTTGTGGCTTAACCTGCGTGGTAAAATAAATGAATATCGTGTTCTGCAGGAAAAAACTTGGATTATGTTGGGCAGGACAAGTCAACGGGTCGGAGGCGCGGTCCATAAGGCTATTCAATTTCCTCCCGTATGGTGTATGGTGTATGTTGGTGATCATTTATCCAAGTAGTGACCCATCTCGATGCTGTTTAAACCCGTTTTGGTTATGGGTACCGATCACTTATGCATACACCGCCCATATTCAATGCAGTATGATCTAGCTAGCGCTTGATGGTTATGGCTTAGCGGAGAGGGTCAATAGTGCCTTTCAGTAGTTTTTAGGATACAAAACGCCGCTGTTCTCTCTGGCGTATCTATCCAGAGTATTTGCCAGCTAATTCAGTTGCAAATTGATTCTTTGTGTAGTAACCGAGCCCTCGATTTGATGAAATCGATAATTCAAGGGCCACTAGAATGTTTGCGGAAGATGTGCGACGGCATCACCTGAGCGCCCTGTTCTGCTGCGTCTGAAGCCTGATGAGGTGTAGTTTGTTACCATTCCCCAGGTCGCAAGGCCTTACAAAACTAGAGATGGGGCAATTACGCGATACATCTGAAGCTTTAGGTGTAAGTGCATGCTATTGGAATTTAGGATGTAACTGCCGAAGGATAGCGTGTCCCTGTTGCACTTTGGACGAATTAACTTCCTGTCCAATAACAATCCGAAATACTTTATCCTATCCTTCCACGCAGCACTAGGTTTTCGCTGGAACCACGAGTTCTGTTTTGGCCAAAAGAATCATCGAGATTTACGTCTGGCTAATAGTTTTCCGCCATTTTTTGCAGCATTAGTCAATAGCTCCAAACTGGACTTGGAGGTGCGGTTTGTTGCGAAGATTATGAAATCGTTCGCAGACTGACAAGTGTGTTTACTATGGGAGCAGATATATCGGCCATGTAAGTATCAAAAGTCGCCAAAACCAATCACTGTTTCCGGAATTCCCACGCCAATCGGTTGTTCTGTTGGAGGCACTACATCCACCTTACCTCGTTAGCTGCAGCTTTGTAGAATTCGACCACCAAGAAGACCTAGGGAGGGGGCATTTTCTTCTCAATGAATTTGCAGATAAGCCTTTCGTGTCAAGTGGCAGAGAGGGGTTTATTCTCATCAAGCAATACTCCACGGTTTCAAACATTTCCTGGAAACCCAGAGAGAGTTTTGAGGGTACTCGCAATAACTGCTCAATCGTTAAATGTCCAGAACCATACTATTCTTCCGTTAGGAGACATCTCTCCTCAAAATGAGTTCAAAGGCGGATCAGGAGCGTTTCCACCAAAACTATCGAGATAACTAGAGGATGGTGATTAAGCGATAACCACAGTGAAAATACTAGATTTTAAACTGGGCTATAGCGCACATATCACTGCGTCTTTCCACTCAGAGAGAAAGTGGCGCAAGTGTACGCAGACGTTATAAATCCGAGTTAAGCGAATCACGGCTTTTTGGGGTAGATGCTGGAGGATTTCCTCTGGCCAGTAAATTTCCTTGTTTTTATTTTTTTCAGGTAGCGTAGCAACGGGAATGTTGAAATCTTCGTGGTTCACTGGGGAGGCTTTCAGAAAATCCACCACCACCACCACCTGCTCAAAGAGGTCGTGTTATCGTCGTCTTGTAGCCCGTCTCCGGAGAGTTTCTAAGCATTCTGCTAGAGCCTCTGCCTTTGTTTCGGCGGAAATCCAGTATTTCTCCGAGCTGCTCTTCCGCGGGCCACGAAATATTCGCTAAGATTTCCTGTCTTGGAAGCTGACATGCCTTAACGTGTTTACGCAAGCATTTTGGTGGCGTGCTCGTAAGAGTCGTCTCACCAGCGATTTGAACATCCGGATTAATTCTCCTATTTTGGCGTTGTCAAATCTTTGCTATAGCCTTCTGTGGACAATTTTACTTTAATGAGTTGCATTAAGGGTGTCGGTATACCTGATCGGTTTGGTGTTTCGAGAGAATGCTGCGTGTGTCAGCACGGATCGCATCTAGGACTTAGAACACACTTCTCAAATGCCCCTCGAGAGCCTCTATTGAGCATATTCGAAGTAGTGATTCCACAGAGTTTCGAGGGTTTTGGACTGCTGCTTTTTATAGAGTCGACCATAGAGTAGACCTCTATGGCTATAGAGCACATCGGAATCAACTGCAATCGGGTTGTGATAGAGACGAGCGCGTTTACCACCGAGAAGTCCAGATGAAATGGGATGCTTTTTCTGACCATGTGTCTATGTACAGCCAGTTATACCTTGTAACTGCGTGAATAGGGCCGGTTCTACGTAGATATAGCTATGGAGATCTAAGCCCTTCCTCTTTTTCATGCAGCTGTTGCAGTTATGGTGCTTCGTGATTAAGCTACCTGGACTGCATATTCTGGTTGCAGGCTTAGTGGTGCCGTATAGTCTGCTTCATGGATTTGACAATCCGGTGAATTGCATCCCACTAGTAGCTGTATGTCGTCCCGCCTATGGAGAGCCTTACGGCGGTCGCTTCTAGGTGCCCTGCGGCCTCACAGAGTTGACAAACTCATTGAGAAATGTAGAGCAGGTGAGTCACTGATAAAGGCCGAATTAGTGGAACTGAGTGAGATGGCTCCACGGTAACTTGAGAGGTCCGCATTTGGAAGGTCTCAGGTTCGGAACCCGTTGCATGGATGCATGTGCGCTGTAAATATTTCTCCCGAGAAGTGAGTAAGCTGCCCCGCTTTTAAGGGTCGCTGCTTCGCTCTGTTGGAATTCCACACGGGTGTTTAAACTGGAAATGTTCCGGACATCTGCACATCCCTACGGGCCTGTCTGCCTGCACACCTGGGCATGCTATGTCCTCTTCACCTCATCTCTGCCTCCAGTTAACACATCCTAGATCCTAGTAATAACAATATTTTGAAACATACTTTTAGTCATGTTTGCATACGAAGCATAGTTGTGTGGGGAGCTTTGATTCCTTTCGAGGTTAGTAGCAGTCTTTCTGTGAGCTTGAAGTTCTGGTATTAGTTTGGGCGGATTTTTGAAGTTGTGAATGCACAGGACATGTTCTGTAGTTAGCCGTATCTGATCTTTACAATTAATTTACATAGGAAAGTATTTTGCGCTTCTTGGTACAAGGCATTCACATTTAACACAACGGAGAGTGTTGTGTAGTTCTTGGAATGGCCGTAATTTTGGAATTTTGTACACTGCGATTTGGAGCATTTAGGACTCGCAGTTTGAATCTTCACAACAACATTGTATAGCCGAGTAACTTCTAGATTTTGTTTTCATTTGCTAGGTTTTGTTTGAGGTCGAGAAAGAAGAGAGCCATAGGAGCTTTTTATTTCAGGATGAGCAAATAGTATAATTTCTGCTGGTAGATAAACTTGTTTGTTAAGCTCTTCCTTCGTTGGTTTAGTATCAATGAAGGATGAGGTTCTCTGACTACAATCCAGTAAGTCTTTTCATTTTTAAATTTATATGTTTAGCATTTAGCGTTATGTGTTTGTAGATTGTCATCGTCTTTCTGAATCCTTCAATTAAATGGTGACTGCGAATTAGAGTCAATTTGTTGTCGGAAACGTGTTTGTACTGTCAATTTAGAGTTCAATATAGACAAAGTCCAAGTTTCATTAAGTTTGTCTAACAAAGGATCACATGCTGTTAGTAAATAAAGCAAAAATGCGGGACCTAAATGCAGAAAGGGATCAGGGTTCATGCGCTGACGAGGGAAACCGCTCTGTTTCCAATGCCTCCGCTTTTCGATTATTGCTCTATCTTTAGGTCGTCTGTACACGGCATTTATGACGATTCGTTTCTTTAGTTCGCAGTACTACATTACGTATAAACGTGAAGCATAGCTGTAAGTTGTTTTCAACAATTTCTGCATTACTGAGACAACGTGTCAAGTGCTTGTAGTAATACAGACTAGCTGTGTGCAATATAATGTAAAGAAGAAAAGAAGGTAGATTGAGAGATTAATGAAGAAATTGCGAGCTACAATGCAGGGAACTGGAAAGACTGCAAATATTCCCTCTAAGTGTTTCCAAACAGGTTTTCCAAAGGAACGATAATATAGTATTTCCAGTTTCACCCAAATGGGCGACTATAATACACAGAATCTTTATTTTAGTGGAATTGTAGCTTTTGTACCGTTTAAGTTTCAGCGAAATAAGATGGATAAACCTGAGGCTACATAATTTCCATTCCTCTTCTTATTGCTATCGTGTTAGAGTAAGTGCAGGTGACAAGACACAGTGTTAGTGTTTACTGCACGGCGTTTTTATCTTTACACAGCATTACTATTCGTCGTGATCAAAACACTAAAAAGCAATTGACACAATGTCAAGCCAAACGGCCGAGAAAAACAGCAACAGAACAAATAAACTTTCCGATGACACAAAGTTCTAAAGTTGGAGATTTCATAAAGTCTCTCAAAGGTAGGAAGCCTAGCTATTCCTTAAAATATACTTCTGGAGTAGACGTACCGAAAGAACTAAATCTAGCGAAACTTCACAGAATACATAATGAGTCATAGAAGGACAACATTCCGTAAACTCTTTAGGGTAATTTTAAATTGCCGTTCGGTTATCTACGAAAAGATGGGTGCAGTAATCGTGATATGAAAGCGGAGACTTCAGTAATGGAAGAAAGCAACATATAGATCCAATTCAAGTAAAAATCCCTAGAATAAATCAATATTTTTTTTCAACATTCCCTTGTTAACCCAGCTTATGATTAACTGTATTTTACTGTTTACTTTACCGCTTATTACCGCAATTACATACACACACACAAACACCCATGCCGGGACTCGCACTCGGAACTCTCAGCTTGGCGGAGCGCCCGAAGCTATACGTTCCAGCGACCACGGCTACGAGAGCGACTATTGAAAAAGAGACACATATGAAACTACCCGTAAGTAGAAGTGTTAAATTCTATCATTCAAAGAAGAAGTATGGAAAAGAATTTCTTAAAAAACAGACCATGAAACTATTACAATAGACTTTCAGAGGAACCCACCCAGAGTATTGTAACGTTTGATGTTGTTTATCGTCGCTAACTCATAATTCAGTATTCAGTTTTGCCAGACTCCACAAGTCTTTTGCACTTACGATGAGAGCTTTTCTCGAAGGGGGGCCGATGATGTTTGCTCAATGTTGGAGCATTTTGGAACAATATGCTTACATCATTTGTAAGGAAGTTCGTAATTTTCTGCGATTCACGTGTTGGCCAAATTAAAAATCGCATAACACTGTGCTGTTCTGCGCTGTCTAATTCATTGCAAAAGCCGTTTCGATAAAGAGAAATTTGTGAGCCCAGAACGTGGCTATTCATATTTACGAGACAAAAGTATGAGCCTAGTTGAAGCAAAATCTTACACTGAGACACTAGATTACTGGAATGACGTGCTTAGAAAAAGCGAATCAAACCTTCTCATTCAAGATAGTAAACCGTGTGAGAAGCCAACTTAAAATCCTAGACATAGCTATTGTTGAGGCTGTAGGAACCAAAAGGCCCTATGCGTACAAGGTAAGTCACAATTATGAAAAATGGATAAAAAACAACCAATGTTCACCTCACAGAAAAGTAATCTCTTTGGAAGTTATATTAAAACTGTTGTGGCGCCTAAAAAGCCAACATTAAAAACACACACAAAAAGTTTCAAGCCGTGCTCAAGCTAGAATGAACCACAATGAGCCATTAACCATCAAACCTAAAACATATAAGGACTTAATTGCGCTTAACACAATTTATGGTCAACATTGATGCTCAAGTTTTCTTATAAAGCTAATGCGAGAAAGAAGTTGAAAGTGACATCGAGTTTGCAGATGAACGTCAGAACAGATGAACAGATGACAGCACCCAACTGGCATGAAGAATAAATGTCTTGAACTTTTCATGTTAAAATTGTCGTTGTTCATTTATCTGTAATGTGAGCTATAGTTTGCATTGTGGATTATTGTTAACTTTTACCATGACTGTAATAATAGACTTACAACCTTAAAATTCAAATACTGAAAAATTAGCAGACTGTGACCATGATCACTCTTTACCGTGATCCTTGAATTATCACGAAATAAAGGCTTAATTTGTTCTCACTTAGTCACGAATTTGTAATATATATAGGCGGAGATCTATTTATTTTCCTAGAGGTGTTTTAATTCGCACTAGTAGTACTTACATCACTTATGTCTTCGTTGAGTACCTGTAAGGCCGCAAACTTGTTAAATGAAGCAAATAGAGGGTCATGTTCTAACCTCTGTTTTTGACGACGCCTGCTTTTTCATCTTGTGCCATTTCGATAGACACAATTACATAGTAAAGTTATGTTTTACAGTGGTTCATATGTTAATCTAGTAATAGTAATTGGATTTTAAACAATAAGGAATCACTGTATAAGTATGAAATTAATTATTCTGTGGAAACTGCTGTCTCAGCAAAAAAGTCTTCTAAATCTACCTGAAGCTGCAAAACGTACACTCTGTCCGTACGCCTGAAATACTCACCAGACCAGGGCGGAAAATCCCTGAATTGCTCACGTGCAGTCTGCCGTTCGCCTATATAACCTAGCGTGTGCATTCTGTTTCGTCCCCTTGGGAGTGGTCAATGATTTTAAAACAACGCCAACTTTGAATACAAACAGATACCAGTGGAGCAGCCGCAAGGATGTGCTCCTGAAAGACAACGTTGAGTATCCTATAAAATTAGTGCTAACGCCTTCTTATCTAACACCCACACCTTAATAACCCATCGTACAACAATCTTAATATTTCTGTGAATAAGCCCTACTAAGAGCAGGACACAGCAGCACCTAGGTCACCACGAGACTAACAGACAGTTTGGGCGGAGGTCGGTCTGTTGATTGTGGGTTTCGGCAGTGTTGCCGTCGTCGAAGGTTCTTCTTCTTCATAGACAGCAGTAGCTTCCCTGAGAAATCTCAGTGGCGTCCATCTGAAGTGGTAGCGTCAAAGGCCGGCAGCTGCCATTCAGTAACAGTGCTCCAACACATATCTTCACCGCTCGGTCACGGGAGTTGAGAGACGTCTCTCAACACTTCCATTGGTTGGCAGTGGATCTGGATCCCCTGCTAGCTCGCCAGGAAAAGTCCGATTGTGACAATCCTCGAGCGGAATCGGAGAGGCGGTAGACGTAGCCTCCCCTGCTAGTTTGCTTCCGATCGTTTGTTTACAGTCCTACGATTTCAGGTTTATTAAGATTATATTTTCTCTCTCTTTTCGTAAGCCCCATCTATTGTCTTCCTTCTTTCATATTAAGTTTTGAACAGACTGCGTAATAGACTAAGTAACAGCAGGTTTGCAAAACCACAGCCGAGGATCAAATCCAGGGGATCGATAACCAAAGCCGATATGGCTCATTAAAATGTCTCCAATAAGAGGTCCGCTTCTCTGAGGACAGCCAAATGACAACCGTGCCCCTGGCTCCAATGCCGGGCAGCAACCTTCAACCAGACCCTTTACCTCTCCTGACATGGCAAAATCTGACAAGAAGACCAGGTATTCCACGAGGTCTACCGCCCCTCAACGAGTAATCAATGCTATAGTAGCTCACAAGGAGGCACCAGCTCTTTCTTCTCTCCACTCTCTCACCCTTTTTATCATAATCAGCGCAAGCCGAATTCAACGTGGGCGAGCTTTCTATTGTGCGAGGAGGGAAAAAGGCAGCCCTAGGCCAGTACCGTCTAACATAACGGTTGCCTTTATCCAAATACCCAGGTGTGGTTAGGTGCATGGCGGCAAAGATAAGTGGTATCTATTATGCTAAGAGAAAGCATCAAAACGCCTAAATTCAGGTATATGTGCCTGAGTACTTCCAGGCATTAAAATCAGTGCTTGGGGATTGCGAAATGCCTTTCCATATATACTGAAATAAGCGATCTCGTGTGGAGGGCTGGGTCATTTTGGGAACTAGACTGCAACTCTGTCCTTGACCAAGTCAAAGCAGCACACAGAAATTAACACGTCATTACTGCTTCAGCCGTAGTACAGATGAGGAAGACCGTTCAGAACGAGGAAGATCCTAAGAAAATATCTATGCCTCTCTATCTTGTCGTTGTGAAGAATATAACTGTAAAATTCCACATGGTAGTGTAGGTGGAACGCTCTTACTGCCAGGATAGACCAGTGCAGTGTCATAGATACATGGAATTCTACCACTATAACATGGCGTTTGAGCGCAAGCTTACATGCCTATGCTGTGCTAGTCAACATCTGCACTAAAGAACCCGAGGAGCGGAAGTGCATCAACTCATAGCACACTATATCAGTGATTACAAGAGTACCGTGGTAAGGCAGAAGATAAATCGGGAGTCATCAGCCAGGACATTCGGCAACGGCTGAACTAGCGATAGGGATCTCCACTTCGCAGGAAGTGGCACAGGGCAGAATATCGAACGGCAGCAGAAGAAGAGCAGAAAACCAGAAGCAAGCGGAGCAAAATTCAGCAGCAGCAAACCAAAAGAACCAGTCAGAGGCCGCTGCCACTGAGCACCATATGACACGTCCATAGTGGAGCACTGTAAGCAATGGTTTTAGCAACGCCGGTTAATACCAAGGCTCTTGATACGACGCTACACCGGCGCTCACACTAACCCTCAGTCCGAATGCTTACATTTGGGGAGATGAGATAATCTCTCAGAAAGACATGGAGGAATTTTGGGCCCTATCTCTGTAGATCGATGACTTAATTAAACGGACCCTTCCAATGATACGAAACTGCAAGCTACGGTTTTCAAACCCGCAGTTGAGGCCTATTAAATATATATATATATATAAGTTTTCTTGAAATGCTGGAGCACGTGTTCAGAAGTTTCGCTTCATAATGGCCGCCAGAATCGTCCGAAGACATTATGAGCTGTATTTTGGAACGCAAACGGAATATGCGTACATTTTTGTGTTTGTGGATTCTTACTGAATTCAAATTCTAATGGTGGGCGAAACATAACATTGCTAGTACGAGGTTTTGGCTAACAATTTACGGCACCCATCGGGTAGATTTGGTCGACCAATTGAATGGATGTACTGCTATTTCATAAAACATCATAGCACCCATACACCCTCCCGTCCCCCTTACAGCATGTGGGGGCTGCGCTTCTCCATTTGAGACACACTTCAGATAGCGGTATATGACGTATGACTCGGCAGAGCATTGATTATACGAAGTTATCTAAGACAGTCTGCTTAATCCATACCCTGTGTTTTGCATCGCAGACCTCAACGCAAAGCTTAGGTACGAGCGGCCAGAAAGACCGATGTCCGTACCACCTCATCAGCTCATCATCGAAGACCCGAGCCCCATCGCACGAATCAATATGAGTTAATTTGATTCAGTCCATGGTAGTTTGGATGCCTTACTCTCATCATAAAAGCATCCCATTTCATCTAAACCTCTCGGTGTTCAGCGAGCAGGACTCCTACCATGACCTAGTGCTTGTGGACCACAACGGTGATATGCCAGTACTGGTAAGCCCAGACTGGATAAGCGAGATAACCTGGGAAGCAGCCGCCCTGAAGTGAAACTGTCAATTTATTGTGACCTTACATTGATTCCATCTAGGCCTGAAAGCGGCGGTAATGGACCTTTCATAACATATTCTTTATAAGGTAAGAGCGCACACAAATACAGTATCCCGTATGTCATTCCTAACCCAACAACCATTCCTTGTTAACCGTGGTAGTTGTTGAAATCTAAGGCAACTAACTGTTCGGAAGCTGTGATAGTATTTCAGCTGTGGCATGGGTAGTATAACATGGTTCAAAATCCTGTCAAGGTGACTGTTTCGTACGCAGCGAAATGTTGCCTAGGAAAAATACAATGAAAAATCACAATCTTCAGGAAAATAAAACTTATACTATTAAATTATTGAGACTATTGAATAACTGAGAAGGTATAAAAACAGTCGACACGGCACCTGAGGGAAGATAGCGTTCGAGCCACACGAGAGAAAGCTATAGTTTTAGCGAACCACCCACAGAGCTAATTCGAATCTCTATAGAACCCCCACCCAGGATGAACATTTCACTAGAAGTTGTGTTGTACTACCCCTGTGAGGAACTGAAACCTCATTCTCATTGTCACCCCTTTCGGGGTGACAGTTCAGAGCTCTGAAAACTAAACATAAGCAAATCCCTTGGGCACGACGGATTCACTGTGGAGTGCTCCAGCACTTTTTTAGAAGGGCTGTCATCTCTTGCAAGGATTTTTAATGCATAGGTATATCTCTGCCGCTTTCCAACTTGTAGCTCTCTTCCGATATAGCTATCGCTCCATAAGCTTACTTTCAAACATTTAAAGGTCTTTGAACGGTTACTCTAGCTCACCTTAAAGTTTCTATTTGAGGTAATACATCTCCTCCTTGATCATCGGTTCGGTCTTCACGTGTAGCTGCAACTCCATAAAACTTACTTCAAACATTTCAACCGCATTTGGACGGTTATTCCTAGCCCGCCTTAACCCTCTTCTTGGGTTAATGCACGTCCTCCTGGATCTTCAGTTCGATTTTCAGCATGGACACCTCACGGCCCTACAGTTGCTAAGAATTACCAATATGGTTGCTCTTGGTTTCCAGCAAAACGTCAAGATAACCGCACAACTGCAGGAGGTATAGAAGGTTCTCTTCTCCAAGTAGCGCTAAGGACTTTCGTACAACCTTAAGGAAGTGGATGTCCCTTTCCACTATTCACAATGATAAGGGACTTTTTCGGGACTGCTTATTTAATGTAAAATTAGAAGGGAAGGTCTCAACAGTTAGATTAATAGCGGCTGGAGTCTTGGACGGCAGTGTACTATCGCCACTTCTGGTACCTAAGAAATCCAGGACTATTAGGTGCCAGTATGCGCAGAAATCCTTATAATCACACAGAACAAGAATCCCGAATGAAATTGGTAATAGGAAAGCACCTCCACACCTCCACCTTAGCGACAACCTTAGGTCATTGGTTGGTGGAATGAGATTGGATAATCACCATAATCCCAGAGAAGTGCTCCGTCCTTCTCCTGGGGGTGGTCCGTCAATGGTGCTAGGAGCGGCCTCTGAGGTAACGTCGGTGTAGAATTCACTCACTTATCTCGGCCAAAAACCTCGAAGCTCTCCTCGATAAAGGGCTTTCGTTCATTCTGCGTGCCAGCTCAAAGACTGGTGTAGGTGATCCTGCTTTTCTGCGGAGGTATCGCGATTTCCATTTCAACATGGCCACATACATAATAACTGGACCTTTATCAACGATAGCCTGGTCCTTAATTCCTTTACGGCTGTGAGGTCTAGGTGTGGGTTTCTTCGTCTACCATCCATAGGCTACTGTCCGTGCAGACCAGATAACTAAGGATGATCTACAATACCGGCCGTAGATTCTCGTCTCATGTGTTGCATACCTTTTCCGATGCTCCTTACAACGTAGACGTGGTGCTCTGCAGAGAACCCATACCTTATATACAAAATGTGCTACCCATCACGATCAGCTGGTGCCTTCTCTAGACCACTACGGCCACAGGACACCCAGGAGGAGAAAAGGCTATCGCTTGCCCAAGGTCGCATAACCACCCTACACGTTAAGCAGCATTGAGCTTGGGCACTAATAAAATAAAATAAGGTAAAATAAATCCATGGTATATAATCCTGACCTCTGGATTTCTAAGCCTGGGCGTATATTCAGAATTTATGACGTATAATTTAATTGTTCGTACATAATTTGTTCCACTTATTATTGTACAGGTTATATTCTTAAACTAGTTAGCTAACTAAAGAATAGAAGTATAATGTATACCTTATCTATTATTCTACTATTCCTATGTAAACTAGGAGTCTCTAACTGGTCACTAGTTGAAGTATTTTTCCCTTTCACTTATATTAATTTCAATCCTATCTACGGCAACCAGCATTCTAACTAATATAGGAGTATAAGCGCAATTCCGAATTTTAAACCTTATGCACTTTCTACAGTATGAGCCACTCCTTTGGTATTACAGGCTTAATAAATTGGTCTTACGTAATTATATTATTTGAATTTTATTTATTATTCTCACATTTATTTATTGAAATATGAATATCTTAAGTGTATCTTTTATGTAATTACTAACATCATTATAAAGTTCTTCTCTTGCAACTCGTCTTCCCTTAATTTATTCTATTATAACCTTCCATTTCAACAACACTTTATCACATGAATTTCTTTTTAACGCTTTTACAGCCAACAGTTTTACACTATTAATAACACTAACTTTCATTAATCACTTTAGTTAAATAAATGTGTTACCTCTCTTCTTACTAACACTTGTCACCAAATACTTATCTTCCGTTTTTCACCAAGGTTAATTTCCATTAAAATTCCTAATCCAATCCCTCGTATCACAGCTCCTCCTCCTCTTTACTGCCAAAAATAATCCCATCTTTCCCGGCTCCACAACCTCTTCTTCATCCCAACACTCCATTCAATACCTCCTCTCACCTGTTACTATCTTATGGCTGCTTCCTATTCAAATCCTCCTATCCCTCCTTCTTCCTGTTCTCCTTCTTATTTGCTGGTTCCTTCTTCCTCCTCACTTCTTCATCAGCCTCCTTAGTTATCTCCCCTTTCATCTTCTAATGTTTTATATTATTCAACATTTCCGTCTATGTTTCTATTAATTGTTCTTCTGCTGTAGTTGTAATATTCTAATACTGTTTGCGTACTCATGTACTATAAAACATTTCTTCCCACACCAGCTTACTAATTTTATTTGCTAATTTATCTACATATTTCTATAATGTGTTGTTTGCTATAATGGATTCAATTTGATGTCCCTTTAGTACTTCTTCCACTTTCTTATAAATATTTTGGGCATTTAAAAAGAATATGCTCCGGTATTCCTGTTACTTGTCAAATGTTGCATTAAAACCCTTGTTATTTTATGTCAATGTGTGTTGTATGGGCCATGTTCATTTAGGTAATGTATTTGTCCTTTTGTGGATTGCATGTGTTTAAAACTTAATATTTCTTTAATGTTCAAACAAATTTGTAAGTACTTCCTCCTCTGTTTTATTCCATTAATTTTGCCAATCAGTTAACAACATTTCCTTAACTTCTCTTAAATTTACGCATCTTTCTATTCTTTGTTCTACTTTATTTAAGTTTCCTGTCTTTAAACCAGTACATTGCTCACCTTAAATTTAATTTATTTTCCATTGGTAAAATTCCTGTTACAATCAATAATGCAAAAGACGGGAATGTATTAAAAGCATCCGTATATGTGCATACATTATATTTGGATTGTATTAGTCTACATAAAACCATAATTTGTTAATTTAGCTTTATTATAAACATATTTAGTGCGTCTTCTAAAGCGCAACTTTTCATCCAGATAAGTTCGAAACTGTTTAGCTTCTTCTTGACGGCGAATGTTTGCGTTTAACTATATATTTAATTATTGGATCTCTAATTAATTTTCCCTTTAATAATTTATTGGGTGCTATTTCAACTTTAGTTTGTCTACACAATACTTTTATGTTTTAGTTATTTTATTAGATCATTCTTCGATCCCATTTCTATTTTGTCCTACTACGTGCATTTGCAAAGGCTTTTAATACATTTATTTCGTTTTTCAACTCGCCCAATACTGTTTCCAAAATAATGTCCTAAAAGTTCGGTCCAAGGACCGAGCTCTGAGGTCATACTTTCTTAATTTCTTTATATATTGTGCCTTTAATTCCTTTAACATAAACTCACTCTCTTTCCAGTAATATTTTAAACTTTCATATAAGAATCTTGATTCATTTTGGCCACGTAATCTCTTAAAAGTAACAGGTTACTTCAAGTTTTCAAAAGCTTCAGGGATATGAACAACGATACCAATAACATTTTGCTCTTGATTCTTCAATTGTTATTAAATCATTAATCACGTCCTCTGTTGATCACCCATTTCGAAAGCCATATTGTCTATAATTCACACCTATGTTATTCCCAATTCTCCAATTCTTTTAGTTATTAATTATTGTAATATTTTCCCCATAGCATTAAACAGACAAATTGATCTATATGATTTCGGTTTAAGTTTATCCTCATTTTTAGTTTTGTTTTCAGCAATATAGCAACAATAAGGAAATCTTTCTTACCATGAACAGTACTTTAAAAGATGACTTATTGTTTCTTCTAACAGTTCTTTATACATTTGTTTTGCTGTTCTTAGTTAAATAAATTAACTGCTGGTTCCTGCGCCACAATCGAGTTTTATTCGTCTAGGTTTGCTCACTTTTCTTCTTAGTGTTTGTACCGAATTTAGTCAGGATTTTGTCCTTGTAGTTCCTTTGTCTACTTTTTGGTACTGTTACCGATTACTAGTTACATATTCTGGAATTCCTGCTCCATTTTGTTAGTCTGCTTGTTTAAAGCTATAAACGCGACTTCCTTTGTTTACCTCTATATTGTTATCAATATTACATTTAATGTCAAAACATATCAACAAATTATCACTTTATGCCAAATATCATCCAGCACTCCAATTCATAATTTTTCTTATTTTTCTTATGTTATATTATGTTAAATCAATATTGTATGTAGCAGCAGCTCTTCTTTCAAATCTTGAATTATTATCCTTATCACTAGTCGTTAAATGTAGCTCCGAAGTGACTTCTTATAATTTCTCTCCTTTCATACCAATATTGAATTTAGCGCCGTTTCATTTGGCATTTTCGTCACAGGTATACGAATTATTATATTACTGGGGTACATATTATCCATTTGTCGAATATGTTCTAAATTTGGCTCCATTGTAAATAACGATTAACCAATATATAACTACCCCTTGAGTAGTTATTTCCATGCAATTTCGACGTATTATTTAGTTTGGAAATTTCCATAACTTAAAGAGTTGGATTAATTATAAATATAGCTGCCATAGGGTTTACCCCATATTTATATAACGTACGTTTTTTGGCATATAAATTAATTTGCCCAATAGTGTGTATGGTTCCTGAATGCATGAAATATCCAAATGTAGGTCTTCTATTATTTTACGTAATTCCACTAACCTAAATTACTTCTCTGGGCATTAATCAGACCAATGCTTAATCTGTGTTGAAATTCTATGGAGCCGTCTACTGTGTCTTCTACAAACGATCAGTCTTGCGGAGGAAGTATATTTAGTTCCAGTCCTGAATTCTTTTTGGTCAAACCCTTTCACACATTTTTAACTCTTGTTAGTTATAGTTTCTACTTTGTCCTCTCATATTAAGCGCAAGTTTAAGTTTTTTTATCCCTAATGATTTTATGTGATTTTGTTCTTATTTAAACGTAAAATAAGTGATCCAATTAAATTAACATTTCTGCCAAAATTGTTTCTTAACGGTTACCATTTTGTGCCTTTTTGCTGATTTTTAATGGCCTGTAAGTCCTATGTTTTTTTTGGTTTATATGCGGAAAGTTGAGTTAGCATAACGTTTGTAGCTTTAATGTTCGTTTAAAATATTCCATTGTGTCATTGTGAATATAAGAATTTTGCAAACTATGACTATAATCATATACAAATCTTCCGTGACGGAAAACAAAGTGTTTAATAATTTTTTCCATTTCAAGTATACCATTACGTATACTCAACCGCATCGGGCACAGGACATGTAATTGTGTCATCACAGTGATATTTATTTCCTTATTATGTGTCTCAGCGCAGCTAATAGCGTATGTCTCTCTGGTAATTGACTTAACTGTAATGTAATATCAAACTTGTTAATAATTCCAGTAATGTTTATTGAAGCATCTTATTCTTCCCTCTGCTAATTTTTCTCTCCTTCTTGTTCTGTCTTCTCAGTTTCCTTGCCTTGTTTAAGACGATTATATTGGGTGTCAATTATAATGTCATAATCTTCATTTTTTCTTATGCTGTCTTATTTTTGTTACTATTTTCAGTCTTCCTTTTCTCTCTTCTTCTTGCGTTTCTTTTTTATTGTTTAGGTGCATTATTGATTCAAGTATATGTTTTCCTTCCTTTAGCTTTATTTTACTTTCAAACATTTTTCTCCGTTCGCATAGAGAATTTATATATGCCCAGCCTAGTTGTTTCCGGTTGCTGTTTAACATCTCCTTTCCTTCATCCTCCTTTTCCTCGGTGGTTAAATCGTCTGTCAAAAAAGGTTGATAATCAACGTCAACGTTTCTTTCCTGTCATGTTCCTAACTCGGGTTGTATGTTATGTACGTTAATTATAACAGTGACAAATTCATTATTCTCTTTTTTTTCCCAAATTCAAATTTATTTGATGTATGCTTATTTTTGACGGCAATTCTTCTTCATTTTTAACTGCTTGAATTTTAATTAGATCTATAATTATTGCATTTTCTCAATTGTTACACAAGTATTTATCTTCAGTCTGTACTCCAGTTTCTTTTACTATTAGGTTTTGCTGTAACTTTAATTTGTGTTCAAATCTCTTCATAAATTTTTTTAACCGAAAAAGGAATAGCCTCTCTTTAATGTTTTCTTTAGTTTAATTTCTAACCAAATTGTTACGAGATACAAGTAATTCCACATTAAATTGTTGGTCGGACAATTCTGCTCACCTTTGCATTTGTTATTTCTTCTGTGACATGGTATACATATTACTAGTTCCTGTTTATTAAAGTCCCTTTTCATGATGTTGTTTACAGTGACCACACACTGTTTTTATTTATTACAAAATTTTACAAAATCGTAGCATTTGAGACATTTTGATACCGAAACAGAATGTTTTGCTGTTACCGACTACAATCCGAAATACCTACAGCCTCCTCTTTTATATAATGATTTTTCTCAATCCCAGTGTTACTTCGGCAACATGATGAATTGTCTGTAATCTGTTTTAAAACTAAACTTAAATCACAGATTCTTGTTTATGTGCCAATGTGTCAAATTCCGTTCTTATATACACACTGCCGTTTGCGAAAATTGCAACACCAAGAAGGAAATGCATGATTTCAATGAATTTAATACCACAGGTTAGATACATGACAAGTAACAAATGATAAACTTTTCAAACCTGTACATGAACTTCAGCCCTAATATCCAGTATTTGGTATGGCCTCCGTGCGCTGCAATTAGAGCTGCTGTACACCATGGCATTGAATCAGAAATGTTCTGAATAAGTTCTTGAGGGATTTCCCTCCACCAGTTTGTATTCGAGCCCACAAATCCGTGAAACTGGTTACTGAAGGACGCATCAGGGCCGACCAACCGTATCCCAGACATGTTCGATGACCAACATGTCAGACGAACGTGCAGGCCAGGGAAGCATTGCACATTCCTCGCAATATGTGGCCGGGCATTGACCTGTTGAAATGTGGTGTGTGAAGAAGCCTGAAGTAGGAGGACTACCTCAGGCTCTACAGCCACCGTTAGGTACCGGTTTCTGTTCAAAGTACCCTCAAATCGTAGGAAGCAAGATCGGTTGTTGTAACCAATGGCGCCACAAACCATCACACCTGGTGTTTGTCCGTTCTGCCGCTCAACATTGCAGCCCTCCAGGTTGCGCTCACCACGGTACCTCCGCACACGTATGCGTCCAGCACTGTAGTACACGCTGAAGCGCGACTCTTCCGAAAAGACTACATTTTGCCACTCAGCACTCCAGTGACGGTGTTCACGTGCCCATTCATTTGAGGAGCTTGTGGTTTCAGAACAATGGAAGCCGACGTAATGGCATGCATGCAACAAGTCCAACCTGCAGCAGACGGCGACGAACCATCGATGCAGACAAGTTCACACCTGTTGCAGTGCTCCAGCGTCCAGCCAACACTGTGGATGAAGCTGTACGGTCCGTTATGGCCATGCGGACAAGATGACGGTCATCCCGTGCTGTGGTCATGTTCCGTGGAGCAGTATCCGCTCTTCGCTGCGTACGACCTGCATCTATCCACTGCTTCCACACACGCATCACTGTCGTAGCAGCATGCTCTGTACAAGCCGAAATGTCACGGTATGACAAACCCGCTTCCAGGAGACCGATCATTCTGCCCTGTTCGAACTCACTCACATGCCCGATATGGCTCCCTTTGACGTCGACGAGGCATACTGGTACTCACTTTATTGTTTCCATCTTGTTTGACAGCTCTGCACTGACTACACTGGGCGCAACACCGACCTTGTTGGACCGATACGAGAGAGCTCTGCTAGTCCTGCGTGCATCTCATCTCTCTGCAAACCTAATCACTTATTCCTTGCACACTCTTCTATACTTCCACCAAGTTTAGAATTATTTGGGAAATTGCTTCTTGGTGTTAAAATTTTCACAAATGGTGTTAACATTTTTCGAGCTCATATACACACCATCACACATACACACACATATATGTATGTGTATGTATATATACTCTCTTAAATGTTTCTTCTTTTCTTCGCGCAAGGGTATAAATTAGGATTAATGAATTTTTACTCTGGTTGGTTCTAATTTTAGATATCCTTGATCCATAAATTGTGACTGTTTTTATTTTATAAATTACTTCCGCCGGATATGGCTTTGTAATACTATTTTCTGAAATAATTTTGTGTCTGCGTTATTTTTGATGTATTGAACATTATGTTACTTCATTTTAACTAATTCGTCGGTCGGCGATAAAAACCTTCAAATAATTCCAAAATTAAAAGGTTTGCAGGAGGAAGTAAAAACTGTACAATGGCTAATTTTAAATCAAATTCAACGACGTAATAGTATTTATCTCAAATATATACAGTTATTGATTATGTTATGCAAAATTTTTCTGTATTCACTCTGTGTGTTCAAATAATGGAGTTATATTTTGTCACTCCCGTCTAACGCGTTAATTCAAAGTTTCTTGCTTTTTCATACCATTAAAATCAATGATTCATGTATTTTATTTTTGAATAGAGTAAAAATCCATACAAGGATGAAAATGTGAAAATCAATATTGGGACAACACAAATTAAAGGTACTATTTTGAAAATAGCAAGATTATATGCTACTTATGAAACATTAAACATTATACAATTCAAAGTACACTACGTGATCAAACGTATCCGGACACCTGGCTGAAAATGACGTACAAGTTCGTGGCGCCCTCCATCGGTAATGCTGGAAGTCAATATGATGTTGGCCCACTATTAGCCTTGATGACAGCGTTCACTCTCACAGGCATACTTTCAATCAGGTGCTGGAAGGTTTCTTGGGGAATGCCAGCCCATTCTTCACCGAGTGCGGAACTGAGGAGAGGTATCGATGTAGGTCGTTGAGGCCTGGCACGAAGTCGGCGTTCCAAAACATCTCAAAGGAGTTCTATAGGATTCAAGACATGACTCTGTGAGGCCAGTCCATTACAGTGATGTTATTGTCATGTAACCAGTTCGCCACAGCCCGTGCAGTATGAACAGATGCTCGATCGTGTTGAAAGATGCAATCGCCATCCCCGAATTGCTCTTCAACAGTGGGAAACAAGAAGGTGCTTAAAATATCAATGTAGGTCTGTGCTGTGATCGTGCCACGCAAAACAACAAGGGGTGCAAGCCCCCTCCAGGAAAAACACGACCACACAATAACACCGCCACCTCCGAATTTATCTGTTGGCACTACAGACGCTGGCAGATTACGTTCACCGGGCATTCGCCATAACCACACTCTGCCATCAGATCGCTACATTGTGTACCGTGATTCGTCACTCCACACAACGTTTTGCCACTGTTTAATCGTTTAATATTGACGCTCCTTACACCAACCGAGGCGTCGATTGTCATTTTCCTGCGTGATATGTGGCTTAGGAGCAGCCGCTCGACCATGAAATCCAGGATTTCTCACCGCACGCCTGTCATAGTACTTGTAGTGGATCCTGATGCAGTTTGGAATTCCTGTGTGATGGTATGGATAGGTACTTACCTATTACTCTTTACCACCCTCTTCAAATGTCGGCTGTCTCTGTCAGTTAACAGACGACGTCAACCTGTACGCTTTTGTGCTGTACATGCCCCTTCACGTTTCCACTTCACTAGCACTTCAGAAACAGTGGACCTATGGATGTTTAGGAGTGTGGAAGTCTCGCGTACAGATTTCTGACACCAGTGACACCAACTCACCTGACCATGTTCGAAGTCCGTGAGTTCCAGGGAGCGTCCCATTCTGCTGTTTCACGATGTTTAATGTCTACTGAGGTCGCGGATAATGAGTACCAGCAATAGGTGGCAGCACAGTGCACATAAGTTGAAAAATGTATGTTTTTGGGGGTGTCCGCATACTTTTGATCACGTGGCGTATAGTTTGATAATTCATGATTCATAGAAAATGTTATTAAAAAATGACACGCACTATAATTAAGAGATGCAGTAACAACAATTATTCATATGGAAGATATTCAGACGTTTCTCATTCTCTTAGTATATTTCAAACAATGAGTTTGCAGGTATATTGAAACATTAATGTGCCAGAGAGCCATAGAATGCATGGATATCTCTAGGTATAACACACTTCAACTGCTGTAGAGGAAGAACTTTCTTCTCCTACATTTTGGTGTGATGTGCATAAATTTGAGTCACAGACTGCTGTCATAATATATCCCTTTTGGTAGATTGGTCCAAGGATCGCCGAATCTTAGTTTGTAGTTAATTGCACTTGAAAGATTGTATCGTATGCATCGAATGTCACTGACCATTATTTCTCCAGGTTTCTAGCCAGGCCGAATTGATGAATACACGAGTTCTTACGAGAAATTGAGCCGGAGATATTGCACATTGTCTGGCTTTGGCTTTTACTAGCGTTTTTGCATATTTCCATGTGCATTACAGGTGTAAAAATAAGCGTATTCTTTAAATTCGTTTCTACTGTGCAATGGATTGAATCGTATTCAATTTGGGTGTGACCTTTCTACAAAAACGTTTGGATGATGGCAGCGTTTCTTTTCATTGTCAGCGTGATTAAGAAGCTGGCCAAAATTCAGTTTCTGTTCTGATATGCGTATCCATCAGTGTAGAAATTTACCTCATTCTTAGATACCTGGGATTTAATGAGAATGTACCATAATGGTAGAAAATTCATCAGCATTTACTCCATTTTCGCTTTCATGCTGCAGATAAAAAAATGCATTTTTGAATGCAAGTTAAACAATGGAAAATTATGTACTTTCAACTTTGTTTTACAGTACAGCGCCGAAGCATTCAAAGACTATCAAAGAAGAATTGCCTGCAAATCCATAGGAAGGTCTCTTGCAGTTCCAATTTTATCTTGTTTCTTCGATCCTCTTGCTTCATCTTACAGGCGGATATGCTGCTGATACTTCTCAGCATCAATATTTGCAGCTTCATAAGAGCAGCTCACATCGCACTGGTCTTTCTTCGGTGAAAAAAGACTGAGATGTTTGTCCTCAAACACATCAGTGAAAGCTTTCCGTGATGCCTGGTTGAAGATATTTTATTTACAGCACACCTGCTACTACTTGCACAAAGCAGCCTTATTCTGCCAATTAGGTTCCAGATAGAGGTTTGTGGAAGTTGAATGACAATAATGTTATTATAATTTTGGAAGCTTGAAAAGAAATTGAGCCGCACGCATTCTTACTTCATTTCCATCTTTCTTGCAAGCAGCTGTTTATTATGAGCTGCAGAACTTAGGCTTTTTTGGATCCAGTTTCCAACTCTCCATTCCTCTAATGCAAATATAGTTAGAAACATAGGCTTACAAACCTCACTTCTTTTACCGTCAATGGTAATGACGGAGTGTGTGGCTTCTAATAGATTCCTCTGAATTGCCTCTGCGATGTTTAACTGGAATGCAGTCTACCAAACGCATGAAGGATTGTTCCAGCAGTACCCAAAAATCTTGGTTCGATTATCTTCTGAAACGGTCTTACAGAAATCTGCGTTTTGCTTTGGTTGAATGGGAACACTTGCATGGTGACTCCGTCGCATCGTCAGCGTCCTCATTTATTACGTCCTCTATCTGATCTTCGGATATACAATTTTCCTCCTAAAATAAACCAATAAATTGAAAGGTATAATTAAAATATAATAGGAAATTCAAACGTGCATTCCCATTCATTGGCCTCGATATTATGGATACATTAAAACGATACTTACACTCTTTTCCTTTTCTCTGCTGTCAATGGGGTATTCTTCATTATAATAATAGTTTTTGTGTTTCTCTTCACTGGTATACGAATTATGGTTGAATTCGACAGTCTCATCATTTGCTGTAACATCATTCTCGATGGATACTGTTTTACAAGTGTTATTGGCTATAGTAGAAGTTGATATCTTTATGTCATAACATGTGCTGCTTCCACCTATATTTTAAAGAAATAAAAGTGATCGTATTGTAAAAAGTTAAGAAACAAAAATGATCCATCTCTGACTGGACTGCATTATAATTTGTGATTAACAGCCGCTAAATCCGTAAACTTTGCCAGTTCCTTGGGCATTAGTTTTTACAACGGATTTTTTTTAATGAGTTCTTCAACTGCTCAGGCTATTAGTACCGATAATTTTGCTTAGCTTTCTTGTAAGGTTCTAAATAATAAATAGCAGCTTCGGTTCACTATTTCTCAAAGCAGCTTTGTGGAGGATATTTTGCTCATAAACACACACCGCCCATGGCTGTGTTTGTGCCTATGGACCGCAAAACTTAGTCAACAGCTTTGAGGCTACCGCAGTACTGAGAACAGTGTTTTATAAAATGAAATGCAATGAAGTTATAATACTAACCTGCGTCAGCTGGAATATCGAAAGCGTTATATTCGGCAATGCTCTGGTCATCACTATTTAGGATACAATGGTTAAAATCTGCACCATTTCTTTTGTTTAACTCTTGCAGTGCTAGCACTACACACTTTTCACCTCGAGATGCCACCTTGTAAAATTATTTCACTTTTATACTAAGTTAAATAGGAGTTTCTTTTTTACTATTCGTGACAGTGTTGGCAGACATTATAGTTGCTTAAAAAGGCACTTAAGGAATCCTGATATGGTGACGTCATCTCAAACGTAACTACTAATAATTATTCTTAGAAACGTAGCTACTAGCACAACACAAATCTAGTTACTGCAGAAGCTGTAAGACAACACTATAAACCAAAGCCATTAATTAAAATAATGCAACTCCCGTCGAATAAATCGGGCGCCAAATTTGGCGGATAATGCTATAACATAATATAATTATATAACAATATATCAAAATACAGAGTAATTCTATGTAATATAGGAATATTATTAGACGCAAATTTCGACACTTATTAAACCCTTGTATCTTCCGCATATTACACTGTTATCCGCCCAATGGCGCAGAATTTAAAACCTTCACAACCTCCTTCGACGGAAAAGTGAGCTTTCCTCTCTGAATATCTTACTTAAAAACTTGCGAGGGTGTTGCACTTATTCAATAACATGCAATAGTGTAAATAAGGTTTACGAAGTTTCAACGCATGTTGTAAGATATTGTTTGGTAACGATTGACAGAGAAAAGTAGTTCTTCGGTTTTGGCGAGATTTTGATCGCCGGCCAATCACTATGTTTGAAACTGTTTCATTTCTTCCGTAGGTTCCGATGATGCGGTCACTTGACAAAGGTTAAGTTGCTCCTGATTTTTTTTGTCATATAATTGTGTAATTACCTGTGGTTCTATTTTGGTTTATTCCAATTCTCTCTTCATATAGTCATATGAATTTTGTAGTTTCACAAAGGTATTTAGTTCTATCTTTGTATCTATTTGAACGTCTTATTCATTTGTATCCTTTTTAACGCCTTTTCTGTTCAGTAACCTTCCGAAAACATGTGGAGTTGTAACCCCTTCTCTTCCATTGTAATATTACTACGAGGTAAAAAGCTCCTCGAAAACGTAATCCAGATAGTGTATTCTTATTTGGCAACAGTTTTTATTAATTACTTTTAAATTTACTAACTTATGTCGTTACTACCTGCTGCAAAAATGGCAACGTAGGTTATTAATCCCGGAAAGCTGGCTGGCAGGCCCATGTACATCACATTATGTAACGGCAACAACGACCACCCAATAAGTGGTATGCTGGCATATATTACGTATACATTCTGCCAAACATTTCAATATTCCTTTAATTTTTTTCACTTAACCAATGACTATAACTATTGGCATCTTAAATATGCTATACAATAAACTACTTACAATTTGTAGCTTCTTAAATTGATGATTTATTAAATAAAAGTGCTAAGCACAGCAAATGCAACCTACAACGTTCCCGCACGCAACCAGATCGGATCACAGTTTAGACGCTGTTGAACAGGTGGCTGAACAGTACCCTCACACCCATTTGTCCAATGTGGTACTCTAAGTACGCCACATTATTCCAATCTTGCTTTTCTGCCAACCAGCGCATACTTAATGTGAATGTCATATAAGCGGCCAAATAGTTTAACCGGCATTGGACGAGGTCAGCACTTCAACGGGTGACCGCTCAAGAGATCAAATGAGACGGGATTATATACCAACGCGGGAAGCTACATTTCGCCCATAAACAGATCAGAAAGGTTGCATAATACTCCCAAGCTTCTATATCTTATGGGTAAAGTCACATTAAGCGGTTAGTAGAGCTGTAGAAACACCGTACAATACCAAAACACATTACTGTATGACATTGTATTAATCATAATGCAATAGATATAATGCCTCCACCACAGCAACACATATACCCTGAGCACTGTAGAAGCGGGAAATTTTCATTAGAAAAGTGTTTAAATTTTGTTATGTTTTCAGTAAAGATAATCATTTGAAATAAAATGTTACTAACACTTAGTAATTTAATTCATCATGTAGGATAGTAACAGTCAAATAGAGAAGTTAGTATTGAATGAGGTACAGTAAATGCAAATGCTGATAAACATGATTTTAGCTTTGGGCGTGACTAACCTGAGTCCAAGTACCGGCTATGGCACTGAATTTTCAGTGGTGTAATTCCACCTTTTCAAACTTGTGCACCGCTTGCTGCCCGTGCTCACCAGCGAGCAAGAATAGGCTTGAAGTCTGGACTGGCTCGGGAAACAAGAGTTCAAGTGAGAACCTAAGTTATACTGCTTAATACAGTATTAATTACAATTCAACAATCCAGCTAGCGTGCAAGAATATATATATATATATATTATAACAATAAAACAACAATAAAAGCATAACAAGTGAGTAGCAGAACAAAATATCAATAGATACCCTCTACTGCAACTATGCAGGATCATGGTCTTGGCAATTTCTTAGGGCTCACGTGCGGAATACCCCAATTGGTCTGCCAAAGAAACAAAATTGTTCAGCAAGGAAGATGATTCCAGCATCTTAAGTCTCAAATCTAGAACAAGGAACTATATGAATGAATACTCTATTCCCCTCTACACGAACAGTGATACAGAACCACGGCTATCGTGTTACATGTGACTGTGTTAATTAATATTGCAATCCTACATGCAAGCTGATCTTCATGAATAAGAAATTAAATGAATGGCAAATCACGATATTTGCTCTCATCTGGGCTAACATAACTCTTTAAAATTTTCAGCTGAGCAACACAACCTTACTGGCTTTACTATTAATTAAAAAACGATCTATTTTACCGCATAAATCCCAAGCACACCCTCTGTACTGAAGTAGCATATCAATATCATTTACTTGTGAATACTGTTGGGTAATATTGCATTATTATATGTAAGCTAACCTTCATGAATGAGAAACAGAGTAGATAGTAAATGACTAGAAAATCTTTAATTACTGAACTGGACAATATAAGCTTACTGGATTTAGTATAAATTCCAAGCAACTAACTATCTGAGTTAATGCATAAATCTGAAGTACTTATTCTGTTCTAAATTAGCGCAGCGACCCGATTTACTTGTAAATGTTATCAGTTAATACTGCATTATTATGTGTAAGCTAACCTTCATGAATGAGAAACAGAGTACATACTATATGAACAGGACTAGCAAAATCTTGAGTTACTCAACAAGGCAATATAACTTTATTGGGTTTAGTATCAAGTCAAGCAACTAACTAATTTAATAATTGAAACTCAAGTACACATTCTGCGCTAAATTTTCAAATCAATTTCAATCACTTATGAATGTGATCAATATTGCAAAAAAAATGCATCACAACCTTCATGAATTAGAAACAGAGCAAATGGTAAATAGCAATAAACTGTCCCGGCAGAGGTTTAAACAAAACTCTTCTACCACTTAATCAGAGATTTAATACAAGACAAAACCGCACCAATAACATGCTATACCAGGAGACTAGGCTGAGAGCAAGAAATTAACTCCTACAAAACAAAAACTTCTATAAAAATACTAAAAGGTGGAACGAGGAATAACATCGCTTAAAGGCTATTAGGGAGGAATATTCCCCATTCAGTAGTGCCAGGACGATTCCACAATCTCTGACGTTCATGCAATACAAAAATCCCTACTGAATGCAAAAATGTCTACATATCAACCTGAGGGAAAGTATCCTAGACCCCTTCCCCCATAAATATATATAATAACCGTTCGAGGTCACTCTGAAGTCACAAAGCAATCCTAAAAGCACTAGTATGAAACTTTACATATTCAAATGCTGGCTGGATTCACCGAACAAATAATAGAGCCCAAGTCCATCAGCATGAGAACTTCTCCTACCTGCTTCCACTGTTCAAGTTTCCAGCCAACTCCTAAAAGAAACCAACCCGTTGTCTACCCCTGAGCATCCAAGTTCCCCATTCAGCTCCGGAGGTATCGCGAGCAATTGCCAACTTATAGTAATTCAAACTTGGGCAAAGATAGTGGACAGAGCAAGCGCCACTACCTGGGAAATACTCCCCTAAAACGAACATAAATAAGAAAAATTCAGCCGTAACAGAAGACAGTAAAACAGGAATTGCAAATAGAAACAGGAAGAAGGGAACCCCGCCTCTCCAAATCATCCGGTTCGGATGTAACGCCTCAAAATATTTATGTGACAATAACATCCATACCCCCTTTCCAGCTGAAAATCGGCGGTAGTCAGGAACTGAAGAGCAGCACCACATCCCGGTGCCCCTAGCTATGGCAAAGCTTTGCATTCCCGTCATGCAAAATGGCAGTAGTACCACGCACCCGCTGTGGCCAAACTGTTGTTTCCCAAAAAGAAGTTGACAAAAAGGGCTACACCGTGATGAATAACTATTTTGAAGGGGTGATGACCAGGGACGCCGGCATTCCAGCAGCAGACGAGGTGATATGCCTTCGAGCAGACCGGAAGGTCCAGGAGGAGGAACGGTTCAAAGCATATGATGAATTTCTAGATCACAGCATATACACCAAGGTTTCGAAGAATAACGTACATGAGTCCGTGACGACATTAAGCAAAGGAGAAGGCGGATAACGTATAGGGCAAGCAGGATAAAACGTCCAGCTTGAACAAAAACTCCAATGGTACCAGCGCTTACAAATAAGGGTCTAGTCAAAACTACATCTTAAACCTATAGACTGTCTGGAAACAGCCATTTGAATAACAATTACTACTAAACATTATCTGTCATCCCGACAACCCTAACCCGGTCCCGTGCGTCAAGGGCTGAAGTCTTCCCAGGAGTTTCGATGAAACCCAAAGACACGAGAGCCGACATTAGCTGAGAGATGTGGGATCCACGTATCTATCGGGAATCCAGACACAGCATTTTACAAGACACTCTTACTGATGTATAGGATCTTATACCGCCCACTATAAGGCGATGCCAACTCAGTCATGAAGGCATTAAATTTAGAACCTAATAGACAACTTATGCACATCACCATCCCTCCCAACTTAAATGGCGTGGCTTACGTAGGCCTCCATAACGTCTCCCCGTGACTTGATGGGCTTTTCTCAAGTTATTCAAGGCGCTGACCCAATCTTCCCTAATAATTTCCGGAGTGAAATGTTCAGGCAACAAATTATCGATAGACAACAAATTAGGTAAAGGCAAATTAGGCACATGCGTGAACATCAGGGGCAAAGGGATCCCCTGATGGACCTCTTGGCATGCAGTGTTAAAAGAAAAATGCAGGTGACTCAAGTTTGTATCACAAACCTTATACCGCTGACGATGTTGTGCAATCAAGGCAAACTTTAGATTTTTATTCAATCTCTCTGTATGCGACAGTTTTGGATAGTATGTGGTGTGGTAACGTGCTTTGTCTCCCAAACTATAACTACAGTGACGAAACCCTTAGCTGTAAACTGTGAACGATTATAAAATACCACAGTCTTAGGCGCCCTATAGGAAGCGAAAACATTGCATAGGGCACCAATCGACATCAATGCCGTAGCTTTAGTAGCGGCGACAATCCAGCTGAGCTTAGAGAAATTATCAATGACTACGACAGCATAGATTTCACCTGCCGCTGACCTGACGAAAGGACCGATGAAATCTACAAACAACTTCTGCAACGGGTTAGTGGCTACTTCCGATGTCAACTGTCCCCAAGATGTGCGCTGAGGGAGTTTTGCCAGAGCGCACAAGCAACACGCCTTAACATGAGTAGCAATATATCAGTCTACGCCCTTCCAAATAAAGTTCTGCCGGATGTTTTCCGGAGTTTTTTAAACCTTCAAATCAAAGGTATAATCATGAAAATAGCTGAAAATAAGGCGAACTAATAATTGCGGGACGAATGCCTAGCTCGGGCAGTAAAAATCCTTACTCAAACAGTAGGGAAGATGTTGCTGGCCGCCTCCTAGTTGCCGACAAGTTTCCAACAATTGAGGATATTTTCGTTAATGCTGACACAGATAGGTGTATAGTTGAGGGAAGTCCTCACAAAGAAACCCTACTTCACAAAGTTTACCTGGCTCCGGATGTCCATCCTCACCTTCAAACGTATAGGTGAGCAAATCTCCGATCAGATTATCCAGGTCTCTAATATGGATGGGGGTAAGCTTAGAAGAAGACATACGCAATCCCCATTAGACCAACCTCCCGAACATTCTCGGCGTAACCAAAGCGCATGTGAGAGCCTCAATGACGCATTCTAATACAAATGGGACATGCTGAACATATATAATAATATTCTCTAGATCAAAACAGCAACGCAGGAGCCTCTAGCTCCTTGAAGGTAAGCTTTCTCTCAATCCGTAAATAAAATTAAATTGAGTTTTATCTATGGACGCTCTCTAACTGCTGCGGTCTTTAGTGTTCTATTTCATATTGGGTGTAAAAGACCGGTAATTTTGCTCAGGGGCCTCTTTTTTAGGTTTGAGGTACTTTTACACGGGACTATCGACTTTACTTCCCTCATAAAGGGAGCCATGCTAAGAATTTTTACGCTCGAAAAATCCATCGATCTTCAGCGGATTTGTACCCCAACCTCAGAAACCAGAAGCCAGCATTTTAACCATTGCACCACGGAGGACTAACTTCCGTGAAGCGTAAAAAACAGGACGGCATCACTGCAGGAACTCTTGCGGTAGGACGACCAAAGAATACTCAACGCATCTGTTTGGACGATAAAGTCGCGAGTAAAATCCGGGGGCGGCAGAAGAGGACGATTCGAACAGCATGTTTCCAATCTTCGAAGACGTGCTGTTGGCTCATCCCCAATTTGTATTTAACTTCTTTTCGGCACAAGTTATTCAGGGATTCTGCCTGTGCGTGAAGCGGGGAATAAATATAGATAAAGAATTCACCATTACAAGAAATCGAGCCATCGCTTTCTGTCTCAAAGGCGACCAAAATTACGCAATGGCGCGGTCCTATCACGGCCTACTGTAGCCCCACTAGGAGGGATGAAATTGCCAAGGAGGGAATTTGCGTTTGGCAAACTTGATCTTCGTCGGCTAAATCCTCAAACAGGCCCTGACCAAACGCGAAAATTGCTGTCGAAGATGCACAATATAAATGGCAAATTCCGGGGAATGCACGAACAGATGGTCCAACTAACGGTACAAATATTCAAACTGCACGTGCAAAAATGGGTTGTCCAAAACGCGCGACAAAACCTATGGCCTCTGGAAATCCCAAACCGGAACTGATTAAATGCCTGGTCTCCATAGGGTGACAGACGCAGTAAGACGCTGCACTTCTCGCTTCGAGGGATCTTGCAAGCATTGTTGACAACGAGAGAAGTATAAAACCTAGCGCCCGTAAAATCGTGGGCCGCGTTATGAAGATCCGGCAACGAGGTCACTTAGATTTATATTTTCTGGATTAGCATACCAGAAATGAAAACCGGACGAAAATCTTCGTTCCCTTAGGGACCAGGAATGCACAGCAGCTATTTTGACGGTCGGATTATCTATTTCTGAAGCATATCAGAACTTTGGACTTTAAGATCGCCATCTAGCGAGTCAACTTGTCTGGTGAAAGCCACATCGGGTTATGCTCCAATAGTTGAATGTCATAGGTCACACTAACAGTCAGTACCGGGCGATCCGGAAAAGATTAACCAAACATACAAACGAGCTCGCGGATCTAATCGCAGATCATTTTACAGTTACCTGCAAAGTGTGTTAGAGAGTGTATAGAATTTCATTGTATTTTCTTTGTTAATTACTTCTCTACTTAAAAATAATTTTCCTACTTGTATTTATTTGGGCTTCAATTGATTCAAGCGATTAAAGAGATAAAATGCAATTTAAGGAAAAATAACTTTAATCCTGTTTAAGTTTTCAAGTTCTACTAGTCACTGTTCAGAAATTCAGGAAACGAAGTCTGCAGTTATTGTCTATCAGTATTCATTATATGCATTTGTTAATTATTTATTTTAATATATACTACTCAAATTTAATATGGATATTTAAACTTAAAATATCCTTTCCATAGGTTCCACGTCTTTCTCACGTTTGCAGAATATAGATCCTTTAGACATATTATTGGGAAAAGGAAGAATGCCCTTAACAATTTACACGATACGTAAAAAACGACGACAGCACAGAATGAGGTGGTAGGAGAGCTTGGATTAATTTCGAATTCTAACATGAAAAGTTTAGCTGTGATTACGTTGTGTATATTATAAGGCTGGATTGTTTGACTCAATATTGCAAGATCTCACCAACGGAATTTGTAGTGTTTTAACGTTAATGATAATGAAAACTCCTCAGCCGGAGGGATGGAATAAGCAAGGAATTTAGCATGAGTTACGAGTTCAAATTGTCCAGTTTGATGATTTTATTGTAGATAAGGAATTACGTCTATTATATTTTCCGAAGAAAAGAAACAGCAATCAGCTCGAATTTGGCCGACAGTGAAAGATCGAATACGTCTCATGACATAGTCTTCTGGAATTTGTAGAAGAGTAGTGTGGTGGTCTGAGTTCTTTTTGGTTACTAGCATTGGCCATTGGCGATGTAGAACAGCAGGTTTTAAATACCTATGTCTGAGAGGAAGTAAAGTTCAATATTAGCAGTTTAATTTCGGCATTTAAGTAACTCAGTAAATTTTTTAACACTCTTTAGTCAAAAGAATAGTAAGTTTATGTTCAAATATACATAGAAAATCACCCCATTTTGTCACCTCAAGTTACGGAAACAATAACATCAATTGAAAATTCTCAGGTAGCGAACAGGATAATTTAATCGATGTTGCTTTAGGTACGGTTACTGAATCGTGGCAAACTGTGATTGATATTTTAAACCATATGCCTACAGTTCTCATGATTAATTAGTACAACTCTTACTATTATTGATACAAACACACAAGGAAAAAAACTTTTAATGTAGATAATCAAGTTAGTTTACAAATGTTCATCTTATAAATATGTTGAAGGCAATTAGAAGCAGATTTTCGGAGAATAGTTTCTTAAAATTACTGAAAATGCTAATGTTACCTTTAAATCATTATTCGTTGTGACTGCTTGTTGTATTTTAAAGAATAAGCCTAAGGACCCTTTTTTTAGAACTTGTAGAACATTTTCACAGTGCTTTGCGTATTTCCGTTTTTGAGAAGAAACTAATAGATGACAAATGAGTTCTAGTGTTCTTTAATAATGTTCAAGCCGTATACTTAAAGGCTTCAGAGATATAGTAGTGTTAAAAGTTTAGCGATTCGCTTCCTGAGCAAACCGGGTCGTAAAAGTAACCAACAATAGATACAAAGCACTGAAATTGTGTTAATATTGTAGTCGAACAAGATATCTAATGGAAACAGTTATTAAGGCTTAGCGGACGTAACTTCTAATATTAGGAATAAGTTAAAGCCACAGATAATGTTTTAGAACTAACACACATGTTAGTGAAAGGGAAAGTTGATAGAATAGATATAACTGCGTTATAGTTTCCGGTGAACAATTTGCACAATTAGTGAAACATTTATGTCCTTAGTTGAGCTCCACATGACTTAATTGGATATCAGGTAGCATCGTAATAATTAAAATATTTGTGTACACTAAAATCTGCTTTGGAAGTAGTTAATTCTATGTGAAATCTAGAATTTCGTGTACTTCCTAATTTTTATTAGGAGTACGTTTCATAATGGAGACAGTTTGGTATTAGATGTTGTAAATTAATGTAATTTCATTTCATTTCAACCGGAAGAGGAAATAAGAATTGTAGGTACATCACAGCATGTCAATAAGTATTGCTTCAAATGTACCTTCTGTATTAGACTATCGCATAGAAAACGATTATACCCAAGTCTAAATTTGAACCAGAATATACTACAAATTAGCAAATAAATTTTAGGCAAATTGTATGTATTTTCAGATGTTTAATATCAGGATTAGGACGTACTGATTTAATATATTAACTTGGATGATACTACTTCACTGTTATTACCACCAGACAGACTTCCACTACCGAAAACTGATGATGTGTTATCAGAGGGTATAATTAAAACATCATGTTCAAATTATTCCAGCCCTGTGTTCTTAGTGATAACACAAGGTTAGTTATCTATTACAGAGAATTGCTTTAGTACAATAAAAATAGATTCCAGAACAGTGTCTGACATACATTTATCCATCTACTTATTTGCAAAGCCAAACGTCTACCAACTTCGATCTTGGTAATGCGTATTACCAAGTCCTACATGAAAGCCACAGAAATATACAGCATCTGCGATCGATTACAAGTTTTTTGAATTCAATTCTTTGCCATTTAGTCTATCAGCAGGCACGCAAGTCTTGAGTTAATTGTTGGATACAGTATTTAGTGACATTAAATTTCTCTATCTATATCATTATTTAGGTGATTTATATATTCAAATCCTTTTGAAGAGCATGCCAAACATTCTGCCGAGATGTTAACCCGATTACAAAATCTAAAATAACTGCAAGTCCCGATAAGCTAAATTTTGCGATACCACTCTAAGATTTTTAGGATATATAATTTCAGGTAAAGGCGTAGGATTTCGTCCAAAACATTAACAACTATTGGAGAATAGCCAATTTCCGGAAGTGCTAAACATGTTTTGCAATCCCTCGGAGAGCTTAATCATTATTCCAAATTTATTTCTCATTAAGCTAAACAGGTTGCAAAATTCAATATGTTGAGGTAGCAAATAATGAAATTTGAGTTGAGAATGCGGCATGAAAAGACATTCTATACGATTGTACAGACATAAACATTATTGCCAGTGGTGCAGACATCAGACAAATACATGTGGGCAGCAGTTTCTGTTATTTTACTTCAAGTTTATCCAGTTAGTCGAAAACTGTTTGTTATGCGTCTCGAATGTTAATACCCTAAGATAGACAACATTCATAAGGAATTCACGAGTAGTTCTACTTATGAATTAGATGCTCTAGCTATACTGTTTAGTACGAAAAAGTATCCCTAATATTTATATCACATGTAGAATAGGAAAAGGGAATAATTCAAGAAGTAAAGTAACATTCAAACTAAATTCAATTTTCTGGAGTAGAAACATACGAACGTGTGCTAAGTTACAAAATATAATATCTTAATTAACAGTGTGGTACTTTGTGCGTCAGATGTATGGGCATTATCAGCACAGGAGAAGGGGCGCTTAGAAATGTGTAAAAGTCTCTGCTAGGATTTCTGGCACATTTCAGCATATCAAGGATGAATAAATTGCATTGAGGACACCCTCTCTAGAATGCATGGAGCAAAAGAGACTGGGGTACTAAATCACCATAACCTTATCTGTACTGCTAGTATTGAGCGAATGTAATTGTATTAGTATTTGATGATTTTGCAAAATACAAGTTAGAGGTTGTAGTGTTATCACAAATTATTGCCAATATAAAATCTGGAATCAATATAACCACTTATCGTTTAAGAAGGAGTACCTTATGTGGTGGAAAAAAAATAGTGAAATAACAGCAGCAGAAAAACTGATTACACTAATATAAATATCCATCCACGACCATGACGCATATTAAGTTTGACACTGTTAACAAATCTACACTCAGCTAGCAGATTAAGTTTCACACTCTTGTGAACAGCAAGCTCATATATACAGCCAGGTTAACCGCTGTTTCGCCTCATGCAGGTACATATTCAGGTCCGTAGTAGATTCACAATGCATAAAATATGATTTCAAGTGTCATTTGAATGAAGTTTCATATTCTTTCATGTCAGTCATCCATTGTAGATAATAACTCTTGTTTAGTAGGTTGTAATATACGTTTCTTCTTAGGCCTGTTTATTTCGCACGCATCTTCGTGTCGGCGACCCTTATAACTGTCTTTGAAGGTTACATTACAATATTTACACTTGAAGAGCTTCTTACAACGTAGACCATGCCTTCTTTTATCATAACCGCTGAAGAATTTCTTGCAGCATTTACCACAAGAACATCCTGATAAACTAGGAATGATATCCTTATATGAGGACTTATTCATCTTTCTTCTTGATATAATAACGTTTAAACCTATCTTCAAGGAAATGTACGCCTCTTCACCTTGAAAACACTTTAGAAAGCCGAATTTTTTCTGAGTGTACCTGGATGTCACCTCAGAGATAATTAACAGAATGAAGTCCAATGCTCGAGATCGCTTTATTTATAGAGGAGGCACGAACATTTTTAGATCAATTATATATTGAATTTTAATACTAAAAACTGCGACTAAGCGTCTAAGCTCTTATATTTCAATTCGTGTTACACTGATGTTCGGATGTATCCATAGGTCTTCGCGCATGTTCATGTATTTAGAGAGGCGTGTAGAGATGTTCGTGTGTGATTGTACCTATTCGTAGGTCTTCGTATAGCTTCGGGTGCTTGGGAGAAGTGAACGCGTGTATCTATGTCTTCGTATTGCTTCGGGTGTTTAGAGGGGGTGAGCGAAGTATTACGACCATGCATGTATTGTTCGGTGGTGTTCGGACGTCTCCGCACGGGTTCGGATGCTTAGAGTAAGTGTAAAGTATTGTGAAGATGCATGTATTTTTCGGGTATAATCGTACAGATTCGGGTGCTTAACTTGTGAGGGTGATGAACGATTTGTCAGCCGAGCAAGGGACAAGTATCCTTTGAGCAAGCATTCACCATGCGCAACGAAACCTAAAAGCACAAAGATGCAAACTATATTGAATGAAAGGAAATCGCGATAGCATACGCCACTCAGGCATTCGCCTGCAGACCAAGGAAAACCATGAAAAATCCGAGACTATAGTGAGCGACCGACAGTAATCGAAACAGGGCTCCTAGAAGCGTACGTGAAAGATACAAATTATATAGAATGATAGGAAATGGCGCTAGCATACGCCACTCAGGCATTCGCCGGCAAGACCAGGGAAAACCACGAAAAATCCGAGGTCGGAGTGAGAGCCGACGGTAATCGAAGCAGGGGTTCTAGAAGCATACGTGAAAAATGAAAATTATATAGAACGAAACCTAACGAACGAACGAAACCTAAAAGCACAAAGATGCAAACTATATTGAATGAAAGGAAATCGCGCTAGCATACGCCACCCAGACATTCGCCTGCAGACCAGGGAAAACCACGAAAAATCCGAGGTCGGAGTGAGAGGCCAACGGTAATAGAAACGGGTGTCCTAGTAGCATACGTGAAAGACAAAAATTATATAGAATGAAAGGAAATCGCGCTAGCATACAGGCATTCGCCTGCAGACCAGGGAAAACCACAAAAAATCTGAGGTCGGAGTGAGAGGCCGACGGAAATCGAAACAGGGGTCATAGAAACATACGTGAAAGATGCAAATTATATAGAATGAAATCACGAAAATTCCAAGGTCAGAGTGAGCTACCGACCGACGGTAATCGAACTCCGGAACCCTAGAAGCACACGTGAAAGATGAAAATTAAATAGAATTAAAGGGAGCGGAAATCCGAGTCGATGAGAAACTACTAGCATTCGGCTGTTGATCAGCGAAAACCGCGTGAAATCTAAGGATAGAGTAGCCGTCACTACGGAAATGAAACCAGAGACCTCCGAATGCAAACCACAGACGTTATCGCTTGAATCAAACCGTAAAAACAGGTTTATCCCACACCATTCATGACTATAGTCTAATACGCCAGATGACGTCATACCTGGAGAAAGACTGTCTGGGAATAGCTCGACATGTTGAAACGCGCACTGAAGTATTCTGGCACGATCATTCAGACAGATGTTTCCATTCAATGCCCACCATACCCACCACCACAACTCATTACACACCAAAGTTAACATAATTTCTATTACAATACTTCAGAAATAGCATATATGTTTTTCTCCCCTTATTTAATTAAATTCGTGTATATAACCTATTATTTTGTGTTTTCAATCCTTTTTCAATACTTTCTTTACATCTCGCCCTCATTTACTCCAAATAATTAGTAAACTATGACATTTTTATACGCTTAATGTACATTAATCAGCGAAAACCGCGCTTAATACCCATTTATCACAGAAAACCACGCTTATTACGCTGTTATCACAAAAAACCGCTACATTTGACTGCAATCACGAGCAAAGTAATTTTTTCCAGAGTCACTTAAGCAAGAAAAACCTTCATTAACATACAGAATTTAACTGGTGAGCTATGCTTTATGTATTCTGTATTAGCCAAATTCATCAGCGTCAAGTCTCAACGCGTGAGCAAATAATACGACTTCAGCTGTGTTACTTATCCAACTCCACATTCTCAAATACCTAAATTTGAGAGGCTTAACAGGATGTCTATTAACGTCTTCGGCCTGGATGAGAAGCATGAAGTGTATCCAATAAAGGTCACTGAAACTGTATTACCTGATCACCGTGACCTCCTACTATTGAGAGACAGTGGTGGAAAACATCACTACGCATATATAAATAATTTTGAAATCTTGTTCGACGTCAGAAAACTAAATGCAAGGAACGTGTTTATACATATAAGCGTTGTTTTACAGATTTTGATGGTCGATATGGACGAAGTGGGCTGAAAAACTACAAGAATATGCTACCATTTGTAATCAACATGGTGCTGCAAGGGTAGTTATGCCTACAAAGGAGAAATTAATTATACAGTTTAAAAATTTTAAAGGATTTTCAAGCTACCCTACGTCATCTACGCAGACTTTGAAAGCGTTCTCGCCCCATTTCATACATCTATACGCAATCCTGAAACATCATATGTAACCCCTTATTTGCAGCATCTACCCACGAGTTTCTGCGTTTACGTTAAACCATCATCCGACGTTGAATATCTGTAAACTGATCTTCCTAAGCATCCCATGTATACCGTGGTGTTCATACTGCTCAGAATTTTATGGAATACCTGACAGCCCTTGCAAAGGAAATTAATAATATATACAAATCTGCCATACGTCCGAAACTTACAGATCAACAGCAGAAGGATTTAAACTCCTCTACAGTATGCTACTTGTGTGAAAAAACCTTTACTGAAGAGTACGCGACCATGATCGCATCAGTGGTGAATATCGTGGAAGTCTACATAATGAATGTAATTTAGCCTGCAAAACACCTAAATATATTCCATTCTTCAGGAACAACCTCAGTGAGTATGACTCACATTTCATTGTTAAGGAGTTGGAATGTACAAGTGAACGGGTGGAAGTAATTCCTAGGTCTGAAGAACGCTATATATCATTCTCCGAGTATGTAGGAGATATAAAGCTTCGGTTTGTGGATACCTTTTCAATTTCTCAGTACAAGCTTGGATAAGTTGGTGAAAAATCTAACATCGTACTCTGAAACACTGAAACACTTCGGAGAAGACAAGATGATGTTGATGACTCGTAAAGGAGCATTTCCCTATGATTACAATACTTCATGGGATGTTTTGAACGAAACCTGCTTGCCTCCTAAGGACTCCTTCTACAATAGATTAAATGAAGAAGAAATTAGTGATGCTGACCACGGTCATGCTAGAAATGTATGGGAGCTGTTTAATGTAAGTAACCTTGTCGTGTACAGCGAACTCTACTTAATTTCTGATGTACTTCTTCTAGCTTATGCCTTTGAGACATTTAGAAATCAAACTCTCAAAACACACAAAGTCGACACTGCCCATTATTTTATCTCTCCAGGACTTACATGGAACGCTATGTTGCTGTATTCTGGCATTCAGCTGGAATTGTTACAATATTATGACCAATTACTCATGGTGGAATCCGGTATAAGTGGAAGTTTATGCCAAATTTCCCCCCGTACGCCGAAACAAACAACGCCTACATGGAGAAGCATGATCCGTCGAGACCAATACAATTTATTACATATGAGGACGCTAATAACCAATATGGTTGGTCTATGTGCCAACTTATGGTGTATTTGAAGTAATGTCAGCTGAAAATATCGACTTAGAAACACTACAAGAAGATGATCCTCATTGATACATATTAGAAGTTGAAATCGAGTATCCTGAGGAACTTCATGATTTACACAACGACCTGACTTTCCTACCTGAATGTATGAAGCCTAAGGACTCAACTATAAAGAAACTGATATCCCATCTTGGACCCCGAAAGTAGTATGTAGTACATTATATGGCTTTGAAGCAGGCACTTAATCATGGACTACGGCTTGCAAAAATCCATCATGTGCTACAAGTCCGACTGTTGCAGTGGTTAAAACGTTATGTGGAATTTAACAACAGACTACAACAACAGGCTGCAAATGATTTTGAGAAGGATCTCTACAAACTGTTCAACAATGCTATGTTCGGTAAAACTATAAAGAACCTGCGTAATCGTGTGGATATACGACTGGATACAATCGAGAAGACTCTGGAAAAGTTAAATGCCAAGCCTACGTTTATCGCTCGAACAATATATGCTACCAACCTAGCTGCTGTGCATATGGCATCCCGACAGATTGTGTTTAACAAGCCTATATGCATTGGAATGAGTGTGTTGGGTATCTCTAAGACACTAATATACCACTATCACTATGATGTGTTCTTACCGTATGACGAAGCTGAAAATCTGAAGCTTACGTATATGGACACTGACTCATTCGTTCATCAAGTGAGAGCTGAAGATGTGTACCACGCCAAGCTACGTTTTCTCGAGCACCTAGATACATCTGATTATCCTACAAGCCACATATGCTATTCAGCTCTAAACAAGAAGGTGTTGGGAAAATTTAAAGATGAGGTTAATGGTAAAATCATCCAGCGCTTTGTCGGACTACGACCTAAGATGTATTCACTAGATATCCACAGCATAATGATAAAAATATTAAAGGCATAAAACGTAGTGCTATTAAGCAGTACGTCACATTCAAGAGTTATACTGACTGTGTTAAAACCTGAGAAATCATAAGAACGCCCATGAATCTGATCATGTCCCAGGAGCATGCTTTTGCCACAGTGAAAGTGAATAAAATTACATTGACTCCATACGATGATAAAAGAGATATTGCTGAGAATGGAATAACTACATATGCGTATGGACATTATCGTATTACAAACAGTGCTTATTAGAATGTAAGTTGAAGATGAAGATTTTCTCGTGAGCCTGCAATCTTAAAAATATGAAGTTTATCCGTGTGCTGTGTATGCAACTAGCAGACACCTGATGAAGAAAGAAGAATAATAAAAAGAAGGAAGGGAAGGCGTTAACCCTGCCATTAGGAGCAATCCTAGTGCTAGTCTGAAGCCTAGATAAAGGGGAGAGGCACCTACAACGAAATAAAATAAAGGTATTTTGACGTAAAACTGTTCAATAAGACTCTCAAATAATAGAACCTCAATAAAACTCACAATTTCACTAAAGGAAAGTCGAGGTTATTTGTAGATACGTGGCGTTGTAACGTGATGTTACGTTCCGGGTTATGTCATGTAGCAGGGTGTTACGTCATGTTGCGTGGTTATGATACGTGGTTGCATGGTTACTACGTGTTGTTACGCCTTGCTACGTTGTTACATTTACTGATTACGTTATTACATTTCCTGTTACATTTACTGGTTACGTGCTTATGTTACGTAGTGTGACGTCTTGTAACGTGACTATGTTACGTCTTGACACGTGGTTATGTGCTTATGTTACGTAGTGTGACGTCTTGCCATGAAGTTATCCTACGTTGTGTTATGTCTTTTCACGTGGTTACGTGCTTATGTTACGTAGTGTGACGTCTTGTTACGTGGCTATGTTACGCTGTTACGTCTTGTCACGTGGTTGCGTGCTTATGTTACGTTGTGTGACATGTTGTAACGTGGTTACGTTTGTTGCTTACGTTACGTATTGTTAGGTGGTTATGTTACATGATGATAGGATTGAATAGACAATTAGAAGTCAAGGTAGGAATAGGTTAGGGTGTTCGATGTAGGTTTAGTTTACAATACTTCTATATACCTTCACTGTGAACCAATATGCAGTTTATCCCTCTCCGTCTTGCACACTAACTGTTTAACATATAACAAGTTTGTAATATTTAGAGAAAGTGTATCGATGTGTTGTAACGTTGAATGAGAAACCTTTATAATCTAATTACTCTCTAAATTACCGTGAATACCTGTGACGCTACCTGAATTACCTATAAAAATGACTCAAATACCCTATATTCTATCCGAATGATATGAAAATTGCGTTAAATAGCTCTGGTACGAATCGCTGCTCTGAATTACCATGAACACTTGTAATACTACCCGGTTTACTCTACTTTACACTTAATTACATTAATGAATCAAAATACATGCGGCGAGGTACTTCGATCGAGGGTTTGCGTCCGATGACAAGGCGTTAGTAGTATAAACCTCGAAGTCAATGAGTCGATATGATGTTATGCATGGACGAACATTACCTGACACAGATATTTTAGAACTTTAGTGTCGGGGGACTTCATCCCCAGTGTCGAGAAAATACCGCCAAAGGATGTCAAAATATTTGTAAACTTTAATTGGTGGTGCCTTTGCGGTCTAAACCTCTTCCTCCTTTAACTCTGTCTATCCTAACAACTCTCCACATTTCCCCTATCTCTTCCTTATAAAGCGTATCCCTCTATCCATCAGCATCTGTCTAGCCCAGCATCTCTCCTAGGTTTCCTACCTCACCTGTATAAACCTACATTCCCTCTCCTTCAGCCTCTGTCTAACCTAGCATCTCTCCGTTTTCCATATTTTCCCATATAAACGCAAACTATACTCCACAACCTCTGTATAGACTAGCACCTCTCCTCCTATCCCCCCTCATATAAAGCGCATTGCTCCTCCTTTAACTCTCTCCTAGCAAAAGGATCTCTCTCCGTTTTCCATCTTCCCCACATAAACGACGACCTCTAACCTACTATCTCTCCTCGTATTCACTGCCTCTTCATACTCTACTATTCAAGTCCTCCTAGCCTAATACCGCTCCTCGATTTGCTAGCTCTCCCATTTTAAAGCTATATTCTACCTTTCAAGCCCTGTCTAGTCTAGCACATCTCCTCTTTTTCCCTATCTCTCCAGAATAAGCATATAGTCCCCCTCCTTCAGCATCTATATACATACCATCTGTCCGCGCTTTCCCTATCTTTTCCATAAAAGCTATACTCCACACCTCAAAATCTGTCTAGCCCAGCACTTCTCCTCGTATTCCCTACCTCCCTCATATAAGGCGCATTACCCTACTTCAGCTCCTGTCTAGCCTATCATCGGTCTTCATATTGTCTATCTCTCGCATATAAACGCATACTCTATCATTCATACCTCTTAGCCTAATACCTCTCCTAGATTGGCTATCTCTCCCATATAAAGTCATATTCTACCCTTCAAGCCCTGCTTAGTAATAGCATCTTTCCTCATATTCTCTATCTCTCTCATATAAAGCTAATCCCTCCCTCCTTAGGCATCTGTCTAGCCCAGCATCAGCCCTGGTATTCCCTATCTCGCCCATGTAAAGGAATTTTCCTCCTTGAACCGTCGCATCTTCCCTCGTTTTCCTTATCTTTCCCATATAAACGCAAATGTGGCCCAGAAGCCCTCTATATATACTTCTTACCTTATTTGGAAAAAGACGATTGCAGTTATATATGCTAAGATTAAAGTGCGGCAAGTATGCATACGAAGTAAGCCTGTCTAGTAATCTCAATTAGGGACAATTGGGGAAATAAACGTATTAGTGATAATTTTGCTAAATATTAATGCTTATAATTACGCGACAGGGAAACACGTATAAGACTCTTTTAGGACTCAAGGATGTAAGTGATTATTAGAGGTGCCGCAGATTGTAGCGACCAACAACACTTCAGATTTTAAAGCGTCGGTATTTCTAGCAGTTTGCTGGGATTAGGAACATTACGATAGCATGCTATTCTAAACTAGTTAAGCGAGAGAGTTAACAACAGTTTCAACGCCGCTTTGATAGCCTTACATTCAAATTATCTTGCTAAGTAGAATCGAAATCTACATTGGTTACAGTTTACGTTTAAATGTTAAACAGCTTAATTGCTAATTGTTTAACTGTATGCGGCATGAGACACATGGTCTGCATTCAACATAATATTGTCATTTTCACTACTGTCTTTTACAAATTTATGCAGTTAAAGTAAATGTTACCTGGCCAAATAAATAACGAAGATATTCGAGAAGGTTTAGAATACAGTTTGATACTCTCATAGGCAGTATAATAAGACATATAATAAACACCTAAAATCACATTAATTTTCTAATGGTAACGAAGCAAATATGAATCAGCATGTTATAAGCAAAGATAAACATCAATACACAGTCAAAACTCCCTCCTATATATGTGAGTCCATGTATTATTTTCTAAATGCATGTCTGCAGTTTCCGTATTGGTAAAAGAAAAGGAAACATCCAAACTTATGATAACCCACGTTTTTCCATTTGTACTTGTTGGTACTGTGATTAATGCTTGATGTAAGATGCACAATGTGCAGAATCAGAAGCTGAATTTAGTATGAATGATGCTATGGTAATATGCTTCACATACTCGTTCCGTGTGTTTGGTTCAAAATTTGACAATTGCTTCCGCTATCTGTCACATTACAGGGTGGACTCCTGCTACGAAAGCACCACAGGTATTCGTGGCATTGATCTTGGCGCCCTCAGTCTACATGATTATTTTCACTATTGTTGAGAAAATTCAAATCTCTTCAAGAATGCGTTATCTGGCTCCGGTTTTATAAGGCTCTCAAAATGTTTAACTTCTGGAATTTCAGCAAGGGCTTGCACTAAGTTAATATGCAGGTTATCCATCAAGATGAAGAAACTTGGAGACATAACTTGTGACTTTGTATACATTTAATAAAATTCTCAAAATGGATGCAAGTGTATTTCAAGGAAATTGCATAAGATTAAAAAAGGAATAGGAGAATAGCTTCCTTACCACTCCTTGTAATTTTTTATTTTGCGAAATATAGAACAACCTAAACGCTGTTTTATCTCTTTAAAATACTAGAAGATGAACAAACAGCTACTTAAATTAATACGTATATGGATTTTATCCTTTTGAGTGGAACATTCTGTATTGCCTTTGGTAATTTAAGTATACTCTGTTGAAATAGCACTACACGGTCATGATATAGAAGTTCCGCATCCCCTCTAAAGAAACATGGAGCCATTCCCTCGGGAAGCAGCGGCAGAGAAGGGATAAGAAATTTGAGACTCAACGCATTGGGAGGGGAATGTTTATTAGTAGAGCTGGGAAGTCGTAGGGCTCATAAATATAGCTACAGCTGCACGTATTTTTTATTCTACTTCCTCCTTTATTGGTTTGCTTAGAGGAAAAAGGTGGAGAATTCCGCTTTCTCTTTCCATTGTTTGATATATGTACTTTCTTTATTACTGCTCTCCCTGAGATGGCCACTAATATTACAGTTATTTGCAATAATCAGAATATTCTTGACTCTTAATTATTGTTTTTGATTATTCTCTAACAACGTAACACCTACACGTGTAAAATGCTAAAGAAAATTTAACAGAGATATTATATTCCATGGAGAATGCGCTGTATTAGTTCTTACTTAAAGCTTAAAGGGTGATTTGGAAACGAAAGTATGCACTAGGTTAATATTTGTGGGCATAAATATCTTAATAATATAAAATAAAAATAGTTCATTCCCTTTCCACACCGTATTTTAATTCTGCATATTATTGTTATCAGAAAATGCACAATGGACCTACGATTTCATCGTCATTACTTTCAAAGCGATCATGTTGAGAAATTCGCCATCTTATTTGGTATTCGAATAAACTAGGGTAAAAAAAAAGTTAGCTTTTAACCAAGGCATCTTTAAATTCTCTCATATGTGATATTCCATTTGAATTTATCAGCCATTTCAGAGTGAGACTTTACTAGAGGAGAGAAGTTTACTTCTGTTTTGTCAAAATAAGGTGCATAATAATGATTCATTTTGGATACAAGTAATTCATTCACCTGATGCACAGCATAAACCAAAATCAACCAAATTAAATATATGTGGCGTTTCATAATCATATGACATAATGCATTTTTGAGGAATCAGAGGTAATGAATGGGGATGGAACAGAAGCGTAGGCTTTTTCTGTGAAAGCCCAATAGGTACACAGTATAACATATTCTTCACCTGCCCGTGTAGTCCTCCCATTAAGAGTACAGGGTATACGATATACACCGGATGGGGACACCTCGGGGACTGCGACCTACGGGAGATCTATTGCAGATTGCAGATGCACTTCCTACCATCCCCAGGAGGAAGGAATGAAATGAAGGAGCCAAAACAGCCTACAGGCTATAGGAAAACAGACCAAAGAAACGCGCGGAAGTCCTTAACATTTACTAACTTGCCGACCCTCGTAGCCGTGGTCGCTGGAGTGTATAGCTCCGGCGCTCCGCCAAGCTGAGGATCACGGGTTCGAGTCCCACCATGGGCGTGGGTGTTTGTGTGTGGGTGTGTATGTATGTGTGATGTGCAACGGCGGTAATGAGCGGTAACGAAAACAGTAAAAACACAAGGGAACTTAAAAAAACAAAAACTAACTAGAAGATATGTCCCAATGCTGGAGCACAACAGAGAGGGCGTTGAACGACCCGTTTAACCAAGCAGCTCTCTAGTGCCCACGAGGAGTACCCTTTCCTTTGAGGAAGCATCCGCACCATCTGTTCGGCACCGTCTAGCCACGAAAGCCAGTAGCACACCTGAAACATTAAATGGAAAGGGAATTAAACAGAAAATGACGGAACGGAAATCGTGATAGATGAGAAAACACCCTAGAATTCGCTTACTGACCGGAGAAAGTATGAAACGCCCAAGACTAGAGTAAACGGGCAACGGGTTTCGAACCTGTCCGGCAGCTCTAGCACCGCAGGACCTAAAAGCACATCTGAAACGTGAAATGGAAATAAAATGAGAGGAAATGGGGGAAAGGAGAAATGGTGGTAGAATACACTACTCTGGCATTCACCTTGGCGACCAGGGAGGAAACTACGAAAATCCACCTGGTAAGAGTAGGCGATTACAGGCAATTGAACGCGGGACCTTCCGAATGCGAGTATCTCACTATACCACTGAGCCATTTTGCTCGGTACTGCTACTACTAGCAGCATAATAAATAAGCTAGTGAAACAATTATCTTCTAATGTCACTAATAATTTATCCCATTAGTGAATACACTACAAGTACTTCCTTCTCTTCCTAAAAAATGAACTGTGTCAGAAGCAAATCTTATTTCATTGTTACTTTGATAAAGTCGCTTGCTTAGGTATATTTAATCAAAACATAAAACTCGTTATTTGTGTTGGCGTCCATCTCAATTAGTTATCGCTCCATATTTAGATTTAACCACCGTATACTTCTTTTTTTCTTCTTCTTCTTCTTCTCTTCTAATATTCCGATTCCTTCACGCTTCATTTTTACCGTTCTTACCCAATTCTTTGTCACTTTACCCTTTATATATTTTTTTCTCCTTTTACAGCGGAAATCTTCCTAATTAAAATTTCCCCATCTATATCATTGCTTTTGCTTTTTTATGCCCTTTTCTCCCTCCATGCCTGTTTCATTGCATTACAATACACAATGAAAAGTTACATTTACTTCTCCACACATTGTACATTTCTATAAATCTTTGCCATGTTTTGATCTCTTAAATTCACGATTCCAGTTTTTGCCCTCGCAAACCCTTCTTTTGGAAAGTTGATACTTGGAATTGAAGAAGTATAATGATATTTTAAATTAAATATATTATTAGGATCATACGCAATGAACATTCTTATTGTTGCTGAAATCAAATTAGCACGTCAAATACATTTCTTCCCTCCAGGGTAACGAATATATCGAGATGAATTTCTTGGTCAACTAAGACAAGGTGAATATGCCATAATTATTCAAATCAATATATAGTACTGGAATTTCAACCTTTTATTGAAAATTAATTTGAAATTTCAAGGATTATGACGACTATAGAAAGAAGTAAATGAAAATTTTGATAATTCTAATGAGTAATGGAAAATAAAGTATGTGTACAGATTTGTTGAACTTAGCTCACCTGTTGGGAAATAAATTTCTTATAGGTGAGACTTTCAACTCCAAACATCCAAAATGAGGCTCCAAACTGGTCTTCCACAAGGAAACTATTCCTTGAATCTGCAAATCCACTTTTGGGTTTTTACACTCAGTTGAACCAAGTTATTATCCAGCAGGTTGTCAAACCCCAGATATTTAAGATTTGTTAATAATTAAAAAAACATGGAAAATATATGTACAAATCATCCTTCTTCATCTCAAACTCTGCTTATATAATTTCCCTGTAATAATTACAGTATACTGTGAACCTTCATTGAGAATTCATACTCGCCGAATCTTAATAAATCGACCGTTTAACTGGCATCACCATGGGGCAAGTTTAGATCAAGCCACTCATTTAAAAATTTCCTTTAAATATCCACAAGATCTGGCTTTAACGCAAATTGACAAGATACATTAGCATTGCCGCTGGAATTGCAAGACAAGATAAAAGAGCTGTGCAACCACAGAAAAAAATACATTGACAGTGAAGGTGAAACAACTCCTCAAGGTAAAATAAATTTCCGTATACTATGTGAGCAAAGTAAATATCCTCCAAACAAAACATCGCACAATCCAACCACACGAAATTAGATCATTCCCTAAAGGAAGAAAAGAGTCTCACTACTATAAACTGCATTCTCTAAAATGCAAATACGGACTTCTTCATGGCAAAAAAGTTGACAAAATACAAAGTTGGATTTCTCTTTGAACTTCAATATCTCTCGGTATAAGACCAAGAAGAAAAAGTGAATTTATTTTTTAAAATGCTATAAGAGCAGTTTTTCACAAACCTAACATTTTATTATTAGACCACTACTTAACACTAGTTAATAGACTTCTCAGAAAAATGTTGTGTTTCTGACAAAAATATGTAATGCCATTCTTCGTCTGGGCTATTTTCCAACTAGATGGAAATGCGCATATATTGTGAGGATACATAAAGCAAATAAAGCCAAAACGATCCTCACAGCTGTCAACTAATCAGTTTTCTTCCCCTGTTTGCAAATGTTTTTAAATACCTACATTACCAATATCTCTGAAATTCAGCAAATTCCATAATACCTAACATCCAGTTTCGCTTCTTATCAGCGCATTGTTGTCCTCAGTAAGTTCATCGCATAGTAGATGTAATTCTGGACTTACGGAATGTGCTTCCCTTAGGCTATTTCTGAACACTGAAAAGGCATTCGATACGGTTTGGCACATCGGACTGTTATATAAAGTATGTAAAACCACTACTCACAGACATCCTGTTTAAAATAATGCAAACCTTTCTCTATAACAGAACTTTCTTCGTTATTTACGAAGACATCCTGTCTCCATTACATGTTATACAGGCTAATGTTCCTCAAGGAAGCATACGGGCACCATTTTTACATCTAATATACACCCACGATCTTGCAAATGATGAAAAACTAACCAAAGCCCAATTTGCAGACGGTATCACAATTCTAAGCAAAGGCAGATGGAAATCATCCGCTGACCTTTAGATATTTGTCAACGTTTTGGGTACCTTGTGTAAGAAATGGGTATTGAAATGAAACTGCGCAAGTCTAAAGAAGTCCAGTTCGCTTTAAAGACTAAAAAACCATCATAAATTTACCTCCGAGTGTGAAAATATTCCCATTGAACCATCCGCTTAGTATCTCCGACTTATACTGGACCGCAAACTCAACTGGAAATAATATATTAACAACGTAGTAAAAACATTACAAAAATGTTTCAGTTAAAATATTGATTCAAAGATTATCACCAATGCCACTTCCTTTAAAGAGAGAAATCCATTTATCACTGCTAAGACTGATTTGGCAATATGAAGTTCGGCTTCAGATTCTCAGCTGAAAAAATCCAAATCATTCAGAATCGGGTTCTCCACGTGATAGCGGATGTACCAGTGTACACTCAAACGCTCCTGTTATACTCAACTTCATCGCTCCTTCCTACATGACCCCAATGAACTAATGAGAAGCATTCCAACCCAGCACAACATCTTCGAAGGCTGAAACGCAAAGGATGTTCAGATCTATTACAGGATTAACAATTTTCACACTAATGTAATGAGGACAGTCACTGAGCTGCAACCTTACATATGGGTCATGTAAATATTAATACGTTTGTGCTGCTTTCGGAGAAGAGTATCATACTAATTGCATAATAAAATTTACGCTACAACGCGTAGGGTTTGCATGGTATGAAGTGACACATCTAACATGAAGAGCTCTGCGAAGAGCCTATTTGGCATTTGGAATGAACGTTGTATAATCGCAAATCATAAGATAGAGTCAAAACTTACTACACGAAAAATAAAAGTTTCGCTTAAAATACATCATTATGTCAAGTAAATTTTTACTTTCTGTACCACGTACCTAGTATGGAGAGGGCGTAATGCCCCTAAAACAAAGAGAGAGAGAGGGAGGACGAAAAGCATTTAGGAGGAAGTCCGTCTCTGTGTGTATGTGTGTGTGTATGTGTGTGTATGTGTGTGTGTGTGTGTGTGTTGAGCCACCAAGTAGTTGTACTGATAAGTGCACCCATAAGGTCTTTACCAACTCGCGAAAGTATTCGGGAGAACTCTGAGTAACTCAAGATCCTGTACTACAGAAGTTTTATTGAAACAATTGATCCGACAATGGGTAACATACAAGAACCAGGTCCCGTCCAAAACGCTGCTGCAAGCACACTTAAGGGCTCGAGCCTTTGAAACAAAACAGCTAAAGGCATAAACGAGTGAGCTTTGCCCTAGCAGAAATGCACAAATGTACAATTTATCATTAGGTGCCACCACAACCTGAAGTGCTATGGGCACAGAGTAACAATTAAAAGGTAAAGGATTTAACATGCAAAGCGCAAGATGGGCAATGGGTTTGTTAACAGATTAAGGAGGCATACTCCATACTTCAGGCAAACTGGTAAGCAGCGGAGCACAAAGGCTATGGTTCAAATATTTGGCACCTATTGTAATTTAAATCAAACGTGCCAAATACTCCTAAACACTTCATAATTAATTAGCCCTGGTATACGGAAACTGTGGCTAAATTAGTAGGTATATATAATGAATTAATTGAAGACTAATAATTACTGCAAAACACTGCAGAGCCAATGAACCCTGAAGCATGAAAACTGTGGCTCTATTTTTAATCATATATTATAAATTATGTACATGCCATAAATTGCTGACAACCACTACAAAACTGATCAACACTGTAATATGAATATGGGGCTAAATTATCAGGCATACATAGTGAATTAATTCGAAACCCAAATTACTGCATACCACGCAGAGCCAATTAACATTCAAGCACGAAATCTGTGGCTCAATTATTAGTATGTATAAAAACAAATAGAAGCCATAAATAAGGTGGAAGCAGACTTCTTTACAATGGCCGCCAGGTTTAGTTACTCGACCCGAGCTGAAATTGCATACCCGAACACCCAAAAATGCCTAAGATCGGCTTTCTGCCAACACTATCAAACCTACGTAAGGAATCACAATATGCCATTAGTGCAATATAACTTTGCCCATATAAGTACAATAAAACTCCCCGGTGAAGCCACCCAAAGAAGCTCGAGCATAAAACTCCAGGAATAACAAAACACTTTAACCGTAATAAAAGGCAGATATTGGGTGATCAGTATAAAATAGGCTGTTTTATCTACGAAAGTTGAACTCAAGCAGCCACTTAACTCATCCTGAAACCAAGAGCTACGGCAAAGCACCGTCACACTCCGCTTATTTTTTTTTATTTCATTGCATGCCGTATCTAATTCATATTCTCTATCGGATTCTATTAATATTTACCCATTCTTCAGTATTTTAAATGCAGTAATTTCAACTTTCATATTAGTTGGTTTCGCCCTTTTCTTAACTAGTATTTTGGTGTACTCGGCACTTCGATCATTTTTTGATTTAACGAATGATTTGTATGTCTTTTTTTCTTTTAGGTTGCCTTGGAACAATTTCTCATTGACAATGATGTTTTTTTTCTTTTTTTCTTTGCAATGCATGTTAAATAACGAGATATTACAGAATTGTTTTTAAATTAAAGGATAAATGTGACGGGAGTCTTTCGTGGTCTTTTTTTACAGCGTGAAATCCAATTGCAAATTTAATATGTTCCATATTCGGGGTTGTCGCCGAAGCTTGTATCGCTCTGACCGAAGTCATTTTTGGAAAGTGAGGAGAGATGGGGCTTCTTCGTGCAAACAGTAATGATAGACTGCCAATGTTAACCACACCTGCGTAACTTCGGTAGCTCCCTTCTGAAGTCCCAAGCTAATAGGACAGACGTAGTCCGATGTTCCAAACAGCTGCCGATTAAATGACCTATATGCTTCTTGGTTCAATTCCAGATGTCCCTGATACTATCACATGTGGTTATTCGATGAATTTGAGTGTCCACACCACCACAACGCTTACAACAAGGTGCCGTGGATAAATTATGTTTATATCGCTTGGACTCTGTGGATATCGATTCGTTGATGAAGAAATAAAAATAAACCTTCCACTCCAGGAGTATATAGTGTATAAGCAACATTTTCCATTCCTGCTGCCATGGTGAATTAGGGTATTTTCGTCCTATCGCAGGCACTGTCATGGAATCTTTCAGCAACGTGGTATATAAAGTTTTGGTGGTGGGAACACTGAGCGACGTATCTATCACAGGTAGTATTATTTTATAGTCTGTCAGAACCTGTTTGAAGTTTTCGGCAGCCGTCCCAGCCATGTTCATACAAAACTACACAACCTGATTGGCACCGTGTCTGTGGAGAGTACTCAATATAGAATAGAGCAACAAAGCCCGACATTTAATCTGCACATCAATAAGATTCCAACCACCCTCCGTAATTGCTCTGCGTAATTGGGTTTGGGCTACTTTATAGAAGTGATTTTTTCAAACGTAGTAGCCAATCGCTTTTTCTAGTTGCTGGGAATATTGTGGTAACATCGATATCACCTGCGCCACATACTAGAGTTTCGCGAGCACGAAGGTGTTAACATGCCAGATTTTTTGCACAAAGTTTAAATTCCGCGTCAACTGCGAGGTTATAAGAAAAATGCACATAGGTACAAGTGGCTTCCAATTCTGCTATTGACCTTTCCAGCCTGGAGGTAAAAATAACGCCCAATATCTTCTATGAACTGCTACAGGTAAATCGAGCAGTGTCCGTTGGCCAGCTATTCAACGGTAATAGTTGTGACTTGCCATAATTTATCAAAGCTCCAGCGGCATCCTGGTATGTCGTTAATAGCGGCGCCAGTTTGTCAGGATCATCAGCATGAGCGAGACTCAAGGTAACTTCATCAGCATAAGCCAAAATTCTTTCACAATTGAACGGATTATTGAAATGAGAAAGTAAAGTCGCCATGCCTCTAATCAGCGGTTCAACGCACAAAGTATACAGCATCATAGATAGGGGACATTCCTGCCGTATCGACTGTGCTATAAGTACTGGTCGCGTAGGAAACCCATTAATTTGAACTCGTGAGTGAGCATCTCGTTAAAGGCTTTGTAAAAGGCTTTGAAATGTCTGTGAAAATCCAAAACTCTTCAAAACACCCCATAGATAATCGTGGTTAATCCTATCAAAGGCGGCCGTGAAATCTAAAGACAAAAAGGCTGCCACCATGTTGGGATTCCGTTCACCAGCGATAATGACATCTCGTAACTTCATTAGAATATGTGTGATCTTCCTCTCCGGTATACAGCACGTTTGTCCAGGTCCAATGATGTCAGGTAGATAGGTCTTCAAACTGTTGGCCAAGATCTTTATGAACAACTTGTAATCTGCATTCAAAAGCGTAATAGGGTGAAACGATTTTAGTTCCGTTGTAACCGTCTGTTTAGGGATCAACACAATGATACCTTCATTAACCCCGTTAAGGTGTCTGTATGACGCTGTACCTCCAACATGACGTCGAGTAAGATATTCTTAAGAATCTTCCAGTTCGCTTTGTAAAACCGATAACTGAGTCCATCAGGTCCATGTGCCGAGTCCAGACTGGCTGAGGCTAAAGCAGCCCACAATTTCTCAGACGTAATCTCCTGATTTATGACGATATTGGCATCTGGGGATATCTGTTGTGTTATATGACGATAAACATCTTTTTGTGCAGAGACATGAACTTCAACTGCTCCGAATTTATCACAAAAGTATTGATAGGCCTCTTGAAGTATGTCGTGCGTTGTTGCTAAGAAATCCCCTGTGGAAGCGCGTAAGTGGGAGATGTATTTCCGCTCACCACGACGTTTTTCAGACGTTAGATGAAAAAGCGAGTTTTTCTCTTCTCGTACTACAGAAGGGTCGCCGGAACGCAGTTGTGCACCGCGATAAAGCTCCTCCTGAAGACAACACATCCTCCTTTTTATTGCAGAAAAGTGATTGGTCACGTCCTGTCCATGGCGTTGTAGGTCATATAAATGATTTAACAAATGCTAATAATAGTGCAACAGTTGCCGTCTGTTCTTAGACTTTGCTATCCTTCCCCTTTGTAAAAGTTGCGTATAGCCGGTTTATTGGGGGTTCGACGTTGGGCTGTTTTTGCCCATCTTGCCCACATATGGGAGAACTTCTCGGAAATTACTGGATCTTGAAGCAGCGTATTATTAAGTTTCCAAACGCCGCTCCCCATCGTGGGTCTCCTCGCAGTGTGAGCTATTTTCATGATCAAGGAATGATGGTGATCACTAAAGGGTACCGGATGAACTTGCATGGTCCGTACCATCTGCCGCATCGATTTACTTACATAAAATCGATCTAGTCTCGAAGCACTATTATAGCGATGAAACGTATATTCAACCAAATTGGCATACAAATGTTCCCATGCGTCCCATAATTCCAAGGCTTGGCACACTCGGTCTAAAGCAGGTGACGAAAAATATTGGCCTGTCTGGTCCTTAGCACTGATGACACAATCAAAGTCCCCACCTAGAAGTAGTTTATCGTATTTATGACGCAAAAACAACGGCAGTTCCGAAGTAAGGAAGGCTTCGCGTTCCTTCCTTCTGTTCGACACCGAGGGTAAGTATAGATTCACCAGAAGAATATTGCTGTCCTCCATTAATAAGGATGTAATCCTACCACTCACATGCCTCCCCGCTAATCGAATACCATAAGACGAGCGGTAAACTATCGCTGTACCGCGTTGGGAATCCCCAACATTGGACATGTAATTATAGTGCGGTCCAAAGAAATCTAGCTTGTGTTCATTATTCTCCTGCAAAAACAGAATATCAATGTTATTATCGTTCACAAAATCCCTTAACAAAGTTTGCTTGGCTCTACTCCTGAGATAATTCACGTTCACGGTCGCCAAGTTTTGAAGTATCAACACCATATAAACGAGGAGGATTACCTATTCACCGGTTTACTCGGGTTTTTTGGACTGCGTTGTTGGTGACGACGCACTCTTTTTGCATATTTCTAATCGGGGATCACGTTGGCTAACTATAACCCTATACACAGATAGCGTAGTGGCGACAGTATTCTCAGCTAACGAGTCATCTATTCGCACACCGTCCGCCATGGAAAAGTAGCTGCTGATTTAACCTCTTCCGGCACGCTGACACCTGTTTCTGCCGACTCCACCACTTCCCTTACTGAAAACGTGTTCTTGCAAGTCGCACTAGTCTCCACTGCCTCTAAGATAGTCTGAGTTTACATATTGTTATCGTCGGACCAAGGTTGAACATCTACGACGACTGCTTCGCTTAGGTTTTCCTGCAAATTTAAAGAACTGTCGTGAGCTACACCTGTCATGTCATCACTCTTCGCGTGTTCTTCAAAGGTGACATCGCGGCTATACTGCCGGTCAGCCACTGACTCCACATTAAGAAACTGTTGACCAGAGTCGGTTCCTGCCGCCGCTACCTGTTCTGGTAACGGCATCCGTTGTTTTGGAAGCGTACCAGCAACCAATTTCGACCAAGTGGGAGTATCCTTTTCAGCATTTGGCATTCGCGGCATTGGTCTCCTGGGGCACTGATTACGCAGATGACCGGCCGTGTGGCATATGGCACACGTAATAGGTTGGTCGGTATAACTCACCAAAGCGGAATAACCCCCTACATTAGGAAACGATGGTATGTGTTTTTTCAATAACATATGCACAGTACGCACTCCATTGGTGACTTTGTAGCGATAAGAGGGATTCCAAATATCGTCACTCACCTGCAGCACAGTGCCATAAACTGCTAATGCTATATTTATCTTCCGGTTGGAAAAACTCAATGGAAAATTGTACACTTTGACTACCCGTCTTCCAAAACCGGCTATATCGAGTATCGCCTTAGTCCGTTGTCCATTTGACAATACAAGACTAACTTCTCCATTTGACTGTTTCAAAACCTCCTCCACAATGTCTGGCATGTTGATTTTAATGAAGATTTGTCTAGTAACACCATTAACTTGTAATACGGTGACATCGTCCTCTTCCAATTTTAGCGTATCAAAAATCCATTCATGTATCTCATAAGCCGTCGATCGAATGATATCTCGTTCCACAAAACTAACAACCAGAGTTGTAGGACGACCATCCATGTCGAAGTATGTCTTACACGTATGTATACGACTACGAAAACACAGACGAGGCTGTGAATATTATAGCAAACTAGACCAAGGAACGGCGTAAAGTAATATGTAAACACACAGAACGGTTGAACTGCTAGCCACCCACGCACACAGCGAACAACCTCTCGGCACGCCAGCTACTGCGCGACTGTACCGCTCGTATCGGAGCGACTGCCTGCCCACCGCGAGCCGATCACGTGACCCAGCCAGCCACGGCCAAAACATAGAATAGCGGTAGGGGCACGACAGGCAGGCAACCTGATCGCGGAAAATTTCGAGACCAACTGGTACAGTGTGTGTGTGTGTGTGTGTGTGTGTGTGTCGGTATGTGTGTATGTCTGTGTAAAGAGTATAATTAAAAAGATATAAATCGTATGAATACCAAACTTGGTATTTCAGTTCAGTTTCCACCAAGGATGTGTTGGTAAATTTAAAAAGGTAATAATAATAATAATAGTAATAATAATAAAAACTAAAAATACCTACACCACAAAACATCCTTTATATGGAAACATTTTGTTATTTTGTAAAAGATAGTTCAAGCGGTTTGGTTTAATATACGTTTAAGATATGTGCACGACAAAGAGAATGTATATCTTGAATTACTGGGAATAGCCTAAAACGTTCTCTTTATCCTGAAGGAATTTTGGATAATTCTAATGGATAAACCATAAGAGATAGAAATAAACCTACTACACAGACAATGTAGATCTCTTTAAAACAACACAATTCGCTACAAATAACCTGTTTGCTACTTAAGCCGTTTTTGGGATACCATTTATCATTTTTTTATTTTTTCAATACTTTTGTCGTTTTCTTAAAGTGATGTTGCAGTCAGTTGTTTCTCGCGATGTCGAGATAAGAGTATGCCATTTATAAGTAAACAAATAACGACTTGCTTTTAAACATTTGACTATCGATTCGGTTTCCTGTATCCCCCTTGTACAGTGGAGTAAGAAATGACTGAGCACCTCTGATAGTATGACTTACTCCATCTATTCAAACGGGGTTCACACGTGTACATGCTCAAGCGTTTCAGTAGTGGCAAAAACAATGTCTGTATTTCTTATCGTTTGTACAGCACATACATAGGAAACGTGTTAAAAAGCTTTGCACTTCTATTTGTTTCATGGAAATGAAAAAGGGGTGGCAGAGCAGCTTAATTCACTTCCTCTTTTTCTTCGTAAGCCAATGTGTCACTAGAACTCAAACATATGTCTGTCTGGTGTCAGCTCATTGGTTGTTTTACAAATGAGAAGAGCAACCTAAAGTTGGTTGACGAACACGACCAATGAACTGAATCTCCGTAAACCGCCACATGCCAGTAAATCGAGCAATGTGATCTAATCAGGAAACGCCTGAAAACACGCCTATTTTAATTGTTACATTTGTTCATTGGACGTGGAAACATAACCTTTGAGAGGTAAGAGCAAGTAATTCAGAGGTAAATTATGCGTTAAGCAGCACGGGATCAAATCTCGGAGATGATGTATTGTTTCTCTTCTCTTTCACGTCGGCATCATAATGTCGTAATCTTACGTGAAACCTAAGTATAATATTGTTACAAAGTGCATACGTTTATACCAGCCCGGATAAGACCGCGTAGTTTTACTGTTCTTACCGAGGGAGGAGGGGCCACGGTAACGTGTGCGACTCGCATTTGGAGGTCCTGCGTTAGATCCCCCGTGAGTGCCCATTCAGATCTATGAGTTTTTCGTGGTTTCCCGGGTCGGCAGGGGAATTCAGGGGTGGTTACTCCTCTACCACGATTTTTCTGCCCTTCATTTCCTTTATCTACCATCTTCTTCATTGTCATCTGTTTCAGGGTTGTAGGACAAGGCGATGGTGTCGACGTGTTGCGGCTGGGCGGTGGATTGAGCTTTGTAAAGGTTTCTTCCCTGGCGTCTTGCGGGACTGTTCAATTAGGACCTGCCTCCCAGTGGGTTTCACCAGTGGGAGGGGGCCACCGGGGATTATGAGATTTGTGGGTGAACCCATGCGGTGTGAGATGCGTTCGAACTGTAAAGTTAGGAACCTCATCTATGCTTGCGCCCGGATCTGGCCGCCCTTCGAGTCTCTCCCCTTATCCCTTAATCTTAGGGCACAAGTAAAAGCAAAAATGACCTTTGCGGCCTTCTTGCAGTGCTCTGCCACTGTTTGTGGAGGCTCCTCCGTTTGTACTTTACCTTTTTGTCATTTCTTAGTTTCCTTACCTTCTGTCATGCTTACACGTTTTAGCTTAGTTCCCTACATTATCGAAATAGATCTGTTTTACATAGTGACTATTCTTACTCTACAACGGAGTATTCATTTCATTTCTAACAATGGCAGAGGCCGTTAATAAATGGTCACCAGATTGAAATCCTATAACACATGTTTGGCTTTCTCGGTGTTCCAGGTTCACTAATACTGCACAGTTCTGGTATGCCATAGAAGGCACTTGGAAAACACTAGCAGAGAATACCAATTACTTCAGGAACCTGGTGGGGGGTACGCTTCGAAGATTGAGGGGCAGTGTGAGGAAATAACGAGGCCACACAGAATATTAGACGTTAGTTTAATCGGATAAGGCTTTTTTTCTTTTTTGACACATTAGATAGCTACAAGAGTTCAGATCACTATATAGAATTGAGGTTTTTATAAGTGATAGAGAAGCGCATTCTATAACCTCTCCATTCAGATCTGATCCTCAACCTGCCCGTGGTGCAACCCGCTACTCTGGGGACCGAGTATTGACGGTATAACCAAAGAATCATATACAGAGTGAATGCTGTATAGGTGAAACTTCAATGATTCAACTCCTTTGAGCCAGCATCCCATTGGACAGTAATGGCTGAATTACTTTCAAACCTCACAATAATCCAACTGTGACTCATTACTGGCCATGGGGACCCCTTACCTGAAGGGAAGAAGAAGAAAAAGAATTTTTCTATTTATCCAGAGATAAATAGCTCAGAGGCATAGAATAGAGATAGCCCCAAAGCATAATCCGCGAAAATGTACAAAGTAATTATGTGCACGAAAAGCGCATGAATAAAAGATACACACGGATAGCCGAGTTGGAACCGTCTCTTTAGTTGGCACACTGAACTTCAAACCTACAGTACTGAGTCACTTCTACGTTAGACGGTATTGTCCTCTTTTCATAAAGTCATGTAACCAAATATTCAGATAGAAAGGTTTGCGTTTGTATATGGGTATTTACCTGTGCATTTTAGCAAATAACCACTTGAATTACTTCCCGGGTTTATATTTTATGTATAAAAATTTAATACATTGTGTCTTAGCTGGAGTTATACATAAGTTTGATTTAGTGTAGCACATTTCACATATGAACAAAGTTCTGGGAGCTTCGTGTATTTCCGTGAGGCGAAGCGATACTTGGAAGATTTACTGCGCTCCATCTTTTTCTCAGGCACTGCACTTACAACAAAATGTGTAAGTAATGAAGCAATTTATGCAAAAGTTTATCTCTATTAATATGGAGTGAAGTATAAGCTTTAATAGGAATAGTTTATAGAATCTACATTCAAATGAACGATAGTGTGTAGAGAAAGTCATTTGAATGTAATACGGATTTTTTTTCTCCTGGTCATGCAAAGAGAACGGGATTTTAAAGCCATCACATAGTGATCCGCTTTTAAAGGTTATGACTATCATTAAGCATGGGTATTTCCCTATACCTACACTAAAGTGCAATAAAAACTTTAATTCGAAAATGTTTATCTAGATTAATATTATATAGATAAAAGAGTAAGCCTGTGTAAGAATATTTTGTAGACGAGTGGGCAGAGAAAGTCCTGTGAATATAACACTTCAGAAACTTTTGGAGCCATTAAGTATTTCCGAGATAGTTGTTGCTATTTGTTGAATTTTCGAATATCTTATCATACATTCCTTGAAGTGTAAAGCCATTATTCCTTTGTTTCTTATGAGCTCAGTAATTTTCTAAGCCACTATACAGTAGCCCGCTTATAAAGATTAGACTGTCGCTTCAGCTTCCTGTATCCTTCTCATATCTACAACGAAACAGTAATTAAACCATTTCTGGAAATGTTTATCTCAATTAATATGATTAAGAAAGTATTGACTTGAATTTAACAAAACCTATGTCACATATTTTTGAGGTGTTAGCACCATTGTTTACTTTCTCGTGAAGTGAGGTATGAAGATTTAAAGCCAGCGCATAGCTAAATAGTTCCGTATCTCTTCGACTGCTATATTCAAATGTGAAATGAAACCATTTCTGCACACACTTATCTTCAGAACATGAAGGTGCAAGAAAAGTCGCTTTTGTAAGATGCAGGGTGAAAGTAATATAAAAACATACTATAACAGATAGAAAAAGTTATGGAATTTCACACATTAGACATTTAAAGAATGCGATAACCAAGTCTTCAAAGCGACTATAATAGCTTTTAAAATATATAAAACAATAACAGTTCATTCATACTTAAAAAATCTAGGTATTCAAAAAGCAATTATATCGAAGTCCAAAGTTTTGAATCTTAAATTTTACTGTAGTATAAAACATACTCGTGATGTATTCCTTGCAAAACCTACAGTAATATCCTGTCTGGAAGAAACCAATTATACCTTTAATGACTACAACATGACAAAGATTCCTTAAATAAGCTACTGAAAAATAACCTAAGATAAATATTATGCGGGAGAATATCTAACTGAAAAGCTGTTTTTTGAATACTTGATACAAGAATAATAGAGAAAATCAGCTTTACTTTCTTGCTTAGTAGAACAGAATGTGAAAGCCTCCGTACATACAGAGGGAAGTTAATTCCATCATTTTTTTTATTCTCGGTCTCTGGGCACTCTAGCATAAATAAGAGATTACAGACAGAAAAAGCACACTGCGAAACATTCCGCTCCAGAAAGTTTAAGAAACATGACTGCAAAGTGAAAAGAGGAACTACGATGAAAATGCCTATAGAGCTTTTAACGTCTTGAAATATTTTTCCCCTCGTTATAATTACCTCGTTAAATTACTCTGTCGTTAGGAAAGAATTTTCCATGGAGTATTTTCTTATGAATGTATCCAATTATACGAAGCAAAATCTATTTTTATCCATTTTGACCTCGGGACACCCGTAGCAATTGCCTCAGCATTTGAAGTTTACCACATACTGCACACAGTTGCATGTATAGGAGTTTAGCTGGAGCTGTAGGACACTTTAAAGCAGACAACAAAACTAGTAGATATAGTATGTATGTTTGAGCCCACAGAGAGATGCCGACAAGCGATAAGGTTCTTTGTTCTACGCCGACAAGCCCCATCCCCTCCCTTTGAGGGCTTACATGCCGCCAGGTCTCGTGTTGTTAGGCCCCGCCCCCTCTCGCTTTGTGTGCTTACCTAATGCCGACAGTGTCTGTGCTAACAGGTCCTACCCCTTCCCCCATGCGTTCTACTGTGGCGTCCTGACTTGAGGGAATTGTTTTCTCGAGGCCTGCCGCCCCTCGGCAAATTAATTAGGTAATGTTCGTCAATCATTTTTTTATGACTACTAAGGTCTGCACATTGCATCCTCCAGCAATTAAGTTTTTTGAATAATGAATTGTTGACTCGAGCGTGAGTATAAGTAGTCTGCTCAAGGGAACAGTCTGTAATGTAATGAAAACACTGGAGTCTTCTTCTATCTGGGGAAAGCGCTTGTCCATTAGCTGACAATGTTAGACGCTTTCACCACATTAATAGACTTTTAAGTTTGCATTCCGGATCTGTTTACATACATTAGCGAACAACCTACTTCTGCACGGTGGTAACGGTGACTTACATTAGCTGACCACGTTAGACACTTTCACCACATTAGCGAACAATGTCAGTAATTGTTTTCCTAAGTGCTCTGCATAACTCTCACCACTTCAGCTTTAGCGGGGGAAATGATATAAAAAGCAGCAGCTTCTCCAATGAGTTCCAAGTTGACCGGGATGGCTGGGGTCGAATCCTAGGAGTGATTACAAATTCAGCTTCTAATAACTCAGAGACTAATTACGATAAAGACGTCAAATAAAGTTTATTACATTAATGTCATTAGAGAGTTTCTTGTGAATGTATATTTGGGTACATGGTGTCCAGGGTTCGAATACCGATAAAATATAATTTAATTATAAATTTAATAACTCCTAAACTAATTAAGATAAAGACGCCAAATAAACTTAATTGCGTTTATGTTATTAGATAGTATCTTGTGGATGTATATTTGGGTACCAGGTGTTCTGGGTTCAATCCTTAATTTTTTAAATCGTCACTATCTCAGAAACTAAGAGAGATAGAGGAGTGGACCAAAGCATGATTGATAGCTCCTATGATGCGTAATTAATACTGTATATAATTTTCAATCAGTTGTCCTTATTTCGAAACCCGATCTTTCAATCACTTACTTATTTTTTTCTCTATACTCTAGAATATATCATTTAGATTGATACTGTAACTGCATACAGCACCCTTAAAGATATCAAACTAATATTGTAAATAATTTTGTTTCTGGTATCCAGGGTTCGAATACCGATAAAATGTAATTTAATTATAAATTTAATAACTCCTAAACTAATTAAGATAAAGACGCCAAATAAAGTTTATTGCGTTTACGTTATTATGTAGTATCTTGCGGATGTGTAGTTAGATACCTGACGTTCTGGGTTCAAGCCTAATTTTTAAATCGTCATTATCTGAGAAACTAAGAGAGGTAGAGGAGTTGACCAAAGCATGATTGATAGCTCCTATGATTGGGCAATTAATACTGTATATAATTTTCAATCAGTTGTCCTTATTTGGAATCCCGATCTTTCAATCTCTTACTTATTTTTCTCAATACTCTAGAATATATCACTTAGAATGATGCTGTAAATGCATACAGCCCCTTTAAACATATCAAACTAATATTGTAAATAATTTTGTTTCTGGTGTCCAGGGTTCGAATACCGATAAAATGTAATTTAATTATAAATTTAATAACTCCTAAACTAATTAAGATAAAGACGCCAAATAAACTTTATTGCGTTTATGTTATTAGGTAGTATCTTGCGGATGTGTAATTAGATACCGGACGTCCAGGGTTCGATCCTAATTTTTAAATCGTCATTATCTAAGAAACTAAGAGAGTTAGAGGAGTTGACGAAAGCATGATTGATAGCTCCTATAATGGGCAATTAATACTGTATATAATTTTCAATCAGCTGTCCTTAGATCGAATCCCGATCTTTCAATCACTTACTTATTTTTCTCTATACTCTAGAATATATCACTTAGATTGATGCTGTAAATGCATGCAGCACCTTTAAACATATCAAACTAATATTGTAAATAATTTTGTTTCTGGTGTCCAATGTTCGAATACCGATAAAATGTATTTAATTATAAATTTAATAACTCCTAAGCTAATTAAGATAAAGACGCCAAATAAACTTTATTGCGTTTATGTTATTAGGTAGTATCTTGTGGATGTGTAATTAGATATCGTACGTTCAGGGTTCGATCCTAATTTTTAAATCGTCACCATCTCAGAAACTAAGAGAGGTAGAGGAGTGGACTAAAGCATGATTGATAGCTCCTATAATGGGCAATTAATACTGTATATAATTTTCAATCAGCTGTCCTTACATCGAATCCCGATCTTTCAATCACTTACTTATTTTTCTCTATACTCTAGAATATATCACTTAGATTGATGCTGTAAATGCATGCAGCACCTTTAAACATATCAAACTAATATTGTAAATAGTTTTGTTTCTGGTGTCCAGGGTTCGAATACCGATAAAATGTAATTTAATTATAAATTTAGTAACTCCTAAACTAATTAAGATAAAGACGCCAAATAAACTTTATTGCGTTTACGTTATTAGGTAGTATCTTGCGGATGTGTAATTAGATACCGGACGTTCAGGGTTCGATCCTAATTTTTAAATCGTCATTATCTCAGAAACTAAGAGAGGTAGAGGAGTTGACGAAAGCATGATTGATAGCTCCTATAATGGGCAATTAATACTGTATATAATTTTCAATCAGCTGTCCTTACATCGAATCCCGATCTTTCAATCACTTACTTATTTTTTCTCTATACTCTAGTATATATCACTTAGATTGATGCTGTAACTGTATACAGCCCCTTTAAACATATCAAACTAATATTGTAAATAATTTTGTTTCTGGTGTCCAGGGTTCGAATACCGATAAAATGTAATTTAATAACTCCTAAACTAATTAAGATAAAGACGCCAAATAAACTTTTATAGGGGAAAGGATGCTCTCCTGAAACATTAGGCCTCTAGACAGAAGCATTTATAGGGGAGAGATAGGGAATACCAGGGCTGATGCTAGGCTAGTCAGATGCTAAAGGAGGGAGGGATATGCTTTATACGAGAGAAATAGGGAATACAAGGAAAGATGCTATACTAAACAGGACTTGAAGGGTAGAATATGAGCGATATAGCGAACCGAGGAGAGGTATTAGGTTAGGAGTTTTTAATGATGGAGTAGGCGTTTATATGCGAGAGATAGGGAATACGAGGGTCGATGCTAGGCTAGACGGTGTTGAATGAGGGAATGCATCTTATATGAGAGAGGTAGGGGAATATGAGGAGAAGTGCTAGGCTAGTCGGGAAGGTCTGAATGAGAGAGTATACGTCTATACGGGAAAAGATAGGGAAAACGAAGGTAGGTGCTAGGTTGAGAGAGTCTTCAAGGAGGAAAATGCATTTATATGAGAGCGGTAGGGCATACGAGGAGAGGTGCTAGTCTAGACATGGTTTGAGGATTAGAGTATACGTTTATATGGGAGAAATATGGAAAACGGGAGAGATACAAGGATAGAAAGAGATTGAAGGAGGAGGAATGTAGGTTTATACTGTAATATAGAGAGTAAATCGATTATAAAACTTTTCTCATCCAGCGTTACAACACTTTTATATACTTATTTTCTAAACCTTACAAACTTTATATTTTTTAAACAGTAGTGCGCGAGACGGAGAGGGACAAACAGTATATCGGTTTACAGTGAAGTATACGTCCTAACCTATTCCCACCTTGTTTGTTCTGGATCTTCTCATTGTCTATCATCATCTAACGTAACAACGTAACAAGACGTAACACAGGAAATCATACATGTGGCACATTAATAAAAAAAATAAATAAATCAAGGTATATATAATGAAACATAAACAAATAGACAGAGGGTCATCGATACATAGAAAACCATGAGTTGTATGTACTGAGACCATAGATTAGTATAGGCAAACAACAAAGAAGTGAATTTATAGTGTAAATAGCCTAATATTTTCAAATATTATTATAGTCTAAAAGTATATAACTTAATTATGTATCGAGTACTGAGAAATAAACGTTATTCATTATTCCCTAATCTCAGATCACTGCAAATGTATTGAATCAATTCACAATTGCTAATGCCATTCAACTTTCATTTGTCTCTGATACATAAACAAAATGCAAAATGGAGAAGGACGAAAGTAATAAAAAGACTCAGGCAGCAAATTTCAAGAAAGAAGAGAAAGATATATGACCGACATTGTTTTGGAACACAAATTAGTGTTGAAAATAAAATGACTGATAGCTCTGCTAAGCGTAAGGAAGAGACATGGAAATAAATTGCAAATGAGTACAATTCTAGGAAGATCATCCAGTGTGAATGAAAATCCCTGAAATGATATTATGAGAACATAAAGAAAAGAATGAAGCAAGCAAATGCCATTGACAAGGTATGATTGTACAAAACTGGAGGTGTATGTATGTACCGCCTTTCTTAGACAATAGTAGCCAAATAACAATTGTTGCTCTTCTATTCAATCGCCAATGAGTTTGATGATGAAGTTGGATTCCATTCAGAAGTAATCACCACAGTGAAGGACATTGAAATAGTAAATCCAGATCCAACATGTCCTTCAGCAAATTTAATAACAGGTAAGGAATTTGAAAAAGAGAAAGTGTAAAGGTGGCGTCTGCAGTTCCCATACAGAACTTTCAACTCCATTGCCTGAAAAGAACAAAGTTGGCATAAGAGAAGGTTTTTATGAGAGGAGGCTTGAGTGTTTAGAAGAAGAGTACACAGTGAAAATGAAGATCTTGAAATTGGAACTAGAAATGAAAGAATCTCAGAAATATTAAACGTTGTTAATAACTTATACAACCAAAAATATATTACAAAAAAGTAATGAAACAGCCAAGGAATAATATGGATAAAGAAACTGTTAAGCAAATCTACTACGGTATATTTTAATTTGCAAACAACGATTACATTTCAAAATGTTGGTATTCGGACGATCCAGTGTTAATTATGATAGGCACAGAAGTGTTTCTCAAAATCTAAAAACGCTTAGCAATTTAAGATATCTATGTATTAATCTTTAGAGAGAAACTGTACTTTTACTCAAAGTGTTTAATAACTTTTAAAGCTAGAGAATGTCATTTAAGGTTTCCACCTCCCAAAAAAATCTGATTTCTCAGAATTGTGCAATTTTCATTACACGCTGTTATTTATTTTCGTAACTATTCAAAAAATTGCAGACGTGACCTTTTCTCCCTTAATTGCATTCAGTTAATCATACCTTCCATAATACTTATACATTGCCTACACGAGCTCAGGAGAAACATGGCAAGGCTACTTAATACTCCAAAAGAATCCCTTAAATTACTAGGGAATTCCTGCGAACAGGAGTATTTCGGAAATGGTTAATGTCACAAAAATATTTATTTAAAATAAATTGTATTTATCTAATAAGATATTCATTTCTTCAGCAGTAAGTTATACAGATTCCCTGGAAATAAAGAAAACTTTATAGAACTTTTGATACGCATTTTATTTTTCAGAAAATCAAATATAAGGAATCGCAGTCACTGGCATCTTTAAAGAGCGTCCAACTCCAGAATGAAATTTAGCATTTATCTGGCTTTTCTTATGATGTTACGCTGTTCACAAAGATTTACGAGTTGAAAGACTAAAAACACGTAAACATGTATATGCACAAGCGCGCGCACACGCACACACACATATGTACGAAGCTCTTTGCTTTCGTTTACAGGACCTCAGAACATGCATTACGCTGCGTGTCCCTAGCATTTCCAGCTCCTGAATCGTTCCAGCTAGTGGAATGCCTCTACCATCTTCATGTCAACGATCTGTTACTCTGAATTAAAGTTTGGTGATCTGTATAGACCTGTACAACATGCATTACGCTATGTAACAGACTCATCACGCTATGTAACAACATAATCACGCTATGTAACAACATGGTCACGCTATGTAACAACATGATCACGCTATGTAACAACATGATCACGCTATGTAACAACCTGATCACTCTATGTAACAACATGATCACGCTATGTAACAACACGATCACGCTATGTAACAACACGATCACGCTATGTAACAACACGATCACGCTATGTAACAACACGATCACGCTATGTAACAACACGTTCACGCTATGTAACAACATGTTCACGCTATGTAACAACCTGATCACGTATTGTAACAACCCGATCACGCTATGTAACAACATGATCACGCTATGTAACAGCATGATCACGCTATGTAACAGCATGATCACGCTATGTAACAGCATGATCACGCTATGTAACAACATGATCACGCTATGTAACAACCGGATCACGCTATGTAACAACATGATCACGCTATGTAACAACCTGATCACGCTATGTAACAACATGATCACCCTATGTAATAACCTGATCACGCTATGTAACAACCTGATCACGCAAAGTAACAAACTGATCACGCAATGTAACAACATGATCACGCTATGTAACAACATGTTCACGCTATGTAACAACATGATCACGCTATGTAACAACCTGATCACGCTATGTAACAACACGATCACGCTATGTAACAACACGATCACGCTGTGTAACAACATGATCATGCTATGTAACAACCTGATCACGCTATGTAACTACATGATCACGCTAAGTAACAACATGATCACGCTATGTAACAACATGATCACGCTATGTAACAACCTGATCACGCTATGTAACAACATGATCACGCTATGTAACAACCTGATCACGCTATGTAACAACATGATCACGCTATGTAACAACCTGATCACGCTATGTAACAACATGATCACGCTATTTAACAACATGATCACGCTAGGTAACAACCTGATCACGCTAGGTAACAACATGATCACGCTGTGTAACAACCTGACCACGCTATGTAACAACATGATCACGCTATGTAACAACATGATCACGCTATGTAACAACCTGATCACGCTATGTAACAACATGATCACGCTATGTAACAACCTGATCATGCTATATAACAACATGATCACGCTAGGTAACAACATGATCACGCTATGTAACAACCTGATCACGCTATGTAACAACATGATCACGCTATGTAACAAACTGATCACGCTATGTAACAACATAATCACGCTATGTGATAACATGATCACATTATGTAGCAACCTGATCACGCTATGTAACAACATGATCACGCTATGTAACAACCTGATCACGCTATGTAACAACCTGATCACGCTATGTAACAACCTGATCACGCTATGTAACAACCTGATCACGCTATGTAACAACATGGTCACGCTATGTAACAACATGATTACGCTATGTAACAACCTGATCACGCTATGTAACAACATGATCACGCTATGTAACAACATGGTCACGCTATGTAACAACATGATCACGCTATGTAACAACATGATCACGCTGTGTAACAACATGATCACGCTATAAAACAACATGATCACGATATGTAACAACCTGATCACGCTATGTAACAACCTGATCACGCTATGTAACAACCTGATCACGCTATGTAACAACATGATTACGCTATGTAACAACATGATCACGCTATGTAGCAACCTGATCACGCTATGTAACAACATGATCACGCTATGTAACAACATGATCACGCTATGTAACAACCTGATCACGCTATGTAACAACATGATCACGCTATGTAACAACATGATCACGCTATGTAACAACATGATCACGCTGTGTAACAACATGATCACGCTATGCAACAACATGATCACGCTATGTAACAACCTGATCACGCTATGTAACAACCTGATCACGCTATGTAACAACATGATCACGCTATGCAACAACCTGATCACGCTACGTAACAACATGATCACGCTATGTAAAAAACTGATCACGCTATGTAACAACATGATCACGCTATGTAAATAGGGTGGATCATTTAAGTTGAAGCTATACGATATATCCAAAACTAAGCGTTGTAGAAAGAAATGTCTTTAATAAAAATTGATTGATATTATGGCGAAAGTAAATGCAGCTAGTCGTGTTTTGTTTAGAGGACGTTATGAGGGTCATTTTGGGTCAATTTATTTTTTTAAATGGGACCCTACAATTAGGGTCCCATTTAAAAAGATCCTGAAATGACCATCACAACGTCCTCCAAACAAAACACGACTAGCAGCATTTACTTTCACCATAATATCAATCAAGTTTTATTAAACACATTTCTTTCTACAACGCTTAGTTTTGGATATATTGTATAGCCTCAGCTTAAATGATCCGACCTATTTACAAGCGTGACCATGTTGTTACATAGCGTGATCAGTTTTTACATAGCGTGTACATGTTGTTACATAGCGTGATCGGCTTGTTACATAGCGTGATCAGGTTGTTACATAGCGTGATCATGTTGTTACATACCGTGACCAGGTTCTTACATAGCGTGATCATGTTGTTACATAGCGTGATCAGGTTGTTACATAGCGTGATCATGTTGATACATAGCGTGATCATGTTGTTACATAGCGTGATCATGTTGTTACATAGCGTGATCATGTTGTTACATAGCGTGATCATGTTGTTACATAGCGTGATCATGTTGTTACATTGCGTGATCAGGTTGTTACATAGCGTGATCAGGTTGTTACAAGGCGTGATCAGGTTGTTACAAAGCGTGATCAGGTTGTTACATAGCGTGATCAGGTTGTTACATAGCGTGATCATGTTGTTACATAGCGTGATCATGTTGTTACATAGCGTGATCAGGTTGTTACATAACGTGATCATGTTGTTACATAGCGTGATCATGTTGTTACATAGCGTCATGTTGTTACATAGCGTGATCAGTGTGTTACATAGCGTGATCATGTTGTTACATAGCGTGATCATGTTGTTACATAGAGTGATCAGGTTGTTACTTAGCGTGATCATGTTGTTACATAGCGTGATCGTGTTTTTACATAGCGTGATCCTGTTTTTACATAGCGTGATCAGGTTGTTACATAGCGTGATCATGTTGTTACATAGCGTGATCAGTTTGTTACATAGCGTGATCAGGTTGTTACATACCTTGATCAGGTTGTTACATAGCGTGATCATGTTGTTACAGAGTGTGATCATGTTGTTACATAGCGTGATTATGTTGTTACATAGCGTGATGAGGTTGTTACATAGCGTGATCTTGTTGTTACATAGCGTGTCATGTTGTTACATAGCGTGATCATGTTGTTACATAGCGTGATCAGGTTGTTACATAACGTGATCATGTTGTTACATAGCGTGATCATGTTGTTACATAGCGTCATGTTGTTACATAGCGTGATCAGTTTGCTACATAGCGTGATCATGTTGTTACATAGCGTGATCATGTTGTTACATAGCGTGATCAGGTTTTTACATAGCGTGATCATGTTGTTACATAGCGTGATCGTGTTTTTACATAGCGTGATCCTGTTGTTACATAGCGTGATCAGGTTGTTACATAGCGTGATCATGTTGTTACATAGCGTGATCGTGTTGTTACATAGCGTGATCAGTTTGTTACATAGCGTGATCAGGTTGTTACATACCTTGATCAGTTTGTTACATAGCGTGATCATGTTGTTACATAGCGTGATCATGTTGTTACATAGCGTGATTATGTTGTTACATAGCGTGATGAGGTTGTTACATAGCGTGATCATGTTGTTACATAGCGTGTCATGTTGTTACATAGCGTGATCAGGTTGTTACATAGCGTGATCATGTTGTTACATAGCGTGATCAGGTTGTTACATAGTGTGATCATGTTGTTACATAGCGTGATCATGTTGTTACATAGCGTGATCATGTTGTTACATAGCGTAATCATGCTGTTACATAGCGTGATCATGCTGTTACATAGCGTGATCATGTTGCTACATAGCGTGATCGGGTTGTTACATAGCGTGATCGGGTTGTTACATAGCGTGATCGGGTTGTTACATAGCGTGATCAGGTTGTTATATAGCGTGAACATGTTGTTACATAGCGTGAACGTGTTGTTACATAGCGTGATCGTGTTGTTACATAGCGTGATCGTGTTGTTACATAGCGTGATCGTGTTGTTACATAGCGTGATCATGTTGTTACATAGAGTGATCAGGTTGTTACATAGCGTCATCATGTTGTTACATAGCGTGATCATGTTCTTACATAGAGTGATCATGTTGTTACATAGCGTGATTGTTCTGTTACATAGCGTAATGCATGTTGTACAGGTCTATACAGATCACCGAACTTTAATTCAGAGTAACAGATCGTTGACATGAAGATGGTAGTTGCATTCCACTAGGTGGAACGATTCAAGAGCTGGAAACGCTGGGGACACGCAGCGTAATGCATGTTCTGAGGTCCTGTAAACGAAAGCAAAGATCTTCGTACATATGTGTTGTGTGTGCGTGTGCGTGCGCGCTTGTGCATATACATGTTTACGTGTTTTTAGTCATTCAACTCGTAAATCTTTGTGAACAGCGTAACATCATAAGAAAAGCCAGATAAATGCTAAATTTCATTCTGGAGTTGGACGCTCTTTAAAGATGCCAGTGACTGCGATTCCTTATATTTGATTTTCTGAAAAATGAAATGCGTATCAAAAGTTCTATAAAGTTTTCTTTATTTCCAGGGAATCTGTATAACTTACTGCTGAAGAAATGAATATCTTATTAGATAAATACAATTTATTTTAAATAAATATTTTTGTGACATTAACCATTTCCGAAATACGCCTGTTCGCAGGAATTCCCTAGTAATTTAAGGGATACTTTTGGAGTATTAAGTAGCCTTGCCATATTTCTCCTGAGCTCGTGTAGGCAATGTATAAGTATTATGGAAGGAATGATTAACTGAATGCAATTAAGGGAAAAACCTCACGTCTGCAATTTTTTGAATAGTTACGAAAATAAATAACAGCGTGTAATGAAAATTGCGCAATTCTAAGAAATCAGATTTATTTGGGAGGTGGAAACCTTAAATGACATTCTCTAGCTTTAAAAGTTATTAAACACTTTGAGTAAAAGTACAGTTTCTCTCTAAAGATTAATACATAGATATCTTAAATTGCTAAGCGTTTTTAGATTTTGAGAAACACTCTGTGCCTATCATAATTAACACTGGATCGTCCGAATACCAACATTTTGAAATGAGTTCGTTGTTTCCAAATTAAAATGTACCGTAGTAGATCTGCTTAACAGTTTCGTTATCCATATTATTCCTTGGCTGTTTCATTACTTTTTTGTAATATATTTATGGTTGTATAAGTTATTAACAACGCTTAATTTTTCAGAGATTCTTTCATTTCTAGTTCCAATTTCAAGATCTTCATTTTCACTGTGTACTCTTCTTCCAAACACTCAAGCCTCCTCTCATAAAAACCTTCTCTTATGCCAACTTTGTTCTTTTCAGGCAATGGAGTTGAAAGTTCTGTATGGGAACTGCAGACGCCACCTTTACACATTCTCTTTTTCAAATTCCTTACCTGTTATTAAAATTGCTGAAGAACATGTTGGGTCAGGATTTACTATTTCAATGTCTTTCACTGTGGTGATTACTTCTGAATGGAATCCAAATTCATCATCAAACTCATTGGCGATTGAAAAGAAGGGCAACAATTGTTATTTGGCTACTATTGTCTAAGAAAGGCGGTACATACATACACCTCCAGTTTTGTACAATCATACCTTGTCAATGGCATTTGCTTGCTTCATTCTTTTCTTTATGTTCTCATAATATCATTTCAGGGATTTTCATTCACACTGGATGATCTTCCTAGAATTGTACTCATTTGCAATTTATTTCCATGTCTCTTCCTTACGCTTAGCAGAGCTATCAGTCATTTTATTTTCAACACTAATTTGTGTTCCAAAACAATGTCGGTCATATATCTTTCTCTTCTTTCTTAAAATTTGCTACCTGAGTCTTTTTATTACTTTCGTCCTTCTCCATTTTGCAATTTGTTTATGTATCAGAGACAAATGAATGTTGAATGGCATTAGCAATTGTGAATTGATTCAATACATTTGCAGTGATCTGAGATTAGTGAATAATGAATAACGTTTATTTCTCAATACTCGATACATAATTAAGTTATATACTTTTAGACTATAATAATATTTGAAAATATTAGGCTATTTACACTATAAATTCACTTCTTTGTTGTTTGCCTATACTAATCTATGGTCTCAGTACATACAACTCATGGTTTTCTATGTATCGATGACCCTGTCTACTTGTTTATGTTTCATTATATATACATTTATTTATTTATTTTTTTTATTAATGTGCCATATGTATGATTTTCTGTGTTACGTCTTGTTACGTGGTTACGTTAGATGATGATAGACAATGAGAAGATCCAGAACAAACAAGGTGGGAATAGGTTAGGACGTATACTTCACTGTAAACCGATATACTATTTGTCCCTCTCCGTCTCGCGCACTACTGTTTAACAAATATAAAGTTTGTAAGGTTTAGAAAATAAGTATATAAAAGTGTTGTAACGCTGGATGAGAAAAGCTTTATAATCGATTTACTCTCTATATTACAGTATAAACCTACATTCCTCCTCCTTCAATCTCTGTCTATCCTTGTATCTCTCCCGTTTTCCATATTTCTCCCATATAAACGTATACTCTAATCCTCAAACCATGTCTAGACTAGCACCTCTCCTCGTATGCCCTGCCGCTCTCATATAAATGCATTTTCCTCCTTGAAGACTCTCTCAACGTAGCACCTACCTTCGTTTTCCCTATCTTTTCCCGTATAGACGTATACTCTCTCATTCAGACCTTCCCGACTAGCCTAGCACTTCTCCTCATATTCCCCTACCTCTCTCATATAAGATGCATTCCCTCATTCAACACCGTCTAGCCTAGCTTCGACCCTCGTATTCCCTATCTCTCGCATATAAACGCCTACTCCATCATTCAAAACTCCTAACCTAATACCTCTCCTCGGTTCGCTATATCGCTCATATTCTACCCTTCAAGTCCTGTTTAGTATAGCATCTTTCCTTGTATTCCCTATTTCTCTCGTATAAAGCATATCCCTCCCTCCTTTAGCATCTGACTAGCCTAGCATCAGCCCTGGTATTCCCTATCTCTCCCCTATAAATGCTTCTGTCTAGAGGCCTAATGTTTCAGGAGATCATCCTTTCCCCTATAAAAGTTTATTTGCCGTCTTTATCTTAATTAGTTTAGGAGTTATTAAATTACATTTTATCGGTATTCGAACCCTGGACACCAGAAACAAAATTATTTACAATATTAGTTTCATATGTTTAAAGGGGCTGTATACAGTTACAGCATCAATCTAAGTGATATATTCTAGAGTATAGAGAAAAAATAAGTAAGTGATTGAAAGATCGGGATTCGAAATAAGGACAACTGATTGAAAATTATATACAGTATTAATTGCCCAATCATAGGAGCTATCAATCATGCTTTGGTCAACTCCTCTACCTCTCTTAGTTTCTGAGATAATGACGATTTAAAAATTAGGCTTGAACCTAGAACGTCAGATATATAATTACACATCCGCAAGATACTACATAATAACGTAAACGCAATAAACTTTATTTGGCGTCTTTATCTTAATTAGTTTAGGAGTTATTAAATTTATAATTAAATTACATTTTATCGGTATTCGAACCCTGGACATCAGAAACAAAATTATTTATAATATTAGTTTGATATGTTTAAGGGTGCTGTATGCAGTTACAGCTTCAATCTAAGTGATATATTCTAGAGTAAAGAGAAAAATAAGTAAGTGATTGAAAGATCGGGATTCGAAGTAAGGACAACTGATTGAAAATTATATACAGTATTAATTACTCATCATAGGGGCTATCAGTCATGCTTTGATCAACTCCTCTACCTCTCTTAGTTTCTGAGATAATGAGATTTAAAAATTAGGATCGAACCCAGAACACCAGGTACCCAAATATACATCCACGAGATACTACCTAATTACGTAAATGCAATAAAGTTTATTTGGCGTCTTTATCTTAATTAGTTTAGGAGTTATTAAATTTATAATTAAATTACATTTTATCGGTATTCGAACCCTGGACACCAGAAACAAAATTATTTACAATATTAGTTAGATATGTTTAAGGGTGCTGTATGCAGTTACAGCATCAATCTAAGTGATATATTCTAGAGTATAGAGAAAAAAATAAGTAAGTGATTGAAAGATCGGGATTCGAAATAAGGACAACTGATTGAAAAGTATATACAGTATTAATTACCCATCATAGGAGCTATCAATCATGCTTTGGTCCACTCCTCTATCTCTCTTAGTTTCTGAGATAATGACGATTTAAAAAATTAAGGATTGAACCCAGAACACGTGGTACCCAAATATACATCGGCAAGATACTATCTAATAACGTAAACGCAATAAAGTTTATTTGGCGTCTTTATCTTAATTAGTTTAGGAATTATTAAATTTATAATTAAATTACATTTTATCGGTATTCGAACCCTGGACACCATGTACCCAAATGTACATTCACAAGAAACTATGTAATGACATTAATGTAATAAACTTTATTTGACGTCTTTATCGCAATTAGTCTCTGAGTTATTAGAAGCTGAATTTGTAATCACTCCTAGGATTCGACCCCAGCCATCCCGGTCAACTTGGAACTCATTGGAGAAGCTGCTGCTTTTTATATCATTTCCCCCGCTAAACCTGAAGTGGTGAGAGTTATGCAGAGCACTTAGGAAAACTATTACTGACATTGTTCGCTAATGTGGTGAAAGCGTCTAACGTGGTCAGCTAATGTAGGTCACCGTTACCACCGTGCAGAAGTAGGTTGTTCGCTAATGTATGTAAACAGATCCGGAATGCAAACTTAAAAGTCTATTAATGTGGTGAAAGCGTCTAACATTGTCAGCTAATGGACAAGCGCTTTCCCCAGATAGAAGAAGACTCCAGTGTTTTCATTACATTACAGACTGTTCCCGTGAGCAGACTACTTATACTCACGCTCGAGTCAACAATTCATTATTCAAAAAACTTAATTGCTCGAGGATGCAATGTGCAGACCTTAGTAGTTATAAAAAAAATGATTGACGAACATTACCTAATTAATTTGCCGAGGGGCGGCAGGCCTCGAGAAAACAATTCCCTCAAGTCAGGACGCCACAGTAGAACGCATGGGGGACGGGGTAGGACCTGTTAGCACAGACACTGTCGGCATTAGGTAAGCACACAAAGCGAGAGGGGGCGGGGCCTAACGACACGAGACCTGTCGGCATGTAAGCCCTCAAAGGGAGGGGGCGGGGCTTGTCGGCGTAGAACAAAGAACCTTATCGCTTGTCGGCATCTCTCTGTGGGCTCAAACATACATACTATATCTACTAAAACTTTTTGTCAGAATTAGGGTTTCAGTCGAACACAACTGTAGGGAAGAAAACACGATAGCAGAACCTTGAATCACTGTGTAGGAGAAAATCTCAGGTTAGCTCCACCTACAGTTTTGAAGAAAAGGTCACATGTCTAGAAGCAGCGTAAGATCGCCTGTTAAGTAGTCAAGAATGTTCCAAGTAGAAGGAAAGCAGTCAATGAGACTTAAAGAGTAAGATGTTTGAATTTTTAATTTAAAATAGTCCACAATCTTCAATGTTGTGTGAAAAGTGCTGTGATGTTAAGACCATACGTATGAACTATAGGGATATGAGTTACCTTAAATAATGTAGTGGGACCTTAAAGGTGTCATTATTAGAAAGTGCAAGTTATTACAAGCGCAACGAGGTAAAATTTAGTCACGTTGGATAAATAGTTCAAATATTACGTAAGCACATAGATGGTTTTTCCGTTGAAAGTCAAGCTGTCTATTTAAGTGACATACTACAGCTGCAACAAACTCATTTATTACGATAGTAACAGTATAAAGTATTACCACCACAAATAATACGTGTGCAATTAAAGTACCTATTGTATTCCTCAACTAACCTTTTCATCTGTTAAGTATTGTTACTATATCTTTTCCTTTCCGTACCTGACTGTGATAAGTTACACATGCTCTATCGTAAACCAATACAAACAGCAGCCGTGGCAAGAAAGACCCAGAACATCATTGACAATTTATTAGTAACAATGTATACACTAAGATAACCATAAATATATATGGTATTACATACAAATATTATTATAACACGTTGCAACCGCTGCAAGTTTGGCGACCAACCTGGTTGAGCTACCGTAGCAAGTTTGACGGCCAGCACGTTAAAATTTGAGAGCAACAATGGGGACATTATTACAGGTTAGCAGAGGAAGCTATGAGAATAAAGGAAAGGAATAACGACGACCCAAAGACGACTACGAAAAGGTGAAGTCCAGAGAAGAGCCCAGCAGAGATAACATCGAGGTGCAAGGGAAGAACTACAGGTACCAGAGAATCTAGAAGCTGCTAACAGGACATCAAACGACGGAGACCTACAAGAAGGAACGAGCACATCCTCAGCATCTTAAGTCAACAAGCAATTTATTCATGAGAGAGGGGCACGAACTGTGGACAGCAAGACTACAACTCAGCACTAATATTTGTCACCGTAAGATCACATAATACTCAGCAAAACTATATACAGTAATGGTGATAGTTTCCTTTGTAAATGTGTAGTGTGGGTGTAATAATTTGCCTATCACTAGCGAATATGACACTTGGAACTTTCACGAATAAAATCTACGTAGATACTACCGTTATTATTATAATGTGCACGTAATAAGAGTGTATTCCACTTGCGTCATATTAAAACAAATCAACACATCGTGGCGTATTTGTTCCATTAGGCCAACTGTTGAATTATGAAAGAATCTCCAAACTAAAAAAACAAAGTTAAAGTTACATTAACAGAATAAGAAAACCAAACTCTAGGGAGTATACATTCTACTTTTAAAATAAACTAATTAAAAAGGTGACGATTGATCAAACCTTAAAACTGCGGATTATGTTTTGACTATTCCTCAATCAAGTTTAAAGATAGTGTAGGCGCATTTATACCAAAACTATCCATCTGGAAGAACAATTTCTGAAATTTGATCATGATTGGTTCATATTAAGGTGTTCATGATTGGTTCATATTAAGGTGTTCTTAAACGCTATTCATTCATAAGTCCGGTACATATGTAATAACACTCAGTAGTAATTAAAGACTGTGACAGTGCACGTAAAAAAATACATGAAAACTGCATAATTTCGCCTATGAGAAATACTAAATCATTAGTTTTTAATAAATGGTAGCTCAAATCTATTACTTCACAGATAACACTGAAAACGGAATTAGATTTAAAATTTTTTGAACCACGGATTTGCGGCTTTCCGTTTCAACGCTCTATAATTAAGCTACCGTGTCGTGATCACCAAAGAAATACTGTATCTTAGAATTTGGTTAGTATTTAACGCGCCTGAAGCATTTTGGCTTAGCAGCAAGTTAGGTTCATTCCGTATGTTAGGGGTCGAATTCATAGTCTTCGCTTATTTCAAGGAAGTCCTTAAGCAGCGATTTTCAATAATAAATGCTACTCTTTCAGGCAAATAAGGAAATGCTTATTCTTATAAGGAAGCTCCGATCTCAGCTTATATGCAATAAGGAGAGCAAACGCCGTCTTGATTCAACTGCCTACAACGGAGGTTAATGTTAACAGCGATTTCGTGGAGTATGTGGAATTTCATAACAAAATTCTACTGCACATTATTAAATAAATTTGTGTCATTTGCAGAACTCGCTTGAAAGACATAGGAATGCTGAATTTAAGAAGCGAAGAAACAGAAGTCGCTATTGTAATAATCTAATGCCTCTGCTAAACAACGTAACCTTAATAAACGGAGGTTATGAAGAAACAACGTGGGACAGGCTTACTTGAAAAGATAATGTATAGAGTCATACACCATCCATATGTTTTCTGTTCAGACGTTTTCCCATTTATGTTGTTCAAAGTCCGTAGGTTGCTATAAAACGAGATTACGCTGCACTCATTCAGAATCATTTAATAAAATCCTAAAAATAGAATGCGGAAAGATTTCTGCAATACATAAAGCACATCTCCGCAGTGCTTTTCTCGATCAAATTGCCTATTTTGCATAATCACTAGGACTGCAATGAATCACTTAACAAGTCACACGCCTTTACCATTAATTCGAAAATATACTTTGAGTTATCAAAATCTTGAACAGAGGTTTATCGATTTCGCTTGTAGAACCGCTGTTAAAGCCAAAGAGTGTAAGTTTTCGGCTACTTTGCGTCTCTGCTTATTGCTAGATGGTGTAGTAATTGCATTTGTGATTTTCTTCCATGCATGCATATATTCAGTACGCATATTATAAATACCTCTAGTTACTAACACCTTACGCTAGAAAGTCAGGTTTTCAGTTTTAAAACAGCCCACGTGTGAATACCACTGGCCAGTACAACACAAAGCGTGCGTTTCCCTCCAATCTACGATGTCTTTGTATCTCAGTACCAAATCAATTAGTTGGTTTCTTTCCTGCTGAAATGTGATCATTTTGGCATGTTTCCGACTTAAATAATGTAACTGTATAACTATTACTACAAACTCTTAACTGAATTTACAATCTACTTGATTTTAAACGAAAGTTTACTAATTAATAAATGTACCATTTAAAACTCTTCTGGAAATAAGTAAGCGTTTAGCGCTGAGCATATAAGCACCGTCTATGTATACCAAATGGTAAAAAGCGTTTCCTTATCAGAAGGAAATACTTATTGTTTGAGCATCGCCTTTTCACATAAGCGATGACTATGAATTCGATCGCAAAGGTGTATTATAGCACTATTTAAATTAACTCATATTAAATAAGCTTGCGAAACATTAGAGCTAGCTATGTGTGACAGTAATAGGATTCTATTTACTTATTATATGTTATAATTGCTGTTTTATAGACTGTTCACACAATTTATTTTTCCATTTCTATAAGCCATGGTACTGGCGTACATAAAACGTGGTCTATAATGGAACGGAGTATTTAAGTTGGTACTGATTAAGTCTATAGCCCATTCCAAACCAGAGTTCCCTCTGATGTAAACAAAAGCACGTGCTTCTGCTTGTCACGAACCTAAGCACGTATGCTTACGCCAATGAAAATAGTTCCTTAATAAATGTGTTTTATCATGAACTATTGGGGCAGGGAAGGTATAGAACTGCGAATTTTATTGCGGTTATCATAAGAACTCATTGCTAAAGGTAATGGAAAAATACTAACTGTTAAGATATTACAAAATATGATTTTGTTGATGTCGTCTGCTATTGAGCTAACGCTGAGAGTATCGTGCTTGTTAATTACTAACAGTATGCTTGACTATCACTGACTTGCATATACAGAAATGCAGCAATGAATTCCCAGAGGTGCTATCTGAGTACGGGATAAACACAGGAAATATGATAAGCGATTAGTATCATAATATGCTAGCACACGTGTGTTCAGCTCAGGTCAAATCTTATGATTAGTCAGTTGGTATTTGAGTTTTCATGGCTGAGGAAGGTGCTTGTATGCAAATAAAGTGGCAGAAGCAAACGCCTAATTGTCTCCCATATTGGCAGCGACAGTGGTTTCGTGGACGGTGGATTACTCATTTTCGAGTCTAAAAAAGGAGGTGATTACCATGAGGAGATGAATGGCGATGTTTGAACGTGTATTGTCGAAACTCGAACCCAATTGTTTAATAGTGATGGACAATGCACCATACCATGGCGTTCAACTTTATCGTCGCCCGAACAGTTCTTGGCGTAAGCAAGATGTGATAGAGTGGTTGCAGGAAAGAGAAGTGTCCTTCGACGAAAATAGTGTAAAAGTTGAATTAGTGCACGTAGCGCAGGAAATTTCTGACAAGGATGAAAGAAAATATGTGATAGACGATCTTGCATCTAAGGCTGGACATCGAGTGCTAAGATTACCTCCCTATCATAGAAATTTAAATCCAATCGAACTGGTTTGGGCAGTTTTAAAAGGCTATGTCGCTAGAAACAACAAAACATTCAAACTGGCTGAAGTGAAAGAGCACTTCAACACTGCAATCGCGAAAGTGACACCCGCTATGTGGCAGGCGGATATTAAGCACATAATAGAAGAGGAGAATAAAATGTGGGAACTCGATTTTATGTGCGACAGTGTTGTGGATAAGCTTGTAATCAACTTGGAGTATAGTTCTGATTCCTGTATGGTAGCTGAGTCATCTTCGGAGGATTCGGATTTGGGTGTTGCACCTTTGCCTGAGGATTGTGATTAAGGTAAGTAAAATGTACATTTCCGCATGCTTATAACACCAATTGCTATTTCAGTTGCATTTTGAACTATGATTTTCACGCAAGGCGCCTTTTTGTAGATTGAAACAATGCTCAGCTGTATGTGTTATTCAGCAAGCACATGCGAGAGGAAGAAGCGGCCATTAGGGGGCGGGGATTGCGAACTACTTTCGCGCGGATAATACAAAGAGTTTGTTGACAGTGAGAGGCACTCTGGTTTGGAATGGATAATAGTCCCCCTACCAGCGTGAGCACCTCTGTTTTTCAAGCACAACTCTAGCCACTGGATTGACAGGATACGTTACCTCACCCTAAGTGTGACAGAACTGCCGAAGGATAACAGAACTTAAACCTTATATTTTCATGCCACGCTACCGTATTCTTAATGCCGGTTTTCTTGCAGCCGTTTAGTAGCGATAACAACCTTCGTTTCCAAGACGCTCTCATATATGTAAATGTCTAGCTGTGGTTCAGTTTAATCACACATGCAAATAATTCTTCCCCCATTCTTCTAGAAGGCCGAATTATTTGTAGTCAGGTTAAGCTTTCCTTATGTACTAATCGCAACGGATCTCTTTTTGAGAGGTAGTATCCTAACCACCCCTTCACTCCACATAGATTATAAACATCATTCATCGGTTTGTTTGTAAATCCCTGTATTGTTTTTAGACCAGTCACATAGAGTAACGGTATCGGCTGGACGCAGTCAAAAATTGGTTAGCTGAACCTGGAAACCGCGAATGAGCCACGATAATGCACATAATACGATCACAGCATATATCTTGCAGTAATTATAGAGGAGGAGGAAAATAAATCAGACATCCTAAAAGTAGGCCAATATGCTATGACTTATATTAAATAGTCTTTGGGTGATTTTATATAAGAAAACGAATGACGATCACTTAATACTTCAAAGTGTGTTGCTTAAAATTGATGCTCAAAATCGCTTAAAATTTCTTTATTGAGAGAGGTTACATATCCTGTTCGTTTTATCGAACTAAATTTCTCTCTCTTGTCGTGGAACCTTGTTATCAAGGAGTATTTTGGGCATAATTTTGACAGGAATTTAGAAGCCACCAAAAGTTATATGCTACCAAAATTTTTCGATTACTTCCGCTACCCTTATATGCAATTCCTATTTTTAACCCTAACATAGAAAACAAAGATCTTTGATTTGCAAGGAAGAAGCAGCTTTTTAGGCTTATTTGTATAATAAGACCAACAAAATTATAGGTGACCTCACAACTCATGAAAAACTACCTGTAGTGTATTTCCAACTCTTATATAGAAATCTGCACTGTTTAACCCTTCTGGTCAAATATTGTATAACTACAGGAGCTGGCGCAGATGATAACTTACGTTATGACTTCCAAGAGCTACCCAACACTTATTTTTAATGAAGTAGTACCTGGAAATTTAAAAAAAACTACACTTTCCTTTATTTTAACCCCTTAGCAACAAAATTATACTATTTGACCAATCAGGGAAACAATTTGTGCAATTCAGCTATACGACTTGGTAAAAATTACAGAATACTTTAAAACGTTTGCAGCATCTCCACTCAACAAACTTTGAAGGCTTGCTCTTTAGATATGGGAGAAAATTTCCCATATTTTTTTATTTTCAACCCCTGAATGCATCAATGTAGTACCCGGTAAGAAAGGTATTATCTTATAGTTTTAGGGCCACTGTAAACCTTTGTAACAAAAAGTCGTTTAGTTGTTTAAAACCACTGCACTTCCCACACTCGTAACGCCGGAGAACCAGCAGCTTGAAATATGTGTCCTGTCAATGCCACCTATGTCACCAGATGATGTTGCAGATAGGGCAACATTGCTCATTTGTTTCGGTATGCGGTTGAGTTCGTGGACAACATGGTGGCAGGCAATCACGGGCAACGTTGGACACCGTGGTTTGCGTACAGGATGGGGGGGATTAGCTACGTCATGCTTCCCACAGGTTAGCACATTTACGAGGAGGAGGAATCCTGGACGCATATCTTAGCACACAAGGAACCAGGAATAGAGAGAAAATATTTATCACGTTTCGCCTTGAATAGAGGGTTAATGGGCTCTTCGGTGCTACGGGAGCCAGGGATGACGTGCAGGGTTTAGGCGATACAGTCGAGATCTGAGAAGGCTGATATTTGGGGAAGAAGCTATAAACAGAGTTAAACCTTTCCTGCTGGGTGTTGATGCTTTATTTTTATGCTATTTTATTTCATTATTTACTTATTGCTATCGAGCCAGCTTTCATGTGTTTTTTGGGTAATAGGGTAAAGCAATGTATCAAACGGTTTTGAGGTTTGCTTTTATTTAAGCGGTTATGTTTGACCATAGTATCTTACATTTTACTATCTATATTACTTACAGAGTTAGAGGAAGCATTGCTTTATACCGAAATATTCGTTACCGGGATTTCATGCTTTAAGGTTCACAAAAATTCCATGTGTGTATCTGTGTATGAACTGTTCAAAGATGAAAAGTTAAATGAATACCAAATCTGGCATTTAAGTTTAGCATTTGTAAAGATGCGACACGAAACTTTTCAAGAAAATGTTTCGAATAATGCATGACTAACAACATGTATATCCTGAGTTTTATGCAAATAGCCGGTGAAGGCCCCTTCATCCTCAGTGCATTTTGAATATAGTTGTAACTGGTGAGTTAAAGATAGTTGCAAGAGATAGACAAATTATGCTTTGAAAATCGTGTAGATTCTGTTAAAACATGCAATTTATGTCATATAAAGTTTTCTGTGGATTAATCATTTTCGGCATATTTGTTGTTATTGGTATACATTTTTAAAAATCTTTTTTCAAGTTATAAGTCGCTATTTGTTTTCTTCTCTCGTGGTCATGGGAAAGTGGGATTTCAAAGGCATTAATCATATAGCGAGCGCATTTTTAGGATTTGACTATCGCATAATCCTACTGTATCCATTATGTAACTACAATGAAATGTGTAAAGAAGGTATTTCTGTAATCGTGTATCTCGATTGACAGGAGTTGATAGAAGCTGTTATAAGAAGAATAATTTCAGAACAATGGATAGAGAAAGTCATGCGAATGTAACAGAAGAACAATTTTTTATACCAGTGATTTTTTCTTGAAGTGAGTTTATTCCTTTTTACTTTCTGCACCACGAATTTAGAGTAAATTTCACCAAAATTTCAATGTCAAGATGTTACCGGAAATACATTTTTTCAGACCCCTTGAGCCGCCCAGGTTTTTTTTTATAAAGGTCTGACTATGTGTGTGTGTGTGTGTGTAAGACTGCGAACAACATAACTTAAAAATTAATACTCCGACAAACACCAGACTTGGAATTTAAGGTCACTATCTTCCAAAGATGCGACAGAAAGACTTTCAAGACAACCGCCCACCCCAAACTACCCTTTGCGTAGAAAATATTTCATTAACTTCCATTTTCTCAAAAACGACTAACGATGTTTATTAAAATATCACATATTTAACATATTTGCAGGAAAAATGAATCTGAATTTTCTGGGAATAGCCTGTAAAGTGCTCTTCATTAGGAAGGAATTATATAATTTTGTAAAACCGGTAAATCATAAGAAATGGACAAAAACATACTACACATATATGTAGACCTCTATAATACACACCGTTTACTTCACACAGCTTTTTCTGAGGCATCAACTATTTCTGTTCTTATTGGTTTGAAATGTTCAATACTTTTGTCATTTCCTTAAACCGCTGTCGCTATATACATAATTGCCTTTGGCGATGTCATGGAAGGAGTATTGAATTACAAGGCCAGCATTAACAAACAAGCTTTCAAACGTGGATCTATCAACTCGGTTTCCTCTTTTCCCGTTCTTCCTTTGTATCTACAATGAAGTCTGTAATGAAGCTATTTCTGCCAACATTTATGCCGATTAACAGGAAGAAAATAGAAAAATAAGGTTTTGTAAGAATAGTCTTTAGAAGCTACATAAAATAACCTATAGTGGGTAGAGAAAGACATGTTAACGTAACATATTATACTTTTGGTGTTCCTTTATCACTCTGTACAATATAAACGTATATATGATGTGTTGGACTGGTGTGAATTTTAGAGATCGTGTCCGTATGTTTTAATTTTAATAAGTACCCTCATTTAGCCACAGAGGTTAGCTGCCGTAGGTGGGGTAATGCAGCTCCAAGTCGCTGGATATCAGATTTCGAAACGGAAACGTCCATGCAATAGTTCAGTAACTGAGAAAAAACCTTTGGGAAGGGTAATTCACCTGGTCATGTATTCCCCCTCTCAAACTGTCATGCCTCTCCTACACGGCCTTTGAGTCGCTGCTTAAGCACCACACGCCATAATTTCGCCTAGCCAGTGTTTTATTTTATTTCATTCTCACGAAATCGTTTATCACTTAATAACAATACTGTTGTAACCACTCGTATCCAACTGTAGAGGCAGGACTAAAGACACATGAGCATTGCAACAAAAATGCTGCGTTTGTAGATTGCTGTGACAGGCTCCCACAAAGAGCAAGGTGCAGCGGGTGTAGAAACAAATTTTTGTATATAACTAGCGATAGCATTTCACGTTCATAGGGTATTATAATGGGATATCTTTCAAAAGCTAAGTCACACTTTTAGGATATTTCTTAGCCTTCACTCCCCAACTATCTCTTCAAGGAAAAAAAGTTCCTCGCTGATTGATTTTTGTAATAGACATTATTTCAACTAAAGTTTTACAAAGAAAACTGGCAGCTTTAATTTTTTTACATGCAGACCAATCACTCATCATAATTATCATCATCTTTAACATACCTCTTACAGAACTGGAATAAGAATATAGTTTTTGAGTTATCATGATGTAAACAAAATCCTATTAAATTTTTCTATACTATAAAATGGCTACGTTCACAGCAGTGACACGTGACACTTGTTTCCCGCGTATTAGTCCGCTTCCTCTTTAACACATCTCATTGGATAACTCAGTAGCTAAAGTCAAAAGACAAGTACCGTGGGGGCGATTCCTGAATACTCGCGCAGTCCTTAGACCGAGGGATTTTACAAAGTTGTTATACTACAGCAACCTCACGCAAGCCAGACAATACCTAGCCTTTGACTGACATGATAATGAAGGATAGGCGAACATTTTTCAATAAATTAGAGAGCGCAACAGGTCCGTCATTTACAACCCTATTAGCTGTCATGCAGGGAGACGTAAAGATTAAAAATTCTACTAACTGAACATTGTACAAAGACCGAGGTTTGTAGAGAGATGGTAAATCTGATGTATTGTGTAATGTGGGTATGGAAGGCTTCCTTGGGTACCCTGTTATCGAAGATGAGCCATAGTTCTTGGTAACAGACTCCATAAAATTCAGAGTCTGTGAAATGAAAACGGGCCGGGGCTGTTTATTCTTAAGAAAACTGTAGCCAGAAAGGTATTATTAAGGTGGATTGGCTGCCGCGTAACACCTCAACACTTTGTTACACTAATTTCACCGACGCATTCAGCAAGGTGGCGTATTCACGGCTATGCAAAGATGCTGAGCAGGAAGATAAGTATCAAGCAATCCCTTGTTATAGCGGGTGGTCCTCCGTGCTCTGGGGCTACCACGCTAGTCTCTAGTTCCCGAATCCCAGGTTCAAAACCGGCGGAGGGCAATGGATTGTTTCGGGCGTAAAAATTCCTAGCATAGCTTCCTTCGGAAAGGAAGTAAACCGCTGGTCCACGTCGTAGGTTTACGGCACATAATAGAACCTCCAGCCTGATAAAGAGTCCCAGAGCAAGATTTCCGGTCTTTCACACCCAATATAGAATGGAACGCTAAGAACCATAGTAGTTAAGGAACTTCCATAAATAAAACTAAATTTACTTTGCATAAAATAGCAGGTTGACTTAAAAATATGGAGAGTGATGGTCCGAAATGATAGTAGTAGAAAATATGATAGGATATTGTCACCATTATCAGCACTACCATTATTATTTACTCGTGAATTTGCTAGTATAGTATGCTAATTATTTTAAAAAGCGAAATTCCATTTTGTTGTACGTACATTTTTGGGGAGAAAACGTTTGCTGTGTTAAAGGAAGATTTTAGTTTGTTACATAAAGAAAAATAATAATTCTTTGGTATTTGTTTTCATAGTTTAGAGATACATTTTCTGTACTTTAAAAAGATATGTTGAAGCTAATTATAAACATTTATTTTGTGTATAAACAGTTAAAACCATAAAATAAACGCGAAAAGGTTTACTGTGTTCAATATTGGGTATAACATTTATTATATCAATACTTTCACATACTTATTAGAAATAATAATATTAGAAATAATAAACGATACAAACAAAACATTCCATTTGTTTAATGATGTCATAGAAAATATTTTCGCCGTCGCAACTACTTATAAATATACTTATTTCGATAAAACGTTTTTTTACAAGAACCGGATGTATTGCATTTACATTGCTTTCTCTACTTAGTGTTCTACAAACTATTCTTACTAAAGCTCATTTATCTATCTACTTCTCCTCAATAGAAATAAACCTGCATCTTACATTTACACACTTTGTTTCAAGTACGAGAAGAATACAATCGGCTAAAGCGAGTCAGGCTTTTAAAATGCGGATTGCTATGTGATAGCTTTCAAATTTCATGCTCTTTGCAAGACCATAAGAAAATACGAATAGCGACTTATCACTTGAAAGAAATCTTGTGTTACATTCACATGACCTTCTCCACCTACTGTTGGTTATTCCTATAGGGCTTGTACTAACTATTCTTACTAAATGTTATATTTTTTGTGTTTAGAGCTAATTGAGGTAAGCTTTAGTAAAAATAATTCATTATACTTTCAGTAGAAAGTACAAAGGAGATAAATAAAACCGAATTGGTAGTCAGATATTTACAAACCCGGTAGCTATATTACCGTAGAAATTACATACTGTTTTCGTCGTATCGCAAGAAACCATTGAACAACGACAGCACATTAAAATGATAAAATTCAAATTTGAAATACTGAAAATTAAAACCAATAACATTAGATATTTCAGAAATTGTTGATGCTATAAAATGTTATTTGAAATAAAATGTATGCACTAAAGAAATCGACATTCTTGTGTGGTGCGGCTTTTTCTATCTCTTATGGTTTAGCAATTATAAGAACTTATACAAAATGCCTTTCAAATGAAGAAGGCTTCACCGAATATTTCAGAAAATTTTAGATATTCATTTTTTGTCATGTAAATATCTTAAACATACAATATTTTAATCAAAATCGTTAGAGCTATTTTGACGAAACCGAAATCTTCAAGGTAGTTAGGGATGAAGGGATTTTGTTGAAAGTCTTCGTGTCGCATGCTTGGAAAATTCATAAATTAAATACCATGTTTTATATTTATCGTACTTTTCGTTTTGAGTTATGTTTTCACACACACACACACACACACACACACATGGACCTCTTTATAAATATGCTCTTTTTGGATTCAGGGGACCTGAAAACATGTTGTTCTGGTGATATCTATATTGAATTTCGGAATACAATACTTCTACTTACTGTAAGTACATGGCAGAGAAAGTAAAAAGTAAAGTATTTGAACAATCAAACTAATAACAAAGAATATATCGGAACAAAAAAATTTTAACATAAATTGTGTGCTTAACCAGATATACAACTTTTGTTGCTCCAGAATTTTGTCCATCTCTTTGTTGGAAAACTGGAGTTTCTGCCAGGAGGGTGGTAAACAGTTTCAGGGACGTTCGTAATGTTACTGTAGAACTATTCTGCTTGTGAAGAAATTGACCGTTGGATGGTATTGCCCCCAGTTTGTCTGTGTAATTAGTTATTTCTGACAAATCAGGCATAGAATCTTGTTTTGGAATGTTTAGACTCGTTTTATTTCTGAAGATCTGGTTCCTCCCCAAACCGGGCAGGTATACAGTAAGACAGGTCTTAATAGGGTTGTGTAGAATTGTAGGCAGTCTTTTAGTTTGAATGAGGTTCTTTTGAGTTTTAGCGTCCTTTAACCGGCTAGGATACTTCGGATGAAGAATGAATGAAACGGGTAAAATTATGCTCAAATGGTCCCAGGATCTATGTAGCTAAAGTTACCCGACATTAATCTTTTCAGGATAAGGGAAAATCCCAATACAAAGAGCCTTGTCCGAGTAAATCACTCTAACCGAGATTCGAACTCGTGCCCTCGAAAATGTGATCTTTCGTTGAGAAGTGATAAAGTTTTGCAGTCTAGTTTGAGCTGGTTAAAGTTTGCTAGTTATGTCTGTAGGTTCAGGTGTACACCGGCGTGCTTCACTGTTTCTCTTTCAGATTTCCAGGGTATAGGTTTCGCTGCAAGTGTTATTGACAGAGGATAGTCAATGTAAAGAAGTAGAAATATTAAGCCGATTTGAGCACAGAGAGAGAAGCCGACAAGCGATAAGGTTCTTTGGTCTACGCCAACAAGCTCCGCTCCCTTTGAGGGCTTACATGCCGCCAGGTCTCGTGTCGTTAGGCCCCTCCCCCTCTCGCTTTGTGTGCTTACCTAATGCCGACAGTGTCTGTGCTAACAGGTCCTACCCCCTCCCCCATGCGTTCTACTGTGGCGTCCTGACTTGAGGGAATTGTTTTCTCGAGGCCTGCCGCCCCTCGGCAAATTAATTAGGTAATGTTCGTCAAACATTTTTTATGACTACTAAGGCCTGCACATTGCATCCTCGAGCAATTAAGTTTTTTGAATAATGAATTGTTGACTCGAGCGTGAGTATAAGTAGTCTGCTCACGGGAACAGTCTGTAATGTAATGAAAACACTGCAGCTTTCTTCTATCTGGGGAAAGAGCTTGTCCATTAGCTGGCCATGTTAGACGCTTTCACCACATTAATAGACTTTTAAGTTTGCATTCCGGATCTGTTTACATACATTAGCGAACAACCTACTTCTGCATGGTGGTAACGATGACCTACATTAGCTGACCACGTTAGACGCTTTCACCACATTAGCGAACAATGTCAGTAATTGTTTTCCTAAGTGCTCTGCATAACTCTCACCACTTCAGCATTTAGCGATGGAAATGATATAAAAAGCAGCAGCTTCTCCAATGAGTTCCAAGTTGACCAGGATGGCCGGGATCGAATCCTAGGAGTGATTACAAATTCAGCTTCTAATAACTCAGAGACTAATTACGGTAAAGACGTCCAATAAAGTTTATTACATTAATGTCATTAGATAGTTTCTTGTGAATGTATATTTTGGGTACATGGTGTCCAGGGATCGAATACCGATAAAATGTAATTTAATTATAAATTTAATAACTCCTAAACTAATTAAGATAAAGACACCAAATAAACTTTATTGCGTTTATGTTATTAGGTAGTATCTTGTGGATGTATATTTGGGTACCTGGCGTTCTGGGTTCAATCCTTAATTTTTTAAATCGTCATTATCTCAGAAATTAAGAGAGGTAGAGGAGTGAACCAAAGCATGATTGCTAGCTCCTATGATGGGTAATTAATACTGTATATAATTTTCAATCAGTTGTCCTTATTTCGAATCCCGATCTTTCAATCACTTACTTATTTTTTTCTCTATACTCTAGAATATATCACTTAGATTGATACTGTAACTGCATACAGCACCCTTAAACATATCAAACTAATATTGTAAATAATCTTGTTTCTGGTGTGCAGGGTTCGAATACCGATAAAATGTAATTTAATTATAAATTTAATAACTCCTAAACTAATTAAGATAAAGACACCAAATAAACTTTATTGCGTTTATGTTATTAGGTAATATCTTGTGGATGTATATTTGGGTACCTGGCGTTCTGGGTTCAATCCTTAATTTTTTAAATCGTCATTATCTCAGAAATTAAGAGAGGTAGAGGAGTGATCCAAAACATGATTGCTAGCTCCTATGATGGGTAATTAATACTGTATATAATTTTCAATCAGTTGTCCTTATTTCGAATCCCGATCTTTCAATCACTTACATATTTTTTTCTGTATACTCTAGAATATATTACTTAGATTGATACTGTAACTGCATACAGCACCATTAAACATATCAAACTAATATTGTAAATAACCTTGTTTCTGGTGTGCAGGGTTCGAATACCGATAAAATGTAATTTAATTATAAATTTAATAACTCCTAAACTAATTAAGATAAAGTCGCCAAATAAACTTTATTGCGTTTATGTTATTAGTTAGTATCTTGTGGATGTATACTTGGGTACCTGGTGTTCTGGGTTCAATCCTTAATTTTTTAAATCGTCATTATCTCAGAAACTAAGAGAGGTAGAGGAGTGAACCAAAGCATGATTGCTAGCTCCTATGATGGGTAATTAATACTGTATATAATTTTCAATCAGTTGTCCTTATTTCGAATCCCGATCTTTCAATCACTTACTTATTTTTCTCTATACTCTAGAATATATCACTTAGATTGATGCTGTAACTGCATACAGCACCTTTAAACATATCAAACTAATGCTGTAAATAATTTTGTTTCTGGTGTTCAGGGTTCGAATGCCGATAAAATGTAATTTAATTATAAATCTAATAACTCCTAAACTAATTAAGATAAAGACGCCAAATAAACTTTATTGCGTTTATGTTATTAGGTAGTAACTTGTGGATGTGTAATTAGATACCTGACGTTCTGGGTTCGAGCCTAATGTTTAAATCGTCATTATCTCAGAAACTAAGAGAGGTAGAGGAGTTGACCAAAGCATGATTGATAGCTCCTTAAATGGGTAATTAATACTGTATATAATGTTCAATCAGTTGTCCCTATTTCGAATCCCGATCTTTCAATCACTTACTTATTTTTTCTCTATACTCTAGAATATATCACTTAGATTGATGCTGTAACTGCATACAGCACCTTTAAACATATCAAACTAATATTGTAAATAATTTTGTTTCTGGTGTCCAGGGTTCGAATACCGATAAAATGTAATTTAATTATAAATTTAATAACTTCTAAACTAATTAAGATAAAGACGCTAAATAAACTTTTATATGGGGAAAGTATGCTCTTCTGAAACATTAGGCCTCTAGACAGAAGTATTTATAGGGGAGAGATAGGGAATACCAGGGCTGATGCTAGGCTAGTCAGGTGCTAAAGGAGGGAGGGATATGCTTTATACGAGAGAGATAGGGAATACAAGGAAAGATGCTATACTTAACAGGACTTGAAGGGTAGAATATGAGCGATATAGCGAACCGAGGAGAGGTATTAGGATAGGAGTTTTGAATGATGGAGTAGGCGTTTATATGCGAGAGAAAGGGAATACGAGGGTCGATGCTAGGCTAGACGGTGTTGAATGAGGGAATGCATCTTATATGAGAGAGGTAGGGGAATATGAGGAGAAGTGCTAGGCTAGTCGGGAAGGTCTGAATGAGAGAGTATACGTCTATATGGGAAAAGATAGGGAAAACGCAGGTAGGTGCTAGGTTGAGAGAGTCTTCAAGGAGGAAAATGCATTTATATGAGAGCGGTAGGGCATACGAGGAGAGGTGCTAGTCTAGACATGGTTTGTGGATTAGAGTATAAGTTTATATGGGAGAAATATGGAAAACGGGAGAAATACAAGGATAGACAGAGATTGAAGGAGGAGGAATGTAGGTTTATACTGTAATATAGAGAGTAATTCGATTATAAAACTTTTCTCATCCAGCCTTACAACACTTTTATATACTTATTTTCTAAACCTTACAAACTTTATATTTTTTAAACAGTAGTGCGCGAGACGGGGAGGGACAAACAGTATATCGGTTTACAGTGAAGTATACGTCCTAACCTATTCCCACCTTGTTTGTTCTGGATCTTCTCATTGTCTATCATCATCTAACGTAACCACGTAACAAGACGTAACACAGGAAATCATACATATGGCACATTAATAAAAAAATAAATAAATAACGGTATATATAATGAAACATAAACAAGTAGACAGAGGGTCATCGATGCATAGAAAACCAGGATTGTATGTACTGAGACCATAGATTAGTATAGGCAAACATCAAAGAAGTGAATTTATAGTGTAAATAGCCTAATATTTTCAAATATTATTATAGTCTAAAAGTACATAACTTAATTATGTATCGAGTATTGAGAAATAAACATTATTCATTATTCACTAATCTCAGATCACTGCAATTGTATTGAATCAATTCACAATTGCTAATGCCATTCAACTTTCATTTGTCTCTGATACATAAACAAATTGCAAAATGGAGAAGGACGAAAGTAATAAAAAAAGACTCAGGCAGCAAATTTTAAGAAAGAAGAGAAAGATATATGACCGACATTGCTTTAGAACACAAATTAGTGTTGAAAATAAAATGACTGATAGCTCTGCTAAGCGTAAGGAAGAGACATGGAAATAAATTGCAAATGAGTACAATTCTAGGAAGATCATCCAGTGTGAATGAAAATCCCTGAAATGATATTATGAGAACATAAAGAAAAGAATGAAGCAAGCAAATACCATTGACAAGGTACGATTGTACAAAACTGGAGGCGTATGCATGTACCGCCTTTCTTAGACAATAGTAGCCAAATAACAATTGTTGCTCTTCTATTCAATCGCTAATGAGTTTGATGATGAAGTTGGATTCCATTCAGAATTAATCACCACAGTGAAGGACATTGAAATAGTAAATCCAGATCCAACATGTCCTTCAGCAAATTTAATAACAGGTAAGGAATTTGAAGAAAGAGAAAGTGTAAAGGTGGCGTCTGCAGTTCCCATACAGAACTTTCAACTCCATTGCCTGAAAAGAACAAAGATGGCATAAGAGAGGGTTTTTATGAGTGGAGGCTTGAGTGTTTGGAAGAAGAGTACACAGTGAAAATGCAGATCTTGAAATTGGAACTAGAAATGAAAGAATATCAGAAAAAATTAAGCGTTGTTAATAACTTATACAACCATAAATATATTACAAAAAAGTAATGAAACAGGCAAGGTATAATATGGATAAAGAAACTGTTAAGCAGATCTACTACGCTTTCATTTATTTGCACATACTCAAAGTATGGAATTACACTTTCGGGAAATATTGCAGAAATAGACATGAAAAGAGATATTTACGCAAAAAATAAAAAAGGACTTAGAATATTAGAAAAAGAAGATAAACAACATTCATGTAAACCAATTTTTAAAAATCAGTTTACCTGAATACCTGTAAAAAACATATCACTTTACAAAAAGTAATGCAGACAACATTTACTTTTATAAACATTATCCTATTACATTCCTTCACAAAAAGCCATACATATTTCCTAAAGGCAAAGGTGATAGTCTAGACATTCTAAACAATCAGTTATATAATCATATACATCACACAGAAAGAGACCTGCATTATCAGTAAAAAACTAAACATCTCAACAATGTCTGAATGATGTATTTTATAAGTACAAGTTTTTGATATTTCAAAGTTCCTGTTAACCATGGTCGTAATTGATTAACACAATTTCTCGATCCTGTCATGCTATAACTTTAGAAGCTTTCAGCTTACTTATAATTTCCTCATTCTCTTGTGTGTGACTATTATTACCAGCATCCTTTGATGCAATTAGTAACCTCAATATATTTACTAGTCTATTCGGATTTTCAAGCTTTGATATCACTGAATCATCATCATATGAAGATTTCATATTCTCGCAACTTCCGATGTATCCAGATTTTTCACCAACAGTAGTCTCCAGTGAAGGACAGAGGCTTGATCCGGTATAACATTCCCCTCTATACATCTTCGGATCTTCAAGTGCAGGAGAGAGAGTCGATTCGGTATAACATGTTGCTCTATGAAGCTCACATCTTGACAAAGAACGATTCTTAAAAATCCGCCCGCATATACAACATCTAATAACGCGTTTTCCTCCATGTGTAATGTATGAAAAATTGAGTTTCTCATTCGTTAGTTGCACAGATTTTCTCGGGCAGTAGCTCATGCTAAAACTAAAAGAAATTAAATGAATACGTGAATGCTAACGCTCGAAGGAATTAAAAGCGAATGGATGAATTTATAACACGCAACTATGTATATATCCAGGATGAGGACGACGGAGGGAATTGCGATCTATGCATAGTAGAGGGAAACGATACTCTCTTGAAACATTAGTCATCTAGACAACTATTGTTCACGGAGCCCGTAGACGTCAGGTTGAATGGGACAGACCTCAGGTTCAAATCTTTAAGGGTACGGACCCCCGCCTTTTGCCTGTCATGTCTACTAAACCATCCTAACAGCGTAACATTACGTTACAACGACACGTAACCAGAACATAGCGAGTGCGTGCATGGAAAAAAGGATGCTCTCTGAGATCATTCGTGGAAAAGGATGCTCTCTGGAAATACTAGTCATCCGCACAACGGATTGTCCCTAACATTTCCAGATTTCAGACCGTTCAACATCGTGACGCGCTCCTGTCATCTACATTTCGACGAAATTTTACCTCCTGAATTAAAGTTTGGTGATCTGTATAGATCTGCACAACATGCATCACGCTGCGTGTCCCTAGCGTTTCCAGCTCCTGAATCGTTCCAGCTAGTGGACTGCCTCTACCATCTTCATGTCAACGATCTGTTACTCTGAATTAAAGTTTGGTGATCTGTATAGACCTGTACAACATGCATTACGCTATGTAACAGACTCATCACGCTATGTAATAACATGATCACGCTATGTACAACATGTTCACGCTATGTAACAACATGTTCACGCTATGTAACAACCTGATCACGCTATGTAACAACATGATCACGCTATGTAACAACCCGATCACGCTATGTAACAACATGTTCACGCTATGTAACAACATGTTCACGCTATGTAACAACATGTTCACGCTATGTAACAACCTGATCACGCTATGTAACAACCTGAGCACGCTATGTAACAACATGATCACGCTATGTAACAACCTGATCACGCTATGTAACAACCTGAGCACGCTATGTAACAACATGATCACGCTATGTAACAACATGATCACGCTATGTAACAACATGAACACGCTATGTAACAACCTGATCACGCTATGTAATATGTTCACGCTATGTAACAACATGTTCACGCTATGTAACAACATGTTCACGCTATGTAACAACATGATCACGCTATGTAGCAACCTGATCACGCTATGTAACAACATGATCACGCTATGTAACAACATGATCACGCTATCTAACAACATGATCACGCTATGTAACAACCTGAGCACGCTATGTAACAACACGATCACGCTATGTAACAACACGATCACGCTATGTAACAACACGATCACGCTATGTAACAACATGTTCACGCTATGTAACAACATGATCACTCTATGTAACAACATGATCACTCTATGTAACAACATGATCACGCTATGTAACAAGATGATCACGCTATGTAACAACATGATCACGCTATGTAACAACCTGATCATACTATGTAACAACATGATCACGCTATGTAACAACCTGAGCACGCTATGTAACAACACGATCACGCTATGTAATAACACGATCACGCTATGTAACAACACGATCACGCTATGTAGCAACATGATCACGCTATGTAACAACCTGATGACGCTATGTAACAACATGATCACGCTATGTAACAACCTGATCACGCTATGTAACAACCTGATCACGCTATGTAACAACCTGATCACGCTATGTAACAACATGATCACGCTATGTAACAACACGATAACGCTATGTAATAACACGATCACGCTATGTAACAACCTGATCACGCTATGTAACAACCTGATCACGCTATGTAACAACCTGATCACGCTATGTAACAACATGATCACGCTATGTAACAACCTGATCACGCTATGTAACAACATGATCACGCTATGTAACAACCTGATCACGCTATGTAACAACATGATCACGCTATGTAACAACCCGATCACCCTATGTAACAACATGATCACGCTATGTAACAACATGATCACGCTATGTAACAATCTGATCACGCTATGTAAATAGGGTTGGACCATTTAAGTTGAGGCTATACAATATATCCAAAACTAAGCGTTGTAGAAAGAAATGGCTTTAATAAAACTTGCTTGATATTATGACGAAAGTAAATGCAGCTAGTCGTATTTTGTTTGACAGACGTTGTGATGGTCATTTCAGGGTCTTTTTAAATTGACCCTAATTGTAGGTTCCCATTTAAAAAAACTAAAATGACCCAAACTCCTCTACCTCTCTTAGTTTCTGAGATAATGACGATTTAAAAATTAGGCTCGAACCCAGAACGTCAGGTATCTAATTACACATCCACAAGATACTACGTATTAACATAAACGCAATAAACTTTATTTGCCGTCTTTATCTTAATTAGTTTAGAAGTTATTAAATTTATAATTAAATTACATTTTATCGGTATTCTAACCCTGGACACCAGAAACAAAATTATTTACAATATTAGTTTGATATGTTTAAAGGTGCTGCATGCAGTTATAGCATCAATCTAAGTGATATATTCTAGAGTATAGAGAAAAAATAAGTAAGTGATTGAAAGATCAGGATTCGAAATAAGGACAACTGATTGAAAATTATATACAGTATTAATTACCCATCATACGAGCTATCAATCATGCTTTGGTTCACTCCTCTACCTCTCTTAGTTTTTGAGATAATGACGATTTAAAAAATTAAGGATTGAACCCAGAACACTAGGTACCCAAGTATACATCCACAAGATACCACCTAATAACGTAAACGCAATTAAGTTTATTTGGCGACTTTATCTTAATTAGTTTAGGAGTTATTAAATTTATAATTAAATTACATTTTATCGGTATTCGAACCCTGGACACCAGAAACAAAATTATTTGCAATATTAGTTTGATATGTTTAAGGGTGCTGGATGCAGTTACAGCATCAATCTAAGTGATATATTCTAGAGTATAGAGAAAAAAATAAGTAAGTGATTGAAAGATCGGGATTCGAAATAAGGACAACTGATTCAAAATTATATACAGTATTAATTACCCATCATAGGAGCTAGCAATCATGCTTTGGTTCACTCCTCTACCTCTCTTAGTTTCTGAGATAATGACGATTTCAAAAATTAAGGATTGAACCCAGAACGCCAGGTACCCAAGTATACATCCACAAGATACTACCTAATAACATAAACGCAATAAAGTTTATTTGGTGTCTTTATCTTAATTAGTTTTGGAGTTATTAAATTTATAATTAAATTACATTTTATCGGTATTCGAACCCTGGACACCATGTACCCAAAATATACATTCACAAGAAACTATCTAATGACATTAATGTAATAAACTGTATTTGACGTCTTTAGCGTAATTAGTCTATGAGTTATTAGAAGCTGAATTTGTAATCACTCCTAGGATTCGATCCCGGCCATCCTGGTCAACTTGGAACTCATTGGAGAAGCTGCTGCTTTTTATATGATTTCCATCGCTAAATGCTGAAGTGGTGAGAGTTATGCAGAGCACTTAGGAAAACAATTACTGACATTGTTCGCTGATGTGGTGAAAGCGTCTAACGTGGTCAGCTAATGTAGGTCATCGTTACCACCATGCAGAAGTAGGTTGTTCGCTAATGTATGTAAACAGATCCGGAATGCAAACTTAAAAGTCTATTCATGTGGTGAAAGCGTCTAACATGGCCAGCTAATGGACAAGTACTTTCCCCAGATAGAAGAAGGCTGCAGTGTTTTCATTACATTACAGACTGTTCCCGTGAGCAGACTACTTATACTCACGCTCGAGTCAACAATTCATTATTCAAAAAACTTAATTGCTCGAGGATGCAGTGTGCAGGCCTTAGTAGTCATAAAAATGTTTGACGAACATTACCTAATTAATTTGCCGAGGGGCGGCAGGCCTCGAGAATACAATTCCCTCAAGTCAGGACGCCACAGTAGAAGGCATGGGGGAGGGGGTAGAACCTGTTAGCACAGACACTGTCGGCATTAGGTAAGCACACAAAGCGAGAGGGGGCGGGGCCTAACGACGCGAGACCTGGCGGCATGTAAGCCCTCAAAGGGAGGGGGCGGGGCTTGTCGGCGTAGACCAAAGAATCTTATCGCTTGTCGGCATCTCTCTGTGCTGAAATCGGCTTAATATTCCTACTTAAAGATTATTTCTTCATATTTTTTATGTTTGGGTAAAATGTGCCACTTGTAAAGCCAGGGTGTTTATAGCGTTATGAAGAGGATTGCTGGCGGTATGAGCATTACGATAGCAGTGACGTCCACATACATATCGATTTGAGTTATAGGCGTTGTGGACATGTCAGAGGTGAACAGGTTAAATAAAATCGGACCCAGGATAGAGCCTTCGGGAGCATCTGCTATCAAATGTCTAGTAGAAGAGTGACGGCTGCCTTTGGAACTGAAAAGCTACAGTGTGACATAAAAGAGGAAACTAGTTTGTTGAGGTAGTCAGATATAACATTTGCTAACAATCTGTATAAACGACAGTGATAACCAAACTGTGTCGAATGCAAGAGTAAAGTGAAGGAATGCAACAGTGGTGTGTTCTCTCATTTCAAAGTCTTTTACGCCTACCCTGTAAACCTGAGAATTTGATGAGTGATCGAATGTTTGCGATGAAAACCAAATTGAAAGGGAGGAGTTGATCTAGAAAATTTTCTAAATTTCTAGTATAATTTTTTTTCAGTTACCTGGAACACAGAGTGGTGGTAGACGGACAATAATTTGTTGGATTTGAATAGGATTTTCCAGGCTTATAGATAAAAATAATTATTGCATGTTCTCAAGTTCAGGGAAAATTGCCCAGTTGCATAAAACTGTTGAATAGCGAGGTTAGAATAGCAAGTGCGTTTTGAGTCAAATGTTTCTATGCAAAATTTGTAATAGAGTTATATAAAAGTCATCCAGAATCAAGAAGACTTGCGGTGGGGGAAATTTTCGTGAAAATCTTCGTGTGAGATTTTTTCTTTTGAGTGGTGGTCCTCGCATTTTCTTCGAAATCTGTAGTAATAACCTAGCTGCAAGAGAACTGTAAATTTGTTTATCACTGCGTCTTACAAATTGAAAATTTGGAATAAAAAGTATGATTACAGGCTGGGATTCGAAGCGTAAACACTCGGAACACTTGAAACAGGGTGCGTTTTACCAGCAGATGTTAGTGCGTGGGTTACATATAACATAGATGTTGGTTCTATTAAAATAATCATTCCACGTGATTTCCGTTTTCTTGCCAATGCCATGTAGTTAATAGCTCAGCAGCGAGATAACTGCAACTGGTTTTGTGTATTTAGTCCATGTTTCGCCATAGTGGGTTAATATAACCCTAGAAATCCTCGAAGTGAGTGACAGGTTAAAATAACGACCACGACAGTATAGATATACGGTCACGGTCGATTTAGTTTTCATACCCCCACTCACGGAACACCTGAATGATACTGACTCGCGAAAAGTGTACATTTACTTTCTTGAAAAATAGTACATTTGAATACATTTATATAAAATTGGAGTTTAACTCCCTTAGTAAATCTGGAACCTTTAAATATATTTTGTTGCTGCTCTTCGTTTTATGATCATGTACTCTATTATTCATCTGGAAATTTTGAACGTTGCTATTTATGAAACAAAAGGTTTCTAAAATACAGGGTGAATCACCTAAAATTTGCACCACAAATATTTCGGAAATGAAAAGTGCTATTGATGTGTAGTTTTCACAGCATTGGTTGGTAGTCAGGGGCTCGTACATTTAGCCAATAAACAGATTTTAATAATACTGAGAAAGTGTATTTTTTGAGCAAACATACAATTTTTAAATGAAACAATACCTAGTTACATCAACAGAATAAAGGTAGGATAAATTAGATCGTAGATCCCTTGTCCCTTGTCCAAAGGGATTAGATCCCTTGTCCAAAGGGATTGTTTTCAAATCGTTAGATTGGACGAAGAGGACCTGTACCTTGACCACCCATTCACCGTATCTGACTGCTTTTTTCTGTGGGGAAGGCTAAAAGACACTGTCTGCAAGAATGCACCAACTACATCAGACGATATGAAACGACGTATTACTACTTCCTGTTAGGAAATTTCCACTGAAATGCTAGAACGTGTGCAGTAGTCTTTCCATAGCAGACTCGAAGCGTGTACTGTAGCTGCCGGTGGTCATTTTGAACACAACCTTTGAAGTGCTATGTTCTCTTTACTTGTAAGAATGCACAGAAGTATTGTAATTCCCTTCTGTTTTTCATTAGTTTGTGCTACCACAGGTTGTACAGGTGTCGGTGCGTAAAAGTTTCAAAACAAGATTTCTCGTAAACCACTTGCACTAGAACTTGCAACAAACGCCACTGACATTCTAATTTACCTTACCTTTATTCTGCTGATGTAATTAGGCATAGTTTTCATACCCCAACTCACGGAACACATAATGATACTGACTCGCGAAAAGTGTACATTTACTTTCTTGAAAAATAGTACATGTGAAATACTACAAATAGAATTATCTGGTAGAAGTGACACAAGTGCAGCACATAAAATTACATATAATGATGAAATACTTTACGTCCATGAGACCAAATTTTTGGGGGTAACAATTGACAAATTCTTAATCTGGAAACCGCATATTCAGAACACTACTTCAAAAATTAATAAAGCATACTACTTAATATCTGTATTAAAAATATTTGTAATATGCGGTCACTAAAATTATATACTCTTCTTATGTATAATCTACTGTTGCTTATGGAATTTTCACATGGTGTTCTGCCACAGAAATAAAAGCTCTTTTTGTAGCACAAAGTGAAATAATAAGAAAGATGTTTAGTATAAAGGGCATGACTGAAAATTGTATAGTTGCTCAAAAGTACACCTTCTCTGTATTATTAAAATCTGCTTATAGGCTAAATGTACGAGCCCCTGACTACCAATCAATGCTGTGAATACTGCACAACAATAGCACTTTCCGTTTCCGAAATATTTGCGGTGCAAGTTTTAGGTGATTCACCCTGTATATAGGTAAGCAAGGTAAGGTTAATATGTTGTTTTCCTTAAAATAAGATTTACAATCAGTGATGCTATTCATACTAAACGTCGTTCTTATTATTTTACTTTGTGCTACAAAAAGAGCTTTTATTTCTGTAGCAGAAGACCATATGAACATTCCATAAGCAAGAGCAGATTATACATAAGAAAAGTATATAATTTTTAGTCACCGTATATCACAAATATTTTAATACAGATATTAAGCAGTGTGCTTTATTAATGTTTGAAGTAATGTTCTGAATATGCGGTTTCCAGATAAAGAATTTGTCAATTGTTACCCCCAAAAATTTGGTCTCATGGACGTAAAGTATTTAATCATTATTATTATGTGCTGCACTTGTGTCACTTCTACCAGATAATTCTATTTGTATGGAGTGCGATTTTGTAGTGTTAAGCATCAGCTTGTTGGATCAGAGCAACTTTGCGGAACACTACGCTTACTACCTTTATATCTGAGACAATTTGAGAACCATTTATTTAATTTCTTATGACGGTACCCTGTCTTGTATCAGTAAGGTGGGATTTAAACCACTGATGAGCCGTCCCCCTTATATCACACCCTTTTAGCTTTGATAACAGGATAGTGTAGTCTACCAAATCAAATGGCTTACTTAGATCCATAAAGATCTCTATAGTAGAGTTGCTGATTTCAAGCTCCTCTAATGTATGTTTTATGAATTTAAAAAGACATTTGGCATAAATTTGTTTTCTCTAAAACCATTTTGCGATTCACTAACTGCATATTTTGTTTTTTTTAAAAAAACAAGCAAAATTCTGTTAAACAAAACTGTTTCCAGAATTTTGAGGAAACCTGACTGAACTGAGATAGGCTTATGGTTATCAATATTTTGTGCATCGCCCTTCTTAAATATAGCAATTACTTTTATTACCTTTAAAATATCAGGAAATGTTCCGGTAGTTGTTGAACTATTGCAAATTTCAGTTAAGGGCATTGCTATATTGTGTTTGCATGATTTAATTATACATTCTGGAACTTCATCAAAACCTGCTGAAAACGTATTTTTTTATTTGTCTTCTTCATTTACTGGCTTTAAATATACACTCTAAGCATTTCAATTTTAGTTTGTTAGTCATATTTTTGTTAAATTTTATTGAAGCAGGAATACTTTATCTACTATACTGGTAAAATGATTATTGAAAATGTTCGATACCTCAACAGGGTTATCAGTTGTTGCATTATTAACATTTCGTGATATCTTATTTCCTGTGATAACCTTGCTATTGGCAGTTTCACTTTTTATTATATTCCATATAGCCTTATTTTTATTGGATGCATTAAAAATGCATAAAAGAACTAATGACGGAGAATTGAAGCCAGCTACAGTTAGGTGTAACCCCTTTTTGCATATTCTTGCCTTTTATTAAAAGGTTCTAGTAACTCGGGCCTTTGTTACGATTACGTGTATACTTGAGTGCAAAAAAAAAAAAAAAAACCTGCCGATTTAATGAACTGCGTGTTTAAGTTGGTAAGGAATTCCACCCCATTCATGACTCCACGAGTGATTGACAAATACTTAATTCATTCGCCAGTCACGAAGTGACGAGAGAAAACGTACTTGGACTATTTCACATTAAAATAAATCGATTTATCAAAAAATCATAATTATTAAAACACTGTAACAAAGTATTTATAGTTATTTCTAATGTAAATGGCATGATGATAATTTAATATTATTTATCACATCATCTGGCATGGGAAGTCAGAAGTAAGCATTCAATATTTTAAGGACTGAATCATCTACATCATAGGTTATGATTTGGTTTATTGAAACAAGTATTATTTAAAACACAATTATCAAATGTGTAGGAATTTGTTCACGGTTTGTTATATTGTAGGCATATTGTGCTACCTCCTCTACTTACTACAGGTAATTATAGATAAAGTAAGAATGTAACCGCAATATTATGCATATTATGATTCTAATGTAGAAACGCAGCAAGTAATTTTTTGCATTGCTTCCGAGAAACAACTTTTATACTGGGATTACGATAGCGATTCTTTTGGACAAACAGATCAACGCCATTCTGTTCCAACCTTCCACCCTTCCAAACCTGCTCAGCTCTGCTTCATGAATAAGTCTGAGTAGAGGAAACGAGCTCCTTGACTGCCCCTGCGCTACACTAGGTTGTTCTGGAGTTCAGTGCTCGCCGGATTCCGCCCCTAGTGACTGCGCCTATTCTTCCCAATAATATGTTAGCTGGGTAGGAAGTTCATCTCGAACGACGAGTTGCATGCAGTTGTCTAGCAATGCGTCAACATACCTCATGCTTTGTTGCCTAAATACGGAAACTGTTAGAAGAAGGCAGTGCACAGATATTGGCGGGAAAGCCCTCTAATGTAATCTAAATATCTTTTGTTTGTGTTTTGTCACTGTGACGAAAGAAAGAAAATTGTAATGTAAATTAGTTTCAAGTCACTCTAATGCAAAATCGCGAAATTCAAATAGAGAGTTTGAAAGTTCAGCACAAGCTACCAGCAATGTTTTTTGCAGAGCATAAGGTTAGGGTTCAACACCTGCACAAAGACTCCAAGAGTATCTGCCCTTTTATGATATATGCACTGCATCTCTCCAAAAATATCGATATTGAGATTTCATAGAAAATAGAGTTTGAAGCTGCGAAATCGTTAAAACAGACGCTTTGAGAATGATCCGTGTGTGTTTAAACGCGCGAAAAGCAGAACTCAAGAATGAAAATTTGGCACTTAAGTCTGACATATTCCACGGATAGGTCATGAAGATTTTAACGAAATTTTTCCACCTTGAAACAAGCACTTACGTTAGAAAAAATCGTATTTTTATTTTCTTAAAGCTTGCTGCGAACTTTTGATTAAATACTCTTGTAATAAATAATTACGCGAATAAAATTTAAAGTTCGATTTTATTTTGTGAACAATCTGAGATATGCTCTTAATTCTTTATGAACCTTAAGCACTGGAAACCATAGAGACACAAAACGTACTATAGAAAACACGCAGGGATTATTAAAATGTAAACTTTCTCTTCAAATATTTCTTCTGCCACTGCCTCTCTAAAATATTAATTGTTGCAAGTTTAAGATGCACTAAATTAAAATCCATCTCGGTGCCTACGCAGGAACGTATTATAAAGAGGGCTTCCCACTGGTCTATATTTCAGGAACCCATAACATGAAAGACAGACTTGCGATTAGAGTAGCCGAACATCGTTTTTGCATCTTGTGTATAACTAACTTCATGTTGCATAATTTGAAATAATTTCTCTGTAAACATTTATAACATAAAAATTCAATATGGAAGTAACAATCCCTTTTTAAATGAGTAGTAAGGGATTACACGTAAAAAGGCAGCGGTAAGAAAAGGTTAACAGTAATTATTGAGGACACAGAAAGGTGGCAGATAATTTGTAGAAGGAATTTGTTGTAACCATTCTCGATAAATGAACACAGCAGCAGTCTGACGGAGTTTAAAATGATGCACGACGGCTGCTGTCAATCAGTAGAGCGACGAAGATAGCGCTTAAATTCGTTTTGAGTTGGATTATTCTTGGTAAAAATATCATTAGTTTACATGGATTTAAATCTTATTCACAACAGATTGCATTTGAGTGAGTTTTTTATTCTCTAAATCTGCTTCTGCTAATAACGCTGCATGATAATACTTAACAGATTTTATGTTTTTACAGTGTAGATAAACAACTCGAGGTATCTTACCTGGATACGACACAACCTTCACTTGGACGCGTGTCTACAATCACTGAAAATTGTTTGCCTTGCGCTGTGCTGTTACTAACCGATTCTGTTCATTCTTCACTTGCCTCTTCTCCGTGCGCCGGCTAATCAGCTGACGAGAAGTCGTGTTGTATGGACGTTGATATGTTGTGAGAACACGTGTTTCAGCATTATAGTGCGCAAATGCTAACGTTTAGCACATAGAATCCTCACGTATCATTCCTGTGTTACAAGAAACCCTTGTAGAGAAGTGAGACGGCAACTTATAGACAGATTCCCTGACATTCGTGCGCCTCAGAGAGAAACGGTTCCTAATCTTGCGAATAGATCTAGGGAAACGAAAGCAAATCACCGGGTTCTTACAGACGGAAAACTCGATGTAATCGGTATAAAGAAAGTCCAAGATAATCTTTTAAAAGGCTTGGACAGGAATTAGGAATTTTGCAGACATTGGCTTGGAATACCACTAAACTTTTAAGATTAATACCCTCTAAAATAGCTGTAGTTCAGGAATTACAACTGCGCCATAATGCATGTGCAGTTAATTTCCACAATTGGGTGTTGGATAATGTTAATGTTCTAGTGATTTGCGTTTATGTCTTTTACGGAAAAAGCATGGCATTATTTACATGATCATGTGGTGACATAAAACAACAGATGATGAAATGCAGGAAAATCCGATGTTCAACACGAATTGCCATTGTGTGCACAAAAGATTGATGTTTGGTGTGCTTTTAGTACTTGTAGAATTATAGGGCCAATATTTTTCGAAGATGCAATGAATGTGCAGAGGTAAAGGAATAACATAATAGCACTATTCCTAGACACATTGTGCAGTATTGAATGTGCATAGGCATATTTTCATGAAGATGCCGCTGCAGTGTATACTCTTGAACTTTCCTTAAAGTGGATTGAGGAAATTCTTGAAGATGAGGGGATTACGGCCAGCGCAGTCTTTAGATCTTACCATATACAGTTATATTTATGGGAACCTTAAAAATAAAGGGTGTCTAAATAACCCGCATATTTGGACGAATTAAAGACAATTTAAGTAGAAAAATTACTGCAATTTCAGAAGAAGTATTAATGAGTATTATCTTAAACGATATAAGAGATGTGTGGAGGCAAAAGACCACAATTTCCAAAATCTTCTATGATGAAGGTATGTGGTTATTAAGGTATAATTTCCAAGAGAACTGTGTACACCTGAATTTAAGGGGCTATAAATATCCGATGGCAAGAGAATTCACGCCGGCTGCTCGTACAAATGAAAACTCTGTGGATCTTTGTACGTAATAACTATACATGTGTTTTCATACTATAATTAAAATATGATTGTTATATACTCTGATTACGTTTGGTTTATAGAAATAGATTTATATTTGTTTCGGCATGGTGATTTAATCCGAAGAACTATAATATGCGGATCAATAGATTGCAAGCATTAAGTAGAGTGAGGAAAGCAAGAAGTAATTGTCAAAAGTGCATAGTAGATGCAGATCAAGCAAGGAAGTAAACATTCGCACAGACTTAAAAGAAAGATCCAAATTTATAAAACAATGGTTTAGGAGAGAAGGTATGGGGCGTTCCCTATAAAAAGTTACAGAAAATTAATTTCAACACCGGAGGTGCCTAATGGGGTGTACACAAAAAACGGAGAGAAGTCTATTTTGTTCAGTTCCAAGTTTATTTTATGGAAACATTATGTGCTAACGTTTATATGATTACAGTGAAATTAAAATATGAATAAAATATTTAAAAAGTATTTGAAAATATATTTGAAAAATAGTGGAACCACATTTGTGGACCTTGGATTATAACTACCACATTGCTTAAAACACCACTTTGTTACTGTCTAACTGCTATATAAGATATTACATAGTTTTAATAAATCATACAGGCAACAATATTTATTTTATGTGAATTTGACATTGTTTTTTAATAACATGACAGACCTTTACGTATTATATTACTCAAATCGCATAAATGCATAGAATATTTTGTGCACACAAATCTTGTTTCTTATTTGCAACTAAGATTTCGTCATGTGGTTGTATTGTGTGCCTCAATAAACTCAGACAAGTGTCCTACACTGTCCTAACGCACTGCCCTCTATTATTTACTTGAGGGTTGATTCTGTGTGCTGTCTATTTCTGTATCCACGTTTCCTGTCGCATTTGATGAGTCTGGTCTCCCCCTCTTTTTGGCAGCAGAAGGTGCAGTTTCTGAAGACTGATAGATTATCACAGGCCTGCGAAGGTTTTGTGGTACGGCATATTTTACATCATAATGGTCAAATTGAATCTGATATCGAAAATAAGATTTTTCGTACAGATATTGAACAATTCTGTTTCAATACAAAATTTATAGTTCAGTACGCAGTATTCTCATCACTGCATATTCGATTTACAGCATATTCGATTTACAGCATATTTGATTAGAATAAGTAAACAAGCTAAATCATATGACTAATTTTGTACCACTGGCTATCTCTGTTTACAGGTAATGTTAAACTTATCTCATAAACATTTATTGTCTAACGTATTAACAGGAACCTGGATCACTTTAAAGCCGTGTTGTGTTATGAATTTTATTTGTGGAAAAACTTGGTAAGTTCGAGTGGTATCTCTAGGAGTGGTAAGAGCCATCCTAAGAATTTCTGTTATATTTGTGGGTGTTATGTGATAAAGTAGCGGAAATGAAACATTACTGCGTTTATCAAGAACTTGCATCTGGCCTATTTTAGAATTAAATTAGGATATCAAGACAAGAATTTTGCTGCTCATATTTTGAATAAAACTTGTGCAGAAAATCTAAGACAGTGGTACAAGGTAGTTCGTTCATCTATGCCCTTTGGTGTTCCTATGATATGTCGAACAACAATATCATTTTAATGACTGTTATGCAATAAGAAAAACCTGGCGGGCGTTCTATATCGCAACTTGTCATCAGTAATTATGCCTGTGCCTCATGGACCTAATGTTGCTGTTTCACCACCATCTATGCTATTGCCAGAGAATAGCACTGATACTTCGAGTGTAGAAGATTATTTAAACTGGTCCCCAGACTTAGAAGACGACATTCCAAATCCATTGAGTCAGTCAGAATTGAATGATTTCGTGAGTGATTTGAGTCTTACAAAAGAAAAAATGAACCTTTATGTTCAAGGCTACATTTTAGGACCTGGAACAACTTTGTACTGGTGCAGACATAGAGAAGAAGAGTTACAGAAATATTTTGTAAAGGAAGGGAGCTAGTATATTGTTGTGATAAGCCTAACTTGATAGGTCGTCTTGAACCAGCGTCTTGGATACAAAAGATTGGCGTCTATTTATTGACTCAGGCAAGAAAAGCCTGAAAGATGATCTGGTGCACATTGACAATGTTTGCTTCAGTTCCAATAGTTCAGTCTACATTCCTTAAAGAAACGCACCAAAATTTGTATACTGTCCTAGAAAAAATTAAATGTAATCAACACAAGGGGTACGTATGCTGTGATCTTAAATTGTGCGGTATTTTATTGGCCCAACAAGCAGCACGCACGAAATTCCCGTGCTTTTTGTATGAATGGGAGTCTAGAGCAAGAAAAAGACACTGGGGTGAAGCTAGTTGGCCAAAAGGAAAAGATTTAGTGCCAGTGACAAAAAAACTTAATAAGTCGCCACTGATTGACTCGCAAAACGTTTCTTCACCCCGTTAAATATAAAATTAGGGGTAATGAAGCAATTTTTCAAAGGTTTGGACAAACGTGGTCCCTGTTTCCAACATTTTATTCAGAAATTTCCAATGTTGCCCCTGAATTAAAGGTGAAAGAAGGCGTTTTTGACGGCGCACAGGTTCGTAAACTCATGTAGGATGTTCATTTTAGAAATATCATCACAGACATAGAGCTTCAAGCTTGGGACCCATTCAATTTAGCTATAAAGAAGTTTATGGGTAATGTTAAGGATTACTAATAAGAGCATATTGTCAAAACCATGCTCGAAAGGTTAAAGGCACTCGGATGCAATATGAGGTTTAAATTACATTTTCTGCATACGCATAGTGAATTTTTCCTAAAAACTTGGACGCACTAGGTGAAGATCAGGAAGAGAGATTCCATCAGACATAAAAGAGATGGATATATGTTACCAGGGTCGATGGGACGTCTCCATTGTGGCCGACTACTGTTGGTGCTTATTTAGAGAAAACCAGCTCTCAGCGGTTGTCTCTAATTACTGGAACCGTCGCAGGTATTGTTTATTCTTTGACCTGAGCCAATAATTAAAGTGCTCTAGTTTCTGGAGGTCTCATAACCATTCAATCAGGACTTACATGTGTCCTAGGTAGAGCAATTCCTTTCTAAACAACTGACCCTTCTAGGGGTTCAGCTTGAGGTTGGTCTGGCGAAGTCTTTCGAACATCTTCCTAAGGATCTTCAGTTGGTCCTCGAATGTTTTGCCTATAACCATGATGTCAACCTAACGGGAGCAAGCATAGCAACGCTCCTCATCACAGACTCTATAAGTGTCTAGAATGTTGCGGGACGTTACATAGTCCGAAGGTATTACCGTGAACTGCCATAGGCCATGTGTAGTAGAGAATGCTGTCTTCACTTTGTCAGGGTGTCGTCAGAATTCAGATTCATGGTGAAAAATCACTGGGTCTCCGCTAGGGTGTAGAGAGTGTCGTCAATCAGTGTCAGCGGAAAGCAGTCTTTCTTAGCAACGCCATTCGGTTTTTGGTAGTCAAAGCGGAAGCGTAAATATCCATCTTATTTTATACCAGCACTACCGGTGATGACCACGGCTTATCGCATTCCTCTACTATGCCTCTGGACTTCGTGTCCGATATTTGGTTGTTTCTTTCTGCTTCGCTGTGTCTGTTTCGGGACACAGCGAGGCGACTGTCTAATCGTTCGAGCATCGCCGGTATCGATGCGATGCATCACTCTATCAGTATAGTCATAATCATGTTGTGATAGGCTGAAGATGTCCTGGAGCTCCAAAATGAGGTTAAGGATCCACCTCTTGTCGCCTTATGAGAGGCTCCCAGCCGCCTCTGGGCCAGGTTACTCAGACGACTCTATATTTTCTTGGTGTTCTCTTCTTTTGTGTCTTGCCACAAGTAGTATAAAGATCAAGACAGTCCTGCTAAGCAGGCGATTACTAGTACCGCCCGTATGTCCACCAGCAGCCTGCAGGGACGATCATCTATCCAGACCCACGCCGTTCCCAGCCACGGGATTCAACATGAAGCGAGGGGAAGATGACAACGACGGTCTCTTCAAGGTTATCTTTAGTAGTTTTCCTGATCCTTGGCTGGTGTATGTTCGCGTGATATTAAAATGGAACCGTTACGGACCAGCCACCAAGCGGTAGTCCAAAATGTGCAACCGATGATCGAATCTTAACATCAGCTTTGGCGCCGTTTGATAAGAGTTCACAACACAGTACCAAACGTTTATCAAACACAATATTGTAATCATGTATTTATCATGGGGATTGTTCTATCCTTAGATGGTGCAGACGATGACTCTGATAGATGCTTTGAGTTTTTGATGAATTTCAAAGACCGTTTACGTGAACGGTGAGGTGAATTATTAGAATGATAGATACTGGAGAGACATCAACCCTAACTGGATAAAAAACAATCAAAAGGAAGTGAGATAATATTATGGTGTGGTATGGAAATTGGGACATACATATTATTCAAACGGTATTCATTGACAAGGCCATAAATGCGCAGAATTACCAGGAAATGATACAGGAGTCAGTCCTACGGCCTTTGTAGCTGAAAATGTTAAATTCTCTTATTTCTTCCAGTAGGACTGAGCACCACCAGAATAATGAATAAACTTTCCGTTTGCTGTTCTTTGGGTTGAGTAGTGATAGTGGTAAAAGTAGTGGTAGGAAGAGTAGTAGTAGTACTCGTAGTGATAATGTTGGGGTGGTGGTGGTAGTAGTAGTACCAGCAGCAGCATCAATAGTTGTAGTAGTAGTAGTAGTAATTTTTTTCATTCTGCAGGGGATAATTCTTGCAAAGACGCTAGATTTTGGAGAGTTGGAACCTCATTAACCAATCACTCACTGAAATAAAAAAATCGCACGGAGCTTTTGCCTGAAATTGCCCAAACAACATTACTTCAAGAAGAAGAAGAAGAAGAAGTAGTAGTGGTTGTTGTAGTAGTATGCAGCCACATATTCAGCCCAGGATTGTAAACTAACTGTGACAGGAATTATTCATTCATTCATTCATTATCTGTTTACCCTCCTCTTATTTAGGACTTACACCCCCAGAACTTACAAGCGGGTGCCTGGGGTCAGAGGCCCGTCGAAGAGCAGACACTCATGGATCAGACAGAGCATCCAGGATGGGTGATCAGCCCGATGCCTGGTATGGGATGAAGGAAGTAGATGAAACGAAATGTTGGTGAAATGGATGAAAGGAAAGGTGATGATGGAGCAGTTGGTGGACTGAATGGCGGGGGAAACCAGAGAACCCGGAGAAAACCCGCCCAGACGCCGCTTCGTCCACCACAAATCCCAATGCAATCCCTGGGATTGAACCCGGGTCGCCTCGGTGGGAGGCGAGCGGTCTAACCACTCGGCCGCGGCACCGCCGACAGGAATTATAATAGTAGAAATCGCTTCTGCTGTAAGATTGGGTTTTTACATTTGCTCCTATAGCTTTGAAATACCGCCTTCACTAATAACAGTTAACAATCATCGATTAAACATAACACTGTCGTTGTTTCAAGTAGCCAGTGCCATTCCGTTAACCGTAACACCGTTGTTGCTCTGAGTTGCTAGTGGCAATGCAGTAACCGTGATATTTAAGTTGTTTCGAGTTGTTAGTGGTAGTCGGTTAACCATAACTCCGCTGTTCCTCCGGGTTAACTAGTGGAAATCGGCTAACCATAACACCGTTGTTGGTCCGTGTTGCTAATGTCAATTTGTTAACCGTGACACTGTTGTCGCTTCGAGTTGCTGGTGGCAATCGGTTGAGCGTAACACCGTCGTTGCAGTGAGTTCTTAGTGGCAATTAGTTAACCGTAACACTGCTATTCCTCAGAATTGTTAGTGGCTTCGGTTAACCGTAACACCGTTGCTGCACCGAATTGTTACTGGCATTCTGTTAACCCTAACACCGTTGTTGCTCCGAATTGTTAATGACATTCGATTAACAGTAACACCGTTGTTGCTCTAAAGTTCCTTGTGGTCATTGGTTAACCGTAACACGGTTGTTGCTCTAAGTTCCTAGTGGTCATCGGTTAACTATAATACCGTAGTTGCCTCGAGTTCCTAGTGGTCATCGGTACCGCAATACCGTTATTGCTTCGAGTTGCTAGAGGTAATCTTTTGACTGAACACCGTTCTTTCTCCCAGTTGCTAGTGGTGATCAGTTAACCGTAACACTTATAAATCACTGAGACAATAAAACGTTTAAATACCGGAGAGTACCGATGGAATCGCTTTACTCGTAATACTGAGTTGCTTGTCGGAGTAACTGCGACTTTCCCTAGCCCTTTGAATCAATGTAAATCACATTGGTTGTTTAACCAAACGAACCCTTTTATGCTATAAACTTCAGATGATGGTTAGAAAAGTATTCAGAGGAAAGGTTAGATAAGATTATATCCTTTCATAAAATATTTCCTTCGTTTTCAGACTGTGGTTTGGGAAACGGATAGTGGAATGTTCCTGTAGTAAGGTATGCACGTGCATTGTGCGCCCTCTTTATCCTTTTTTATTTTTTTTATTCAATTATATTTCAACTTGCTAGGTCTTTAAACGACTTCACACAACAAACCGACTACAAACCAAAGCTATTATGTTACGCTGAAATCTTATATCTTACAGTACAAGCATTTCGCAAAACAGTGTGCTATACAATGAATTACTGAGGTGTGTTAAACAAATAAGGGTAAACGTTGGGATCGTAATTTAATTGTTACAAAGTCTTCAAGTACTTACTCTTTGCAGAAAAAGCACACCTTACACTCATTATATTTAATTAGCATATACAAATAGTGTTTAAAACAATTCAGCATTAGGACACCGTTATGATATTCGGTATTGGAATGATAACTCCTTTTAAACCTTTCTTAAGCATTTATGTTGAGAGTAAATTGTCCCATCGAAATTTATTTTACTTCCAGTGATACACAATTGGGATTGTAAAAATACCATATAATACCATAACGCATTTTATAATGTTGCATTAATCGTAGTATAATACACGCAATCCATACTATCGCAACCAGGCCATAATGGATAACCACTTGTCCTTATGCAACGTGCTAGGGCAGGAGAGTGGAAAAATCATGTCCAACTTGCTTGAATTTAGATCCAGTGAACGCATTTTTTTCTCCAGTCATTGGGTTACTGCTCAAAATATTTCACTTTCTACCTTAGGAGGAATATGTTGCAAGTAACCGAATAAGTTCACTGATATCTAAACTTAGAAATTGTCATCATCATCATCATCATCATCATCAGACACGAGTGAGAGCACTTGGTCTACACATGAGTGAATACACTCAAAACCAGGAACATACTTTCTCTGGCAACAACTAAAAAGTTGGTTTTGGAACAATGGAACCTCTGATATAGATAGTCAACAAATACGTAAGTACTTTAATTTTGCAGGGATGTTCCGAAATTATTCCACATCACAAATAGATTTTAGAAGGTTTATGGAAGTTTAACAGGCGTATTTTCAGTAATAAAGCGCTCAACGCTCACTTATATGCTTATTTTTTAGAAGTCAAAATAACACTTAATGAGATTCAAGGATGTTATCCAACTTTATTTCTGGCATGATGTTCTTCTATGTTAAAACGAATACAAATTTTCAAAATAAAATACGATTATGGTTTACGGTAAGATATTGTCATACTTTAGAATTAAATAACGGGTTGTCTGGTTAGGCAAGCGGCTCAATTTAGGATATAAAGATTCCTTTATATTTTGGACCGGAAAAACCTTTAAATTTTTTATGTAAGGCTAATTCACCGTTCACCTATAGTGTGGACTTGCAACGACAGGTTTACCAGTCACACTCGAATTCTAGGTTTTATATGCGGCACAATCACGCAAGAAGTTCCATCTAATTTGGCAGCCAAATTTTGTAGTGCGTTCTTGTTGAATGGAGAAGGCATCTCATTGTTTAAAAATTACTACTGATATTTTCTCTACTACTTTAAATAGAATCTCCGAAAAGGAAAACGGCAAAATTCTAATCTTACAGAGTTTTGAATTGTTGAGATTAATAAGTATTGCTCTCTCGGATAGCATTTTCATTACATATCATGGATTCTTATCCAGGATAGAAGGATGTCCACATTTAAAATGCTAAAAGAACTCGTCGATTGCAACAAAATAATATACGGATGTGTAAAGTATACAACTATACACCAGTTTTAGTCTATCCACAAGCATTTTTCTAAAACTAAATTAGAGTTTAACATTTGACAATGCTGCATCACTGAGGCTATGCACTAAGCGCAGACCTTCGCAATTCCGTAAGTCATGAAGTAAAGAATCGAGAAATGCGGAAGTCTTCATCTCTCTCGAAAAACAGGAATGGTCTTAGTGTGTAGGATGTGTTTCCACTTGACACTTACAGTGATTAATCAATTAAAGAGAAATGCTACGCAAAATGCGTACAAAACAAATGTTAAATATTGATATTAATGAAATCATTGCGCTGAAACTAAAGAAAACATAATCACCGAAACTGATTATCCTCGGAAAAATGTCCTAAAATACTTTTATGTAATGAAAATGTCCGATAAATTGCATCATCTCTGCATTAGACATACTCTGAAGATACTTTTGGGTGACTCACTCAATAGATATACAGCGTACGTTCACTTCTAAGTGAACAGAAGCTCCGATGCGCAATGCTATTTGAATATATTAATCTGTTTTCCAAATTACTCTCGGCTTCTCTGATAGTTTACTCAATACGACTAAATGACACAAGATTGAATAGATGTTAAATCCCTAATCTGATGTACGCGTTTGTAGTAGGCTATTTAGAGTACTTTAATAATAATCCTTTTAGAATATGTAATTTCACGTCATAGAGATTTCATTTTTCTTTCATTGTAATAGTGCGAAGAAAGTCTACATTAATTTTGCTAGTCTTCCTTCATATAGTATCCATTACGTTTGGAATGGGGATTGAAGTCATAAATTCGGTCTCCTTGCTGAGTGTTATAGCCAGCCACATTCATTATTTTGTGGAAGAGGAAATGAAAAATGCGAACTGATAGAATCATTTCATTACGTCTTTCGGTAGGAAAAAGGTCTCACGCTTCAAATAAGAAAAAGGAACAGATCCTAATACGATCAAGCTTGTTTTTACCTAACGTCGTGGGATGCGCTAAAAGTAACTAATGACCTTAGAAAGAGTTATGAAACTAAAGGGATTTAGCATTAAAAGTTCAACAGGAAAAACGTATTCCGTTTCAACAAAAGCACAGAAGCTTAATTTTTAATGCAGTTAGTGCGGCGTTGTTTACTACTCCTAATAAAAGACGTGGTTACTTATGAATAGTCACACAGTAATAAAATAAAATAAAGTCTTTTAATATGTAATATGTAACACTTTGGGGGGGGAAATCTATATTTGACTGCCCTTGGCTTATGCTTAAGGGCATATCCTTTATACACATCTATCCTCCTTCATTCTTCCTTATTTTCCATTTTCCTTTGTTTCACAATCTTTATACTATCCAATAATTATTATCTTCAACTACCGCGCATTTTTCCCCATTCTTCATTTTAATGCTCTAGTTCATCTCTTAGCAAGCAAGTTCCTTCACATCCACTGTTTTAGTCAATGCCGTTCATATTTAAGTTTCAGTGCTATTCTTCTCTTTCCCACTTTCTCCAAAGTACCACTACACATTTAGTACAACCATTCAAACGGTTCCAATTTTCAAGCCTAAACCGCAATATTCAGTGTGTTTCATCAACTGGGTAATCAGCTTCCGAAAATAATAATAAGAATTGTAGATTACCAAACATGCACAGAAAAAAACTGTTTCCAAAACATAAGTTGGAAACTGCCAAACTTGATAAACCGTATTTTACATTATTGATATTAACCGGGTAGACAGTGAGGGTTACTCACTATACTGTTTGCTTTTAAATAACTAATAGTATTAAGTATAATGCAATGATTTCTACAATTTGTAGTATTGTACAATTGCATTGTAGAATTCATACTCTGTTTTCGTCCACCTTGTAGAGCTTCGAAGAACTTTCAGGAACTATTTCATGCACAGCTTGAGGTTTGGACTTTCAGCGCTACGTGACATGATGTCTCTTGTATTAATTATACCTACGACTGTAAGATAACCATTGAAAATGATCTCAATATACACTAGGTGATCAAAAGTATCCGGACACCTGGTTGAAAATGACGTACAAGTTCGTGGCGCCCTCCATCGGTAATGCTGGAAGTCAATATGGTATTGGCCCACCCTTAGCATTGATGACAGCGTTCACTCTTGCAGGCATACTTTCAATCAGGTGCTGGAGGTTTCTTGGGGAATGGCAGCCCATTCTTCTCGGAGTGCGCAACTGAGGAGAGGTATCGATGTAGGTCGGTGAGGCCTGGCACGAAGGCGGCGTTACAAAACATCCAAAAGGTGTTCTATAGGATTCAAGTCAGGACTCTGTTCAGCCCAGTACATTACAGGAATGCTATTGTCGTGTAACCACTCCGCCACAGCCGGTACAATATGAACAGGTGCTCGATCGTGTTGAAAGATGCAATCGCCATCCCCGAATTGCTCTTCAGCAGTGGGAAGCAAGAAGGCGCTCAAAATATCAATGTAGGTCTGCGCTGTGATCGTGCCACGCAAAACAAAAAGGGGTGCAAGCCCCCTCCAGGAAAACACGACCACACCATAATACCACCACCTCCGAATTTCATTGTTGGCACTACACACGCTGGTAGATGACGTTCACCGGGAATTCGCCATAACCACACCCTGCCTTCGGATCGCCTCATTGTGTACCGTGATTCACACTCCACACAACGTTTTGCCACTGTTCAATCGTTTAATGTTGACGCTCCTCACACCAAGCGAGGCGTCGTTTGACATTTTCCTGCGTGATGTGTGACTTATGAGCAGCCGCTCGACCATTGAATCCAAGGTTTCTCATCTCACGCCTAACTGTCATAGTACTTGGAGTGGATCCTGATGCAGTTTGGAATTCCTGTGTGATGGTCTGGATAGATGTCTGCCCATTACTCTTTACGACCCTCTTCAAATGTCGGCTGTCTCTGTCAGTCAACAGACGAGGTCGGCCTGTACGCTTTTGTGCTGTACATGTCCCTTCGCGTTTCCACTTCACTATCACATCAGAAACAGTGGACTTAGAGATGTTTAGGAGTGTGGAAATCTCGCGTACAGACTTCTGACACAAGTGACACCCAATCACCTGACCACGTTCGAAGTCCGTGAGTTTCACGGAGCGTCCCATTCAGCTGTTTCACGATGTCTAATGACTACTGAGGCCGCGGATAGTGAGTACCAGGCAGTAGGTGGCAGCACAATGTACCTAAGATGAAAAACGTATGTTTGTGGGGATGTGCGGATACTTTTGATCACATACTGTATGTAATCAACTACTTTTAAAAACACTATAGAATATTTGCATTTCATGATGAAAACTAAGACTTAAACTGCAAAACATATCTAATTAGTAAATAGAAAGCATCATTCGGTTTCCCGTTATAATTATGTCATATAAAAGAACCAGGTACGAAGAACATTCCTTTTAAAACGAAAACAACAAAACCTAATTTTGTTTTATGTGTTTATTCCTATTGACATTTTGTGTTCTCTGAACATTAAATCAGGTTTCAGGCACTAATCAGGTGTCTCAAATCTCCGTCTAATTCATGATGACAGCTTCTAGATTATGTCGAATCTTCTACTCGTTCCACTTTAGAGAATGTTATAGAGGTTATGTATGCGACTTTTAGGAAATCTGTTTACATAGGTTGTGTTTGAAATAAATCTTCCCTCTTGCAGCTAGCTATTGTTCAAGTAAAGTGCAGAATCTTAACGCAAGTTTATGTTTATTTCGTAAAGGGACCTTAATAAACGTATATTTACCACGACCCTGAGTAAAGCAGGTAAATGTTGACGATGGTTGATTTCTAAAGCCACAATGTCTGCTTGTTGGAATATTTATATGATGTAAACATTTTACTACCGAAAAATTCTGCGTGATACATATTCAAAATCTGTTTTACTTTTTTAATCTTCCTGTGCTCGACGAGTCATTCCTCAATCATTACATGTGAATAAAAGCCATACGTGTATGGACTTCTGTTATAAAGAAGTACAGCAATTATTGAAATTATGGCAGAATAGTTTATATTTACATAGAGTAACATTATGTACAACTATGGAATTATTTCTAGGAAATGCTGAAAATATCTCTAGTGAACTACACTACAAAGGTGCACCATCAGTTCCAGTCATTCATTGATTTCCGGTGTCTCTAACGCAGCTACATTCCTTCTTTAGGATTCGCTTCCGATTTGATCTCTGTGTATAGGTCACAGAGATCGCAGAGAATAAGCCACTAGAGATTAAGTGAACTGAACAGACAAGGCAATACAATGGAACTCCTCGTTCGATACATTTCACTGAAAAATGAACATGAAGGAATTCTGGGATATCCTTGGTATTCAGACACTATCAAATGTGCCATCGTATGCAGTGATCAATAGAAAAAAAATAGTTTATCATAAATTTCTGTGTTTTGTAGGTGACCTATGGTAACAAGTCAGTAAAATCAAAATGAGGGCAGCGATAGTTTTACACAGTGAATCATAGGAATAAAACTAGTATATTTAAATTCTGGTATATATAAATATACTAGTTTTGTATATTCGTAGTATATCCCGTACTTCAACTTTTTACTGAATTCTTTGTTGGCAAGTGTACTCTAGAGTACCTACTTATTTTAGTGCATAGGCACAGAAATAGTGGAGGCAGAGTAGAACATACTCAACTGCCAATCTCACAGTTATATTCCTACTCATATTTCGTAAGAATAAAAGTATATTTTTCGTTTTATTAATTCATTATTCTTTTCATTCTTCGAACAAAACTAGAAGTTAACCCCTTCCAAGTATATGCGATCTGGATTCATTTTAATGGCAAATATGGAAACTACGTTTTCAGATTTCCTTATTAGAAGTCATTATGTATAACGTTAACGGAAGTATCTAGTTACAACATTTAACTATCCATAGTAAAATTGCTGTACAATTCCTGGGTTTACAGAAGCATAGGTATATAACCTCCACCATCTACCTCATGAACAACATTTACCAGCCTTTAAATTAATGCACATATATTTACAAATATGTTAACATAACATTCTTACCCTGTTTTTATTTTTTCCATAGCTGAATTTGCATTTTTATACGTTTATGTCCAGTCTTCCTGCCTTGAAGGGTTTCTCAGTTGCCGTTGTTATAGAAGTAGCTGAAATTTATTAAACATTACAGGCTTTCCCCTGGAGTTGTTTGGTTAGAAACCGTTGTGACAAGAGTTCACCAAAACAAAATAGACCAACAGTATGTGACAATTTCTAACACTAGTGCAAAACCGCCAAACAGTAATACATTATTATGAAAATGAGATTGTAATTTTGCAAGGAGATCCTATCAAGAATAAGAAATGTGAGAAATATTGTGACTGTCCAGTTTTTACAAATTGTCACAATTCTCAGTTCTCAGTCCCGTTACTGTGTCGTATCGTCCTCCGTGGTGTAGTAGTTACCATGCTAGCCTCTAGTTCCCGAGGTTGCGGGCTCAAACCCGTCGGAGGGCGATGGAGTTTTTCTAGCGTAAAAATCCTTAACATGGCTTCCTTAAGAAAGGAAGTAAAGCCGGTGGTCCCGTGCCGTAGATTTATGGCACGTAAAAGAACCTCAAGCCTGATAAAGAGACCTCTGAGCAAAATTCCCGGTCTTTCACGCCCAATATAAATGGGACGCTAAGGACAATAGTAGTTAAAGAGCGTCCATAGATAAAGCTCCATTTAGTTTAGTTATTATGTCGTTTTTATGTAGTACATCATCACTTGAAACTCACCTCATTGAGCCACTTCATAAGGTTGAACTAGTTCAATTCTCCGGCAGCATCGTGTTGCAGCATCTTCACGCCGGATGGTTCACTTCACTCGGGAGTCGAAACAAAGACGTCCGCAACTCGTTGCTCTGCAGTAACACTCCGTGCACGTCACAGCAATCGTCATCAACTCGCTTGGAGAATTGCTCTTGATGTCGCAGCAGAAACGCCTCGCTAACTCGCTAACACACTGACTCTAACTCTCTCGCGCCCGACTCGCAACTCGCTCACACACTGACTCTAACTCTCTCGCGCTCGACTCGCAACTCGCTCACACACTAACGCTAATTCTCTCGCGCCCGAATCGCAACTCGCTCACACATTGACTCTTAACTCTCTCGCGCCCGACTCGCAACTCGCTCACACACTAACGCTAACTCTCTCGCGCCCGACTCGCAACTCGCTCACACACTAACTCTAACTCTCTCGCGCCCTACTCGCAACTCGCTCACACACTGACTCCAACTCTATCGCGCCCGACTCGCAACTCGCTCACACTAACGCTAATTCTTTCGCGCCCGACTCGCAACTCGCTCACACACTGACTCTTAACTATCTCGCGCCCGACTCGCAACTCGCTCATACATTGACTCTTAACTCTTTCGCACCCGACTCGCAACTCGCTCACACACTGACTCCAACTCTCTCGCGCCCGACTCGCAACTCGCTCACACACTGACTCCAACTCTCTCGCGCCCAACTCGCAACTCGCTCACACACTGACTCTAACTCTCTCGCGCCCGACTCGCAACTCGCTCACACACTGACTCTAACTCTCCCGCGCCCGACTCGCAACTCGCTCACACACTAACGCTAATTCTCTCGCGCCCGACTCGCAACTCGCTCACACATTGACTCTTAACTCTCTCGCGCCCGACTCGCAACTCGCTCACACACTAACGCTAACTCTCTCGCGCCCGACTCGCAACTCGCTCACACACTAACTCTAACTCTCTCGCGCCCTACTCGCAACTCGCTCACACACTGACTCCAACTCTATCGCGCCCGACTCGCAACTCGCTCACACTCTAACGCTAATTCTCTCGCGCCCGACTCGCAACTCGCTCACACACTGACTCTTAACTATCTCGCGCCCGACTCGCAACTCGCTCATACATTGACTCTTAACTCTTTCGCGCCCGACTCGCAACTCGCTCACACACTGACTCTAACTCTCTCGTGCTCGACTCGCAACTCGCTCACACACTGACTCCAACTCTCTCGCGCCCGACTCGCAACTCGCTCACACACTGACTCTAACTCTCTCGCGCCCGACTCGCAACTCGCTCACACACTGACTCTAACTCTCTCGTGCCCGACTCGCAATTCGCTAACACACTGACTCTAACTCTCTCGCGCCCGACTTGCAACTCGCTCACACACTGACTCTAACTCTCTCGTGCCCGACTCGCAATTCGCTAACACACTGACTCTAACTCTCTCGCGCCCAACTCGCAACTTGCTCACACACTGACTCTAACTCTCTCGTGCCCGACTCGCAACTCGCTCACACATTGACTCTAACTCTCTCGCGCCCGACTCGCATCTCGCTCACACACAGACTCTAACTCTCTTGTGCCCGACTCGCAATTCGCTAACACACTGACTCTTACTCTCTCGCGCCCGACTCGAAATTTGCTCACACACTGACTTTAACTCTCTCGCGCCCGACTCGCAACTCGCTCACACAGTAACGCTAATTCTCTCGCGCCCGACTCGCAACTGTCGCTACTCCTCACGTAGTACTAACTGAACTGCGCGAGAATGCTCGCTTATATGGTCAGTGGAAACTTCCACAGAAGGTTCTCGAAAGTCTTAGAACTATTTCGACACACTTTCTGGAGGAGGAGAAGGAGGAGGAGAAGGGGAAGAAGCTTCCGAAAAGCTCTAGTTATCCTTTCATAATGCGCCCGATGTTGTCGCTGGTAAGCAGCGGTTGTCTTGTTTACTCCGACCGCTCTGCGCCGACCTCCAGATAACCTTGGACCATAGCCGCTGCGTCACAATATTCACCTTTTATTAATATGGCCAACTGTGCCAAAAACATGTTAAATGCGCCCAAACTGTAACTGAAAAGGGGAAACGTCCATAAACATGCATTTATAATACAAAATTATTTCATCTTGTAGAACCTTTTCCCCTGTAGATTTCAGGAAAATAAAATTATGAAATAACACAATTTAAATGGAGTGTTTTGCAGGAGTGCAGTCCAGAGAGTTAACGAGATATTAATACGTAAATTGATTTTAAGTAAAGATTTTTCTACTTCATTAAACATTATGCTTGACTTCAAATTAACCGCCAGTTTCTGCATACTGAGAGCAGCTACCGGATTAAATGCTGTAGCGGAAATAGAATACGAGTTGTCCAGAATGGCTGGAATTTTGCTGCGTATACAAAATTATGCTATGAAACGTGTATGTCAAGGTTGCACACTGGAGACAGCAGCTTGGGCGATAACACCCTCGCGGCACAGGACAGTCTTTCCCTCTGTTGGAGGGGCATGCTAGTGCCTATTGTTTACTACTAAATTGCAGAGTTATTATTGGTTTCCGAAATGTACCTGTTGCATCAGTGAGGTGTTCCTACGCTATAAAGGCCACCGCGGGTTATTTCTGGCATTGACCTTGATATACCTCCTATGAATGGTAACGTGGTGTAGGATAGAGAAATTGAAGTATCAAAATTCAGAAGAAAGAATATGCTCCGTGTCTTTTCTGAAATTAAAACACATTTATGGCAAAGTATGGTGAATGAATTGGGCGGAAAACTCATTGATATGTTTCATATGATAATACTCCATTAAGTATTTGAATTGCATTACTGCATTGAGGAATTGATACTATAGAACTATTTATTTTAAGGCAAAAAAAATTCTTTGTGTTACAATACGTAACTTTGTGATGCAACGTTAATTCAGTGGAAACTGCACATAAATAGTATATTTTGTTTCAGAAACATTCATGCTGATAGTTTTAGTTGCTTCACCCTTTGCCCCCTGTTGTAAGGTTTCATGTAAAACTCTTCGATTAGCTATGAGCTTTTTAGCCTCTTCATAAAGTAAGCACTAAATTCTCTATTCCAGTTAAATTGAATTTGGGTTAACTGATTGCAGGAACTTCTCTAATTGTGCCCTATCTGATTTTCTTGCGGATGAAATCAGATAAACTTCTATCAACCTTCGTACCTTGATTTCCTCGTTAACAAATTTAACCCATATCTCTTCCCCTTAGAAATTCCTCTTTTACTATCCAGTAAATGGATCACATAGAATAATTTTTCTAAGGGAACTGGTTGATAATATCCTCGAAAGGAAACGAGGATAACTTCAAGCATTCTATTAAAGCATATCACCACTGAAATTGGTCTATGTCTTGATTGCCTCACCATTGAATACTATACAAATACTGAACTTCGTTTTGTTTCCTTGTGTATACACTCATTTATACCTGCTGATTTGCCTGGAGTGCTCCTGAATGCTAATTTGCGTTTGTATTTAACTTCTGTAAACACACAAACGGTCACGCAATACTGTGCAAGATAAGATGAGTCCCTCGTCCCGAACTCTGCGATGAAAAATTTGATATTGCTTATTTTAATTCGGCAAAGATTAAAAAAGGAAAAAAAGTAAGAACTACACCATACAAAAGTAAAGTATTACGGTCAGCGCTACTGTTTATTACATGAGTTGGCTTACCTGAACGAGTACTGTATACAATTATATTATACCAGTATACAACAGTATGATTGATTATGGTTAATCTAAAAAGGATTATCTTATGTGATACATCACATGACTTTATCTACGCTCTATCGTTTACTAATGGGTATACATACCATTCTTACTAAGGCTTATTTTTTCTTATACTATATTTTAACCCAAATAAACCTTTGGGGAAAAGCTACATTACACATTTCGATATAGATATAAACAGAACGCGATAGTCAAAGGTTTAACAAGTGGAATCTATATACTGGCCTTAAAATCCCATGCTGTTTCTATGCAATCAGGAGAAACAATGTTGGAAGCACTATAAGAGAATGGCCAAAAAATGAACAATTCGAACCATTTATAACAGATATCTCAGGAATGGTATATGGCACAAAAAGGTTTTTTGGAAATAAATTGTATATTTCAAAGAGATCTACATTTTTGTTTAGTACGTTTTCGTCTATCGTTTAACGTTTACTAATAATACGAGGGGCACTATTTGTATTTTGAGCCTAATAATTAAAACAAAGCAATTTCTGATTGAAAACTGCTTTATTGTTTTTCAAAATATTCTCCTTTATGATCAATACACTTTTGCACCCCTTTGAACCATTTGTCAAAGCATTTATTCCAGTCTTCTTGAGACACCACCAAAACATGTTTTTGAAGGCACCAACGTTTCTTCTGCCAACGAAAATGGTTGTCCACGCAATTTATTCTTGATGTTCGGGAACAAAAAGAAGCCATTGGGTGCCAAATCAGGACTTATGGCGGATGACCCATCAATTCGATTTTTTAAACATTCAAATACTCTGTTATTAGACGAGATGTGTGAGCGCGAGCATTGTCTTGATGAAAAACGATCCTACGGTTCTTGCTGGTTTTTCTTACTTCACCGAAGGCTTCCGGCAAAGAAATTGTTGTGCACCATTCGGCATTGACCGGTTTACGTTCCTCTAAAGGCACTGTTGCTACATGATCAGTTTTGCTGAAAAAGCAGGCGACCATTTGCTTCGAAGTGCTTCGAGTGCGAACAAATTTTGTTGGATTTGCTTCATCTTGAAATACCCATACAGCCGACTGCTGTTTACGTTCCGCCTCATACGCATAGATCCATGATTTGTCACCTGTTAAAATCTTATATACGTGTTTTGAGGCATCGCCATTGTATTTCTTGAGCATTTTTGTACACAATCGACACGAGCAACTTTTTGAGATTGCGTCAAATTATGTGGGATCCAACAAGAATAAACTTTTTTCACGGCTAAATAATGATGCAGTATTTTATATATGCTGGTGAAACAAATGCCTAGAGTTGCCTCAATCTCAGAATATGTCGCATGACGATCTTTCATTATTAGGTTTTGCACAGCATCCATGTTTTCTGGAACAACTGATTTTGGACGACTCTCACGAACTTCATCATTGAGCGAACAGCGGCCACGATTAAATTCGTTATACCAGCGTTTTACAGTGGCAGAGGATGGAATTTCGTCGCCAAATGTGAAAGTTAGTTGATCGATGCACTCTTGTCTTGATAATCCACGTCGAAGGTCGTAATAAATCATTGCACGAAAGTTTTCGCGAGTTAATTGCATGTTTTTGTTGACACACAATTTTTAACTTAGTGCAAACAAAACAAATTACGCTCTATTGACAAAATGTTTGAAGTAGATTATGTTAAAAAATGTCAAACTTTCCATTGGAAACGTCAGATGGCACCTACAACATTCAGGGTTGCCAAGGCTCAAAATATAAATAGTGTCACTCGTACTAGATTATAGAAGATTCCTTCCGAATGAGGAGGGCTTCGTAGGCTATTTCCAGAAAATTCAAGATATATATTTTGTTTGTCATATAAATATCTTTTACACATTTTTTTAATCAAAATCCTTACAGAATTATTTTAGAAAGTCAAAATGCTAGAAAAGTGTTTCATGTAAGGGATGGTTGCGGGTAGGGAATTCCTTGAAAATTTTCTTGTCCCAGCCTTGGAATATACTGGAAGTTTGATATTTATCTGACCTTTCGGTTTTGAGTAATGCTGTTCCAGACACACACGGACATGTTTCCAAAAATGATTTATATGGTTTCAAGGGGCCTCAAACATGTATTTCTTGTGAAATTTCGGTATCGAATTTTTGGGTGGAATGTAATACCTTCTCTACCTACTAGGTACGTGGTGGAAAAATTAATTTAGTTACAGTGATTACGATAGCTATTCAGAAAATTGCCTGCTTTCTAGGTTTTTTTAAAGTGTTTAGATTTTCTTTTATCTACTCAGACCTCCAGAACCTTTGAACAAAATCAGCGAAATAAATAATGAAATGAGCTCAGGATATACCTACCTGAGAGGTGTCCAACATCTGTTATGTGACGATAAAGGAAAACCCAGTAAAATAATGCATTATCCATCTTCTAGTCCTCTCTGATCCTACAGTTTAGAAAACAGAAGTACTCCCCTGATAGAAAATAGGTATTTAAGGAGTGTGAAGAACGATGAATACAGTTGAGCTAAATATGTGTAATAGTTCAAAGGTGATTGAGAATAATTGTAAGTTGAACCCGAAGAGTACACGAGTTTCATAAAGAATTGTTCAAAAATAGGAAATGATAAATAAAACCTGTTGCTACCTGGAATGTACGAACTGTATAAGAGAACAAACATCTAATATAGCAGAAAATACTTCGTCTCTTCTGCACGAGGGGCAGCATGTCAACTACGAGAGGTGAGCGAATGCACATAAGCAAACACAAGCCAGGAGTGGATGGTAACGATATATTAGCGGCGTTTACCCAACCGTCCTCCGCGTAGTTCTTTTTGTTTAGCGAGCAGCTTCTAATGCTCCTCGAAGGAATTAGAAGAATAAAGAAATGACAAGGTCTTAAAATTTTGAATGCATCGACGTGAGAGATAGGATAGAAGGAGGATGTCACTACCTGGCTATGGACTATTTCACCAAGTAGCTGGAAGTTTATGCGATTCCCAATCAAGAGGCTTCGATATGGCTAATGCACCAGTGAACAATTTCTGCTGCAAATCCGGGATTCTCGGACACATTGACAAGAGCACGAATTCTGGATCGAAGCATATGTGGGAGCTACACCAGCGCCTTATAGTACTCAATAATCGTACCACTCCCCTTCATCTAGGGTCGGAGGGAATGCTCTTCAAGACGGTTGAAAACCTCCGGAAACCGTTGTCCAGCCATCAGCAAAATTCGGATGTGCACGTATCATTATTCCTCCGGCATACAGAGAATCAGCACACGAATCCACTGATATGACACCGACCAACATGGTATTCGGACGGGAGCTACGGCTACCATGTGATCTGTTGTTCTGACGCATTCTAAGAGTTGCAGCATCACTTGTTTAAATGCTCCTCATCTTGAGGCAATCCAACTTTCCAGCAAGCATATGTTCACCTCACTAAAAAGCAACTTCATAAGACGAGCTCATAACAAAAACGTACCTGGGCTGCAATTTGGTTGTTTCAATTTAAGTAAGCGGAAGTTTATGCAAAGGTATTATCGTTTTAATCCCAAATAACACCATTTCGTTTCATTCCGTACTACTAAAAGGAATGCCCATAGCTATTGGTATAAATTAGAGACGCTAAAGGGCTTCCCATATTACCCGCCATTCATTTGAAGATTCAACATATCCATAGTGAAAAAGAAATTACTGAGTACCTCCAGATACTGTTCCTTGCGGCTGTTTTTATTTTCTATTGTTTATATTCTCCCTTATCTCTGTAATCTTCCAATTCAATATGAGACCATTTGTTATAAAAATTGCATTTTTGCGTGTTCTGCAATGTTTACAGGTAAATGTAAATCACACACCACTGCGAATTTCATAAACCAAATCACAAACACCGCAATAAACGAAATAAAAACAGAATTCCATATTTTACCGTTTTCGCTAATGTTTATAATGGTAATGGATTAGGTAGCGCAATGGGAAGTCGCCAGTTTATAATTATATTGTTTTGCAGGCGTGGGTATTTTCAGTTGAAATAATTTATTTGTAGGAACTTTAACAGTCAGCTTTACCAAGGATGTGTCGAGCGCGTATGCTTTACGGCTATAACAACTCGTGAATATTTTGAAATAGTTTGTTGACAGTATCAGTTTTCGAGAAATAATGCCAAAATTAGTGAATTTATGTTCCTAAACCATACATTTATTTGCAATTTATTTAATTTTATTTTTTGGGATTTTATATCAATGTCTAGAAAGCCTAAATGCAACAGAAAGTTATGCAGTAATCTGGCATGTACCCATAATTACTGTATTTTTCTGCCGCGCGTAATTTACCTATCTAGATTTTTGACAGGAATTTTCTGGAAACAACTTGTGAAGTTCTCTTCAGTCGGAAGAAACTTTTATAAATTTGAGATGTAAACCATAAGAGTTAAACATAAACATACTGCACAAAAATATATACCTATTTAAAAACTAGTTTATTTCGAATAACCGTTGCCTGTATCAGCCATTTCCGGGATATCTGTTAGTTAGAATTTGTTTGAATTTTTCAATACTTTCTAATTTTTAAGTACCTACTTTACCATTCACTTAATTTTCTCAAAATAATGGAAGGAGTATAGAGTTTAAAGCGTAACATACAGTCACTAGTGTTTAAACATTTGACTATTGATTCGGTTTCCTCGCTTTTACCGACAAGAAAATGTGTAAACAAACTATTTCTGCAAAGGTTTATATCGATTAACATTACGTAGATAGACAAATGGGCTTTCGTAGGAGTATAAGAATTTCTATTCTATATAAGAATAAATGATAGTGGGTAGAGAAGGTCATATGAATGTAACGATAAGCTATTTTATATTTTTGTGAAACACATTGTATTTTAACAATATCAGGTTTTTGATGTTCCCTTTCCAGTGCCACTGGAAACTTTTACGGTGGATTTCGAGAGTTAAAAATCTGACGTGATGCATTCACATGACCTTCGCTACCCTCTATTGTTTATTAGTGAGTATACAATCTATTCTTAAGAAAGGTTACCTTTATATCTGCTAAGTTTTAATCCAAATAAACATTTGCAGAAATAGCTGCAATGCACGTTTTGTTACAGATACAAAGAGAGGAGTAGTAGTTCAGATATGCGGGAACCAGATCGGGGTTCGTGATTTTGAAACCCGTTAAGGACAAAACATTAGCATAGGATGCCCATAAATCAATTACTCTCCCCCGCCCCCTTTCAATGAGACAATGGGGATAATACATTTTGTATTGTTTAGTGGAACAAAAGGTTGATATGTAACATGCACCGGTGTTTAAGGTCCCCACCTCCTGTCAAAGGGAACAATTGGTGTGATAAATTATGCTTTCCTATCTCTTGATTTGTGCATACATTGGCGCCAGGTATGTTACTCATTCCACTCTCTCCTATTGTTTACCCAGACCACCGGACCAACTGAATTACAGAGACCACCTGGGTGCCATAAATTTTGTTTTTGTCGAACAAAAGCCTGCTATGTCTCTGTGTTATACGGCCCACACCGATTGCTATTGTGGCTGGCGTCTTTTCTTTGTTATCCTTGCCGACAAAAGCCAGACGCTTCAATTTGCCCCTACCCCTTGCATTTCACCCTTACTTTTGTTTATCCCGGACCACCTGCGTTCAAGATACTATCTGAGAGTCATAAAGTTTGGTATTGTTTTGCGGGACAAAGGGAATGACAGGTAACATTCACCTGAGTTATATAAACGGACCACTCTGATCGCTATTGTTATGGCTGTGGCTTTTTGTTATCCAACAAAGGCAGACGCGGTTCTATTTCCCCGTCAGCTTTTTGTCGGCAAGGATAACAAAGAAACGACACGCCCATCACAATAGCAATCAATGTGGACCGTATAATACAGAGTCACGGCAGGCTTTTGTTCGACAAAACAAATCCTATGGCACCAAGGTGGTCTACAGAATGTAGGTTGTCCAGTGGTCTGGATAAACAATAGGAGAGAGTGGAATGAGGAGCATACCTGACGCCAATGTATACACAATTCAAGAGACAACAAAGCATAATTTATTACACCCATTGTTCCGTTTTGAAGGGAGGTGGGAGACATTTTAACACAGGTGCATGTTACATGTCAACCCGTTGTTCTACAAAACAATACACAATTTATTACACCATTGTTCCATTGACAGGGAGCGAGGTAGAGTGATTGATTTATGGGTATTCTATGCTATTTGTTTGCTCTTTCCGGTATTCAAAATTACGAAACTAGTCTAGTTTCCGTGTATCTTAACTACTAACAGTGATGGTCAAATGATTAAGAACTGGAATATATATGCTAGCCTTAAAATCCCATACTGTTTCCATGCAATGGCGAGAAAGAGCTGAATGCTGAAAGGACTTTATGGAATACCCAGGAAATGAACAATTTTAGACATTAAAAACACATATCTCTTAAATGGCTTGTGCCACAAAAAAGCTTATTTCAGATAAATTGTGTATTAAATAGGTCTACATGTTTTGCATGTTACGCTTTCGTCTGTCTCTTAAAGTTTACCAGATAAACAAGATTCTACAAAATTCCTTGCGAATGACGAGGACTTCCTAGACTATTCCCAGAAAATTCAAGATGTACACTTTATTTGTCATATAAATATCTTTCATATATAATGTTTTAATCAAAATTGTCAGAGCTGTGCTTTAGAAAATAAAAATGTATCATGTAAAGGGTAGTTGGGTACAGGGAATTTCTTGTAAATCCTTAGAAAATGCTGAACTTATACAACAAGTTTTGTGACCATCCACTTTTCATTTTTGAGTTATGCTATTCACAGACGATCTGGCACACAGACACACAGCCATACACACGGACCTTTTTCAAAATATGCTTTTTTTATTTGGGGAGCCTCAAAGCACATATTTCCGTGAAATCTCTATATGAAATGTTTGGATGAAATGCAATACCTTCTCCAGCTACTATGTACATGGTAGAAAAAGTAAAAAGGGAAGTTATTGAAAAATAAATTAATACTAACGTAATGTTGAACAAGTACTCGTACAAACTAACTGAAACTCTCTAATCCGCAAAAAAGTGAGGAAAAAAAGCGTTCCAAAGGTAACGTGCATATTCGAGAAGCATTGATGTCGATGTACGGTAACGCTTGCCATATTTACCCACGGAAGGAAGTTACCATATTAAGTGAAATGTCGCATAAAAACCATCGCCGAACTGGTTTTAGGGTAAGATCACTTAAATCCTTAGAGATAGAAACTATTAAGGGTGTAACTAAAAGGGTGATAAAGCTTAACGTTGTGACATATTTGCTTCAGATATGTTTCATTTATCCGCCTAAGATACATAATGTAAAACGTCTCACATTACGCTTGCACACAAATAACATACAGTATGCATTATTAAAGTAAAATAAAATTGATTCATTTAATATGCTTAAAGTATGGCTTTTAATTCTTTGAGCATTTTATGCACGCCTATTTCCGAGACATTGTTGGTCAAGAAATGCAAATATACGTATTTAGCTGATAGAAAATATGTTGGGATTTGTTGGGATTTGAGCTGTCTACATACTCGCAAATACCTTATAATAGAGTCCTCTCTGTGAACTTATTTTTATTTCTTTTGTCTTTCTCTCCGTTTCAAACTTAACACGCGGATTTGACGATTTTTGTATGATTGAGATTGAATATGTTTAAACTAACATTACTTTTAGAGGATAGAACTTAATAGTACTAATTTGATGACGTTATAATTCCTTGTGGTGTTTTAATGTGCACTCACTGTGAGGTCGCCTAGGATACAAGCTGAGAGACACTTTAGATAAACACTGTAGTTGAAAACCACACAACCCATCGTAAAACTTCTAAAGACTCCATAGTGCGTGCATCGTTTGGCGACTACAAAAGAAAAGTGAAGGGATCTGAAGAAGAATTAGTTTTGGAAATAGAATAAGCGCTTCTTCAATACAATATACCTGTAGAGAAGTTAGACAATCTCGTTATCCAGTGTTGTCTGATGACGTATGTTTGAGATAGCGCTAGCAGCGATCAACTATTGGCAACCAGATATCTACAAAGATACATTCCAATGCGGGCAAAAAGAAGAGAAAATAATTCAATGGAGAGTTGAGAGGGAAATACGTACTTGTGTGGTGTGATAAATTAACATACAATAATGTTACTCGTTTATTTTTATATTCTACTTTTTCTATTGGTACTATCGGATGATGATTTGCTGAAGTAAGCACACGTCAAGTCGCTTGGATGATTTTGGATGCAGACAATGGTGCAAGTTGTGCCAATGCTATTTTGGACGCTCTTGTTCGTACACCATTGAGATGGAACATGGTGTTGCAGAATTTACTTTTTGAAAATGAATTGGATTCTATAGCTGCAGTAAAAGTGAAAAATGTTTATTTGGATGTACGAAAAAGCAATTATTCTGCATTTCTGGAGAAGAAATATAAAAATACAAACAGTATAAAAAGTAGTGTACTGCCATGCCCCCTGAGGAAACTGGTGGTTCAAATCTACCATTAAGATGGAAATGTATTTGGATGATATTACTGACTTTTTCAAAACATGGGTGAAGTAACTTGTGGTGTTAAATGTTTCCAGTAGGTGCCAGTTCCATCCATTTAAGTAATCAGTTGGCAACCCAGATGTGTTTCTAACGTAGACCTCGCTTATGAAGTTGATGTTTTAAAGAGATCAACTTCTACTTATTGGGAAGCTGAATCACCTCAACATGAACTTGGAGATGCTGAGCGAGGCGGTATTTAACAAGTGATCATGCAACCCTTATAACAGATCTAAACGCAGAAGCAAACTGTTAAAGTCAAAACCTTACCAATGGTGCAGTGCCCAGTCAGCTCTTGTAGAAGTTAGAAATCTAAAGGTAATGAGTCAGCAGGATAGCTTGCAGAAGAAGTGGGTTCAGTTTCGATCTCCGCCATGCATCCAAAAAAATGTGTCTCCAAAATGACAAACGTATTTGACTTGAGAGAAAAAATGTGCAAATAAGCAAAACCATACTTATGAAATACATTAGCTTTTATACATAGCTCCGTTTGAATGAACGTTGGCTTGCGTTTTGTCTGTGTTACACGGAATTAGTTTTCTTAGTCATCCAATCCACTTTCCCTTGCACCAAACACAAAGTTGCGCAAAATTTCTCGACCCTTATTCTCCAACTAGGGTTATTTTAATTGTCTTGCTGCTGAAGTACCTCGAGTTAGATGCCATATTGCTTTCCTTTTAGAACCTTTACGTAGATACTCTTCATGTATTATGGATAATATTTGGCAGGCATGCAACTAATAAAAGGGCAAATTGGCTTGTGTCCTGGTCACCGCGATGCACGGACGCCAACATAAATAATGATTGTATTCGTATACTGAATGTTTCCGGTACAATTGGAAATAAATAATTCAATATAAATATAATGCATAGTTTATAATGTGCAAACTAAATGTCATATTTAACATAATGTGGACAAACTGTCGTGCAGCGACGGCATTGAATATCATGTCCCATATAAACAGCAATAGCCCATATAGCGCCAAACGGTTGTGTCCTGCAATCTTGCAGTGCAGTTGAGTCTCGGGGTGCGGTTCATTGCCGCAGTGTATTATTAGTGTTAAAGTGCAGCAGTGATCAGTCAATTGTACCTGTAAATCCTTAAATTATGTTATAGTAACAAAAGTAAAATAAAAATATAAATGTCCAAAAACACATTCAGAAGTAGAAGAAGTAGGAAAGCAAAGAAACGAAATAAGATGGACATGGATCATATTTTTCTGATATCTTTGTTGAATGACTGTACTAAATACTTAAAATATTGCAATTTGGAATGTACACTGAATATATTTGTATAAGCAGACTGCCATGTGTTGAAAACATAACTTACCTGAACTCTAATATTGCTAACAGCCTAACAAAGGATGTATTTTATATGCAAAATAAGTATTTACAGTACCACACCTTCTTATTTATATTAACGCTATTAATATACGGAAAACAGATAAATAGAAAACACACAGCAGAAATAGTGTCGTAACTTACAACCCTACATACTTGGCATCGCGGGAGTCAAAATACCATAGAAAGGGTTCTCTAGAGAGTTAAATGTGAAAACTGTAGTAATTCGGCCCAAGTATAACTTAATTTATTTGATGTGTAGTGTAAAATTATACAGTATATTACTGCAGCTTTCATTGCAATGTTTAATATAAATTCCTTTAATATATAGATAAATTAAATGCATTTGTTTGTTTACTATTTTTCCCACGGTGCAACTTACCTTCTCAAACGCTTTGTTTTCCTTAATTCGAAAATATTTTTATATTTATTATTATTATTGTTTTCTTTTATCAAATCTATGCACGAGGCTCATGTTTCTCATTTCAGGGGAAACCGAGGGCAGCTTTAAGTCATGTGATGTTCCAGATTCAGAAACAGATATACGAGAAGAGAGACAACAACAGGAGACTTGTCCTCCTGCAAAATAGAGATTGCAGAGAGGAAGGACAGAACAGTGTATGAGATTTCTGGAGTTTTTGGAAAGTCCGGTTACAATCCAAGAGAACCGTACATTTCTTAGCCAGGGACTCTATAACCGGAACCTCAGGAGGAACTTAGCAGATTTGGAGCAATTCCTTGTATTTTGATTTCTGAGAGTCTGGAAGGTGGCCAAGTAACATTTCAGATAATCAGAGATGGTTTATCTAAAATATGAGAGCAGAACGTCAATACCATTTTGATTTAAGTAGAAGTCAGAGAAACGGCCGCAATTTTACAAAAGATTGATTTTTAAACGACTATAATGGACATCTTATATCGAGGCCACCGCTAGCTTACAGCGAGGAAAGGGAGACAGACAGGGAGGTTCAAGAACAGATAGCAAAATCATAATGTCATTGGGAAGATTTACTACGTTGTAACTTTGATACGGTAATTTTTCTGGTCAAAGAAGGAAGTCGGTTAAAGAGATCTCAAAAACAATATTATTTTAGTGATCCCAGGAGCCTTTTCGTTCTGAATACAATTGACTGGTATCCCATTACAATGTTCATTTACATGAACATATTGAATGTCATAACAAAGTCATAACTGAACTACTTCTCATGGAAAACACAACATGAATTCCTAAATATTATAGCGGGGATAACGAGGCATTGGACCAGACATTTTGGAAAGCTTAACGGATTGGCTTCTGTGAATATTAACTCCGGCTTAGGCCTCACTAAGAGATTTCGAAAAAGGAAGAATGTAATGGCTTGAGCATGAAAAACTGCAGAGGGCAGTCATATGCTAATGGAGCCAATGTAACTGGAATCAATAAAAGGGTACAATCGAGAATGCCCTAGGAACACAAGTTGGCATGGCTTGTGCCATACGCGCCCCACTCTCTGAATTTAGAAGGAGTGCATGTTTCTAACACGTAGAGATACAAAATGTTTTGTTTACATCATCTATGGTTCTAAGCCTGGATCGATTATAGTTCTCAGAGTAGCTACCTGACAGCAGCCAACTTGGAGATCAAACAGATATGGAACATGAGCACTCAGCATCGGAATCCTGCCTATAAAAGTTCATGTTTGTCTTTCTAAAAGCAAGATGTTTTTGGCCTGCCTCTTATCTCATTTGCTAAAGCATCTGCCTGCTCTGCGAGGGTTCCGGTTCGATTCCCGGCAGGGTTGGAAATTTTTCTGAAGTCAAGATTATTCCCTATCCTCTCCAAGATCTGAAAGAATAAATGAGTGTGTATGTGAGATCTAATGTGTAAAACCCAAAGTTAAATCAGAAATCCAATGTATACAACTGTATAAGTTACCATTATTGCCAATAGGCAATAAGTTCTAAAGGTGAAAAGCCGCCATATGATCATTGCTGTTAAACAGAACAGATAGCACACACACACAAATAAAATATGTTTTCATAAATTAAAGACGTATGCATGTTAGACACACGGGTTTAAGGGGAGATTAAAAACCCCATCCCTCCAATGTTAAATTAGATCAATTGATTATCCATCATACCATAATATTTAAGATATCAAACTACATGTTTACAGGATGTATATGTTCAATTTGTACTTTTACTCAATAAGTTTGTTTATCAAGGGAGATAGGATTGTTTCTTAACTATGACATTCGGGCGGAACGGACACTGGTGATGAATTTCTCGAGGGATTCTCTGGTTTGCGTGTTCCATCCTGAAAGCCTGTGAGCGCTAATGAAGACCTCCCTGGGCCTGCTGGGGTTAGTGGTATGTCGGCTGGTGAGTGCAGCGGCACTATCCCATTTGGACTTGAGCGTCTGCGGACTGCGATGTTACACCGAATGACATAGACTTGGATGAAGATAGTTGGAATTCCGAAATGGAACCAATAATGGCGGCAATACAACTGGAGCCGTTGACTGTTGGTTCTGCAAGTAAGCGTCGTAAAAAGGCTGCAGGCAGTAAACTAGGATTTCCTGTTCTTCGTGCCCAGGAGTAGCGATCACAAGCTGACACGTTTGCCTTCTCGGTCTTTCCCTACCTCATAGTCCTATTGTTTCTCCTCTGTATGACCCGCATTTTCCATGTTGCTACCCTAACTACACCAGCAATTACTCCCAGACCAAATTGTATGCCTTGCAGAGTTTTCTGTATGACTTCGCTATTGATATTCTGCTCATGCAGGAACTCTCCCCTATTTGTTCTCTCTTCGCAACTACACGGCTCATGTGAACTTAGGGACCGACCACAGGGGTACACTTATCACCAAACCTGGTATTGTGCTCCACTCCTGGAATGTCTTCCCTCTAGACGTGGCATAGTTGGTGTTTAATGGGATTGTCGGTTTATTAACATCTATGTCCCTTCCGGGAATAATAAACGACAGGAGAGAGGACATATTTTGCATGGACTTGCCGTACCCACTTTACTTACTCATTATATATTGGGTGGAGACTTTAAATGGATGTTTCGTCCAGGTGACTGTACCGGTTGCTATCGACCTAGTGGGATATTGCAGCAATTGACTTCCAATCTGCGTGTGGTGTATGTCTCACTGGTGCAACGACAGACTGTGGTTTATACCCATATTACCTCCAATTCTGCTCCCCGACTGGATCGCGTCTATCTTACTCAGGAGCTTGGAAAGAATGTTCGTTTCATTGAACATGTTTCACATTCCTTCTCCGATCATTTAGCTGTTCTTCTACACATTGATCTGAACCTCCCCTTTCTACCCATTTGGCGCTCCTATTGGAAACTAAATATCACCTGTCTTCATCATGAGTCAGTTAGGGGAGATATCCCACTTATAGGAGCATGGTCGTCTAGGAAATCTCGCTACGCCAACATCGCCGATTTGTGGGACTTGTATGTAAAACATCAGTTGCAAGAGTTTTTTTGGATGTGCATCTCGAGCACGCCTTCAGAACGAGGAACATACCGTGCAACTTTACTTTTGTTGTTTTTGGAAACTTCATGAGAGTCCCGTCAATTTTGTTAACCGTCGCAAGAAGACGAATTATTAGAAGGCAAAAATTGCATCCATTTATATGAGGCGTATGGAGGGCTTAAAGGTTCTCAATCATCAGCGCACTCCAGTTGAGAAGGAAAGAATCTGTTTCTTCTTATGCAGACTTACAAACGACGTCGGGCGAATCTGGTTTTATAAGTGCAAGACGAATCTGGAACCATGCGTACTACTCAAATTTCCATCTGTGGCTATTTTGGATCCTATTTTGAACACCTTTTTCACTGGAACGTTCCTCTTCCTCCTTCGCTCAGTCATCCAGAAGCCTATTGACCGCTACCTCTTTCTGAACCGGACAGAGAATGCCTTGACCAATCGTTCGTAAATCCGAAGTCTTTGCTACCCTTCTTCAGGTGAAGACGTCCAAAACTCCTCAGAGTGACGGTCTGCCCATGGAATTCTATCCTTGCTTTTGGAATGTGATTACTGATTACTTACTACCGGTCTACAATGCCATCTTACAACGTAGACAACTCTATGCTTAAAAAATGGAGAGTTATTGTGCTCATCCAAAAGAAACCTCGTTCTTCCTCTGTTGCTGATTTCCGTCTCATTACTCTCCTCAACTTTGATTATAAGCTTCTGACCCTTGCATTGAATAACCGACTCCCACCTTTTCTCGGCAAGCTTATTCATCCCTCACAACTCTGTGGTGTACTGCAACGAAACGTTTATTTATATTGTGTGTTGCTTACGTGACTCCTTTCTTTATTCCTCCTCCCAAAGCGCACACTTTGCCATACTTTCTTTGGACTTCAGGCGCGCATTTGAAAGTGTTCGTCATGATTATATGTTTGAATGTTTAGTTTCGACTGGCTTAAGTGACACTCGTATTTCATATACCAAATGTATTTGTAACGGAATTTTGAGTTGTATGCAGGTTAATGGTTTCATTCCGATGTGTTTTCTATTGGCAGATCGGTCCCCCAAGCTGTACAGCCTCGATATCCTTGTTCATTCAATCCATTGCTTTATCAGCTTCAACACACGGATGCAGATATTTCCTTATACTCACAAAAATTGGGTGCATTGTCATATACTGATGATGTTAGTGCCATACATACAGATTCTGCTGATCTACGCTCCTTCTGGGATGTTTTACTCCAATTAAGCGTAATATCCGGCCTTGAAATCATTCCGGAGAAGTTCAAAGAACTTCTCGCCGGGCGACGGACACCACCTTCACCATTGGCATCACCGCAAATGGTTTCGAAACTCAGTATTTTGGACATTACCTTTACCACATCCTTGGATGAAATGCCTCATCTAAACTGGAAACCAATTGTTGGCCGCATTTAGAACATAGCAAAGACGTATCATTGCGATCTGTGCCTGTATCAACTGCAAACATTATTAAACCTTGTATTTCATAAATTATTATTCAACTTACTCCACTTAAGTTGGGTGTTGCATACGTACCTCCTATTGTAATGTTGGTTTGTGGCTCAAGTTTTGCTATTGCCGAAAGTATATTCCCGGCAGATCACCTGCGTGATCTCCTGGTTTCTCTGGCAGGGCTGTGTCTTAAAGTTCCTATGTCCACCTTTCACTTAAATCCCTTAGATGAGATACCGGCCTCTTTAATATTGGCTTCAAATCCTTAGCGCTATTCCTTAACCACAGGTGGAAGATACAAACTTTGAATTACAACTTTTTTGCATCTTGGATGACTTGTTGGCCCACTCACCTGGATATCCAAAATCTCGTAGATATTCGATCCATTACTGCCTATATTTCTTGGAATGGTGTTATTTGAGTTTCGACTGCCAACAGCCTGGTAATCGGATGATGTGCAAAATTTATAAATACCTCATTCAATATGCGACTTGCCTTCGGTGTGCCTTGAAGGCATTGCGCCACCTAACTTTCACTACGAACTACTTTGGAAAACTGTCACTAACTCTATAATCCCTTAAATTGTTCGCTCCATTTGGTACCAGGGGTCCACGATGGGATACCGACCCGTCAGCGGCTCGCGAGCAATCATCTGGTATATATGACCTTGAGATGGCCTTCTTATGCAAGTTGGATTTCCACAGTTGCACTCTGGAAAGCCTTCTTCGTCCGGACTTCTGGTTTCCGCCGATACAGCACAATGACCTCATTTGGATAATTAGGCACAGTGTTTATTATCTACTTTGGATTTCCCTGGAGCTACGGATGCTTAGCAGGAAATTGCAAATATTCACCAACACATAAATTAACAATTTATTTTTAGGTAATGTGTCCGTTCACAATGCTTTAGTCAGCTAGTTTTACCATTTTGTTTCCAAAATAATATGCTCAAATACAATGTGGTATTCTCTTTCGCTTTTCTACATTTAAAGCTGCCATCTGAATTTAAAGATTTTATAAAAGAGCAACGAATACAATAAAGTTACATGAAATGGAAAAACATAAGTGCTTCTCCCTGACAAGAATTTAGAAAAATCCCAAGAGATAAAGGTTGAATTTCAAAAAGCTTACCAAATAAAGTTAAAAGGTAATTTGGAAAAGCCGAAAGAATGACTTTTGGTGAATTATGCCTTAAAGCTCGGTATCACGATGTCTAGTTATTCCCGGCTCGGTCCCTGGCCGAAGAGCGACTGCTGGTGCCTGCCTGTCCAAGAGTTGCTGAAAACTGGGACGAAAATGTCGGCGCTAGCGTCAGTGGCGTGTCGCAAAACCACCCAAAGAAGGCTTGTCCATGATGTTTTATATAGTGAGGTGATGTATTACGTCACTCATGACGATATGTTGTTCGACTTTAGATGTTACTTGCTCTGTCGATGAATGACGCCATTATCTCTGCAGCATTGTGACGTGCTGGTTGCATAAGCTATGACATGGGGAAGGCGAAAACGGCACAAAGTGAAAGCCACAAATAAGGATGCAATTGAGATATTGCTAATACTGTTAATAAGAAAATCCATTGGCATCAAATGCTTCCAATTCTCAGTAAATTAATTAAAGGCAAAGGTAAAAGTACATATCATGGCGGGGCGGAACCCGGGCAGAGAACCGCACGTAGGCCAGTCGGCCCATTGTGCCTCCAACATGACGCCTGGGAGGGTAGGATGAGCGGAGAGACCCGAAGGACGACGAGATTGGGATTCCGACGGGCGCAAGTTTGGACGGGGTCCCTAACGTTTCCAATTAGAACGCATCCGCCACCGCAAGTTGCCTACCCACAAGCCATCAACCTCCAGGGTCTCCAGGAGCGGAGTCCCACGCTTAGAAGGGACATAACTGAGCTGTACGTCAGCGACGTCAGGAAAGAAACCTTTACAGAGTGCAAGCCACCTCCCGGGAGCAACCTGTCGAACACCGTCGCCTTGTCCTACCACCCTGAAACAACGACAAGGAAGATTATTGGTGCAGGAAATAAGAGAAAGGAAAGTCTTGGTAGAAGATAAACCACCCCAGCATTCCCCTGGCGACCCAGGGGTACCACGAAAAATCCATGCGCTAGAGTGGATGGTTGTCGCGGACCGATCTCCGGACCTCCCGAATGCGGACCACAGACGTAACTTCCTGAGCCATCCTGCTGGTTCAGTAAATTAATTACTTTTCTGATTTCTCTTAATCACTACCAGTCTAATTTGAAGTGAATAACCACACGTGTAAGTTCAATAGAAGAGAGGATATTACCAAGGACTACAAATAGTGTACACATGTATAGCTGTCATTGTCAATATTTTTCCCTTTTTTGTATTTCCTGTTTTTAGTTGTTGAAAAACTTAACCGATCTGTAGCTTATTTTCGTTAATGTTTCGTTCCTCCAGTGTCTGTTGAAACAAATGCTTGCATTTCGGTAGATGAAGTCAAATGTATTTCTGTTCATATTCTTCACCAAAACCTTTTAGCAGAAGAAATCTTCGGGCATGATTGATTTTTCCTTTCGTTTCCAGAGGTTTGACATTTCATTAAGACTTCTGCGTTCGTCATCTCTCGACTTCCTTCTCCCTTCAAATTTCCTTTCCCTTCTAACCTTTCGACACCAATATTTCACTTGCGTTTTATCTCACCTTCTGTCATCGTTTTTTTCAACCTCCCACCTTTTATTCGTTACCGGGCTGTATGTAAGTTCCATGAGTATGATTAAATTGACTCTTTTCATTGCTCCGTTCTGTATTCATATAGGTTGAAATCTTAGCTACAACGTGAAAAAGGTATTTTTAAAACATAAACTCTATATTCAAATGCAAATAATTTTAATATTCTAAATTCTCAGTAGTAGCGAATAATCTACAGTACTTTTCCTTCTCACTGCGAACAACGGATGGCTGCTCGCACACACCTCGGACTCCTCCGAAACAGTTATAATACACCCACAACCGCTTTGCGTTCTAATAGTTACAATTGTAACTACATGACAATAAGCACGCGTTATCGTAAGCCATGTTGAAAATGTTTTCCTTCTTTATCCATGCATTTCAGGCATCTTCTCAGGAAATTTTCATTCGTTTTGGGGAGTTCAATACCGGAAATTGACTTAATTTCTCACCTGCTATTTTCTTTAAGTTGTTTATATATATGTGCGTGTGTGTGTGTGTGTGTGTGTGTGTGTGTGTGTGTGTGAAGATTACTGTTAAACCTTCATAACAGTAAAATGCATCCAGCGGTATGGAACTCCCTTCCAGGAGGGCAAACTTCATTGCAGCTACACTACTCATCCAATTATAGGCAATTATTTACTCTGGTGTGCAAAACCCAAGGACGAAAGCAATCTTCATATGCTGTGACATTGCTAAGTAACATAGCTCGATGAAACTTGAATCATACATAGAAGGAACTCCTACGGTATGCTACAGTAGGCAACTAAACGAAATATTCAATGAGACCAACAGAAATGCCACTTTTATTTATAGACCATAAGTTACACTAAAGTCAATACGACATATGGTGGCTCTCTAGATATACAGAAACAGCTATATGGTGCTTAAAAGGGTATATGATCACCGCGGACAGCATTGCATGCTCTGCACCGTGCTGGTATTCTGGCCATAAGGTTGGTAAGCAGTTCTTGTTGTAGGACGTTCCATTCCTCCACCAGCGCTGTTGACAACTGCTGGATGGTCGTTGGTGCATATGAATGTGTTGCAATTCGTCTCCCCAAAGCATCCCACACTGTTCGGTGGGATTCAAATCGGGAGAACTGTCAAGCCAGTCCATTCGCCGAATATCCTCTCGTTCCAGGAGATCCTCCACCTGCGCTGCTCTATGAGGTCGCGCATTGTTATCCATAAAAATGTATCCACTGCACCCCTCAAAAGACGCACATGAGGAAGGAGTACAGTATCACAATAATGTTGACGAGTGAGCGTACCGTGCGCCCACGCAACATTATGCCTCCCCAAACCATAAAACACCCGGTCAACCAAAACGATCACGTTGAAGGATGTTTCTGGGTTCATTACATGTTCCCATCTCTTGCCAGATGAGAGTACGTCCAGAATCACTACTTAGACTGAATCTGCTCTCATCCGAGAAGAGCACGCGACCCCATTCCTCGTTGCACCAAATTTGATGCACTTCGGACCATCGAAAACGGCGCGGATGACAATGGAACAAAACGTATTGGCCGTCGGGCAAAGAGACCACCTCCGTTTAGTCGCCGTGCCACTGTGTATCGTGAGATTGCGTGTCTAGCTGTCCTGTAAACGTGGTTGTAATTGCACCCGCTGTTTGGCGTGGATCCCTTCTTGCCTATTGCACAATGTAGCGGTCATCTGCTGCTGTAGTTGAGCGTAATCAACCACCACCTCTCCTTGGGACAGCAGTGACTGTGATTTGGAAGGCTCCCCATGCATGTGAAACATGCCGTGAGCAATTCCAAATTTCTGAGCAACACTCCTCACACTTCGTCCTTCTTCCATTTTCCCGATGATTCTTCCCCGTGTGAAGTCATCCAAATGGCGTCTACCGGCCATGTTTTGCATTTAAGAACACCACTACAGTGCACCGTAACAGCTCGCTAATTGGCATACACCGTCTTGTCCTGTTTCGTCTACTGCCGCGTTTTGCAGGACCAGACCTATTTGACACTATAGGCTCGCTACACTCACGCCATGTGACGTCCAGCTTTCTGTGTACGTGTGAGAGACCTCTGGCAAAATGCTCCCGCACCTTCATCTACTTCCACCAAGTAGTTCATTTGTTATGTTACTTTACCCATCTCGTCATTAAGTTTTGCACACCAGTGTATTTTATACATATTCACTTATGATAACGTTTGAATGACATGGAATTTATGGAAGTTTGGTTTTTTCAGATTTCACTAATCATCATTTATTATCATCATCATCACATCTATTTTCATAGCTATTCTACAAAGTATTCATGGAGATGCTTTCTGTTTCTATTTCTGCTGTCTACCGTTGTCCACATGAATGCGTTCGTCAAAATACACAGGAATGAAGTAAATCAGCACGTCCATGTTGATTTATGAACTTGGTTCTGAAGATTTAATGAGGCATACTTAACTTTTAGTACAAATTTAAGAGAACTAGGTCATATAAAATGACCGAACTTGCTAGATTCTGATTTGGTGAAAATAAATTAGAAATTTAGGAATAAGATTTTTTTATTGAGTGTTGCGGACCTACATACAAAAGTGACATGTTTATTTTAGTCGTTGTTAAGTAAATTCTTTTGTTTCCTGTGTATAATAAATTAAGATGTGGAACTCATATCCTTCCAGAATGTATTTACAAGTTTCCGGAAATAATTGTTGTATTGTATTGTTGCATTTGTTTGTTGTATTATACATTGTTGGTTAGGTGTATGGCGCTGTAATGATAAATGGATTGCCGAGGTGCAGAATGTTCCTATTTGTATGCACATGGACTTCAAGGTAACGCTCATACTAAACGGAAGTCCTTGGTGCAGAATAAGTCCAAACACAGAGTAGAACGAGCATTTGGAATGAGCTGGTCATTTTCCACGGTCAGGAGAGCGGCGGACTCGGTTGGTAATTAATTAATGTGTGATGTGTAATACTCTCCGCAGTTGTGTAAGTACGCAATAAATATATGCTGAGGTACGATTTAGTTTGTGTTGTTTCCTAAGCCAATTTTAAGCCCCTCCTGGATACCTCTTGGCTCTGTTATGGAGCACACCCCGAGTGCTGCTTTAGCAATGTTCTTTTGCAGGTTCTTGTAGCAATGCTTCAGGCTCTACTGTACAGCATTGGGTTCGTACTCTGGGGACTTCTTCAAAAAATGAGACATTCAAGCGAATAAGAACTCATCTTGGATGAGCCACAAAAAGTTATTTGAAATACACTGCGTGTTTTAAATAGATTCATTGCATAACTCAATGTTGATCTCATATGGTTTACTAGTTATAAAAAAATATGTAAAACTCATTCAGAACGAAGAGAATTTTATAGCCTATATTCAAGGAATACACTATATACACACACAGTTCACCTTTCATGCAAATATCTTAACCGTATACTATTTTGATCAAAATCATCTTAGCCCTTTTGACGAAATTAAAAATAACGAAGCATATTTAGAGTAGTTTGGAATTTGTTGTAAATCTCCGTGTCGATTGGGAGAAGCTGATTATAGATACGACGTTTGCTATCGATTGGAGTTCGGTATCTCTCTACTGAGTTATGCTGTTCACAGACAAAGACATATGCGCGTGCATTTTGTATTCAGAAGACCTCACTGTATATTTTATATACATTGAACTTTTGGGTCCCTCTATAATTAGCTGATGGAGAAAGTATAAACTAGATTAATTATCTTTTGTTATTTATCTTATTTTGTGATACTGATATTATTACATGTATTTATATTGTTGCTTGTATATATCGGGCAGAACGGGTGATTCTGTGTATAAAAACGATTGAAAACTTATAATATGAATTTAATCTCTAATCATTTTTTCAGCATTGTATTTTAGTTGCATTGTATTTCGAATACGGACGATTAAGGTCTTGGTGACATAATTGATGGAACAACAACTAATCTATATTTGATTATATTCTCTTTCTTTCATAAGCTTCTCGTTTAGTATTTAGTATTTTTGCTTTGTACGAACTGTAATTTCCCCCGAGGTTTATGACAACATAACAGCGGCTGAATAACTGACCCCCCCCCCCACACACACACACACACACACACGCGCGCGCGCGCGCGCGCGAGCATCTCAGGCAGCTATCATGCCTATTGGACTCTCGCTTATTATTCCACCTTATATTTGGTATGAACAACACAAAATATCGCAATTAATTAATTCCATAATTTATTATGTTGGGGTTGCTACAAAACGTTTCCTTATCAAATGTAGCTACTTTAAACATTCACATCCACCTCTGGCTTCATCATAACGCTTTTCTTTCCCGGTCGGTTTCTTGAAGAGGATCGATTGGTGATTGTAGAAAGCTTAGTAAAGTTCTTCATCATTTATAACGAAGAAAAATCCGATAATTAAAACTTCCTCCAGCAGGTAGGATTAAAACTTGAATGTACGCAGCCAGTTGAGACCAATATCTCGAATTTTCTTATCATCCTTTCCTTAGGGGGGAGGATTGGGAATAATTTGGATTTATATAAATGTTACCAACCTTAAGCAGTTCTGTCCAAAATTATATAGCTCGTTGGCGTATTTTGTAAAGGAAAAAATTACCGTTATTTTTGTAGTTTTAAGTTGATTGAATTTGTCGTTCCGATTTTTCGGGTAATATAAGCAGAGATTCGGAATGGTTAACTTATATCACATAAGCAACGGTTATTTTCATTCGATATATACATTAACCATAATCCTTGCACTGTTTTACTTTATTAGTAATTACTGAAATAATTTTATAGAATTTGACAAACCACTCATCCACAAACGTAGCTAAAATGGACACGCGTTTTGCACATAAGTTATTAAATAGATGAAATGTAACTGATTCGTATCCAGCAAATGAATTATTTATGTCTGCCAGGCTTACATCAAATATTACATTTTTGCGCTTTGAATTAAACTTTATCACAACTATCATAGATATGGCGAATTTAAAAATATCTGATACACTTAGTCCCAAGAAACCAATTCAGAATAACCGAAACAAATTACCTAGTGTGCATGTGCATTGTCATTCGCTATTAAGCATGTGCCCAGAAACATTTATTTGCAACAATTCCCCTAGTTACAAAACAGTATCCTTCAAACCGCTGATGCTGCTGCTTTAACTGTAACGAAGCTTTTATTGCATCATCTAATGAAGTTAGCTACATATAAGTACTTTGTGAACAGTTGCAGCCACCCTAAGGAAATATTTATATAAACATTTGCTGGTCATAATGTAAGAAACTTCTTTGAAATGATAAAATAATTAAAAGTAGCATATTCCTTTGGGTGTTAGCAATATATGAGTGGGGAAAAAAGAGGCGGGTCAAAACATGGCTGTGTTTATGCTAATATATCTACATATATCTACTGCTGCATAATACCAGACAATGCGCCTAAATTACTCGAGAGTGTTCAGTTAGTATGGAATTTGTTGTTTTAGAGAAATTATGTAGGCTGTTAGAGAAACGGCAACCTAAGCCGAAGATCTGTGGTTCAAATCCAACATTAGTCTACACGCAATTGTCAAAGAACAATTCATTATCATTGATTGAGCAAGAAATGATTAGCTATGAATCCCAGGACTCGAATAGTAATATTCTAAGTCGCCAATAAGATACCCTATCTCAAAATGAGTTTGAGAGTGCCTTGTAGTTTACCGGAGAAAAGTAAGTGAGTTAGGGGTTTTTATATCCTAACTAAACATTGCCATCCTAGCTCAGGTGGTAGGCTCAGCGCCACGGTAAGCCGAATATCTATTGTTGAAATCCCGGCTATGGTATTGACCTTTAAAGACTAATTCTACCTTTCTATATACGTAAATCCTTTCTGGTGAATATTGTTAACGATTTACAGATAAGCAAATAATAATAATTAAGAAAAGTTTTTGCACTTGTATGATTAATTTGTAGAGCAGTTATTAAAATAAATAACTCATAGAAGAGGTGTAATTGCTACAAATCAGATTATCACATGTTAATGAGAACAACTACACAGTATGAAAGCAACTACGCGGAAGAGTTTTGACTTCATTAAACAGAATTTCCTGACATCACTTCTTAACAAGAAATCCTTAATTACAATAATTCCATTTAATCACAAATATAAGTATGATTGTTTTAAAAAATCCTAAATGAATAATAATTTTAATGCATAAAACTCTTGATGATCTTCAAATTTGCTTCATTGTCTTGGTGGAACCGGTAGCCGGTTGCTTATAGGGCAGCCTACAAGTCGCAGCTGTGTGAGAGAAGGAACGAAGATGTATGTGGGGAAGATGCGCCAGTGATGGACATAACCTACCCAGCCATGGAAAAGGAAAAAGTTGTCAGGGTAGGCCATGCGATCGATCCCGAGATCCTGTCATTGGCAGCTAGACGCGCTTACCACCAAACCACGAAAATGATCATACAAATTTGTTTACTTGAACAGGTAATTTTCGACATTAATAGTTTAAAATAACTCTGGAAGAAGGTTTCGTTTAAAGTGTGACAACCCATAATAACGATTGAACAAGAATCCTCTGGATTTTAGCAAAATAAGATGAAAATGGGTGTGCTTCCTTCTCGTACTGGGTTAAACTCCCGACTGAAACTGAAGTCTTTTTGGTCCCATGGCAACCTTTGTCTTCATTAACAATCTCATTTGCCCGCGTAATTATCCCCCTAAGGGCTTCTTGCCAACCCGTTAATCTACAAGAAGCACCTCAACTGACAATCAAGACTATTAGCGACGTTCATTTGCTTGAGGTACGTTTCCACTGTTTCCAGGTGCTGAGCATTCCAGTTTCTACTCTTCGTTGGCAAATTTGTGGTATCACTCTCAGAACTTTCTGACTTGATACTCCTCTGCGCACAAAGAGACAACAGAGGAAATACGAAGGCTAGCGAAATACTTTTTAAGACTTCACTTCAGAAAGAATTTATCTCAATACTACTGACATACTCAAAGCTATACATTTCTCCCTTGTTTTTGTATCTTTAATTCTACGTTATCGAACTGCATTTGTAGTCGAGTGGTCAGCGTTCTGGCGTTCAACTGAGAAATCCGAGCTCGATTCCCGGCTGAGACGAGAAAATATTTCTTCTACTATATAGGACCATTCTCTACCCTCCGCAGAGTCTGGAATTATAAATGTGGAAGTGAACGTGAGCGTGTTTCACAGAAAAAGCCATTAGAAACAACAATTGAAAAATTTAAGTGTTGCATTCACATGACTTTCTCCATTCTTCTTCAAACAAATTCTTAAAAAAGCTTATAACTGCACTTACTGCTTGTTAACTGAGATGTACTTTCGTTACAGATTTATATATTTCATTGTAAGTCCAAGACAATATAGTAGGCAAAAGCAGTCAGATACTTTACTCTTTACATGACCACGAGAAAAAAATTGCTACTAATCACTTGAAAAAGTACAAGTATTTGAAAATTCAAACCAATAGCAAGGATTCGTTGTTAACAATTCACATTTTGAACAGAAAAGTTATACAAGCGAAAGCAAAGAACAGTATATATTCATTAGATAAAATTATTCAAATCACAATTTTTTAGAACGAAATATTATATCACCAACAACATCAGGTACATTATATGCTATAATATTCTATGATATTTATAATAATCATGTCCTGTTATAAATTATAATACATGAAAATAACGTTTAGGTTTTAACTGTTTCACATTGTAGTGAAATTTGCATCAAAACTTAACTAAATAAGCAAAATTAAAATAATAATTTAAAGAGAATCTGACGCTATTTTAAATTAGTATTATAATGTCATCTCACACAGTTTCATTAATTGGCAAACTTTATTAGTTTTTCTTATTTAATAGCGGAATTGTGTTAAGCCGAGAGGAAAGAAACTCGTAAGCGTTTGCCTTATAGCTACACAAATAGCGATGCAATAATATCTAATGTATCCATTTTAATGGCGCTTTTATTATCTTGTCTACCACAGTTTCCGCCTCTGAGAATAGATGAATGAATGAAGACTAAAACGCATTTAACGTCTGTCCGTTACTCCCTTTCTCTTTCTTTGTTTAGTTTTTTCTCTCTCTCATTTCTCTCTCTTTCATTTTCGTGTTCCTTGATAATCTCTCTCTCTGAAATATAAATGTAACATGTATAACCATGCAACAAAAGATAATGATTGCTCATCTGTTTCATTCACAGGATTTTAGTTTTCTTTAACATAAATGTAAGCTGAAGTGTGGATATTCCTATTCGCAGTAATCTATTGGGATAGCAAAAAGCAAGCAGTGAGAATGAGAATACAGACTTTGAAAACGCCTGTGATTATTTAAACATTACGGGGCGAAGTGGAAACACACGGCGGGTACTTTTCTCTATTGCATGAAAATTGTTAAGAATATAATAAACATTGCAGAATAACTGAGCCTGTGAAGATAACCGAGACAAATACAAGGGTGGTATAACACTAATGCTTGCTACGTTATTTTTCCCCCATTAAGAAATTATAATGGCTAGTCTTTTGGAGTTTCTCTAAGGTATTCTAGAATTTTCATGTACATTCGTCAGATTTATACACGAGGGGGTGCTTCTAAATTCTTAGACCGACATAGAAAATGAAGTTCTATTTCAATACAGATTCTTATTTATTCACCATAATCACGCTTAATTCTATGCTCTTAGGCAACGATAATAAAGAATTCTTAGTATCTGTAAACACCATTTCTTGTTCTGCAATCCACTTCCCCACTGTAATCATTTTGTTTAATTCGATGAAAGGTATTTCTGTTCTGAAATTATTTTTAGCCTTGGTTAAAGATAAAAACTAAAGTGGCTAAACCGACGAACATTGAGATTTATTAGGGATATGTGACCAGATGGGTACAATTCTAAATATTCAGAAACTTGAAAAAAGAAATTGCAGTGTTTTTCCAAAAGATTTTGCCCGAAACTTGATCAGTATTAGTAATATGGTTCCATCATCATTTTAGCCTGTTCTAAAATAATCTGTCATCATACTTCTCCCTTGATAACGAAAATAAGCTACCAGAATCCTTCCAGCCGTTTTACACATTATACATCTTTAGGCGGGTGAATCATAATCTTTGCATTTCATTAATTGTTCTGCTTTTGGATAATAAAATGAATCCATGGGGAGTACAGGTTTTTGTTTTTTTTCAAAAAATATGGAACATCTGACCACATCTACGGTTGACCACATGGATCCAAAATACAGTCATAAAAAGAATATATAAAAGCAAAAAGTATACGTATCAGAATATGAATGAAACTAAAAATTACAATGCTGCTAAAAACGAAACAAAGAAACCATGCGAAAATCAAAATAAATCAAACAATGCAGAGCTTAATGCAAGTTATAAAATCTATGTCATTTATAGAAATGGTTATGACTAATACATAAAGAGTCTCTCAAAATGTTTAAGCATATTTTGTTAATATCTTTACTTTTAAATGTTAATCCCAGAAGAACCAATTTTGTAAATTTGAAAGCACTTTCCTTGCCCTGAAAAGAAGACCCTTTACTTCACAAGCAAATTTTTAATATCGTATCTCTCACTTAAGTGAGGCAGGCATGAACTCTAAATTGAATTCTTTTCGTCGTTTACTTGGACTGCATGCTCTTTGCCCTTTTCAAAACGGGCAGTAGGATCCAGGATGAGATGTCTGCTTTTTCTGTCGATGGCTATGATATCGCTCTTCTTGTTGACCCATCAAATGCCAAACAAAGAACCTCTTCGTATACCTCCCACTGAAGCCTGCGAAGTCCAGTCGCAATGAAACTTCTTACTTTATGATGACGTGTGTTTCTTAATAGTTCTCCCTTTGAGCAGTATCCTAAAATATGCACAAGGGTTCCACTTCACTCCAACCAGGTTGGCGGCACTGTTGGTCTGACAAAGAACGGTCTGGAACAGATCGTACTGCGAAATGTTAGGCAGGCATCTTGTCCACTCCGAGGAGGTTAATTCTTTCCTATTACTGATCCAGGAGTTACTTTTTGGATCTTCGCTGTACGTCATAGCTCCTTTTCCTTTCAGTGGGAAATGACACCATTGTTCGAAAAATCTCTGCCGTAGTTTTGGTTCTTAAACGTCTCCCTCTTAGGGAAAGTGTTTCTTCACTATAAGTGATGTTTAAATGCGAAGCCCTCTTGTTTTTTTATTTTTGGTATTTCTACAACAATGAAGGTGTTCATCATATTTTCAGTAAGCAGTTCGTAATGTTCTAGTTTTGCAAATTTGCTTCACACTCCGTATTTACTATTACTAGACCATGAGGAATCTTAGAGAATACAACATGTCGAGAATACAACATGTCGTTTACACAGTCATGTGATAACCCTATAATTAAGTAAATTACTGGTAACTAAATTTTTGTATATCTTCAAAATGATCGGATGATACATTTTTGTTCAAATACGATTTCATCAGGGAAGGTTATTTCCAGGTATTTCACAGTTTCTCGTGCTTCAATGGAATTTATGTATTCCTATATGGTAGATTCCTGATTTAGAATTCCTTTCTTTATGTTTATTAAGTTGGAGTTTTAGGGCTAATATTTAGGCCAATCTTTAATAAATGTTGTGCTGCCATGTTAATTAAGGAGCTCACTGGCTCAAGATCTTTTCCAATGAGAGCCAAATCATCAGAAGAATTAAGAACTGATACATTACTGAGGAGTGAGATAGTTGCTACCCATATTCCTGAGTTATTTCAGGTTCGGCTATTTCCTTAATTATACTATCAATAGCCAAATTAAATAATATTGGCGATAAGGATGAACAATGCGCAACTCCTTTCCTAGATATATATCAGTACTTTTATGTAGCACGACTTCGATTTTATAGTGTTGTTCTGCATTAAATTGATAATTAAATCCCGAACGTTGTTTGCCAGATTTATATGTTACAAGGAACATATCGCATGTTCGTGACCAATATTATCATATACCTTACTTATATCAGGGAACAATCTCTTTTTTAGAGTTTATCACTCCGTAGATATCCATTATTAATCGAATAATTGATGTGGCAACCTGGGAGAGATGTGAAATCTCGTTGTTGGGTAGATACATTTGCAAAATTCCGTATATGTTAGTCTAAAAGCTTTTCTATAATTCTTCTGGTTGCTGAAAACAAAAAAATTTGTCTCCAATTTGCTAAATCCTTTACTTACCCACTTTTGAAAAGAAAAACTGTTCGAGCAATTTTTAAAACTTTTGGACATGTTTTAAATTTCATAATTGTATTAGCTAATAAACAGAGTGCTTTATAAGTCTTACATTCCTTAATTCATTCATTAATTATCTGTTTACCCTCCTCTTATGTAGGAATTACACCCCCCAGGACTTACAGGTGGGTGCCTGGGGTCAGAGGCCCGTCGAGGAGCAGACACTCATGGATCAGACAGAGCATCCAGGATGGGTGATCAGCCCGATGCCTGGTATGGGATGAAGGAAGTAGATGAAGCGAAATGTTGGTGAAATGGATGAAAGAAAAGGTGATGATGGAGCAGTTGGTGGAATGAATGGCGGGGGAAATCGGAGATCCCGGAGAAAACCCGCCCAGACGCCGCTTCGTCCACCACAAATCCCACATGCAGGTCCCTGGGATTGAACCCGGTCCGCCTCGGTGGGAGGCGAGGGGTCTAACCACTCGGCCACGGCGCCGCCTTCTTACATTCCTTAATGACCCTTAAAATTATGCGATCAGGGCTTGAAACCGTGTCCACTTTTATGGCACAAATTGCAAAATTTATTTGTTTCGCTTGAATTTGAATATCCTCTTCTGTGGGTAAAGGGTAAACTGCTCTAACGATGTTAAATCATTTGGAGTACTAAACACATTTGGAAATTGTACAAGAACCATATTCATACAAATTTTGCATGCTTCGTTGTTCTGGCTATTTGCTATGGTTCTTACTACTTTACGTCGCTGATTATAGTACAGGTACTGAGCACGTTTATCTTGATATCGTTCTCTATTTTCTTTATGTTTCCTTTCAGCTAATCTAACGGAATTTTTTGTATGCGTGTGAGAGCTAAGACGATTTTCCTTTTGGGCTTTACGCTTATTAAAATGACGTGCTGCAGCATCTTTAGGGCGTGGAAAGGTATATGTAGCATTGGCCAAATAGTTAGTGAAATTCTGAACAGTTTCGTCAAATTTCTCATCATTGTTGGTAACAATATCTGTGAATTTATTTTCAAAATCAGCTATAACTTGAGGTTTACCATTTAAATCTGCACGAATAATCTCCATACCGTCTTCACTATGTACCTCTGCAATACTTAAATTGGTTTCATTTGCACTTTCTTGGCTAGCATTGTCATTTACGTCATATTCAGAAACAATTATTTACCGGTGAATATCTGGATGCGCTTTACTACTCTGAATAGCTACGCATTTAAATGATTTCCCCACAATATTGGGGAATATGATGATTGTTTGTATTTATAATCATATTTACAACATGATCGTGATGTGTACAAAAATGTTTATAGCAACGGAATGGAGGCTGCTTTTATTAATCGTTTAATATTTCAATATAAAAGCTCACCAAAGTGATACAAAGAAAGCCTAGTGGTCCATCCGTTTGATGTTGTCTCCTTAAGTAATCTTTGTGTCGAATGGACGAGAAAACCATATATAAATCGCAAATATTTTGCGTAATTATGCATACAAAACATTCATATGCATAGTACACCTAACCATTCTTCTATTTTAACATTCATTTAGTGTTACAATACAACCCAAAAAGTTGTAAGAATTATTTCTGATGTTACCATAAATACTATAGGAATGTGTCATTTTTAACAGCTTTAAGGCATTTTGTGTTTATGCAGCAGTGATTTTTCGGATACCCAAATCACGATATACGACTTTAAACATTAGTTAATACAATATTTCCAACATTTCTGCTAATGCTTTAGCCCAATTCGTTGATCTTTCAAAATCATAACAGGAATGGCATTAGTATTTTCGAGAGTAGACCAAAAGGGATCTTCAATAAATTGATTATGTTTGATACTTATGTTTCCTCTCTCAAGCTCCTCGACCTAATTTTTTATAATGACGCACGAAAAATCCGAATAAATTTGCTTGTAGGACAACTCCTCTTTACTTCGAATTATGCAGTTTTCTCAAAATTTAGATTATTCGTTGCCATATTTACATTAGAAGTTAACTTTCCGTCCACCAAAATTGGAGAAATTATTTAAAAAACAACATACTTATGAAAGTTTTAACGACTTTTGGTTCTCTAGCAGTACCCCTTATACTCTAGAGTGGTCACTTTCTATGCGCTATGGATGAGCCATTGCGCTCTAACATTGCAACCATCTTTCAGTTAGTCTTATTAAATTAATGAAATTAAGATTAAAATTTAGAGGTACCAGATCCGGACTACAAGTAATACGAGGAAAAATAGACTATTCCATTGCATTCGTAATTGGAAGGTTTTCCCACATGGCTGAACCGTTCCGGTATCTCTGAACTTAAGGTTACTTGGATTTTATTTATTTAATGCGTCTCCAACACCACACTAGAGTTGTAACGACAACCATAGCGTTAACGCTCATTCCTACTGCATACGGCACCACTGATGATGCATGCAATGACATTATTTGGGAAAGGAATTTTGAAAAAGAAACGTTCCAGGCTTAAGTTTAGGGTACCCCCCGGTATTTGCCGGGCAGGAAGACAGACAAATCTGGAAACAGCCTCACCCAGGAGGACGTCCTGGGGGAATTGAGCCGCGAAACTCCCGAATAGCTTACACTTTACACCTTAAATAATAATAATAATAATAATAATAATAATAATAATAATAATAATAATAATAATAACTTCGAAAATACTCACTAACATGTTATAAAATATCAGGGTGTCTTTAGCTGGAGAAGAAATCGTAATTCAGAAGCGAATCGGACCTCCCGAATGCGAACCTTTAGCTTACCCTGGAGCCATCCCGCTTGTTGATGATGGCGATGATATAAATAATAATAATAATAAAAACAATAATAATAATATATAGAATACTCACTAACACGTTATAAAACATCACGGTGTATTTAGCTGAGGAAAAATCAAAATTCAGAAAGAACAGCTCATGCATGGATAATATGTACCTTAGTGCAACAAATGACAGATAGAGATAAATAACTTAACAGAGAATTTCGTTTGCATCTATGGATTACCAAGAAGCTGTCGTAAATAGAGACAAAATATAGGAATAATGAGGAAAAGAGAATTCCTAAACACCTAACTGAGCTGCTAAAAGTATGTGTAACGTACAACTCCAAGTTATCAACATCCGGCAAATATACAGGGTGAATCATCTAAAATTTGCACCGCTAAAATTTCGGGAATGGAAATTGCTGTTGATGTGCAGTTTTCACAACATTGATTGGTAGTCAGGGGCTGGTACATTTTGCCGATAAACAGATTTTAATAATCCTGAGAAAGTGTATTTTTTGAGCAAACATACAATTTTTGAAACGGAACAATGCTTAGTTAAAGCTACAGATTGAAGGTAGTATAAATTGGAATGTCAATGGTCTTTTTTGCAGGATTCTAGTCGTTTACGAGAAATCGTATTTTAGAAAGTTTCCACCCCGACAATAGTTTGTCCCATTCAAACCTGCTTAGTTATGTTTGTTTGCACTGTGTTTACTGTTCACTGATTGCATTGTGACCTGCTGGTCAGTTAGTTTGTGGCGCTTCAAGCAGTAAGTCGTGAGTGAAAGATGGGGTTTACTAATGCAGAAAAAGCCGACATGCTCATGGTGTATGGAGAGTGTAGGAAGAATGCAGTTCTTTCCTTACGGTGTATGCGGAAATGTATTCTAATAGACGTCAACCATCTCGCCAATTATTTATCAACCTCTTCAACAAATTACGTGAAAGTGGTACTGTAACACCTAGAAAACGTAACAGAAACAAACAAGTGACTGGAGAAGAGGCAGAAATTAATGTTTTGGCTGCCGTTGCAGTTGATCTTCAAATAAGTTTCCCCACAATCGCACGTGGAGGTAGCATAAGTCAGGCTAGTGTACTGCGCATTCTCCATCGACATAGGTTCCATCTCTATCACATCTCTCCATCAAGAGCTGCATGGAAACGATTGTGAGAATCGTGTTAACTTTTGTACCTGGGCATTATGACATGATATTCCAGATTCATAATTGTTTCTTGTTTAGTGATGAGGCAACATTTACTAATCGTGGCCAGGTAAACCGCAGAAACATGCACTATTGGTCTGTTGACAATCCTCGTTGACTTCGTCAGGTAGAACGTTGTCAGCGTCCATGAAGTTTAAACGTGTGGTGTGGGATAGTGAACCATCAGCTCACAAGCCCTTTGTTCATAGAAGGAACAATGAACTTGCAGAAGTATCGTAGCCTCCTGACAGCCTATCTGCTACAGATGCTAGAAGACGTTCCTTTGTAGGAGTAACCTGTGGTACCAACATGATGGCTGTCTAGCCCATAGTGCACGAATTACTACAGCTTATCTTAACGGATTGTTTCCAAATCTTTGGATTGGACGAAGAGGACCTGTAAATTGGCCGGCCCGTTCAACGGATCTGACCCCCTTAGACATTTTTTCTGTGTGGAAGGCTGAAAGACACTGTCTACAAGGATGTGCCAAATATACCACACGATATGAAACGACGTATTACTGCTGCATGCTGGGAAATTTCAGCTGAAATGCTAGAACGTGTGCAGCAGTCTTTCCATAGCAGACTGGAAGCGTGTATTGAAGTAGGCGGTGGTCATTTTGAACACAACCTTTGAAGGGCTAAGTTCTCTTTACTTGTAAGAATCCACAGAAGATTTGTAATTCCCTGTTGTTCTTCTTTAGTTTGTGCTACCACAGGTTGTACAAGTGTCGGTGCGTAAAAAGATTCAAAATAAGGTTTCTGGTAAATCACTTGCATTAGAATCTTGCAACAATTGCCACTGACATTCTAACTTACCCTACCTTTATTCTGTTGATGTAACTAGGCATTGTTCCATTTAGAAAATTGTATATTTGCTCAAGAAATACACTTTCACAGTATTATTGATATCTGTTTATAGGCTAAATGTACGAGCCTCTAACTACCAATGAATGCTGTGAGAACTGCATATCAATAACTCTTTCCATTTCCAAAATATTTGCAGTACAATTTTTAGGTGATTAACCTGTATATCGACCTCATAAATTTAGTTACATAACCAGAGATTCGGTTTGTTACCAAATCTATTTAATATATCTAAATAAGACATAAGCAGGTTTAAAATTCAACTCATTAGCTTGAATATATAAATAGAATTTGTCAGGAGAAGATTTCTAAAACCAAGTATAAGTTCAGGCAGTTGCAATAATTTGTTACAAAAACAGGTTTTTTAATTAAATAAGGCAATAAAGGAATGAAGTGCGGTTACTTTAAAGGAGAAATGTAAAGTAGTACTCTTTTTTATTCATCCTTCTTCTGCCCACAGGTCTTCTCCCTGTAGAAGGTATCTCCAATTTGTTTCGGTAGTCTTCCATCTGTCATTCTTTCTATGTGTTCCTTCCAGTGCCATTTAAGTTCCTTCAAATTGAAAATCTGCAATTCTTCTCTATTGTCTTTATTTTAAGGTTATAGCCTTTAATGGTAAAAGGCCTGCGAGACGCAAAATTGTAGACAAATATATAACTTACGTGTGAATAGATTTGACTTTTCATAGTGAAATTGATTTCATTATAAAATAACCGGAGATTTTCAGATGTGACGCGCTGTCAGATGACCACCACACGATAAAACGAGAAGAGACGCGAAGATGAAACTATAAACATAGCAACACCAGTGGGTCCATACTTGTTTCTAAGCTAAGACGGCAAATAAAAGAAATACACCACAGAAGAAATAGATCATCATTCATATGGAAGAAGTCTTTGATTCTGCTGAGTCATGGCTTTTGCTGCAAACATGCACCCTTAAGTCAGTGTTAAGTTACTGATGTTTTCGTTACAGGAAAGTAAGTGTGCACAGAGCATCGGTTAGGTGCTTCTAGCGCTTACCATAATTAAAAACCTCTGTGTTTTGACTGACTCAGCCGCGGTAAAAATAGTGGTGCAAACCAGAAAGTTTGAGACCTTTAGTTTTTTTTCCTTGCGAAAGCTTTTCCTTTACCAAGAGTTGCTACTTTGATTTTGAATTTATTTATCAGTAACGTTGATAGAATAATAATGCTTTAATTAATATTTGAATATGCACATAAGTATACTTGCAACTTTTGAGTGGCTGGAGAACGTTATGTGACCATATCAGATCAGATTTCTCTAAGTTTAACCTTTTAAGTTTTGTTAGAACTCCAAGGCAAACAAATCGGGTTGTCAAACCTTAAGACGTGTTATGGATGTTTATTTATCTTTGACGTTCAGGGTTATATTCATATGTATTGCTATTAGTTGCGTCGTAATCTGGATGCTCTGTACATAAAATGGTAATCTTAAGTTTTGTCGCAAATCAGGAATAAATATAAAACATGAAAGGAAATTATTCGCTTTACCTCCCTTCCTGGTAGCTTTATATTTTTCTTTGGTTTCCTTAAAGTTTTTGAGAGTAATCGATTGCGTTTGTTTTCAGCTGAAGAGAAAACCACTAAATCCTTGTTCTCTCTTAGCAGATCACTGAAATGAAAAACTGCTCTCCTGTAATAAACTCTTCAAAGTTCTAAGGAAGGATCTATCCAGTAAGTGATAAGACACTGTTTTTTCTTATAGCCACTGAAACAGAAAACAAAGCTTAGTGTAGTTTTAAACTTCCAACATTAGTAGCAAGTCTTAAAAGCATTTATTTGGTTTATGTATTCTTTTTCTAAACTAATGAGCATTGAAGATAGCATGGATGACAGAAGAAAATGCAGCGTAAACAGGTACATTTTGTATGCGAGCTTCTCCGTAGTAGTGCTTCTTTTATGTTGCTGGGTTCCGTAGATTATAAGCTAGAATAGCTGGCTTAAGATTACGATTAAGATTAAGGGATGAGGAGGGCAATACTGTCCTAAGTACTCCGACCATTACTGATCTATTGTGTTTCCCCTCATTTAGTCTTCCAAGATTCTTGCCTCCTTAATGAAGTCTGCAAGTCTCTTGGTCCGTATCTTTTGAAACCCATACAGCTGCATGGTAGCTTGATAAAACTGTTTAACTCTAAAAATTGTTAAAGCTTCACAGTTACACAGCAGATGGGACGCAGTTTTATCCCCTTCCCCACATCTTCTACATTTTGGATTAACCGTTTTACCAAATTTGTAGAGACGTACTCGTAATTGATGGTGTCCTGTGATCATCCCCACTGTCCGATGGAGTATTGCTCCATTCATTTTAAGCAGTACATGTGTGCTGCTTCATTTAATCCCTTTAATACGAGATTTGGAATGTTTGTGTCGTGCTAAGGACTTCCAAAATCTATCATGCTATTCCCTGATTCAGTCTGTGATTACTCTACGAACAAATCAATAGGTTAATCCGAGTCCGGATTGGATGGCTCAGGACATATAAAAGGACTGTTTGCCCCTTTCTTCGCTTCGAGCTCTCGTCGAGTCAAGATGGGTAGGAAGAAGACCGCCGCAGCCTCCAAGCTTCCTCCTCGAGAGGAAGCGACTACTAGCTCCGCCGCCGACGAAGAAAAGCTTCCAGCCTCTCCGCCGCCGCCACAGCCAATCGAAGCGCCCAGCGCCATCTCTCCAGCCAGCACAGCCAGCAACACACCACTGACCAGCGTGCCTGCACGCTACTCCGCTGTTGTCCGGGGAGTGCACCGTCAACTCCCGGACGCTTTACTGCTCACCGTCGCCCAGCGCTTTTGGCCGTCTGCGGCCAAAGCGACTAGGATTCGGAACGACAGAGGTCCCACACCGCTGGTCCGACTAACCTTTATGGAGGAAGACGACTACTCGGCGGCCCTACACGCAGGAATGCCCTTATTAGGGCAAACCCTGGAGATTGAGGCCAGCCGCAGTGTGCGACCAACTCCATGCCGCCGCTGCTGCCTTTACGGGCACACAGACGCGTCATGCGACGCCGCTCCCCGCTGCCACTATTGTGGTAGCGGGAACTTCACCGCAGACTGCAGGGCACACGACCTGACACACCGCCGCCGCTTCTGCGCCTCCTGTGGGGGCAAGGGGCACTACACCGGCCAGGCCGTCTGCCCACTCTATCCTCGTAGAGCCACGCCGCAATCCTCAGAGACACCGCAGAACCGCACACCTACGACGCCGAACATCACTTCATCCAGCGACTCGCCTCAGATCCAGGAACAACTAGTAGCCACGAACCAACTCCTCCAGCAGCAAACTACAACCAACACAACCATCATCGACGCCATCCAGGACCTCCACGCTGAGATGCTTAACCTTTCCAGCAGGCTGAATACCCTGGAAGAGCAGATCAGCGCGAAGTTTAATGGAGTCGCCGACATCATAGACGAATCCCATGACGTTACCAAGAAGCGTCTGATCAATAACATGAACAGTCACTTCAACGAACGACAAGAATGCTTGAAACTAATAAACAGACGCACCGAGGACATGGAAACCAGTTCTAAACATCACTACGAGAAGATTTTCAACGCCATGAAGACACACTTCGACGGCCTTATCACACGCATCAACGAGACCAGACTGGAAACCCGTGCTCAGATTGACAGCCTGCGCCAACCACCTCATCCAGTATACCATCATCATCAACGTGCCAACTCCCGGAGGTAACAGGCCCAGGATTGGAGCCAGCATCTCCTGTTAATTCACCACCGTCACAGGTCCCTGTCAGGGCCATCGCCATGGCAGATACCTGACCACCACAGCGGAGGATTCCGCCACTTTAAGTATTCGCCCACAATCAGCGGGTTTGCTTCGGCGGTACCAGCCACCATGTTTGCCACTTTGCCCCTAATAAATTGCGCCACCACAGTACAAGGTCCTTCTTTTCCTCTTCCTTTTTTCCTTTCTACAACCTCTATACATATATCTGTTTTTCCTTAAATCCTTTATTCCTGTTTTTTTTTCTTTGCTGGGTTATCTGCTCCTTCATTGCCATAGGTTCCCCTATTTCCCGACACCAACATCTGTTCCATCGAATTGTGAGGACCAGTTTCTTTAAAGTTTCCCCAGGCATTCCCAGAACAGTTTAGACTTAATTAGCCCGCTTCAGGAGTTTTAAGGTTGCTTGACTATCAGAAAGAATGGCAATGCGTCTATTTTATAGTCCTTACATATACATTCTCACGCACATACCAAATAGGCATACACTTCCGCCTGAAAGAAGTTACTTATTGTACGAGGTTGAGGCAGATCCTTTCGGTAAGGCCGAACACTCCTGCCCATATTCCTTCTTGGTTTTAGATCCACCAGTAAACCAAATTGGCCCCCTCCGGATGTTTAGTACCGATTCCTTGTTCCTATTCATTTCTTGCTGGGAAGGAAATAATAAATTTATTTTATCCTGAATTCCTTTGGTATCATGTTGTCTGAACTCATACACAGCATGTGGTCCAGACTAGTGTCCCTAGAAAAGTTCAGGTGTCCCCAGCATGTAAAACCGCTATTCTCCATGCCGTTTTTTATAAGTCTACATAGACCGCTCTTGATTCTCCTTCTATCCAAATGTGACCAGGTGGCAGGTCAAATAAAGGTTTAATAGTATTAGCAGGAGTAGTCCTAGGTGCTCTGGTTATAATTATGCAGGCCAATACTGTACTTGAGAGAGTTCTTTCCTGCATTTGCTAAATTGCAATCTAGGCCACCAAATCAGAGCAGCATAAGAGATTGCGTGTCTGAGCATTGAAAGCATAATCTTCGGTTTTAGCCCCACATTTTGCCAAGCATTGTTCTACAGACCCCAAAGGATCTGTATGCGCTTTTAATGCTTGCTTCTAAATGTTTATTCCAGATTGAGTCCTTGTCTAGAATAACGCTAAGGTGTTTAACCTCATCATAAAATTGTAAACTTGTTCCTCCGAATCAGAGTTCTTTAAAGCCCTCTCGATCTCGGAGTCTGTGGAAAGGTGCAATGATCATTTTATTAGGGTTGGCAGATAGATCACATCTGACACACCAGAGCTGAATTTTCATCACAGCCACTTGTAGTATCTCTCAGACTGTTCCAGAGAATTTTCCTCCCATGATTATTGCTAATCATCAGTTACCCTGTTGTAAGATAACTATTTCCGTTGAGATCCCGAATCAGATCATCAACAACAAGGCTCCACAGGAGTGGCGACAGAAACGCACCCTGCGAATATCCCCTCGCTCCAAACGCCAACACGGTCTCTCCAACCTAGGTACTATTATTCTTTTTATTTTTAACATGGCGCTTATCCACTGGCAAATGGTGTCAGGAACCCCGTGCACTTTTAAAGCATTAAGTATTGCCCTGGTAGAACATCCATCAAAGGCACCCTCAATGTCCATAAAACACCCTAGAGCAATTTTCTTGTAAAACAGTGCCTTTTCTATGTTCAACACAACATAAGGCAGGACAGTTTCAGTAGATTTACCAGGTTGACAACTGGTACTTGTGTAATGGATATTTATTTAGGCAATGATCCCGAATGTATCCATCAACAATTTCCTCCATTGATTTTAATAAAAACGATGAGAGGCTGGTTGGCCTGTATGCCTTGACATCATCATAAGAGGAACGCTCAGGTTTAGGTAGCCTATATATCTAAACCTGGGCGTCCCTCTTATGATGATGCCAAGGCATATATGGACTATAAGCTACTCTTACTGTCTCCAAGACATTGGGATATTTCCTGTCACAAGACTAGTTCTATAAATATGACATGCTAGGGATTCTATACATTCAATCCCTTGTTGCAATAGTACAGGTATCAGTTGATGAGGCTCTGCGGATTTATATGATTTGAGCAACTGGATAGCCCATCTGATGTCAGTGAGATTAAAATCTGTCATGATAGTTTCCAACTCTCCCTGTTCGTTTTATTAACTCTTAGGTATAGTGTTTCCATTTGAACTTGGAATCCGTCGTCTATTCCCATTGATCCAGGGAAGTGTACCTTGAACATTTATTTCGGTGTCTCTTTCCCTGTCATTGTATAACTTCCATCAAGAAGCTTTATTGTGATCAGTTTATTAACAGCGTCTTTTGTCATAATGTTCATGAGTCTGGTACTGCTTCATACTCCTTCAATAACCGTGCAGTACTTTCTGTATGCATCCGTTTTTGCTTTCCTTATTTCTCCGATGTAGAGAGTTACGTAGTTCTGTTTTATAACTGACTTAATCGCCTGTGCTTTTTGGCTATGTTGTATACACTCCTGGTGTTTTTCCTACGTTTGCTGAATTGTTTAAACAACCAAGGAACCTTTCTTGCCGAACTGGCAAACTTGGACTTGGAATTAGAGTGGTAAGACTAGTGAATAAACTATTGCAACTGGTCAGCAGCTAACTCCAAATCCACCACAGGCCGTATGTTCTTTGAAATTCCGTGAACCAAAGCTGAAAGGTTTTAGATATAAATCCCAATCAGTGTTATTTGGATTCTTAAAAATTGTAGGTTCACAAATCTATGATCCTATTTTAAAACAAATGTGTCTATGATCCCACATAGAGGTACCATTAGATACATGTCGCTTTATAAAAAGGTTAGCTAATGCTTTAGATCCCGATGTAATATCAATGACCTGTCTTCTTGCAACATGTAGGTTCATTGTCTTTAGTGCGAATAAATAAATATATATGAGTGCTCAACAAATATTTCAACATAATGCCCTGGCTTCTGTTAATGTCAGTGCTCCCTCACGTAATATGGTGTGCATTGGCATCACAATCAAGCAAGAACTCTTTTCCGAGTTTTTCCCGTGCTCAATGAGGTCTCTCACTGTCAAATATGGCAGCTCCTCCTCTTCAAAAGGTAGATAAATAGATATTAGTAAAACCGACTTTTATTTTCCTCTACCTTTAGATGTTCTTGGACGGTTGTAACGTCTCTGGAAGTAAACATTAATATTGGTATCACCATTAACCAGTTCTTAATATATAAGCAAGTCCTGGGTTTGCCTGTTTTGCCGGAGCTAATTACAGACCCACTGATATTGTTTATACCTCTTATCCTACTCCCAAACACATATGGTTCTTGTACAAGAGCTATACCAATATTTTCGACAACTAGCTTTCTATCTAAGGCCGCAGTTGCTGCCTTGCTGTGATGACGGTTTACTTATATAACAGATATCTTATCCATGTTTAAGCATAAAATATTTACCTTAGTTAGATGAGGTTTTCCGTGTGTTCATGATTTCCTCTGCTTTCTTCACCATGGACCTTTCGGTTCCTTCATCTTCCTTGAGTGTTATATTAGGGTCGGCAAGGATTTTAAAAGACCCTTGTCCAGACATATATAGGCTCCCATGTTCGCCTCCTTGATTGCATTGGCAGATTCCTGGTCGATCAAGAGTGTTAACCTCTGATCCATTGAATCTGTTTGTCTTTCTAGCACCCAGCAGTCCGTGATAAGTCCTTTACTAAGTATCTTTAACCTGCGCAAGAGTACCTTTGAGCCCTCAGTTTTATTATCCCTAGTTCTAAAGGCCATTATGGCTGGTTTGGGAAGATTTTTTTATCTTCTGTCTCTCTAAGTGTCATGCCCTCTTTGAAATTTAATTCGTTGAAGTTTGCTCTTAACTAAATGCAAGAGGATGCATAATCACAATAATATATCAGTGCACTATCCCGCAATGTATAGGTCCTCCGAGAATGTGTAGGTTCTTCCTCAGGAATCCCATCTAACCTCTCGAGTATCTTAGTTAGGATTTCCTTGACCTCAACTGCTGTCAGTTCCGGAAAACTCTGAGGTATAATTTTCTATTTTATATGCTGCAAAAACCTCCCTATATGAAACTCGACGTGCTTGTGTGCCCAGGATCTCTACTGATGGGGTTTTTGTAGACGATAATGTGTTCGAAGTGTCCTTGGTCCTTTTTAAGGTGCCAGTTCTTTGCAGTGTTTCAATATCATGTCTAGACTGTCCTGGCTGCTCACTGCCCCAGTAACAGTCTAAGCCAATCTCTGTTTCTTTCGTTTTCTTCTTGTTGCCCCTGACAGCTTAGTTGTCATGTGCATCCTATTTAGATTTGAGGCCGTTTGGCCTAATTGTTTCTCCTCAGGTTTTTCAGAACTGCTGGCTCCCTGAGTCTGATCTTTAGACATTTGACTCTCCGAGTCCATGCCCTGCATTTCTCCCCTTTCCCCTGTTTTCCATAGTGGTCTCACGAGTACCGAGGAATTATTCAATCACCACCCTCGAATTTGGGTGGAAGGCTGCAGACGAAGGGGTTTAGACTGGTGCCCCAAAGGGATTATTCACCACACTGGCTTTACAGCCCCATTTCACTAGGGTCTTAGCACGATACCTCACACCTGACCCTGACGGTTCAGAGTCATTTTTTGAGGTTCTCCAACTGAGAGACCTTAATATATGGTTCTCCAACTGGTAGATTCAAGGGATGGATTTTATGTCGGTAAGCCGCATCCTAGTCAGACTCCTCCCCAGTGACTACTCCGGCATGAGTGGCTCTACCGATATTAAGTATCGCCAGTACAGCTCACCAGCTCACAGGAGTACATAGCCCTCCAGCATCGTCAAGCTCCTACAGATTCCAGGAAAGGGGGCTAGCTGACTTACCCGGGGTTTCATGGGCGACTTAAGATAACTAATCATAATTTAATTAACTTTATTTAGCACCCGGATTACTCTATGAAATTATGGTACCATGATTTAGTAAAATTTATTCCTTTTATTTCCTAGAATGTAATTTTCTAACGCACTGTTATATTCATAATAATAGAAAACCCAAAATCCCCTGATAGTTTAAATGAAAATAAAATATTAGCGAATGTTGTATTTCTGAACTACATAGCATCCCACCTCTCTAACTACCTTTTCCAAATTCTACAATGGTTATACAGGCTGTATCCTTCAGCAGTGAGATAATGATCCAAGTGTTCAAATAATTAAGTAAAATATGACCTCTGGGCAAAGAAGACATCCATAGTCGAAGTTTAAAAATCTATAAACCAAACTTCCGTCCTATGTCAATATCATTTCAGCGCTTCTTTCCATTTCAGTGGGCGAACCGTTTTAGCTGGGTGGTTGCCTCCGTTCACCTCTGGCTGAGTGGCATTTTAGTCATCTACTGAGACAAGGAGTAGGCTTTGAGTTATCGTGGTGTGTGGGTAAGTTTTGGAGAGCTACCTATGTTTCTAACACAGTTGTTAATATGTGAAGCTTTCTTATGTCTTCGATCTGATCGTTGTTAATTTTCCGTTCCCGCTTCTTCTGTTCTTTTATTTTGCTATTAACGATATTTTCCACAAGCGCGAACAACACAACGTAAAACACACACACACACACACACACACACACACACACACACACACACACACACACACACACCTATGTAAATCTTCTGGCAGTTTACCATTGTATTAAGTGTTATTTAAGGGCTTCTGCATGTAATGTGCAGATGAGTTAGAAGGGATGCTCCGAGGCATTCACGAATAATGCGAAAATGTTAGGAATAGTGGTTTGTGATATAGTTTATTTTATTTTGAAGTTAGCTTTTTGTTTATACTGTATTCAGGGTAATTACATTTGCTTAACTGAAAGACTTTATGCAAGTACTTTCCCCATCCTGTGCCTATTATTATTGATAAATTCCTGTTGAAAGCTATGTTGAAAAGAAAAACTAAAGCAGTGATTGTGAAACAGGAATGATCATACACATTTACAATGTGCATTTTATGCATGTGTATGCCTTTCTGATTTACGTATATCTCTACTAGTTAGCCACGATATGAGCGCGGTGATGGGAAGAGGAACTACGCGACGAGTGGGCGGAGCATCGAGAGGGTAATCAGATAAAGAAAACATCACCAGTTCCGAGTTGCATTTATTAGCGAGGATGAGGCCTGCAAGTTTAGTGCTGTTTTCATTGTGCAACTGTACGTTCCTTTATCGCCTTGCCCTTATTCACTCTTATTCCTATCCTAGATGACGCTCGTATTGTCAAAACGCACAGGCGCACTACTCCAAGCACACTCAAATCTTGGCTGACTAGTACCTTAAGGGTCACTCACTTCTCTGAATGTTGATCTGTTATACCGGCCTTTCTTTCAAGCTCCTTTCAAGCTTCCTACCTTTGTCTTATATTACTCATTCGTTTAAAAGGTATATTACAGTCCGCAAATGCTATCCTAGACCGGAGGACATGTTTTACTTATTTGTTGATACCGTTTCGGAACGTCTAGAATTACACTGGGTCGAATAATTATTAGATAAGCACAGCATATGAAATTTTGAAATTTCTGTACCTTCTGTATCGTAATTTAGCATAAAAGCACCAGAGTTTTTATATCAAAGAAACACGTAATATCTTGATAGTATTATTCATTGAAATAAGAACAAAACTCCATAACCGTGTTCCCATATAAACTGCAATATTATATTGTTGGAGAAAAAGAATCGTCTTAGTAGTTAATAAAACTATAAAATATTTCGGTTGAATAATTCTGGATGTCACACAGCCAAATTTACCACCTTTACATATTCAGAGCCGAGGTGACTCGGCAGAAGAGGCGAAAGCAACATCTCGAGGGAACGGTAACCTGAAGAAGCTACTATGTAGGACTAAGAACGATGGTAGGTTTTTCTAGCATGGGGCTCGTAACTGTCTGTTACTGACAATCCCCAGAGACTAAGCCGGACGGATGATGACCAAGGCAAGGAATAAGTACAAACGAAAAGGAGTTGATGAAACCCTCAAAATTGGTGTATGGAATGTAACAAGTGTACACTATAAGAAATTCGAACTAGATCACCCACTCGTTCAAATGAAAGAAGATACAGCTGTTTTCGCAGAAGAAACTTAAAGGTTCAAAGGAATTAAATAACTCCATTTTAATATATAATGCAGTACCGCAAGAGAAAAGAGCAGCTGCAGGACTTGCTATAATGGGAGCAAAACGATGGAGAAAAAGAATCCATAGCTATAACTTTATAAGTGGAAGAATAATAAATATGAGATTTAAAGTAAACATACCATATGTATCGGTTATAGAAGTGTATTCACAGGCTCAGAGGAGGTGTGGAAAGAAGAAGCAACAATATTCTACTATGTATTACAAATACTCACGAACAGCATAAATCATCAATTTAATCATGGTTACAGATAGCTGAAGACCTAAATACTCGAATTAGCAGCACTCCTGTAACAAACATATTCGGAACAGATGGAGAAATACAATAAAGAGAACCGGAAATATTGAGGAACTTCGCAGCGTATAATTTATTACAAATAACAACCAGTTTCTTTTCGGCAAAATTATTCTTAAATTTATCTGGGCATCTAAAGATAGTAAATCTTTAATTAATTACATCTTAGCAAATAGAAAGACAGCACTACTAATAAATGTCACAAGCGCATACAGAGGATGTGACATATACTCTCATCATTACGTACTCATATCCAAAACGAGTCTCCCAAAACGTTAGGCACATATTGAGTCAAAAGACAAAACAATTCAAAACGACATAAAAGTAAATTTTATCCGAGATTCCAATATAAGGAGATTATACTGGAATAGATTGGATCAAAACCATGTTTAGAAATAGATTTTGAATGGAAAGTTTTAAAATAATTTATTTTAAATGTAGCGTTTAAAGCATTAAGAAATAAGACTTACAAAAGAAAGAAACCACCAAAATGGAATGAAAAAATAAGACAAGACGATGATGGACAAAAAATATTCCTATACAAAGTACCTACAGCAAAATAATAAAAAGAACCAAAATTAATACAAAGCTCTATGTGCTAAAGTGAAATGGGAAGTAGGAAAAATGTGCAGGGGCTCATGGAATTATTAAATTTCTAATATACAAGCTGATGTATATAGCACACAGACAGTGGCCCACCAAATCATCAGAGAGGTACATAAACAAGAGAAAGATAAAGGAACCATAATATATCTGAGAAGGAATGGTTAGCTTATTTTTAGAATTTACTAAACAACCCAATAAAGAGTAATGACAATAACAAATAGAATACGCTGACGATACCCATCCCATTACGAGAGAAGAACTGAATAATGTGTTAAAGCAACGTAAAAGTCGTAAATCCGCAGACATAGACAACATGAATCAGGAACCAATCAGATATGCTTCAGGGGCTGTAAAAACAAAGCTTTTGAACTTCCTCAACATACGCAGGATGACAGACAAGGAAGGAGCCGCAGTTAAAATTTCATTAAACAATGGCATTCCTGTATTTCTATATTCAAGTGAAACATGAACCCTAAACAAGAAGTAGAAAAGAAAAATACAAGCGACCGAAATAAACTTTTTAAAATCTGCTGATGAATACTGTGTTAGATCGCAAACACAGCCAGGTAATATGCGATGAATTGAAAATATTTAAACTCATAACAAGAAAATTTGGAGACACCATGTTCAATGAATGAACGAGGGAAGAGTACCAAAAATACTAATAGAATACAAACCATTAGGGAAAGGGAATATATGAAGACCAAGGAGTAGATGCAGAGGTGAGTTTGTTAATGGGGATGAAACGGATCTTGAAGAAGGTCTAAACCTTGAAGATGCTAATGATATTTGGTATAAATTGATAATGAAAATGATTACAAAAAAGGAAATGCAACAATACATACTTAATAAGGGCTACTATGTATTGTTTCGCTATCCAGAAGCCTTTGGTACCTCCATCTGCAGTATTTGACAAATGACAAACAATAAATATGACATATAGTACCGTTTTAAGGATCAGATTGCCATTTATTATCACTGTGTCCTGTGTTTGCTTAGCACACGGCCATTTGTATGTATTACTTGGAATAACATATAATTCGCTTTTGGTTTTACACATATTCTCTGTGGGGTAATAACTTGAAAAGTCAAAGCCATTTTAAAAGGTTTTATATGACTCTATCATATTCGTATTCTAATATATAGGGCATGTAAATACCTTTTTAGCATTTTAGTCATTTAGTTGAAATAAGAAACTTTCTACTAACATTTGTATATAAGAAAGCACAGGGTTTATCCATGGTGAAAAAAGTATCAAATCGGTTTAATGGATTTTGAAAGCTTACGATACCTCATACACAAACACACGGCTTTTTCTCTTTATAATATTTCAGTGGTTAAAGGTTGTAATTGCCTGCCGTCGTAGCTCAATGGGTAGTAGACTACCTGTCTGCTGTGCGAGGGGTTCCGGTTTCGGTTCCGGGCTAGGAAGTGGGAATTTTTCCCTAGCCCATATTATTCCCTATCCTCCCGAGAGTCTGGAAGTATGGATGAGAGTGTGAATGTGTTAGTTATCTAATGAATAAAAACCACGTTTACTAGATAACCAATGACAAGCAGATGCGAGTGAACACTATTGCCTATAGGCATTAATGTCTTCCAAAGTAATAAAGGCCGCCGATAAGACACTGTAGTTAAAGGCGGGGTATAAATGGAACTTTAATAAGAAACAGTAACTGTTGAACGCAGAAATGTTTATCAAAGCTTTTAATATACTTAATTGTACAGTACTTAAAACACAACGTTCGAGTAAACTTCCGTTGTGGAATAATGTTTTCATTTTGAATAGTGGTGTGGCCTAAAGAACCTGCATCTCTTTCACAAATATTTTGTACCATCATTCGTTTTCTGGATCTTCCTGTTCAAGATTTCCTTAGCACCACACCACGCCGCCGTAGAAATTCTCTTAAACAAAGATTCATTATTAAACAGAGAACATAAAACCAAAATAAAGCACGTAAACCAACATAACACAATGAACAGCACAAAATAATACCGCATTTACGTAAATCTAGCGTCACTGAAACTAATGCGCACTCCAAATTTGAAACTTAAAATAAAACAAAGTTGTTTGGCAAATGAAATGCGCATTAATGATAGGAGAAATTTATTTTGTATGATAGTGAATTTGTGTATAACCTTTCAGAACATCCTAGCATTTATAAGTAGGGCATTGTTAATTGTCACAGTCAGTGTTAATAAAGTGAATACGAAATACCTCTGCTACATATGAACTGTTACTATTGTCGGTATCAAAAATACCTTTCTGCTAGCTTTAGTTGCGAGTATTCCCAATTTTGTTGCCGCCATAAGCGAATACTGTTCTTTATGTTGAACTCTCTTCCTACCTTACGTTACCATCTGTTTTCGGCATAAAGAATAGCTTTCTATTTGTAAGCAGCTCATAAGTTGTTTGCTGTGACTCCTCAATTTCCTTACTACGTACTAATTCCAATGCCCCTTGCAACAATAGGCCAACGACAAATGTATGAAGTGAGAATTACAACAATGCATTGTAACGTAAGATAGATATGCTAAATTGAGGATCGTTTTAACAAAACTCAACAGACGCTATTTACAAAATGTTACAAGAGAGGTATTTTTAGTTGTACTCAATATCGTTAATTCAAGAAATTTCAAAACATAGTACTTATCTTGCTTGTAGATAGGAACTGATGAAGGAATAATTGAAATTCATCACTAACTGCCTTTATTGAAAAATAATTACAAATTACAAATGTTCGCGAAACTTAACATACCCATTTTTTCATATATGTTTGCTCTTTATTTTTTTAAAGCCAAGTGTTACAAATATACATTATAAGGATTTAAATTCAGTAGGCTCTTAAATACATGTATTACATTTTGTAGATAAAATCAGAATAATAAGTTTACAATTAGAAAATCTATATTTTCTTGTAAGCTAAGAGATGAACAGAAGTTTCCACGCTAAGAAAAGTCTGTTTCTTACATTTTCACTGAATATGAAACCCATAGTCACACATTTTCATAAACATGAAGTGATAGTACATATTTTAATACAATTTTTAGATTTAATCTGTGTAAAATCCAAAACTATATTGAAACACAGTACTCATTAATCTAAAGGTTCTGCAAAATACAGAATTTTGTCTTCAGTAGCATTAGTATTCCCTTGTACAACTTTGGAATGGAATTCTTTACTTTCCTCTGAATAACCTTCAAAATAAGACATCAACTTCTTCTCGTCATTAGCTTTATTTTTGCTTAGATGATTCACTGATTGAAGTTGAGATGCTTCAAACACCATCGAAGCACTTATCTTTCCAGGTTCCAGCGCCTCAAATTCTATCGGTGAAGCAAAGTAAGTATTTTGAAAAATTCATTCTGCCTTGGTCTTAGATATTCTTACATAATGCAGTACTCTTGCCTCAGATATCTTGAAAGGCACTTTGGCTTTCATTACATTTCATATCGTATCTATGCCAGCATTTACCTCAAATCTTTAACTACTCCAAACTTTCACAAAATGTCATAATATTCTGAGGACAGAGTGATTGTTTCGTGTTTTCTTAGTTCTTTTTCAATAAGGCCAAAAACCCCGTCGGGAGGCAAATTTCTATGCCCACGTATTGGTAAATAATGTTGAATTTCTTAAAATACCTTTGAGCTCTCAATATAACTCATATAAGCATTGCCATTATTGTGGAGCTTTTGTTTTGGGAATCAAAAGAATCAGAAAATAATCTGAGACTAAGATTTTCTTGTCTTCTTTCATTAGGCGTTGCTCTAAAAAAGTTAAAATGTCTCTCACAGCAGATGCAATTTCATTTGCTCCCCGTTCTGAGTCTGTCTAAGACATGTGTAATTAACTACTTTGTCTGGTTTCTTTTCTGAAATAATTCCAAGTCTTGAGCTGACTTTAACTTAACAAGAAAGCGTGCATAAGCTGAGCAACTATCAGTGTGAGGATTTCCAAAACTCGGGTTAAAAAATTTGTAGAATACATTTTTATACTTTGAAAGAGAGCAGCCCAACAACCCCTGTCTAACTCGAGAAACATTACACCTATCACGCATTCTTGTAAGATTTAGCTCTTGTGAAAGATATGATATATTCTAGAGTAATGAGAAGAATTGCATTTATACTTTGTATGTCCTCCTTAATGAACTGCGTCTGCTCTTCGTGCCTTTCCTGCAGCCTACGAGCTCGTCCACCTCGATATCCCTTTGGCAATGCGTCTGAGTCTGTCTCCGGACACTCCTGGAAGAATATATATGAAATAAATATAACTTGTTCGACAATTATTTTCATTCTACAAACTTATTATTTAGGCTATAAATAAAATCAGACTTGCCTGTCACTTTTCTGAATTTTGAGACACGTACTCGTACATGAATGTCGGCCTTCTCTTTCTCTTATATAGTATGAGATTGACACAGATCTTCGTTTACTTTATCGTGTTCTCCCTCTGCGCCTTTTGGGCAAGTTCACTCTCATATATCGTAGTAAGAATTTGCCTTGTTCAACTTTTGTCTTATTCATATACAGGCTGCCACTAAAATGAAAAAGATACTTAAAAAACATAAACGTCCTCCTGTTGTTTTGTTTGTTTGCTTGTTTTTTTCCCAATATGATTACAGTCTATACTCAGATCTTCATCTGAGGGTACAACCTTGCACTACTTACTCTTTTGGCGTTGACGGCTCCTGCGTTGTCTTCCACTTTTCACCTCCTGAACTGTTTCAGAATATTGTGAATCTTCTAACCTCTTGTTCTACACAAGAGAGTTCTAAAACTACTAATCTTATATTAAATGAATGACTGAACATGAAAAAGATTTACGCAAAAAGTGCATTGTTGTCCAAAAATCACTTAGCAAACAGTTGGTTTTATTGTCACAGTTGTGCGATTGCCCAACAATATACACATGCGAGTGTAAGGTCTATTAAATTTAGCCTCTGAATAATAATAATTGTTATTAGTTTCAACCATGCACTATAAAACCAGGATTAGTTGAGTTTTGTGAAATCTTCAAAAATGGAGATATCGAGTTTCGTGCAAATTTACTATATTCAGGCGCCTCTTACAACGGCAAATATTCAGTTGTGTTGTATTTTCTGTTAACCGTTGTATGAGGCTCACACTAAATCACCAGAATCCGTTAAAAAAGCGAATTTTGAAAAAATTACGTTTGTTGAGTTTCGTTAAAACGGTCCTCAATTTGAATGCAGTTACCGGCGTATACTACGGAACAATTTTGCACTCAAATCTATTGCGTATCACAATTTTGAATATTGCATTTGGACAAAAATCTGCACGCATTAGATTCGCGTAAATAGTGTATAATACCTTAAGCCCGAAAATGTCGTTGTCCGTAGTATAGTGGTTACCATGCTAGCCTCTAATTCCCGAGGCCGTCAGTTAAAACCCAGCGGAGGTTTATAGGGTTTTCCGGGCATGGCTTGCTTCGGAAGGGAAGTAAAGTCGATGGTCTCGTATCGTAGATTTACGACACGTAAAAGAATCTCAAGCCTGATAAAGAAGCTTTTGAGAAAAATTATCGGTCTTTCACGCGCCATATAGAGTGAGAAGCTAAGGGTCATAACAGATAAAATATGTCTCTGTCAATAAATAAAATTCAGCTTCATTTTATACTGTAGAATAACTTTAAGCTTGTGGTGCCGTATTCTTTTAGCAGATAAACATTTAGCGACATGTTACTAACACTGTGATCAACATACCAGTGGTAAGTAAACACGTTCTTCTGTTTGACTGCAACAAGTTTAGGACCATTTTCTAAAAATGCTTTTCTGTATTTCAGGGGCCTCCAAAATATGTATTTCCCGTGGCCTAAAAACGCGTATTTCGCTGAAATCTCGGTATCGAATTTTTGTAAGGAAAACAACTTCTTCTCTACCTACTATGAACATGGTAGACAAATTGAAAAGAATCTGATGTGATTACATACACATTACTATCTTTACCCTCTATAGCTTGTCAGTGGGTATACAAACTATTCTTGCTAAATATTATTACTTTCTCTACTACATGTATTAAGAAGTGGAATTATTGTATTACATCAAAAAATTCGATGCGTGATTTCAACTGAAATATATGTTTTGAAACCCCCTGAAATAAAACAAATTATTTTCAGAGAAAGGTCCGTGTGTATATATATATATATATATATATATATATATATATATATATATATATATATATATGTGTGTGTGTGTGTGTGTGTGTCCAAATGATGCGACCAAAATTTTCAAGAAAATCCTCCAAACCAAACTACCCTTTACATGGAACATTTTTCGAAGTTTTCATTTTCTAAAATTGACTCTAAACGTTTTGATTAAAATGCTGTATATAGGATACATTCACATGACAACTAAAATTTAAATTTTATGGGAACAACCTGTAAAATTTTCTTCATTCGGAAGGAATTTTGTATGATTTTGTACAACTAATAAGCGTTAAGGGATAGACAGAAGCGTACCACACAAAAAATGTAGATCTCTTTAAAACACAAAACGTATTTCAGCTCCGAGATATCGTTAATAATAGTTCGAGATGTTAAATACTTTGCCATGTTTTAAGTCCTGTCGACTATCAGTTGTTCCTCGCGATGTCATGGAAAGGGTAAGAAATGGGCCAGGGTGTAGCATCCAATTGTCTATGGTGATTCCCTTTGTATCTGTAACGAAATGTATAATGCAACTATTTCCAGAAAGAGTGTCTCGATTAAAATGAAGTATAAGCGAAAATAAGCCTTCGTAAAAATAATTTGTATACCCACTAATAAGCGTAGGGGATAAAGTCAGGTGAATATAAGTATCAGATTTTTTTCTATCTACTTAATTTTAATACAAATATACCTTTGCATATTTTATAATCCTCAAAACATGCACTTTCGTTGAAATCTGGACACTGAATTTTTGGGTGGTGTACAATACTTTTGCTACTTACTATACGCAGTACAGAAAGTACAAATGAGGTGCTGAAAAAATGTAAATAAATAACGGAAATCCTGAAATGTGTGATTTCACAAAAACTTACCTAAAACAAGTTGCGTTATTTAAACAGATCTACTGTTTGGGAGAAGTACAACTTTGTCTATGTCTTATAGTTTACCAGTTACACAAAATATATAAAATTTCTTTCAAATACAGAAGACATCTCATGGTATTGCCAGCAAATTTAAGACATACATTTTATTTGTTGTGTAAACATGTTAAATATGTTGTAGCTTGATAAAATTGTTAAAATCAGTTTTGAAAAAACAAAAAATTTCGAATTGTTTTCCATGGAAATGGTTTTCTTGAGGGTAGGGTCTTTTCTTGATAATCTTCATTTCGCATTTTTCGAGAATAGTGAACTGAAATACCAAGTTCGGTACCAACTTTTCGTTCTGGAGCTGTGATGTTCAAGGACACACACACCCACGGACATTTTTCTAAACATTCTTTGTTTTATACAAGAGACCTCGACAACTCCTTTTAAATGGAAATCTCGGCATCAAATTTTTGGGTGGAGTGAGTATTACCTCTACTCACCAGATATGTAGAGAAATTAAAAACTACAAGTATTTGAAAATTCAAAAGAATAAAAAAGAATTGTTGTAAACCTTTAACGTCACAAAACTTTTTATACAGCTCATGTGCTTTAACGGGAGCAATATTACTTTCTCTACTAGTATAGTAAGTAGGGGAAGTATTGTATTCCAACCAAAAATTCGATACCGAGATTTCACCGGAAATACATGTTTTGAGACCCCCTGAATCCAAAAAAAGTATTTTTGGAAACATGTCTGTGTGTGTGTCTGTGAAAAGCATAACTCAGAAACGAACAGTCGGATAAACACCAAACTTGGTATTTAGGTTCAGTATCTTCCAGAGATGTGACACGAAGGTTTTCAAGAAAATCCCCCCACCCCAGAGTACCCTTTACATAGAACATTTTTCGAAAATTTTAATTTTCTCAAAAATGGCTCTAACGATTTTCATTAAAATATCATATCTTTAAGATATGTTCATGACAAATAAAATGTATATCTTGAATTTTCTGGGAATGTATCCAAAAGTATCCTTCATTGTGAACGACTTTTCCATAACTGGTAAACCATAAGAGATAGAAAAAATTTTACTACACAAAAAATGTAGATCGCGTTAAAATACACAATTTATGTCACATACATTTTCTTTTGTTGAGTGAACCATTTCGAGATATTGCTTGTTATTCCCTTAAATTTTTCAATACTTATTTTCTCAAATGAGAATTCGTTATTCATTTTTTTTTGTCTTGGATATGCAAAGAGTATTAATCTGTGGGAAAGGGAATGGTGCTGCACCTAGCAACCAGCTATTAAGAGATATGTATGTGCTTAAAGCTACTGTATTTCTATATTGCCCTTGTGAATATATATTCCCCTTACATCTACAAGAAAATTAGCAATAAGATAGAGTCTGCAAATGTTTATCTCGATTAACACGAAGTAGATGGAGAATAAGCGTTTGTAAAAATAGTTTGTACAAGAGTAGAGAAAGTCATGTGAGTGCAACACATCAGAGTTTTTTTTGTGTGTATTAAGATTTTGTGTATCTTTTAGGTTTATCAATTACACAAAAGTCATTCAGAATGAAGTGAACTTAATAGGCAAAATATTCGGTATACACAACTCTTTTGCCATGCAAATATCATAAACAAAATGCTGTATTTTAATAAATAACGTTGGAGATTTTTTTCAGAAAATAAAAGCTACCGAAAGCTTTTTCGTATAATAATAGTTTGGGGTGGGAGGATTTTTTTTGAAAATTTTCATGTTGCATCCTAGAAACACACTGAACACATACACACAATATATGCCCATACGCACATGCACACACAAACACACACATACACAGACATATATAATATACTTTTTTGTTGCTTTGCTTGTTCAGTGAGCTTAAAAGCATGTGTTTCCGGTGAAATCTTGGTATCAAATTTTTGGGTGGAATGGAATACTTCCTCTGCTTACTATAAGTAAAGAAAGTAAATATATTAAACGGCGAAGATTATCAGGATTTATTACAATATGCCCCGACGTCTTTAATTTGTGTTCAATAAGCACGAACAGACAAAGGATCAGGAGTAAAATATATATCAGTATTCTGTCCCACATCCATAACCAAAGTCGTGCAAAAATTAACACTGAAAAGGAAGGTATACCATTCGACCTCGAAAGAGAAGTTAATCAGGGAGGCCCCATCTCACTTCGGAAAACCTCCGCTAATACTGTTCACATCAGTATTAGAGGAAGTTTCCCGGACTTTAAATGGAACAGAAAACATGGATAAGACCACGTGAAGACCAGAAGATCAACAAATCCCTGCTTCGTAGACGACGATTATTTTGTTCGCCAAAGCAGCACAAACACTCGAAGAGAAACAAAGCCATAGGTCTGACAATAAATAACACAAAACAAAATAATGACAAATGGACGAGAAACCCCAGTTCGACTGAATGACATAGGACTGCAATACGTCTCAGAATACAAATACCTGGAACATCACGTAGCCTTCAAACAGAACACCATTCTCGAGATAAAACACAAGATTTAATCGGTTTGGAAGGTATTATGGAGTCTGAAGTTCATATAAGTTTATATTTTTGACCAATTGAAAACTAAGGTTTGACTCTGGAAATCCTGCATCTTCTCAGTAATTATCTATGGATGCCAAACATGTACTAGCTGTCAAGCAATTAGCGGTCAGAGAAGGATGCTGAGAATAGCAAAGTGAGTTACTTTGTGAGACAGAATACCTAACGCCAACCTACAATCAATGATATGACGACGACAAAGTGGAATTGGAGGGGAGGGGAATGTGTCAAGAACGAACAATTCAATATGAAAGCGCGAGACCACGATGTGGGACCCGCATATCCGAATAAGAAACAAAGGAAGACCGCGGCTCAGATGAGTGGACGTGTTTGTGAAAACGACGAACAAGAAAAGCAAACTACACAACTCGATGGAAAGAATTATGACGTAGCTCATCAGAAAATACCAATAAGGAAAGTACTAGAATTACCAGGACCAAACTTACATTAGTTAAAGAGTATACACGGCAGAACCAAGAAAGCAAAAAACGATACTCATTGAAAAAACTAGGACTTAACATACCACAAACTATCATTGATTATATAAAGTTAACAGGACCAAACTAATATTAGCTGCTACATAATTTTACAGTGTTAGAATTAAATAGGACATAAGTTTTAGGGTTAAGCTAGTTCACAATATATTACAATAAAACCTGCCTTCAGCGGAATTGAACGTGGCTCTCGAACATTTCCGTTAAAGATGAGTTGGTCTAGGCTATTAACAAAATTAAACCATAAAAATACATATATTCTCATCTTTTAAACACAATGATATATTCGGTAACGCGCGGAAGAATAGTCCCATCTCGTTGCCATTTGCTATGTTTTCAGGTTCGTATCCTTCGATTATTGAAGGAAGTTTAGCAATCCATTCAGCGATGGTTTCAATATTAACGTTATTCGATTCACCACAAAGTTCGTTAAAAGCTATCTGATGCCTTTTGCGGAAACTCTCCAACCACCCATTGTATGCATTGAATTCAGCTACCCGGCTACGCAATTTTTCAGCTACCTTTTTAGCATATTCCTCTAACATAGGCATCGATTTGCGGCGAGTTTATGCCCTAACACTAACGAATCACTCCCACACTATTTTATTAACGTTCTGGTTTTCAGTTTTCTTAGGCTATCTCTTTATTTTTCCATTAGCACAATTTTCCCACCGCTTCATAATTTCTGTTTTCTTCTTAATAATCTCGCAAACTTGAGTTTTGCCTACGTTGAACACCTTCATAATCTGCTTTACACTCATTTAGCACGTTCACTAGCATAAATCACTCATTAAAGATCTAGCACAACTCTTGCTTTCGAAGCCATGGTGACTACTGTTGAACTAAATCATCACCTATGTACGTTTAGAGCTGTATTCTATGCTGCCTGACAAGTCATTAGAGCAGGAAATAACAATAAAATACAATCATCCGTGTTTATTGCTATGCAATGAAGGGTGGGTGTGACAGGTTTTTCAATATTCGGACAGTCATTAACGCAACCCCCTCCTAGAATAGTCAGGTAGCAGCAAAATGGTCGTGTTTCAACTTAAACATCACGTACTTAGAGGAGACAACGCAGAATTTCACAGAGTGCTTCAAAAATTTTTAAACTCTGCATTCCGGAACTGGAAAGTTTCCGTTAAAAGGCGTACTTTGATTTCCGTTGTACGCGTAAGACAGTTTCCGTTTAATAAAGCGAATTCAGCATGTTTTTCGCCCCAAAATTCATGGGACCAGGAAATATTCCTGTTTAGGACAGATTTCCGTTTAACAAGGGGTCCATTGAAGGCAGATCGTACTGCACTTCGCTTGAAATGTCTCACCAAGCGAGACCATAACGAGCAATCTCCTTTATAGGACGCCTTGCCCTTTACAGAACACAGTGGCTAAATTCATTCCTTTATTTATTTATTTATTTATTCATTCTTTCATTCATTCAAGTATGCTAACATGCATAACATCATAGGTTCAGCTACCAGAGTTTTGAACCTAACTTATTGTGGAGGAAAGGTAATAAATATGGAATACTAACTCGTTTTCTCTCGGCATTTTCGTTGACATATGACGAATTTTAATTATGTGTTCTAAAAATAATTGTATAACCTTAATTATCATTTCCAATCAATTAATGCAATTACAGCTGTGAAAAACTTAGATATTAACCAATTTTCCAAAAAAGCACCCCAAAACATCAATTTTAGTAAAGGGTGAGAAATATGGAATGTCATAATAATTTACTCCAATTAGCTGTGAATTTTAGTTATTGTTTACAAAAATCACAAACATAGGTCCAATATTCATAATATTACGGTCAGCATGGCATCACACACCGCATCTGGCACACTTTGTCCAGGTTTCGTCCTACACACCTCTGAAAATTTGTCATCGGAGAAAATGCATCGAGAATCACCTGATTCTGGAATTTTTTCACCACCACTTTAAAATTCACCATCGCTAGAGTCACGTGGATGGATATCCGTTCCTCTTCAAAGCTAGAATTATTGTCAACAGCGGTTGTAGGCACTGATTTCGCTTGTTTCTGCTTCCCCTTTCCTTTGGGTTTCTTCTTCTTCTCCCGTGCCTCCTGCTGCTGCTGTTGCTACTGGCGTTTGTAAGATGATAGTGTTATGATGACAGAAACCCCATTTTTTCTTTTACCTCGACGAAATTTCTTCTTCTAACAACTGGAATGGAATAAATTTGCTGTGGAATTATCTTCTCAGCGCAAGTGCTTGCGACAGGTTCTTCCTCTCTACAAGTTAGCTGTTTCTTTCTCTGGGGATAAAGTCATTTCTTGTCCACTATTCTGTGTAGCAGCAATGAACCCATGCTCGCTGAATATGCTCCTATTAAGGGGCCAATTCAGTTACCCTAAATCTATTTATAGCAACTTCCCTGCTTGGGCTTTTAAATAAGCTTTCCCAAATAGCTCAGCAACATCGAAGTGTGTAAGAGGTCTACCTGAATGCCTCAACGAGATCCTAACCTCGTCGCTGTAATACGTCTTCAGTGCTCTAATCAGGATTTTGTCGATTGGTTACAATTTGTATCTGGTGTGTGGTGGAAGACACACATAGTCACATGGTTTCCTTTGTGAACTCAATCACATGATATTCCTCGCGTGAGTATTCTGACCGTCCAGGATCAGAACAACTGGCGAACTTGCTGTAGGTTTCACTTTCTCTAGAAAATGTCGAAACCATCCAGTAAATATGTCTGTCTGAATCCACTTCGAAAAATGACAGGCTGCAATACCTCCTGATGGAATACCTTTCATGAGTTGGGGTTATTCAGCTTTCTCGGGAATATAATGAGTGGTGATACACAGATATCATCAGCGGACATAAAAGGACTGTTGTAATGAATGCACCTCGTTCAACCGAAGATATTGCACCAATATCTGTCGCTTCCCTTCAGCAACAGTACAACAGGCACTTTAGATTGTACTTTCGATATCCCAGTTTCGTTAACATTAAATATTCACTCTGGCGAATATTGCTTCTTGCTCATTTCTCCCTCAAGGAGATCAAAAAACTCCAACAGACTCCTTGTTAAAGCCAAGTGCCCTACTGAAAGTCGTAGCGGTTGATATTCTGAATAACAACACACTTTTATGGCGCCTATGAAACAGTTTTAGTCAATCTTTGCCAGCTGTACCTAGAACACCAAATGGATTAGGAATATTGTTTGAAACGTCAACTGATATGCCATGTTGCGTACATCACTTTTCGTCAACCCGTAAAACCTCTGCTCCATCATGAGGCAATAATTGACGAGATCTCTTTCAATAGCTGATGGAAGAATTGTTTTCCTACCCAATTTTGTTTTAGCCGCAAGGGTGGAGTTGAGTTTTTTATTCGCAAGGTGGAACAGCGTAGTTCGGAGCACTCCAAAACAGTTATCCGCCTTAAAAACCCCATTATCTTTTTCAGAATAGCAGTAATCGCCTCTTCCATTTTGCTTCGTCCCAAGATTTCTTCTTTTGATTTGTCTGTGATTCACAAGACATTTAATGTAACCTGTATAAAGAAACTAGAGTTTATATACAATTTTCGGTCCACTATGTCGTATTCCATGCTATTACGATAATTAAATTATTAAAAAATTAATAATCGCATAATAAATAATTTTAATAATAAGCAACACAAGTATGGAACACCATTGCATAATTGTATACCCTACAGTACTCCATACTCCATCTTGCTATCCGCTATTTTGAGAAATTGAAATTGAGTTTTATTTATGGACGCTCTTTAACTGCTGTGGTCCTTAGCGTACCATTCTATATTGGGCGGAAAGACCGGTAATTTTGCTCAGAGGCCCCTTTATCAGGCTTGAGGTTGTTTTACGTGCCGTAAATCTACGACACGGGACCACCGGCTGTACTTCCCTTCCGAAGGAAGTCATGCGAAGGATTTATACGCCCGAAAAAATTCCATCGCCCTCCGGCGGGTTTGCACCCGCTACCTCGGAAACTAGAGGCTAGCATGGTAACCACTACACCACGGAGAACGACGCTATGTTGGGTATTTTCGTAGAGCATAACGGTATATGGTATCTTCAATATCTATGTTGGGTATTTTCGTAGAGCATAACGTATATGGTATCTTCAAGAAACAAAAACAAGTGAGCGATGAATAGCTGGATATTTCATCTTGCAATTGAAAGATTCGATGTGATATAAAATATCATGATATTACAACAATAAAACCATTATTACTTACCTGCGAACTTCTCTTTTGTAAAAATATATTGTAAGCTCACGTACGACTGGCACAATCAACTGGCACTCACAACATGGTATCCACTCTCCTTTTAAGCATCTTACCCGTAGTCTTACAAGCCGCCGTATGATGGCAGTTGTTGCTACTGAAATAAACTAGTATTCATTTTATGTTCCTGTATTTGGTATTTATCGCTTTTTCCTAAGTATTTGAAATATCTTCCTATTATAATAAGGGCTTTATTACTTAATTTTACTCGTGAAATAATCTTGTAGATGCAACCGTAATAATCAGAAAAATAACTCCTGGCATTACATATTATAATTAATAACAGTGATTAAAAGGTAACATCATTTAATTCGATTACCTGTGCTTCTATTTGATTTTGGGACTATGTAGCATTTACCTGTATTGACTGTTTACACTTACAACCCCAAATGCCGAGTTACTATTCACGAGTTTAAATTTCTAATATATACAGTTCTGCTTGGAATAAAAGCTAACAAAAATGTATGTATTTTGTTAAGAAACGTGAAACGTGTAAGTCACTTCATATGATCACGGTTATATAATGAAAGTGCGATGCAAAGTATAATAGTCTACCACTGTAATTACCTGAGTGAATACAATTCGCAAAAGATGACAGTTTCCTTTGGTAACTGAGTTTCACTTACAAACTCACATTTGTTAATTAATTGTTCTTTCAAACAGCATACAATGTATAAGTACTTTAAAGCACTTTACACATTGTAAGTCGCCCATGGGGGTATGACGTCTCGAAACATATTCAAAAACGAAACTGATAAATACCAAGATGCGACACGTAGATTTTCAGCAAAATCCCCCACCCACAAATACCCTTTACATGAAACAGTCTTCGAAATTTTTAATTTTCTAAAAATGGTTCTAAAGATCTTGATTAAAATGTCGTATATTAAATATATTTATATGACAAAATGTATATCTTAAATTTCCTGGGAATAGCCTGTAAATTGCTCTTCATTTTCAAGGAGTTTTATATAGCCTTGTATAACTGTTTAAGTGATAGACGAAAATGTACTACATAAAATATGTTGATCTCTTTAAAGCATGCAATTTGTTCTAAATGACCTTTTCTATGGCATCAACCATTTCGAGATACCCGTCATTAATTGCTCATTTGTTCAACATTTTGTCTTTGTTTTAAGTTCTGTCCATTTTCAGTTATTTCTCGCAAGTGAATGGAATATTAAGGTCAGCATATAGCATCCAGTTACTAAACAGTTGACTAACGCTTGTAACGTATATATATATATATATTTTATATATATACGATATATATATGATTCAAGAATGTTTAAAAAATAGAGGGTATAATTTCAGGTATACATTCCCCATGTAGACAATAAAAGAAGTCTATTACAACATGTGTCCGGAAATGCTTGGTTTCTGAAACATGGCCTGCAAAACAGTGGTCTTCACAGGAACGTATTACTTACCGCAGGTGTCTTCTCTAAAGAAGAGCCGGTCCTCGTAGCCGTGGTCGCTGGAGTGGTCGCTCCATCGCTCCGCCAAGCTGAGGGTCGCGGGTTCGAGTCCCTCCACGAGCATGGGTGTTTGTGTGTGCATGTGTGTTGCGGAAATAAGCGGTATGAAAACAGTAAAACATAGTAGCATAAACTGGGTACAACAAGGGAACTTAAAAAAAATGTTCAAAGTGCCCACCTCCTGCTTAAATATAGGCCTTACATCGATACCTCATGGCCGTGCGAACACGACCCCAAATTCCACGAGTATCGCGGGTTTCCTCACAACCTGCAACAATTAGATTCTGAAGGGATTCCTTGTCAGGCACCACTTTTAATTGGCCTCACATGTAGAAATCGACAGGTTCAAATCAGATGAGCATGGTGGCCAAGCAATGGGTTCCAACTAACCGATCAATGATATCAGCCCATATTTTGAGTGTGAACCGAACTTGCTAATGAGATAGAACAATATGCCCATATATACTCATTGTGGAAAATTTTAATGTCCTCTCGTGTGAACTGTGCTTCAGTAATAATATTAAGGCAAGAAAGCTCGGATATGTAGCACATTGTTACACGAACCACTGGAACATCAATCGAGCAGTGTAATGTTCTGGTGACAGGGTCTGTACACGTTGCAAATGATAAGGATACAACTGTTACTCCCGCAACAGTCTCCAGACAGTCGTATGAGGAACATTCACTTGCTCATAGAAGGAGTCGTGTACACAGAATCCGGAATCTCCTCCTCCACATCTGGAGTTGTAGATTATGGCCATCCCCTCCCCAAACCAGGAGATATAAACCTCCCATGAGTGCACAGACGGCGATAGAGACGTTCAAATGTCTTCCGATCTGGACATTTTCGCTGTGGGTACCTCTCTTGATACAAAGGATGAGCCAGCGCAGCATTGCTGTCCGCCTTACCGTACATGAAGTGTATTTCTGTCAGCTCCTGATTTGAGTACATGTTACTGAGTCGAACGCCAAACACAACACTTAATGTACCCTTCACCTCGGAATGAACTGTCACAGTGTCCTATTAATATCCTTATTTACGGCAATTACCTGCGGGGACAAAAACTTTCCGGTGAATACCACTGTTTTGAAGACCATAACTCAGATATGAAGCATTTTGGAATACATGTTGTAACGACCTTTTTTATTGTCTACATATAGGGAATGCATACCTGAATTTATCCACCCTATTTTTGAAACTCTCTGTATATAACTTAATGATCGCTTTTCGACATTTGTACATTTGCCACCCTGACTGCAATTTGTATTCCTGTTGTCTGCTGTCTGCGATTCGCCTTCAACGTGTGTGTTCGTTTGTGATTGTTCCCTTGCAATCCATTTTCATTCCTTGTGATTCTTGAAGTTTTACTTTCAAAGCATCCGTTTGCACTTGTTATGTTGAGGACGGTTATTATGTATATTTGGGGATGGTTATTGTGACCGCCGCGTGAGATCATGATTGTATTCCCAATATCTTATGTGATTGACTTGGCTGTTATTCTGAGCAGTGTAAATGCTTCGACGTTCGTTATTCCGCAATCTTACGTCTCTTTGAGACAAATAATTATTATATCTCCTCCTAACCTTGAATAATTTCTGTTTGGGTTATGTCTTGAATATGATTAATACTGTGCTTCTCTCACTGTTAATACTGTCGTCTCTCTCTCTCTCTCTCTCTCTCTCTCTCTCTGTCTATCTCTGTTGTGTCCATCGTGTTTATCGCTTGGCGTGTTATTTTACCAACGATGTTTTAAAAGATTTTGATTAGTGCTTGTGTTTGTGTTTCACCCTTCTGGTATTTAAAAAGTGAAGTTTGAATTTCAAACTCTGTGAGCAGTTCGATCATATCACTAAAACTTATCTGCTCTGACAACTACGGATTTACTAAGCGTGATTAGTTTGCTGGTTTGAGAAAATATGCAGTCGTCATTCTCTGTTTGGTGTCATACTAGATTCTGCCTGTAGCAAGTTCAACTTTCAATTTAGTTCCGGGACTCCGGAATCTTCCGATGAATAAGTTCTAAACATGCTGTAAGTTTCATGTGCAGCCTATGTTAGTCTAAGCCATTCCAGAAATGACACTTTCAGACATTTACTTATTATGATCATTCTTAAGTCGTTAGGAATTCTTTTGATTTTGAAATAATCTCCAATTTCTTTTAAGAAAATTTTGGCATTGTCGAAAGTTGAGGGTTTGATGTCTCTTAGCAAAGTGTTCTTATTGCATTGATTTTATGCTATCTCTGTCTCTCTCTCTCTTTTTCTTTCTTTCTTTCTTTCTTTCTTTCTCTCTCTCTCTCTCTCTCTCTCTTCGTGTGTGTGCATGTGTATGTGTGGTGGCAAATTCTCTGTGTGCAAATTATTGTTTACATTACCATGCACATGACTGAGATTGGAAAATTCACTTTCATTTCCCCTAACATCTGATGTTTCATTGTATATTTCAGGTACATTATGGCTACTCTGAGCAATTGTTCAGTGACTTCTTTATTAGCTTGGTTAGCTTTGATTGGTATTGGCTTGCTGTTTTTCAAGGTTTATATTTATTTCTTTGATTTGATTATTTGCCACTTCTTTGATTTGTCACTGTATTTTTGAAAACGCTTACTTCTGCATTGAAAAGAGTTTGTTTCTCAAGTTGTGATTGCAATCCATTTAACAACTCTGTCAGGTCTTTTGCTTCTTCTTCTTTGATTTTTTTAGCTTGTTGTGTAACTACCCCTCATTCTTAACTACAACATCTATGATTTCTTGTTTGTGAACATTTACCTCATTTGCTATTTTCCTTTCTATTTCTGAAATTTCTTTTCGTTGTTTATGCACAACCTCACTCTGTGTCACTTTTGCAATTTCTGTTTCTATAGTTGCCTCTACTTTTAATTCTGCGATTTATCTGTCCTATCCTTCTCTTATTCCCTTTATTATTCATACAACTTAGTCTATATATTGTTTTATTTGTATCCTACCGTCCTCTGCTCTTTGTGTTGACTCTGAAATTACTCTTTTGTCTTCCAACCTATTCTGTTCTATTTTCACTGGCAATTCTTGCATTTTCTCCTTTATTTCTTTTAAGATATTAGGAGTATTCTGCTGCACTTTTTTCGTTAGCTTTATCTAATTTATTTGTATTTTCCTGCTTTTTTCCACTCAGTTCTTTTGGTAAACTCTGGTGTTTTCTTTATATCCTTGCCTATCTGCCTCTATCTTATTGGTTAAATATATGAACAAGCTTGCTAACTGTTTCAGAATTTGTCCAAACATATCGTTGTCTCTTTGTCACCTTCTGCCTACCTAAATATATTTTATATTATTAGTGCTAGCTACATTCCCTTCTACATTTCTTCCTTAATTTTTATCCGTGTTTATTTTGATTCTTCATTTTGCTAACCTGTTTTATATTTATAAAAATCAACCACAATTTACAAACTAATCTTGTCTTTAATGGAAATATCTTACTTTACGAAGCGTAAAGCGATGGGGAAGACGTGATGCCTGTTATAGTTTTCTTCCTTCTAGAAGTTATGGGAAGCGTTGATGTGAATTATTTGTTGTCTTTCTTCACACGAAGTTGGCGTCTTTTTCTATTTTGTAAATTTTTTCATCTTTGCACCGTTTCCTATTCATGCTTTGGCGCTGGTCCCCACGTATGTATGTATGTATACAGAATGTTAAAGAAAAGTATTCCATATTTTGAGAGGTGGTACTATGGACCAAAACCAGAAACAATATCCAAAAATGGGCTGTAGACTGCATACCTTAAAAGCTATGAGCGCTTGTTCATCTTCGCTTCTATGAAATACCTCTTCTATTGCAAGCTCTTTGCTATTACGTATGACCTACAGAATGCAGTAAACAAACGAGGGCACATTACTCTGTTACTATGAAACTAGCTTCTAATGCAATCTACTTGCAATTACATACGACCTGTACTTATGAACCATCGTTAATCGAGGTGCTCTATATGGTGCCCTTTCATAGTAAGTCATGCTTCTGTTCGACGTCTTAGGGAATCATGCACTCTCACCACCCCAGGTTGCTCACGGATGTTCTGGCAGGATTTGATGTCGCCTTCCTGTAATGTTTGTAGTAATTAATGGGGGTTGCATACACCAAGGTTATAAAGATGAAAATGCAATGTAAAAGCATTTTTCAAACTTATCAAAACACAAACTGATTCCATTAGAACTAGCAATAATTTTCGTTGCACTTACCTAGAACTGTGAATACGATTTACAGCAACCAAACCAACAGAAGTTTACTGCATGCTGTATCCATGGACAATAAGAGTAATGTATCCTCATTTGTTTAATGCCTGCTGTAGGTAGTAGCAAAGAACTAACAGTAGAAGATATGGAAAGGTAGAATCAGGTGACTGAAAAATTCAATGGCATAGCCGTGGTTCAAATCTCGGCTATGGCATTGAACTTTTCAGTCGTCTGATTCTACCTTTCCAACCCTGTCCAACACACGGCTTGTGTGGAAGAACAATTAATTCCAGTAGAAGATATGTTTCACAGTAGCGAGAATGAACGAGTGTCCATGTTTACCGGACCTTTTTTCTTGTTTTGGTCCGTATTACCAAGTCTCAAATATGGAATGGCTTTTTTAACGCCTGGTATATACACATGTAAAGCTACATTGTTATGAAGAATGCTGTTTGGTATTTTACCTTATTCTGGAATACTGGAATAACTTGCTTTCAGTATCTGGTGGGTTTGCTCCGGGGCTAGCTGCAGTTGGTACTAGTAACACTAGAGCACTCGCGACTCTGTAAGAATTGCTCTAGGATTCCTACTATTTCTGACTCTCAGGTCGATTGGATTCGGTTGCGCTAAATGGTCAATCACTATGAATATTGTTGTTTTATTCAACTCATACGTTAAATATCACAAATATTTTCAGAATATATTACTTGAAACTTTCTGAGAACTGTATCAGTGTTATTTAACCGAAGTTATACAATACGAGGCATCGGAGATGAAATTGGCGTCCAATGGCTGGATACGCTCTGCTGGATCATCAAAGGAATGAAGCTATAAGGAAAGAATTAGGAATTACAAATATAGCAGAAAAATGGAGAATAAAATAGATGAATGGTATATGCACCTTCATAGGATGGGCTCACACCGTAATCCTTTCTAAGTATTAAGTTACCGTGCAACTGTACAAGAAGTGTAGGAAGACCCAAAAATTGATGGAGTGATCAGCTGTACTTCTGTGTAGCCGGAACGATCTGAAAGTCCAAATCGTGTAGTTTATGACGGATTACAATTCGATTGCCATGGATTGCAATGTTTCCACGCGTGATTCACCGACGCGTCCTTTTTCCTTGGTTGTCAGCAACGCATTGGTACCGTGGCTTCCTTTTCCCTTCAACATTATGAGTAATGACGTCAGCAGTTGTCATGGTTGCTCACACAAATTACTCCTATTTCCTAATAAGTTCATTGTGTGACGCGTTTTACCAGGCACATGCACATAGTTAGCAACTATGTAATGCAATCTTAAATCATTATTAAATAAATCATTACTTAAATATAAAAGTATTTTCTTTCATAATCTTATCAAATATCAATACTAGTTACTCAGAGTTCTTATCTGAAGTTGTTTTTCTCTTTACAATTTATTCTGAATTGTTGAAATAAGCCTCTTTTATTTAGAGTTGAATTATTGTTTTCGTTAGATATCTTTGGAATCAATTAAATGCCACTAAATTCTCGTCTCACACTGTTCCCTTTGTACCCAAAATAACTGTGTAATACGTGTATTTTTGCAAAGGTCTATTGTGATTAAAAGATAGCAAACAAAAGTTTTCGTAAGAATAATTTGTATACCCGCTAACAAACCATATAGGGTAATGAAATTATGTGAATGTAACGCATCAGATTTTTGAAGTATTGTCTCATTCAGCTGTTTCCTGCGATGTGGTGGCAAGAGAGTGGAATTTCAAGGCCATTTTTGAACAAGATTATTGCTTCAGTTTTCCACAGCAAAATATATAATGAAACTATTCTTGCAAGCTTTATCACCGGTTTGAAGTAGTTAGAAAAATAGGAATTTTGTAGGAATAAAGTGTCGTAGCTACATAAAAATAAACGATAGTGATTGAAGAAAGCCATGTGAATGTATCACACCAGACGTTTAAAAATGTTATTATTACTTTAGCCTACCGTATCCTATTAAGTTATACCTGAGAATAAATGTGTAAATATGTAATGTAGATTTATCTCGATTAAAAAGAAGTGGATAAAAGAATAAGCTTATGTAAGAGTAGTTTGTAAAAGAGTGAGTAGAGAAATACATATGAAGGCAACACATACATTTGTTTTAAAGTGTCGTCACTATTCAGTTATAGTTTCTGAGATGTAATGGAAGAAGTATGGAATTTCCAGGGCAGTATATAGCTACCAAATTCATTTGACTATCGCTTCAGCTTGTTCTATCCCACTTATACCCCGCAATGAAATCTCTAATGAAACTAATTCTGGAAGGGCTTATCTCGACTAAGATGAAGTAGATAGAAAAATCAGATCTTTTTAAGAATAGTTTGTAGATTTTATAGAACAATAAATTATATTGGATAGAGGAAGTCATTTGAATGTAACACATCAGATATGCTATATTACCTGCCCGATATCTTAACATATTTGCAATGTGTTTCCTGTTTCGGTCAATCTTTAAGATATAATTTTGTTGTTTAAATTTTGCGCTTGGTTTTAACGAGCACACATGTTCGTTATAACTGATACTAAAGGAATACGGGTTAATTGCCCAGCGATAATAGAGTATGGTCTTCAACTATCGATATACACAATTATGATTGGTTGATATCTCATGTTTCCTAGTTCATCACAGGTTCATATTAGATTACCGATATACGATTGGAATAGCCTGTGTAATTCGATTGACCTGGCCAGTCGAGTGGCAATGAACAAGTTCAATGACCGAAAGGCGCTCTCATTTAATTTCGACAGTTATAAGCCCATCGATTTGCAATATGAGAGCTTACGTGTCATATTAGTAGTTGTGTATTCAAACGTATATTTCTGCTGCAAAAACATTAATAGAAATGGAGAGCCGTTTTCAATTCATAAAATTTACATTCATACCTCGACTATGGCTATTCACTCACAAAGTCCTTTTTCTACCTGGTCTTCTCATTTTCGCTACCTGTTTTAAAATAAAGAGCTGCTTCATATTCCACTGCAGACTCGTTGCAATTTTGTAAAGCTAAATGCTTACTGTGGGTGAGGTACATACCAGACATTTTCATATACAGAATTCCACAACAGAAGGAAATGTTTACTCAAAGAAGCGTTATAGGCTCATACAGTTGATTTAAATGTGCTTTGAAAATACTGAATATATATTTTTCCTTGCGCCAACACTTAAATCTAAGGGTTGTAATTTATTGTCATTCCTGATGGTTAACATTCTGATTTTTTAATTTATTTTATTAGTTTCTTTAGTTATTTTACTCTTCCGAGCATCTTTATCATTTGTCCGAAATGTGAAGTAAGAAGGACCTTAGGAAGCTCCATTAAAGAAGATGATGTTTTACATTCACATGACTTTTCTACTCATTTTTATTTGTATCATATACAAAATATTTTTACAGAATCTTATTTTCTATCTGATTCATTTTGATCTAGTAAAATGCTTCCAAATATAGCTTCATTCGACATTTAAATTCAGGTAAAGGGGAATACAAGATGCTGAAGCCATATGCTGGCTTTAAATTTCTATAACATTTCCACATTATTGCGAGAGGTAAACGAAAAAGATGGCGTGCACTTCAGGAATATATGAACATTGGAAAATTCAAACCAATAACAAGGAATTCTTCTGAAATATTTAATGACACGCACAATTTTTTGTTTGTTTAACAGGCTTAAAGTTTTCATACAAAAGATTTTGTGTCTCTCTGTTGTGGTTTGCCATTTATACAAAAATAATACGAAATTCACATGCTCCATTAGGTATAATTAAGACATGCATGTTATTAGCCCTAAGCATGTCTTAAATATACACCTATTGAATCAAAATCCTTGAAGAAACCAAGCATTTTAGAAAATAAAATATAACGAAGAGTCTTCATTTAAAGGGTATCTTGGAGTGGGACCTTCTTGAAAATCCTTATGCTGCATCTTTGGAAAAGTCCAACTTCAATACCAGTTTTGGAATTTCGTGTTTATGTGGAATAATGATGTTCACAGACACATAAGGAAATTTTCTTTCAAAAAATGTTTTTGGGTTTAGCAGACCTCAATACGCATTTGCGGTAAACTCTCGGTATGGAAAATGTTTAGGTGGAATAAATACTCCCTCTACTTACCATAGTTATGTAACAGAGCAAAATAATAACTCCAATACTGTTTGTAAATACCTGAAAGTGCGCGCTGCAGTATCCATCTGCGACTTGGAGTACAATTAATCACGCAACACACACTTGGTGTGTATAAACTGGAAAACAACAAATATAGATCTAAAACGACCACAATATCTACTCGACATGAATAAATCAAACAGGGCACAAACGCTTTATATGTTCGTTGTGTTTTGCCCTGCATACTTATTTCACCGATGCAGGGCTTATTTTATTTTCATCTCTCTTTTCTGAAAGTTAATTAAAATAACCTTTTGTACGTCATTTGAAATGTTCATAGGTTGGAACACTTTATGCTACTTAAGTTAAATATAATTTCGCTGAACTGCTTATTACTTGACTTACAACCAGCTCTGATGTGCACATGGGGAGCTAAATGAAAGTAAAAATCGAATTGCTACATTTACATGACTTTCTCTACCCCTATATCGTTTATGTTTACAGCATCTAGAAACTGTTCTTATGAAAGTTCGATATAACCCTTTGCAGAATCAATTTCAAACACCTCGTTAGGGATACAAGGGGAATACAAGAAGCCCAATCGATAGTCAGACATTTAACAACAATTCGTCATATGATGATTTTAACATTCCATACTTTTTCATGAAATCGCGAGGAATAACCGAAGAGCGACAGCTCTATAAAAATGACAAAGTATCGACAAATTCAAACCAAAAACAACAATACAACAAAGATTTTATTTGAAATAAATTTTGTGTTTTAAAGATATCTACATTTTGTGGGCAACAAGCTTTTGTCTATCTCTAATGGTTTACACGTTATACAAAATTATAAGATATGCATTTCAAAAGAAGAGGACTTCACAGGCTATTCCCAGAAAACGCCAGATATACATCTTATTTGCCTGTAAATATCTTAAACATATTTTATTTTAATAAAATCGTTAGTCACTTTGGTAAAATAAAAAATATCTAATTTTTCCACATAAAGTGTAGTGTGGGTTGCAGGAATTTTCTTCAAAATTTTCTTGTCGCATCCTTTTAGATTCTGAAATTAAATACTAAGTTTCGTATTTAATCTACTTTTCATGTTTTCATTTTTTAATTATGCTGTTCACACTCACATACACACAACGGTGAAATCTCAGTATCGAGGTTTTGGGTGGAATGTAATACTTACTCTACCTTCTGAGTATGTGGTACGAAATGGCATAACAATAAGCTCTAAGGTTTAGGGATTCACTCTGTTATGGCTAGTAAGATTAGATTGTGAATTTAAAAAGATTCAAAGTCAGGATGTGTTGCAAAGGCAGTTGGTAAACTTTTGGCGGGTGGTTTTCAGTGGCTCTAAAGCAGAAAGAATATTTTGATGTACTATTTTCTGGTGACCTATGGGAGCGAAACATTTTGGCGTGCTCCTCTATAGGGATCTAAGGCAAGCGAAACATTCTGATTTGTTTTCTGGAGGCTCTAAATCAGGAATAGCTTTCGGTGTTCGATCTTCATGTGGCTCTAAAGCAGGCAGAATATTTTGTTGCGCAGTTCCCATGTACATCAAAGTAGGAGGAACACTTTGGTATTTAGTTTCCAAGTGGCCTTAAAGCAAGTAAAACATATTACACTGTAGTTTTCAAGTGGCTCTGGCCAGCCAGAAAAATTCTACGTTAGTCCTACACTAACAAAATCTGCTTGTGGGTGGTTGTCATAGCAAGAACTTTTGATCAGTATGCTTAGGTGGTCCTAAAGCAGGAATAAGGTTTTGGTGTTAAGTATTGTGACGGCATTACTTTTATTTTAACAGATTTTGATAAATTTGATTTTATACAGCTTGAAATATTCAGGACAAACTTGGTTTAAGAAACTACAGGAAATCGTCTTTAGATTTCTTGCTAGACATTTCCCGGATGTTGAAGCAAGCAGAGATTATGGGGAAAAGATCACTTCATATCCCACACGTGGGCGAGTTACGTAATTTCTGCTCATACACGCTTACGTCAGTTACTAGTTCAGCATTTTGATCGGCATGTAAACATATGGATTTTTGGTCTCTCGACCAACCACGTGCCTAGTAGCAAACTTTGCTAGACAGGTTCTTAAATTCATTTTAGTGTTAATTTACAATCGCGACGTAGGCGCTAGTCCGACGGCGATGCGCTGCTGGACCTCCTCTGTCGCGCAGGTAAATCCATTAATTGTCTAATTCGTTCTTTCTTTTGGAAATGTAGTTTAGGTTAAATTAGGCAAATTAAAGATAAGAAAGATTGGGAACAGAAGTTACATGTCTTATGTCCCCCTCACACCACCCTTCCAGCTACCGCAGCCTGTAACCCTCGTGGGGCCATCCTGTGTTACGTTCCCCCATCCTTTGCATGGCGACTGATAAAGGGCGACGATGGCGCTGTCGCCACCCTTACGTCACAGTATTCGGATACTCTTAAAGCATATACTCATCTTTGGTGTACAATCTCCGATGCCTAAAAATGTATGCTTAACTAAATTACGTTAGATAAACATTTCTGGCAAGTTCAGAAGTGATGCCTGGTTTTACAAACTTACCCCTTAAGTAAACGATGTTCTGTTTTGAGTAAGATTAAAGCTATTAACTAGCTTTTAAAATAAATTATATAAAACGGTGCAATTACAAAATTTGTTGGAAATGGAGATAAACTATTTTATTAAAACTCCTCTTGGGCTCCAAGTAAAGCACAACGTCTGCGATAGGTTTGATATGAACTTGCTTTACTGACATGAACACGTTTATCAACATCCGTTGAACCATACTGACAGATCCGTGTACATGGCAAAATGTTACGGGCGTGATACCATAGGATGTGTGAGGACAAGTCGTGTTTTGCATAAGAACCAAAATGTAATACAAACTCTGCACACTCAATCGCGTCTTTTTCTCTCATTATTAAAATGAAGGTGCCTAGGAAGTGTTCGGACCTAGGATATAGGGTGACGGCAAGACCGATACAAGTTAACAAAACTCCTTTCCAGCACAAAAGTCAAATTCGGATGTACTAGGTTTAATTAATAAATACTTGCCACAACAAAATATACATAATAATATCCCGCATGAACACAAAATTTTCATACATATGAAGTTTCAGAAACCATTGTGGCATAACATTGGTTTACACAAATCATGTATTTATTGCATAGGGGCGATAGGATAGATTAACTTATCATAAATGCGTAACGGATTTGCCCAATTTAGCTGTATCACTATAGCTCTTCACCTCACGCTTGCATAGCCATTAGACAAAATAGGAATATGAAATAATCCCCATGATGCCACAAAGTAAGTCTCTCACAAAATATAGCTAATTATATAAACTTAGAACACATTAATAGTTTACATAAACTCTAAAAAGCTAGCAATTTAGATAAAAGCTGGATAAATTAATCATTTGGATGAGCTCCGAATCACTTAATTTGGAGACAGCTAAAGATGGCAAGAATTAAAAGCAATTAAATAATGCCTAAAACGGCTAAAGGAACATATAAACGTTAAACGACCACGCCAAAACAAAGATAATGATGCAAAGTTCGCAATGTCTATGGCTCGCAATAGTAACCATATTTTAATACCGATACATAATTTTATCGAAAAATGGCAACAGGCATACCCTGATAAATAATGCGTTCAGCAAGCTTAGCGGGAATTAAAATTACTAAGCCATACAAGAAACTCGCAAAAGGAGGGATGTGTCCATTGCCATTGGGAGAATTGAACTCCTCGAGCCATGTGAAGGTCGACTAGATCCAAGCCTCAAAACAAACGACATTCCACATACGTAAATAATTAGAATGCAGTCGGTAAAGAACCTCCTCCAACGGCACCTAACGAAATTATTTTGTAGGAATGTGTGATCAGCACAACGCTTCCCCCCGTCAAACCTCCGGAATTCTTATGACAGCTAAATGATAAAAGTACAATCGCAGGATTAAAATATCAGCAAAATTTCAGGCATACAGTAACACACGCAGTCATCTAAATCTACACATCGGTTCGTTACTTTGGAAATAGTGAAGACTACACTCAGGCACACTACTACTAGTAGTAGTGGTAGTGGTGGTGGTATTTATAAAGTACTTAGCATTACATTAATTGCATAACACAATCGCATGGGTCATAAGACCGTACATGCTCTCTATAAAAATACATGTCTGTATACGTGAACATCGCAGAATCGACCAGCAAACAACTACGTTATAATCACCGCACTATATACATACATATAAAATGAAAAACACTCTGAATCACACACACAAACAAACACACGCACACAGGTGCTCAAGCACCACATATATTTATAGAAAATTTACATAAACACCTATCTCTTAGTACACGTACTTCCATTGAGTAAGTGCCCAAGCTTGGTCAGTTTTTGCTGTTTAGAATCAAGTCCCAGCATGCTGTCCTCCGTCTGTTGGAAGCCAAAAATACTTCCGGTAATAATTTTTTCCTAATACTCTCCGTCTGCACGCATGCTGCCAAAATATGCGTCCAGTCTTCCTGTTCCAGGCATAATGGGAAAATACTCCTGCCATCATCATCAACAATCTTGCGAGCTTTCCACCCTTTCAACCTAAGCCATGCTATTCCCGACCTCTTTTTATACCTAATTCCAAAGTATATGTTTCCTTACCCCACCTAGTTTTTATTTAATTTTGTAGCTCCAATGTTGATCTTTGTCTACATTCAGATTCCATTTCCTGCCTGTTTATATTACATAGTCGTCTTTTGACTTTTTTCACGACACTGTGTGTATTTTAATTACCCCTTTGCCAGATATCGTTTAAGCCACTTTTTGATAATTCGCGTTGTAACCCCGCCGCCCACCATTTTGGATGCTCTATGTTGTTCATTTGATGACGATAACACATGCTCTCAGGGTTGTTTGATCACCTTTAATTATTCGCAGCCAGTACCTAACTACATTTAGTTTAGCAAACACAGCATCTTTGCAGCATCCTACCTCACGAAGAACCCCGTAATTTGAAGTACCCCCCAACCCTAGAATACGCTACCAGAAATTACATTGTACTTTATTTAAATTATCCATTCTCTCCCATCCCCACCCTTCACTGCCGTATAGTAATGAAGACCTAACCATTGATTCATACATGGTCTGTAATGTTTTTACTGGCCTATCTGGTACCCGGGTCAATATCCTTAATACTTCAGAAAGTCGTCCAATCCCTTTGTGTTTTATAAACTCCACGTTCTTGTTCCATTTTCCACCCACATCAAACCATACTCTTAGGTAATCGAATTTTGAATCTCTTCCTCCCCGTATGTCCACTTTTCATGTTGGCCGTACACATATCCATTTTTAAGGGCGAGTGTTTTAGTTTTAAGAATATTATATATATGTATATATATAGGGTAATTCCGGGAGAGATGGACCAGTGGTAGAGATGGACCAGTTAATTATTTCTCGAACCGGCCAGTAGAGCGAGTTAGCGGTAGTGTCGCCTGCTAATGGCAGATGTGAATGTGTGACAGTGTTGTTTTCGTCTTTATTTGTTGAAGCATTTCACTTTATATACCGCATAATTAAAATCAGGTATGTACATTTTTTTCACTATTTATATAGTTAGGTATTGTACACAGTATTTGATATCATACTTTTAGTTTCTTAGGAAGCGTAAAACAAGTAAATGTGCCCTCATGGCGTGTTCTGGTGACGCTGGCCCCAAGTGAAGCGAAATGGCAGGCTGGTCCATCTCTCCCTGACATTCGGGAGAGTTGGACCAGGTCCTCACGGGAGAGATGGACCGTATTTTTTATAATTTTAATGTTTATGCAATCCTTTTTTGGCAAAACGTTAGTGGTTGTAGTGTAATATATAAACAAACATTTGTCTACTTATTGACTAATGCCATAGATATATACATATACATGTACATATAGTGTGAGTATCGATAAATCGTTTATAAAAGGAGAAATAGAGATAGATGCCTTATTTATTATTATTTTCAGAGAAATGGCAACTACCTACAAAAGGAAACAGGACTCTACAAGTGGATGTTGGAGTGTATACCACTTACAGAAGGCTGTGGATGCAGTAAAAAAGCAACTTATGGGAATCAACGAAGTTGCTAGATATTTCAAATTATTTACCTATGACTGATGCTTCAAGTTCCACACGTCCTCAAACTGATGATTTCTTGGCAGTTCCTGGGACCTCCTACGTGGAAAATAATTCCCCTAATGAAACTCAGGTTGACAAGGAGACCCAAATACCAACACCAAGTAAACTCCTTAATGACATTTCCCCAATGGCAACTTTGAAGAAGAAAACTACACTAAGTGGTAAGGCAGCAAGTGTTTCCAAGATATCGAATTCAAATGGGAATGTTAACCTTTGGAAAGCTAAGAAGAGTAGAGATAATGGAAAATCTAATGTGACTAAAACTAAGAGGCCAAGAACCAGAAGAAGAGGGAGCGACAATTCTGATTCCGAAAAGTCCCTAAACGATGATGATGATGATGATGATGTATGCAATGACAGTGACGATCATGAAGAGTGGAATGAAAATGAATGTGCTGGGTGCGGAGAGGACTACAACACAACCAAAAGCAATGAAGACTGGATCAAATGCCCAATGTGTTCCCATTGGCTTCATGAGAACTGCACCAAATACGGCATGAAGTGCGACTTATGTGGGAGGAGAGAGTAAATCTAAAAATCATACTCCAAAATGAACTCAGTAAAACAACAAACGTTTGTTCTATATGATAAATGATTTACAATATACCAATAAGTACTAATTACGAATGTATCATTTAATTCTCCTCCTATTTTATGCAGGCCCATCTCTCCCATATACCATGGTCCATCTAACCCGAGTACTACGGGTTAGATGGACCATTTGTGTAATTTCTTTGTTCATAATTCTAAAGTCTGTTAATACGTCTTTTGCATGTATACAGCTATATATGGTTTATTGATGGCACCAAAATCATAAGGTACTACCATTTTAACCACTTTTACTAAAAATAAAAGAAATATGGGAAATTCAGAAAAGGGGGTCCATCTCTCCCGGAATTACCCTATATATATATATATATATATATATATATATATATATATATATATATGTTTCACTAGCATTTCGCACCACACTAAATCACGTGGTTGGAACCAGCTGCAGAGTGAAAGACGCGGCGTGTTATTCAGCTGCTGCAAGATCAATTATTTCCTATAACCGCGAGCTACTGCAGGCAATGATCAACCATAAGCTGACATATCCATAGTATTCACGCCAGACGGGCAAGGAGCCTGCACGACAGCAGATCAACCACAGGAAGGCCGAAAAATAAAGTGCCACAATCCTTTCTGCTCCAGTCAGTAAAACAGCAATAGCTTACTCAGCCCCAATCAAGATATTTCGGTACTTGTGGCTGTCCCACAGCAGCGTGTTGTCACGATTAATTCCGGTGTGCACGGGCTGCAGACAAGACAGACCAAAAACAAAGTCAGGCTGAAACATAGAACACACAACAAACGGAGCCACATAAAGATATATAACTAACATATGAAAAAGAATAAGTAATAAATTAGAGTAGCAAAGGCTTCTTTGAAGGCAAACGAATTAAGGAATCGGGCAACATTCACCACTACAAAACAGAAATTGACAAATAACATATAATACACTTAAACAAAAACATTAAATGAGCTTTACAATATTTAAATACATTTGATATTGAAATTAGAGAATCCGTAAATAAACAATGTATATCCATATATGTAATCTTTGTAATTTCTTATTGTTTCATATTTGTTGTTGCTGTTTGTTTGTTCATTTGCTCCTTGTTTACTAGGAATTTTATAAAAGCATTCCTTACGCAATCCATTTAAGTATAATTGTACTTCACGAGGAAATCAAATGAAAAAACAACAGAATTAAATAGTAATACACACACACACACACACACACATACACACACGCTGGCAAGCCAAACTAACAAGCACGTAACATAGGCACAAAAATAAATAACACACACACGCGCTGGAAAAAACATTAAAGAGGTACAACTGAACAAATGGATATAAAGAACAGAAAGGGTAGTCGTAATACACACGACAGCAAAGTACGACATGCCGGGCAGACTACATTGAACAGCCAACTCACTGACCGGCAAACTATTACAAGCCACCCACAACATAACATAAACAAAAACGGAGACAACCAAAACAAACAAAATTACTTAATCGCAAAACAAACACACGAAAATAACATACACCCATCAAAGGCCATAGTGATAAAGCAAAGAAACTGTTTAAGCTGGCTAATATGAGGCCTTGTTTCTCTACCAGTGAGCACATCTCTGAGGGAACAGCAACGTTTTTGTAGATGCTAATAATTTTACACGGCCGACATTACCTGGTCGCTAACTTCACATAATAGGCCTGTTTCATAGAACAGAGTATGAACTTGCACATAACTCTCTAGCCTATAAAATAGGAGAAGGCGTTTTTCTCCTCATAGGGTGCTTCACAAAGTCATGAGGCTGATATAGATTTAGTGAAACTTGCTGCCAATATTTTTCGAATAACCTTAGGCGATAAATTATGCGGCAGTAAATCGTCAAAGTGCATAAGTTGGAGAACTGAAAATTTGAAGAATAAGCTAGCTTGAGGTCAAAAGGAGATATTAGGTATGGTTAATGAGAGAGTTCAAAGTTGTTTGTACGGGGGAAAATTCCTTTCCCATCTCGAATGGTTATCGTGGTGTAAAGTGATCAAAACACATCTTAAATTTTTGTTAAACCTTTCTGCATGAGATGGACAGGGATAATAAGGAGTCGTCGTAAAGACCCCAACTAAAGCGGTAGTTGCAAAATGCGCATGAAGTAAATTGCGTCCCATTGACTGTTACCATGAAACAAGGGCTCCAAGTGAGGCAAAAATAGAAGAAAATACTTTGATAGCGCTACGAGCCGTAGCACTGGGAATAACACTTAGTCAAACATGCTTCGCAAATGAATCGTTCACCAGAACGAGGAAAAGGGACCAAGAAGTTGTCCATTGGTTCGATGAAAGCTTCTGGCACTAAGGCTTTCCAGAATGTACACTGCGCAGTTTTAGGCATTACAAAAGCAGGACACGCTCTAACCCATGCGGTTACATATCTGTTCATGTTCTGTCACAAGAAGTGGTCACGGATTTCATATTTAGTATTCGGAATACTTATATGATCTTCCAATGCATAAGTATGAAAATAATTGATAACAATTAACACCAAAGATACGGACATTGCAATCTTACAATCATAAGTGGCACGACGTGAGAACACCGTCTTTCAAATGAAAGGAGTTTATTTATAATTTCGGCCAACCTAGGATCTTGGCACTGATATTCGGCTATACATAAAAAACCTCGGGAAAAGGGGTGCAAACTTTCACCCCAATTCCTGTTAAACCTGCCAAAAAGAACAATACTGTCTGGGTAAATATACAAATCAAGGCATCGGCGACACAAATAAATGCACCCCTAACATGAACCGGCATGAACTTAAACGCCGCAATACACATATCCCAGCGTGCCAACATAGCGGTGGACCTCGACGTCCCAAGTGAGCACGTAAGGGCCCGGTTATCACACTCAAATGTGATCTACGTGCTCCAAGTACTGACGGTAGTTTTCCAAACAGAAAAGCACTGCTAAAGTCTACAACTCATATACAGAATACTTTCTCTCGGCTTCAGTTAAGTTGAGCAAGAGGATAGCCGATAAGGTGCCTTTACCAACACCCGTTTGGAGAACTAATAGGCAATAAGTTCCAAAAAAGGAAAGGCTGCCGCTAAGACCAATGTAGTTAAAGAACCTAAAAGTATTTTAAAAATTCCATCCTTTAATAATGGATATCTCAGAAACGCATTCCCCCTCTTTCAATCTCTGCCTTGCCTAGCATCGGTCCTCGTATTATCTATCTCTCCCATGTAAACGCATTTTCCTCCTTGAACGTACTCGCAACCTAGCATCTCACCCCGTTTTCCCTATCTTTCCCATGTAAAGGTATTTTCAGCGCCAGGTCTACTTGTTCAAGCCTTTCAATCAAATGTTGCCGTGTCAAGTGTTCCGATGAATGACGAAGCGCTCCGCGATTTCAACCACCCTTGCCCCGTGAATTCTCTGTTGCTGGCGGTGTATGTATACCTGTAGTGGCTGAAAGAAGGCTGTGCTTTCTTATATAAACATGAATGTTGAAGAACATTCAGTTGCCTTTAGCTTAAGCAGAAGCACAGACAGCGAATCTTTAAGAGGCTGCAATACGCATTATTAAAGAGGATGTGAAATATAAAATTAAAATTTGTGAGTTTATTGCTGTTGACAAAAAAAGAAAGTCGATTATTAACGTTACAGGGACTAAATTTGGAGGACTAAGACTAAAAGCACGCCCCTGCATATATACACAATTTTTTTTCAGCGCTTTTCCTATGAAACTGCACGGCTATTTAATGTTTATCAGACCATATTTCACTTTCTTAATCCAAATCATATTCATTTTGGAGCTGAATATAGATATTTTCATGCTGCTAAGTAATCCTACTTGCATTGAGATCCAAGCCTCAGTGGTGTGGGAAGAAATAATGTCTGAAATGTTAGAATTAATATAAAAAGAGATTCGAATATGTCACCAATGATTTGTGGACAGAAATAAACATACGGTGTTTGATAAAAATGATAAAAGAAACGTAAGGACTCTAAATTAATTATTAGTGCAGCTGCAACTATGAATGAAAGAGCAAAATGAAATGTAAAAATCGATTTAATGTTGCGTTATGAACTGTAAAACCTACTCATACTCATTGTAGTAATTGAAAATGCCTAGATAGGGAATAGCTGTTAAGCTTACCTGCATTGTTTTAGATGAGAGCATCACATATGAATGTTAATAATATATGGGCTTTCTAAGATTTACTATAACAATCTCATTAATAGTGATATCTAGCAACTGTTTTACTTATGAATCCTATTGCTACAACATGTACTACGTGCAATGCGTCTATGAGAAACGTAGCGGAAAATACAACCACTACTGCACCAAAAATAATAATAATATTAATAATAATAATAATAATAATAATAGCTAGAAAAAATTCGCATTATGTAAAAATAGTATGAAACATTTGAAAAACACCAGACGTTATACCCATATATAGCACACTGGTTTGCAAAACCTAAGGACAAAAGTAATCTTCGCAAGTTGTGACACTACCAAGTAACATAGCTCTATGAACCTTGAATCATACATAAAGGGAACTGCTAAGGTATGCTACAGTCGGCAACTAAACGAAATGTGCAATGAGAGGAACAGAATGCCACCTCTATTCATAGACCATAAGCAACACTATAGTCAATACAACATATGATAACACTAGATTTGCAGAAACAGATACATGGTGCTTAGAAGGATATATGATCACCACGGACAGCATTGCATGCTCTGCATCGTGCTCCCATGCACGGGTTGGTGAGTAATTCTTGTGATACGGCGCTCCATTCCTACGCCAGCGCTGTCGACAACTGTTGGATGGTCGTTAGTGCATGTCGATTGCTGCAATGCGTCTCCCCAAAGCATCCCACATGTGTTCGATGGGATTTGAATCGGGGAAACGGGCAGGCCAGTCCATTGGCCTAATATCCTCTCGTTCCAAGAGATCCCCCACCTGCCCTGTTCGATGCGGTCGCGCATTATCATCCATAAAAATGAAGTCAGGGCCGACTGCACCCCTGAAAAGACGCACTTGGAGAAGGAGTACAGTATCACAATAGCGTTGACCAGTGAGCTTACCGTGTTCAAGATTTGGAGGTCGGTGCGCCCATGCAACGTTATGCCTCGTCAAATCATAGCTCCCGGACCACCAAAATGATCATGTTCAAGGATGTACCTGTGTTCATTACGTGTTTCCAACTCTCGCCAGATGAGGGTACTTCCAGAATCACTACTTGGACTGAATCTGCTCTCATCCGAGAAGAGCACGCGACCCCATTCCTCGTTGCTCATGGGATCATCGCAAACGGCGCGGATGTCAATGGAACAAAACGTACTGGCCGTCGAGCAAAGAGACCACCTCTGCTTAGTCGCCGTGCCACTGTGTATCGTGAGATTGCGTGCCTAGCTGTCCTGTTAAATGTGGTTGCAATTGCACCCGCTGTTTGGCGTGGACTCCTTCTTGCCTGTTGCACAATGTAGCGTTGATCAGCTGCTGTAGTTGAGCGTGATCGACCACCACCTCTCCTTGGGACTGCAGTGCCTGTGATTTGGAAGGCTCCCCATGCATGTAAAACAATGCTGTGAGCAGTTCCAAACTTCTGAGCAACACTCGTCACACTTCGCCCTTCTTCCAGTTTCCGGATGATTCTTCCACGTGTGAAGTCATCCAAATGGTGTCTACGAGCCACGTTTTGCATTGAAGAACACCACTACAGTGCACCGTAACAGCTCGCTAATTGCTATACACCGTCTTGTCCTGTTTCGTCTACTGCCGCGTGTTGCGGGACCAGACCCATTTGGCACTATAGGCTACAGGCTCGTTACACTCACGCCATGTGACGTCCAGCTCTTGTGTACGTGTGAGAGACCTCTGGCGAAATGCTCGCGCACCTTCATCTACTTCCACCAAGTAGTTTATTTGTTTGTGTAACTTTACCCATCTCGTCCTTAGGTTTCGCACACCAGTGTGTGTGTGTCTATACACACACACACACACACACATATATATATATATATATATATATATACGTAGAAGATGGCTGTGATGATGTTCAGCCTTGTAGCCTATGTCACTAATAAAACCTCATGCTAAAACCCTATCGGAATGAGTAGACATTGATCAGGCGCTTATATTGGCTCATGAAGCCTTGCAGCTTATCTCATTTGTGCTTTGGAATGATTAAATAAAGCCTAACTTTCGGAAGGCCATTTCTGTATATCTAATTTAGCCCGAACAGCCTGTACCCTATCTTAAAGCTGGGTTCTGCTAGGTGTAAGTCAGTTACATGCGCGTAAAGCTACTTCTTTGTAATTATTTATATGGTATGAAATGTTATATGCCATTAAATTACAATAGGAAATAAAGAGAAGCAAATTGTTCACAATGGGAAATTGACAAGGAGAAACAAATTTTTCACCATGGAAAACCGGAACCAAGCTTCCCGTATGACAGTAGAGTTAAACATGCATTATAGTACAGTACTATGAAGTACATCCTATTCCTGGTGTAGGATACTTACGCCACGAATGTCAAGTTCTGTACATTACCAGTCACTCCGTGTTGCTCTCGTGGTTAAACAGAACAAACAGTGATCCCCCTGTCAATGGAGGGCGAGCGAAAAGATAACGAATGCCAAGGACCATGTATCAAGAGAGATCGGAAAAGCCGAGCGCCAAAACCGGTTTAAATCGCTCGTTTGCACTTCTTTATCTCATAGTCTTGCATAAGTCAACATACTACATGAAACTAGGCACACGGAATAATCTTTCTTGTTTTCCAGTGTATATCATGCGCTGCGGAGTAATAATTAGGAAACATTGTAGGAATGAAACCACAGTGTAACTCTGATAATAAATCGCAGGCAGAATTGTAAACAATTTTGTTTTCAGATCGCACAGTTTCTCCTCACAGTTTCCATTTGAGCGTCCTTCATGTTACGTTAAAGCAGGTTATTCCTATATTTTAAAGTTTATGTTCATTTGTACTCCCCAGTGCAGTAGTAGTCGAGATAATATTCCAGAAAAAATAAATGTCATGAAATGTCTACGTTTTCAGAACACACAATTCGGAAATGCCTTGGCTATAAAAGTATCGATTACAGGGAGCTTCGCATGTGACGTTTAACTGATACCCTTTCTCGGCAGTTATGGAAATACAGTTTGTATATCATCCGATATATTTCCCTGGCACTCGAGGTCACCTCGCCGAGGTAAAAACCATAAGGGAGAGAGCTCTTTAGTGCTGGAAAACTGAGGCACCAGCTGGCCGGTTTCAAGCAAGGCTAGCTTATTTCAAGCAATTAGTAGCTCTAATGACTCCATGCAAAACATCTACCGAAATAAATGGAATAATAAATTGCACGCGGGTTCTTTATGAGCGGTGTTATCGTTTTTCCGTTTAGAGTTCTATTTTACGTTTTCTGGTTTGCACTAAATTAAGGGAAATAAAAACGGGCGCCCTACTGAAGTGAAACTAAAAAGAAAATGCTTATAATGAAAAAAAAGGAAAACAAAAAGGAACAAAAATATTACCAATTATAGGAGCATGGTAGGTAGTTATTAAATAGTTTTACGGGTTTAGAGCTATATTTCGGTGAATTATTACACAAATATGTTAATTACACGCTAAAATAGTGTAAACTAATATGACGTAACTAATATTAGTGCTAAAAGAATAATATTGATTGGATTCCAGCCGTCTTTTGCTGTTTTCACAACGTTTCTTCCTTGGTTGCTGACTACAGGAGCTAAAGACGGAAGGTAATATTCAAATAGTTCCTCTAGGTTAACAACTGAAACTAAGGTTCGCAATTATGCTTCAATAACACAGAAAGCCACGAGTAAGGATCAAGCTATAGTGATAAAATCAAATGGTGCTATAATGCTAAAACATTACATCTTAGCAATTTGTAAACTAACAGATCCTGCTAAAATACGTTTTGTATCTAGGATTTCAAATGGTAGAATTTGAAATGATCTGACACAAAAGTATAGTTAAGTCACAATAAACGACACTATTCTAGATTTTGGACCTCTCATTACCAAAAACCAAGAATTTTCTTATCCAACTTTGCCCTGTCATACTTAACCATTCAAGAAAAGCTATTGTAAACAGGATTACAACTTACTTACCTATTTCAAAGAAGGAATCACTGAATTGGGATTTTATCACATTTTGAGTGTTTGCAAGCAAATGTGCTTCTCATCCACAGATTTTGGGAAACTTTTGAAAATTAGAAATTACCTTTGAAGATACAACATACTGGGTATATGTCTCCTCAGAAAACCCCACTTCATTTCTCTGCAAGGAAATAGATTACTTGTCTATGGGTTTTCCATCAGCTCCAAAAGACAAACCAATGAAACACAAAAAAGGATCGAAAATTTAATAGAGCAGGCTTCCCTTCACTCCAGAACCGCTCCCCTAAAGATTCCGTAAATGATTCAAAATAAATCTAACTTCCATCCAAGAAGTGAAAACTGGCCCGTCTTCCTACAAGCAGCTAGCTGTAAAAGGACCGAGGCCGAATACTATGGTTCATCTGCTGTGCAAACACCTAAGAAAATAAGCTTAATCTCTAATAGTGAAACTGAGGTTGATTGCTACTCATCAGAAAGTAGCTGTAACACAGAAAGAACACAGAACAAATGAAGAACAGAAAACAAATGGCAAGGAGAAATTACATACAAAGACATCAAAACAGAAGAATAAACCTCCTAAAACCAGTGATATACTTATGTCAGTTAAGAAAGTAATAGTTAACTCTCCTCAGGAATTTTGGTTGGATTTCCTATAACTTTCGAGCTTCTTAGAGAGCACAGTACGGATACACAACATCAAAGCTGTAGCCCTTGACTATACCTCAGACCTGGAAAAGCTTTCACATACGCCAAAGAAAGTTCATCCCCACCTCAAAGATTGCAGTATAAAAGCTAGAATCTCTCGTATAGCAAGAATACTCCGATTTGATCTACCTAAACTCTCATTCCAAAAATGGAACATCTTCGTGGAATACTAATAGCTTATATGCTAACTATGCATTTCTGAAAATTTTAATTGTCAAAGACGACCCAGATACAATTTTTATTCAGGAAACAAATTTCTAACAAAGATACGTTTCTCCTTTGCTAGGATAGCTCCATTTTCACAAGAATAGAAACGACTGCCTTCATTCTAGTGAAGGTGTAGCTATCCATGTTAAAGACAATTTCGCACACGAACCGATAATAATCAACACTCAACAAGCGGTCGCAGCTTCTCTGAGCATGTCATCTCGAATCTCTATCTGCAACTTTTATTTACGGAACAAAACTCCACTAGATCTCAAAGAACTACAACAGCTAACTCACCATTTAGCGGGAAACAGTTGCTGGGCGCTATTTGTAGCGGGAAGTGGTCGGTCAGTTGCATCTGGAACGCGTTGATCCTTGGGTTGACGCTATCTGCCCCAGTGTTCTTCCTCGCCTATGAATCCTCGTCGGCTGTTGCGTTTTCCACTCCTATCTTTTCCCTATATATACAGATGTATATATAAAACTCTTGGTTCTCGGGGTTATCGTGAGTGAGGCAAATTAAAGATACACTTCATTTCCCTTACTAAGTGTAGTTTATTAACAATTTAAATATTTACGGGCGGCTAGCTTTTCCCATTATTCCAATCCCACCACTTTACACGCACTCCCACTCTTATGCACACACACGTCATCTTTCACTAAGAGCGTAGCACTTCGTACCGATGAAATTCTAGAAGAGAAGAGAGAGAGAGATAGAATGGTTAATTTGGGGCTTTGTTTGCCCTTATATACCCGAGCCTAGTGACGCTCACCTCTGCATTTCAAAATGTAATGACGTTTCTAATTGGTCCCCAGACCGCATTACCTTAACATGTATGAGAATACGTTACTCCAAATTCGTGCGCTTACGCGTCACCCAGCGCGTTGTGAAGCGGGTTCCATATCTCCGTCTCTTTCTTTTCTCTATCTGTCTCTTTCTATTTCTCCTGACCGTTACCGGTTCCCTGCTCGTTGGCTTGGTGAAAGGTGTGCTCTACTTAGAATTCTGCTTACCTGGAATTTGCTAGCTCGCCCGTTTCTTACAATTTGCCCTGTACAAATGTTGCATGTTGAATATTTTAACATGTTTCTTGGTGAATTATTTTTTTACTGTACAATTCTTATATATTTATGGTATATCTCCTTTCACATGTAAAATTCTTATATATGTATAGTATATCCCCTTTCAACCAATTATCTAAGCCTTTCATTCTGTTAGGAGAATTTAATAGTCACAACTCTATATGGGGTAGTAAGTTCGCCAACAAGAGAGGTAAAATGATATATCAAGTTATAGAAGACCAAGACCTAAATTGACTAAACGATTTCTCTCCAACTTAATTTAGCATTCCCATGGCACTGTAAGTGTTATAGACTTAGGTTTAGCACTTCAGAGATCTTCGAAAATTATGAATAGACAGTGTCAAAAGAACTCTACAACAGCTACCACTACCCCAAAATACCGAGTCACATTAATAGCACTCAATTAAAGGCTATTCAACAGATATGGGATCTCTAACACGCAAATTGGAATGAATTTAAGACATACTTCCAATTAGTTGTGCCAGTTAACCTCACCCAGGGTGAACTTCTAGATTTCAGTTTGTCAGTTAGCCTCACTCAGAAACCTCACCAGAAGTTTCAACAGTTTCCAGAGCAAACCAAATAGTAATTTCATTTACAAATTTTATACTCCAGTCATTTGATTTCTATATACCTAACAAAAAAGTAACTTTAAAGAAGCACGTTTCTTGGTGGAACGAAAACTGCAAAACAGCTATAGGAGCTAAAATAAAGCTTATTATAAGTATAAACGTCAACCCACAACAGACAATAAAACGTATTTATTAAAATTAAGGGCATAGGCACGTAAAGTATTAAAATTCAGCAAAAATAAGTTTGGTTAAGACTCATGTCATCTATGAATCACCAAACAAGTCAAAAAGCCATTCGGTGAAACATTCGCAAAATAAGAGGATACTACAGAGGATTAAAAAATATTGGAATATTAAACCCTACAACTAACGATATCTCTTTTGATTCAAAAATAGTTATCAATATATTAGCTCAATATTTTTCAGGAATCTCGAAGGAAGACAGTAAAACTCTGTCAGCTCAGTTGGAAATAGCTTACCCACATTTCCCTACTGAAGAGAGCGTAGTGAACCATAATGACAAAATGTCTCTCCTGGAAGTCCAAGAAACGCTAGGAAGTAGTAAACCATCTAGGCCGGGACCAGATAATATTACTTACCAAATGTTAAAATTTCTTCCACGGAAAGGATTAATTTACCTTCTAGAGATATTCAACCATCTTTGGACTACGATAACCTATCTTGATCTGTGGTGGGCTGCCATAGTAATTCCTGTTCCAAAACTACTGACCTTTCTAAAGCTGAAAATTACAGACCTACAGCCCTCGCCTGCACTATGTGCAAGATTTTGAATCAATAATAGACAAACGACCTGTTAAGAAACTCGAGAAAAGTAAATTTATATGTAATTAACAAAACGACTTCCGTCGCATCCGACCACTACTGACGATCTTATAATACTGGAAACGAAATTATAAATTATATTTTGTAAAAGCAACGAAAACCAAATGTACATGCTTCCCAAAGTTTGCAACCTAAATCCCTAATCCTAAGTTATACTCGTACCTTGACAACACAAAGATTGAAGTAAAAACCGTAAAAAATATTAGGATTAACGTTTGATCAAACGTTTAGTTGAAAATCACATATTCCATCATTCAGAGATGAATGCACTAAGCGCTTAAACTTTCTTAGGACTATAGCATACTGAAACTGGGGCGTAGACTTCAATGTACTTCTATGGATATACCAGAGTATTATCAGATCTAAACTTGATTACGGAGCCATAGTTCAAAGCTCTGCCAGAAAAACGGCACTCAAGACTCTCAACTCATTCAAACATCAGCTCCAAAATTTCTTAAGGGCATACCGAACCAGTCCTATTTCTAATTTACAAATGGAAGCTCATGAGCCGCCATTAGAAGTACGCAGAATAGCACAAGTCTAAAATACACTATAAAGACTGCTGCAGGCCCAACTCGGAAGCCCATCGATACTTCTTCTTTGGGAAGAGCAAAACGAGTATGCCAAAGAAGACAAATCGATTATTACCTTTTCATCTTAGATTTAAAAATATCATACATGAACTTAATATTAAAATGCCTCCAATAATGACCTGAGTATATCATGATATTTCACCCTGGAGGTTAACCATTCCCAGAGTCAATATGAACATGAGAGCTCGCCAGAAACCACATACAGATTCTTAATATGTAGACATATTTACCTGTAAATCCGTAATATATGTGCTAAACACATATTTATACATAGTGATGGCTCCAAATCTGATCAGGGTAATGGCTCCGCTATAATTACTCCGGATGCTAAACACAAGTACAACCTTCCAGACTTGTTCTCTGTGTTCTCCTCTGAGCTCTATGCTGTCAAACAAGCTTTGATTTATATTACCTCATCACAGCATAAACAAAGTGCAATTCTGATTGACTAAGCACTCTTCAGAGTATCCAAGACCGCTCTACTGTCTTAAAATTAGTCCAAGATATCCTAAGTCTTTACAACCAAATTACTACAAATAATAAAAAGTTATATTATAATGTGGAATATCAGGAAATGAGGAAGCAGATACAGAAGCCTAAAAAGCAACCTTAGTACCTCCAGTGGAATAATTGTCAGTGCCCTACAGAGATACTCCCAGTTATTATTTTAGCAGACAAACTGCCAAATGGAAGCAAGACTGGACCATTAAAACATCAAGTAAACTCCAAATAGGAGAGGCTCCAAAACGCTGAACATTGCAGTCTGTAAAAAGGAAAAGATCAATTGATTATATCACGTTTATGAATAGGCCATTCACGTTTAACCCATTTCTTCTTACTCATTAAAAAAATGGTCCTCACTGCAAGACCTGCAATTACCGTACCATCATCGAACACCTCATCACAAAATGCAGAAGTTATAGAGAAGACGATTCTCTCCCTGAAGGTGCATTTTTAGCTTTAAACAACCCTATTCATTTCAAAACACTATTTTTTCTTGATAGTCGTCTAACTGTACAAGATTTAAATATAACACATCAAATAAAAATAGGTAATAGGTTATACTGCTCCAGCTCTGTTCAAGAACTTAATAATGTAAAACATGCCTGTAGCAATGAATTACAATTACTTCATTACTCTAACCAATGTAAAACATACAATGTATTATTATTGTACTCGTATATAGGGATATATAAGTTTTCATATGATCTAGCAGTCAAAGCGGCTATAAGTGGAGAAAAATAACAACTATAATTACTGTCGGCAACATTCAAATTATAAAAGGGTTATTCTTAAATGAAGGAGAAGATATTGGGAACTAACGTATATTTATTCAACTTAGCGTTTCATAATCACAATTATAATTTTACAAATTCTCTAAAGGTTTTAAAGCCTAGAGATCGCATTCTTACTTTCCCTAACATTTTACTGTGCTATGTAGAGGAAATATGATATTCCTCTGCGCGTGTGCGTACATGTGTGTGTGTGTATGTCAGAAACCAAACGACTCATTAACAAACCTGGTACTTAGATTCATTCTTGTTCCAAGATGCGAAGAACGCATTATAATTCAGATGGAGAATTTATTTTCCTTATTTTTTACTCTTTCGACTTTTAAAGACTTCAAATAAGACATTCGCAAGGCTAATAAAATACGAGGGTTGATCAATATAGACTGAGATTGATTTTTTCCTGTAGCTTTCTTGAGAGTTTCCTGTCTCTACCATGAATATTAGAAAAGAGCGGGAATTCATGTATAATTTCCATAGGCGGCAGCACTCTCGTATCGATAGGTTGGTGGTAATGCTGTACACTGTTGACCCTAGGTGAATTTCGCATACCACAAAATGAAGGTGACACAAGAGGAGCAATAAAATTTGGTTTTCGTTTAAATCATACAGCCTCTGAAACTTTGGAAAAGCTGAAGCAAGCATACGGTGAAGATGCACAACCTCGTGCAACAGTGTTTAGGTGGTTCAAAGACTTCAAAGTAGAGCGAGTCCTCTGTGCTAAGCAAGGTGGACCTGGTGCTTCGGCTTCTGCTATGACTGAAGTCAACATCAACACAGCTGCTGTGATTGTTGCCCCCACTCACACCACTGTTATAGCAGCGTACTACACGTCAGTATTGGCTACACCGAGGAAGCACATTCCAAGGAAACATCCAGAACTTATCATAACAACGTGCGGCCTCACGTTGCAAATCAAGTCCAGGAATTTTTGGCTAAATTCAAAATTACCTGTGTGACGCATCTGCCTTATAGCCCCAATTTTGTCCCCTGTGATTTCTTTTTATTTCCATCACTAAAGGCAAAGCTCCGGGGGCATTCAATTTGAGAGGACTGAAGCAGTGCTGAAGAAAAGTGAGGCGATTCTCAAAGACCTGACAAAGAATGGCATGTACCATGTGTTCGATTACTGGCAGAGACGGTATAAAAAGTGCATTCAAGTAGGAGAGGACTACTTTGAAAAATACCATGTCAACATTGAAATGGAGTAATAAATATCTGTGAAAAGAAATTAGTCTCAGTCTTTGTTGATCAGCCCTCGTACAAATCTAAACTTTCTGTAGATACCCTGTGAAGTAGGTACTCCTCTTATGAATGGAGTTTGTTAATTGTTTAACCATAAGAGACAAACAGAAGCTTGATACAGGTATAAGTAAGTCGAGAGCTCGTTAAGATACACAGTTTGTGTTTATGGTCCCATAGCGTTAGTCATTTTCTAAATATTCCTTGTTCCTTTTTAACATAATAATAATAATAATAATAATAATAATAATAATAATAATAATAATGCATTTATTGTCAATAGACTCAAATACAGTTTCTGACATTGTCATATGGTTAAATATTTACGTAATTACAGGTTTATAGTACAATTTATTCAAACTTACATACTACAATTCGTACATGGTATAGACAGCCTTATTTATTAGGTAACTCTTAAGCCTAGTTTTAAAACTATGTGCTGTATTAGGTTGCTTTAGAAAATCTGGCAGCTTATTATATAGGAATTTTCCCATTACTTTAGGATCCTTGTAACTAACTGTAATTCTAAAACCTTGTCTGAAGAAATCACTATTATGTGGTGTATTGTAGTGATGAATATCATTGTTTCTCAAATTATCTTTTTGTAATGCATATATTATTACTTTATAAACATATAATGAAGTTACTGTAAGAATTTGTTTATCTTTAAAAAATTTCCTGCACGAATCCCTATGATTTAATTGATATATTATTCTGATTGCCTTCTTCTGTAATTTCAGTAGTCTTTCAATGTTTGCTTTTGCACAACACCCCCAGATTTCTATCCCATACATTAAATGAGGAAAAATGATCCCATAATATATCATTTTTAATTCTCTTTCTTCAAGTTCATGTTCAGAAGTTTAAATGGAGAGTATTGGAAAGTCTGTGATTCTCTCTTTACCTTTATGGTTTTTATTATGACTTGTAAATTTATTCCTTAAGAATTCTGATGTTAATATGCGAGTACTATTTCAGCATAAATTATGAAACAAAGCATTTAGTGCTTAATTTGAAATAATTTCTAAGCAAAAATGTGTCATGAATAACTCAATTTGGGCAGAATTGTAATTTTTATATTTTAATTAGTGTATATATGTACATTCTAATGGTCAGAGTAAGTTGTATGAAAGTACCATGTAGATATTTTTTACACTGATATTCCTTTTCTTTGCGTCTTTATAAAGTCAAATATATTTTTCAGAGAAGCTAATCTTAATTAAGAATTAAAAACAGCACATTTTAAAACACAAAGGTTTTCAACATTGAAGGACGTAGCAATTTTAGGTTAATAAATACAAATGCACCACTTATAATGCTAAACTAGAATGTATACAGGTACTTTGTATTACATATATGAAGTTACATATCTTGGCCAAATACAGCTGAAGTTTCATACCTTATTAAGAACTAATGGCTACATGTGTAAATTTAGTTTTATAAGACATGCTTCCGCTTTGATAGAACAACTCTATACTTTCATGATCATTCAGTATCTATTATTATTACAATAATCGTATCCACAGTGCCAGGAGTGATAGTTATGCGAATTATAGATAATTTCTGTCAGAAAAATATTATGACAAAACAATGCTAGTTCATCCCAGATAAAATACGTCGCTTGGTTTAGTGTTTTGAGCTTTTGAAAGCTAATGGTTTCAGCGTTATAAGAGTTATCGTAAACATAATAACAGATACTCTTGAAACACTCAACATTTTCTATCGTTTAGGTAATGTAACTGCATGGATTTCGTAAAGTTTTGTTCCGATAATCTATACTAATTAATTGGAACCCTTTAAGATAAAGTATGCATTAAGAAAAAAACACACGCAGAGGAATTGAAACAATGGGTTGAGATCAAAATATTCTCTGCTTTTATTTAACACTCGTCACAATGGAAGAAAACAGGGCACTTGTCAACAAGTTTGGGCCCAACCTTTAAGTTAGTGTACTGCACGAAAATTTAACTTGGACCTTTCTCAGCTAATGAACCAGTTTATTTATATTGAACTGTCAACGAGGATCGAATTATATCGATAGTATCAAATTTGGTGCTCACAGTATAATAAACAATAGAATTCTTCTCTTACATAATTTTTTGTTTGTTTGCGTAGAAGCGTTTCCTTTTCATGAACTCTGCTTTCGATTCGCTTATTTTCCCGAACTTCTAAATGCTACTACTTTACAAATGCGGTTTTTGTATCTGCCATCGCTGTTATGGAATCACATTTCTTCTCTTAACAGCCATTATTTTGAAACAAATACCGCCAGATTTGAAACCGATATATGCTTCCGATGTACTTTTCCATATAAAGGTTAGTTTGGAATGTAGCAATTCCTTGAAACTCTTCTTATCACATTCTTGCGTGATGCTCAATTTAATATCAAGTGTGGTATTTATCTGACTTTTCGTTTCTGAGTTTTGCTGTTCTCTCTCTCTCTTTCTCTCTCTCTCTCTCTCTCTCTCTCTCTTACACACACATACAATATACGGAAAATTTTGTAATTTTTATTTATTTATGTATTTATTTTTTGTTTTAGGGGTCAAAAAAGCATACTTCCAGTGAAATCTCGTTACCAACTTTTTGGGTGGAACACAATACGTCCTTTAACTTCCATTGATAGATACTAGAGACAATAAAAGCACCTCTGGCCTTAAAATCTAAGGAAAACAAGGATTATTTTAAGAACATTTTGTAGGGGCTATTAAAAAGATCTTATATGATACATTCTTTTACTACCCTTTATCTTTATTAGTGGGTATACAAATTACTCTTGCTATAGCTTATTTTACTATTACATTTTAATCCAAATAAATCTTTGTAAAATAGCCGTATTACACATTTCGTTATAGATAAAAAGGGTACACCGTCAGCCAAATGTTTAAGAAGTTCACCTATATGCTGGCCATAAATTCCGCTGTTTCATGCAATTGTGAGAAACAACTGAAAATCGATGAGACTTTAAAAGAATGAAAAGTATCGAGCAATTTCAACTTTACATAACGAATATCACAGAAACGGCTTATGTCACAGAAAAGCTTATTTGAAGAAAATTCTCTGCTTTAAAAAGATCTACATTTCTATGGAACGTCTTTGTCTATCCCTTAACGTTTACCGGTTATACAAGATTAAACAAAATTCCTTCCGAAGGAAGTGGAGTTTACAGGGTATTCCAAGAAAATTAAAGATGTACATTTCATTTGTCATGTAAATATCTTTAATATATAATATTTTAATTAAAATCGTTTTTTGAAAATCTTCGTGTCGCATATTTGGAAGGTACTGAAGCAATTTCTGTCGCCTTCAGGTTCCAGACCTCCAAGAATGTATGGACTTCCCAAGACACACAAACCGGCCCATAGTGGACGCCGTGAGCAGTCCCACATACCGTCCAGCACGTCACTTAGCCAACCTGTTACAGCCTCTAGTAGGTAATTGCTCACACCAAATAAGCAACTCCACACAGTTTGTTCAAACAAAATACCAAATGTGGTATTTATCTGCCTTTTTCTTTTGAGTTATGCTATTCGCGCGCGCACACACACACACACACTGACTTATTATTTTTCTGAAAATGCTTTCTTCTGGATTCAGGAACCCCCCAAAACTCGCATTTCCGGTGCAATCTCGGTATCAAATTTTTGTGTAGAATGTAATATCATCTCTTACTATGTACGTAGTGAATTAAAACCTCTAATGTGATACATTCATATGCCTTTCACTATCCCCTTATCGTTTATTAGTGGGTACATATACTAGTCTTGCTAAATCTATTTTTTCCATCTACTAAGTTTTAATCCAATAAGCCTTTGCAGAAATGGGTACATGACGCATTTTGTTATAGATACAAAGAGAAAAGTGATAGTCAAATGTTTAAGAGCTGGACGCTATATGTTGACCTTAAAATACCATATTATTTCCATGCAATTGCGAGAAACAACTGAATTTGAAAGGACTTGAAGAGAATGACCAATTAATGATCAACTCTAATCACTAATAACAAAAGTAGTAGGGTTTTTGGTTTCTGGCTCACTTAATATGCATGGAATGCAATTAATATGCTAATTAGCCCCGCCCCCTCCCCTCCCCCACCCCACCCCCAGCTCCTTGATAGTTTTACTTGCAGCTGCGGTCGTAAATCTTGTTGAGTACAATGGAGGCTTGACAGTTAAGCAACTAAAGCTGTCAATCAACTGTCAAATCGAACAAAGGGGTCATAAATGTAAGGTTCTGTAACAAAGGTGAGGTGTTTTTCCTACCCATCCAACATCAGGCCACTTCTGCACCTGGTCAGTTACCCACCCCCACTTCCATTGTGTGTCGAACACGTGGCATACTCGTTCCACTAGCTTTTAACAAAAGAACAATGCTTACCCTTCAGCTGTCAAAATGAACAAAGCCCATGATGAATTAGGGTTGTGACATAGAGAACCTAAGCCAGTTAACAGAGAAACAAGTTCTATTGTCCGGTGCAAGCATTCTTTAGAAAGACCATCTGGCATACTCATCCCACAACCCAATAACAAAGCCTGACCCTTTCCATTGTGTAAGAGATTCTATTGTGTGTGCCTTTCTATTGTCCTGGGCAAGGCTAGTTTAGAAAGACACCTGCAGCATTCCCATCCCACAACCCAATAACAAAGCCTGACCCTTTCCATTGTGTAAGAGATTCTATTGTGTGTGCCTTTCTATTTTCCTGGGCAAGGCTAGTTTAGAAAGACACCTGCGGCGTTCCCATCCCGCTACTCCATAACAAAGCCTGACCTTTTCCATTGTTTGACCACCTGCTAGTTAACAAAAGAATTCGAGGGTTGCTTTATACTCGTCCTGTCCTTGTTTGTGTGAAAGAGAGAGAAATTTGTTTATCAACTCTGCGTAACAACGTCAGGTCGGCCATCATGATTTTGCCTGAGGGAGTACTCTCCGATGTTTTTACGACATCCTACGAATATATCCGAGCATAGTTAACAAGCATTCTGCTTGGTCCATTTCAGGTAGTGACTGCAAAAACGCCTAATATACATTTCATTACGTGCATTAAACCTCTGAGTGATATCCATAGATCGGTGTTCGATTCTTGCTGAAATCAAAAGTTTATTGCTAATGAGAAATTAATGATTGATATTATTATATCATTACCTTAATTAATAAAAACGGCGTTCAGAGAATTCTAGCTAGAGTCTTACCAAGTGAAGCTCTAACGCGCAATAACTATTAAACTATGCAAGACCAGATTGAAAATGTATTTAACAAATATAATTTAATTTTTATACATCATTACCCTAATTAATGAAAGGTGTTCAGGGAGTCCTAGATCGAATCTGCGAAACTCTAATGCGCAATAACTATTAAACTATGCACGACCGGATTAAAATGTATTTAACAAATATAATTTAATTCTTATATATCATTACAATAATTAATAAAAAGGGTGTTCAGAGGGTCCTAGATCGAATTTGCGAAACTCTAATGCTCAATAACTATTAAACTATGCACGGCTAGATTAAAATGTATTTAATAAATATAATTTAATTAATGAAAAGGTGTTCAGGGGGATCCTAGATCGAATCTGCGAAACTCTAATGCTTAATAAATATTAAACTATGCACGGTCAGATTAAAATGTGTTTAACAAATATAATTTAATTTATACAACATTACAATGTTTAACGAACTGTATTCTTAGGAACCAGAGGTCCATAGCTCGAATCCTGCCCTGTGAAACGGTATAATAACTATTAAGTTATTGAAGCAGCGGGCGGTCGGATTAAAATTGCATTTAACAACTATAATTATTTATATTAAACCCCTGATGCATACTTAGATATCCCAATGCCTAGACACCATTCTTTCTTCTTCTCCTCTCTTTTTCTTTCTATCTAACTCTTTCTTTCTCCACGACTTGCACACCTTCAGGCGTTCGCATATACACGAGCACTTGTACACACAAGGTGCACGCATGCACACACACGCACATACACACACAGTCACATACATACAACAGTACACACACACATACACGCATTCACACACCTCATGCGTATACTGGTCTGGAGGTATGGGCTCGAATCCTAGGAGTGATTACAAATTCATCTTCTAATAACTCCAAAACTAATTAAAATAAAGACGGTAAATAAACCTTATTACTTTTATGTCATTAGTTCCTTTCTTGTGCATGTATATTAGAGTCCAGGTGTCATGGGTTTGATCCTTAATTATAAAATCTCAATTATCTCAGAAACTAGCAGGGATAAAGGTGCGGACCAAAGCACGATTTTTAGCTCCTGTGATGGACAATTAATGCTTTATATAATTTCTAATCAGTTGTCCCTAGATCGAATCCCGATCTTTCAGTGACTTCCTTAATTTTCCACTGTACTCTAGAATATATCACTTAGATCGATGCTGTAACTGCATACAGGACTTTTAAACACAAGGTAATATTATAAATAATTTTGTTTCTGACGTTCTGAGTTCGAATACCGATTCAATGAAGTTTACTTATAAATTTAATAACAGTAAATAATTAAGACAAAGGCACCAAATAAACCTATTACGTTTATGTCATCAGATAATATATTGCGGGTGTATATTAGGGTACCTGACGTCCAAGGTTCGATCCTTAAGTTTAAATCTCAATTATCGCAGAAACTAGCAGAGATAGAGCTGTAGACGAAAGCATGTTTGATAGCTCATACAATGAACAATTAATGCTGTAAATAATTTTCAATCAGTTGCCCCTAGTTCGAATCCCGATCTTTTAATGACTTCACTGGTTTTCCTCTGTACTCTAGAATGTAACTGTCTGCAGCTTTGTGTAACGACATTATGGATGTACTCGGTGTGAGAGAGAGCGAGAGAGGGAGAGGGAGAGAGAGAGCGAGAGGAAGTGAAACAAGTAGGGATAGAAGTGCAGAGAGCCTCTGCGCATGCGCAGCAAGAGATGATGCCATTGGCTGCAATAATCACGTGACGTGTAAGCATCACAACCATGATGACGTGCCGGCATCGCCTGGAGGGGGTTTAGATCCATATATAAACAGATATCTGCCCATGTTAGAACTGTTGTGTACTTATTAACTTTACATTCAAGTTTTAAGGAGCATTAAAAGCAACGTGAGCTGCAGGCCGTCTACACATTCAGCACATATCAAAACGTGGCAATGCAAGGTGAGTTTTACATAACTATACAAAATCACTGTTGGCTTTTACAATACATTTAATTTTGTTTAAACGTTACAGTACATGAAAGACGATTCGTTACAAGGAGCATCATATTTTCTAATCTGTGCTTTACATTCACATGGATTTCACTGCATACTCTTCTCCAGTTCACATGATTTTCGCCACACATTCTTCTTACATAAACATTCATACGATTTTCCCCCTCATTCTTTGTTTCACTATACACTCACATGATTTCCTCTACTCATTCTTTGTTCCCCTACAGGTTCATGCTCTGTTAACATTCACATGACTTTCTCTGCACATTCTTTGCTTCCATTAACATTCACATGATTTTCGCCACACATTCTTCTTACATAAACATTCATACGACTTTCCCCCTCATTCTTTGTTTCACTATACACTCACATGATTTCCTCTACTCATTCTTTGTTCCCCCTGCAGGTTCATGCTCTGTTAACATTCACACGACTTTCTCTGCACATTCGTTGCTTCCATTAACATTCACACGATCTTCGCTACACATTCTTACTTAAACATTCATACGATTTTCCCCCCTCATTCTTTGTTTCTCTATACATTCGCACACGATTTCCTCTACTCATTCTTTGGTTCTCTGCTGGCTCATCTTCAATGAACATTCACATGATTTTCTGTACTTATTCTTTGTTTCTCTACACATTCATAGGCTTACTTACAAAACATACATACCCTAGTTCTAATATAAAGAAGTGTATAGCTCGTTCTTCAACTTGAATAATGTAGTGAAAATAATAGTTCATGACAATGTCTGTTACAGATTGTTTAGCTGATAGACTTAACAAGATGGTTGAAGAGCGTAGTTTCCTACCGACTCGTCGAGTTCAAGATCTCGAAATAGGTCTTAACTATGAGATAAAGTCCTTAAAGAGAGTTCAAACAAGATATGGTACCAGGATCGTATCTTCGCTGGAGGATTGTCAAGTGTTCTTGCCAGAGCGCTATAATTCGTTAACCGATCAAGAGATTGCAGAAATACCTGGGAACATATACCTCCAGTATAACGGCATGGCAGAGACGGGGAAATTTAAGACATGTAAATTGTCTTTTTTACATGCAAAGAAGGTGCGTAGAAGTGTCAAACTTAAGTATTGAATGTTCTCCCATTTCACAATGAAAAATTCATAAACAAAACAACTGACTCATTGATATTACATATAAAGATACAAAAGATGCATATTATAGAATTTTATAAAAAATTTACGAGATTACAATATCACATGCTTTGAATTTAATTATATCTAGCGCATTGAAATAACTCTAAATATCCGAATGTTTATACAAATCTTTGTGCTTCATTTTACATGTATCATATGCTTCTTTTTACATGTATCATAACAAAAAATGTAATTCTTTTCAGGTTGCCTTTACTTGACCAAGATAGTTTTCTAAGACTTTCATTGTGCAATGTTTCAGGCTGTGCAATAAGAGGAAGAAGAAGAGGAATAGCCTGCTGCCATGCAAAGGATGCTGACGCTATTGGAGGGTGGAATAAGCACCATCGGCACCCACAAGAAACATTTCGGCAAGAAACGGGTGCTGAGACATCTACATCACCGAAACACATTAAGACAGGATCCTTATATCACATTACAGGGTATACAATGAAAAAATACGGTCAATTTTATATACAATTCAATGCATAGCTGAGAATTAGCTCGAACTAGTCTCCCTATATTCACTGAAATTAAGTATTGTGAGCAATAATTTAAGTGACTGTGAAAATACTTTAAGTAATGGTGAAATTTGTATCCTAAAAGACTTGAGCCCTGTATACATTAACAACATTAAGACTGTTTGCCACGCTGGAATAGAAATTATGAAAATAAAAAGACTTTCATTGATATAGTAAGGAAATTTGCATAAGCTGCTGTTACAAGTGTAATGACATATACAGAAACAATGAGTCAAATGAGAAAGTGATGGAAATGTAAGATAAATAATAACAATAAAAGAATTAAGGTATGCTTTTACATAGTGTTTTTATTCATTAAAAATCCTTGCATTCCTAATGAAAAATAAATCATTACAATGATTAGTTTAAGTTATGTCACAATGATCAAAAAGAGAACCGTCTTTAGATGCATTACTCGATCTCAAGTCTGAGCACCAAAAAAGACAAATCACGGCTTGTCCATTTTAGATGTGGTGTCACTATTCAGGTAAATTCCTGTAACACAGCAGGTTGAGTATGCAGATCCGTGGTCCTAAATGGGTGAAACAGAGCCTTATCCAGCTTAACAGTCTTGAGATCTCAGCATCAGAAAGTCGAATCACAAGCCTTCTCCACTCGATGAGTACAGGTTTAACAACAGCATTCTCTTCACCCTGAGACGATGTAAAGTATATAAATGTTCAACTTGACAAGGGATTCTAAACTTGTTGTTAGAGTCCAGAACTGATGTATTATATGATGAAAACACATGTTCCTCTTCTTAGTGATCTTGTCGTAGAATCTCGGTGTCATTGAGGTGTCGATAACATTGACGATGCCCATGATTATAGGATTCTGAAGCCCAATAACTGTAGGAACTGCTGATTGCGTGATGTTAACTTGATGGGCGTCAAGGGCAGAGCATGATGTGTGCGTCGAATCATTCCATTATTATATCCTCGACGTCGTTGACTTCTTCTAAAAACTATAGGCATTATGCTTATATCCTTGTTTCTAAAGGCAATGATATTGCTTTATGCTCCCCTGTTTGCTCTATGAAGCGGATCTTTATGAACAACAGGTAAAATTTGATTTGAGGGTTCCTGTGAAATACGGTATCCAGCCGTAACAGATGGGAAAACTGGTAGATGGGGTGTCCACTTTTACTATCGAGGAAGGAGACTGATGCAATACTGCGCTAAATTCGTATGATGCTCAACCTAAATATATTCACTAGGAAATCAGATTCAGACAGCTGATTAGATGGAATAACTTTGTCACTGAAGGGCCACAGAACGTTCCTATAGAACAATCACTGGAAAAAATCAAGAGTGAAAGGACATTTTAATGACATTTTTATTATTATTATTATTCACTGATCTAATAAAGAAGACATTCGCATCCTAATATGAGGAATCTTCCTAAAATGAGGAATCTTTCTAACTCTTTCATGGTTTCAAGGTTCTGCAGATGCTAATCATGCTATAAAACCACCCAGCTTTAAATCCTGAATAATGTCGTTAATCGCATGGGAAAAGTCATTTTTATCAGGTGTATGAAGCATCATGAGTACCCTTAGCATGTTTACCAAATCATTAGGATCGGTGTAGCGGCATAGCATCTCCTCTGTATTCGCTTTGGATATATCTTCTAATCTAGGTGAGTTGACATTAGTATGCTTGCTTTCATTGGTGTGTTTATTCTGAGCTTGCTCATTCAAAGAAACTGCTCTCATTGCTTCATCAGTGGTAGCTCTTGACGTTATTACAGGGTCGCTTGAACTGGTTCCAAGTACGGTACATCTTGAATCCCGCTCTTCGGGACTTGAGAAGATTTCAGGATCTCGTTTGGGTGTTGTAGTCAATGCACAGCTGGTCATTGCTTTACAGCATCTTCTCCTATGTTGCTTAAGTCTTGAAATTGTCCTGTTTGTTAAAGTTCTATTACATATGCAGCACTTAACAAAGCGATTACTCCCCCCTTGGGAAACATACGAAAAAATCAAGATTCTCGTAAATTGACTGTAATTGCCCGTCTTTGTGAGTGTTCATGCTCAAGCAGTATATATAAACTAGTCAATGTATACTGTAGATGTTGAATTCGTATACGATAACACGAGACTGAGCTATTTTTTAACATTTATGTATTTATATATGTACTCAGGTTTTGATGCATATAAACAGCCATGTCCGAATTAGACTAAGTAAAATATTGTAGCATTCGCGCATAATAGTTGTAATTCCGTTAATTATAACTATCTCATTAAGCACAAGCAGATTCAAGTAGCTATAAATGGATTCATAGAGGTAAGGGTACAAGTATTCTTGATAGTTAGCACAGAGAATGAGAGATTTGAGGGAGATACTGGTCATTTTCCCTTTCCAGGTCACCTTTTTTCCCTTTGCTGGCCACCTTTTACCCTTTGCTGTCACATTTTTCCCTTTGCTGGTCACGTTTTTCCCTTTGCTGGTCACATTTCTCTCTTTGCTGGTCACATTTTTCCCTTTGCTGGTCACGTTTTTCCCTTTGCTGGTCACATTTTTCCCTTTGCAGGTCACCTTTTTTTCCGTTTGCTGGCCACCTTTTTCCCTTTGCTGGTCACATTTTTCCCTTTGCTGGTCACGTTTTTCCCTTTGCTGGCCACCTTTTTCCCTTTGCTGGTCACATTTTTCCCTTATTGGTCACCTTTTTCCCTTTGCAGGTCACGTTTTTCCCACTTCTGGTCCCATTTTTCCCTTTACTGGTCACCTTTTTCCCTTTGCTGGTCACATTTTTCCCTTTGCTGGTAACATTTTTTCCTTTGCTGGTCACATTTTTCCCTTTGCAAGTCACCTTTTTCCTTTGCTGGTAACGTTTCTGCCTTTGCTGGTCACCTTTTTCCCTTTGCTGGTCACGTTTTCCCTTTGCTGGTCACGTTTTTCCCTTTGCTGGTAACGTTTTTCCCTTTGCTGGTCACCTTTTTCCCTTTGCTGGTCACCTTTTTCTCTTTGCTGGTCACCTTTTTCCCTTTGCTGGTCACCGTTTTCTCTTTGCTGGTCACCTTTTTCCCTTTGCTGGTCACGTTTTTCCCTTCGCTGGTCACCTTTTTCCCTTTGCTGGTAACGTTTTTCCCGTTGCTGGTCACCTTTTTCCCTTTGCTGGTAACGTTTTTCCCGTTGCTGGTCACCTTTTTTCCCATTGCTATTCACGTTTTTCCCTTTGCTGGTCACGTTTTTCCCTTTGCTGGTCACCTTTTCCCTTTGCTGGTCACCTTTTTCCCTTTGCTGGTCACCTTTTTCCTTTGCTGGTCACCTTTTTCCCTTTGCTGGTCACATTTTTCCCTTTTCTGGTCACCTTTTTCCCTTTGCTGGTCTCCTTTTCCCTTTGCTGGTCATCTATTTCCCTTTGCTGGTCACCTTTTTCCCTTTGCTGGTCACCTTTTTCCCTTTGCTGGTCACCTTTTTCCCTTTGCTGGTCACCTTTTTCCCTTTGCTGATCACGTTTTTCCCTTTTCTGGTCACGTTTTTCCCTTTTCTGGTCACGTTTTTCCCTCTGCTGGTCACCTTTTTCCCTTTGCTGGTCTCGTTTTTCCCTTTGCTGGTCACCTTTTTCCCTTTGCTGGTCACGTTTTTACCTTTTCTGGTCACGTTTTTCCCTTTTATGGTCACGTTTTTCCCTTTGCTGGTCACCTTTTTCCCTTTGCTGGTCACGTTTTTCCCTTTGCTGGTCACCTTTTTCCCTTTGCTGGTCACGTTTTTCCCTTAGCTGGTCATCTTTTTTCCCTTTGCTGGTCAGATTTTTCCCTATGCTGTCACCTTTTTCCCCTTGCTGGTCACGTTTTTCCCTTTCCTGGTCACGTTTTTCCCTTTGCTGGTAACATTTTTCCCTTTGCTGGTCACCTTTTCCCTGAATGGGTTACATGATAGGCAAGTCAAGAACATTGACATGAAACAGTTTTCCACTAAGTTCACATCTAAAGTCGCTTTCAAAGTCTAACATATCAATAGGCTGTGAGCATTCTTGTTTCATCCTTTCTAGCTTGACAGCTAAAGTAAAATAAATCGCTCTTAATGTATATACGCTAATGAGAAAGTATAAAAGAACTATCCTGAATAAAAATCGATTAGTATAACGTGAGAGCTAAGGTGGTTAAGCTCGCAAGAGGTTTCGGTTTAATTAACTCTCTCACTAGCCTGCTGCCATTTGAAGCACATTTACCTGGTTACATAGGCTGAGGAACTGTGGTAAAGCTAGAGAAAAATTAAAGAGAGGAGACCCTGGAATCATTCCGTTAGACGATTCGTGTAATCTTAGTGGCATTGCCAACGCTGAGCATAAGGTCTCTGCTTCGAGAAACATTGCTGACAAGATCTGGCTGAAACGACTTGGAAAAGCGTGCAATCTGATGTTACATTAAGTGAAAAAGTTGGCAGCCCGACTAGTAACAACCATCATGAAGGGAAAGGTAGCTCCAGGTGCAGTAACCACGAAGAAGAAATGAGGAGGATTTCTACCTCTCATACCAATTATTGCAGCACTAGGCGCTGCTGCTGGAGGTGCAGCCCAAATTGCCTCAGCAGTAAATAAGAAAAAGGCAGCAGATAAACAATTTGCTGAAATGATGAGGCATAAGAGAGAAATTGAGAGAAAGGCATCTGTTGGCGGAGGGTCCAAAAAGAAGAAACGAGGAGGATTTCTACCGCTCATACCAATTATTGCAGCACTAGGAGCCGCCGCTGGAGGTGCATCACAAATTGCTACAGCTGTAAATACGAAAAAAGCTGCAGATAAACAACCTGCTGAAATGATAAGACGTAACAGAGAAATTGAAGCAAGAGGGAGAGGTTTTCGAGTGAAGAAGAATAAGGGAAGAAACACAGAAACGAAGAGCAGGCCGAGCAAGAAAGGAAATTCAAAAAACTCCGGCAGAGGGCTATACTTGTCCCGGAAAAGCATTAAATAACATAGACCTCGACTTGTATGCCCTACGTTTAAAGATTCCTCATATTAGGATGCGAATGTCTTCTTTATTAGATCAGTGAATAATAATAATGTCATTAAAATGTCCTTTCACTCTTGATTTTTTCCAGTGATTAATCTATAGGAACGTTCTGTGGCCCTTCAGTGACAAAGTTATTCCATCTAATCAGCTGTCTGAATCTGATTTTTAATGAATATATTTAGGTTGAGCATCATACGAATTTAGCACAGTATTGCATCAGTCTCCTTCCTCTATAGTAAAAGTGGACACTACATCTACCAGTGTTCCTGTCTGTTACGGCTGGATAACGTATTTCACAGGAACCTTCAAATCAAATTTTACCTGTTGTTCATAAAGATCCGCTTCATAGAGCAAGCAGGGGAGCATAACAGCAATACCAATCCTTTCGAAACAAGGATATAAGCATAATGCCTATAGTTTTTAGAAGAAGTCAACGACGTCGAGGATATAATAATGGAATGATTCGACGCACACATCATGCTCTGCCCTTGACGCCCATCAAGTTAACATCACGCAATCAGCAGTTCCTACAGTTATTGGGCTTCAGAATCCTATAATCATGGGCATCGTCAATGTTATCGACACCTCAATGACACCGAGATTCGACGACAAGATCACTAAGAAGAGGAACATGTGTTTTCACCATATAATACATCAGTTCTGGACTCTAACAACAAGTTTAGAATCCCTTGTCAAGTTGAACATTTATATACTTTACATCGTCTCAGGGTGAAGAGAATGCTGTTGTTAAACCTGTACTCATCGAGTGGAGAAGGCTTGTGATTCGACTTTCTGATGCTGAGATCTCAAGACTGTTAAGCTGGATAAGGCTCTGTTTCACCCATTTAGGACCACGGATCTGCATACTCAACCTGCTGTGTTACAGGAATTTACCTGAATAGTGACACCACATCTAAAATGGAGAAGCCGTGATTTGTCTTTTTTGGTGCTCAGACTTAAGATCGAGTAATACATCTAAAGACGGTTCTCTTTTTGATCATTGTGACATAACTTAAACTAATCATTGTAATGATTTATTTTTCATTAGGAATGCAAGGATTTTTAATGAATAAAAACACTATGTAAAAGCATACCTTAATTCTTTTATTGTTATTATTTATCTTACATTTCCATCACTTTCTCATTTGACTCATTGTTTCTGTATATGTCATTACACTTGTAACAGCAGCTTATGCAAATTTCCTTACTATATCAATGAAAGTCTTTTTATTTTCATAATTTCTATTCCAGCGTGGCAAACAGTCTTAATGTTGTTAATGTATACAGGGCTCAAGTCTTTTAGGATACAAATTTCACCATTACTTAAAGTATTTTCACAGTCACTTAAATTATTGCTCACAATACTTAATTTCAGTGAATATAGGGAGACTAGTTCGAGCTAATTCTCAGCTATGCATTGAATTGTATACAAAATTGACCGTATTTTTTCATTGTATACCCTGTAATGTGATATAAGGATCCTGTCTTAATGTGTTTCGGTGATGTAGATGTCTCAGCACCCGTTTCTTGCCGAAATGTTTCTTGTGGGTGCCGATGGTGCTTATTCCACCCTCCAATAGCGTCAGCATCCTTTGCATGGCAGCAGGCTATTTCTCTTCTTCTTCCTCTTATTGCACACCCTGAAACATTGCACAATGAAAGTCTTAGAAAACTATCTTGGTCAAGTAAAGGCAACCTGAAAAGAATTACATTTTTTGTTATGATACATGTAAAATGAAGCATATGATACATGTAAAATGAAGCACAAAGATTTGTATAAACATTCGGATATTTAGAGTTATTTCAATGCGCTAGATATAATTAAATTCAAAGCATGTGATATTGCAATCTCGTAAATTTTTTATAAAATTCTATAATATGCATCTTTTGTATCTTTATATGTAATATCAATGAGTCAGTTGTTTTGTTTATGAATTTTTCATTGTGAAATGGGAGAACATTCAATACTTAAGTTTGACACTTCTACGCACCTTCTTTGCATGTAAAAAAGACAATTTACATGTCTTAAATTTCCCCGTCTCTGCCATGCCGTTATACTGGAGGTATATGTTCCCAGGTATTTCTGCAATCTCTTGATCGGTTAACGAATTATAGCGCTCTGGCAAGAAAACTTGACAATCCTCCAGCGAAGATACGATCCTGGTACCATATCTTGTTTGAACTCTCTTTAAGGACTTTATCTCATAGTTAAGACCTATTTCGAGATCTTGAACTCGACGAGTCGGTAGGAAACCACGCTCTTCAACCATCTTGTTAAGTCTATCAGCTAAACAATCTGTAACAGACATTGTCATGAATTATTATTTTCACTACATTATTCAAGTTGAAGAACGAGCTATACACTTCTTTATATTAGAACTAGGGTATGTATGTTTTGTAAGTAAGCCTATGAATGTGTAGAGAAACAAAGAATAAGTACAGAAAATCATGTGAATGTTCATTGAAGATGAGCCAGCAGAGAACCAAAGAATGAGTAGAGGAAATCGTGTGCGAATGTATAGTGAAACAAAGAATGAGGGGGGAAAATCGTATGAATGTTTAAGTAAGAATGTGTAGCGAAGATCGTGTGAATGTTAATGGAAGCAACGAATGTGCAGAGAAAGTCGTGTGAATGTTAACAGAGCATGAACCTGCAGGGGGAACAAAGAATGAGTAGAGGAAATCATGTGAGTGTATAGTGAAACAAAGAATGAGGGGGAAAGTCGTATGAATGTTTATGTAAGAAGAATGTGTGGCGAAAATCATGTGAATGTTAATGGAAGCAAAGAATGTGCAGAGAAAGTCATGTGAATGTTAACAGAGCATGAACCTGTAGGGGAACAAAGAATGAGTAGAGGAAATCATGTGAGTGTATAGTGAAACAAAGAATGAGGGGGAAAATCGTATGAATGTTTATGTAAGAAGAATGTGTGGCGAAAATCATGTGAACTGGAGAAGAGTATGCAGTGAAATCCATGTGAATGTAAAGCACAGATTAGAAAATATGATGCTCCTTGTAACGAATCGTCTTTCATGTACTGTAACGTTTAAACAAAATTAAATGTATTGTAAAAGCCAACAGTGATTTTGTATAGTTATGTAAAACTCACCTTGCATTGCCACGTTTTGATATGTGCTGAATGTGTAGACGGCCTGCAGCTAACGTTGCTTTTAATGCTCCTTAAAACTTGAATGTAAAGTTAATAAGTACACAACAGTTCTAACATGGGCAGATATCTGTTTATATATGGATCTAAACCCCCTCCAGGCGATGCCGGCACGTCATCATGGTTGTGATGCTTACACGTCACGTGATTATTGCAGCCAATGGCATCATCTCTTGCTGCGCATGCGCAGAGGCTCTCTGCACTTCTATCCCTACTTGTTTCACTTCCTCTCGCTCTCTCTCTCCCTCTCCCTCTCTCGCTCTCTCTCACACCGAGTACATCCATAATGTCGTTACACAAAGCTGCATACAGTTACATTCTAGAGTACAGAGGAAAATCAGTGAAGTCATTAAAAGATCGGGATTCGAACTAGGGGCAACTGATTGAAAATTATTTACAGCATTAATTGTTCATTGTATGAGCTATCAAACATGCTTTCGTCTACAGCTCTATCTCTGCTAGTTTCTGCGATAATTGAGATTTAAACTTAAGGATCGAACCTTGGACGTCAGGTACCCTAATATACACCCGCAATATATTATCTGATGACATAAACGTAATAGGTTTATTTGGGGCCTTTGTCTTAATTATTTACTGTTATTAAATTTATAAGTAAACTTCATTGAATCGGTATTCGAACTCAGAACGTCAGAAACAAAATTATTTATAATATTACCTTGTGTTTAAAAGTCCTGTATGCAGTTACAGCATCGATCTAAGTGATATATTCTAGAGTACAGTGGAAAATTAAGGAAGTCACTGAAAGATCGGGATTCGATCTAGGGACAACTGATTGGAAATTATATAAAGCATTAATTGTCCATCACAGGAGCTAAAAATCGTGCTTTGGTCCGCACCTTTATCCCTGCTAGTTTCTGAGATAATTGAGATTTTAAAATTAAGGATCAAACCCATGACACCTGGACTCTAATATACATGCACAAGAAAGGAACTAATGACATAAAAGTAATAAGGTTTATTTACCGTCTTTATTTTAATTAGTTTTGGAGTTATTAGAAGATGAATTTGTAATCACTCCTAGGATTCGAGCCCATACCTCCAGACCAGTATACGCATGAGGTGTGTGAATGCGTGTATGTGTGTGTGTGTACTGTTGTATGTATGTGACTGTGTGTATGTGCGTGTGTGTGCATGCGTGCACCTTGTGTGTACAAGTGCTCGTGTATATGCGAACGCCTGAAGGTGTGCAAGTCGTGGAGAAAGAAAGAGATAGATAGAAAGAAAAAGAGAGGAGAAGAAGAATGAATGGTGTCTAGGCATTGGGATATCTAAGTATGCATCAGGGGTTTAATATAAATAATTATAGTTGTTAAATGCAATTTTAATCTGAGCACCCCACGCTTCAATATTTTAATAGTTATTATAGTGTTTCGCAGGGCAGGATTCGAACTATGGACCTCTGGTTCCTAAGAATACAGTTCGTTAAACATTGTAATGTCCTGTATATTAAATTATATTTGTTAAACACATTTTAATCTGATTCGTTCACTCTTCAATAATTTAGTATTTATTATAGCGTTTCGCTGGGTAAGGTTCGAACTGTGGGCTTCTTGGTTCCTAAGAATACCTTTCATTAAAACAGCGTAATTTATAAAATTAAATTATATTTGTTAAATACATTTTTAATCTTATCGTGCACGCTTCCGTAATTTAATAGTTAGTAGGCATAGAGCTTGCAGGGTAAGACTCGAACTAGAAACCTCTGAACGGGCTTTAATCAGGGTAATGATATAATAATGTTTTACCCTAAGAAAATATCAACTTGGATACCTAAGTATACGCATGTGTTTAATATATTTTTAGAGCACGCATCCGTAATTTACTAGATGTTACACATTAGAGTTTGCAGGGTAAGATTCGAGCTAGGGTCCTCTGAACGGTCTTTCATTAATTAGGATAATAATGTATAAAAAATTAAATTATATTTGTTAAATACATTTTCAATCTGGTCTTGCATAGTTTAATACTTATTTCGAGTTAGAGTTTCACTTGGTGCGAGTCGAGCTACAATCCTCTGAACGCTTTTTTTATTAATTAAGGTAATGATATAATAATATCAATCATTAATTTCTCATTAGCAATAAACTTTTGATTACAGCAAGAATCGAACACCGATCTATGGATATCACACAGAGGTTTAATGCACGAATTAAATGTATATTAGGCGCTTTTTCAGTCACTACCTGAAATGGACCAAGCAGAATGCTTGTTAACTATGCTCGGATATATTCGTAGGATGTCGTAAAACATCGGAGAGAACTCCCTCAGGCAAAATCATGATGGCCGACCTGACGTTGTTACGCAGATTTGGTAAACAAGTTTCTCTCTCTTTCACACAAACAAGGACAGGACGAGCATAAAGCAACCCTCGAATTCTTTTGTTAACTAGCAGGTGGTCAAACAATGGAAAAGGTCAGGCTTTGTTATGGAGTAGCGGGATGGGAACGCCGCAGGTGTCTTTCTAAACTAGCCTTGCCCAGGACAATAGAAAGGCACACACAATAGAATCTCTTACACAATGGAAATGTTCAGGCTTTGTTATTGGGTTGTGGTATGGGAACGCTGCAGGTGTCTTTCTAAACTAGCCTTGCCCAGGACAATAGAAAGGCACACACAATAGAATCTCTTACACAATGGAAAGGGTCAGGCTTTGTTATTGGGTTGTGGGATGAGTATGCCAGATGGTCTTTCTAAAGAATGCTTGCACCGGACAATAGAACTTGTTTCTCTGTTAACTGGCTTAGGTTCTCTTTGTCACAACCCTAATTCATCATGGGCTTTGTTCATTTTGACAGCTGAAGGGTAAGCATTGTTCTTTTGTTAAAAGCTAGTGGAACGAGTATGCCACGTGTTCGACACACAATGGAAGTGGGGGTGGGTAACTGACCAGGTGCAGAAGTGGCCTGATGTGGGATGGGTAGGAAAAACATCTCGCCTTTGTTACAGAACCTTACATTTATGACCCCTTTGTTCGTTTTGACAGTTGATTGACAGCTTTAATTGCTTAACTGTCAAGCCTCCATTGTACTCAACAAGATTTACGACCGCAGCTGGAAGTAAAACTATCAAGGAGCTGGGGGTGGGGGTGGGGGAGGGGAGGGGGCGGGGCTAATTAGCATATTAATTGCATTCCATGCATATTAAGTGAGCCAGCAACCCTAAATCCCTACTACTAACAAACATCTCAGAAATGGCGTATGCCACAAAAGAAAGCATTTGAAATAAATTCTGTGTTTTAAAGAGATCTACATTTCTGGTGTAGTTCGTTTTCGTCTATCGCTTAACCTGTTATACAAGATTATACAAAATTCTTTCGGAATGAAGAGGACTTCACAAGCTATTCCTAGAACATTCAAGATATACATTTTATTTTTCATGTAAATATCTTTAATATATGGTATATTAATCACAATCGATAAAGTCATTTTTAAAAAAAATCAAACATTTCGAAAAATGTTCGAAATAAAGGGCAGCGGAGGTGGGGGAATTTTCTTAAAACTCTTCGTGTCGCATCATTAGAAGATACTGCACTTAAATTCCAAATTTGGTATTTATCCAACTATTCGTTTTTGAGTTATGCTACACACACGCGCAGGTTTCCAAAAATATTTTATTTGGATTCAAAACATGTATTTCTGGTGAATCCTCCGTATAGGATTTTTGGACAGATTGCAATACCTCCTCTATTACTATGTGCGTGGTAGAGAAAGTAATAAAGGATAGTGGTTAGTGAAAATAATGTGAATGTAACCCATCAGTTTGTTTTTCTCACAGCAATAAAGCTTTCAAACTGAAAGTTTGCTTTCGCCTTATTCTTGAACAGCATTACTACATCGAGGTGTACAATTATAATGTAATATAGCAAAAGTATTTGAACACGGAGTATAATGAAATAGCAATTTCAATTTATTTATATCCATTAGACTGATTGTGATACATGCTAAGATATAGTTAATGTCCAAGTCTTTTTCCAAATTAAGATGAAAATTTGGGTATAATAGACTAAAGTTTTAAAAGGCATAGCTTTTACAATTTGTAAAATAACGTATAGGTTTTACCATGTCTGCGAATAAGTGTACAGTGTTTGACTGAAACAGGGTAAGACGAGAATATTTGAAAAGCAGAATGAAAATAACGATAGTGATAATCTTTGAAAGTACCTTTAGTTTCGGCAGACTCTTAAAATGTAACTGTCCAAACATCCGTACAAATTTGTCAAAATATATTTACCTATATGCAGGAGGTTCAAAATAGTGATTAAGTGCAGGACGTTCAAAATAATATACGGCATAGTTTTTGAAAACTACAAAGTTTAATTTTTGACGAGTTCTAAAGCTTACATTTGTGTACATTGTCCATATCGAGCAAGCAGAAAGGGATTTGTCTTTAGGGGTTGAAGATGATATGGAGTAGTACTTGAATGCTGTAACTAGCCTATCATTTTCGTCGAGTCCTGCAGCATATATGTGCAAACCTTCTTTCCAGACAGCTCAAAATAACGTTTATTGGATATCATAGGTTAAGTGCATGAAATTTTGCAAACATAGGTCAAACATTGTTGGCCCGTGTCTAAACAGCTACAAAGAAGATTTCTCTCTGAGCAGTACCATCAAAACATTTTAAGCGTCTCTTTTTACCCTTTACAACCGAAAGATGAAAGAAAAACAAGAAGGAAGGAAGGAAAAAGGCCTAGGCATATTTGCAATAAAGGGAGAAAATATTATCTGATTTTAAGATTCAACGAAACTGGTGATAAAATGAGTAGCAGGAATGTGGAAATTTCCCTGAATACCCAATGTTAAGCTATTGGAAATTTCTTAAAGGTTATGTTCAGTGAGAAGTATTTTTTATCTCTGAAAGAATTCATTAATCTGGATGAGTGTTTTTAGAGATTCTTCTACATATTTATAGCATTTCCTTCTAATTTCTATAATTCTGGTGTAGATGGTAGAGGAAAATAAATATTAATGGCGTTTAATATAGACTTTCAAAGGTTTACGATAGCTGTCTTTTTCCGTCATGTTTCTGTCGAGGAAGCGTGAGAGAGAATGTCCTTGGTAGTGAGATTTCTATCCTTTCAATCTGCACTCGATTCCAAACCTCTTAATGGAACTAAAGCAAAGTTCGATGCCACTTACCTGTAGCCCCTTTGCTAAATTTCTCCCTAACAACATCGAAATCCGCTCCTGAATTTAAATTATAGGCCTCCAACCAGAAGTAACTGGCTGGAAAAAAGGAGAACGAAGGAGATTGGAAGTGGTCTCTCCCCATTTTTGCCCCCTTCTTCCACCACTTCCTTATTCTCATTAAGTGAAGTCGTGTGGAAAGGATTCGATATTGACTTCGACTTTGTTTCTTTCTCATCCTCGCCTCAAGGCTTCATATCCTCCTTTTCTTGCTCACCGACACCTAGCAGCAGAAGGTGGATCCCGGGACATGCTGTGACAAGGTATAGCGCTTCTTTAATAGTTAGTGTTGAAGATGTAAACACATCCACATAAATAAATTAGCTAGCGCCTTCTGCCTAGGTGGAAATATGCCATACCGCACAAAAATATATATCAAAATTTCACCCATAGCACATGGTTTGAAGTCCCTGAACACAAGAAGGTTTGTGCGTGCGCATACATACAGCATAACTTAAAAAATGAAATTTGATGAAAGGGCAAGTCAAATTCGGATTCTTAAAATATTATAAGTTTCCTCAGCTTTTGCGCTTTACACATACAAAACGCATGATAAAATATTTATAAATTAAGCGTATTATCCCACAAATACAAGAGCTGTCTGCACTTCAAATGTGTCAGACTCCGTATGCAAATAGAGGCCACTGTACAAACAGATCTAGATGGAAGTGTTTATGTTAAACGGAACCAATCAATACCGGCAGCCCCTTTACATAAAGTGCGCTAATTTGCTGCCCCGTAAGCTTAAGCACGTCCCGTGGATTGATTAGATCAAAGGAACTTAGAACCACCGTGCTTCAGGCTGGCGTTCCTTTAGAACGCAGTTCCTGGAAGTTAGATATAGAACATGAGGAATTAACTTACATGCAGGGTTCGTCGTTAGCTTGATCCTGATTAAAATAAACTCGCATAACTGTATACGATTTCAATGAACCGAAGTACAACAAAGACCAGTTCGTGCAGGAAAATAGTACAGTTTAAATACTGCAAGAGTTAGAACGAATTGATCATTAAATAAAATACACATTAAAATACTTATCACCTTAAATTAGTTGCCCAATACCATAAATGGTTAAGTCCACCCAAGAACCTATGCTTCGATATACGAAAGGTTTTTCCGAATATTGTTACCCATATAAAGTTTACGTGATACCTAATAGCATTGTACAAAACACAAAACTCTTCATTTTTACTTTCTCTACTACGTATAGTAAGTAGGGGAAGTACTGTATTCCACCCAAAAATTCGATACCGAGATTTCACCGCAAGTATATGTTTTGAGATCCCCTGAATCCAAAAAAAGCATTCTTGGAAACATCTCCGTGTGTCTGTCTGTGAGTGGCATGACTCAGAAACGAACAGTCGAATAAACACAAAATTTGGTATTTAGGTTTAGTATCTTCCAGAGATGCGACATGAAGGTTTTCAAGAAAATCTCCCCACCCCAGATTATCCTTTACATGGAACATTTTTCGAAAATTTTAATTTTCTCAAAATTGGCTCTAACGATTTTGATTAAGATGTCATATGTTTAAGATATTTTCATGACAAATGAAATGTATATCTCGAATTTTCTGGGAATGTCTCCAAAAGTATTCTTCATTGTGAATGAATTTTGCATAACTGGAAAACCATAAGAGATAGACAAACTTTTACGATACACAAAATGTAGATCGCGTTAAAATACACAATTTATGCCACGTACATGTTTGTTGTTGAGTGAACCATTTTCGAGATATTGCTTGTTGTTATTCCCTTAAATTTTTCAATACTTTCTAAAATGGAAATTCGTTATTCATTTTTTTGTCTTGGATATGCAAAGAGTTATAATCTGTGGCAAAGGGAATGGTGCTGCACCTAGCAACCAGCTGTTAAGAGATATTATGTTCTTAAAGGCTACTGTTTTTCTATATTGCCCTTGCAAATATATTTTCCCCTTACATCTACAAGAAAATTAGCAATAAGATAGAGTCTGCAAATGTTTATCTCGATTAACATGAAGTAGATGGAGAATAAGCATTTGTAAAAATAGTTTGTACAAGAGTAGAGAAAGTCATGTGAGTGTAACACGTTAGAATTTTTTGTGCTGGCAATACAAAGAGAATGGAATACTCCACATAGCAACCAGCTCTTAAAATATTTGACTATCGCTTAAAGCCTACCAATTCCCCTTGCATCTACAAGAAAATTAGTAATAAGATTAACATCTCGATATCTCGATTAACATGAAGCATATGGAGAATAAGCGTATGTAAAAATAGTTTTACAAGAGTAGAGAAAGTCGTGTGAGTGTAACGCATCATATTTATTTTAATTCTGAAAATATTTTTATATAAGAAGTTTTTAGATATCAATCTGAATTTCCAATGAGTTTTATTTTCTCTACCACTTGGGACATAAAATAGAGAAAGTATTTCATTGTAGACAAAATTCTGTATTTGGGATTTCACAGGAAATACCTCAGGAAATGAAAAGGCAATTCTGTGTGTGTGTGTGTGTGTGTGTGTGTGTGTGTGTGTGTGCACATCTGTAAAAGTATAACTCATAAACGAGAAGTCTGCGAATACCAATTCCTCTAGCAATGCAAGGCTAAGATATCAGTGAAATTCTACAAGCGCAATCACATTTAGAATTGTTATAAGACACATGTTACTTCCCTATGTTCTGTTTACTCACAAACTCATTATGGAGAAGCTGCTCTTCAAAATACCAATTTATGATTTTTATCCAATGCGCTCTATACTCAGATATCCTTCTCTATTTATGGCGGACTACAACAGAGTTATGATTCTGGCTAAGTGGGAGGATCATAATTGGTAAATATCACATAATCACTGCAGTCACAGAATCTGATTCGATGCTCGTGAGTGAGTGACTGAATCAATAAATGGTAATTTCTGGACTTAAAGTAAAATAATTTTTGTGGGCCAAAAGGATTCCATAAATGTCTGAAAAGATCTAATAGGGTCACTGCAGGTCTACTTGTCCTTATTTTTGCCAACTCAGTCTAGTCTGCCCCTTGTGCTCTTACTGTCTGCTGCACATAACGTTTACGACCTATGGCATTTTTCACCATAGGTGGCGTTCTGAGAAATGTTATATGACATTTGGGTTTCCCTAGCGCGAAAAAGTGCGAATAAATGAGTCGGATTGGCAGATAATATACACACATAGTGAACCTTAAATTTAGAAAGCACCAAGTAAGTTCGCCGACCGACCGGAATAGCTAAGGCGGTAACGTTTGTGGCCCGCATTCGGGAGGTCGTGGGATGGCTCATGGGTTATTTCGGAGATTTCCGCGGGTCGTTAGGCAAATGCTGGGAGTGTTTATTACATCCCCCGAATTTCTTCTCCCTCCATTTCTCCTCTGTTCTCATTTCACTTCACCTTTCATAAGCTTGGTCTGTTTCAGGGTTGAAGGTCTTGGCGGGAGTCTCGGCTTTGCATGCCAGGGGAAATGGATGCTCTATGTAACCCCTCATCCCCCTAGTGGGATGTGCAAGATTGCGGGGCGGAGGGGAGCCGGTTGTACGAGTGCCATCCGGGGACTTTCAATCCGTAAAAGGTAGGAACCCTACCCTATGCCCCGATCCGGCCGCCCTCTGTTTTCTCTCGAGTCACCCCTTCCTCCCGGGGGCACCCATCAGGGGCTCAGGCATAAAGATCTTGTGGGTCGATGTTTTTTTTATAAGCCCCCCTCTGCTCCTAGTTCACCCGGCTTTCTTGCCACATTGCGCAAACTTATTTTTTGCTACTGCTTCTATAGGTATATTTTTCCTCTGCGAATTTGTGTTTGGTTAAACTTTGAAATCCGTTGTCTATTTAATTATGTGAATTGTTAACACTTGCATCTGCATAGTAATCGTAATCGGGACTAATAATCATTGTTGTTATAAAAATTGTCATAGTTTAATGTTGTAAACGTACGAGTACCCTGCTTTGTTAAGAACCATTTTATGGTTCTGTTAATATGTGCTAGCTTCTGTATCCGCAGCTTATCTTATAATTTCTGAAATTAAGTTATAATATAATTGTTTGTGCCAGGCTACTGTTTATTGTATGTTTTCCTTTCCCCTGCTTCCTTCTCATTTAGCTGTCGCACGCATGTCAGATGGTAGTAATTTGCTCTGGTGTTTGCGTTTATCTGGTTTAGTTAAAAGCAAGAATTTACACATGGAAGGGAATTCTCTAGATACGTAAAGCGCTCATTCGTCTTTGTCTTATATTGCATCACAACACTGTCAGCTATTATCATTACAAGTGATCAGAAATGTTTACGAAAGAGAAAGTTACATATTTTCCTCTGCTTTGATTCTTTGTTTTTGTCTCGTAACTATTTCACTCAGTATGTTAAAGAGGAACAAGGAGATAGGTTAGAAGTATAGTTCCAATTACTCCCACACAAAAACAGCGAGTGATTTTCAGGATTGGAGGAAAGACAAATCAAGCTTCCCTGCAGACAAATGCCTGTGTTAAAGGGCTACTGCAAGTGCCAACGCTTGCTCTATTTGCTCAAGTTACTGGAAACAGGAATGTTTATGCACGAGAGGGAATTCAAATTAGGTGACCTCTTTAACAGTGAACCGGATCATTCTTGTTCTGGTAGACAGGGCTGTGATTGGAAAACCATTCAGTGTATTGATAAACACGACGAAGCTCCACTAAAATGGAGATCAGATGTTTTCCTCTTGTATGCATGTTTCTCACTTTTATACTGTTATTCTTGTCAGGTACACTGAATACGAAGCAGTTATCTCAATGAATGTAGCCTCAGTTATAGATGTTTCTGTTAATTATACTAATACATTTTCCCTGTTCTACACTGTAGTGATCTACCCCCGCAGTGTTATCCGGTATGTGAACCTTCTGGTATAGGCTCATTTTTCTTAAGTTCTTAAGCAGAAAGGTGATCACAAAAATTCTGTGCTTAGGTAAACCTCGAGTGGGCTGCATGATGATGGGCGGCTCCTACTTAAAGAACACTCCGCAGGTTCGAAACTGGGATTTCGTTCGGATTGAAAAGTAGCTATTTGAGGTCGTGAACCTCTCATAAATTGAAACGATTTTTTCCCAAACTGAAGCTTAGGGTCCTTATCTAGCGTTGAAGGTTTTAGGGGCTAGCTTTGTACTTGGTGTGTTGCGCAGAGGGTCATTCGGCAGTGCTGTCACTGTCTTCCCAATATTTAGGTTCTTTTCACTTCATAAGCGCAAGTCTGAGCGCATAGAGTTTAATCTCGAAAACGGCCCTAAATATCACTCTGTGCCAAAACTGCTTCAATTTCTTAGAAGCATACCAAAACAACCAGCTAACTCCCGAAGGAAATCAGAGTTTGGAAGGAGATAAATGTTCCTTATTAATAAAGGCTTTCTATCTCCAGCAAACTATTTGATTTTATCCTTATAAAAGCTTTTTCTCTGAAAGTTCCAACACATTGTCATGATTTATTTAAATCCAATAATTTTGGGCATTATACACATATTTTATATACCTTCTAATTGCTAGGGGACGAATATTGTGTCGTAGGCAATACGAAATGTGTAAAATAGAGTGCACTCCGCTTTCCTTCCCTATTCGCCCGTGAGGTCTATGCCCTCAGTGCCTAGATACGCAATGGCACAGAGCTGCTGAATATTGCTTCCCTGTAGGTATTTGTAGTTTGATTTATTGCTCAGAAACTTAATATAGAACATTTGTTGTAGATGTTAAATTTAGAAACTGAATCATCTCCTCAGTGTTGAAGAGAATTTAAAACACGTTTTCCTGGAGTTACTCCACATACATTTCATTAAATGACTAATAAAATTAAACAATAAATACTGAACAAGAACAAATTAGGAGGACGCTGTGTTTTAAGCGCGGAAAAGCTGGATTACATCGGTACCAAACTGCCAAAGGTCTTTTCCCAGTTAAGTAACACAAATGAGATTTAACTATTCATCGGCACATAAATCAACAGCATTACGCTTTCGCACATTAATATTTACAAGGACACACTCTAGGAGAAGGGAAAGTCAGAATTTAGGAAGCTAAGTGCAAACTTTAAACTAAAACGGCAGCAAAGGCGGGGGTATCGGACTTTGGATGTGACTATCAATCTAGCGTGCGGCTATGTAATGTCGCTTCTATTTGACGTCGTCTGAGGGCGGGAAAGAAAAAGTATGCAGTCTATAATTGCCGTGATATTACGTAGGCTGGCAAATGGTGGCACCTAATTTGGATAAAAGGATATTCAATCGTACTAGCAATGAGGAATAGCACCGCGATAACAACAGAGAATCGATTCGTGTGATAGTGTGCAGAATCCTAAGAGTTAAGATCTTTGTCGATATCTCTTTCAGAGATTACGTTGTCTTAGTGAAGGTGACTTTCCACCGAGAAAGCTATTTTTTTTCTAGCTATAACAAATTGTGCTCAGAAGAAAGAAAGAAAAACGAAAAGGTTTTACACACTATATTTAACCAGCGAAGTACAATTTATCAGAAATTTTATGCACAATGATAATAAACGTGCATGAATCAACATTTTATAGTAATCTCTGTAATTGATGAACCATATGTTTGTGAACTACATTTCCTTCTTTTCTTTTATTGTTATACATGCACATAAATTTTAATGAGTGTGGAATTACATAGCATAAAATACAGACAGCAATTATTATTTATTGCAATCAAATTGCATATATAGAACAATAATAAAGGGTGGACAATGGGGACCTGAAGGCTTTAGCATATAAAATAATATACATATTGAAATCTTAATGGTTGTATTATAATAGATTATTGAATGTCATATGGAGTTCTAAATAACACACGTCTTAAATGACCCCATCACTTTATGCATTGCTGCAACTCGTCACGCAGATTCTGATTGTACCATGTTGTTTATTACAGCCGTGATTTCGTCCTTTAAAACCTCCTTGAGTCCATTAATGCACCTTAATTTGCTCATATACACTTAACTGACGTAGTCACATACTGACAGATCGGGAGAACATGTGCGCTACGGAATGTCGCATGCTCTGGAAATTTTATGCTTTCGAAATATTTATTTACCATTAAATGGACCACGTAGCCTCATCTTGTTAAAACAGATGTCGCTGATTCCATTATAATATAAGTGTAGAGTAAAGAAATCCCCTAAAATCTCTATGTATCGATCAGAAGTTACAGCTTTATCATCCTCTTAAAAATAAGGACTTATTATTTAAAAACTAGGAACGCCACACCAGGCTCTTACGTGTGGACTATAAAGAGAGCGCATAACCTTTGCTGTGGATTTGAACAGACGAATATGTAAAAGTTTGTTTTTAACTGCACCATTTAAATGACGGATACCTCATCACTCATTAACAGCACCATGCCATCAATAAGGATGAAGAGAAAGCTTTCAGAATACCATTCGTTTTGGTTTATCATAAAAATTAATTCTTGAACCACAATCATTTTAAAAGGATGGAAATTTAAGCCTTTATGTGGAATTCTTTTCAAACTGGTACGTTATAAAAGGCAGTAGCGTGTTTTGTGGCTGAGCAACCAGGACTGCTTGCATTATTCTGTCTGACTCAGCGTGTGTACAGGACCTGGTGGTTTTTTCTTTGTTGCAGAAGTAGTTCTTCGAAAGTTCTCTATCCATAACTTCATACTGTTCCAGCCAGAAACGGCACCATGACGTAGAACATTATAATGACGACGAAATAATCGTCGTATAATGAGAACTGAATCACCATTAAAAAAATCTGATGTGTTATACTTACATGACTTTCTCTACTCTTGTACAAACTATTTTTACAAACGCTTATTCCCCATCTACTTCATGTTAATCGAGATAAACTTTTGCAGACTCTATCTTATTGCTAATTTTCTTGTAGATGTAAGGGGAATATCTATTTACAAGGGCAATATAGAAATACAGTAGCCTTTAAGCACATACATATCTCTTAATAGCTGATTGCTAGGTACAGCACTATTCCCTTTGTCACAGATTAATACTCTTTGCATACCCAAGAAAAAAAAAAATGAATAACGAATTCCCATTTGAGAAAATTATTGAAAAATTTAAGGGAATAACAAGCAATATCTCGAAAATGGTTCACTCAACAAAAAAAATGTATATGACATAAATTGTGTATTTTAACGCGATATACATTTTTTGTGTAGTAAAATTTTGTCTATCTCTTATGGTTTACCAGTTATGCAAAAGTCGTTCACAATGAAGAATATTTTTGGAGACATTCCCAGGAAATTCAATATATACATTTTATTTGTCATGAAAATATCTTAAACATGTGATATTTTAATCAAAATCGTTAGACATTTTTGAGAGAATTAAAATTTTCGAAAAATGTTCCATGTAAAGGGTACTCTGTGGTGCGGGGAGTTTCTTGAAAACCTTCATGTCGCATCTCTGGAAGATACTGAACCTAAATACCAAGTTTGGTGTTTATCCGACTGTTCGTTTCTGAGTTATGCTGTTCACAGACAGACACAAAGACAGACACACAGACACACACACGGACATGTTTCCAAAAATCTAATTTTTGGGTGAAATACAATACTTCCCCTACTTACTATACGTAGTAGAGAAAGTAAAAATCAGAATGTTACATTCACATGCCTTTCACTACCCTCTAGCGCTTATCAGTGGGTAAATACAATATTCCTACGAAAGTTTATTTTACTAATCTTCCATTTCAATCGAGATAGAACTTTGCGAAAATAGCTACATTACTCATTTCGATATAGATATAAAGGAAATAGTGACAGTGAAATGTTTAAGAACCGGAGACAAGGTACTGCATTAAAGTTTCATTCTCTTCGTGTGCAATCGCATGAAACAACTAAATGACTTGAAAATAATGACAAAAGTCTGAATAATTCGAAACATTAATAACGGATATCTCAGAAAACCTATTTGAAATAAATTGAGTGTTTTAAAGAGTTGTTTTTGTGGAGCACGTTTTGGTCTATCACTTAACGTTTACCAGTTATATAAGATTATAAAAAATTCCTTCCGAATGAAGAGGATTTAAAAGCTATTCCCAGAAAATTCAGATCTGCGGTTTATTTGTAATGTAAATATATTTAACAGGTGGTATTTAATCAAATTCAGTAGAGTCATGTTTTAGAAAATCAAACATTTTGAAAAAAGTTCCATGGGAAGAATAGTTTTGGGTTGGAGAGCTTTTCTTGAAAATCCTCGTGTCGTATCTTTGGAAGGTATTGAACTTAAATACCAAGTTTGGTGTTTATCAGACATTTTTCAGTTAAGTTGTTCGCTGACACACATACACACACAAATACACATACAGGGATACGCACACACGGACCTTTTACTAAAAATTCTGTGAAACATTCACATGACTTTCACTATCCTCTGTCGTTTTTTAGTGGGTATCCAAGCTATTCTTCCAAGCAGTCGCGAGAAACAACTATATATTGGCAGCATTTCAATAGAATGGCCAATATTGAATAATTGGAACCATTAATAAACGGATATCTCAGAAATCGCTTATGCCACTGAAAACTTATTTCAAATAAACTGTGTGTTATAAACAAATCTGCATTTTTTGTGTAATATGTTTTCGTCTATAGTTTAACGCTTACCAGTTACACAAGATTATATCAAATTCCTTTCTAATGAAGAGGACTTCACAGGCTATTCCCAGAAAATTTAGTATATACACTTTATTTGTTATGCAAATATCTTTAATATACGGCATTTTAATAAAAGTTGTTAAAGCCATTTTTAGAAAACAAAAATTTTCGAAAAACCTTTCCATGTAAAAGATAGTTTGGGGCGGGGGATTTTCTTGAAAATGTTCGTGTCTCATCTTTGAAAGCTACTAAATCTAAATACCAATTATGATATTTATACGAATTTTCGTTTTTGAGTTACGTCGTTTACAGCCACACACACACGCCAGCATTTTTCTAAACAGACTTTTTTTGGATTCAGGGGTTTCTAAACATGCATTTTTAGTGAAATATGGATATAGAATTTTGGGTGGAATGCAATACCTGCTCTAACTAGCAGGTACGTGGTAGGGAAAGTAAAAATGCTTCCAAAGAAAAGTACGATGTTCAGTATTCCATAGCGACACCTTTACAATAATGGAAACATTGCGCTTGCGCATAATAAAACACGTATACGTTATAACATATTTACCAATTTATTTATATGTTAAAGAAAAGGTTTACATCTGTAGGAGGCTAACATAAACGTAATAGGTGATAAAATGTGTAGAGTTTTCTGGTTTATTGTACCAAACTAAACATTATATGATATTTACTATTCCAAATCTGAACCTTTTTCAGATTTTTTTCACTTTGTACTTTCATATTGTCTCCTTCTTATTTATATGTGTCTAATGTAATTAGGCCAATGACTCACACAAAGCTTATCTATTGCATTCGCTCTAGAATCACAATTTACTAACGCTTTATCTCCCAAGAGAGTTCCCAAACTTTACCTTTCGTTTAAGTTGTTGGAACTATCATATGCAGTTTGAGCAACGTTCTACAATAAACATCTTCGGTTTCATTTAGTTCTCATTAGACTAGGTACCTCTAATGAAACAGGCTCTATTTGGGAATCTCAACTTTTTTTTTTGTAAACGCATACTGCGGAACAGAACCTAGGAATTCTAGCACCCATCACTGCATCTATTGGTGTTCCTTAGATTTAGTTCTTAGCAGAGGGGTATAAACCGTTGTTCCTTGATGTAGAGTCAAGGTGCTCGCATACTCAAATCAGTACTTGAAACAAGGAATGTGCAGAAAGGAAAGAAGGAATTGCGGAACAGCAGTATCGTGGTGCACTGCGCCCAACTGATACCGCGTCATAATTCATATAATAGTTAAAAGAAGCAAAACTATAACTTATTTTCATTTTAAAAACGGAGTCATAATACTCAAAACATTGCATTTCTATTCTTATGAAGGTATATTGAAAATAAAGCAAACGAGGAGAAAAGGAATAACTGGACACGAAAACACTAAAGATAAATCGTTTTGGTAATTTAACACCAAATGAGCATTCAGTGTAAATTTGAATCTACAATACTTTTTATTACATATAATTATTTTTTCAACAAGAGCATTATTAAAATAGTTTGTTGAAATGCGGAAAATAATTTACTAAATTATAATGGTCCTTGCAAGTTAATCGTGCTATTTGTTATTGTTTCATTAAACTTCTGTGGCCATATCGGGATCTTTGACTTGACTTAAGAATCAGCTGATTGTGTTGTAACTCGAACTGTAGGTTGAAGTCGATGAACATTGAACTTTTTCATTTTTGCCACGAAGCACCTCATACGTTCAGGTTTGTGGAGGAAAGGGAATGATTCTTATTAAAGCAAAATTCCCCCTCCCCAGATGGAAAACGAAACCAAGACCTCTAGTTGAGCAGCCAGAGCGCTAACCACTGGATCATAGAGACAGCAAATAATGATTTTAGCTTGGATAATAATTTAATACGCTGCTTCTCTCATGGTAGCAACATTTTCACAATCGGATGTCGCAATATACATGAATTTTTGTTTTTTAATCGTATATATAGGGTTCTACTAAAATATAGCTATTTTCCCACCATATGTGTGATACAATATTTTTAAATTGTTCCATTTGTTTAGCCACATTCACTTCTATCGTTACATCTGAGCTTAGACTTCAGAAACAAGTGATGAGTGAGTTATGATTCGTTGAACTGTAGGTGTTTACATTGGTTTTATTCAATTTTCCGTTGAAACACGCTCACGTTCACTCCCACACACACACACACACACACACACACACACACACAATTATAGACTTTAAGGAGATTAGAAAATGGTTCTAGTTATAGAAAAATTCCTTTTCCCCAGCCAGGAATTGAACCCAGGATTTTTAATTGAGAAGCCAGAACGCTTATCAAAATCACAGTCCAAACAGTATTAGTGGCTTCTATGAGGGAAAGCGCGCAGACCTTTTTGCGTTTATATGGGAAAGGATCGGTAAAACGAGGGAAAACTCTAGGTTGGGAGAGCGTTCAAGGAGGAAAATGTGATTATATGGGGGAGATAGGGAAAACGAGATGATTCGAGGTAGAGCAAGGGTTCATGGAGGGGGAATGCGCTTTCTAGAGAGGTAGGGAATACGAGGTGAGATGCTGGACTGGACAGGGTTTGAAAGGGTGGAAAATAAGTTTTATATGGGAAAGATAGGGAAAACAGGAAGAAATGCTATGTTAGAAAGAAGCTAAAGGAGGGGAAATACGCATTATATGTGAAGTATAGGGAATGCGCGGGGAGGTGCTAGACTAGACAAGGCTTGAAGTGTCGAATATGGGCTTTATATGGGAGATATAATAAACCGAGGAAGGTTCAAGGCTAGCAATGCAGGAGACTAGAAAAGGCATTTATATGGGAGAGATAGAGAAAACGAAGACAGGTCCGAGGTAGAGCACGGGATGAATGAAGGGGAATGCGCTTTATATAAGAGAGGTAGGGAATACGAGGTGAGATGCTAGGCTAGACACAGCGTGAGAAGTAGAGTATGCGTTTATATGGGAGAGATAGAGAAAACGGGCAGAGATGCTAAGCTAGACAGAGGTGAGGGAGGGGAAATACGTTTTATATATGAGATATAGGGAATAACAGGGGAGGTGCTAGGCTAGACAGGGCTTGTAGTGTAGAATATGTCTTTATACGGGAGAGATGTGGAATACGAGGAAAGGTTGATAGATATAATAGGGGAAGCTTGCTCTCTTTTGCGTTTAAATGGGAAAGGATAGGGAAAACGAGGGTAGATGATATGTTGGGAGAGACTTCAAGGAGGAAAATGTGTTTATATGGGAGAGATAGGAAAAACGAGGGGAAATACTAGGTAGAACAGGGCCTGTTGGAGGGGATTGTGCTTCATATGAGAGAGGCAAGAAATACGAGGAGAAATGCTATGCCAAACAGGGGTTGAGGAGTAGAGTATGCGTTTATACGGAGAAGTATTAGGCTAGGAAGGTTGAATGGTAGAGTATGCGTTTACATGGAAGAGGTAGGGAAAACGATTGATGTTAGGGAGGTTAGTGTTAATGCATGTGTAATGTCCAGTATTCTCCCGGATAGCCCCATCCAGCATTCAGCAGGCATACGGAGTCCATGGTTTGGGTGTAGTATAGTTTCCTATGAATTCGCAACTAATTTAGGTAATATAGTAGGTATTTAGGCTAATGCACCTAGTATCACAGGATGGTATATTCCATGGTTTGGGTGTGTATAGCTTCGTAGTTCACAGTTAGTTCAGGTAGAATCGTAGATATTTAGGCTAATTCAGCTGGTATCACAAACAGACAGATTGCAGCGTTGGGTGTAGCATAGTTTCGTATTTCAAAGTCAGTTCAAGTAATATTGTAGGTATTTAGGATAATTCAGATAGTATCATAGACAGACAACTTTCAGGAGTCGTGTTTAGCATAGCTCCATGTGATTTCACAGGTAATACAGGTAATATTGTTGTCATTTAGGGTAATTGGAGTAGTATCACAGGTGTTCGTGATAATTTCGATCAGCGATTTGTATCACGGCTATATAATGTTTAATGTAATTTCAGATGATTCATGTAGTATCAAAGGTATTTGAGTCATTTTAACAAGTAATTCAGATTCAGCTAGTATGACAGATATTAAAGCCATTTTAAAACAGGTAGTTCAGTTAGTATTGCAAGTATTTGTGGTAATATAGAGAATAATCCGATTTTTATAAACATTTTTAACCAATGTTACTACACTTTTATATTTTTTTCTGAGTCTTACAAACGTTTATATGTTAAACAGATAGTGTGTGCGATGGAGGGAGTTAAACTGTGCATAAGGTTACAGTGATGGTATATAGAAGTAGTATTAACTAACCCATCCGCAAGGTTGAGGAGATATTATAACGTTTTAGTGGACTTTATTGTTTTATATGCTTACATTTTTCGGTCTAAGTATATTAGCTTTATCAGCTAATCATTGTTTCATTACATAAGGATTGTAACGGTAGATGTCACTTCCTTTATCTAGGCTTGAGACTAGCATTAGGATATGCTCCTAATGGCAGGGTTAACGCCCCCTTACAACTTATTCTTCTTCTTTCTTCATCAGATGTCTCCTAGGTGTATACACAGCTCATAGGTAAACTTCCATACTTTCAAATTGTAGACTACGAGAAATTCATAATCTTCAAGTGACATTCTCTTAAGCGCTGTTTGTAATACGGCAATGTCCATACGCATATGCTGTTATTCCATCCTCGGCAATAACTCTTTATCATCGAAAGTAGTGAATGTGATTTTATTCACTTGTACTGTTGTAACAGCATGCTCTAGTAACAGGATCAGATTCATGGGTGTTCTTTTCATTTCTCGGGTTTTACAATAGTGTGCTTAGCTGTCAAATGGAATGTACTGCTTAATAGCACTACGTTTTATGCCCTTATTTTTTATCATCGAACCTTTAATATGTAATGTATACATCTTTGGTCGTAGTCCAAAAAAGCGTAGGATGATTTTGCTATTAGCCTCATCTTTAAATTTTCCCAGCACCTTTCTGTTCTGAGTGGAGTGGTATATATGGTTGACAGGGTATTCAACTGTATCCAGATGCTCAATAAAACGTAGTTTGTCCTGGTACACATCTTCAGCTGTAACTGAATCAGTATCCATATACATAAGAATCACGTTTTCAGTTCCATAATACGGTAACAACACGTCGTAATGATAGTGGTACACTAATGTCTTGAAGATGTCCAACACACTCATTGCAATGTAAATAGGCCTGTTGAATACTATCTGACGAGAGTCCATATGCACAGCAGATAGATTGGAAGCATATATTGTCCTATCGATAAACGTAGGCTTGGTGATCAACTTTTCCAGAGTTTTCTCATTTGTGACCAATCGTATATCCCTACAACTACGCAGGTTCTTCGTAGTGTTACCAAACATGGCGTTGTTAAAACGCATGTAGAGGTCCTTCTCGAAATCTTTTGCAGCCTGTTGTTAAATTCCACATAAGGATTTAACCACTGAGACTGTTGGAATTATAGCACATTGATTTTACTCAAACGTAACCCATGATTAAGAGCTTGCTGCGAAGTCCTGTAATGTACTACATACTTCTTCCGAGGACCAAGATGGGATATCAATTTCTTTGTAGATGATTCCTTGGGCACCATACAATCAGGTGGGAAAGGTAGATCATTGTGTAGATCTTGAAGTTCTGCAGGATATTCGATGTCAACTTCTAATATGTATCCATGAGGATCATCTTCTTGTAGGGTTTCTAAGTTGATTTCATTAAAAGCAGCACAATCAAATCTACCATAAAGGAGGGGATGGCACATTGCTCAAACATATAGGTTATTGGCATCGTCGTATGTAATAAATTGGGTTGGTCTCGACGGAATATAATTATCCATGTAGATGTTGTTTGCTTCGGCATACTGGTGAGAAACTTGACATAAACCTCCTCTTATACCGGACTCTATCATGAATAATTGATCATAATCCTGTAACAATTCCAGCTGAATTCCAGTATGCAGTAACATGGCATCCCATGTAAGTCCTGAGAGGTGAAATAATGAGCGGGGTTGACTTTGTGTGCTTTGAGGGTTTGATCTCTAATTGTCTCACAGAAATCGCCTAGAAGAAGAACATCTGAGGTTAAGTACAGGTCGCTGTACTCGCCCAGGTTTCTCACATTAAACAGCTCCCAAACATTTATAGCATTATTGTAGACAGTTCACTTATTTCTTCTTCATTTAATCTACTATAAATGGAGTACTTAGGAGGCAGCAGGTTTCGTTCAAAACATCCCATGAAGTGTCGTATACATAGGAAAATACTTCCTTAGGAGTCCTCAACTTCAACTTGTCTTCTCCAAAGTACTTCAGTGTTTTAGGATACTATGTTAGAGTTTTACTAGCTTATCCAAGCTTGTACTGAGGAACCGAAAGTTATCCACGACAGAATCTTTACAAATCCTACGTACTTGGAAAAGATATATAGCATTCTTCCGAACTAGGCATTACCTCCATCCGCTCACTTGTGCATCGCGGATCCTTAACAATGTAATATGAGTCACACCCACTGAGATTGTGCATGAAGACGGGAATACATTTAGGTGTTTTGCAGGCTAAATTACATTCAGTATGTAGACTTCCACATATTCGCCACTGCTATGATCATGATCGCGTACTTTGTAGTTCTCTTCAGTAAAGGTTTTTCCACACAAGTAGCATACTGTACAGGAGTCGAAATCCTTCAGCTGTCGATCTGTAAGTTTCAGAGGAATGGCATATTTGTATATATTATCAAGTTTCTTTGCAAGGTATGTCAGATGTTCCATGAACTTCTAAGCAGCATCAACACCGCGATATACATAGGGCTGCTTAGGAAGACCAGTTTCCAGATGTTCAACAGATTTAGCAGGTTTCACGTAAACACAGAAAATCATAGGTAGATGCAGCTGATAAGGGGTTGTGTAGGAAGTTTCAGGATTGGAAAGGCACGTATGTCATTAAGCGAGCATGCTTTCAAAGTCTGCATAAATCACGTAGGGTACTTTCAACATTCTCTCAATATTTTTAAACCGTACAATTAATTTCTCTTCTGTAGGCATAACTACACTTGCAACATCATGTTGATTACAGATCGATGCATCCTCTTGTAGTTTTTTCAGTCCACTTCGTCCACGCTGATCATCAAATTGTGTACAGCAGTGCTCACAGGTATAAACACGTTCTATATATTTAGTTTTCCGACGTCGAACGAGCTTCTCAAAATTCTTTATATATACATAGTGATGTTTTCCACTACTGTCACTCAATAGTAACAGCTCACGATGTTCATGTAGTTCAGTCTCAGCAACCTTTATTGGATACACTTTATGCTTCTCATCTAATCCGAAAACGTTGATACACATACTGTTTAGCTTTTCCGACATAGATATTTGAGAAAATGGAGTAGGGTAAGAAACAGAGCTGAAACTTTACTTATATTGAAGATGCGCGTATTTGCTCACACGTAGCGCATTCTTCCCTATGAATTAGGTTAGTACAGAATACATAAAGTATTTCTGGTTACTGTAGTTCTGGATGTTTTCGCGGGGTTTTCTTGCTTCAACAGACGGCGGTAGGGGTATGTAGTTACTTCTTCGTAATGGATTATACTTTTTGATACGAAGTCGAACTCCTTCCACAGCAAGCAGGGCCCAGTTGCTACCTTTAAGCTTCGAGTTCTCCATTGCAGTGACAAATTTGCTGGATTCCACATCCAACGCTGAGTCCAGTTCCGTTTCTAGAAACATAGGCTGATTCCGTACTTAAATGTTTGGTCACAGGTTTCTCTGATAGTATTCACAAATCGGCACTCAACCAGCAGATTGGTTTTCAGACCTTTGTGAGTACCAAGCTCTTTATGCATAGCCTGGATTATCCGTTGTTTTGCCTCAAGCAGGCACATATTCAGATCTTCAGATGATTATTATCGTATAAAATACGATTTAAATGTTTTTTTGAATGAAGTTTCATATTCTTTCCTGTCACAGCCCTCCATTGTAGATAATAACTGCTGTTTAGTGCTCTCGAATCTGCTTTTCTTCTCAGGTATGCTTATTTCACATACATCCTCATGACGCTGCCGATTATAAGCATTAATAAAGCTTACGCTAAAATGATTACATTTGAAGAGCCGCTTGCAACCCATCTTATGTCTTTTCTTGTCATAACTTCGCAGGAATTTTTTCCTGCATTTACTAAAAGCGTATCCAGTAACGCTGGGACTGACATCCTTATATGCGGAGTTATTCATCTTTATTCTTGATGTAATAACGTATTAATCCTTCTTCAAGGAAATACAAACCTCTTCACCTTGATAATATTGTCGAAAGCTGTTTATTTTTGGGGAGAACACGATGCTGACATCTCAAGACTAATTAGCACAATGAAGTCCAGTGCCCGAGGTCAGCCTATTTATAGAGGGAGCACAGACCTTTTAACCAATTATATGCTGAATTTTAATAATAAAACGGTGATTATGCGCCAAAACTCCTTTATTTAAATACGTGTTTACATAGGTGTTCGGGCGTGTCTGTAGGTCTTCGTGCAGGTTCGTATGCTTGGAAGAAGTGTTAGTATGTGTTGAGCATGTATCTATGCGTTCAAAGGTATTCGTGGGTCTTCCTGCAGGTTTGTGTGTTTGGAGGAAGTGTTGTACGGGTGTATGTGCCTGGGTGCCTGTGCGTGTGTGAGCGGGTGTAAGCGCGAGGGGTATGTGTATGTACGCGCGTGTGTGTGTGCGAATGCGCGTGTCGGCGTGTGTTGAGAGTTTGCACGTGTGGGTGTGTAACTGTGCTGGTGTGTGTGCATATGTGGTTGCATGTGTGCGTGCACGTGTTGTGTGTGTGAGCGCGTCTGCTTTGTGTGTGTAAGTACGTTGTCTGTATGCGTGTGTGGGCATGTGAGGGAGATTGTGTGTGTGTGTTTCGTTTGCATGTGTGTGAGGCAACCCGTAATTATGGAGAAGGCACGGACCTCTCAGATAGCAGTACCTTTCAGATCCATTGCTGTAACGCTGTTATCACTTTCCTGTTCGACGTGGAAACCCATATTTTGTGTATTTAGAAGTTTTAAAAGGATAATTTATATATTAAATATCATTATTCGTTATTCTCTATGTTTTACCATTTTATATACTTTCAAACCAATCGTGCGATGATTTGGGCAATTAAATGCTGATTAGGAGGCTGAAACTCTAATGTTTCATAACATATCAATGTATTTTAATGATATAACGTGATCGCTGATCAAACATTTAATTTAAATCTAAACCACGGTTTAAAAACGGTTCGGTGTATACCACTCATTTAAATGTTCTGTGTGTATTAACACTCGCCATATGACATCACACCCAGAGAAAGGATGTCTGGCTCTGACAGACACGTTTACATTCGTCTCATTACTACCTGAATATGTTCGCTCTGCACATATTAACCTCCGGCATATGACAGCACACCCAGATACAGGATGTTTATGACGTCACATCCAGAGTTCAAGATGTATAGCACTATCATTCACGTTTAAACTATTCTCGTAACTACCTGTATATAGTGTCACACCAAAAAGAGACAAGTATCACCACACGCTAATTCCGATGGATGTTTCCATTCGACGCCTACCATCAGCACCACCACCCATTTCACCAAGTTAACACCCTCTCTATTACCACAATACTTTAGAAGCAGACGCTCCACTTTAGAAATAAACTCTAGAGTAGACGCTCTAGTGGTAGGTTTTGTACCCTTATTTAATTAAATTCGTGTATATACTGTATTATTTCATGTCCTAATTACATTTACAATTCTTCCTTACCATCTTCCCTTCATTCTACAAGGAACCAGTATACAATATGACATTTCTATACGCATAATACTCAGTTATCTCAGAAAATCATTCATTACATTTGACTCCAATCATGAGCACAGTAATTTTTCCAGGATTACACAGATTTTAAGCTTCTAGAATAGAACCAGATATGGCTTTTAGCAAATTTATTTGAGTAATTTAGGTTCCGCATCAGCATCTGCCATTTAAGCTTTATTTGAACCAGCCAAAATACATAGTTTTGAAGATTTATGAAATCACTCCTTCGGAAATCGATTGAGTACTTGTAAGTAATTGTTTGTTATGATAACGATACTTCTAGGCTAGACCATCTGTTTAATTTTTATTTGGCATCTTTATCTAAATTGGTTTATAAGCTATTAAAGTTATACGTAAATTTCATTGAATCAGTATTCGAACCCAGAAAATTAGGAACACAATTATTTATAATATTAATTTAGCACGTTAAACATAGCTGTAAGCAGTTTACGACATCAACCTAAGTGATATATCCTAGTAGCCACAGGGGGCTACAGGTCGCAATGCAGACAGACCATAGGGACGTGCGGAAGTCCAACAATTCGAGGCTCGAAGACCCATTCCACTGCCTGTTTACGTTTTATTTTGTCTCTTAATCTAAATTAGTTCATAACCTATTAAATTTATAAGTAAATTTCATTGAATCTGTATTTGAACCTAGAACACTACGAACAAAATTATTTATAATATATTACCATGTTAAATATAGCTGTATGGAGTTTACATCAACCTAAGTGATATATCCTAATAACCACAGGCGCAATGTAGACAGGCCATAGTGACGCGCCGAAGTCCTAACAATTCGAGGCTCAAAGACCCATTCCACTGCCTTCTTAGGTTTTATTTTCTCTCTTAACCTAAATTAGTTCATAAGCTACTAAATTTATAAGTAAATTTCAATGAATCAGTATTTGAACCCAGAACACTAGGAACAAAATTATTTATAATATTAATTTAGCATGCAGTTTAAGACATCAATTTAAGTGATATATCCTAGAGTATAGAGGAAAATTAAGGAAGTCATTGAGAGATCGGGATTCGAGCTAAGGGTAACTGATCTACTAATATTTACGTATTGATTACAGATAATAGCAGCTATCAATCATATTTTGTTTCAGTTCCTTAACGCTGACTGATTTGGAGATATTCACGTTTTTACAAAACTGGGACTCGAGCCCATAACCGTAGACACTGCGATATGTAACCAAATAGAGCGCCTAGTAATGATTATTTAATACATTTTAATTGGAGTATTTATCTAAGTTGGTTACAGAGCTATTAAATTTAGAATTATATAACATTGAGTCAGTATTTGAACGCAGGGCACTGGGATTACAGGTATTTATAATATTAATTTGGCATGCTAAGCAAGTTAACATACGCTTTACAACATCAATCTACATGATATATCCTAGAGTATAGAGGAAAACTAAGGAAGTCATTCAAAGATCGGGATTCGAATTAAGGATAAATGTTTAATAATTTATACAGTGTTAATTGCACATCATAGGAGCTATAAGTCATACTTTGGTCCACCCCTCTATCTTTCTTAGTTTCTGAGATAATTGAGTTTTGCAAATTAAGAATCAAATCCAGGACGACAGGTACCAAAATATACATTCAGCGGAAACCAGGCTAATGATATAAATGTAATAAAATTTATTTGGCGTCTTTGTATCAATTAGTTTAGAATTTATTCGAAGATGAAGTTATATACATACCCGTGGAGTTATATTCATACCAAGGGCTCCCGGTCAACTTGAAATAATACGTCAATGACGCGCCGCATTACAAGTTTGTAATTGCGTTTATCGCACCGCTCTATCTGTTTTTATTCAGGAGATATAAGCGTTTAAGGAGTGGTATACCCTTACAATCCTTATCTAATGAAACAAAGATTAACTGATAAAGCTACTACACTTAGACAAAAATGTACCTATTTATATAAAACAATAAAGGTAACTAAAACATTATAATATCTCCTCAACTATGCGAATGGGTTAATTTATACTACTTTTATGTACCCTCACTGTAGCCCTATACGCCGTTTAGGGCTATACGCCTCACCCACGAACTGTTTAACATATAAACTTTTATAAGGTTTAGTAAAAGAGTGGTGTAACGTTGGATAAGAAATGTTTATAAAGAATGTAATTACTCTCTATATTACCATAAATACCTGCAATACTATCCGAATTACCTGTTAAAATTACTTAAATACCGGTGATACTATCCGAATCGTACGAAATGACCTTATGTAGCTCTATTACGAGTCACTGCTCGAAATTACATGACCACCTGTGATACTACCCGGATTACCCGAAATATCAACGATACTAGCCGAATTACCTATTAAAATGTCTCAAATACTTTTGATAATACCTGAATCATCTGAAATTACCTTAAATAGCCGTGATACAATTCGCTGCTCGAAATTATCACGAATACCTGTTATACCACCCTGATTGCCCCAAATACCAACGATACTACCTGAATTACCTGTGAATTTATACGCAACTATACACACCCAAATCATGGAATCTACCCTCCTTTGATACTGGCTAAAATAGCCTAAATACCTACGATATTACCTGAAGTAGCTAGGAAATCTACGGAACTATGCTACACCCAACTCCTGGAATTTGTCTGTCTGTGATACTACCTGACTTACTCTAAATACCTACGATACTGCCTGAATTACCAGCGAAATCACACACAACTATGCTGCATCCAAACCAGGGGATATGCTTGCCTACTGAATGGTGTTATCCTGGAGAAGATTGGACATAACACATGCAGCAACACTAACCTCTCTAACACCTATCATCATTTTCCCTACCTCTCCCATAAAAACGCATTTCCCCCTCCTTCAACTCTCTCCGGCATAGGATCCCTCTCCTTTTCCCCTGTCTCTCCCATATAAGCGCATACTCTACCGTTCAGCCCTTCCTGGCCTAACACCTCTCCTCGGTTTCCTATCTCTCTCATATAAAACACATTCTACCTTTACACCTGACTAGCCTAGCATCTCTCCATGTTTTCCCTATCTTTCCATATAAACGCATACTCTATTCCTGAACATCTGTCTAGCCTAGCACCTCTCCTCATATTATCAAGCTCTCCCGTATAAAATCCATATTCTACCCTTCTAACCCTGTCTAGCCTAGCACCTCCCCTCGTATTCCCTATATCTCATATATAAAGCGTATTCCCTCTCCTTCAGCCTCTTTCTAGCCTAGCATTTCTTCCTGTTTCCCTAACTTTCCCATGTAAAACGTATAATCTATCCTTTGAAAACCTGTCTAGTCTAGCACCTCACCTCGTGTTCCCTACCTCTCTCATATAAGGCGCATTCCCCCTCCTTGAACTCCTGCTCTACCTCGGAACTCCTCGTTTTCCCTATCTCCCACGTAGAATCGCGTTTTCCTCCTTGAACGCTCTCCAAACCTAGCATTTCCCCTCGTTTTTCCTATCCTTTCCCATATAAGGTGTGCTTTCTTCCCCTTATGGAAGCTACTAGTATTCTTTTTAAGCATAAAGCTTTATTTTTCATAACATCTTTGGACCTACTTTCATACCCAGACTTCCGTTCCGCCACCGTGCACAACGGCGAGGGAACTGTACACTCGCACAGACAAGTAAACACGAAAAATAAACCGTACACTGTTAGTCTTATTCCAGTTTCGTGCAAAGGAGCAGCGTCAAGGTTCACCTTGTTAACACCACTGGCCATAACAGAGGCCTGAAACATTTTCAGAACCAGTAACTTAAATCCAGGACTAAGCATGAAAGTCCTAATTGTTAGTGACTGTAGTATTTCGTACTTACATTTCCATATGCAAGAGAGCATCTGTTTATTATCGCGCTCAAAACTAAACTACGGCCACTTAATGATGCCTGCCTTACTGGCGTACATAAAATATGGCCCATAATATGTAGAATGGAGCTGGTTTTGTTGGTACTGACAAAATCTAGTCTCACCACCACCCGCGTGAGCGCCTCCATTTTTCGAGCATAATACAGCCACAGGAATGACAGGGTACTATATCTCCCTCAAAGTATGGCCGGAATGGCGAAAGGTAACATTAAAACTTAAACCTTATATTTTCATCCTACACTGCTGGTTCCCTTATTACCGTTTAGTAGCGGCAACAACTTAACCGTCGTCTCCATTTAGCCGATGAAAACTCCCGCTTATGTATGTAATTGTCGCGGCTGTCATTCAGTGCAATTAATGCTTCATCCCCTCCTCTGGAACACCGAGGTATGTTATGTTGGTTTACCCTTTCTACGAATCGTAGCGAAACCCTTTCATAGAGGTGGTATGCGAACCACTCCTCAATTTCGCATACATTATAAACATCGTCCATTGATTTTTTTGTATACCCTTGTATTATTTTTCAGGCCTTAGCAACATAAATATGTCCATATTCAGTTACAAACTAAGCAGCTACTTGAATGATATAACTGTTAAATACATTAAATCACCGAGCGAGATAGCTCCGCGGTAACATATGAGGTTCGCATTCAGGAAGTCCCAGGTTCGATTCCCGTCCATACCTACTATGACTTCGTCTTTTTCGTGGTTTTCTCTGGTCAGTAGGCGAATTCTGAGGTGGTTTCTCATCTACTACGATTTCATTTCTATAGTTTCCCTTTTACTTCGTTTTCTTCTCATCTTTAAGGTATGCTTCTAGGTTTCGTTGCACATGGCGGTACTGGACATATGGCGCGGCTGCTTGCTCAAAGGAAAGAGTATTACCTGTGTATATTAGAGAGCTGCTCGCTCCACGGGTTGTTCATCTCTCTCTCCTGGCAGCTTCAGCAGTGGAACGGATTTTCGAGCCTGGAGTTGTTAGGGACTATCACGCTTCTCCGTGGCCTGCCTGCGGCCTGTAGCCTCCTACGGTTCTTTCATTTCATCCCTTCCTACAAGGGGTGGTAGCCATAATAGTTCTATGTGGGTCACAGTGCGCGGGGTGCACCTCTCCGTTGTATAACTTATAAAGTGGTTGTATGTCCGCACCATATATTTCAACGCACTGCTATCCCAAAACTATCATATATATATAAATTGTCATTTCTTTTTATTTTCTCAAACAAAAATCCTGCAACAATCCTTGTTAAGCTGTAGTTAGTTCCGGATTAGTGTGACCAGTGACATTCACTTTTAAGCTTCTGGAAATTCAAAGGACTTGCTTATACCTAATATTTTGTTTTATTGTGGTTAGTACATGTTATATGTTTGCAGCGGATTTAACAGCATAACAACGCAATAAAACTAAATTGCAAATAATACTTTGTTTCTGTTTCGCATAAATCGTAGATTAAATGACTGAATAAATACAATGAGCGAAGTGCAGTATAATCCGATAATGGAAATTGTTTTCTGTTTGTTGCTTTGTATCTACCATAAAACGTGTACAACCAAAGTTATGACTTTCCCGGTAGGTTTGTTGATTACAGATTTTCCTCGAAAAGCTCCTTGGCAGCTTTGGTTTAACAAAGTACATTCGCTTAATTAATGCTGACTGAGTGGTATTTTCGGAAAAGGGGCTCTGTGTTTCCCTGAAACTTAGCGCTGTACAACGTAGTCTAACCAGAATGTGCCACAAGGAGAACTTTTTTTTCATAAGAGAGCCTTATATACACATAGCGGCACTATCTTGATTCTAGACAGTCGCTTGCTACACGTGCAGGGACATAAAACACTGAGAAACGTAACCTGGCAACCACACGTTCTTAACAGCAATCGGCTTTCTCTCCCTATCACGCTGTTTCTGCCACTAAACAACACAAAAGACGCCAAGCTTTCAAAATAACGGCTCAATTGAAAGCGCGTACGAATGTTGCAAATTTCTAGATTGAATCACTTTTACAGCCTTTCAAAGTTCGTGTTTACTCAACAAATTTAAATGCTTTAGGTGCGTCAGATACCGCATATGCAGCATGCAACAATGTTAGAGCTAATTAGGAGAAAGAAAGAGAGATAAAATAAGTAAGAGACATAGTTACTCTCTTGTTTTCAGACTTTTCAAGCTGCTAGTGTTATAATTCTTTGAAAATTATAGCGATTTTTCAACTTATTTGCGGGTAGTGTTTACATTATCCTTAAACGAGATTAATAGTGTACATGTTTTGATATAACACCTAAAGTTGTGTTTAAAATGGATTTAATCTGACGAAGCAGAAAATGTCAAAAGTCTATAATTTTAGAGGTTATTGCCGAACTTCCCCATTAATAAATCAGTTTTTAAGACTTTACAGATGTATGTCCCCTTCAGTTTAAATTACATGTCGCGACGTCACTATTATATTCAACAACTGCTCGTAAACCCACATAAAATAATTGTGCAAACACCATACATAAAAAATTGAAAATTCGTTGTAATTTAAAAAAAATAGAAAAATAATAGAAAGAATGTATCCGAAATAAGCGCCAGAGCACAAACTGTAACATCACTTGTTCTTTTTTGCATATTAAAACCCACAATTTATTCCGTGTTAATCTTACTGCTGGAATTTCTAATTTGTAATACACGTTCCGATGTCCCCCTGAATAAAAAAAACTAACTCTTTTGTTTTTTGAAAAAGTGTTTTTTTTCCGTGTGTGTGTGATGCGCATGTGTGTGTCTGTGTGTGAACAACAAAATTGAAATGCCCAATAAATACCAAACTTGGTATGTATTTAAGTTCAGTATCTCCTAAAGACGTGTCATGAGGATTTTCAAGAAAATACCCTATCGCAAACTACACTTTATATGAAATATTGTTCTTTATTTTCTGTTTTCCCAAACATCGCCATATCGATTTTGATTAAATTCATGATATATAAGATAGTTTCATGACAAATAAAATAAGAGTCTTGTATTCTCTAGAAATATCCTGTGAAGTCCGCTTTATTCCAAAAGAACTTTGTATTACTGCTAAACCTTAAAATATATGTCAAAAAGCCTACTACACAAATACTTAGATATTTTTAAAACGCAGAGTTTATTTAAAATAAGTATTTTGTGGCAACTGTCATTTCGGTAATATCGGTTATTCATTATTTAATTTTAAATATGTTTTCTTTTGAAGTACTGTCAGACATGGTTGTTCCTCGCAATGTCATGAAAAGAGTATGGAATTTCCTGGAGAAGCAGAAGGGGGTACATTAAGCCCTATCCTGACAATGTTAAAAATTGCCCATGTTTATGTTCCTTTTTCTCAATAGCTATTAAATGTGGGAAGCCGAAAAGTTTAACATGCATTTTGGAGATCTTTATAAATTTTTAATGGGAGAATATTTAAAACGGTTTCCCGGATTTTTAAGTACAATTTTTTAAAACTTGTTCTACATAAAAATTGAATATTTAATCAATATTTTTTATTTTTGAAATTAATAGCACAATTAGGAAATACTCCTACAAAAAGACTCGCATCTATGTAGGGAACATGTGGTAAAAACATAATTCTTCTATATATTATAGGAACTGAGAAAAAGGAATATAAGTGTGAAAAAGTTGCAGTTTTTGGGAAATTTCTCTTCAGTGGAAAAACATTTATAATCCCATCATCATGCATTCCTGCATCATAAGTTGCATCGTCTGGCTCCTCCTCTTGCTGATACAAGTCCTCAAGCTTCGTTTTTGCTCCGTGGCCTTTTTGCCTGGTTTTTCTTTTTATTTCCTCTAACACTTTTTCGCCTCAGTTGATCCTTATTTGCTCCAAGGTTTTCATCCCAGAGACACAATTAAAACCAATTTTCATTCCTAGCAGCTTCATTGCTTGGCACTTAATAATGTTTCCCCTGCTGAATAATAATTTCGCCTCATAAACCCCAAAATATACTGTGCTCATCCCAATAAACCTTTTTTGGATAACGATCCAAATTAAATTATATAATGAGTCGTTGGGGTTTTGTGTTCCACCATGAATACACTTAGAAGTTTTGGGTAGGTAAATCTGAAAGTATTTGTTTCCTCTCAATCATGCAGGGAGAAGGAAGATGAAAATGTTCTTTATGGTGATATTCTTTTTCATCTTCCTTTGGTTTCAAATATTTGCACCAGGTTGCATCACAAAGCCCATGTTGAGGTTGTTAATTTGATGAAAGCAGACGAAAATATATAGCCCAAACAGTGTTATGAGGGTCTGTAACGTTTCTTCTGATTGCCAACCCATAATATGTTTGAATTTTAAGAATGGTACCGCCAGTAACTCTCTTTGCACCACCAAATGATGGCATCACTTAGAGTTTTCCCAGTAAACTTATTTTTAAATTTCTTAGTCTTGTTACCATGTTCTTCTCTGCATAACCTATGCGCTCCAACTTTTTAATGTTAAGCCTTTCCCATAAGACTGTTCATTCTGAAATATCCTTGACACCTTCAACTTCCATTCCTTCACTTAGCCCTTGGTAAATGGCAATGCAATAATTTTCAGGGATTTGTTGTAACTTATTCTTGTATCTGTAGAACTTAGTTTTTATAGCCAGATCGACAACGTTACCTGTATCTTCTCGGGTAGCTGTTGTCACTCCTATCTTTGAACAAAAAACCATAGTTTTGGTAGGTACCATCTACAGCAATATTTATGTCTCTGCTCCCTGAATTACATTCTGCAACTTCTTCAATAGCCTCTTTTAATCTTTTCCTACATACATCTTCAACGCCAGAAGCAAGAACAATTATATAATTTGTAAACTGCGGTGGAGGTTTAGATAGATTCATTATTCCACAGAAAATATTTGCTGCTGTTGGACCTTACTCAATAGCTTTTAGCCCAAAAACTAAACATAAGTTAATATCATGCTGTATCAGTGTTTTGTTTTGGCTATGAAATTATTTTACTTCTGAGGTTATGAAATTACGCTTTCTGTCACACATATTACCATTAAATGTCATTTTACTGCTAAACCAACATTTTTTCCACAGATATTTTAACAAGACCATGTCAGGTTTTACAACAAGCAAATTCATTTAGTGCAGCTTGAAATGACTATATTTTTACTATTTCATGATGGAAACCCCTGCATTCATCTGCCTTCATTATTTTATATAGCTCTAATAAAGGTTTCAGCTTTTTATGGGATGAACTATGTCCAGAAGCACGAACTTCATGTATGCTCAGGCTAGGGTTAACATACTTGGGCTTACCAACTTTTATTCTCTTCCTAAACACTTTTGTGCTTCTTGGCATAGTGTTGTTTAAAGAATAAAACAAAAATAGCAGGATGAAATGGCACAATCACACAAAATCAACAGAATTATTACAAATCTGATACCATTAACTTCGTTCACAAAAATGTAAACAAAGAAGTTTCGTGTTGAAGCAGGTCTACCAAATGCTATCTGAATGAAAGGAGGGAAGACATGTTCCCTCTATACTTAAGATTTCAGCCAGATATATCTTATACAAAGAAAGTTACAGCATAACAGAGTCTTTCATTTGTTCACTGCCAGTTTGACACACACACACAGTATATTACTAAAATATAAATAAGTATAGTACTAAATACCGTAAAAAATAATAAGTGTTATGATATATTATATCACTTTAATCGCTAAACTTCAAAGAATAAGAATAAATAGAAAACATTATTTTGAGAGTTTTGACACTTTTGGCTTAATGACTCCCCATAAAGCGACCCACTTTTAAACCTTAAGCCATGTCGTCGCTTTCCTGTATCCCTCTTGTGCCTACTACGAAATATGTGATGAAACTATTTCTGCAAAGGTCCATCTCGATTAGCAGGAAATATATAGAAGAATAAGCTTTAGTTAGAATAGTTTGTAGAACATATATAAAACTACACGATAGTGGATGTTGAAAATCATGTGAATGTATCATATTTTTGAAAGGGGAAACGAATAATTTTAGGAGTCCGTATACCTATCTGTAAAAGCATTTGTGAGCCACCGCATGTAACTATAAGGTTATACACAGAGTGCAAGGAATATTCAGTGCATTAGTTTTATCGTCTATTTGAATGCACATAATAAAAGCGCTGTGTGTTTTATTGAAATAAGTTAAATTTTAAGTACTATAGCTTATTTTCATAGCTGTTCTACAAATTCTTCATAAAAGAAGCTTGTTATACTAATTTCAGTTAAACACTATAAACGCTGACCGAAGTAATTTCAACACACGTTCTTTGTAGCTACATGGAAACATAAAGGATGCTAGGAACATAATCAAAGTTTAAGAAAAATCTAATGTTGCATTCATATGACTTTACTACTCTCTTCTACAAATAATTCTTACAAAAGCTTTATAATATATATATATATATATATATATATATATATATATATATATATACATACATGTTAATCCGTCTACATCTGATTGATCGAGATAATCTTTCATTACACGTTTACACATTTGCTTATAGGTATAAAAGGATAGCTTATTAAAAAATCTGATGTGTTACACTCACATGACTTTCTCTACTCTTGTACAATCTAATTTTACAAACGCCTTTTCTCCATATGCTTCATGTTAATCGCGATATCGAGATGTCAATCTTATTGGTAATTTTCTTGCAGATGCAAGGGAAATATGGTAGCTTTTAAGCGATAGTCAAATATTTTAACGCTGGTTGCTATGTGGCGCATTCCATTCTCTTTGCATGTCCAGGACATAAAAAAATGAGTAACGAATTTGAGAAAAAGTATAAGTATTGGAAAATTTAAGGAAATAACAAGCAATATCTCGAAAACGGTTCACTCAACAAAAGAAATGTATATGACATAAGTTGTGTATTTTAACGCGATCTACATTTTTTGTGTAGTAAAATTTTGTCTATCTCTTATGGTTTACCAGTTATGCAAAAGTCGTTCACAATGAAGAATACTTTTGGACACATTCCCAGAAAATTCGAGATATACATTTCATTTCTCATGACATTATCTTAAACATATGATATTTTCATCAAAATCGTTAGAGCCATTTTTGAGAAAATTAAAATTTTCGAAAAATCTTCCATGTAAAGGGTAGTTTGGGGTGGGGAGATTTTCTTGAAAACCTTCGTGTCGCATCTCAGGAAGATACTGAACCTAAATACCAAGTTTGGTGCTTATCCGACTGTTCGTTTTTGAGTTATGCTGTTCACAGACACACAGACACACACACACACACACACACACACACACACACACACAGACACACACACGGACATGTTTCCAAAAATGCTTTTTTTGGATTCAGGAGGTCTCAAAACATGTATTTCCGGTGAAATCTCGGTATCGAATTTTTGGGTGGAACGCAATACTTCCCCTACTTACTATACGTAGTAGAGAAAGTAAAAAGTCTGATAGTTAAATCTCGTATGCATCTCTTATACAAGGTATAAAAGGTATGTTAGAACGTTGAGTGGTAGATGTATGTGTACCACGTAATCATAATTTTTGGCTAAGTTCGCGCTTATGAGTTACAGGTGATCAATGCGTTTAATACAGAGAGGTAACAGATATGTACTTTAAAGTCTGGTGGTATTAAATGCCTTAGTTTAATTTATAAGTAAAGCACTACGCGTTGTCGCATACACACACACACACACACACAGACACACACACACACACACACACACACACACACAGCTGGTAGAAGTTATCCTTGTTCGGAATGAGAGGCATTTCTGTATGTTCGGGACGTTGGAAATGGGTTCCTAATAGATACTGCAGGACACTAATCCACACGGACACAATGGACTGCTAATAATGCATCCAGATACTGTAAGGGTGAGGGTAAAGCACATAGGTTTCCGTTGTTTGGATGCCAGCTTCGTGATTAAATGCGAAGCTATGATCCGGGAAATCTCATATAAAATTGCTGTTTGTGGTGTTGCTCCTTTGATATACAGGGTAAAACGGGTGCAGATGCTGAATTTAAACCAAAGAAGAAACAAATCCTTTCTAACCTTTGATCCATTATCAAACATACACTGTCCGGGAAGTATAACCTACAAGTCCATACACCAGCATATAGTGTTATATTTTATATTGCTATTATTGTTATTATTATTATTATTATTGCTTTTATGATTATTGGTATTATTTTGTAGTGGTTAATAATATTGTTGCTGTATATTTCGTGTCACTTTAGTCTCAATCGTCATTCTGCGGGTAGAAATGGCATCACAAGTTCATTTTCTGTTGAAGAGAGGTAAGTCGCGAGTGCATGGACTGTCACACAGGAGAGACAAACATAGCATCATACGAGATTAGTTTAATGAGGCTCCACCGACGAAAGAAGAAACTATTTCCTGGGAAAACAAGGTATTTATGACAGGAAGTGTGAGAGATCGATCAAGAGGAGGAGCAAAAAAGACGTGGCGGGAGATATGTGCTGAAGTTGAGGTGTCAGTTGAGCACTTCTGCATAATATCCGTTTGCAAACTGTTGGCGAACTTCACATTCCAAGATCGACTCTTTTTTACTTTGTCTACTACGTATAGTAAGTAGGGAAAGTATTGTATTCCACCCAAAATTTCGATACCGAGATTTCACCGGAAATACATGTTTTGAGACCCCCTGAATCCAATAAAAGCATTTTTGGAAACATGTCCGTGTGTGTGTCTGTCTGTCTGTGAACAGCATAACTCAGAAACGAACAGTCGGATAAACACAAACTTGGTATTTGGGTTCAGTATCTTCCAAGGATGCGACACGAAGGTTTTCAAGAAAATCCCCCCACCCCAGAGTACCCTTTACATGGAAGATTTTTCGAAACTTTTAATTTTCTCAAAAATGGCTCTAACGATTTTGATTAAAATATCATATGTTTAAGATATTTTTATGACAAATAAAATGTATATCCTGAATTTTCTGGGAATGTCTCCAAAAGTATTCTTTATTGTGAGCGACTTTTGCATAACTGGTAAACCATAAGAGACAGACAAAATTTTACTACACAAAAAATGTAGATCGCGTTAACATACACAATTTATGTCATATACATTTTTTTTGTTGAGTGAGCCATTTTCGAGATATTGCTTGTTATTCCCTTAAATTTTTCAATACTTATTTTCTCAAATGGGAATTCGTTATTCATTTTTACTTTCTCTACTACGTATAGTAATTAGGGGAAGTATTGCATTCCACCCAAAAATTCGATACCGAGAATTCACCGGAAATACATGTTTTGAGACCTCCTGAATCCAAAAAAAGCATTTTTGGAAACATGTCCGTGTGTGTGTCTGTGTATGTGTGTGTGTGTGTGTGTCTGTGTGTGTGTGTGTGTCTGTGAACAGCATAACTCAAAAACGAACAGTCGGATAAGCACCAAACTTGGTATTTAGGTTCAGTATCTTCTTGAGATGCGACACGAAGGTTTTCAAGAAAATCCCCCTACCCCAGACTAACCTTTACATGGAAGATTTTTCGAAAATTTTAATTGTCTCAAAAATGGCTCTAACGATTCTGATTAAAATATCATATGTATAAGATAATGTCATGAGAAATGAAATGTATATCTCGAATTTTCTGGAAATGTCTCCAAAAGTATTCTTCATTGTGAACGACTTTTGCATAACTGGTAAACCATAAGAGATGGACAAAATTTTACTACACAAAAAATGTAGATCGCGTTAAAATACACAACTTATGTCATATACATTTCTTTTGTTGAGTGAACCATTTTCGAAATATTACTTGTTATTCCCTTAAATTTTTCAATACTTATTTTCTCAAATGGGAATTCGTTATTCATTTTTTTGTCTTGGATATGCAAAGAGTATTAATCTGTGGCAAAGGGAATGGTGCTGCACCTAGCAACCAGCTATCAAGAGATATGTATGTGCCTAAAGGCTACAGTATTTCCAAATTGGCCTTGTAAATATACATTCCCCTTACATCTACAAGAAACTTAGCAATAAGATAGACTCTGCAAATGTTTATTTCGATTAACATGAAGTAGAGGAAGAATAAGCGTTTGTATAAATAGTTTGTACAAGAGTAGAGAAAGTCATGTGAGTGTAACACATCAGATTTTTACTTTCTCTACTACGTATAGTAAGTAGGGAAATATTGCATTCCACCCAAAAATTCGATACCGAGATTTCACCGGAAATACATGTTTTGAGACCTCCTGAATCCAAAAAAAGCATTTTTGGAAACATGTCCGTGTATGTGTCTGTGTGTGTGTCTATGTGTGTGTCTGTGAACAGCATAACTCAAAAACGAACAGTCGGATAAATACCAAACTTGGTATTTAGGTTCAGTATCTTCCAGAGATGCGACACGAAGGTTTTCAAGAAAATCCCCCCACCCCAGACTACCCTTTACATGGAAAATTTTTCGAAAATTTTAATTTTCTCAAAAATGGCTCTAACGATTTTGATTAAAATATCATATGTTTAAGATAATGTCATTAGAAATGAAATGTATATCTCGAATTTTCTGGGAATGTCTCCAAAAGTATTCTTCATTTTGAACGACTTTTGCACAACTGGTAAACCATAAGAGATAGACATAATTTTACTACACAAAAAATGTAGATCGCGTTAAAATACACAACCTATGTCATATAGATTTCTTTTGTTGAGTGAACCGTTTTCGAGATATTGCTTGTTTTTTCCTTAAATTTTCCAATACTTATAATTTTTCTTAATTTTGTTATTCATTTTTTTATGTCCTGGAAATGCAAAGAGAATGGAATGCGCCACATAGCAACCAGCGTTAAAATATTTGACCATCGCTTAAAAGCTACCATATTCCCCTTGCATCTACAAGAAAACTACCAATAAGATTGACATCTCGATATCTCGATTAACATGAAGCATATGGAGAATAGGCGTTTGTAAGAATAGATTGTACAAGAGTAGAGAAAGTCATGTGAGTGTAACACATCAGATTTTTTTGTCTTGGATATGCAAAGAGTTATAATCTGTGGCACAGGGAATGGTGCTGCACCTAGCAACCAGCTATTAAGAGATATGTATGTGCTTAAAGGCTACTGTGTTTCTATATTGCCCTTGTAAATATATTTTCCCCTACATCAACAAGAAAATTAGCAATAAGATAGAGTTTGCAAATGTTTATCTCGATTAACATGAACTAGATGGAGAATAAGCGTTTGTAAAAATACTTTGTACAAGAGTAGAGAAAGTCATGTGAGTGTAACACATCAGATTTTTACTTTCTCTACTACGTAGAGTAAGTAGCGGAAGTAATGTATGCCACCCAAAATTTCGATACCGGGATTTTAACGGAAATATATGTTTTGAGGCCCCCTGATTCCAAAAAAAAGTATTTTTGGAAACATGTCCGTGTGTCTGTGAACAGCATAACTCAGAAACGAACAATCGGATAAACACCAAACTTGGTATTTAGGTACAGTATCTTCCAGAGATGCGGCACGATGGATTTCAAGAAAATCCCCACACCCAGATTACCCTTTCCATGGAACATTTTTCGAAAATTTTAATTTCCTCAAAAATAACTCTAACGATTTTGATTAAAATATCATGTGTTTAAGATATTTTCATGACAAACGAAATGTATATCTCGAATTTTCTGGGAATGTCTCTAAAAGTATTCTTCATTGTGAACGACTTTTGCATAACTGGTAAACCATAAGAGGTAGACAAAGTTTTACTACAGATAAAACGTAGATCGCGTTAAAATACACAAGTTATGTCATATACATGTTTTTGTTGTTGAGTGAACCATTTTCGAGATATTGCCTGTTATTCCCTTAAATTTTCCAATACTTATACTTTTTCTCAAATGGGAATTCGTTATTCATTTTTTTGTCCTGGTAATGCTAAGAGAATGGAATAGTGCACATAGCAACCAGCTCTTAAAATATTTGACTATCGCTTAAAGCCTATCAGTTGAAGTAGGCTTATTTATTTTTAAGAGGAGTTGTATTTTATTTTAACTGTTGGGGAGCCGAAAACTTGAAGTAGTTGTAATCAGGTATGATACTAAGTTTTCCGGTAGCCTTCGCCCCAAATTTACGTTCCGGAGCCCTTTGTGCCAATTTTAAAAATATTAACTTAGTAATTTTGACTGTTTCCTTAAATATAATATTTTTACGTTTGCATCGACTACGCCAGTATTATTGTTAGAGACCTGGAATTCTTTGCAGGGAGTAGTGCGGCTAAAAATGTAGGCTTACACAAATTATAATTTGTACCTCACTCCATTTATTAATTCTTTAAACGATTAAAATAACACTTCACTTAGTTGGGAGATTATTTATTAATTACTTGCACTTTTTTTTAAAACAAGTAAATTATTTTCGTCTCACACTGAATCTGTATTAAGCTTCTCGAGGACGTGTCTCACGTCCGGTTAGCAACGCTGTCTACAAGCAACTGACTTCTGAATTTGTAAATTTTGCACCATTTCAGTTTCTGATTGGCTAATCCTACTAAAGTTTTTTCTGGTTGTTGATGGGCTATTTATAAACTGTCTAAAAAGTTACATTATTACTGCTCCAAGAATTACCAATAGCATTATTAAACATTCTAATTCATTATTACCTAATGGTTACCTTATTGTTATCTAATTGTTAGCAACTTTTAACCTATTATTCTCACAGCTTCTACATTATTAAATTACGTAATACATTCGCATAACATTATTGAACATGTACATAATAATATAAACATTGATACTATGATTGTTACATGCATTTTGAATATTATATTATACACATATTGCTTTAAGACGGGCTCTTATTATATTTTATATTATATAATTTGACTGAAATCATTTAAGTGTTAAAAATACCGTTTCACAATTCTCCTTGCATCTACAAGAAAGTTAGCAATAAGATTAACATCTCGATATCTCGAATAACATGAAGCTTATGGAGAATAAGCGTTTGTAAAAACAGTTTGTACAAGAGTAGGGAAAGTCATGTGAGTGTAACACATCAGATTTTTATTACATGAAAAAGCACTTCATGATGAGGCCGAGCCTTCCGACGTTCATCAATGAGTTGTTTGACGTAGACATGAACAAGCGTCTTGACACATGTGGGTCTGTTCTAGCAACGTTTAAAATCGAGATATTAAGGTCCAAGATTACTTCATAATGAGTGCGGTATATACCGCAGCACGCGAATGACAAATTGTAGCTGTTTGGTCCAAGGAAAATACTCACTTCACTTCCAAACATGCCGCAATCAATCGCATCTTATGATGTAGACATGAATGACAACGCAGCATCCCTTCCCTTTGGGCCGTATTTTTACTTTCTCTACTACGTATAGTAAGTAGGGGAAGTATTGCATTCCACCCAAAAATTCGATACCGAGATTTCACCGGAAATACACGTTTTGAGACCTCCTGAATCCAAAAAAAGCATTTTTGTAAACATGTCCTTGTGTGTGTCTGTGTGTGTGTGTGTGTGTGTGTGTGTGTGTCTGTGAACAGCATAACTCAGAAACGAACAATCGGATAAGCACCAAACTTGGTATTTAGGTTCAGTATCTTCCAGAGATGCGACACGAAGATTTTCAAGAAAATCCCCCCACCCCAGACTACCCTTTACATAGAAGATTTTTCGAAAATTTTAATTTTCTCAAAAATGCCTCTAACGATTTTGATGAAAATATCATATGTTTAGGGTAATGTCATGAGAAATGAAATGTATATCTCGAATTTTCTGGGAATGTCTCCAAAAGTATTCTTCATTGTGAGCGACTTTTGCATAAGTGGTAAACCATAAGAGATAGACAAAATTTTACTACACAAAAAATGTAGATCGCGTTAAAATACACAACCTATGTCATATAGATTTCTTTTGTTGAGTGAACCGTTTTCGAGATATTGCTTGTTATTTCCTTAAATTTTCCAATACTTATACTTTTTCTCAAATGCGTTATTCATTTTTTTTATGTCCTGGACATGCAATGAGAATGGAATGCGTCACATAGCAACCAGCGTTAAAATATTTGACTATTGCTTAAAAGCTACCATATTTTCCTTGCATCTACAAGAAAATTACCAATAAGATTGACATCTCGATATCTCGATTAACATGAAGCATATGGAGAATAGGCGTTTGTAAAATTAGATTGTACAAGAGTAGAGAAAGTCATGTGAGTGTAACACATCAGATTTTTTTCTTTTGGTGGGCCTGCGAATACTGTATCATGTTCACGAATGCTGAAAACTTGGCTCATCTATGGAAGACACATGACTAATTGAATACTTTTGGTTACAGTAATATGGAGGTCCACGACATTTCGTTCTTACCGGTCATGAGTAGGATGGACAAGACAGAGGTGGCACACTTTTTGCGTTTATATGGGAAAATATAGGGAAAACGACGGGAGATTCTGGGCTAGGAGAGCGTTCAAGGAGAAAAAATGCGTTTATATGGGGGGAAGACAGGGAGTACGAAGACAGTTTTCAGGCTAGACAGGGGTTGAAAGGGAAGAATATACGCTTTATACTGGAGAGATAGGGATTACAAGCATAGACAGGGATCGAAAGGGAAGAATAAACGTTTTATGGGGAAAAGATGGGGAATATGAGTCGAGAAGGTAAGCTAGTCAGAGGTTGAAGGTTGGATTATGCGTTTATATGGAAGAGACAGGAAGCCATTGAGAGGCTAGGCGGGTATGGGAGACTAGAAGAGACATTCAAATAGCAGAGATAGAGAATTCGAGAAAAGATGACAAGCTAGACAGGGAGTGAAGGAAGGAATATGGGTTTATACGGCTGAAATAGGGAGTGTAAGGAGAGGTGCTAGGTTAGACTGATGTTGAAGGACGGGATATGGGTTTATACGGGGCTAGAAGGGTTTTGAGGACTAGAAAATGCATTTACACGGGAAGAGATAGGGAATACGGAGAGAAATGCTAAGGAAGACAGGGACTGAAGGTATTTAGGGTGTTTTTCAGAAGGGAGGAGTAACAATTTCAGGGGTATTTAGAGCACAAGCACAATATCACTATTTTGGAAGGCACTTAGATGCTTTTTCGGTTGCATGTTAAGCTTACTTTGCAGGTACTCTGATGATGTTTTAATGCAGTGGAGCAGGCGTTGGACATCATATTACAGGCAGAACATTTTTAGATACATAAACAGGTACGTATTTTAGGGTTATGTTGTAAGCATCTCGAAGGTATTTTAGTCAATGTACAAGGAATTGTGGAGCATTTTAGCATACATTTAGGAACCTTTTATGACCGTACATATGTTTTTAATTGGTTTAGAGCATTTCAGATAGGGGCATAGGCTTTCAAGACATTCTGGTGCATTGTAGGTAAATTTCAGGTATTTCAAAAGCATTTTGGGAACTGTACCAGCTAGTTTCAGGGAACTCAGACAGATTTTAAAGATTTTTCGGAGTATTTCGAGGTGTTTTATGTGACTTTATATATATATATATATATATATATTTTAACACTTACGCAGGTCTTCCAGAGTACTGATAGGAGTACTTGAGGCTCTTTGAAGGCATTTTAGGCTGTAAATGTGGCATAGGCACAGGCCATTAGAGTATCCTGAAGGGCTTTTTAGAAAGTGTAGCGGTTGTCTTTATGCCATACGAGTGTCCTGAAGGGGCCTTTTAGAAAGTGTAGCGGCTATTTGTATTGCATTAGAGTATCCTGGAAGGCTTTTTAGAAAGTTTAGTGGCTATTTTTCTGTCGTTAGGGTGTCCCGAAGAGCTTTTTGGAAAGTGTAGCGGCTATTTTTATGCCGTTAGAGTTACCTGAATGGCTTATATAGAAAGTGCAGCTGATATTTTTATCCCATTAGAATAACCTGAAGGGCTGTTTAGGATGTGTAGCGGCTATTTCTATGGTATTATAATATCCTGAAGGGTTTTTTTAGAAAATGTGGTAGCTATTTTTATGCTATTGGAACATGGTTATCAGGCATTTTCTCATGTTTTATTGAGATTTTCTCTTGTGCTATACACAGCTTGTGATATCTATAATCATTTCTATTGTTTTTATAGTCACACCGGTTTCATTTAAGGTCTCCTCGATATTCTAATACTAAACATGTAATAAGCTATGCAGAGATGTCTTTTCTAATCCAACCTAAATATCCATTAGTGTTATTGTTTTTATTAACTTTTTCTTTTTTATGGTTATATTGTTGGCTAGGTGTATTGTCTTTACCAGTTAATTTATGCTTTATTAGATAATAAAGCCCTGTACCTAGGCTTGGAAAGCACTAGGATTTGCTCCTAACGGCAGGATTAACGCCTCCCCTTCCATATTCTTCTTTTTCTTTATTCTTCAGGTGTCTGCTAGGTGTACACACAGCACATCGATAAACTTCAGTTTTTTTAAATTGTAGACTCACAGAGAAAATCTTCATCTTCGGCTTACATTCTCTTAAGCACTATTTGTAATGCTGTAATGCAAATATGCATACGCCGTTATGCCTTCCTCGGCAATAATTCTTTTATCGTCGTATGGAGTCAATGCGTTTTTATTCACTTGCACTGTGGTAAGAGCATGCTGTCGTGGCCGGATCACATTCATGGTTTTTTTTTTATTTCTCTGGTTTTAAGGCAGTTAGTATAGCTCTCGAATGTGACGTACTGCTTAATAGCACTACGAATTATATACTTAATCTTTTTTATCATCGAACCGTGGATATCTAATGCATACATCTTAGGTCGTAATCCGACAAAAGCTGGATGATTTTGCCATTAGCCTCATCTTTAAATTTCCCAAGCACCTTCTTGTTTAGAGCTGAATAGCATATATGACTTGTAGGATAATCAGCTGTATCTGTGTGATCAAGAAAACGTAGCTTGTCCTGGTACACATCTTCAGTTCTCACTTGCTGAATGAATGAATCAGTGTCCATATACATAAGCTTCAGGTTTTGAGCTCCATAATACGGTAACAACACATCATAGTGAATTGTTCGATCGATAAACGTAGGCTTGTCGTTCAACTTTTCCAGGCTCTTCTCATTTGTTACCGGTCATATATCCATACGGTTACGTAGGTTCTCCATAGTTTTCCGATCATAGCATTGTTGAGCATTTTGTAGAGATCCTTCTCAAAGTTATTTGCAGCCTGTTACCGTAGTCCGTTGTTAAATTCCACATAAGGTTTCAACCACTGTGACTATCAGAATTGTAGCACACGATGGAGTTTTGTTAGCCGTAGTCCATGATTAAGAGCTTGCTACAAAGTCATGTAATCTACTACATACTTCTCTCGTGATCCAAGGTGAGGAATTAGTTTCTCTGTAGTCGAGTCCTTTGGTTTCAGACACTCAGGTAGGAATAGTAAGGAGTTCAGCAGGGTACTTGATGTCAACTTCTAATATTTATCCGCGAGAATCATCTTCTTGTAGTGTTTATAAGCTTATTTCTTCAGGAGAAACCCACTGAAATGCACCTAAAGGAAGGGCGTAACACATTTCCCAAACATATTGGTTATTAGCGTCCTTTTATGTGATAAATTGGGTTGTCCCTGTCTTCCTTAGCATTTCTCTCCGTATTCCCTATCTCTTACCGCATAAATGCATTTCCAGCCCTCAACACCCTCCAAGTCCCGTATAAACTCATATTCCGTCCTTCAACATCTGTCTAACCTAGCATCTCTGCTTACACTCCCTATTTCAGCCGTATGTCCCTTCCTTCAATCCCTGTGTAGCCTGACATCTCTCCTCGAATTCCCTATGTCTGCTATATAAACGTCTCTTCTAGTCTCCCATCTCCGCCTAGCGTAACACCTCTCAATGGCTTGTTGTCTCTTCCATATAAACGCATATTCCAACCTTCAACTCCTGATTAGCTTAGCATTTCGGCTCGTATTCTTTATATTTTCCCCATAGAACGTATATTCTGCCCTTTCGATCCCTGTCTAGTCGACATCTATGCTTGTAATCCCTATCTCTCCACTATAAAGCGTACATTCTGCCCTTTCAACCCTTGTCTAGACTGACAACTCTCCTCGTATTCCCTATCTGCGCCCATATGAACGCATTTTTCCTCCTTGAAGGCTCTCCTAGCCTAGAATCTCCGGTCGTTTTCCCTATATTTTCCCATATAAACGCAAAAAAGTGCGCCACCTTTGTCTTATCTATCCTACTTTCGTGTTTCGTTAAACCATTAACTTATTGAACACTGGATTGGAATGGTTCCGCCACAACTACAGTACCACTCCCCTGGCTACCACATTACTCTGACCTGCACTGCACCTGATAGCTCGTTATGGGTTGTTATTAAAATGAAGTTTCCCGCTCCTCACTACAGAACCAACGTTGAAATTGAACAAGCAGTACTTGATGCCTTCGGTACCATCACACCCGCAGTTTTAGAAGAAATGACATGAAGTTACTGAGAGGCGTATAGGATTCTGGGTCCAGCATGATGAATCCACACAGATCCCTTGGATAACTAGCGGTAAGTTTATTACTATATTCCTTATTAATTCAGTAAATAAACATAAAATGGTATACGGAATTTCTACACAAATCGTGTAAGTTATTTGTAATGGAATATTTGCAACCTTTTAATCTGAAGTCACGTGTCGAGCGCATGACACAGCCCTTGATGTATGTCAGGAGGTAAACTTGTCACCTGTTGTTCGGAAAAGAGGCGTGGTTGGTGTGTATGAAAGACACCTTATTTTTACAATGATGAAAAGTGTGCGATTAAGAAACTCTTCATTTTGTAAAAATAATAAAATATCGTTCCCAAAAGATGCAGTTTTTAAATCCGTTGAAAAGATCTCCCTGAAAACATCGAATAAATCTACTTACATACTTTTTTACTTTCTGCACTACGTATAGTAAGTATTGGAAGTATTGCATTCCATCCAAAAATTCGATACCGAAATTTCACCGGAAATACATGTTTTGAGTTGCCTTGAATCCAAATAAAGCATTTTTGGATACGTGTCCCTGTGTCTGTCTCTGAACAGCACAACTCAATAACGAAAGCTCGGAAAATAACGAACTTGGTATTTGGGTTCAGTATCTTTCAGGGATGCGACACAAAGAGTTTCAAGAAAATTCCCCACACCAGACTACCCTTTACTTTTAACATTTTTCGTAAATTTTAATTTTCTCAAAAATGGCTCTAATGGTTTTCATTAAAATATCATACTTTTTAGATATTTTTATGGAAACTGAAATGTGTATCCTAAATTTTATGGAAATGTCCCCAAAAGTCCTCTTCATTCTGAATGGCTCTTACATAAATGGTAAACCGTAAGAGATAGACAGGAGTTTACTATGCAAAATGAGTACATCTCGTTAAGACACCAATTTATGTCATATACATTTTTTTGTCGAATGAACCATTTCCTAGATATTCCTTGTTATTTGTTTGAATTTCAGAATACTTATATTTTTTGTCAAATGGGAATTCGGTATTCTTTTTTGCTATGCCAGAGGTTTCTGAGCAAAGTTACCGGTCTTTCACGCCCAATATGGAATGCGACGCTAAGAACCATAGTAGTTAAAGAGCGTTCATAAATAAAAAAAAATAGGACATGCAAAGAAAATGGAATGATCTTCATAGCAACCAGTTCTTAAAAGACATGACCATCGCTTAAAGCTTATCATATTACCCTTGCACCTATAAGAAGATTAGCTGTAAGATAGTTTCTGCAAACGTATAACTTGATTAACATGAAGTAGATGTAAATGAGCCTTTGGAAATATAGTTTATACAAGAGTAGAGAAAGCCATATGAGTGCAACACATCAGAGTTTTTTCTTTCTCTACTACGTATAGTAGGTGAGGGAAGTATTGAATTCCAACCAAAAATTATATACCGGAATTTCAACGAAAATGCATGTTTTGAAGCCCCCTGAACGCCAAACTTTGTACTATTAGAAAAGTTCAGTGTGTGTGACTGTGTGTCTGTGAGCTGATTATATAAAAAACAAAATATCGGATAAATACTAAACTTGGTACTTAGGTTTAGTATTTTTCAAAGATGCGACAGGAAGATTTTCAAGAAAATCCCCCACCCCAGACTATCCTTTACATAGAAAATTTTTCGAATACTTTCTCAAGAATGGCTGTAATGTTTTTATTAAAATTTCATATATTTAGGATATTTTTATGACAACTAAAATGCATATATTAAAATGTTTTTGTGAATATCCCCAAAAGCAGTTTTCTTTCTAAGTGGCTTTTGCATAAATGATAAACCCTAAGAGAAATAGAAAGGTTTTCTGCACCAAAAAATGTAGAGCTCGTTGAAATATAGGATTTATGTCACATATATTTTTTTGTGAAGAGAACCATTTCCGAGACATTCCTTGTTCCTTGTTTGAATTTTTCTATACTTACACTTTTCCTCAAATGGAAATTCGTTATTCGGTTTTTTTCTTATTTTTTATGTCCTGGACGTGCAAAGAAAATAAAGTGCTCCACATAGCAACCAAATCTTAAAAGATTTGACTATCGCATAAAGCCTACCATATTCCCCTAGCATCTACAAGAAAATTGGCAATAAGTTTCTGCAACTATTTACCTCCATTAACTTGAAATTAATGGAGAATAAGCGTTGCAAAATTGTTTCTACAAGAGTAGAGAAAGTCATATGAAGGTAGCACATCAGAATTTTTTCTTTAACATCACTCCAGGTCTCCTTCCATCGATATAAAATTCATTATCTTCTTTTAGGGTTTTGGATAGACTTACGAACTTTTCTTTTCGCGTAAGGCATTATATTTTCCGTGTCTCCGTTTAACTATATTGATCAAAAATCTGGAGAGCTTTTAGTAGAACATTTAGCATGATGAGTCCAAAAGGCATCTGTACATTATGAAACCTGCTTTTCATACCTTAATTTCACAAAATATTGTACATTACATCATGCTCGTATTTTGAGTTTTAGCATTAATACCTTCCAGATAATGGGTTTTAAACTACAGAGTATATGATTTTATAACCTAATATTTGATCAATGTTAATCCCAAAGTACCGCATGTGGGATTTGTGTTGGAGAAATTGGCGTCTGGACGGGTTTTTTCCGGGTCCTCCGCATTTCCCCGCCATTCTTCCACCAAATTCTCCATAATTGTTTTCTTTTCATTCATCTCACTATTATTTCATATCTCTAGCCTATATAGGGGGCTTCGAAAACACTGCTTTGCGTTTATATGCGAAATGATAGAAAAAACGAGGGTGAATGCGGCAGTTCATGGAGGAAAATGAGTTTATATGGGAGGGATAGGATTATGAGGGCTGATACTGGCCTAGGCAAGGTTGAAGGAGGGAAATGCGTTTATATGGGAGGGATAGTACAACCTCCGTTGCTATGCTAGGAGTTAGTTGAAGGAGGGGGAAATGCGCTTAAATCAGAAAACGATGATAGATGTTAGGAATTGTGATTAAAAAACCGTAATACAAAGAACCGCATTATTCAAGACCTTTAACAACAAAAAGGGCTAAATGTAGATCGTTTGTACGTTATTCGTGGAGGGGGCTTTAGTGGACAAACCCCCTAATCCCAGTAGTATATATTTGGCGGTTCCAGTGCATTTATTAAATCTGCTATTAATAGGCTAATTAAATCTCCCCCCTCCGGATGCCACGCCCCCTGATACATTTTTGTTGCAACTGAGGTCATAAATTTTGTGACGTATAATGGAAATGTTGACAAGGATGCTATTAAGGTATTCTAACCCTTGTCAAGATGAACAATGGGTTTAACAAATTATGTTTTGTGACAAAAGAGCAGACGCTATTGTCCCCATCCCATTTCCCCGTACACGTGTTCTTTAGGAACACCTCCAACAGTCCCCTCCCCCACTACTATCTATTCTCTCCAAAAACACACATATCTGCAACATGACAAAAGACCAGACTGTCGCCATAGCTCCCCCACCCCGCCGCGACAACCTAAATTAACCACGAATACCTGGGCGCAATAAACTTTCCTGCTCGACAGAGAGGGTAACTATACAGCAGCACTGGATAATGGGTAATAAAACACGCTTTGTTATAGCCTCCGACATCCGGCGCCATCCCAGTTCCCACGGGACAAGCTTCATTACCTGAGAGAAGCATGCAGCATTGCTATTATACCTGGCGTGTGTTTTGTTTGACGGTAAAAAGACAGCCGCGGTTCTATTCACCCTCTCCTTGCATTCATCAGTAGCAGGTTCTCGCACAAAGAAACATCTCTCTCCACACCCCGCACGAAGACCTACGGACATCCCCGAACATAGATATACATGCTCAATGCATTCTAAAAACTTGGTCTAAGAAGCAGAACTTTCACAAAGATTAATGGGCATCACCGAACATAATTATACATGCTCAAGCTATTCTAACTCTCTCTATTGTCTCCTTGAAACAGTGATATCAAAAATGCGTTTAACATATATCACTACCTATATTAAGCCCCTGTGTATACTTGGATATCCTTAGGTCTGTGTTCGAATCTTACTCCAAGCAAACGTTTAATGTTTAATGGCAAACGAAAAATGATACTTGGATAGGGTAAAACGTTGTTATAGCATTACCCTGATTAATGAAATGCGGGTATCCAGACGTCCGAGTTCGGGTATTATCGTAGTGAAACATTAATGCTTAATAACTCTTGAAATTTATGAACATCGGCGAGTAGGACAAATCATGTTAATTTTTATATCATTACGGTGTTTAATGTAGAATATTCTTAGGTGCTCTGAGGTACTAGTTCGAATCTTACCGCTGCAAAACTCTAATGCTTAATAAATACTGAACTATGGGAGTATGGACGGTCAGACTAAATTGTATTAACAAATACAGTTATTTGTATTAAACCTTGGTGTATACTTAAGTAACCAGATGCCTAGACTGATTCTTTATTTTCTTTCTTCTTCTCTCTTTGTTTCTTTTGCTCTTTTTCTTTCTATCTATCTCTTTCTTTCTTCTTGACCTGTATACATCCAAGCATTCATATATACACGTGCACATACACAGAGCCCTTACATATACATATATACATGCATACGTATACATACACCAGTACACTTACACAAATGCACCTACAAACATACACAAATACATCAGTGCACGCTCACACACACATACGCCTACAAGCCTACACACATACACCACTCCGCGCTCAGACACTCACAAAATCACATAAGCATACACGAACACCAAGGAATGGCAGGTAGTAGCACACGCCTGTAACATACCTAACACTTCCTTCAGGCACACGAACCTGCACGCAGATCTAAGGACACGACCGAACGTTGATATAAGTGCTCAACACATTCTAAAAGTTGCTCTGGGTACCCGAATCTTCAAGAAAACCTGGGAACATACCCGAACGCCCGTGTAAACCCGTATTTCAATATAAGAGTCATCGCCATTAATCACTGTTTTATTATTAAATATTCAGTATATGATTGCTCTAAAAAGGTCCGTGTCACCTCTATAATTAGGATACCTTCAGTCAATAGTCTTTATTGTGATAATGAGTCTAGATGTGTTAACATCGTGTGCTCTCCAAGAATAATCAGCTTTCTAAAGTGTTATCAGGTAAAGAGATCTACACGTCCTTGAACGGAGATTAATACGATATTACATCAAGAATAATAATGAATAACTCTGCGTATAAGAATGTAATTCTTAGTGCATCAGGATACTCTTGTAGTAAATGTAGGAAGAAATTCCTCCGAGGTTATGACAAGAGAAGCCATCATATGAACTGCAAGAAGCTCTTCAAATGCAAGCATTTTAATTTATTCTTCAATGATGGTTATAAGGGACAGCGTCACGAAAATGCATGTGAAATAAGCAGTCCTCAGAAGAAAATCATATTGGTGCCTACTAAACATCACTTACTGTCAACAATGGAGGACTGTGACATGAAAAAATACCAGAAATCGTTCGAAGGAAGATTGAAATCCATTTTATACGATGCGATTCAACAAAGGACCTGAATATCTACCTGAATACGGCAAAACAACGGATAATCCAGGCTGTACATAAAGAAATTGGTATTCACAAGAGTGTCAAAAAATAATCTGCTAGCTGAGCATCGATTTTTAAACAGTATCGGAGAAACCTGTGACAAAATATTTAAAAGACGGAATTAGCCTGAGATTCTAGAAACGGATCTAAACTCAACGTTGGAGGCTTACGTTGCTTTCTTACTGAAATGGAGGAATCACAGCTTAAGGGCAGCGACTGCGCCCTGCATGTAGTGAAAGGAGTTCGACTTCGTATCAATAAATACAATCCATTACGAGGAAAAACTACATACCTCTACCGCCATCTGTCGGAGCTAAAGAAACGTGTATAAACATCCAGAAATTTAGCGACGCGAAATGTTTCATGTATTCTATATTACCTAAATTCATAGGTTAAAATTCACATCGTGTGAGCAAATACGAGCAAGTTCAAGATAAGTACGACTTCCGCTGTGTTTCCTACCCTAACTCCACTTTCTTAAATATCTAAATTTGAGAAGCTTAACAGTATGTCTATCAACGTTTTCGGTCTGAATGAGAAGCATGAAGTTTATCCCCTAAACGTGGCTGAGACTGAACTATCTGAACTAGGTGACTTGTTAGTATTGTTGAGTGACACTTGTGGTAAACATCACTACGTATACATAAAGAATTTTGAAAAGCTCGTTCGACGTCAGAAAAGTAAATGTAAACAATGTATTTATACTGCAAGCCCTGCCTCACACATTTAAAATCAATATGGACAAAGCGGGTTGGTAAAACTTCAGGAACAAGCATCCATCTGGTGTTGCAAGGGTAGTTATGCCTACCAAGGAGAAATCAATTGTAAAATTTAAATCATTTGAAATGATGTTATAACTGACTTATGTCATCTATGCAGACTTTGAAGGCATCATCGCTCTCTGTCATACATCTATTCCCGATCATGCAACTTCATATACAAACACTTATCAACTGCATGTGTCTAGGAGTTTATATATCTCGCTGTTGATGCAGCTCAGAAGTTTATGCTATACCTGACATCTCTTGCAAGAACATTGATAATATATACAAATCTGCCAAGTCTCTGAAACTTACAGAACAATAGCAGAAGGATTTTGACTCTTCTACAGAATGCTACTTGTGTGGAAAAGCGTTTACTGAAAACAATTACAAAGTACGCGACCATGATCACATCAGTGGTGAATATTGTGGAAGTCTACATAATGAATGTAATCAAGCCTCAAAACACCTAAATATATTTCAGTCTTCATGCACAACCCAGTAGGTATAACTCCCCTTTTATTGTCAAGGAGCTGAGCTGTACAAGTGAGGGGGGTGGAGGTAATTTCTAGCTGTGAAGAAAGCTATATATCATTCACCTAGTATGTAGGAGATATAAAGCTTCTGTTTGTGGATAACATTCGGTTCCAGTACAAGCTTGGATAAGCTAGTAAAAAAATTAACATCGTATCCTGAAACACTGAAGCACTTCGGAGAAGACAAGGTGAAGTTGATGAGTCGTAAGGGCGCAACTCCCTATGGTTACGTCACTGCATGGGATGTTTTAAACGAAACCTGCCTACCTCCTAAGGACTCCTTCTACAATAGATTAAACGAAGAAGACATTACTGATACTGTCTACAATCATGCTAGAAATGTATGGTAGCTGTTTAACGTGAGAAACCTGGGCAGGTATAGCAATCTCTACTTAACCTCAGATGTTCTTCTAGCTGAAGTCTTTGAGACATTTAGAGAGCAAACCCTCAAAACACACAGAGTCGACCCCGCTCATTATTTAACCTCTCAGGATTTACATGGGATGCTTTGCTACTGTATACTGGAATTCACTTGGAAATGTTACAAGATTATGATAAACCACTTATGGTGGAAACACGTATAAGAGGAGGTTTATGCCAGGTTTGCTATCGATATGTAGAGACTAATAACACCTAAATGTATGAGTATGATCCGTCGAGAACAACCCACTTTATTACATATGATGATGCCAATAACTAATATGGTTGGGCAATGTGCCAAGCTCTCCCTTATGGCGGATTTGAGTGGGTGTCACCTGAAGAAATTTGCTTAGAAACACTACAAGAAGATGATCCTCATGGATACATTTTAGATGTCGACATCGAGTATCCCACAGAACTTCAAGATCTACACAACAAACTGCCTTTCTTGCCCGAGTGTATGAAACCAGACGAATCGGCTACGCAAAAACTGACCTCAAAAGAAGTATGTCGTACATTACGTGAATTTGAAGCAAGCTTTCAATCATGAGTTAAGGCTAAAACATCTATCGTGTGCTACAATTCTGACAGTCTCAGTGATTAAAACCTTATGTGGAATTTAACAACAGGTTACGACAGCAAGTTGCAAATGATTTCGAGAAGTATCTCTACAAAATCTTTAACAATGCAACGTTAGGAAAAACTATGGAGAAACTGCGTAATCGTATGCATGTACGACTGCTGACAAATAAGATGACTCTGGAGAAGTTAATCACCAAGCCTACGTTCATCCATAGGACGCTATATGCTGCTAATCTAGCTGCTGTACATAAATGGCCTCTCGTCAAATTGTATTCAACAAGCCTATATACAATCGCATGGCTGTGTTGGAGATCTCCAAGACATTAATGTATCATTATCATTACGATGTGTTGTTGCCATATTACGTAGCTGAAAACCTGAAGCTTATGTATATGGACACTGATTCATTCATTCACTGTTTAACAACTGAAGATGTGTACCAGGACAAGCTACGTTTTCTTGAATATCTGGATACAGCTGATTACCCTGTCAATCATATATGCAACTCTACTCAGAATAAAAAAGGTGCTGGGAAAACTTAAACATAAGGCTAATAGCAAATATCATCCTGCGCATTATTGGTCTACGACCTAAGATGTATGCAATAGATTCAAGGATCGATGTTAAAAAAGGATTAAGGGTATAAACGCAATGCTATTAAGCAGTACATCACATTTGACAGCTATACAGACCGTCTTAAAACCTGTGAAATCATCAGTACGCCCATGAATCTGATCCTATCACGAGAGCATGCTGTTACAACAGTGAAGTGAATAAAATTACATTGAATCACTTTTATGATAAAAGAGTTATTTCAGAGTATGGAATAACTACTTATGCATATGGGCATTACAGCATTACGAACAGTGCTTAAGAGAATGTAACCAGAAGATGAAGGTTTTCTCCGCGAGTCTACAATCTTAAAAAATTGAAGTTTACTCATGTGCTGTGTATACACCTACAGACAAATGCTGAAGAAAGGAGGAGGTGGAAGAGGAGGCAGTAACCCTGCCATTAAGAGCAAATCCTAGTTTTAGTCTCAAGCCTAGATAAAGGGGAGGGACGTCTACCTTACAATCCTTGTCTAATGAATAATTGAGTAAACTGATAAATCTGCTACACTTGAACAAAAGGAATGTAAGCATATAAAACAATAAAGCTGACTAAAAAGTTATAATATCTCCTCAACCATGCGGATGCGCTAGTTTATGCTACTTCTATATACCCTCACTGTTTAACCCCCAACATCTCACACACTAACTTTTTAACACATAAATGATTGTAAGGTTTAGAAAAACTATTTAAAGGTGTTATAACCTGTGATACTATCAAAATTGCCTGCTAAATGGCTTAAATACGTGACATACTACCCGAATCATATGAAAATTAACTTAAATAGCTCTGCTACCAATCACGTCGAAATTAGCACAAACACCTGTGATTGTATGCGGTTTATCCTAAATATGAATTGTGATGCTCAAGGATACATAGAAAGGATTGTTTTAGAGAAAACAATAATTATGCATATAAAACGTGCTTTCATTCGCCTACTAACAGAGTTTTATTCTCTCTACATTTACGAAGATGTATTAGTTAGCATTTGCAGGAACGCAGAGAAAAAACAATTCATTAATATGTTTAATAAAAAATTATAAGCAGACATGCCTCAACATTATGATCCTTAGAGGGTATACTAATCCGTTAGTATACCCTCAGCAACACATCGATGTTCTCACAGATATATCAACGAGTTTTGCTACACTAGAAATCTGACATTGCATACAACAATCAATTTTTCCATTATCATTTTAGAGCAAAGATCGATATTGCTCTCACATTCTCGAGCCTCGAATTCGGTAAAAGACAGCATCAAACGAAACTGAAAAAGAAGCTATAGATTCTGCTCCCTGTATTCCCATTGTACCTGCAGCGGAATGTGTAATGAAACCACTTCTTCAAAAGTATGTTTCGAGTAGCATGAAGTATTAGAAGAGTAAGTTTTCGTAGGTATAGTTCGCAATAGCTATAAAATAAATGATAGTCAATAGAGAAAGTCGTGTGAACGTAACATAGTCTTTTAGTTTTAAAATGTTCCAGAAGATTATAGAAACTTGGACCTTTCCACAGCCATAAAAACAGTTCAACAATTATGAATCGGATGCAATAGTTTAATTTCCATATATTTTCAGAAATAATCATTCGTAATTGTTTCAAGCACAAGTTGTGACAGCAGATATTACCGCTGCAGCTACATCCACTGGAACATTGGCTACAGCAGCTGTAGCAACAGCATCAATTAATCCAACAACTGTAGATTCACCCACCTCCCGCAACAGCAACTATCACTCCAACAACAGCAACAGTAAATACGACAGTTGCAGTAGCAGATACAGCGTCTGCATCGAAAGCATCTAGAACAATAGCAGCAACAGATCCAGCAGGTGTAGCAACATCAGGCACAGCCAGCACAATAGCTGCAGCAGCAACATAAGAAGCAAATACAACAGCTACCGTAGCAGATACAGCAGCTGTGGCAACAATACCTTCAGCAATAGTTGTAACAAATCTTGCAGCTGAAGCAACATCCACTACAAATAGCAACAACAACAACCGGCTACACAGCAGCTGTAGCAACAGCAGCAGCTAATCCAGCAGCTATATATACAGCAGCATCATCAAGCATCATAGCAATAACAGCAGCAAAATACGACAGCGGTAGTAGTAGATACAGCAGCTGCAGCAACAGAAGCTACAACAATAGTAGCAACAGATCCAACAGTTGTAGCAACATCAGTTACGTTCACAACACTAGCTGCAGCAGCAACAAGAGGGCGCACTGCAAAAGCAGCAGCTAATCCTACAGTTGCATATGCAGTAGCCACATCTATAAAATTAAATGAATTACTTTTAAAAAATGGGACAGAATAGCTTTAATACTACATAAATCAGCTGAAATTACATTAAATAACAGTGATACAAATCACAATTTGAAATTATGACGAACACCTGTGAGACTACCCTATTTGTTTTAAATACCAGGAAACAACTAACATTGCCAGGAAACAGCTTTCCGAGACGATTGCGTCTAAAGTCCCTTTCAAAGACTAGCATCCGAATAGGTAGCAAACAATCTTGCTTCACCAGCTCCATCGTAGTAGCTAAAAATAAAATAATACATGCTTTATGTTTACATGCTAATGAATGTAAGCAATGACAGGTTATAAAGGAACAATTCACCACTAAAAATCAATTAGTATACCATGAGACATAACGAGGTTAAGGTCGCAAGAGGTTCCGGTTTAATTAACTCTCTCATTAACCGGCTGCCATTAGAAGCGCATTTGCCTGATTACAGATAGTGTGTACCAGGGACAAAGCTAGAAATAAGATTAAAGAGAGAACACCCCGGAATCAACCAAGTAGATGAAGTGTGCAAAATTCACGACATTGCCTACATCCAACATAAGGACTCTGGTTCGAGAAACATCGCAGACAAGATATTGGCTGAAAAGGGAGTGGAAAGGAGTGCAATCATTAGGCGAAAAGTTGGCAGTGCGACTAGTAACTAGAATTATGAGGGGAAAGGTAGCTATTGGTGCTGGATACAAGAAGAAGAAACGAGGAGGATTTCTAACTCTCATACCAATTATTACAGCCCTAGGCGCCGAGGCTGGAGGTGCATCATAAATTTCCTCAGCCGCAAATATGAAAAAGGCTGCAGGTAAACAACTGTCTGAAATGATGAGGCATAACAGAGAAATTGAGGGAAGGTGTCTGTTGGTTCTGGATCCAAAAGGAAGAAACGGGGAGGATTTCTACCTCTCTTACCAATTATTGCAGCTCTAGGTTCTTCGCTGGTGGTGCATCATAAATTGCTACAGCCGTAAATAAGAAAAAGCCTGCAGATAAACAACAGGCTGAAATGATGAGACATAACAGAGAAATTGAAGCAAGAAACTGAAGAGAGGACTTCAAATGAGGAAGAATAAGGCGAGTAACACCGAAACTAAAAGGAGGCAGAGCAAGAAAGGGAATTCAAAAAAACTTCGGCAGAGGGCTATACTTGTCCCGAAATATCATTGAGTAACATAGACCTCGACTTGTATGCCCAACATTTAAAGATTCCTCATTTTAGATGTGTATACATGATCGATCAGCTACCTTCAAGACCTCAATACACAGAGATATGATTATGGTAAATCTCGATACTTCAGAGAATGTAGGCACTCATTGGATTACTATAAAGGAGGACAACGTGTCATTTTATAATGATAGCTTTGGAAACTTGAATAAAAGTATCTCAATGGCGTTAAGGTGCTGTATAACACTAAGGGGTTTCAGAGTTTCAGCTCAGTCATCTGCGGGCACTTGTGTTTGCAATTGCTATCGCAATGAGTTACACTAATGCTGTCAGTGGCAACAAATCTGTTCTCACTACATACCTGAAACCCCCTCTTCAGATAGATCCAAAAGGTCATTACGAGATTGCTCTATTGAATTTTGAAACCTTCTATTCCATTCCTAATGTTGATCAGAGTAATAATCAATTTCATTACATACACAATGTTGAAATTAAGATCATCGATATACACAATGGAACCTACGAGATTACTGATATTAATGAATACATCAAAGATAAGCTAGGGTTGGATGAGAATGTCTTCTTTATTAGACCTGATAATAACACAACGAAGGCTGAAATTAAATGTCCTTTCACCGTTGATTTTTCCAATGATCGTTCTATAGGATCGATCTTGGGCTTCAGTGACAAAGCTATTCCCGGTAATTAGCTGGCTGAATATGATTCCTGGTGAATATAAAGGTTATTCATAAGACAGTGCCACATTTGGATAACATCTTGTGTGTGATGTATGAGACATGCAAGGCTGAATCATATACGTATGGAAACAGAAACTCTTAAGTTTTGTGTCACGTGTAGCAGGCATGTTATGGTGAAGCAGTTGGCCGCTAGGCGGCAGGAGTGTACAAAACGGCGTTCGGAGTAACGAGAGAGCGTTATGCGTGATACAATTTGCGAAAACAGAGGATACTGAGATTTTCACTGGCGATTTCACACTCATTTTCACAAGGATGTGCTAGATCGCAGAACCATCAAGAGGCGGTGTGAAACGTTCGAGGTCACTCTTTTCTGTGTTCACCCAAAGGACCCGGAATCCCGGGACCGTCAGATGCCACTGTTATATAGCGAGTTGTTCACGCGCAGCTCTCAGAAATGGATAAATCATGCAAGTCTGCATCTGCGAATGTCTCAGTTGACGGTGTGGCGGATTCTTCGCAAGCAACAAACTAGAAATTCTGCAGGCGCTCACAGACAGTGACAAAGAGGTTCGCACACAATTTTCCATCGACAATCAGGCTGCAATGCCAAATGATAATATGGTGACAGATTCGTCTTCAGCGATTCAGCGACCTTTCACTTTTCGGGGAAAGTACTTGTACCCCGTCAAAGGACAATGTTTACGGGCCCTTTTTATTCGCCGAATCCACAATGACTAACATCACTGATCTAGACTTTTAGAACAATAGCTTATGCCACAACTGACAGAGGTGACTTCGTTTTCCAGCAGGGCATGGCCCCAACCCACTTTCATAGACTCTTGCGCACGGTTCACTTGTACTAGTGAACCAGAACTTACTGCGATGTTGAATTGGAGGACGAAATGCTGACAATGTCGTCGCATTGTTTCGGTGGCGCCCAGATCCCCGGACTAAACACTATGTGATTTCTGTCTCTGGGGATATGTGATGTGAAGGGTGTTCATTCCACCACTTCCGAATAACTTTAAGGGCCTCAGAGATCGCATTACAGCAGCGCTAGTAACGATCGACCATGACATGCTGGTAGAGGTGGGCAGAATTCGACTATTGCCTGGAGTTTCCCGTGTAACTAGAGGTACACACATTGAACACTTGTATCGTATACCAAACAAACCTTGAGAGATTACCTTTCATTTGGTATATCATTAACACTGACATGTCAAGTACTTATTTCGCATAAAACTTCCAAAGTATTACATTGACTTATGAATAACCCTGTATTTAAGGTGCGCATCATACGAATCGAGTGCAGTATTACAACATGCTCTTACATCGACGGTGAAAGTGAACACTCAATCTATGAGATTTTTCCATCTGTACCGCCTGGATATTATATTTTTCAAGAGCCATCAAATCCAATTTACCATCCAATCATAAACACCAATGTCATAGATCAAACTAGTCTTCGTGTAGTAGACCAGAAAGGTAATATCATTGACTTTAGAAACGAAGATAAAAGCACAGGAATTCACATCCGTTGCAATAGCAATAGATTTTAGAAAAGGTCAGCGACGTCCAGGATATAATAATGGAGTGATTAGACGCCCCATCATACTCTGCATTTGACACCAGCGGGTTATCATCACGCAATCGTCGGTTCCTCCAAGCACTGGGCCTTAGAATCCTATAATCATGGACATCTTCAATGTTACCCAGACACCGAGATTCGACGACAAGTTCACTAAAGAAGAGGAATATGTGTTTTTACCATATAATGCATCAGCTCTGGACGTTAATGCCGAGTTCAGTATCCCTTGTCAAGCTGAGGATTTATATACATTACCTAACCAAGGTTATCTATACATCGATGGGAGTATTACTAAGCCTAATCGAGCAGCTTCTACTGCAAAGCTTACCAATAACGCTATTTCATTCATGTTTGAGGAGATTCGAACTGGATATGAACGGATCAACTATTGATCGAACCAGCAACCTTGGAATCGCATCAACTTTACGCAACTATACTGCTCTCAACCCCATTGAATCTGATCGTCTGCTAAATGCTGGATAGTGCTATCCTGGAGAGGACATGGACAGAGTGCATTCAGCAAATGGAGCCTTCAATGCCATAGTACCGCTTTCGATGGTTTGGGATTTGCTGATGACCACAAGGAACTGATACTCAATAGCAAGTTTGAGTTGGTGCTGATTCGATTCAAGTACTCTAAGAACTGTATTATAGCGCCTCAGTGTGAAGAGAATGCCACTGTTAAACTCTTCAAGTCGAGTGGAGAATGCCTGTGATTCGGGTTTCCGATGCTGAAAAAGTTGAAATCCTCAAGGTTGTCAAATCGGACAAGCCTCTGTATCTCCCATTTAGGACCTTGGATCTCCATACTCAGCCTGCTGTACCGCAAACTAAATCATTCACCTGGAATGTCGCCACAACATCAAAAATGGAGAAGCCGAGATTTGTCATTTTGGGTGCTCAAACTTTAAGATCGAGTAATGCATCTAAAGACTGTTCCCATTTTGATCACTGTAACATATCTCATTTGAGGCTTTATCTTAATAGTGAAGGTTATCCCTACTATGACATGAATTTCGACTTTGGAAACTCGAGATTTGCAGCACTGTATGATTGTACTCAAAGTTTTAAAACTCTTATTATGAAAAGTAGAATTATCCTTTATCGAAGAGAAAAGACTTTCTTAAGTTTGCTCCTATATTTGTTAAAGATTGCTCTCATCAACCAGAAGAAGTTGTAAATGGTGCTGTCAGCATTGGAATTGAAATTCAAACTGGTGTAAACATCCCAGCACGGACCTCCATGTATGGTTTAACAATTCATTATAAGGTATTTACATACTAGCTTCTGACTCATGTGATGCAGCTTATATTTTAAACTAATCAATGTAATGTAAGGACTTCTTTTTCATTTGGAATGTAAGGAAATTTAAAGAATAAGACATTATGTAAAACCATACATTCATCATTTTTTATTATTTTATCATACAATTCCAGCACTTTCCTCCTCTAAATTCTCATTGTAGCATATGCGCTACACTTGCAACAGATAGGTTACCTATGGTAATCCATAAACGATTCAAGTATTTTTGAGTGCAAATTTCATCAGTATTTAAAGGTGTTTTGCAATCATTTAAATTAGTGTTAAAATCTTAAGAGAATATTTTCACAATATACCACTCGCGGGCACTTTCTCGATTGGAGGAATGCTTTGAATATAGGGAGACTCTCTCGAATTATTTCCCAGTATTGCATAGTCATGTATACAGATTTGTCTGCGTTTTTCATTATGAGGACTGAAAAGTCATAGAAGAACCCTATCTTAACGTTTTGCCTTATCGAGATGTAGACGTCTCGGCACACACTTCTTACCGGTATGCTTCTTGGGGGTGTCGAGGCTGGTTATGCTATCCTTCAATAGCGTCAGCCTGTTTTGCGGATCTGCAAAGCTGTTCCTCTTCTTCTTACCCTTATTCCATTGCACAGTGAAAGTCTTAGAAAATATGGTTTTGTAAGTGCAGGTAGCCTGAAATGAATTGAATTTTTTGTTTGCATACATGTAAAATGAAACACAAAACTTTGTATAAACATTCGGATATTAGGCGTTATTTCAATGTGATAGATCTAACTGAAATCAAAATATGTGACATTGTAATTTCATGAATCTTGTTATAATATTCTATAGCATGTATCTCTGATATGTAATATTTATATATAGCATGTTTTATATGTAATATCAATGAGTAAACTGCTTTACGTATGAATTGTTTTCATAGTAAAATACGAAAACATTGAATACGTAAGTTTGACATTTCCACAAACCTTCGCTGCGGGTACAAAATATAATTTATATGTCTTAAATTTCCCCATCTCTGCCATGCCCTTATATTCCAGAAAATTTTCCCGACATTTCTCCAAGCTCTTCGTCAGTTAACGAATTATATCGTTCAGTCAAGAACACTTGGCAATCCTCCCGGGAAGATACGATCTTGGTAACGTATCTTTTTGAGCTCTCTTTAAGGCCTTCATCTCACATTTAAGACCTATTTCGAGATTTTGAACTCTATGAGTCGGTAAGAAAAAGTCTATCTGCTAAATACTCTGTAACAGACATTGGTCACGAGTTATTTTTTCAATGTATTATTCAAATGGAAGGAGAAGTTATGCATTTATTTATATTAAAACTAAAGTATGTGTTGCGTTACATGACCGTTACTTTTTTTGTAAGTATGCTTATGCATGTCTGTGTTCGGGGATATCCGTAGGTCAATGTACAGGTTCGACTGCTTGGTAGAAGTGATAGCTTTATAATATAGCAGGAGGTTGTAAGTATGTTTACGCATCATTGTGTTCGGAGATATCCGTAGTTCTTCGTAAAGGTTCGGCTGCTTGGTAGAATGGTAGTCTGTGACGATCATGTAGGTGGTGAAATCTGTGTGATAGTGAATGTAAGAAGAGCGTGTATAGAAATTCCTGTGATGGTGAAACAAAGAGCAGTAGAGAAAATCGTGTGAATGTAAATGGAAGAAGAATGGATGTAGAAATCCATGTAATGGTAAGAAATGAGGGGGCGGAGAAAATCTTGTTAATGGAAGAAGAGCGTGTGTAGAAATCCGTGTGATGGTGAAACAATGAGGGTGGAGAGAATCGTATGAATCTTAATAGAAGAAGAGCGGGTGTAGAAAGCACTGTGATGGTGAAACAAAGACGAGGCATAGAAAACCGTATGAATGTTCGCGGAAGAAGAACGTGTAGAGAAACAAACAATGAGTAGAGAAAATCGTATTAATCTTAATGGAGGATGAACGTGTAGAGAAACAAAGAACGAGTAGAGAAAATCATGTGATTTGAAGAAGAGAGCGCCAAGAAATCAATGTGAGTGTAAAGTTCAGGTGAAAATATGATACTCTCGCCGATTCGTCTTTATATCCTTGCTAGGTTTAAACAAAATTAAATGCATTGTAAAAATCTCCAACACTGATTTGTATAGTTATGTAAAAACTTACTCACCTTGCATTGTATTCGTGTTGATCAATGCTGTTTATGAAGAAATCGATGACACGCACTTCTTCATAAAATATTTTTGAAGTTCTTTAAAATTTAAAGGTAGATTTAATAAGCTCACAACGGTTCTAGCAAGCATCGTTAGCTGTTTATATAGAAATCCAAATCCCCCTCTCTATGCCAGCACATAATCATGGTGGTGGATGTTTACTCATCACCTGATTATTGCACCCAATGGAATTATCACCTGCTGCGCATGCGCAGATGCTCTCAGCATTTGTATCCCTACTTGATTCAATTCCCCTTTCTCTCTACCTCTCAGAGATTACCTCCATAATGTCTTTACACATGCTGCGTGGGAATGAAAGTTATGTAAATGTGGTAGCCTGAAAAGAATTATATTTTGCTAAGTTACAGGGAAATGAAACAAACATTTTTTAGTTCTGTAAAGACAATAATTTCCAACAATAGCGTCTGTGTGGGTGTGTATGAGCGTGCACTGGTGTATGTTTGTAGGCGTATGTGTGTAAGTGTACTGGTGTATGTATACCTATGCATGTATGTGCAAGGGCTCTGTGTATGTGCACGTATATATATATGAATTCTCGAATGTATTCAGGTCAAGAAGGATGAAGGAGATGATAGATAGAACGATCGATAGATAGATAGATAGATAGATAGATAGATAGATAGATAGATAGATAGATAGATAGATAGATAGATAGATAGATAGATAGAATGATAGATAGATATGAAGAAAAAAGGCAAAAGAAGGAAAAAGAGATAGGAACAAAGAAAATAAGGAATCGAGTCTAGGCATCGATATACCCAAGTATACACCAGGGTATAATATAAATAATTATATTTGTTAAATACGTTTTAATCTGGCCGTCCATACTACCGTAGTTGAATATATATTAAGTATTAGAGTTTGGTGGCGGTAAGATTTGAACTAGGACCTCAGGGCACGTAAGAATATCCTACATTGAGCATTATAATAATATATAAACATTAACATGATTTACCCCACTCACCTATGTTCATAGATTTTAATAGTTATTAAGCATTAATGTTTCACTATACTAAGACTCGAACTCGAACCTCCGGATACCCGAGAACGCATTTCATTAATCAGGGTAATGCTATAATAATGTTTTACCCTACCCAAGTATCATTTTTCATTTGCAATTAAACATTAAACTTTTGCTTGCAGTAAGATTCGAACACCGACCTAAAGATACCTAAGTATACACAGAGGTTTAGTATAGGTAGTGATATATGTTAAACACATTTTTGATATCACTGTTTCAAGGAGACAATAGATGCAAAAACTGGGAGTTAGAATAGCTTGAGCATGTATAACTGTGTTCGGTGATGCCCGTAGGTCTTCGTGAAGGTTTGGCTTCTTAGACCAAGCTTTTAGAATGCATTTAACATGTATATCTATGTTCGGGGATGTCCGGAGGTCTTCGTGCGGGGTGCGAAGGGAGATCTTTCTTTGTGCGAGAATCTGCTACTGATGAATGGAGAGTGGGAGCAGAACCGCAGCTGTCTTTTTTACCGTGAAACAAAACACACGCCAGGTATAATAGCAATGCTGCAGGCTTCTCTCAGGTAATGATGCTCGCCCCGTGGGAACTAAGATGGCGCGGGATGTCGGAGGCTATAACAAAGCGTGATTTATTATCCATTGTCCAGCCCTGCTGTATGGTTATCCTCTCTGTTGAGCAGAAAAATTTATTGCACCCAGGTGTTCACGGTTAAGGTAGTTTGTCGCGGCGGGGTGGGGGAGCTAATGCGACAGTCTGGTCTTTTATTATATTGCAAGTTTGTGTGTTTGAAGAGAATGGATAGCAGTGGGGGAGTGGGTTGTTGCAGGTGTGCTTTCCTAACGAATACCTGTGCGGGGGAATGGGATGGGGAAAACAGCGTCTGCTCTTTTGTCACAAATCATAATTTATTATACCCATTGTTCATTTTGACATGAAATGGACGACCTTAATAGCTACCTGTCAAACTTTCCATTATAAATCACAAAATGTATGACCTTAGCTGCCACAAAAATACCAGGGGACGCGGCAGGTGAAGCGGGAGATTTAATTAGCATATTAGTTGCACATTCCTGCATATTAAGTGCGCTGGAAGCGCCAAATATATACTAGTGGGACATAGGTTTTTTCACTAAAGCGCCCGTCTCGAATACCATACAAATGATTATACTTAGATCTTCTTGCTGTTAAAGTTCTTGAATAATTCGGTTCTTTGTATTACAGTTTTTTTAACCATAATTGCTAACACTTATCATCGTATTCCCTATCTCTCCCATATAAGCGCATTTCCTCCTCTTTCAACTAACTCCTAGCATATCAACAGAGGTTTCACTGTCCCTCCCATACTCGTATAAATGCATTTCCCTCCTTCAACCCCGTGTAGCCTAACATCAGCCCTCGTATTCCCTATCCCTCCCATATAAACGAATTTTTCTCCATGAACCGCCGCATCACCCTCGTTTTCCTTATCCTTTCCCATATAAACGCATAACAGTGTTCTCGAAGCCCTCTATATAAGTTACTCATATTATCTCCTTCGTCGCTCTCATACTAGTCTTCGGGCTGATCACCTACCCTGTCTGTTCCCTCCGATCCATAACTGTCTGTGCTCCCGACAGGCATTTGACCCCAGGAAACCCCTTGTAAGTCCTGGAGATGTAAGCCCTAATAAAAGGGAGGGTAAACAGAAGAAGGTATTTGATCGGCTGCATAGAAAGCAGATAAACTTTCGTAAAGATGGCAGGTATTAAAATATTCTGTTATCTCGTTTTCTAGCATACCACTGGGTATATAATTAAAGAACATGCTAGACTCATAACTTTAAAGTTAACTTTAAACAACAAAATCATTGTTGCCCGGTTTGCACCAAACCGCCGTGTGCTTACGGCTGCTTCCGTTCCCCCTCCCTGTAACATTTTGCGCTGCAACTGTCACTTAGCGCCTTGTTGCTGGTGGAGACTAATGAAGGCAAGAGAAATGAAGGTAGCGTATAAAGTTATGAGTCTAACATACCTTCCCTTATTTTTGTTCCTGGATTCTCCTTTAGAGTGAGAATCCCGAAGGTGACGGCAGAATGGTCTCCATTTATTTTCGAAATTATCAAAGCTCTCTGTTAAACAGCTATGAAGTCCACACAAACTCACGCTAAAACAATGTAATATTATTTTGTTTGTGAATGGCGCTGTCAATTGCCGGAATCATATCAGCACCACCGGTGTAGCGGCATTTCCACCGCAGGATTTCTTTTACATGCTGGTAAATCTACTGACTTAGTTCTGTCGCTTTTAGGCACAATTAAAGCCATTGATTTAAATCGGGTTTGAATCCACGAACTTGGGATCAGAAGGCCAGCGTCTAACCAATTGAGCCACTCAGACCGACACACGGAAACAGGCTAGCATATTATTATAGGATGACTGTTTTTCACAGAGTTTTCGCTACTGTACAGTCGTCTTCGTTCGTGTTAAATATGCAACCTGCATTGGTCGATCGTATTCAACGGGATAGGAAGGCTGTCCATCTACACATGGGAAATGCTATAAGTAGATAACTTGTCAATAAACCGGGAATTTGGGAGAATTTTAATTGCCACTGGAAATCTAAAACAACTGTTATTTGCGTCAACATAATTCTATGCACTACAGTATACACAATATTTGAAATGTGTTAAACCTTGTCTTGAACTTTAAATAGAGACCTGGAATTTCATACTGCAAGGGAAATGTTTGCCTTGTATTCAATTTGTTATATATATGCCTGAATTTCAAAAAAACATAGCCTTTCTTCTTCAACTAATTATTTATATTAAGTAGTGGAAGTGTTGCATTTCATCAAAAAATGGGATACCCAGAGTTCACCAGAAATGCACAATTCGAATCTCCCTGAATAAAATTCATATATAGCAGAAGTTCGTGCGATAGTCTGTTAAATTGGCAACTAAGTTCACCGTCTTCCAAGGTTGTGATACCAAGATATTCAAGAAAATACCGCTACCCAAAAATGTCTAAATTTTCCGTTATTTTTTATTTTCTCAAAAATAGTTTTAACGCTTAACAAAATAGTAACTTTTTTATTAAAATAACGTAAATTTAAGGTAGTTTCATTACAAATAAAATGTAGGTTTTAAATTTGCAAATTTTAAAAATGGGAATTTTGGGGAATTTAAAAACGGGAATCCCAAATTCAAATGTAAATAATTTGAAGCCCTTTTCATTCTGAATGACTTGTGTATAATTGGTAAACCGCAAGAGTTAGTCAAAATTTAAATCACAAGACTTATGTCAAATAAGATATTTTGTGGTCCAACCATTTCCGATTCATTCTTTGTTATTGGTTTTAATTTTCAGAAACATACCTTTTTCAAATGGTAATTCGCTATTCGCTTTTTTCCGTCGTTATGCAAAGAGCATGGAATTTCGAAGTCTTAATAATTATAGTGATCCACTCTTTAAAAGTCTGACTGTAGTTTTAGCCCAGTTACAACGATATGTGTAGAGGGGTTTGAAAATTCATCTCGATTAACACGAAGTGGTTTTTGGAATAGTTTGTGGAAGAGTGAGTAGCGAAATTCATGTGAATATAATACATAATGTTTTCTAAAATGCATCCGTTAACGCCTCGTTAGTTTTCTTGTTTATCAAGTATAAATGCCTATATATAAACTTCATTAGCTCGCTATTCTGCACGCTATCCTTTATTGCGATTGCCCTAAGTTAATTACGATCGGCAACAGTAAGTCAGTAACGCTACTGCTTATTTCCTAAAGTGGCACTTGTAAAGGCTCACGAACAATAACCTTACATAAGAATTGGTGAAAGGAACTGAGCGTTAGTTGTAAAGTGGCGTTAAAGCGAGGGAGGAAAAAGAGCTCCTGGCATTTTGCGTCCCCACATACACGCCGTGTTGGCTGCATAATTTGCAGGCTGGTGGCTCTCGTTGCTAGGAATAATTTGCCTCGTTGGAACTGACATTCATATAAATTAGTCTGACGTCACTGGATTCTATTTTTAAGATTTAATTTTGCATCACGGCCCATGAGGGTGGTTGAAAACATTAGAGATAAGCGACCATCTGTTAAAGCTGCCTTATTTTAGGACCGAGATACTATGTATAGCATGGTCAGCAAGTTTGACTAAGATTGAAGGATAGTTATTTTTGAACTTATAGCCTACTTACTGCCTCATGAAGATATTTTATCTTCTTATATTGCTAGAAAGAAAATAATTCAACAATAATAAAGACACATTTGCTAAAAATAGAAAGCCTCTAGGAATAGGCGGTTTAAATATGAACATTTGGAAAATGTAGATATAAATTTTAAATTTGATTATTGCAGTAACGTATAAATATGATGCAAATATAAAATTCCTGAAGAGCGGAATACGCTATAAAAATAGAGTTTATAAAAAGGATCCTAAAACGTTATCAAAATAACCTACCAGCTATAAACTCTAAGCCAATATACTGAAGTTCAAATTGTAAGTGGCGGAAAATGTACGACTGGGAGCAATGCTAGGTTTCCAAGACATAGGCTGTTACAATGATGAATAATTTATCTATTCTAAAAATTATGTGCACTTTATGTTATTATAAGGGTGGGTTTAGTCTATTATTGTCGTCAGATCCTGATGCAACAGTTCCAGACTAATCATTAAATAACTACAGCCAGATAAGCATGAAAACTGCCTTAGACAGGTATTTGAGATCTCCTCACCAATATTTATATTTACATAAAGTGGATGAACAAATGACTATCGCTTAATCCAAGGGTATTTATTTTATTGAAAAAATGACACCGGAACTGTTTTATTTGCCGACCACCACCTACGGTTGTTAGGAACAACATGACTTTCTACATGAGGGATAATTATTTGAAATTACCAACTGGAAAAATTAAAACCAATAGACCTACCAAAAAGGTATGAAAGAAGAGTAAGAATAGTATCTCATTTACTTCACATTCTACCTGGGATATAAGATAGGTGCTGAGCACATGGCTGCCATCTGAAAGTAAACATAATAAAATATTGGCCTGGATTAAAATATTTTGATCAGAGTGTGGGGCTAGAACTGCACCAATGGCTATAAAATGTGATATACAAGCCAACCCTAAAGCATGGAAGCAAAATATGAACCTTAACAAGTAGGAAAAACGACGAATAGAAGCACATAATAAGCGATATTTGCTGCGGAAGGACAAAAAGGAACACGTTTAGAATAGCACCTTCGACCTCGGATGAGAGCAATATATAACGGATCTACAGATTAATTCGGCCTTTACCGCCAGTCGGTTTAAATAAATGGCGTCATTATTAGTTTAGTGAGCCCCTTGACTTAAAGGGGAGGTGCGGAATTGAACTTCGGACTGTATGCTTTTTCGACTTCGTAAACAGTTGATGTAAAACGGCGGTGCCAAACAGTTTTTCACTAGGACATTTTGTGTGTTCTTTGCACGCGAGATGAAAATGACCACCGATCACAGAATTTATGGTTGAGTTCTACTTCTGAACTGGAAGTATACAAGGGGGATTCTATCGTTACGATATTGGTCGCTGTGTGAATGACTTTCTCCGTTCTTGCCCAGAATTTCTTCAAGTCCCGAGACAAAACATGATAAAAACAAAAACATAGTTGCTCCTCATTTAACATAAAATGAAGAACAATTAAAATATTTAAAGATATTTAAAATATATATAAAGCTTACTTCAGGTGTTCTTTATTCAAAAAGTTAAAGTTGTGTCATTAAAGCCGAGACACTCTGATCTACAAGAACTGTCCAATTATTTGAGTTATCATCGTATACACGCTGAGATTGCGAATTTACGAGACGCAAGCGAAAGAAGCTCCAAATGTATACACTAGAAATGTACGATACAAGTCCCATTTCATTACGGTGACTTCGTGACTGTTGACACCCTTCCAATCATCTTTTGTCAGTTCTCTGCTAGAAACACTGGTGATAAACTCACCTCAAAGTATTGACATCATGCTGAGACAACCGACTGGCAAAGGCCGAATAAATCTGAGGAGTATAATGAAGTAAGTACGCATCTATCAAAACATTATGAAGATCATGTAAAGAGGAAGCAAAGAGAAATTGGAGATCTGGTACAATTTCAAAGGCAGCATTCATCAATTACGCGATTTTCAGCCAGAATCCAACGATTTTCCAAGTTTCTTGCGGGAGGAAATATTCTCCTGTAGTAAGCAATAAAATTTATTCTTTAATATAACCCAGCGCCCGAAAGCCGGCTATATTGAGCTCTATATATCGCGAAGGACAACTTGTGCCTTCTAATAACAAAATTGCCAAATTGAATTCCATAACCTGAGATATACAGATGGAAAAGGAATACGGATTGAGAAATACCATTTCACTTCATATAGGGTCTTTCAACAAGAGTGTCCTATCTTTGAACTTAAATAAATCAGGTTCTATATATGGTAGAGGTTTTTTTTATTTTGGAGCACAATTAATGTCATTACGTGTGGAAGAGAACATCAGTTAAGTGACCGCCGTGACTTCGTTGGGTTGCGCGTATATGGTTGACCCAATTTTCAATGACAGAAGAACGTAAATTAGGTCCAACTTCATGAATAACACGGGTGACGTTATTCGTAAGATCATTTACTGTTTCTGGCTTGTTGACATAAACTCGAGATTTAACATAACCCCACAAGAAGTAATCCAACGGCGTTAAAACACATGACCTTGGGGGCCAGCTAACATCACTACCACGGGAAATGATGAAACCTCTGAACTTCCCCTTAAAGGGATCGATTCTTTCGAGAGCAGTATGACCTGTGGCACCATCTTGCTGGATCCAAATGCTTCTGAGATCCATACCTTCCAATTGAGGTCAAAAATAGTCCCTTATAAGAGCCTGGTATCTTTCTCCATTTGCAATTAGAGCTTCTCCATCTGCATCTTGGAAAGCATATGGACCAATGATTCCACCATACCAAAATCCACACCACACAGTAACCTTATGGGGATGAAGTGGTCGTTTAAATCTGCATTGACTTGTGATTGCTACAATAGCGGCAATTTTGTTTGTTAACACAACCATTCATCTAAAACTGGCCTTCGTCGCTGAAGATGATTTTTCGACAAAAATCCGTCTCAGCTTCCAATCGTCCCATAGCTCAGTCAGCGAAATCACAACGCAACGTATGGTCGTTGAGCGTTAGTTCTTGAGTTAACACCATTTTTTTAAGCGTGAAGCTTCAAGTCCAGATGCAGAATTCGCCAAGTTGTGGTCGTCGAAGGCCCCAATTCTTGCGCTCGACGAGCAATTGATTTGTTTCCGTTCTGCGTACACTCTCACGAACGGCGCCTGTGTTTTCGTTGGAACGCTTAGATCGATTACACACAGGTGTTCTTTGGTCGCTGACAGAACCACTTTTTTCAAATTTATTGATCAACGCCGAATCGTTCTCTCGCAGGGACGATTATGCACGCCGTAAACTTCACGCAATATACGGAAGGTTTGGCGAACAAATGATCCATTTTGATAATAAATTTTAACAATATCTACGCGTTACTAAATGCTGTAACTTTCCATGGCTATTTGTTAATAACAGCTCTAACTACATGAAGAACATAACCGCTGTAACTCAATAATAAATACAGGACACTCTTGTTGATAGCCCTTTGCAAACCTATGATTTGTATCTTAAGAATACTTGAAACTAAATTGATTTTGTTGCAATTAAGGTTATGGATATATTAAGTCCTCTAAAAATGTACTAATTGTTTAACCTATTAACATATTATTCAATTGTATTGTCTAGCTTGAGTACTTTCTTGGCGAACGTTTACTTGGGATAGCAAGGAAGTGTAATGGGTAGACAACTATTATATGAGACGTACAAATAAAAATTTGAATGAGCACCACCGAATATTTCGGAAACATTTAACGCCAAGCAAAGGTTTACTTCACATATATGCCAAGGAGATTTGTGGGTATCTTGCTCTAAGGTTTTCTCTATTTCTTACGGGTCCGGACTATGTATGATAACGTAGACTTAATACCATGATTACAGAAAATTTGGAGTTGCATTTTATTCACCAAGTCAGTATCCTAAACTTTAAAACAGGAACCAACCCAACACTCATGTTGTTTTCTAAATGACAGATATGCCCTGAAGGATGCAGTGGTAAGATTATTTCGACATACCGACGCAATCTGCACTGTTATTACTGTGTAAGCGTCATACGACTTCAGTGCATGCCGTGCTTTTGAGGGAGCTTTGGAATTATATGGAATCACTTCACACATGCAGTAGTATGCTTTTATAATTATTGCTGGTGTATTTCAAGTTTAAGAGAACTTTATATTGTTGTGGTGATTTTTGGCGATGGTGTTGCTCTGTCACTCTAGTATTATAGAAAAAATAAGTAATTGTGAAAGAGAAAATACCTCTGTTTAGCTGTAATGCAATAAGTAAACTATAGAGGATAGCTAATTTTCGTGGCTTTCCAAATAGACATAAACCACCAGAATATATAGAAAATGGGCAGAATTTTGTAAAAGAAAATTATATTCGCTTGGTTCCGGAGCTCGTTTATGTTGCTTCCATTTTGCGGATACAGATAATGAAGAGTCACTGATTCTAAAAACGCAGCTTATGTTGGGTGAAAGTTCAGAGAGCTTTCATTTAAACCTGCAGCTATTCCAACTATAACGACAACGAAAATAGTTTTCTATACAACAATTTCTAGTAACAATCGATCCTTCAACCTTCTCATCTCCAGCAAACGAAAAATAACAGAACAATATGAGGATAGAATTCGTAAAATCATGGATTCTGTGCCATGTGATGTAGCATAAACAATGTGGAACAATTATCAGACATTTGTTTAATTATTCTGAATAAGGCAGAGAAGAATTATGAGATGAAATATAAAGATCGTAAAACATACAGGTTTCTGAAATTGATCAACTAAGTTTAATTGTTTAACATTTTTAAACAGTTTAAGCCAATTGACGTTAAAATGATTTCATATGTAACTGATTATTGTTTTATATTAGAAATGTAAGGTCTTTACGCTAACTAAATATTGTATAATATCTCATATATAGCAAATAATATGACAGAAAACGAAATTCCACCCGCTTCTAGGGAGAACCAACACGCAAGAAACGTTTTCACAAGATGGCTAGAAGGTAAAAAGATGCCATATATAAACATTTATTCACTATTATTCTTCAAAAATGTAATCGCATATAGGACAATAAGGCGTAGTAAGACATATAAGACTTTGGTATAAATAATAATTATCATGAGGAAAACCGGTTGAGAAGTAAAAACTGAATTATCCATACTCCCCGTTCAGCTACGTGTAAATACAATTCTTTCTTGAAAAATCAAATATCATTAAATGTTATTGAAGAGAGTTAACCAATAATTTCCATAAATCATTAATAGGAGTTTCAACTCAAAAATGTTTTCAACTACAGATGGTGCTTGAGAATAAATACAACACTGGATTTGACGTATCAGACTTAAAAAAAGAAAAAATTGAAGGTAAAATTCCCTGAGAAATAGAGAACTCATGCGAAAGTTATGTAACAAAAAGTTCACACAGTGTTACATAACCACTGCTGCATCTAGAGGACAACCACCACCATGACCGGGATCCCTAGAACCATATATTTCCATTGCAATGATAATGGTGTTAATTACGATAAGGCTGATAATGAAGGCAATGATGGCAGTAGTGTTGCAAGAGGTTTCAGAATAGGTAATGAAAAACTAAGAGTTAGAAATACAATGTAAGGTAGAATTAGAATTGTGTAAAACAAAGTGCACCTGAAAATATCTACGAAATAATCAATGATGTGGAAGATCAGGATAAACTGAATTAAAGTTTCTACGAATCTGATACTTCAGATTCTGATACAACTGTATCGAAGGGGAAGAAGAAGAGCCTTTCATTACACATGAAAATGAAGGTCAGTGGAGCATTTGTACTTGTATTTTTCAAGCTATATGCTTCCTGTGGAAATGAAGTCAAAGCTATTTGTAATTACATTAAAGGGAAGTGTTTTTATTAAATAAATTACATATATACACTGCCGTTTGTGAAAATTGCAACACCAAGAAGGATACGCATGAATTAAATGAATTTAATACTACGGGTTAGTTATATGACAAGTAACAAATCCTAATCTTTTCAAATCTATACATGACCTTTGGGCCCTAATATTCAGTATTTGGTGTGGCCTCCATGCGCTGCAATTAGAGCTGCTATACGCCGTGGCATTGAATCAAAAAGGTAATGAATAAGTTCCCGAGGGATTTCCCTCAACGCAGTTTATATTCGAGCCCACAAATCTGTGACAATGGTTACTGGAGGACTATGACGCACCAGATGCCAACCAACCATATCCCAGGCATGTTCGATAGGCGAACGTGCAGGCCAGGTACCCGTCGCTCTTCGAAGAAGGCTTGTACGTCCCTCGTAATATGTGGCAGGGCATTGTTTTGTTGAAATGTGGCCTGTGGAGATGCCTGAAGAAGGGGGAGTACCTCAGGCTCTACAAACACTGTTAGGTACCGGTTGCTGTTCAAAGTGCCCTCAATTCGTAGAAGGCGAGATTGGTTGTTGTAACCTGATGTTTGTCAGTTATGGCGCTTAACAATGCAGCCCTCCAGGTTGTGTTCACCACGGTACCGCCGGGCACGTATGCGGCCATCACTATAGGACACGTTGAAGCTGGACTCGTCCGAAAATACTACATTTTGCCACTCAGCAACCCAGTGAGTGTTCACGTGCCCATTGCAGTCGGAGGAGCTTGTTGTTTCTGGACAATGGAAGCCGACGTAATGACATGCATGCAACCAGTTCAACCTGCAGAAGACGGCGACGAATCGTTGATGCAAACAAGTTCACGCTGTTGAAGTGCTCCTGCGTCGAGCCAACACTGTGGATGAAGCTGTATGATCAGTTATGGCCATGCGGACGAGATGACGGCCATCCTGTGCTGTGGTAATGTTTCGTAGTCCATTACACGCTCTTTGCTGCCTACGACCTTCATCTATCCACTGCTTCCACACACCATCACTGTTGTAGCAGCATGTCCTGTAGGAGCGAAATGTCCGCTATGACACACCCGCTTCCCGGAGACTGATCATTCTGCCCGTTCGAACTCACTCACATGCCAATATGGCTCCCTTTGACGTGGACGAGGCATACTGACACCTTCTTTATTGTTTCCACTTTGTTTGACACCTCTGCACTGACTACACTCTGACCTTGGCGGACCGACACAAGAGGGCTCTGCTCGGCCTACGCGTACTCCATCTCTATGCAAACCTAATCACTTGTTGCTTGCACATTCGTCTACTCTTCCACTAAGTTTGGAGTTATTCAGGAAATTGCTTTTTGGTGTTGCAATTTTCACAAACGGCAAACTTAAATCCCTTTACATATCACTGGAATGGCAATATTTTCAAGACCTATATTCAACAAAAACTATTCAAAGATCGCAGTACTGGTCGGACCATTTTTGGTACTAGAATTAAAAAAGAACTTGGTTTAACTTAAAGGTAGTGGTAAACCTACATGGTTGACAAGGGATTGTCAGTATGACCCCGGGATTTTCATCCAAATATTTAGTATATTCTAGCATGGACTTAAATACCAAAATGTATTGATTTCGAATTTGTTCAGAGAAGTGTGGTGAAAAGCACTTTGTAAAAGCCTGCGTGTGACAAAATAATGACTAGACTTGTAAAGCAGGAAATGTGTAGAATTAAAGATTTTCTCTGACGGACAAAGGAGCAAGATGACGGTAAAATGCTTAGTTTACAAAATTTGAACATGAATTTTACTATGCTTTTATTTGACATTCTAATAAACAAAATAAACCTGTAGAAAAATACCAGAGATAATGGCATGGAAAGCCATATAAATAACCGCTTACGATGTACTGCACAAAACTGCTAGTTCTAATTGAAAAAATGTCAATTCATCATACAGAAGTTAACATAAATTGAATTAATCGCGAATATAAATATTGTGAAGATGATAAATTATTTAAGAAGGGGAAATAAAGACTTTATGGATTAAAGAATACTCAAATGCACTATGATGCTCTGAAAACACTACATTGGATAGTACCTTCTAAAAATATTTCGCTTAAATTCGACATTATATATAGGTGCATACTGCCAGTTTAGCAAGTTATCACAGTCTTCGTCTCAGATATCTTCCGAAAAGGATACATTTTTTCAGATAATGTCCTTCGGCTGACATCCACGATTGCAGTGCTAGATCACAGATTCAATGAAAATTGGAGAAAGAAAGAAAGGATACTGAAAACGGTGTCAGAAGAGGTACTACAAAGCATCTGGGTCTCAGATAATGATAAATAAATATGATGATTCTAACGAAGAATGGGAGCTGCAGATAATGAGTAAAGTAAAAAAAAATATTTGTACTCAAAATATGTGGATCCATTACTGGACGCAGTAATTGATTTGTCACTACCAAAGAATATAGCTCCTACTCCTCGGCTTTCTTTAGAGTTACTTCTCATGTTTTAAGTCAGCATAAGAAGTTCAGCCGCATACACGTGAAAATTCCAAATAATGATGATGATGATGATTAATAATAATAATGATAATAACAATATACCATGAATAGATCCTCACTGTAAACCGTAAAATATCACCAAGTCTTGTTAGCAGGATTATTGGCGGTGGGGAATTTCTTTTTAATGGTGAATTATGGTTCACAATTTTAAAGCATTACGACCCAAAATTTATTTTTGAAAATTAAGATGCTTTTTCATACAAATAAAGTTACCTGCGCCAATTTTGTGTTTTCATTGTCCAAGCAACATGCACTTTCGTCATCTTTACTCTATGCACTTGTAGCCAATGGACAGAATCAGGTATAAACTAACTGTTTCAGAATCGGTATCACAAAAATATCGGCAATTCTTAGAAACTATGGTTTCGATTCCTATTGATAACGCCGGATACCAGTTCGATCATTTTAAAAACGGATGCCGTATTGATGTATATCGTCTAGATTAAGTGCATTATGAGAAGTGAGTAGTTAGTGTTTAGTTCTGCTCTTTGCTTATAGAGATAATTAAGACTGCTCTAGTTAAAATCATATGGGAACCTTACTTGTCATTTAAATTACCTTGTAATGCTGCATGTGTATGTGTTTTTTTTCCTCAGCAGCTAGAGCTGTCTGATGTAATGACGTCACGCACACATTGTGGAAGTGTCTGTAAAGCGTTAACTATTTATCTTGAGATAAAGAACTGAGTGATTCGTAATTATTCTTTGCCACAAATAAAGTAATGTGATGAGTGAAATATTCGTTTTTGCGTTTCGTTCCCCTTAAACTTAAATTATTAGAGCTTTTTTCGAAAAGTAAAGAAAAATTAATAATTTTCATGTAAATAGTCGTTTAGGAGGAGAAGATTCCTTGGAAACCTTATTATGTGCTTAGAAACATGTTTAACTTAAAAATGTAAACGGATATTTAACAAACCTTTTATACTTTCTCTATCACTTAGCTAAGTATATTAAACACAGGAATTATTGTATTCCAGTGAATAACTTGACACCGAGATTTCATTGAGAATACACGTTTTGAAATTCCCTAATAAAAGAAAATCATTTTAGAAAAAGGTTCCTGTGCGCAATTATGCGCCCGCGCGTATGTTTTATCTCTTTCCTTACACTATAACTGAAAAACGAAACATACAAATATTAAACGTAGTGTTTCAGTTCAGCAAATACCAAGGATACAACACAAATATCTTCAATAACCCTCTTCCTATCCACCAATTACATAAAAAAGGCTTTTCACCCTCTTTTTTTTAAAAAATAGTTAAATGATTAAAATGCTTGGTTTATTATGTTTACATGGAAAATAAAATTCATATCCTTAATTTTCTAGGATTAACCCGTGTAGCCCATTTCATTATGAATACTTTTGTGTATTGGCAAACTACATAACAGATACCTAGACAAAAAATAACTCCAAAATGTGTATCTCTCCTTAAAAAATTAGCTGTTTCAGAGATGTTCATTTTTCATTAGAATATTCAATATTTTTCTTATGCGTTAAATCTTCATTCATTTGTTTTTCATGCTCATTCAGTAAGGAATTTTAAATCCAGCACTCGCTTTTTAAATATTTCACTATCGCTTCAGTCTTCTGTATTATTTCTGTACTATCATGGAAAACATGATTGGAGCATTCTGAGGGCAAATATTTTCTAAGTCCCACTTAGTATTGCAGCGCGGTTTACAAAAGTCGATATTTCCAGCATGCAGCCAGGCTTTATTAACAGTCTCTGTGTGGTAGGTTATCGTCTGTCGAACACACAAATAGGCGGTGTTTGCATCACGTCTCGCATTTGTATTTGTTCCTGATAAAGAAAGTGGAGTGGGGAACTATCCTCCCCATTCTTTGTTAGCCAATTTGTCAACAGAACGTTAAAGTGTTTCTGTTTGATGTTATGCTCAATGGTATTTATACAAATAAGAGGAGCAGCCAAAACCCACACTGAAACAACCAATGAAACATAAGCCATCAAGTACCCTAAATACGATAAAGAAATAATGTTACCATAAAAACCATGCTGCTGTTACAGCGCCTCGTATTAACTGGATGTGGCAACAGATCTTTTGAAGTCCAAGCTTATATAATTCAGAGGTAACGCACGGGTCTTGGCATTGGTAAACTTATGCTCGAATCTCGGTGATGACTTATACGGTTTGTTCTCCTTCATTTTCTTTATTCTATCTTCGATATGTGCTTCACATTCTCAATTTAAACCAATATAGATTTCTCCACAATATTTGTTATAAACTGAGTGTTAGATATATGAAGATGTATCGATATCATAGCCAACGTTTCCAACTACTGATGATGAGCTTGATTTTTTAATCAATACTTTGTTTCTTTTCTTTTTGAGTTACTCGCACATTTCTGCTTAATTCCATTCACCACCGAAAGACGTGGTCAGTCGTTACTAGTACCTACAACGGCGCATTAATTCATACCTTAGCAATGGCAGCGGCCGTTGATAAACACGCTCACCAGGTTTCCCAGGGCTCTATGGCCACCAGAGCAGCTAGCATTTATTACGTTGTTCCCATTGTGAGGAGTTGGGCAAAATTGTAACATGAAAATGGATAGGTTTCTTTAAGAGGGAGAGCAGGTCGCTCACGTGTATCTACAGAGAATGAAGACATGTCTCTCTTAGCAGAGGTCGAAAGAGATCCATTTCTAATGGCCGCTGAATACAAGGCTTTGTATTTATTCTCCCGGGTAATGCACGAACGGTTATCAACAGTTGTATAAATGTCGAAATTCGGCGCAGACATGCGGCAATTAAGAAAGAGCTAACCCATGTCCACAAAAATGACAGGTTGACATTTGCTGTACAGTATGAGAACTTCAATTGGAAAGAAGTAATTTTCTCGGACGAAGTTAGTTCTGTACTGCAAGTGTCAATTGTACTGTAAGTGATTACAGATTAGTGCGACTTGCTATGACGGACGCTATCTGGCTACTTGTGAAACGATTGATCGAACGAGCGTTATTGCTTGGCTGTAAATGTCTTGGGAAGAGGCAGGTATGCTGAAACGTGTTCATGAAAAGCTAAGTGAAGAAGCCTATTCTGAACTTCAAGAACATGTTCCGATCCCGTCTGCCCGAGAGGGTTGTGCTGAAGGTATTATTACCTTCCAACAGGATAACGATTCGGTCAACTGGTTAGCCAAGGTTCAAAAGTGGTTTTCGGAGCACACGGATATTTCAGAGAAGCTGCTGCCTCAGAAGTCAGCAGATTTGAATTAATACATGTTTGGGCGAAAGTAAAGCAGAGGCTTTCGTCCCAGATTAATTAACTGCAAAACTCTGGTGTGCTCTGACAGACACTTGGGAATCACTATTAGAAGACTCAATTTTTTTAAAACGCTGGTGGATTACATGCCACGAAAATTAAATCCAATTATAGAAAATAACGGAGCCATACAAAGTAAGAAATCGTGCTCAATCCATCTACAAGCAGGGGGTTTTGTACAATAGCCAGTAGCCAGTTCCATACGTGCCCTAAATATGTCCTCCATATATATCCTGGGCAAGGAACGTGCCCAAAAAATTCTAGATGTGCGTTGTTGCCACAGTTTGAAATGGCACTTGAAAAGAAAACCTTGCAGCTCATTTCCATATTTACGAAATGCAATTATGCAGTTTAATTGTTCTGCTTACCTTACACACAACTTCAATAAATAACTATGTAGGGCACACTAAATCAGATGTTCGAAACGTATTATAACACACGCCAAGAAAAGTTAGAATCTAATATATCTAACGCCGTAGGGGATTTCATGGATCTTCCTAATGTCGTAAAAAAAATACATCCCTCTCACCTTGACATTTCAAAAGAGGAATAGTTGCTTAAGAAATTATCTAAGTGCATCCTCTCTAAATAAACAGTATATAAATTCTAATGAAGAAAGAACCTCCCATTTGTAATCCCCCAGACTACATCCTTTAGGTTTAAATACTGGAAGTGAGGTCCAACCGGACATGACAACGTTTAAATCTGATCACAAATTACGTGGATTAAGACGTTGTCTCAAGCACGTGTATGAGCTGCAGCTTGATCCAACAGGTCAGAGTTCCTGGGTCGTGTTGCAGACAAGATCCGCGATGGATATTGCCATTTTGCTCCTCAGTGTGTTACGTGAGTAAGGTATGCATCAGCAGAAATTGCCAATCGATTGTTAAACAGGGCATACTTAAACAATTATTTGTGTATAGTTATTATTACATCTACTATTCTAGTCGTACTCAGATAGTGTTTTAAAGCAGGGGTTTAAAGGCTTATTAAGTGTCATTTTATAAATATGTAAGCCAGGGAAATAATGCATTTTATTATTCATTGAAATCACACACTAATATCACTATCTACAACGAACGTTATGCATTCATTTTTATTTCTCTTTATTAAGCATTAAGTTAATTCTTACATGAGGGAAGATATTGTAAACACCTTTATCCATAGCACCACCTGTATGTAGGGTAAAAATCATTCCCGTTTACCCCTATAGATTGGTGGTACGGGCCGTCCCCCGTGGTATAGTGATTACCATGCTAGCCTCTAGTTCCCAAGATTGCGAGTTCAAACCCGGTGGAGGGTGATTAATTCCTTTGGGCGAAAATCCTTAGCATGGCTTCCTTCGGAAGGGAAGTAAATCCGATGGTCGTAGATTTACCGCACGTAAAAGAACCCCAAGTCTGATAAAGTGGCCTCTGAACAAACGTTCCGGTCTTTCATGCCCAATATAGAATGGAACGCTAAGTAACACAGCAGTTTAAGAGCGTCCATAAAAAGACTACAACTACAGATTCACGAATACAACTTGCTATTAAAGTAAAACTAAAGGGGTTTTCATGTCCTTCATACAAGGTATATACTCACCATAATGACAGGGGACTGTGATGTTCGATGTGTAGACGTGATTCTAAAACGACACATTGACCCTGGCTGTGCTTACGACGAAGTAAAAATAGAGAGAACAGATTTCTTGTACGACTATTGTGATGAAAAAATCGTGAAACAGAAAACAGGAAGTTTGGCTGGGAAAAAGGGTTTCGCTTAAGTCTAAAACTGCTCCTTACAGACCTACAGAAGTGAGTAAGGAGATTAGGTAGTAATATTGGGTAATAAGTTCAACGAAAACACACTCGAAGTACACAGACGTGGATAAATCATGTACTGATTATAAAATAGATTTAGGTTTTTATACACTTTGGAGTTCCGATTGCGGGCAAATAATCACCTCGTTTGGGATGCGTGACCCTTCTTAGATATTGTAATTTCTTTATAAGTGATCTCACGTTCTCCAACCAACACACATAAAGTAGAGTTTTGCTTCTCTGCATACGACATCTCCTCTGTGATCTCTCCCACCATTAAAATGGGCGTTCCATCTAGCTTGAAATACGGCCAGCAGAGCCCACCAGATTTGATAGCACTTGAATCGTCACATTGGACCAGTTACTACACGTTACGTACTGAATAGATATTAAAACAAATTACGTACGATGATGTCTCGTGCTGATGTGGAACTTAAAGAGCGTCACAAGCAGATACCTGTAAAATTAAAAGACGTAAGCATTGCTAATGTCATAAAGGAACATACAGGGGATCCGAAGGGTAGAGCAGTTAAAGATTTTATTTTAAATATCGAGTAGATAGCAGTAGTAGACAAGTGGACACTTATATGTCTGTTAAATATTGCTGGAGTAAAATTGGGGGTACCGCTCTTGAGTTCTACCGTGGCAAGGCGGAGCTAAAAGCGGCACATTGCAGTTGGAATACCTTCAAAGAAGCGTTAGTCGGTATGTTTAAAGAAAACTACTACTACAGTACCATTATACTGCCCTATAGGACGCATCTCAAAGAAAGAAAGAAAAAAAGAAAGAAGGAGAAACAGATGAAACAGTTGAGATGTTTGCCGATAGATGCCTGCAATCTTGCCATAAAATATAACGGTGGCTGGTGACTCAGATATGCAGCGAACAATTAATGAAGCGGAAGAAAGGCGACCAGGCATTCATGAATTGCCTGTGAGGAATAGTAGAGCAACAAGTTCGCTTTCAGTTACCCAAACTCTTACAGCAGCAATCCGTATTGCCACTACAGTGGAAAGTACCGAAAAACCGCGGGTAACCTCAGCACATGCTGGAGAACACAATAAAGCAAATGTGTCTATGATGAGAGATAAAACCTGCTATAAATGCGGGAAAAAGGGACATATAGCTGCAGAATGTAGAAGTAAAGGAAGGACAAATCAAAGTCAGGCCATGGTCAAGGTTAGCGTAACTCTTGCAAAATGCACTCACCAGGTCGAAAATTACGCCGGGTAATCACGGATGTGTTTTCCCTTAGCAAGAGTAATAAGTGACGTAAACTTCATTATCAAAATCACACGCCTCTTAATAATAATAATAATAATAATAATAATAATAATAATGTGTTACAATAGTAAGATGCTGGGGATATGGCTAAAAATTGTCGTTGGAGGAGGCAGACGGAAATGAGCATGGCCAGCCGAGAAGCGGGGACGCGTTAAGCCAAAGGCCATGTGGCTTTCAGCATTTGTGGTAACTCAAATAAATAAGGAATATTCATTAGAGGAGAACCGCGTTTTTTATTGGTAGACACAGGTGCTGGTTTTTCTACTATTGATGAAGATATAGTGGATGAGGAGTTGATAACGGTACAGCGTAAACACAGTTAGTACAACAGGTGAGGCACTAGAAATCAAGGCACAAATACCCCTAAAAATTCAAATAAGGGATGTCCATAGAAGTCACACAAGAATTTTGTGTTGTGCCCATGAATTATTACCTGCATGGAATAATGAGTTTAGATTTGTTAAGAAACTTCGTTGCGGTAATTGATATTGCTGAAGAATTATGGACAATATTTGGAATTGTAGAATTAGAACTCGCATGACCAACTCTGATCAGGACCTGTTCACTCCTGTTCTGAGGCGTGGCTGTGTAATACAATAAATCAGTTGGGAGATAGTTCTAGGTGAACATGTTATTATTCCATCAGGTCTGAGAAAAGATACTTGCTAGAGTCCAAAGAAATAAAAAGCGATCTTTTCATTCGTAAGTTTATATTGAGGCTTTGAGTATGGAGAAAAATAAGGCATTTGTGGCCACGAAAGTGTCCAAATTATTTTCTATGGGAGAAGAAGAGAAATCTGGGATGAAATCTGAAATTTTGAATTGGCTTAGAAGAACTGATGCAGGGTTTCCTCAAGGTTCTAGGTATTGCACAATGAAACATTTTAATATAGGCAAAACAAGGGAAACCTTTCAGGTACAAGATTGGGTACATTAGGGATAACAATACTGCATCAAAGTGTAGCTACGAAAGAAAATTACCCATGTTTGGGGTATATAAGGCTTTGGTAACAAGTCCTGAAGAAGCCACAAGTAAAGACATAAGGGATCCCACTGTTCAAAGCTTTGAGTTAGGTACTCATAGCGGGAAAAGGGGCACAGGCTATCCGAACAAGTAGAAGGGGCAAGAAGTGTCATGTCCGGCGGGCAGTTATCCCATCTCTGGAGGAGGGATGGAAGGAGGGCGGCAAGTTAGGGAAAAGCTTAACGGTCGAAATGGGCGGCAGCTCGTTTCATCAGGGGCAAGGAAGTTACTGGAAAATGTCTGGAACCTTGCGGTGGACAACTGCACAGGACCAGAAGCCCGAAATCGTGAGTATGCAAAACAAGGCTCAAACACATTTTCAACTTGGTCAAGAGCAAGCGTAGCACGTCACGAGCAAGTAGAAAAGAGAAAAGAGGGGAGTGTAAAACCCACAAGCTCCGAGACCAAGGAATAGGCCATTGGTAAAGTAAGAAAAGAGGGATGTTGTGTAATATGTGAAAGGGAAGAAAGAAATGAAGAAAACATACAATTGGTAGCTAATACTAAACCCGCGTTAAAAGAGAAGTGGATGGGCCTATCTTATCGTAATAAACTCCAAGTACATGCATTTTATGAGCAATTGGATTAGAAGCTACAATGTTTAGGCTCACAAGAAAAAGAAATAACGCAATCAGTATTCTATGAATATATTTCCCTTATTCTTAGACGAAGCTTCAGACGAATTGCCGTGTACTTCTATAGTAGAACATGAAATAAATACGGGATATGCACAGCCAAAAAAACTAATTCCTTATAGAGTACCGTTTGTACCTAAAGATGTACTTAGACAACAAATTCGGGAGTTGTTAGTTAAGAGAGTAAGAGCGTATTAGGTCTGAATGGGCTAGTACTTGTCTTTTTGTGGCTGAAAAAGCAATCGACGGAGTAGTAAAGTACCGATTGTGTGTTGATTTATATTGGCTTTTGAACTCCAGAGTACCTTTTTGGCCCATAAATGATATAAAAGAAAATTAGTCTCTACTATCTGGGAATGCCTATTTCTCTATGATTGAAATAGTTCTGCGTATCACGCTATGAAGTAAAGCAGAGAAGGAAGAGAAAACCTTCAATATTTGAAAAAAATGCATTGACTTGTTCTGAGATGCTTACGCACTCGGATTTTTCGCAACCTTTTATTTTATCTCGCAATGCATACAGTTGTGGAATTTTGGCGATATTGAGTCAGAAATACAGTGAAATAGATCGCCGAATGCGTTATGCTAGTTGATTACTGAAGGCACTTGAATTCAATTACACCACTACTTAAAAAGGAATTACTACGTGTGACTTTCAGGGTCAAGAAATTTCGCATTTACTTATTTGAACGTAGGTTCACTATTATCACATACCACAAAGCACTAACAATGGCTTCTTAAAACCAGAAATCCACTCAGTGCTCGACTTACAAGATAGGTGTTAACTTTGAGTGAGTACAACTTTGAAGCAAATCACAAATCAGGAAAAGCAAATGTCGTACCTGGTGCGTTTTCTCGATTGACTCAGGCATCGCCTGAGGTAGAGGACCCTCCCCGGGGATTGACTCCAGCGGCAAGCTCTTAAAGGACATTCTCCTCTTATAGTATGGGTTCCTGAGCACGCCGCTCGAGTAGAATACTCCGCAAAACCTTGGGAACAGGCCGAGAATCGTGTGAATTGTCGTTATCTCCCATTAACACGAGTAACGCTAAAACATCAAACCGTGATGAGAATTGTCAACAGTTAATAAATCAACAAGAACAAGGACTTAATAAACTAATTTTTAAAGATTCAGAAGGCATAATATACTTGCAGGTAGGGCAATATGACAATATTGAATCCCGAGGTCTTTAGTTATTTCTATGCTTCATGCCACCACATTTATTCTTATCGTGGTATTAAAAGAACACAAGCTACCCTTACACAATGATATTTTTGGCCTACACTGCGAGAGGATATTAAATAATATGTACAGTAATGCCAAACATGTGCACCAAGAAAACTGACAAGAAAATGAATTGTATCATTAGGAATTTCCGAAACTGCTACTAGGCCTTTTCACAGTACCACTAAGTATTATCAGAAAGACCAGTAAATATGTATTCATGGTCAATGATCACATAAAAAATTTCCGGAAGCAATTCCTGATCAATCCGCTAACACGGTAGGTAGGGTATTAGTTACCGAAATTGTTTGCAGATACGGGGCTCCTGAAAGGATTTGGTCTAGTCAGAGCACAAAATTTCAAAGTGCAGTTATTTCCGAAGTTTCTAAACTTTTCAAACTTTGGCGTATAAATAGTAGTCCGATGTATCCACACTCTAACACTGTGGTTGAGAGATTTCACAGATTCTTAACTGATTCATTTTCATTAACGGTATCTAGCTATAACGAAGAATGGGATTAAGTAGTACTATTTTCTCTAATGGCATATAGGTCAGCACCACACACCATTACAACATTCGGTCCATTTTATATGTTTTATGCACGTGAAATGAGATTGCCTAGTGTAATTGATCTTGAGCACAGTAGTACTGAAATAGGGTTTATTTCTGCAGAAGAGCACACTGAAGTTTTAAAACAAAGGTTAAGAGAATCATATAAAGATTTGTATGATAATATGTTGCATAACAAATATAAATAGACACAACTATGGTAAGAAAGCACCAACTGTAAAATTTGAATTTGGGGTTTCCGTTTATTTAGATAAGCCATATGTAAGTAAAGGCACCAGATGAAAGCTAGCTCCTTAATAACGTGGACCTGGAAAATCATTGAGAAACTTACCCCGCTGAACTACAAGCTGAGAATGCCCCATCCCCCGCCCACTATGTTAGTGCATGCGAAACGATTAAAACGTTGCTATCAAGGTCGGCATATTAGAAAAAAGGGGAAGTTTACTAATCACCTCGATCAGGTGACCAAAGAGATGCTTTATGAATCTATGTTCTTTTTTACCAACAACTGAAGAAGAATTGCTCACTATAATTAAAAGCATGAAGTCCAAGAAAGTGATAACTCCAACGTTCCGAAAGAAGTCAGTGATATTTTGTCTGACCCTATCTTAATTTCCCAGTCTATATATAATGTAACAACTTCTCTCAGTGAACAAGAAACTTGTTACACTTCTGAAGTAGGGATCCTAAAATTTTGCCTAATAAAACGCGGCCGAGTGAAACAGATGAGAATCTTGAGGAAAGAGAAAATGCTCCTCGGGGGAATTACCATGTAACTTAAGACCCTGCGCTCGATTGTTACAGGAAAATTGTTTACTTAGACAGTTAGTGGCATTTATATATATATATATATATATATATATATATATATATATATGCCGATTCAAAGCCACAGAGAGATACAGCCGATTGATAAAATGTGTCAGATAACCCTACGTACCACACCGCGCGCACCGCCCCTCTTTGTGTTACTGATACACGCCGACAACATTCTTCGTTTCACAGAGAACCGAAACAACAGGCTATTGTTTCCATCGCTATTGGAGGTGTCATGTAGTTTTCCTATTTGATTGACAAGGGTTTGAGCTACAGAGAGACACCGTTAATTGATGACCCTTGTAATCCGATTGACTGTGTATTCAGATAACCCATTGTTCCTTTCACACCTACCCATATAAGAGAACCAGAACAATACAAATAATGATCCCATTGTTCCTTTCACAGCTCCCGCCCGTTTGGCAATTGCCGCCCTCTAGGACTCTCAGTCGCGTGTCACCACCCCTCTAAATTGATGGAAGGAATTTTTGCCACAAAGACACCGATAATTATAGTTAAAATGATCATACATATAAACATGTGTGTTTACAGATGTTTTGACACCGTTTGGTGGTGTTATTTCGATACAGGAAGTCCCGGTCGCAAAAGCTCTAAATATCTGATCGCGTAGGCTAGATTGATTAGGATAATTGGGTGTATATTCTGTATCTGTATATTAAATTAGCCGCCTAACGAGTTTACTTGAGGGAATAATTGATTACAGGTGTAATGGCATGTAGCTTATAGGCGAAAGAGACTGCATCTCTAAGTGCTTGTCAATAAATCAGGTAATGTTTGTCCATGTATAACATCATGTAGCCTCATTGATTTACACTGCTAACAGAAGCTATATCGCCCTATAGCGTCTTCGATTCCCGGTTTAACGTACCCCAAATGGTTGGACGCATGCCGTTGATCAATTCATACAATTGTTCCAATTGAGAAAATTTTCAGGCTTATAGAAATATTACTCTCCGTAGATGAATTAAAAAGCACGGTAAGACCTCAGATTTAGCGTAAATAGCTACTTCAAAAAAATTGCAATACGCTAACGTATTTAAAAGGGGAATTTATGGAAGCAAGAGTGTATAGATCCGCCTTCGTCGGCCTTCTCACTCGGACTCGAGACACCTCAGATCAGTGAGCTAGTGGCATTACCACACTCACTATAACCCCCAGAGAGGGAACCGGATTCAGAACAGAGAGGTTGCTCCTACAAGACGTATTGAGACGATAATTCGGTTCCCTCCAACCACCACCCCTATTCTCTCTCTTTCTCTCTGCCTGCCACGTGGGGTACGTCTGTACACCCTGCTGGTCTGCCTCACACATGAGGTAAACATAGCTGAAAGCAGCCATGATATGATTTTAACGCTTACAAAAACTTAAAGGGGTAATGTGAGTGTAAATCATTTGAAAGGAGGATAAGCAACTTCCGTGATCAAATTTTTTATTTCTAAGGTTTGTTTACACGCCGGATTGTCTCTGAATAAATAAATAAGTAAATAAACAAATACTGATATATGAGGACTCTTAAACATGTAGGATAACTCCTTTTGTTCTTTTAATAATGCATTTCAGCAACAAATGAAATGGCTGCTCTAGCATGCCCATGATTGTATTAGGGACGCCCCGAATTTTGAAATTCTTATAAAAACATTATTTATATCATATGGAAGGTTTGTGACATTTCACGTTGACTTGATCTTAAAGAATTTAAAAGGAAATGTATGTTTGTCTATAATACCTGCTCAAACAGGTGTATACAGGTGTAGACACGGATATTCGACTACCTTAGACCCCGGGTTACAACACAGTATTTTTAACAAAAGCAGCCTTAAAATGAAATACGACAATCTTTGGATATTTCATGTTATGGATATATATAAGTAATGCTTTATAAGAAAATAACTGTAGCTTATTTTCAAAGTATTATTTCCAACTCCAATGCAGCTATCAAGTTTATTATTATTATTATGTTTATTATAATTACTATTATTATTATCATAAAAGAAAATCAAGATTCTAAGTGATTGATAAATTTGATATTCATTTTATAGCTTTTTCTGAAAATTCGTCTTCGAAAAGTAAAATCATACTACCTAAAAGACAACACCTATCCTATATGTAAATAACAAGGTCCTGGGGACCTTAAAACGTACATTTTCTCACACTCGAGGTAAAACATGAAACTTTCAAAATATGCATTTCCTCTGGAATAAGGTGTTGCAGCAGAGGAAAGCTAACTAGCGATTCATTGAGTATACGGTAGGATGGCACCACCCCCTCTGTATAACCAAAATACGTTTAAGAGCCCTCCAGTTCTTTTATGGATTTTATTTACAAAATTAAAAATTAGTGGATTTAAGAAAAGTAACCATTTGCTTCCTAAGATTGTATGCGCCAGCGAGTTATACTGTTTTTAAACACCCCTGCCAAGTATGTTGTATACACCGTGAGGTGGATAAACCCGAACTCATTAACTGATTACGAGGTAATTCCGCTTTCAAGGATATTCAGAGATTTGGATTTTTTTCATCTTAATGACCTCAGGCTTTCCAAACTGCTCAATTCGCTTTTCAGAACGCGAATGCTGGCGAGATATAAATCATAGAGAAGGCTGAATCTCATCGGTAATATTTAATACTGATTGATAATAAAGTTGAATGTGAAATTAAAAAACATACAACACCGCAACTCTGCCGATACAAATGCTTTTATGAATAAAGAAGCGTATGTGTATAGTGTGGAATTCAAAGCACTGAGCACACCTTGGAACTGAACCCTGAGCTCAAGCAGTACAAATTATTGACGAACAAAACACTAGGTGTATATTGCATGCAGCTAAAGGATATGGGTGGTGAGAGGTTTACAACATTCATTTTCGCACACTCGATGTAAAATACAGGGATATTCAAAACACACATTACCTCCGGAATAAGGTGTTCCAGTAGGCGAAATTAAAACATACGATAACGAAAGTGGTATTGAGTACTCTAGCGGAGATTCTAGCTATGGACGCTTCAAATATGATTGATATTAGCTTTAAAACTTTTTCTGAAAATGTGGTCTTCGAGAAGTGAAATCATACACCCTGAAAGACAGTACTTATCATAAATGTAAATAACATGGGCATGGGGCGTTTAAACATACATTTTCACACACTCGAGGAAAAATAACGGGGACCTTCAAAGCATGCATTTCCTCTGGTATAAGGTGATGCAGGACAAGGACGCTAACAAACGCATCATTGATTGTATGGTAGACTTCCCCAACACCCCTCTGTGTAACCAAAACATGCTTAAGAACCCTCCACCTCTGTTATCGATATTATTTACAGAATTAAATATTCCAGATTTTAAGTACAAAAACCATTACCTTCCTAGGATTGGATGCACCAGCGAGTTAGTGTTATTAAAACACTCCTATCAAATATGCTGTCCTGAGGTGGGTAAATTCGACCTCGCTTCTTGATTAGGAGGGTAATTTCGCTTTCAATATTCAGAGAGTCTTTCCACATTAATGGCCCCAGGATTTCCAAAGAGTTTAATTCGTTTATCAGGAACCCGAATGCTGTGGAGATATAAATCATATAGAAGATGGAATCTGATCAGTAATATTTAATATTGATTGATAAGAAAGTTGAGTGTGGAATTAAAAAAAAACATTGAACACTGCCGGGAATTGAAACCTGATCTCAAGCGAAAAATATGCTTTTATGAATAAAGAAACGTAGGTGTGTATTGCACGTTTTTAAACGATATCTCATTTGTCTGAAAAGACCGTACCTATCGGACAAAACCTCTCCACATGCTCCATTATGCGTCCTTATAACGACACATGACGCTGGAAAACCCCTATTTTGTTTACACGCGTTTATTTATGAAATGTACCCTGTGCGAGACTAGCTTCTCCCCAGGACTCCTTATAAAAGTTGTTTCTACTCGACAGGAGAGGAGAAGCCAATCAGAACGATTTATTTTATATCGTCACGCTCTCGCTTGCAATTTTATATCGTAAAAGAGATCTAAACGAGGCTGCTTCTCCAGGAATGTACACTCTGACTTGCATGGTCTCGTCTAGCTAAGTACTGCTCTTGTTTTACAACGGTCCGCGAGGTTTCATCAAACACCATGTCTGGTAAGTTGTAAAAACATTTCATTTTACTTTAAAAGTTAACCTATTACTCTGTGCATGTAATTTATGGGTGTGTTACTTCTTGATTTTTAAATATCTGGCATTTATATACAAATAGTTGAACATTCTACACTTAACAGCTAGTTGAGTGAATTTCATTTTCTCAAATACAGTTTAGTTGAGTATTCCTTTTTAAGCACACTTATTATTTAACTGTTCAAATACGGAATTCTTAGCGGTGAATTATATTCATTTCTAGAGAAAAATACAATTATTTGAATACCTTCTTAAATTTGCTTTTTGATATATCACATAATGTCCGTTGTGCGATTTTCGTTTTCCCTAATGCTTTCATTTAGAGCAAGCTTTCAAACGGTTTTCATTACGTTAAAAAGTGATATTTTCATGAGCGTGTTGTATAATAAACGTTCGTTATGTTGAATAGAAATTTTTTCAGTGGGAATTTGACCGGATACGAACCCGGGACTTACGAAATGCTAACCTGGCATGATAGCTTGCTTGAACATTCTTCAGTTAATAAGTTGTTGTGTGAATTTCATTTTCTCAAATGCAAACAATTTAGTTAAGCCTTCATTTTTATAAAAAACTGATTATTGTAAGTGTTGAAATAATAGCGCATGAATTATATTCATTAAAAAATATACAATTATTTCAATACCTTCTTAAGCTTTTTTATTTTTTTAGAATATTACAGAGAGTTTGTTGTACAAATAATTCGCTCTAATCAAGTAAATGTTTACATTATATAAAACATTAAATAGAAAAGTAGCATGCTTAATGTACTTCAATAAGGAATCAGAATCTCCTTTATATTTACACATATGTTATCATTATTATTGTTATTATCATCCGATCATTATACTTTATCTTCTACAGAAATGTTAGTAATCTCGAGACTTTCAAATAAGTGGATATTTTATCAAATACAGTCTCCAATCAAGAATTTGTTTTTTCTGTTCCTAATGCAGAGGGTTTAGCAACCAAACTTAACACGCTGGCTGTGAATAGCATTTTTCCGACTGTTAAAGTAATACAATAGCTTCAGCTATGTATATCTACTATATAAATTGTATGTATATAGTAGAAAAAATGAATGTACATATTTGTTTTAATACAATGATGCATCTTTAGACGAATGTTATCCTAGCGACCCGAGTATTTATACATTCAAAGGCTGTATCTGTAAATGAAATATTCAAACGTTAGCTGAATTATTTCTACAAACCTTAACAGAAGAAATCGCAGTTCACATATCTTAAACTTGCCAACTGGTACTAATCCGTGATATACAGTAAGAAACTTTCCGGGCATTTCCTCCAACTGTTCGCTTTTTAGGGTTGAATATCTCGCTGGAAGAAAAACCTTCTTTTCGCCTAAGACTGCAACCCTTCTAACACCGTATCTCGTATAAATTTCTCTTATGGCTTTCATATTATAAACCTCCTCTAGCTGAAGATCTTGTAGTCTTTTAACAGTCGGGAAAATGCTATTCCCAGCCAGCGTGTTTAGTTGGGTTGTTAAACCCTGTGCATTAGGAACAGAAAACAAATTCTTTATTACAGTCTGTATTGGATAAAAATTGCACGTATTTGAACATCTCGAGATTACTAACATTTCTGTAAAATATAATCATGATGATAATAATAACAGTAATAATGATATTATATGTGTAAATATAAAGAAGAGTCTGATTCACTAATGAAGTCCATTAACCATTTAATTTTTATTTAAATGATTTAATATAACGTAAACATTTACTTGATTAGAGCGAAGGACTCGCCCAAGACTTTTTGTAATATTCATAAAAAAGCAAAAAAGGTTAAGAAGGTTTTAAGGTAATTCTATATTTTTTGTATGAATATAATTCAGAATCTGTTATTTCAACACTTAACAATAATAAGTTTGTTTAAAAATGAAGGCTTATCTAAATTGTTTACATTTGAGGAAATGAAATTCACACAACAAGCTATTAACTGAAGAAAGTTCAGCCGAGATAATATACTAGGTTCGCATTCCGGAAGTGCAGGGTTCGATCCCGCCAAATGCCCACTGAAAAAACTCTTATTGCACATAAAGAACGTTTATTATTCAACACGCTCATATAAATATCATTTTTAAGGTAGTGAAAACCGTTTGAAAGTTTTCACTAAATGCAAGCATTAGGGAAAATGAAATTAGCGCAACAGATATTTTGTAATATTCTAAAATACCAAAGGTTAAGAAGGTATTCAAGTAATTGTATTTTTCTCTAGAAATGAATATAATTCACCGCTAAAAATTCCGTATTTAAACACGTAGATAATAACTTTGCTTAAAAATGAATACTTAACTAAACTGTTTGCATGTGAGAAAATAAAATTCACACGACTACTAGCTGTTAACTGTAGAATGTTCCATTATTTGTATACAAATGCCAGAAATTTACAAATCATGAAGTAACACATTTATAAATTGCATGCAGAGAGTAATGCGTTAACTTTTAAAGTAAAATGAAAGGGTTTTTCATCTTCCCGGAGATGGTGTTGATGAATTTCACGGACAGTTGTAAAGCAAGAGCAGTACTTAGCTGGACGAGACCACGCAAGACAGAGTGTAAATTACTGGAGAAACAGCCTCTTTTAGATCTCTTTTGTCATAAAATATTGCAAGCAAGAGGCGTGACGATATAAAATAAATATATTTGGTTGACTACTTCACTCCTATCGAGTGGAAACAACGTTTCTAAGGAGTCATGGAGAGAAGCTAGTCTTGCACTGGGTAGATTTCATAAATAAACGTGTCTAAACCAAATAGGGGGTTTTCAGCTTCATGTATTCTTATAAAGACGCATAATGGGGTGTGTGGAGAGGTTTTCCCTGATAACTATGGTCTTTTCAGACAAATGAGAAATCGTTTAAAAAGCATGCAATATGCGCCTAGGTTTCTTTATTCACAATATCATTTGTATTGCTTGAGTTCAGGGTTGAATTTCCGCCGGTGTTCAATGTTTTTTAATTCCACAACCAACGTTTTTATCAATCAGTATTCAATAGATTCAGTCTTCTCTATGATTTATATCTCCACAGCATTCGCGTTCCTGAAAAGCGATTTGAGCTGTTTGGAAATTCTGGGTCCATTAAGGTGGATACGAGTTCGGGTTAACCACACATCAGGGGTTATTCAACATATTTGGCAGGGGTGTTTAAGCAACAGTATAACTTGCTGGCGCATCCAATCCCAGTTAGGTAATGGTTTCTTTACTTAAAATATCGAATACTTAATTTTGTAGATAATATCGATAAAAGAGGTGGAGGGTCCTTAAACATATTTTCGTTACACAGAGGATTTGGGGCAGCCTACCATATGAACAATGAAGCACTAGTTAACGTCCCTCTCGTGTAACAACTTATTGCAGAGGAAATGATTGTTTTGAAGGATCACTGTATTTTAACTCGAGTCTGCGAAATATATGTTTTGAAGTCCCCAGGGTCGTGTTATTTACATTACGATAAATACTGTCTTTCAGGTGTATAATTTCTGTTTTCGAAGACAGTATTTTTAGAAAAACCTTCGAAACTAATATGAAATATATATTTGAAGTATACATGGCTAGAACCTACGCTAGAGTACTCGAAAGCACTTTCATTATAATATGTTTTAATTTCGCCTACTGGAACACTTATTACGCAGGAAATGCATGTTTTGAAGATCCCCAGTGTTTTACATCGAGTGTGCGAAAATGCACGTTTTAAACATCTCACCATTCCGGTCCTTTAGCTACATGCAATATATACCTACGTTTCTTTATTCATAAAATATTTGTATCGCTTAAGTTCAGGGTTCAATTTCCAGGGGTGTTCAATGTTTTTGAATTCTACACTATACACATACATTTCTTTATTCATAAAAGCATTTGTGTTGGTAGAATTCCGGTGATGTACGTTTTTTAATTCTACATTCCACTTTCTCATCAATCAGTATTAAATATTACCGAGATTCAGTATTTTCTATGATTTATATCTCCCCGACATTCGCGTTTCTGAAAAACAAATTGAGCTGTTTGGAAATCGGGGGCAATTGAGGTGAAAAGTCCCAAGTTTCTCAATATTTTTGAAAGCGGAATTACCCTCGTAATCAGGCAGCGAGCTCGGGCTCAACCTCCTCATAAGGTATACAACAACAGTATAACTCGCTGGTGCATCCAATCCAATAAGAGTAATGGTCTCCTTACTTAAAATGTCGAATATTTAATTTTGTGAATATTATTGATAAAAGAGGTGGAGGGTTCTTAAATATGTTTTAGTTACAGAGAGGCAGGTGCGGTTAGCCTAGCATTTAATCAATGAAGCCCTAGATAGCGTCCTTCTCCTGCAACACCTTATTTCAGGGGAAATGAATGTTTTGAAGTTCCCCTGTATTTTAGCTCGAGTGTGCGAAAATATACGTTTTAAAGTTGTTTACATCTACATTTATTTACGTTTACAATAGGTACCGTCTTTCACGATGTATGATTACACTTCTGGAAGATCACATTTTTAGAAAAAGTCATATCAAGTTTATCTAGCACTTAGAATCGTGATTTCATTTGGTAAAAATAATCATAGTAATAGCAATAATAATAATAATAAACTCCATAGCAGCACTGAAGAAGGAAACAACACTTTGAAAAAATGTTATAGTTAATTTCCTACAAAGCATTACTTACATATATCTATAACATGAAAAATTGAAGGATTGTCATATTTCATTTAAAGCCTTCTCTTTAAAAAATAATGTGTTGTAATCTGGGGTTTCAAGGTAGTCGAATGTCCGTGTCTAAACCTCTATACATCTGTTCGATCACGTATTATCAAACATCTCCTTTTAAATTCCTTAAGATCAAGGCATACGTGAAATGTCTCGAATCTTCAATATGCTACCAATAATATTTTATAAAAATTTCAAAATTCGCAGCGTGCCTAAAATTATCATGGGCATGTTAGAGTAGGCATTTCATTTGTTGCCGAAGTACTTCATTAAAGCAACAAAGGGAGTGGTTTGTTATGCTGCAGTTTAAGAGTCCCCATATGTCAGTATTTGCTTATTTATTTTTCAGAGTCAATACGGCGTGCAAACAAACCTTAGAAATAAAAAATATTGAACGCGGAAGTACCTTATCCTCCTTTCAAATGATTTACGCTCACCTTACCCCTTTAGTTCTTGGAAGCGTTAAAAACACAACATGGCCGGCTTTCAGCTATGTTTACCTCATGTGTGAGGCAGTGAAGCAAGGTGTACAGACGTGCCCCCCCCCGTGGCAGGCAGAGAGAGAGAGAATAGGGAATAGTTAAAGGGAGTGAAATTATCGTTTCAATACGTCTTGTAGGAGCGATCTCTCTGTTCTGAATCCGGTTCCCTCTCTGGGGCTTATAGTTGCCGTAGGCATTCCGCTAGCTCACTTATCTGAGATGTCTCGAGTCCGCGTGAGAAGGCCGACGAAGGCGGATCTGTAGACTCCTGTTTCCGAAAATACTCATTTTAAATACGTTAGCGTATTGCGGAGTTTTTGAAGTAGCTATTTACGCTAACTTCTTCTTTTAGTCATGCATTTTTAATTCATCTACGAAGTGTAATATTCCTATAAGCCTGAAAATTTTCCCTCAATTGTAACAATTGTATTTTTGATCAATGGCATGCGTCCAACCAGTTAGGTACGTAATACCCGGAATCCAAGACGCTAGAGAGCGATATAGCTACTGTTAGCAGTGTAAGACCTTGAATTCAATGAGACTACATGATGGTATACATGGACGAACATTACCTGATTTATTGACAAGCACTTAGAATTGCAGGCCCTTTCGACATTAAGTCACTTGCCATCACACTTGTAATCAATTATTTCCTCAATTGAACTTTTTATGCGGCTAATTTAATATACAAATAGAGAATATGCACTTAATTATATTAATCAATCTAACCCATGCGATAAGATATTTAGAACTTTAGCGGCGGGGATATCCCATGTGGGGAAAATGCCGTCAAGGGGTGTCAAAACGTTTGTAAACACACATGTTTACGTGTACGCTCCGTTAAACTTTAATTGTTGGCGCCTTTTGGGCCTAACTCTCTTCCATCGATTTAGAGGTGTGGTGACACGTGACTATAAGTGTTAGAGGGCGACATCCGCCGGACCTGTGGGAGGTGTGAAAGCAAATATGGGATCATTATCTCTATTGTTCCCGCATGGAAACAGCAGTCTATTGTTCTGATTCTCTTATATGGGTAGGTGTGAAAGGAGCAATGGGTTATCAGATTACACAGTCAATCGAATTTCAAGGGTCATCAATTAGCGGTGTCTCTCTGTGGCTCAAACTCTTGTCAAAAAATCTGACAGCTACATGAGACCTTCATTAGCTATGTGAACAATATTCTGTTGTTCCGGTTCTCTGGCGGGCGGTGTGAAGGGAACAATGTTGTCGGCGTATCGGAGTAACACAAAGAGGTGCGGTGCGTACGTTGTGGTAAAAAGGGTTATTTGACACATCTTATCAATCGGCGATATCTCTCTGTGGCTCTAAATCGGCATATGTATACTACTCTAGTTCTACGACAGTTATATTCGTGTAGTCAAACTGTATTGCGATATTAACACTTGTATAAACAAAATAATTTTCAGGCAATTTACTTATTTTCTTTTTCATACGTTAGGTTACTAGGGGCAAGACGTGAACATCCTACTCTTCCTTTTGAATTACCCAATGAACCCGTGATATTAAAGGGCGTATCAAGAGGTGATATTAGTAACAAGGAGAAAATAGACAGTCCGAATAAATGTCCCAGTCCAGTCATGCCATATGAAAACGCGGTGACACACATTGAGGCGATTTTTGACGATTTTAATCTTATTAAAGCTGCCGATATCGCTCTTGTTGACTGGAGTGAGATAATGAAACTAAAGAAAAGAAAAAAGAAAAGCTAGTAGGGGTTGGAGTTGGGAATTTGGATCACTTCTTGCCAGATAAGAGTTATTCTCTTCAATGGCTTGTACCGCTCTAAAACTTCTATTCGGGTTACGGGATCGAACAAAGATAAATGGAGTGCATACTTAAGTCACAAAATAAGAAAATGTGACATCTAAACTACTTCATGTATCAGAGGAACAACTCATCTATATACAAAATATGGATGAAGGGCTACCATAATACTGAGATTTTGCAAAATATTACTTCGGCCCTAGTTGAAGAAATACATAAAACTATTTGGGCTGGGAAAATTAATGAACAATATATATAAAGTGTTTTGATCAGAATTTCGTTTAGCCCCAGCTGTTAGAGAAATCTCTCTGCTTATTTTAAAGCTGTCACAATAAATTATGCAATTACATAAGGTGTTGGATTACTAGCCACAGGGAGTTTAAGCCACAAGTTGGGGCACCTAGAAATGTATCCACAATCCTAAGTAATATACTTACTTACTCAATTACCAATTGACACTTCTCTATTGTCAGGGGCTGAAATTAATCATATATCCATCTATTATGGCCTATGTGATGTTATTGCTTATTCCACGAGAGGGAAAGTTAGGATATTTGTCAAAATACCTCTTAAAGGCATGGACAGAACCTTTGATCAATATAACGTTTTACCTCTTCTGGTATGCGTTCCAGAAATAGACCACTATATTACCATCCACACTGCTACAAATATTTGGTAGTTTCTGGTGATAGACAAAAGTATGCCCTACTCACAGATTTCCTCCTGAACAAATGCAAAACCAGATCTATATTTGTTTGTTCTGCAGAATTTGCTTTATAGTTCTGCTACCTGTTTTTCTTACCTTTACTTTGGCCGAGAAACCCATGTCCATTGACTCTGCAAACGTTTAATCATTGACCCTGATTTTCCTTCAATTAGGTATTCACGTCAAGACTCGCGAAAGAAACTACTGGATATATTCGGTGTCTGCACCACTCAAGGTTGCCAAGTCTTGTTCAGCCAGAAAGCAAGATTCTAATATGATGCAGTCCACGTTTAAGGTGTGTCCACTAAAGCGACAGTAGCAAATAGCACCAGTGCAGCGTTGCCTCATACAGGCAGTACACCTCGCCGCTGGTAAAACTCTCATTGCAAATCATGTACGTGCATGCCTATTTCATATTTCAGAAAAGTAACATTCAGTTGCGATAAAAGGCGACATTTTCCTGTGCAAGTACAAAAAAGAATCATATTTTTACATCACATGGTTCGCATTTAATTTATAGTTATTTTTCATGTTGTTTAAATGGAGACTTTTAGTTATAGTTATGCTTGTAATAATAATAAATTCATTGTTGTCGTAGTTATTTTATATATTGTTATATCATAGACTAATTATCACTTAATAATCTGCAATTCTCCATGTCTTAAATACATTTAGAAATAGGTATTCCACGAGATTTTATAATACAGCTACAAACTCGCCATAAGAATCCTTTCGAAGCCCTCTCACGAAGCTCTAAGAAAGCACACATGCCTTTTTTTTAAATAAATAACGTCATGTATGATTCTGTTTCACAGAATAATACCATTGGCAAGCCAACAATTAAGTGCATTTTAATTGTTATTATGCTTATTTCTGCATGAGTTCTAGAATAAACCACGTATCCATTACGTGAGAAGAGCGTGTTGTGATTTTTAGAACATTCAACACCTCATTACTTGGAATGCACTACCCCAAAAAATAAATAATTAATAATAATAATAAACTATAGAAAGTATAAGCCAACAGAATTTTAAGCAAAGGATCAGCAATTGCTATCACATTCCAGAGGAAGTATCAACAATGGAATTCTTGCACCATTGGCGCGATAGCTCAAGGTTAAAAGAGACACTGAAGTAGTATGAAAGGCTCTTGAGTCCGTTCGTTGACCCCTGATGACGTCATCACCGCAGGGCATGTAACATAAACAAAGCCGCCGCCGCCGCCGCTGCTGCTGCTGCTGCTGCTGCTGCGTCCACGTGTTGTCGCATATACCTTGGTTAAGGCCGCAGACAAGTCCGCCGCCGCGACCACACCTAAACAGGTGCTTTTAAAACCCGCTGTGTTGGTTCTGGTCGCGGCAACACAATACAAATTTATTTTTTATAAAGTACTGATAAAAAAGAATGAATAAGTAAATAGCATTTATGGGATATTAGTAATATTGTTTATTTGATACCATTGCAATGGAAATATCATTTTTTTTGTTAACAAAATTTTTCGTTGCCTTAGGTAAGGCCTTGTGATATCGTTTTGACGTGAAGTAGGCTTAAAAGAATACACAGAAGCAAGTAAATGATTGCCAAGTTTAGATCAACTGGCATTTATCTTCCTGGCTGCAGCGCATTCCAAATAAGGTTACGCGTGCAGAGACTAGATTTCTCTTCTTGGCTGCACCAAATTGCATACAAGGTTACACGTGCCAAGACGAGATTTCTCTTTCCGAATGCAACGACTTGCATATTAGGTCACTCGCCTTTACTTTGTTACGGCTAGATTCATTTCCTTGTTGCAATGTATATAAAGCTTGCACTGTCTTTGTAAGATTATGACTTTGAAGGGGAATAGGAACGGATGGGAATAGGAATAAATAAGGTAAGCTATGAGTTTAACATATATATTTTATAAGATGTACATTTGTTAGAATAAGCAAACATAATATTTTTTTTACATATTAATAAGTACATTATCTTTGAGGCAAAGATTTATATGTTTTCACATATTAATGGTTTGACCATACACAACAAAAACAATTAATGTTTGTTTTACATATTAATAAGTACAATATCTTTGAGTACATATACTTAGCTAAGCAAAATTTATATTTTAATAAGTACAGATAATGGTTTAGAGTATACAAAATGAATATTTTTTTCTGACATATTAATAAGTACAATACCTTTGAGTACATAAAGCAAAACTTTATATTTTTTTTACATATTAATAAGTACAAATAATGGTTCAGAGCATATACAACAAAACCAATTATCTTTTGCGTAAAGCATTTCGTCAATAAATGAATCTTCATATTTAATGACTTTTCTATGTTTAAAAGCTCTATAGTGTTCTTCTCTGTAACACAAAAGGTGGCATCGTTTGTTAGTGTCGATAGGGTAATAAAAGGCTTTAATTTCAATAGGAAAATCTATAGGAATTATTTGTTCAATTGAGAGATTGAATTCGTATGCGTTAAAAATTATATACATAAAATTATTATAATGTGTGTCTGCATGCAAAAAATTTAATTTTGCGTTTTCAAATAAAATGTTCGATGCTAAACCTTTTAATGAAGGAGGGCTCTTAATATAGAGTTTGCAATTGCAGGTATTTGTGTTACTACAGTGAAACAGGTTTTTATATTTTTGTAAGGTGGTGCTTGGGTTTGACCCCCAACCATTTACCTTTGCTATGGGAGCACAAAGATACTGCATAGAAAACAGATCGTTGTGAAATGAACCAAACAATACACGTTTTTGAAAGTCAAACCTAAAACTTCTAAAAAGAAAATACATGAAATCCACCCAATTGTTTTGCAAGGTTACAGGTTCTTTGGTATGAACGTAGGTTACCTTAATTATAAACTCATGTGTTTCGCATTCCACTTTCCAAAATAAAGATTTTGTAGGCAAATAAAATAGACTACATTTTTTTGAATGGCTAAATATAAAATTAACGTTATTTGTAACGTAATTAGCATTTGGACATAACATGAATCTTAACATCTCTTCTTCCTTCTGATTTTTGTTTATAGCACCATATAAGCAAACACACTTAGGTTCTATGTCCACTATTCCGGCCATATAGCACGCAAATGTGCCTCCCAGAGCACAGAAAATATTTTATTTCGATAGCCAATGCATAATCCAAACAATAGTAGACCAGTATTCTGGAAAACGGACAGGTACAAACTCTTCAAAAAAGGTTTTGAAACCAGTTTCTTTTGGTAGTAAATTATATCTGTTTGTTAATTCCCTTGTAGAACTAAAGATGAAAGTATCCATCTATAAAAATGAAAAATAAAAATAAATTACTAAAATTTTCCCTTACTCCCAAACCCATTGTTACCCCTATAGGTAACACTTAATTTTTTAACATATTTTATTTTTGGTATACATATTTTTTCACATATCAATTGAGCAATTTTTTGATTTTTAAGAATATGTTGTTTTTTATTTGAGTTGTTTAACATTAATACACAAATTTCCCCTGTAAAATCTCTATCTATACACCCTCCTCTTATTGATAAACCTAAAAGCGCTAAGCTAGACTTTTCAGCAATGCGAAGATAAGTGTCTTTTGGGGGTGTTGCAGAAATTTCTGTTGGGATCATTGCGGTTTGCAGAGGTTGTATTTCATGCACTTTAGGTGAAAAAATGTCTAAACCAACGGATTCTTCAGTGCATCTTACGGGTCTCTTAATATTAGATCTAAGTAACTTGATCTGAAGGGTCATCTGAAAAGATAGAGAGAACTTTTCGTTCCTCTGAAATAAAATATAATAACCGTTATTAGACGTAAACCCTAAAAATAAAAACGTTAACGAAAGTTTTTCATTATTAATATCATCAATGTCCGTTTCCTTAAACACGTTGGTATATTTTCTCGGAAGAAAGACCTCCAATGGATTTTCAGAGCTTTTCTGAAGTTTAATAGATATTGAGGGTCCATATTTGGTGGCGACTTTTGTAGCTCCGATCACTTTATATGGAACATTCATTAATAGATCCCTATTTTGCATCAATTTAATATTCTTTTCTTGATTAAATCTTGTAAGGAAATCCATTCTGTAAAGAAGATAAGTATGCACCAATAACCATTTGAAATAGTTTTAGGTTTCTTTTAAGAATAATAAATAGAGTAAAATAATTTACCTTGTTGATGATTGCTGCAGCGTCTAGGAGTAAACTGATGTTTCAATGCAATGTATGGCCTCTTTATATACAGATGCACATTGCATCAGCACAAGGACGACAAGTGAAAGTTGCATTTTTAAACTGCATCTATTAGGTATATAAGACGGGAGAGACAACCTCGGCCACCAACAGTTCCACGTTAAACCCTGCTGCTGTTAAATCTGCTACCGCACTACAGAAAATGTAAGTAACACAAAGTTATCAGGCTTTGGAAATTCAATTAGCTTTTACGCACGCTTATATTATTTTGGTCTGTTATTTTAGCATGGAAAATATTAACGTCCTAAATGAAATACGTAGAGAGTATAAAAGGTTCAACGCTCACGGGAGGCATTACGATATTCAGATAAATCCTGCTTCCAAAAATAAAAATCCTATCCTTTACTTTAGAAATAGCATGCAAGCTGTATTGGATATTGTTTTAGATGGTACGAAACCCAGTGATATGGTGGGTCTGTCAATAAGCAACTCTGTGAATGTACAAGATAAACCGATAGGACTAAGCTTTCGCAGAAGCGATCAGGTATCTTTGGATGTTTTAATGGCTGTTATAGAGAAAGTATGCCAATCTAACGCTAATTTTTATGCCACAGATACTTTATCCATAAAAGTAGATCACGTTGAAATGCCTTTAGGACATGGTAGAATCAAAACAAAAGGTAGACATTTATCCGCATTGACGCACATAAAAAGGTCCATCGTCAGAATTAAAAGCAGAACAAAATGCTTAGCTCATGCTCTATTGGTAGCTATAGCACATTTCGATAGAGACCCAAATTACATCAGTTATAGAAAAGGTCGTAAAATTTATTCCAAAGTCGATGAGATTCTAAAGGCCGCAAATGTTGATCTAAGCAATGGTGGAGGAATAGCAGAATTGCAAAAATTTCAGGACCATCTTTCCGAATACAGAATCGTAGTTTATGAAGGATTGCGTTGCGAAAATATAATATATGATGGGAACACAAATTCACAAAAACGTTTAAATCTCCTGTATGATGCACAGGAAAAACACTATAATGTGATTGTAAGTCTCACGGGTGCCATGTCTAAAGAATATGTTTGCGAAGGATGCAATAAGGGAATGAGTTACGATGGAGCAAAGACGCACAGATGCAATTATCGATGCTCCGGATGTAATTCACTTCCGCCCTGCATTTTTGAAGGAAACTACATATACTGTAATAAATGCAATAGGTACTTTAGAAGCCAAAACTGCATGAATAATCATGTGCAGAATAAAATTGGCACTCAAATAATTTGCGAATGGAAGCGGCATTGTTTAATTTGTAGTCAAAGGTTAAAGCCAAATCATCAGTGCTATATGTCATATTGTAGAAGCTGTAAAAGTAACGAGATGCCGGGCCACTTTTGCTATATGCCAACGCTTAGCGCAAAAAAACCATCATCGGAAAAGGTCTTATTCGTATTTTACGACATAGAATGTACTCAAAACACGCAAATAGGAGACAATACATATCTTCATATTCCAAATTTACTCTCCTTAGAACACTATTGTTTTCTTTGCGAAAAAAACAAGGATATGACCGAAGGGTACAGTCACTGTGGAAAGCGTAGGCATTCATTTTGGGGCAATGGCTGCATCAAACAATTTATGGAATATTTGCGCCAAAATAGACCTTTTTGTGAAAGGATAATTGCAATTGCACATAATGCCAGAGCCTACGATCTCATGTTCATCTTAGATTATGCAATAAAACAGGGATGGGTACCGGATTTAGTAATGAATGGTGCTAAAATTTTATCCATGAAAATGGAACACATAACCTTTCTGGATAGTGTGAACTTTTTACCCATGAAATTGAGAAGTTTACCGAAAGCTTTTGGAATAGATTGTGTGACAAAAGGCCACTTTCCGCATTACTTTAATACTCCTGAAAATATGAACTATGTATGTTGTTAGCCCGACCCCGTTCATTACGGCATCGATTACATGATGCAAGACGAACGCAGAGAATTTTTCGAATGGTACGAGAAGAAAAAGATGGCATTTTTTATTTTAGAAAAGAGATTGAAGCCTACTGCATGGCAGATGTTGGAGTGTTGAGAGAAGCGTGTTCTATATTTAGAAATACTTTCCTAGACATCGGAAGTATTGACGTATTTCAAGAATCTATTACGATAGCTTCGGCATGCAACAAAGTATTTAGAAAAAAATATTTGAAACCGAAAACTATAGGACTTATTCCTTGTGGAGGTTATAGGAAAGCCGATAAGCAATCCATAAAAGCTCTCATGTGGCTTAGGTATGAAGAAATTAAAAGGGGGATTTGCATTAAACATGCAGGTAATGGTAGAGAGGTGAGAATACCCGAATTACCTAACTTCAAATTAGATGGTTTTTGTGAGGAGACGAGAGAGGTGTTTGAATTCATGGGGTGTTACCACCATGGCCACGTGTGTCTTACTAATAGAGATGTGCCCGTCGTAGACACGCGAACAGAGACGCTTGCAGATAGATACGAGCTCACCATGAGTCGAATAGATAAAATTGTGTCGGCAGGTTACGTCTGTCACGTCATGTGGGAGTGTGAATTTGAGGACATTCTGAAACAACATCCGGCTCTACACAACGATCCCTTTGTGAAAAATGTTCCACTCATTATTAGGGATTCCCTCTACGGAGGTAGAACGGAAGCATTGAAAACCTATTGCAAAGCCGACGAAAAAACTCGCATTAAGTATTACGACGTGATGTCTCTGTATCCTTATATATGTAAATATTTTAAGTTTCCCGTAGGTCATCCCATAATTCACATTGGCGAAGATTGCGCCAATATTACTGAAATGCTTAAAAAAGAGGGGATTATAAAATTAGAGTTTCGGCAAAAAATAGAAGTCTTTATCATCCCGTCTTGCCCTTTAGAAGCCGACAAAGGTTAATATTTGGTCTTTGTTACATCTGTGCGAAGGAGGAAAATGACGGTGAATGTAGCCACGACGGGAAACTAACTGGTACTTGGATCGTAGACGAGGTACGAAAAGGCGTTGAAATGGGTTACGAAGTGAGAGAAATTTTTGAATTTTACGAATATAAAACGGAACAGTATGATAAAAATGAAAATAAAGGAGGTCTCTTTGTAGATTACATTAATAGTTTTTTAAAATTAAAAGCAGAGGCCAGCGGGTATCCCTCTTGGGTTAAGAGAGATGAGGATAAGGAGAAATACGTTCGAAGCTTTTTTCAGAGCGAAGGAATTCTTTTGGATAAGTCGAAAATTAGAAAAAATCCAGGTGCAAGGTCTCTAGCAAAATTGTGTCGAAACAGTTTTTGGGGAAAGCTCACCGAACAAAGCAATCGGTCAAGCACGAAAATGATTAGGGAGCCCGCGGAATTGTTTACGTTCCTGACCACGCCCGGCATCGAGGTGCAGAACCTAATGTTTGCGAGCGACGAGATAGTCTGGCTCTCGTGGAAATATGCCGAAGAGGTCGAGTGCCCTCCACTGGCACACACCAATGAAGTGTTAGAAGCCTACGTTACCGCAGGTGCAAGGCTTAAGCTATACACCTACCTAGAGACACTGAATAGGGACATATTATACACAGATACGGATTCGATACTGTTTACGGTTAGGGAAGGCGAGAAGTGTAGCGTCGAATGCGGCGATAACCTGGGAGACATGACGGATGAGCTAGCGGACTATGGAACGGATTCCTACATTTCAGAATTTGTATCCGGAGGCCCAAAAAATTACGCGTATAAAATACGCCTACCAAATGGTGATTTCAAAGCTGTTTGTAAAGTGAGAGGGATAACATTGAATTACGCTTCTTTACAATTGGTTAATTTTGATTCAATAAAAGATTTAATTCTTGGAGAAAACGTGGATCGAAACATTGAAGTTAGAACGGAAAAGAAAATAAAGCGCAAAAGATCCCATGGCGTGTATATCGTCTCCGAACCGGAAGATAAAATCTATAGAATTTGTTTTTACAAGAGAAGAAGAATTTCTAACCATTCCGTCCCTTTCGGATATATAAAGCCTGACTGAACGAGCCGCCTCCTCTCATTATGGATTCCGAGGTGGAACGAGCAGTATCCAAGTACGTGGAAAACCGAAGAAGGCAGAGAGGCTTAAAATATTGTACGAACGAGGAGATAGCGCTCATTCCCTTAGAAGTGTTTGCTCAATATCCTCCCTTCGATGTAGATTACGTAATGTACAGATTAACGGACGAATTGAGGGAAAAACTAAAGATGTTTCGACGATGTAATGTTTCCCGTAGTAAAATTTCAGCACCCCTTTACGCTGATCGTTAGTGGTAGTTCGGGTTCTGGTAAGACCGTATTTTGTGTAAATTTAGTAAAACATTTGAAGCATTTGTGCACTGTTGGAAAATTTAAAGAAATATTGTAGTGTTATAGCAAAAAATCGGCCGTGCCAAAGTTAAAACACGTAAAATTTCATGTAGGTGTGCCGGAGTTTGAGAACCAGAAAGGAGATCCAAAACTAGTAATATTAGACGATCTCTTAAACTCTGCATATTCCAGAGAGGTGTGCGACCTGTTCACGAAGGGAAGTCATCATAGAAACATAAGCGTAATTTTAATCACTCAAAATTTGTTTCATCAAGGCAGGTATTGCAGAGACATCTCGTTAAACGCTAAATACATTGTGGTTTTTAAAAACGTAAGAGATAAAAATCAAGTGGCTCATCTAGCCAGACAAATATACCCCGAAAATTGGAAATCGCTTTTCGAGGCGTATCTGGATGCTACGGAAAAGCCTCACGGCTATATGCTTTTCGATCTGTGCCAGGAGACCGATAGCAGATTACGATTTAGAACCAACATCTTTCCATCGGAGCTCCCTATCGTAGCATATCAGCATGAGCAAGCGGATAAGATCCAACTATCACATGCTGCACGTGCTTAAAAGCGCCAAGCCTAAGCTTAGGAAAGCCATTTTGGAGAAGTCCGACAAAAAGTTAGTGTTGACTATTGCAGAATGCGCTCTAAATGTTCTAAGGGGCAATTGTAATTTAAGCAAATGCACCATTCGCAATCTAGAAAGATATAAAAATAGTCTGAGGCGAGTGGTGGATAAATCTCTAAAGGTTAACATTAAGAGAAGGTTTTTAATTCAAAAGGGAGGTTTTTTGATTCCTCTGCTGACTGCCGTACTGACCGGACTTTCGTCTCTAATACAGCGTTAGATGCTGCAAAAATCATTTTTAGTTTCTCAGCGTTACATAGACACCCACTGCTTGAAGAAAAAGGCGACGTCGAAGAAGAAAAAGCGGAGAAAAAAGGATGCGTACGAGGAGCTGATCAAATTTAAATCCAGTGGCCGCCGCCGCCGACCGTATCTACCGCCGCAACCGCTGCCGCCGCCGCCACTACCACCCCCCCGAACCTCCCCTTCTCCTCGGGTCAAAAAGAGGCTCGTCTTCCCTCCAGAAACAGTCTACGAGAAGCAGGAAGAAGAAGAAGAACAAGAAGAAGAGTTTGACGAAGAACAAGTAAGGCCTCTGCCATTGCCGGCCCACGAGAAAAAATAAGTAGAACAGTTTACAAATAGAAGCTTTGGGTACATAGCAGGTCCTTACCTAGCTCCATATTTGCACACTCCTAGGGCAACGGATACCGTATTCGGCATTTACAAGGATAGGGACGGCAACTTTAAAATTGGCGATTCCATTATTCGTATAGAAGACAACGATTTGTATGTAAAGGATAGGTATTTTAAGGGAACTCTGGGTCTCTGGGAATTGCTCACTAGGAAGAAGGTAGATCTCTCGAAAGTCACCTCTTCGGACAAGAGTAAATATAGACAAATTCTTCTTTTAACCAACGGCCACCTGCAGAATAACGAAGCCTTTAATCAGATAAAATCGAACAGAGGTAGCAAATATAAAGAAATAATTGCCGAGTTGTTTCCGTTCAAGACGTGGATGGATTATTAGCAATGAATAAGAAGTATTTTTACGATCCCAAACAACCTTCGGCTTTTTCCACCGTGCAGAAACTTGCATCTCTTACGGGAAGTAGACGTAAAACGGAGGATTGGCTTCTCCAACAAGATGCCTACACTTTGCACAAACCTGCGAGGAGAAAATTTCAGAGGAACCACTACACGGTGAATAACGTTAACGATGTGTGGGAAGTCGACTTGGCCGATTTTAAAAGCATTAGAAAGTATAACGATGGAGTTCAGTATCTCCTAACGTGTGTAGATTGTTTTTCCAGATTTGCACGTGTAAAACCCATAAGATCAAAGTCTAGTACTGAAACTGCAAAGGCCTTTGAAGCCATTTTAGATTCCGTTCCTCTAGCAGTCAGATCCGACAGAGGAAAAGAATTTTTAGGATCTGCATTTCAGAAGCTTTTAAAAGAGAAGGACATCGAACATCAAGTTTGCAGAAACCCCGATGTAAAGTGCGCCATGGTCGAGAGATTTAATCGTACCATTAAGTCTAAAATATACAAGTATTTTACATACAGGAACTCGTACAGATATATAGACGATCTCGATAAATTTGTTCGCGCATATAATCGCACCATCCATTCGTCAATAGGAGTGGCTCCAACCGAAGTAAATGAGAAAAACGTGTTACAAATATGGAAAAGGCTAGAGAGAAAACGAGGTAGCATTAAACCCAGACCCGTCAAGTTCGCCAAAGGACAAACCGTGAGAATAAGCAAAGAAAAGATGAAATTTGCCAAAGGGTACGAAAAAAATTTCTCAACGGAGATTTTAAAAGTTGTAAAGGTTATAAAACGTTCGCCGCAACCCGTGTACGAACTTCACGATCTGAACGGAACTCCCATAGAAGGTCAATTTTACAGTTACGAACTAACTCCGGTAAAAATTAACAAATCCACTTTGTATAAAATAGATAAAATACTAAAAACTAGGGTGAGGAATGGCAGAACGCAGCATCTCGTCCGCTGGAAAGGATATAGTCCCGACTTTGACAGCTGGATCGATGCATCATGGATGAGTTTTACGTAACCGTGTTGAGCGATTCTAGCGTCCATTTGCATCCCGAGAATTTGCATGCTAGTTTTCGTAACGATTTAGCACAACCGATCAGTCTTCAGAGAGATAAGTGGGTTGTAGGTCTCGCAGAGCTTTCGTATTCTTACGGTTACGAGTCCATAGATGAGAACATACTTAACGAAGCTGGAGAACTGACCAAAAATGTCGTCATAACAAGAGCTGGTAGAATTGTGTTTGAAAAAATGGAGTTTAAGGGCTTTAAGGAGTTGTACACTTCGTTAAAGAATCAGGTAACAGACGATGAACATCGGGAATTGCTCCTATCGGAGCTGCAGGGTTACCTCATTTCTCATCAAAGAGAGATAAAAGAATTGGAAAACGCTAAGAAAGTATGGGTCCCAACACATTCCATTCCACAAAAACCAAGCGGAAAGGCTAACAGTATTCATTTAAAGATTACTAAAAGTAAAACGGAAACAATTTTTAACGGAAAAATATTTTTCCTACCAGAATATATTATGGTCTAGGCGATCTTGTGGACACCATAAAAAATTCTCTGCCAAATCTCGATTCCTATAAAATAGTTAATCAAAATATGCTCACAGAAGTAACTAACGATATGAAAACCCTTTTCCTTAGATCGCACAGAAAAAGCTCTTTTCAGTTTCTTTCTGGAACCGAACCCATTTTTGTTTACTGCAATCTCATCGAACCGCAGCTGCTCGGTAGCTCCTACGTTAGGTGCATAAGAATTATTCAGTTTCCCTCGTACACTAGTCATCACAAGTTTGAATACATATTTTACGTTCCGGTAGAACTTAATCATTTTCGAACCGTAGCAATTGAAATGGTTAACAAGTTTGGTGATCTGGCTCGCTTGAGCAGTAGCGTTATGCCTACCATTGCTGTGCTGCATTTTAAGAAAGTTAAATAATGTTTTTTGTTTTTTTTCAGATGGCCGTTGAATACTCTTCAGCCTTTCAAGGATTTTATAATCCAGAGGGAAAAGTTATGTTAAAAGAATTGGCCGTCGTGGAAATTGAGACGGAACAGGTGGTATTGCACCAACTGATCCGTAAACCAAATCTTCCGCAAAATGCATGGCCAATAAAGTTTAGACGGACGAACACATGGTTATCCGAAAATTTTCACGCTATACCATGGAGTTCAGGCCACGTCGAGTTTGCTCCCAAAATTCCAAATGGAATATTGTTTGTAAAGGGGAGCATGCTTGGTAACGTATTGCAACCCACAGCAGGAGATGACTTTAAAGTCTACAATATAGAAAACCTAGGGTGCAACCTAAATATTGAATTTTTAGTTACTGCACCTGCCTGTCGGTGGCATCAGTTTAACACCGTCAGGTGTGCCAGATCGGAGGCACTAGGTATAGCTAGGTGGGTAAATGAAAACCGTTGGGAATTTAATATTTAAATTTAAATTCATTCCCAATGGATTTCTTTAAGCGGGTCAATATAAATTAGGCCTCTAAATTTAAAATCCATGCATTTGGCAATGGACCCGCTTACAGCGTACTATGTAAACCAGAGTGGAGGCGCCTCGGTCAGTACATCGGACCGCTGTACGTAGGAAGCCCATACGTACAGCAAGGTAGAGGCATAGGTAACTTTTTGGGTAGTCTATTCAGAATTGTTAAGCCCATCCTCCTATCCGGGGCAAAAACTTTGGGCAGGGAAGCCCTCACCACGGGTGCAAACATCATGACCGATATTGCTGCACGACAGGAAGGTACCAAAGTCAAAGATATCGTGGCAAAACGAGTCACGGAAGGTACAAAAAAGTTAGTTGGTAGGTTACAACAAGGAAAGGGCAAGAGAAGGAGATCAGCTCCATATAAAGCCAAAAAAGCTAGAGACATTTTTGATTAAATACAGGGTGCAACACGATGCCACCAGCACATGCTCCCGAGATAGCAACATGATCGCCTGCACAAAATCCGAATTTGATATTTTTGCAAAAAAACAATTCAGTCGGCAGTGTTAGGAAACTTCACTACCCTAATCAAACCCATCGCACCAGTAGATCAATCCGTATTGGAATTTGTTATTCCTGGAGATAAGGAACACTACATGGATTTAAATGTTTATTTGATGGTAAAAGGAAAATTTGTAAAGCCGGATGGTTCCAACTTAGCAGCAACAGATAAAACGACGGGTGTTAACAATTTATTGCACTCCTTGTTTAGCCAATTGAGCGTTTCCCTAAATGGAACATCCATCACTCCGTCTGAAGATCTTTATCATTATCGTAGCTATTTAGAAACCTTATTAACGTACGGTCACGATGCATCGAAAAGCCATCTTACTAACGCTTTCTGGTACATCGACACGGCTCTCCACGGTCTCTCCGGGGCCGATGCTTCGAAAAACGAAACGCTGGAAGCCGGAGATTCTAATCGTGGATGGAAAGAACATCATCACAGGAGCAATGCGTCTAAAGAAATAGTCATGTTTGGTAGATTACATGGGGATATTTTCAATTTACCCACTTTGTTACTACCGGGACTTACACTTCAAATCAAGTTGACTAAAGCGAAGGACTCGTTTTATATAATGAGTGAAAGTGCGGATCTACATGCTAGATTTCAATTCCTAGATGCCACTCTATACGTGAAAAAGATAAAACCAGCTCCTAGCCTCTTAATGGCCCATATGAATGCTTTAGAAAAAGTAAATGCGAGATACGATATAACGCGAGTCGATGTCAGGTCCTTTACTTTCGCAGCAGGGCAAAGTACCATCTCTATAGACAATGCTGTATTAGGTCCGCTCCCTAAAAGGATACTCGTAGGTATGACAGAAAATACAAATTTTTCCGGAACTCACACCACAAATCCTTTCAATTTTAAGCACTTCCATTTGGAATATTTTGCGATTTACGTTAACGGCCAGCAAATTCCGGCAGAAGGTCTTTATATCGACACCTCTAACGAAAAAGGTTCAACATTAGCGTACCAAACGCTCTTTTCCGGTTCTGGCATCCATCACACCAACAGCGGAATTCAAATCACGCACGATATGTATATAGTGGGTTACTTCCTAGTGCTTTTCGATTTAACGCCAGACAGTGCCGCTTCAGAAGGTCATGTTTCTCTACTAAATAACGGAAATATAAGAATAGAGCTCAGATTTAAAACAAAGGTAACACAAGCCATCACGTGTATCATGTACTGTGAGTACGAAAATTCTATTCAGATAGACAAAGATCTGAGAGTGCATACCGATTATTAATTATGAACACCTTACAAATACAACAAACTTTGCGAGGCATTCCAAATTTTGCAGGAGTTTTTGCATTGGACATGTTGCCTACAGAGTTTACTAAACCGTCAACATTCGTAATAAATTTAGATCCTCACAACCTACCTGGTTCACACTGGATAGCTGTAACTCAAAATTCAAATTCTTTTGCATGGTATTTCGATTCGTACGGCCTCCCTCCCTTTATAAAATCCTTGAAAAGCTTTATGCCATTTCACTTTATTGTGAATCATTGCCAACTTCAAAGCCTCTACTCCGACATCTGCGGCCAGTACGCGTGCCTCTATATTCTCTACGTCTGCACCAGAGGATACACCATGAACGAGTTCGTAGCCCTGTTCAACTCTGCCAATCCAGATCGTCAGGCCAGGGAGATGTTCCACAGAGAGTTTCCAGTCTGGCGGTGCAACAAGGGACAGCGATGCCTACCGGGTATAAAGGTAAGTAGCTCATTTATTTTTCGGCCAGTCTTTGTGCAAGATGGAAGGAGGTCTTGTCGAAGATTATACAGCGCTCAGAGGAAACGGCAAAGAATTAATCATAAAGGAATTGGCGATCATTGGAAAAGGGATTGTTCAAACCTTTCATTTTGCAAGCCCATATCCTTGGAATAGTAAATTAGATGCATTTAACAAAGAAAATAAAAATGGAATGCATTTCAATGATGGTTACGTTCCTTATAGCATGCTAAAAACAGTGCTGGAAGAGGCGATGGCGGGGCACATCTCTCTCTTCGCTTATGACGAGGATAAATGTGAAGTTCTTTCCGCACTCTGCGATAGAACGTTTATCAATTTAAGAAAAGAATTTAGTTACCCCAAGCCAGAAAATCTCTATCATCAGTTACACTGCGGATTTCCTTGTCATAAGTTCTCAAACACTCACTGTGCATGCAAACACGCTCACGCCATGTTCAATTGGTTGAAGCATCATAAGCTTAAAAAACTTAACACCAGATGTCCTGCTGATAGCTCTAACAGACACGATGCTTCTTTTGTTTCAGCTGTGGAGCAGTCGACGAGCTGAGCTCAAGAGGTAAACAGATCAGAATGCCACTGCGCCGGGTGACTCCTCCTCCGGAACCCGTGTTGCATCGCAGGACCTACTTTCTCAACAAACATCACTCCAGATACATCAGCCTGGGTTTCTTCAAACGAAGAAATTACGAAGCTCACGTGGAAATTGGCGGAGTAAAGCAGGGAAGAGTCGTCCTCTCGTCCTACTAGTTCGCGACTCTGCTGAATCACCTACCTAAACTTGCCGAACATCTCTGCAAAGGGCAGTCGTACAGATGCATCGAAGAACAGTTTCGCCTCAAGTCCATAAATGGGCATCGTGCCAGGATACAATGCGAAGACTCACAAGTCATCCTTTGTTTAGATGATGTAAACTTTCTATTGTGCAATGCAAATGTGTTGCAACATCAACTTGCAAAATATGTCTTAGCTACAACAGATATAAAAGACTATGTTAACAGTGCTTCAGGTAGTAGCACATATGTACTTCCAAAAGAAAATGCTTCCTGTTTCGTCCTTTACGATGTTATTTGTGACGAAATAAACTCGACACTTGTATCTTATAAGAATGAATAAAAAAAACGAACTTACCTTCACGTCTTTTATTTTCCAACTTTTTTCCTTTACATCCGAATATAGGGAAAATCCTCTCCCATCCTCAATTATACCTAGAAAAATCAGTAGCAATTAAATAAAAGGATCAGCTAGTGCAATATTTTATTTAGATGATACATTCAATGCCAAGAAAGTGCTAGCTAAACCAAGGCCGGGTTCTAATAAACACCTGTTTAGGTGTGGTCGCAGCGGCCTTCATGCCTTAGGGTGATCACGTGCTAGCTACACCAAGGTCGACGCGACAACACGTGGACGCAGCAGCAGCAGCGGCGGCGGCGGCGGCTTTGTTTATGTTACATGCCCTGCGGTGATGACGTCATCAGGGGTCAACGAACGGACTCAAGAGCCTTTCATACTACTCACTGATAAAGCAAAAACACTGCCGGTGTACCTTTTACAGCACGCTTATGACTCAGCTGTGGATTCAACTGCGGTGTACCCAGTTCTTGCAGTGATAGGTTTGTTCTAGCGTTTATAAAGTTAACTCTTTCATAAAAATGTCCCTTAGTAAGCCCTATAGTACCAGTGGATATAGCAGAAAGATTAGAGCTGCTGTCTACAGTGTGTATAATTTCTTTAATAATTATACCAACAAAGAAAACCCTAAAAATCTTAACTTCACGAAATTTCAAAACTTACGGCTGAGGCGGGTTCATTAAATACATCAACTGTTTCACGTGTGTGTAGGGAAGCAAATTATTTACATCGCCGAGAAAGCATACACGCTTACCTAAGAGAGTGACAAACCTGGACGATCGAAAAAAGATGTATGGCCCAGTGTCTTTTTAATTTTATGATAAACCTGATGTCGAGGACGATGAGGGTATCCCGTTAGATGTGCCAGTTGAATAACAAAGGGCGCATTGAAAGCTATGTTTTTTATTTCTCTATCTGTGTATTACATTTCTATTATCGTGTCTCTTCGTGTTTACGTGTTTTCTTGCAGTGTTTAAGTGACAATGCGATAGCACTTATAACAAACGCGTAACGTTCTGACGAAGTGAAGTGAAGTTTGGCAACCGAGCTGCCACTCCGTATTGGTTGTCACGAGACGTCAAGAGATTTCGACCGCACAGTAAGCTTCTATCCTACATAGCACGGGTCTCAAGGTTCAAGGTTTATTTATTAATAGGCTAAATACCTGGCACCAGTACATGAGACCCGGCTTACAGGAAAATATTTACATTTTTTTTATAATTGTAGGTTTCAATGGTTTAGTCTTTTTAGTTAGTCCGTAAACCATGCGACTGCGCTCTATGGGCGGCCGAGAACAGCTACATTCGCGCCATCAAGTGTTTATTTCACACTTTTATTAGACAATTTTTCCCTCATATTTGCATATTTACAATTTCTATACATATATACACTCATACATACCGATTCATACTTACCCATTCGCACTCGCACTCATGCAGCTTCTTTCACCCTCACTATTTACACTATGTGCAGCTTCAGATGGCACTGGTATGCTGTGCGGTCACTGTCCGGTGGATGCGTTGTTGAGGCGGCGGCCCCTGTGGTGGTATGTGTATGGCCGTGATCAGGTTTGTGGGCGAGTGGAGCGACAAGCGGCAGATTTGTACTAAACGACCTTTATTCTCTTATGTTTGCGATGCATAGGCTCGCTGCTCCCTATGTTGGATATCAGTGTGTTGTTGTGGATTCTGATGCGCGCCCACGTAGTAGTAGCACGATTATCTATGGCCTCAGAGATGGAAACCACGTTAAGTTCTTTGTGATTGCTAAAATTTGAGAATAGTATTGGGGTACGGAGTATTTTTCTGAGTGATATGTTTTGTACTGCTTATAGCTTCTTTAGTACAGTTTCTGAGGCATTTGCCCAGGCCACGCGCGCGTTAAGTAGTGTTGACAAGAGGAAGGATTTGTAAAGTATTAGCTTTGAGCGGGTCTGTATTTCCTTACTTCTGAACACGGGGGTGCATACATTTAAACGTTGCCGCTGTCTATTGGCTGTATTTGTGAGGTGGGCGTTCCAGGACAGTCAGCTATCTAACGTGACTCCCAAGTACTTTATTTCCTGGCGACATTGCAAGATTTGACTACCGACCGTGAGGTACATGGCTGGAAGGTTCAGCTTCTTTGAGAAGTAAATAAGCTGGCACTTGTGTGCGTTAATTTGGATTTTCCAGTCATGTAGCCATGAAAGGAGCCGGTCAGTGTACCGCTGCATTTCTAAGATACCAAAATGTGAATTTCTATGTTGGTTGTAAATTACAGTGTCGTCAGCGTACATGGCGACCTTGCATCGGGCGTTCACGGGAGGTTGATTGTAAATAGGAGGTAAAGGAGAAGGGAGGTGATTGCCCATTGTGGTACGCCTGCCCGCATAGCTCGCTCACGTGATGAAGAAGCGCGGCTTTCTGAAAAGCTGTGAATCAAGTACAGGAAATTTTGGAGGCCGGGAAAGTTGCAGTGCAGTTTATAGATCAGGCCATCGTGCCAGCACCGATCGAATGCGGCTTCTACGTCCAAAAATAAAGCCAACGTTGAAGCCCCATTGTTGAATTGTTCGGTGACGTCATCAACAAGACATAAGAATTGTAAATCATTGGAATAACCTTAAATCCAAATTGAGCAATTGAAAGTTCTTGTAGCTCTGAGATTTGTTTTTTCAACCGAAAAAGTAAAACTCTTCTGAACAATTTTCCAGTGTTGGACAGAAGATTAATGGGCCTGTAATTTTGAGGGTGCCTGGTACTTCCGTGTCTTTGGGAGTATAATAACCTTGGCTCATTTCCAAGTTTTCGGGAAGTAATTGCCTTTCAGGCAAGCATTAAAATTTTCTGTGATATGTACCAGGGCTTTTCTCGGGAGATGATTTACCTCTTCATTGTTCACCCTGCCCGGGCCGGTGGCTTTCCCATTAGCCAATTTCCTAATGAGATTGAAAACTTCCTGAAGTGTGATGTGTGTTAGTGGTTGCTCGTGCTTTCGCACCACCCATGCTTGTATCCCTGTTTGTACTTCATGCTGCTGTGCTGGGTTGCTGTTGGTCTCCGTAAATCCGTCTTCAACGCAGTCTGCAAACAGTTTGGCTTTCTCCTCTGAGAAGAAGTGCTGGCCGAGGTGAGTGTGGAGTGCTCAGTGCCAGTGTTGACGCTTGAGGAGGTCTTAAATACCCTTAACAATTTCCACAAAAGGGTTGTACAAATTGGTGGTATTCAGCATTTTGTTTTCCCACTGCTCAATTTTTGTTTAATCCAATTTGTTGCCGATTGGTGTTGCGTAGCCAATCTGCTGGCATTTTGACCTCGGGCTGGCGGGTTTGCCTCCAGAGCCTCATCAGGCGTCGCCGCCTGACAATGAGCTGCTCCACCTAGGGGTACCTGCAGGAGCTGGATGGGCTTGAGGTAAATGTGGTAGCGCTTCGTTTGGCTGCGTGCCGCGAGGCGGTAAGGTTTTGAATGGCGGCGTCAATTTCCGCTTCGCTGCGGTATGATAGCCTGGGCTGCGCCATCTTGTGCATGTCGATTTTGTATTTCTCCTAATTTATTTCTTCAGGTGTTGCAGACCTGGGTGCCTGTGCTGTGATGGCACCACAGATTTCGAAATGCAGTGGAAGATGGTCGGAGTCCAGGCTATGATACACAGTGAAATTTTGTGAGATTGCCGCATTTTTTGTCAAGACGAAATCCAAAACTTCAGGGCCAAACTGACCTGAACTGTACCAAAAAGAGGTGTCAAGCGGGGTGTGTATCTCCACATCGTCGTGTTCAATTACAAAATCTACCAGGAGATATCCGGCCGCATTTGCCCGGCGTGACTGCCACCAATGGTGCCGGGCTTTGAAATATCCTGCAATTAGTACGTGCTCCCCTAAATCGAGGTGTTTTTAGGTCTCTCAAGAAGAAGGGCGAGTTAGGGGTTAGTAAAGTGCTTCCAGCACCACCGTGTTGTTGTTTACCTGTGTTTTTAGTGCTGTGCACTCTAACGCCTCCAACGCCGGAAGCGTGACAGAAGCACGAGCAATAGTGTTTTTGAGTGAAATAGCTGTTCCTTCCCCCAGTCTGCCAATTCTGTAGGTCCGAAAAATGTCATATCCTCTTAGTTAAAAGAGTACTCTGTTTGTAATTTAGTTTCGCAAATGAATTCAACATCAATTTTGTTGCGCCTCAGGTAGCCTTCAAGTTCGTACTGTTTCCTGTAGATGCCATCGACATTCCACAGGAGAGTGCGCGTTAAAGAAGTACCTCCCCTTATGGTAGCCATTTAGTTGAGAGCAGAAGAAAGGAAACATGTGATGGCTTCAAGTTTATCCCAAGTGCTCGTGCAACTCTTGAATTTTTCTACGAAATGTTTTACTTTTGGCAAGAGCGCCGGTAAGTTAAATGATTTAAGCAGGGAGAAAAGTTCCGAAAGACCTCCCAGGTCAGTTGAAGACCTAGGAGGGTGGAGGCTGTGAAGTTGGGGGCCAGCTGGTGGCGGCGGTGGTGCACTTTCCCCACGGGCTGCACCGGCGTATGACAGCCCGGTTTTGCACCAGGGCTGGGTTGGTGATGGTCTTTGGCCCTGGTAGAGCACTTGGGTTAGCCCTGGCTAAGGCTACCAGTTGGCGCTTCTCTTACTTTTAATCGCCTACAAGAAGTGAGTCCTGCCTGCTAAACTCATCGCTCGTCGCCGAGGTCCTTCCAGGGTTTTTGCCACAGGGGAGAGAAGCAATAACATAGGAGAACGTGACACCGAACTATTGACCATGGGAACAGAGCTACAACTGACCAGTCTTCCGGTGAAAAAACAGCAAAAGAAGATTCAAAACACACTGTTTATTATACAACAAACAGCACTTTGTACTAACTTTTATAATTATTGTAGAATGTCAAACAATGTAGCATTTATTTCAGATATACATATTTAATGAGTAAGGATGTGTATAAGATTAGTGGAGTAGTACCTATATCCACTCTATCCATTGGACGAAGGAAGCAGCCTTTTCCTGAAATGTATAACACAATTAGAGATTACCATTACTACTATGATATCCGTGTGCTGCCTTAAACCAAATGATGTGTGTAAACTTACCTCCGTTCTTTTACTTCGCATTGAGGTTGCTCCCCAAAGCTCCATCTAAGGTGAGGAGGGTTTAAGGCTTAGCGAGTTTCACGTGTATTTTTAATATGGATCCAAAACACACCTGTCTAACTTTTACATTTCAAAAGAGTAATAGTTGTTTACGAAAGTGATAAAGGTATCCTTTCAAAATAAATAGGCATATAAATTATGATTAAGAAAGAATCTCTCATTTGTATTCCCTCAGGCTGCATCCTTTGGGCTTGAAATGGACGAGGTAAGGTCTAACCGGACATTATAACACTTTAACCTGGCCACAACTTACGTGGATTAAGTCGTTATCTCAAGCTAGTATATAAGCTGCAGCTTGATCCAACAAGCCAAAGTTCCTGTGTCGTGATGCAGACAAGTACCAGCTTATTATGTGAGTATGGTAGTATATCATTCAGCAATTACCAATCAATTGTTAAACAGTGCATACTTAAAGAATAATTTGTGTGTGGTTGTTATTCCCTCCTCTATTCTGGTCGTATTCAGATAGTGTTTTTAAAGCAAGGGTTTAAAGGTTTTTTAAGTGTCACTTTATAAATACGTAATGCAGGGAAAAAATGGGCTTTATTATTCATTAAAATCGCATACTAATATCACTATGTACAACAAGATGTTATACATTCATTTTTATGTCTCTTTATTAAACATTAAGTAAATTGTTACATAAGAGAAGTAATTGTGAACACCTTTATCTATGGCCCCACCCGTATGTAGGGTAAGAACCCTTCCCTTTCAGCCACCTATAATATTACTCTACAAGAATGGAAATGCAGGGAAGCTTAGAAACATGTCCTCAGTTAAGTTCCTAGACATTCCAGGCGAGTTTAAATACTTAAATATATTAAAATACATTCATATACATTTATATTGCAAGGAACAATTACTTAAAATAGAAGTATGATCTTTGACTGTTACGTTATTTATGCTGATTGTTAATTGTTTTAAACATAGATTGTGTGTTTATACTTCTACTAACTGTAATTGTGTGCGGCGCTATCGTGAAAACATGTATTTTGGTCTAGATTTTCTGGGGCTTCCAACCAAGTGTAGAGTTGTTTGGAAACCGACGTTTCGGGAACGTACATCGTTTTCATCTGCAGGGTAGCTGGAAGCGCAAGCAAATCGGAAGTATTAACAACGCTAGGAAAGCTTCAGCTCATATGCTGTATTTTGCTTTACTGTTAACCAGAGAAAGTAGTAAATCATGTTCCAGAAGATATAAACAAAAGCAGTAAATATGTCAAAATTTAAAGAAAAGAAGAAACAAGTGAAAAACTAAGAGAAACGCAGTTTCTTGTATCACTCTTGGGAGACAGCCACCTTGTTCGTAGATTTGAAAATATAATGAATTTGGCTAACACAAAGCGAATATGAGAAGCAATTATGTATTATGGTTTAAAATGCTTACTTAAATCAATGTTTATGTGCTTAAATTAGAGGCTTTATATGGTTAAAATTTTGACCATTAGGTTCATTTCCAAAGGACTTCATATCATAATTAAGCTGTGCAAGTACTAAACGCTAATAACTATTAAATATTGCTAAACTTACAAAACTACAATGAAGCTCTATGAATATACAGCTTAACTATAAAACGGAAAAGAGCATACAGTCACAACTTCTAAACCGCACTGAAGTCTTAAAGAAACAGACATGGCATTGCAACAACGGTTCACTTTGGTACCATATAGTGACAAAGAGCACGGGCATGGTTAAAGAGTGGGAAGACCATACTAATCGTTTACAGACTAGTTTTTGGACAGCCTCCAAAACATACCGTTTGCTTTGTAGCCACTTAGGGATGGAATTGGCACACTTTTTAATTTGAGGTTTTTACTTTCTCTACTACGTATAGCAAGTAGAGAATCTCTTAAATCTCGAATACAGAGATTTCACCGGAAATATATGTTTTGAGGCCCTCTGAATCCAAAAAAAGAATTTTTGGAAACATGTTCGTGTATGTGTCTGTGTGCGTGTCTGTGAACAGCATAACTCAGAAACGAACAGTCAGTCGCGCAGTAGCTGGCGTGTCGAGAGGTTGTTCGCTGTGTGCGTGTGTGGCTAGCAGTTCAACCGGTCGGTGTGTTTACATATTACTCTACGCCGTTCTTTGGTTTGCTATAATATTCACAGCCTCGTCTGTGTTTTGTAGCCGTATATATACGTGTAAGACATACTTCGACAAGGATGGTCGTCCTACAACTCTGGTCTTTAGTTTTATGGAATGAGATATCATTCGACTGATGGCTTATGAGATACATAAATGAATTTTTGATACGCTAAAATTGGAAGAGGACGATGTCACCGAATTACAAGTTAATGGTATTACTAGACAAATCTTCATTAAATGCAAAACGCCAGACATTGTGGAGGAGGTTTTGAAACAGTCAAATGGAGAAGTTAGTTTTGTATTGTCAAATGGACAACGGAATAAGGCGATACTCGATGTAGCCGGTTTTGGAAGACGGGTAGTCCAAGTGTATAATTTGCCATTGAGTTTTTCCAACCGGAAGATAAATATGACATTAGCAGTTTATGGCACTGTGCTGCAGGTGAGTGACGATATTTGGAATCCCTCTTATCGCTACAAAGCCACCAACGGAGTGCGTACTGTGCATATGTTATTGAAAAAACACATACCATCGTTTCCTAATGTAGGGGGTTATTCCGCTTTGGTGAGTTATACCGACCAACCTATTACGTGTGCCATATGCCATACGGCCGGTCATCTGCGTAATCAGTGCCCCAGGAGACCAATGCCGCGAATGCCAAATGCTGAAAAGGATACGCCCACTTGGGCGAAATTGGTTGCTGGTACCCTTCCAAAACAACGGATGCTGTTACCAGAACAGGTAGCGGCGGCAGGAACCGACTCCGGTCAACAGTTGCTTAATGTGGAGACAGTAGCTGACCGGCAGTATAGCCGCGATGTCACCTTTGAAGAACATGAGAAGAGTGATGACATCACAGGTATAGTTCACGACAGTTCTTGTAATTTGCAGGAAAACCTAAGCGAAGCAGTCGTCGTAGATGGTCAACCTTGGTCCGACGACAACAATATGGAAACTCAGACTGTCTTAGAGGCAGTGGAGACTAGTGCGACTTGCAAGGACAGTAAGGGAAATGGTGGAATCGGCAGAAACAGATGTCAGCGTGCCGGAAGAGGTTGCATCAGCAGTTTCTTCCTCCATGGCGGAGGATGTGCGGATAAATGACTCGTTAGCTGAGAATACCGTCACCACTACGCCATCTGTGTATGGGGTTATAGTTAGCCAACGTGATCCTCGATTAGAAAAACGCAAAAAGTGTGCGTCGTCACCGACAGGACAGTCCAAAAAACCGAGTAAGCCGGTGAGTAAGTAATCCTCCTCGTTTATATGGTGTTGATACTTCAAACTTTGGCGCCCGGGAACGTGAATTGTCTCAGGAGTAGATCCAAGCAAACTTTGTTAAGAGATTTTGTTTACGATAATGGCATTGATATTCTGTTTTTGCAGGAGAATAATGAACACAAGCTAGATTTCTTTGGACCGCAATATAATTGCATTTCCAATGTTGGGGATTCCCAGCGCGGTACAGTGGTTGTTTACCGCTCGTCTTATGGTATTCGATTAGTGGAGAGGCATGTGAGTGGTAGAATTACATCCTTATTATTGGAGGACAGCAATATTCTTCTGGTGAATCTGTATTTACACTCGGGGTAAAACAGAAGGAAGGAACGCGAAGCTTTCCTCACCTCGGAACTGCCGTTCTTTTTGCGTCATAAATACGATAAACTACTTCTAGGTGGGGGCTTTAATTGTGTCATCAGTGCTAAGGACCAGACAGGCCAATATTTTCCGTCACCTGCTTTAGACCGAGTGTGCCAAGCCTTGGAATTATGGGACGCATGGGAACATTTGTATGCCAATTTGGTTAAATATACGTTCCATCGCTATAATAGTGCTTCGAGAATAGATCGATTTTATGTGAGTAAATCGTTGCGGCAGATGGTACGGACCATGCAAGTTCATCCGGTACCCTTTAGTGATCACCATCATTCCTTGATCATGAAAATAGCTCACACTACGAGGAGACCCACGATGGGGAGGGGCGTTCGGAAACTTAATAATACGCTGCTTCAAGATTCAGTAATCTCCGAGAAGTTCTCCCATATGTGGACGAGATGGGCAAAACGAGCTCAACGTCGAACCCCCAATACACCGAATCAATGGCTATATACTTTTAAACCGGCTATACATAAATTTTACAAAGGGGAAGGGATAGCAAAGTCTAAGAACAGACGGCACTATTATTACGATTTCTTAAATCACTTATATGACCTACAACGCCATTGACAGGACGTGGCCAATCACTTTTCTGCAATGAAAAGGAGAATGTGTTGTCTTCAGGAGGAGCTTTATCACGGTGCACAACTGCGTTCAGGCGACCCTTCTGTAGTACGAGAAGAGAAAATCTCTCTTTTTCATCTAGCGTCTGAAAAACGTCGTGGTGAGCGGAAATACATCTCCACCTTCGCGCTTCCACAGGGGATTTCTTAGCAACAACGCAAGACATACTTCAGGAGGCCTATCAACACTTTTCTGATAAATTCGGAGCAGTTGAAGTTCATGTCTCTGGGCAGCAAGATGTTTATCGTCATACAACACAACAGATATCTCCAGATGCCAATACCGTCTTAAATCAGGAGAATGCGTCTGAGGAATTGTGGGCTGCTTTAGCCTCAGCCAGTCTGCACTCGGCGCCTGGACCTGATGGACTCAGTTTTCGGTTTTACAAAGCCAACTGGAAGATCCTTAAAGATATTTTACTCGACGTCATGTTGGAGGTACAGCGTCATACGGGTATCTTAACGGGGTTTAATGAAGGTATCATTGTGTTGATCCCTAAACAGACGGTTACAACGGAACTAAAATCCTTTCGGCCTATTACGCTTTTGAATGCAGATTACGAGTTGTTCACAAAGATCTTGGCTAAGAGGTTGAAGACCTATTTGCCTGACATCATTGGTCCTTGACAAACGTGCGGTATACCGGAGAGGAAGATCACACATATTATAATGAAGTTACGAGAAGTCATTATGGCTGGTGAACGGAATTCCAACATGGTGGCAGCCTTTTTGGCTTTAGATTTCACGGCCGCCTTTGACAGGATTAACCACGATTATCTATGGGGTGTTTTGAAGAGTTTTGGATTTTCAGAGCCATTTCAAATCCTTCTACAATCTCTTTATCGGGATGCGCACTCCCGAGTTCAAATTAATGGCTTTCTTACGCGACTAGTACTTATAGCATAGTCGATACGGACGGGATGTCCCCTCTCTATGGTGCTGTATTCTTTGTGCGTTGAACCGCTGATTAGGGGCATGGCCACTTTCCTTTCTGATTCCAATAATCCGTTCAATTGTGAAAGAATTTTGGCTTATTCTGATGACGTCACCTTGATACTCTCTCATGCTGATGATCCTGGTAAACTGGCGCCGCTATTAACGACATACCAAGATGCCTCTGGAGCTTTCATAAATTATGGCAAGTCACAACTATTACCGTTGAATAGCTGGCCAACGGACACTGTTCGATTTACCTGTATCAGTTCAGTGAAGATATTGGGCGTTATGTTTGCCTCCAGGCTGGAAGGTTTGCTAGCGCAGAATTGGAAGCGAATTGTACCTATGTGCATTTCTCTTATGACCTCGCAGTTGACACGGAATTTAAACTTTGTGCAAAAAACCTGGCATGTTAACACCTTTGTGCTCGCGAAACTATGGTATGTGGTGCAGGTGATACCGATGTTACCACAACATTCCCAGCAACTAGAAAGAGCGATTGGCTACTACGTTTGGAAAAATTACTTCTATAAAGTAGCCCGACCCCAATTACGCAGAGCAATTACGGAGGTTGGTTGGAATTTTATTGATGTGCAGATAAATTTCGGGCTTTGTTGCTCCATTCTATATTGAGTACTCTCCACAGGCACGGTGCCAATCAGGTTGTGCAGTTTTGTATGAACATGGCTGGGATAGCTGCCGGTCACTTCAAACAGGTTCTGACAGACTATAGAAGAATACCTGTGATAGATACGTCGCTCAGTCCTCCCACCACCAAAACGTTATATACCACGTTGCTGAAAGATTCCATGACAGTGCCTGCGATAGAACGGAAATACCCTAATTCACCATGACAGCGGGTATGGAAAATGCTGCTTATAAACTATATACCCTTGGAGTGGAAGGTTCCTTTTGATTTCTTCATCAACGAATTGATACCCACAGAGTCCAAGCGATATAAACATAATTTATCCTCGGCACCTTGGTATAAGCGTTGTGGGGGTGTGGACACTCAAATTCATCGGATAACCACCTGTGTTAGTATTAGGAACATCTGGAATTGGACCAAGAAACATATAGGTCGTTTAATCGGCAGCTGCTTGGAACATCGGACTACGTCTGTCCTATTAGCTTGGGACTTTCACAAGGGAGCTACCGAAATTACACAGGTGTGATTAACATTGGCACTCTTCATTACTGTTTGCACGAAGAATCCCCATCTCTCCTCACTTTCCAAAAATGGCTTCGGTCAGAGCGATACAAGCTTCGGCGACAACCCCGGATATGGAACGTATTAAATTTGCAGTTAGATTTTACGCTGTAGAAAAATAAAAAATAAATAAAAAAAGAAGAGATGGCCACAGTACTGTGAAGTCGGAACAGGTAAGAGTATCTAAAACTTGCAAGGATGATAATAAGTATTACTTGAATAATAATAATAATAATAATAATAATAATAATAATAATAATAATAATAATAATAATAATAATAATAATAATAAAATAATAATAATAAAATTAAAAAATAAATAAAAACAGTCGAATAAACACCAAACTTGGTATTTAGGTTCAGTATCTTCCAGAGATGCGACACGAAGGTTTTCAATAAAATCCCTCCACCCCAGATTATCCTTTACATGGAATATTTTTCGAAAATTTTAATTTTCTCAAAAATGGCTCTAACGATTTTGATTAAAATAATCATATATTTAAGATATTTTCATGACAAATGAAATGTATATCTCGAATTTTCTGGGAATGTCTCCAAAAGTATTCTTCATTGTGAACGACTTTTCCATAACTCGTAATCCATAAGCGATAGTTAAAATTTTACTACAGAAAAGTGTAGATCGCATTAAAATACACAGTTTATGTCATAAACATTTTTTTTGTTGAGTGAACCATTTTCGAGATATTGCTTGTTATTCACTTAAATTTTCCAATACTTTTTCTCAAATGAAAATTCGTTATTAATTTTTTTTGTCCTGGTAATGCAAAGAGAATGGAATACTCCACATAGCAACCAGCTCTTAAAATATTTGACCTGTCAATTCCCCTTGCATCTACAAGAAAATTAGCAATAAGATTAACATCTCTATTAACATGAAACATATAGAGAATAAAGGTTTGTAAAAATAGTTTGTACAAGAGTAGAGAAAGTCATGTGAGTGTAACACATCAGATTTTTTCTCTTGTTTTATTAACTTTTTATTACATTTGAAAGCAGTCAGAGATCATGTTACTATGTTTTTACTTATTTTCTAGTTTGCGAGAAAAGAAGATGAACATTTCACACTTCATAGTGTGAATTATGTATTACAGAATGTAATCTACAACGATATAAAAGGTGCTAATATAAAAAAAGCCCGTATTCGAACCCGCTTTCCGAACTGTACCGCGAACTTCAAATGCAGAACGTTGACGCTGAGCTATGTCTACCACGAGAAACCTGTTTATATAGAGAACTGTACAATACTCAAGGTTTGACTTAGTTTGTGAGTATTTATTGAGCATGTTAGTGAAGAGCGGCTCTTTTAATTGTTCCCAGGCTGTTATTTTATATTATAACTCCATAAACTCAGTCCTACCTCTCTGTTTACGTCCAATTTATAGCACAGCGCATATACACGTATGAATCAAGCTGCGTTAACTTCGTGTACTTCCGTGAGGCCAAAGCTACACTTGGAAAGATTATAGCACTCAATCATTTTACATTAAGATTTTGTATAAATAGTTTGTGGAAAAAATGATAAGAGAAATTGTTTTTTAATATACTGTATATATAATAAAAAAGAAATGCACACTTACACATATAAGCGCGCGCGCGCACACACACACACACACACACACACACACACATCACTCCAGTCTTATAAAAATGCTTATGTATACGTTTAGGCTGTAGGAACCTCAAAAGGTGCATTTCCAGCGAGAACAAAATACCTACAGAGTTTTTGTCAAATGTCAATGCCTTCTCTACCTAAGATAAGCAATAAGAAAGATTAGTAAAAGGCTGATACCCTTAGCTAAATGCCTAAAGCAATTAATCGTTACTTGTAATCTATTTATAGCATGCTAGCAGTAAATTGCGAGCCCGAAAACAGATTAACACATTTTAAGCCTGACGTACGTTCGCTTCTCCGTTTTGTATCATTTAATGTAATGTCGTGTCACTACAGTGAGCTTGGCCGTAATTTATCAGAGCTATCTTGAAGTAAGAGGGATGACGGACCACTTGTAGCAGAGTGAAATAAGTTGAAATGATAAATGGAAGGCGGTAAAATATTTCATAAAAAGAAATTGATGGTGTCTGTGGTGCTAGCATGTGCAGAGTAACTTTCATTCTGTGTTCACGCAAGCCATTTAACGGTATCCTCACTCAACGGTATTCATAAACTTTTTTTTTGTTGTTGTTGCACTAACCTCTTCCATGCTCTAATTCATCTGATACTTTGATTTCAGTCCCCATAGTCTCTTTGGACTAATGGAATTCCGGAATAAAGCGTCATCTCATTCTAGAACAAGGTTTTGTCTTTTGCTTTTATTTCATTCATTAAGGAAAATTTTATGGTAAAGCTTATCACGACAGGCTTCCTTTAATTGAAAAGAGAAAATTCATTATCTTGGCTACAGATATTCCTGTTTAATTTTCTAAAGCTATAGCACTGAGTGGCGAAGATAGTACTTCCTTCTTTCCGCACGTTTAAGCCTTTTCTTTCTCTTATCATTCCCCTAGGGTTTTTTTTTCGTTTAAAGTCCTGTTGTTCTATCCTCGTACCAAACCTTGATTCTCTTTTCCTTACTTATATATATCTCATTTTCATTCCCGTTGTAATTGTTTTATATTTTACATTATCTTTAACAATGCACTTTTATATTTCATCATTCTAAAAATATTAAATAATTTTATTTACTACCTCTATCTCATTTTCAAACATTTCCCTTATTCTTGGTGCGTACATAACAGATAATGCATTTTAGGCATAACGTTAAGTGAATATGATATAATGCACAGATGGTTTTCGATTTCCCCCCCACTCTCTATTGAATTTCTCTGGTGAACCTGCGCAATTGCATATCCTGCATAAGAGGCTACATGCTACATTATGCTCGGTTCACTTTTGTCATGCATGATCATACCTTAAGTTTGCATCGAAGATGGAAACACAGTCCCATTCCTACTTCTCATTCCTTCATGCGCTTGCTCAATAGTAGGTAGAACTGCTTGATAATTGCGAATTGGGAGCACACACAAAGACGGGTCGTCGGGAAAAGTCACCGCGCAAATAATGATATATATATACTGTATACTGTATTTTCTTTCATTGTAACTCTATTTGCTGGCAGATAATGTGACTATGAGTAATTTTACTGCGCAACCTGCACTCACGCCCCTTTGTGAATGCTAAATGCTACAGTGCTCTCTCCTTTTCGATCTTGTTTCGCAGCCTTCATATAGCTTTACTCTCATATATCTGTCATTCATAGCACTAAGTGCTATCTATCTCTCAAGAAATTTTAAATAATACATTGTTGTCGGATGTAGTTCGTCACTTTATTAAGCTGATATTAAACCACAAGCGAGTAGGTAATCTCTAAAAATGTCTGGCGTTATAATATATAATATTTGTCACTGTATTTAGTTTAAGCGCACCCACGTTAGCACTGATGATTAAGCCAGTGCTTGGTATTTGGTATTTGATTTTCGTTGTCGTCTATGGATGCGACAGGAATATTTTCAAGGAAATACCCTCACCCTAGACCAACTTTTTGTATGGCAAATGTTTCGTTATTTTGATTTGGTCAAAAATTTCTAAGGATTTCGATTAAAATACTATAAATTTCAAATAGTGTTTCCATGACCAAATTTGCCCCGGAGTTTTCTCTGAATAGTATGTGTGGCCCTCTTTAATTGCGAATAAAATTTGTATAATGTTATACCTATAACTTGTAAACCGTACGAGATAGACAAAAAGCTTAAAACGCAGATAATTTCATAAAATACAGAATATTCCAAATAAATGACTATGGTATTAACCGTATCCGTAATACTCGCCTTTGATTTATATTTTCCAATATCTTTATTTTTTATGAAGTGGTAAGGTACAACTCTTTTGTTTCTCCTACTGTCATGTAAAACACATGATTTTTGAAACGTAACATTTATAGTCAACTGCTTTTTTTTAATATTTCACAATCCATTCAGCCTGCTTTGAATAGGGCTTGAAAAAATTATTGAGCACATAAAACTTTAAAGTAGAGCTACCGCCCCACGGAAATAAACGACGAGCTTAGTTCACACGTGCACGTGTTACACTACAAATCACACTTGCGTATAACTCCAGCTTGAGATGATGTATTACGTTATCATGTTACAAAATAACACTGTGGAATTAATTCAAAGGATAATTCGTCGCAAAAAATGTACAAGTAAGTACTCACTTATAACCAAATCTTTTGATTTAAACCTTATATTGCATGACCGTATATAATAGGGGAATACACTCCGTGGCAGAAATGTTCCAATGCCAGCGTTCTGCGTTAGAAGTTTGGTGTACTATCTGAAGAGACGTTTCGAAGCCGGCAATCCGCATGTACTTTTTATTCATGCATTTTCCGTACAGTAATTTTGTATAATTATTACGCATGTAATGTCTTCTGATGCTATAGGTATTTTCTTCTATCATGTGTGAACTGTTTGTTTGCTATTCTAAAAAAAAACAGAAAAAGGTAAAACCTTAATTCTACATAGCGATCTGAATTCCGGTTGCTCTTAAATGAAGAAAAATCTAATGATGGGGAGATGTACGCAAATTTTGTCAAAAAACTCATTTTTTCTAGTCCTTTTGTTTCATAGTGTAGACATTTTAGCACATGCTCCAAGGGTGTTTTGTTTGACTTTCCACCTCTAAATTAATTTTAAAATTTAAAAGCCTTAGCAACACAACTGCGCCACGCCTTTTCTTCAAACAGGCATCGGCTTTATATTTGTTAATTAGAGTTTATATTGTAACTTATTCTAGTAAAAGTATAACTTCTCTTAAATAATGTAAGTAGTTTAATACAAGAAAGCCCAAAAATGCAATATTACTTAAAAAAGTGGGCAAAGTAATATGTTTCCAAAACTTATAGAACAGATATCACAGTGCGAGCTTCTATCTGCCGCATCATCATCCAGTCATGCTATATCACCGATTATTTAACCTGTGCCCATACCATCCTAACCTACAGGCGAGATAGAGCACCCAGCGTGTCTAGCTACGCTCCAACAATAGCATATTTCCGGCTGTGAAATACAGGCTGTCCTAACGGCAGAGAGCAGTCCGATAATTGAAGTTGTTATCTTGAATGTCGCAGAATGAGCTGTGTGATATTTCTTGCTGCAAATATTTGCAGTGTAATGCTACAGGCACTATTTTCTGATACACTATTTTCTTCCTACTAGTGAATGGCATCTGACGCCAATTTAAACCAATTACCAAACTTTCAAAACAAAGTTAACCTTTTTCCCCGTTTTCTAGAAAATGACATTTTTCCACAAATAGTGTACCTTTTCTCTAATACTACTTAACTCAGAGTAGTGAAACTTGGTAGCATTCTCTAAAAGTGTACAATAAACAATTCTATGCAGCAGCGTTTTACGTTTTGAAAATAATAGTATCTATGATTATGCATACCAATTAATTTAAGGGCTTTTTGAAGCCAACATTTAATTTTTTGTTTAAACAACTAGCAGCGTAATCAAAATGTTGCGCATACAATTTGTGATCACTGCATAACGATCTTGGGCAAAGGTTTATTACAATTAATTTATCAAATACTTAGAAACATGTACCATAAGAAAATTTTCGTTATACATTTATCAATGACGATCTAAACCTGCCAAGAAAATGTTTGAAACGTTCATTATATTCTTAAAAACTTTAGAAGTTATGGTAATTGTGTGTAACTAAGCATTTTCACCTACATACCCCCTTAAAATAAGACAGTCAGAGAGGAACAAAACGTGCAATATTTTGTTATAGTGTTGCAGAATTATATGAAGTATTTTATATTACAATTCATCCCTTGTTTGCAAGTAGACAACAAGTCTGTAAAAGTACTTAGAATTCGCAATATGTTATCAAGTAGCTATTGTTTCGCATAGCTGCCATATTCCTGTTGAATACATAATCTATGCATTGGTATTCCAAAAGTCGACAACGATTGATTGCAATCGTTGCGAACTTCATGTAGCAGATACTTAAGTACATCTTAATATTCTGCAAGCCCATAAAAGACATTTAGCATAGTTTGGCAAGTTGTAACTTAAAAAGCCGACAATTACTAAACCACGAGATGACGAAGGTACGTGAGCCAACAGGATGCTCCACCGCATGATTATTCCACATCCAGTGACAAAGCCGAGGACGAGTATAAAAGAGCTCGCCCCGGAAGATGCCCCAGACTTTTGTCTTTGTGGTGCTACACGACTCCACGATGCTGTTCTGCTCAAAGGGCGTGGTCCTGCAGGTTGTTATCACCTTATGTGAGTAGTCTTGTGTTATTTGTCTGTCTTGGGAATGTCAAGTGTCTAAACAGATATTAGGAAAACATTTTATAAATTCTTTATCAGTGAGCAAGAAAAAGCTATCTCAATTAGGTTAGGGCTTAAGTGTCACATAAGTTAGGTAGATAATTATTCCACTAGTAATAAGGGAACTTTGTGTTATTAACAATCTTCATATTTTCTTTTAAATATATTTTATTTAGTTTAGTAACATGTGAATTGTTTTATTCCGAAATTCCTCCTAAGAGCACCTATCACTATATTGTGTTGCCCCCGTTATTTTTTATCATTGCTCTCAATCTTCGGGGCATGGAATCTACAGCTTTCTGAAATAATTGTTATCCTCCGCTAATGATTCTCAAGTGCATTCTATGGCAGACCGGAGCTGTGTAGTATTAGTTAACCTGGGACAACGAGAAACCCTCTTCTTTATTTCCGCCCAAATACATTCTATGGGATTCAAGTCTGGTGATTTCGGAGGCGATAGCGTGTCCGTGTGCTCCGAAAACCAATTTTGAATTCTGGCCGATCTAATGACAAAATGGTTATCCTGCTAGAGTGTAGTATTTTCTTCAGGATAAGACTGTTGGACAAATGGGAGAACATGGAAAATTTCAATGTATGTTTCGCCGTTTAGATGTCCATGAACGCGTTCCATCTCGGATATCCATGCCCAAAGAGCAACGCTAATTTGACCATTTATTACACCAGGGCCAGATAACGTCTGTTGCAGCAAGTCCCACAAAACACAGTAGAGGCGATATTGAAGCAGGAAGGTAGGAAGGTCTGAAGCTACAACCTCGAGAACTAGAGGGTAGCAAAGTACCCCTAGACCACGTAGGACGACTATACAGGGAGTGATTCGGATACAGCCTCTATGAGTGTTTGGCTACGATTGGTTCAAAAGGAAACGCTAAACCAATACAACATAATTCTGGCTTCTATAGGAAGGTGTGAATAATTATTTGCGCGTGTCGTTAATTTGAATGACAGCTACATTTATCTGAGTACTTTTCACCAGCTACATGGAAGGAGGGCAAAGACTTTCGTTTCTATTTCTAGTTTTTATTGTATTATGTTTAATTTTGTGCCTGAATTTAACCAAGCATTGCTTTAAATACACTCATCTAGTGAAGAACATGTAGCATGTTTAGTTACCCAGCAGTTCGGCCATATTTTGGGACAGTGAAAGTACCCGCAGCGGCTAGAAATTGTGCTGGAGCAACAGTAACTCACACTGGCAGAGGGTCGGGCTACATTTGTCATTACCAACATAATCACCTGCGTTATATTTTGAGCACTGTTATGCATGTCAGTATTCGTTGATATAACGAACTCTATCATGAACTCAATTAATATAATTTGTAGATTGTCATAGGTATATCAGTGCGCCATTTATTTTAGAGCATAGGAGTAAACCTTTTTGACGTGGATGGGTTACCAGCCCTTCGTACAACTTCTAATCCTCAGAAGTAGGGGTTTGCCTTCCAGTTTCCTTTTCCTAGATGTGTTGCTGACCTGAGCTAACGAGTCACATCCACCCGTTGTGAACCACACTTGGCTTCCCTTCACCTCTAGCCTTCAAGTTAGCTGGTAACCCAGATACCCTTTCCAGCTGTCTGGATTATCACGTACTGAGTCCTCTCACCGCGACAAGGTGCAAAAAAATAAAAAATATTAGAATATAAAGGAGTAACAATACACTTAATAAATGTAATTAAAAATTTATATGTGAAAACTAAAATTGTAATAGATAATCGAGAACCCATAATAATTATAAAAGGTGTTTGACAAGGTTGCCCAAAATCAACCAATCTTTTTAATCTATATTTTGACGGCATGATTATATTATGGAAGCAACAAACAGTAGGAGGGATTAATTTGGGGTCAAGAATAGTAAAGACAATGATCTTCGCAAGATAACCAGATATTAATAGCGAAACGTGAAGAGGAACTTCAAAGGATGACATACAAACTAAATTTAATATCAAAAACATACAGCATGGTAATTTTAAATGAAAAACTAACGTTATGGCATTCAACGGTACTCACTCGGCCCAGTCTAAAATAATTATAGAAAATAAAAAGCATGGAACAGCTGTCAATGTTTAATCTTTTAGGATGTGAAATAATATATGGTTCTGAAATTGACATTAATAAATAATTAAATAAATTTAATTATATAACGGGAACTATAAAGAGAACACTAAAAAATAAAATTAGAAAAGATTCAGTAATAAAACTGTATAAAGCAATGGCCATCCCCACAGTAACTTATGGGTCTGAAACATGGACAGTGACAGCAGAAAATAAAAGAAGAATACAACAGCTGAAATGAAACTTCTCAGACCTATAGCAGGATACACAAGACTGGATAAAAACAGAACAACCAAATAAGGCAAGAGTTAAAAATAAAAGAATTAAATAAAGTAATAATAGAATATATAACTAACTGGAAACAACATTTAGAAAGAATGTCATTAAATAGGATACCCCGAGCAACATATAAGTACAGACCCCAAGGATAAAGAAATCCAAGACAATTAAAAAGAGATGGACACAACAAGATTTTGGAGCCGGAACAGGCTAAATGACCAAAACCGTGAAGTAGAAGAAGAAGAAGAAAAAATAGTTTGTAGAAGAGCCGTAAAAATATATGTTAGTAGATACAGAAAGCCATGTAAATATAAAATACGTTTAGGCTGGAATCATGCTTCTCGTTTTATTGCTTTCTTCCGCACCTTGGCGAGATGTGCTAACTGAAGTCTGATTTTTTTACTTTAAGCAATACGGGATATTGGGATTCTTTCCATATCTAATCCATTTGTTTGAAAATTTGAAATTAAAAGAGGTTTTAATTAAATGCTTCGCGACTCACTTAACACTGCTTACTTCTGGTGGCTGAGACATTAATAACTAGATTCCGCTACTAATTAATACTCAGCAGTAAACTAATGCATCGGTGAAAAGTAAATGGTATCCAGGTGTTTCATTAGAAGCAGCAACGCAGAGCAATAATGATTATAATAGGTAGGTGAATATATAATGTTAATAATGATATATGATATGATTTCCGCAATTTCAATATTTCCCTAGTACTTAAATTCACGTAGGGATTTTGTGAAAGAATTGGAACTGGAAAAGAGGGGAACAGTAACATTTTGATAGATGAAATAATTAGTGACTCAAGCCGGGGTAAGCTATTATCAAAGTTCAAAGTAACGTAACTGAGCAGGTAAACTCCAGGTAGATGTATATAGACTTGCCGATGCACCGTTACAAATATCTCTCACCGTTATATGATAGAGATATATTATAAGTGCCCTACTTTACGCAAATGGTAACATGTGTGCATATTAGAAGGGCAAAGTGCGTGTAAATAGTTTTTGTTAAATGTTTAGTTGAGGCAGTATTTTAATTCACAACACTGTGAGTGCCAAAGTGTTTGTAGTGTAAATTAATATTATTGTATGTACAGGATTTTATATGTTTGTTAGCCATAAGTATTGTTAGGCCTCAATGAAACTGACAATAGAAGTGAATAACAATAAACCGAGGGGGTGAGTTGTTTATCACTAAGAAGAGAAAAACAAATGACGTCAGGGTAGCGTGCCTTGGTTTTTAGAAATGGAAGGAATATCTTCCCTAGAGTATATATGTTAGTAGCAGTGATTGGCTGACAAAACAGACGCAATAGTTGGCACGATTTGGTAACCAATAGCAGCTCTATTATAATGTTTAGGCCATTTGAGGTGAAGGAGTATATATTCTCGAGGCATAAGCAAGTATCGCGCAGTTTTGAAGAATCATTCACGAGGTGCACGTCACTCAGTCCTGAAGAATCTCTCGCGAGGTGCACGTCGAAGCGTTAGTTACAAAAATGTGAAGTACGCGAAGTAATTGGCGTGCGGCAACTAAAACGACTGTAGTTACATTCAGAAATATCACAGTTTTAGTCAGGCGTGTATAAGGATTAAATATGTAAATTATTAATTAAGTGTGACGGCAATAAAGGTGTAAAAACAAATTATTTTATCACTGTTATCTTTTAGTAACAACTCCTTTCCGTTTACACGCCCTGCTTAGAGACGCTTGCTTGACTGAGTTTTAATAGCTAGCCGGAGGACAAAGAACTCAAATTAAAAATAATAAAACAAGAGGCGCTCAACAAGTAAGATAACACGAGTCAGAGAACTGCGACAAATGGCTCCCAGAACGTTGCACGAGACAACTAGGTATGGGGGAGACAACCTGGAATGGAGCGGTGCAATTAACTACAAGACTTAAGGACAGCGCAGATCCCAGAAATAACTACCAGGACGACTGACGATGCGGATGAGAGGACATCAGCGACTACGAAAACAGAGGACAACAGGGGAATTCGACATCAGGACAGCGAGACGACGTAGATCATGGTACTACGAGGCAGAGGTGTCATATACATCTAGGAGAGAGGGGCAGGAAGCTGGACATCAAAACAAGGTCATCAGATAGCATCATAAAAATTTAGAAAACTGTAAATTTTATGTGTATTTTAAATAAAATTGTGATAAATTAAATGTTGTTGAGAAGCGGAAGGATTAAGAAAACAATGTCCACCAGCAATACTGAAGCAATAATTATGGAAGGGGATGAAGTAACAGTTGGCCGTGATCCAATACAGGTCATTGGAAAATAGCTCAAACAATGGAGGATTTGAGGGAGGAAATATCAGAGAAGAAAGTCAGAATAGAATAGCAGTTCAGTCAACTCAAACATCTGGGATTGTTGTAAACATTTCAGGGCAGGTAGCCAACGACAGAGATAGATATATTAGACCTGTGCGTCAGAGTATTGTATCAAACAGGGGTGAAGTAACTGTGACGGATGGTGGAAATAAAGATTCACAAAGGGATGTAAGTGCAGTAGGAAATGCTAATTTTTATGCTGGTATGATGATGGAAATGCTGAGAAATTTTGGTGGAACATTAAATAAGAGTTTTACAGACCAATTAGAAAGGAATATGGAAGATATTGGTAAGAGTATTACAGATCAATTAGAAAGGAATATGGCAGATATTGGTAAGAGTAATAGAGAATTAAGGGAAGATATTGGTAAGAGTAATGCGAAATTAGAGCAAAAATTAAACCAAAACATGGAAGAAATTGAAAAGAAATTTATGGAGCTAGATAGTAGTATGATAGGAATGAGAAATGAAAATCAGGAAATAATAGCAAGTGAGATAGGAAAATTTTCAAACAAATTCCAGAAATGAGCGGGGGAAATATCTAACCAAAAAAGTGAGGTTAATACTAAGTTTGAACATGTTGATGTAAGATGTACAGAGTTAGGAAGCCAAACGAATAGCATTTCAAGTGAGCTAAGAGAGATGATGGAGGCTAAGAATTCAGATTTAATTTAGGCGCAAGTTAATTTCAGAGGGGAGATATCTGAAATTCAGAGGTATTCGGAAACACAAAGAAATAAGTTGTCCGAAGAAGTTAAAGTTTTGTCTATAGATTTGAATCAAAAACTAACTTCTGAAATTAACAAGCACCAAGTTGTTCAAAATGAAAATAGTAGAAAATTGGAACAGACGTTAGAAAATCTGCAAAGTACTGTAAATAGGTTAGAATTGAGTTCAAGGGTCAATATATGTGAAGTCAATGTATCTGATGCACAGAATAATGATAGAGGTATTTCTTCAGGTATGACTAATAATGTGAGTGACGCGGCGGGTTCATCCATAGCCCACGCCGAAACTCAGAGTGCACAAGTAACGGTACATCATTTAATTATGTGAATAAGGGACACACAAAACTATAACAATATCTTAAGTGATTTAATGAAAACTCCAATCCAGTACAGAATCCAGGATAAGTAGAGCTAAACTGCAGAACAAGGTATTGGAATGTAAGAGGGTTAACTATGTATATATGTGATGAGGAAGGATAAATAAATGCAGGACAGAAATAAATGTTTAAAGGGAAAAAAGAACATTTTCTCAGTAACCTGTACCCACATTTGAAATGAATATGCAAGGAGGATAAATTAATGTCACATGAAAGTAAAGATATGTAGATATAATTCAAAGGGTGTTGTGAATATAAAGTACAAAACAGTAAAAAAGGGTAAGAATAATTAAATCAAAACGTTTGTGTAGCACAGAAATAATGTGAAATTATGTCTTAGAATTAAGAGATGTAAATATGATTGTGTAGAGGATGAATATTTCGTTAAATGTGTTCAATAACTACAAAATGAACCAGGGTGAAAAGCTTGAGTGTATACATTTTTGTGTCAATAACCTAAGAATGTATAACCACTTTGTAACAGTGACCCAAATAGTTCAGGGTACACTATTTGATGTATGAAAGAATACTTGTAAGGTCAGAAGTAGGTATATGGACACATTAGACCCGAGCCAGTGAATAGTGGCCAGAAAAAGGCAAGAAGTACAACCTGTGTTAAATGCGTGTGAAGTTTTTCGTGCAAGTGATAGATATCGTGTGTTGCAATATTCAGGCAACTAAAAACCCAATTATAAAATTTCCAAAAAAAGGTTGTAAATATTTATAATTATGTTTCTAGTGGGGCATATGAGGCAATATTTTCTATCACAACACTGTGAATGCCAGAGTGATTGTAGTGTAAATTAATATTATTGTATGTACAGGAATTTATATATTTGTTAGCCAGAAACATTGTTAGGAAATAAGTTTACACGGCATCACTGAAACTGACAATAGAAGTCGGTAACAATAAACCGAGGTGGTGATTTGTTTATCACTAAGAAGAGAAAAACGAATGACGTCAGGGTAGCGTGCCTTGTTTTTTAGAAATGGAGGGAATATCTTCCCGTCCATTCCAAACCAGAGTGCCTTTCACTGAAAACAAACTCTTTGTATTATCCGCGAGAAAGTACTTCGCAATCCCCGCCGTTAATGTCTGCTTGTTCCCCTCCCACGTGCTTGTTGAACACTATTTAATCCATAAAAAGGCGCCCTGCGCGAGAATCATAGTTCAAAATGCAACCTGAGGTAACAATCGATTTTATAAGTATGCGGCAATGAACATTTTACTTACGTTAATCACAATCCTCGGGCAAAAGTGCAACACCCAAATCCGAAACCTTCGAAGGTGACTTAGCTGCCATATCGGAATCACAATTACTCTCCAAAATAATGACAAGCTTATCCAAAATTCCACAGCACTGTTGCACTTAAAACAAGTTCCCACATTTTATCCTCTTCTATGTTGCATTATGTCTGTTTATATTCCCTGCTCGCTTTCGTTACACTTCTCACTGAAACGCCTGTAAATTCCGATATTAGTTTCGTAATATGCAATAATGCAAGTGTCGGGTATTTTGTAACAGTGAGTTGAATAGATGAAGTATTGTTTGTTTTTAGCCACTCCTTAAATGTTTCCCGCGTCTGTGTTTGAACAGTTTATACGCACTGTGTTGGACTGTTCGCACTACACGCAACTTCCTCTGCCTTGTGAGCTCAAATACCAACTGACTAAATCACAAGATTTGACCTGAGCTGAGCATATATGTGTTAGTGTATTATGAATGACTTCGCTTATCATATACCCCGTGTTACGCAGTGTTTATTCGGTACCCAGATAGCACCTCTGGGAATTCATTGCTGCATTTCTTGTGTATGTAAGAGATTGGCAGTCGTGCATGTCGGTTGGTATTAGCAAGCAAGATGCTCTCTGCGTTAGCGCAACAGCAGGCGAAAATCATATTTTGTAATCTCTTAACAGCTAGTATATATCCATTACCTTTAACGATGAGTTTTTATGATAACAGCAATAAAATGTGCAGTTCTATACCTTTTCTGCTCTAATATTTCATAATACAATACATGTATTAAGGAACTACTTACGTTGGCGTAAGAGTATATTTTTGGGTTCGTGACAAGCCGAAGCAGGTACTTCCGTTTACATCAGAGGGAACTCTGGTTTGGAATGGGGTATAGAGTATATATGTTAGTAGCAGTGATTGGCTGACAAAACAGACGTTAAAGTTGGCCCGATTTGGTAACCAATAGCAGCTCTATTATAATGTTTAGGCAATTTGAGGTGAAGTAGTATATATTCTCGAGCCATAAGCAAGTATCGCGCAGTTTTGAAGAATCATTCACGAGGTGCACGTCACTCAGTCCTGAAGAATCTCTCGCGAGGTGTACATCGCAGTGTTAGTTACAAAAATGTGAAGTACGCAAAATAATTGACGTGCGGCTGCTAAAACGACTGCAGTTACATTCGTAAATGTCACAGTTTCAGTCAGGCGTGTATACAGATTAAATATTTGAATTATTAATTAAGTGTGACGGCAATAAATGTGTAGAAACAAATTATTTTATCAGTGTTATCTTTTAGCAAACAACTCCTTTCCGTTTACACACCCTGCTTAGAGACGCTTGCTTATCTGAGTTGTAATAGCTAGCCGGAGGATAAAGAACTCAAATTTAAAATAATAAAACAAGAGGCGCTCAACAAGTAAGATAACACGAGTCAGAGAACTGCGACAAATGTCTCCCAGAACGTTGCACGAGACAACTAGGTATGGGGGAGACAACAAGGAATGGAGCGGTGCAATTAACTACAAGACTTTAGGACGGCGCAATTCCCAGAAATAACTACCAGGACGACTGACGACGCGGATAAGAGGACATCAGCGACTACGAAAACAGAAGACAACAGGGGAATTCGATATCAGGACAGCGAGACGACGTAGATCCATGGTACTACGACGCAGAGGTGCCATATACATCTAGGAGAGAGGGGCAGGAACCTGGACATCTAAACAGGATCATCAGATAGCATCATAAAAGTTTAGAAAAATGTAAATTTTATGTGTATTCTAAAAAATAATTGTGAGAAATTAAATGTTGTTGAGAAGCGGAAGGATTAAGAAAACAATGTCCACCAGCAATACTGAAGAAATAATTATGGAAGGGGATGATGTAACAGTTGGCCGTGATCCAATACAGGTCATTGGTAAATAGCACAAATAATGAAGGATTTGAGGGAGGAAATATCAGTGAAGAAAGTCAGAATAGAATAGCAGTTCAGTCAACTCAAACATCTGGGATTGTTGTAAACATTTCAGGGCAGGTAGCCAACGACAGAGATAGATATATTAGACCTGTGCGTCAGAGTATTGTATCAAACAGAGGTGAGGTAACAGTAACAGATGGTGGAAATAAAGATTCACAAAGGGATGTAAGTGCAGTAGGAAATGCTAATTTTTATGCTGGTATGATGGAAATGCTGGGAAATTTTGATGAAACATTAAATAAGAGTTTTACAGACCAATTAGAAAGGAATATGGAAGATATTTGTAAGAGTATTACAGATCAATTACAAAGGAATGTGCCAGATATTGGTAAGAGTAATAGAGAATTAAGGGAAGATATTGGTAAGAGTAATGCGAAATTAGAGCAAAAATTAAACCAAAACATGGAAGAAATTGAAAAGAAATTTATGGAGCTAGATAGTAGTATGATAGGAATGAGAAATGAAAATCAGGAAATAATAGCAAGTGAGATAGGAAAATTTTCAAACAAATTCCAGAAATGAGCGGGGGAAATATCTAACCAAAAAAGTGAGGTTAATACTAAGTTTGAACATGTTGATGTAAGATGTACAGAGTTAGGAAGCCAAACGAATAGCATTTCAAGTGAGGTAAGAGAGATGATGGAGGCTAAGAATTCAGATTTAATTTAGGCGCAAGTTAATTTCAGAGGGGAGATATCTGAAATTCAGAGGGATTCGGAAACACAAAGAAATAAGTTGTCCGAAGAAGTTAAAGTTTTGTCTATAGATTTGAATCAAAAACTAACTTCTAAAATTAACAAGCACCAAGTTGTTCAAAATGAAAATAGTAGAAAATTGGAACAGACGATCGAAAATCTGCAAAGTACTGTAAATAGGTTAGAATTGAGTTCAAGGGTCAATATATGTGAAGTCAATGTATCTGATGCACAGAATAATGATAGAGGTATTTCTTCAGGTATGACTAATAATGTGAGTGACGCGGCGGGTTCATCCATAGCCCACGCCGAAACCCAGAGTGCACAAGTAACGGTACATCATTTAATTATGTGAATAAGGGACACACAAAACTATAACAATATCTTAAGTGATTTAATGAAAACTCCAATCCAGTACAGAATCCAGGATAAGTAGAGCTAAACTGCAGAACAAGGTATTGGAATGTAAGAGGGTTAACTATGTATATATGTGATGAGGAAGGATAAATAAATGCAGGACAGAAATAAATGTTTAAAGGGAAAAAAGAACATTTTCTCAGTAACCTGTACCCACACTTGAAATGAATATGCAAGTAGGATAAATTAATGTCACATGAAAGTAAAGATTTGTAGATATAATTCAAAGGGTGTTGTGAATATAAAGTACAAAACAGTAAAAAAGGGTAAGAATAATTAAATCAAAACATTTGTGTAGCACAGAGATAATGTGAAATTATGTCTTAGAATTAAGAGATGTAAATATGATTGTGTAGAGGATAAATATTTCGTTAAATGTGTTCAATAACTACAAAATGAACCAGGGTGAAAAGCTTGAGTGTATACATTTTTGTGTCAATAACCTAAGAATGTATAACCACTTTGTAACAGTGACCCAAATAGTTCAGGGTACACTATTTGATGTATGAAAGAATACTTGTAAGGTCAGAAGTAGGTATATGGACACATTAGACCCGAGCCAGTGAATAGTGGCCAGAAAAAGGCAAGAAGTACAACCTGTGTTAAATGCGTGTGAAGTTTTTCGTGCAAGTGATAGATACCGTGTGTTGCAATATTCAGGCAACTAAAAACCCAATTATAAAATTTCCAAAAAAAGGTTGTAAATACTTATAATTATGTTTCTAGTGGGGCATATGAGGCAATATTTTATATCACAACAATGTGAATGCCAGAGTGATTGTAGTGTAAATTAATATTATTGTATGTACAGGATTTTATATGTTTGTTAGCCATAAACATTGTTAGGAAATAAGTTTACACGGCATCACTGAAACTGACAATAGAAGTCGGTAACAATAAACCGAGGGGGTGAGTTGTTTATCACTAGGAAGAGAAAAACGAATGACGTCAGGGTAGCGTGCCTTGTTTTTTAGAAATGGAGGGAATATCTTCCCGTCCATTCCAAACCAGAGTGCCTTTCACTGAAAACAAACTCTTTGTATTATCCGCGCGAAAGTAGTTCGCAATCCCCGCCGTTAATGTCTGCTTGTTCCCCTCCCACGTGCTTGTTGAACACTATTTAATCCATAAAAATTCGCCTTGCGCGAGAATCATAGTTCAAAATGCAACCTGAGGTAACAATCGATTTTATAAGTATGCGGCAATGAACATTTTACTTACGTTAATCACAACCCTCGGGCAAAAGTGCAACACCCAAATCCGAAACCTTCGAAGGTGACTTAGCTGCCATATCGGAATCACAATTACTCTCCAAAATAATGACAAGCTTATCCAAAATTCGACAGCACTGTTGCACTTAAAACAAGTTCCCACATTTTATCCTCTTCTATGTTGCATTATGTCTGTTTATATTCCCTGCTCGCTTTCGTTACACTTCTCACTGAAACGCCTGTAAATTCCGATATTAGTTTCGTAATGTGCAATAATGCAAGTGTCGGGTATTTTTGTAACAGTGAGTTGAATAGATGAAGTTTTGTTTGTTTTTAGCCACTTCTTAAATGTTTCCCGCTTCTGTGTTTGAACAGTTTATACGCACTGTGTTGGACTGTTCGCACTACACGCAACTTCCTCTGCCATGTGAGCTCAAATACCAACTGACTAAATCACAAGATTTGACCTGAGCTGAGCATATATGTGTTAGTGTATTATGAATGACTTCGCTTATCATATACCCCGTGTTACGCAGTGTTTATTCGGTACCCAGATAGCACCTCTGGGAATTCATTGCTGCATTTCTTGTGTATGTAAGAGATTGGCAGTCGTGCATGTCGGTTGGTATTAGCAAGCAGGATGCTCTCTGCGTTAGCGCAACAGCAGGTGAAAATCATATTTTGTAATCTCTTAACAGCTAGTATATATCCATTACCTTTAACGATGAGTTTTTATGATAACAGCAATAAAATGTTCAGTTCTATACCTTTCCTGCTCTAATATTTCATAATACAATACATGTATTAAGGAACTACTTACGTTGGCGTAAGAGTATATTCTTGGGTTCGTGACAAGCCGAAGCAGGTACTTCTGTTTACATCAGAGGGATCTCTGGTTTGGAATGGGGTATAGAGTATATATGTTAGTAGCAGTGATTGGCTGACAAAACAGACGTTAAAGTTGGCCCGATTTGGTAACCAATAGCAGCTCTATTATAATGTATGGGCAATTTGAGGTGAAGTAGTATATATTCTCGAGCCATAAGCAAGTATCGCGCAGTTTTGAAGAATCACTCATGAGGTGCACGTCACTCAGTCCTGAAGAATCTCTCGCGAGATGTACATCGCAGTGTTAGTTACAAAAATGTGAAGTACGCAAAATAATTGACGTGCGGCTGCTAACACGACTGTTGTTACATTCGTAAATATCACAGTTTTAATCAGGCGTGTATAAAGATTAAATATTTGAATTATTAATTAAGTGTGACGGCAATAAATGTGTAGAAACAAATTATTTTATCAGTGTTATCTTTTAGCAACAACTCCTTTCCGTTTACACACCCTGCTTAGAGACGCTTGCTTATCTGAGTTGTAATAGCTAGCCGGAGGATAAAGAACTCAAAATTAAAATAATAAAACAAGAGGCGCTCAACAAGTAAGATAATACGAGCCAGAGAACTGCGACACAGTCTACCCTTAATGATAAAATGTCAAATGGTTTTATCTGCTAGTGTGGCTAATTGTGCATTGAAGTGAAGTTCTATGTCTTGCTTCCGCAGTTGCTATTACTATTACTGCTGTATTAGTTCAATATTACTGCTGCATTTTATTGCGTATGTAATTATATAATAGATAATTATTGTAAGCATGTAATTTTAAGCAAGATTTATCATTGTTATGTTTCATATTTGAGTTTGAGTATTGTTTACGTCAATACCTGAAAGCGTGGTTTGCTCAACCATTTCTATTCTAATCTGGATCCACGATAAGGGCATGGCATCTTCCAAAATGATTCCAACATCTATTAACTGCTGGAATTGTTAGAGGAAGGAACATGTATAATTTCAAGTTGAATATTTAAAATGAATATACCTACTAAAATAGGTTTTCTACCACAACAACACACTGGAAGGAATTAACATATCTACGTCATAAATAGTTTTGTTTGGCGTTATCTATGCCGGATCTGACTTAATTAGATCTGGTTTACCACATTTTAATACAAAATATACATATTAAGTTTTGATAGGAATATTTCTACACATGTTAACATTTTGAAGTGTTATCTAAGTATTTTGTTTACTTAAGTTAATATGTGGGTTGTGTGGGTCATTTATGCTTTTGAGAGACCTTAAATCCAGGAAGACCTAACTAAGAAATTCTCACAGAAGCTCCTGGAATTAATCTGGTACCTCGGAATTGGCAGCCACACACGACACCACGGTCTTGGCGCATTATTATTCAGTCTTCCACCATCACCACAACCACCGGCGCCACCACAACCAGCAGTACTTTTACAATAATAATAATAATAATAATAATAATAATAATAATAAGAAGAAGAAGAAGAAGAAGAAGAAGAAGAAGAAACCAAGTAAAGGTCACGTTGAAATTAAATACAGGATAACTCACGTGAATCTGTAGCTGCATCACCATGGGGAAGAGGTGTAAATTCTGGGGTTCCATGGCACGATATCTTCTTTATACTCACTTTATTTCTTTCACAAATATGAATACAGTTTCTAGCATAGTTTATGAAATGTGAATCGCTTAAAATACGGCAACGTAGGATCATTCTTGACAGATTTTAAAACGTTATCTAACACAGGGTTCGTTATTAAAGAAAACTCGAATACATATTTGGTAAACTAATCACTTTTTCCAATTCTGGCTTGCGTATCTTCCTTAGTGGTGTCAATGCTCCCGTTTCCTTTAATTCTTTAAGCGTACATACAACGCTGCACTCCAAAACATCGTTACAGTCTATACTTGCATCAGTAATGCTATCAGGCCAGTTGGTTTCTTCTGCATTAATTTGTTCGTTTTTCTGCGCTTTTAACGGCTAAACTTTAGAATGTTTCACTACCTCACCTTGATTGCCACACACCAAACTAACAGCAGTCAGCTGACTACTTATTATTATGTATGAATGCAGAAGATGGGTAAACGAGACACCACAGAGTTAAACGGAAGCTACAAACTTCTTTGGTTTTACTATTCATATTACTTATTATTTCATATTAATCAAAAGTTTCAAACTATTTTTCATTAACATACTGTTCGAAAACCTACAGATAATCGCGCTTATTTAAGGTACCTATTATATGTTATGATGTGCTCTGGTTTTGCATGTATCGTGGGCTGGTTAATGACGTCATGTGATTACATCAAGTTGTGTTTAAGAGTGGAGTGATTATAGCAGAACCATTTAAAGTAACGTGTTACCTGCTGAGATTCAATCTTTCTCTACCCCTCTACCTCTAACACCTCTTTCTCTGGTCTTTCCTGTCTCAACCTAATTCTCTCCTTGCATTCCTCTTCTATCCTTTTGTTACCATCTCGACTCTCTCTCTCTCTCTCTCTCTCTCTCTCTCTCTCTCTCTCTCTCTCTCTGGGCCAGCAGTATGGCAGCTAAGAATTACACATCTTTTGTGTGTTTATATCTACCTGGTCTCTCATAGAAAAAGGAAAAGGGCAGCTTTTAAAACGACATCGAAAGAAAGGTAGAGAAAATATAATAGGAAAATTTGGTGTGTTAAAGTCGCACAACTTTCTCTATTCATTACAATTTATTTTTACTTGCCACAAACTATTCATAGTACTGTTATACTTACTTGATGCTTTATTTCAAGCACAATTTGAGGTAAAAGCAAAAGAGGGACCTAGCACAAAAATGTAGGATATAAAGTACCGCAAGATTTAAACGAACAGCAGTGAATATCTCAAAACTGGTTAAATCATAAGAAATGTTTCACACAAGTTCTATAATTTAAGCTACTGCAACTTTTCCTATACTAAGCTTTTATGATTACCAGTTATACAAAGCTATACAAATTTCAATTAAAATGAGTAGGATTTCTCAGGGTATTTACATACTTTCAAAATATACATTTATCTTCATATCAGTACTTCTAATTAACTGTTTAAATGAATTAAAACAATAAGAAATATTTTAGGTAAAACAAAAACTGATGTGTCACACTCACATTACTTTCTATACTCTTGTACAAACTATTGTAACAAACGCTTATTCTCCATATGTTTTATGTTAATCGAGATGTTAATCTTATTGCTAATTTTCTTGTAGATGCAAGAGGAATTGGTAGGCTTTAAGCGATAGTCAAGTATTTTAAGAGGTGGTTACTATGTGGAGTATTCCATTCTCTTTGCATGTCCAGGACATAAAAAAATGAGTAAAGAATTCCCATTTGAGAAAAAGTATTGGAAAATTTAAGGGAATAACAAGCAATATCTCGAAAATGGTTCACTTAACAAAAACAAATGTATCTGACATAAATTATGTATTTTAACACGATCTACATTTTTGTGTAGTAAAGTTTTGTCTATCTCTTATGGTTTACCAGTTATGCAAAAGTCGTTAACAATAAAAAATACTTTTGCAGACCTTCCCAGAAAGTTCGAGATATACATTTCATTTGTCATGAAAATACCTTAAACATATGATATTTTAATCAAAATCTTAGAGCCATTTTTGTGAAAATTAAAATTTTCCAAAAATGTTCCATGTAAAGGGTAATCTGTGGTGGGGGGATTTTCTTGAAAACCTTCGTGTCGCATCTCTGGAAGATACTGAACCTAAATACCAAGTTTGGTGTTTATTCGACTGTTCGTTTCTGAGTTGTGATGTTCACACACACACACGGACATGTTTCCGAAAATGCTTTTTTTGGATTCAGGACGTCTCAATACATATATTTGCGCTGAAATCTCGGTATCGAATTTTTTGGGTGGAATACAATACTTCCTCTACTTACTACACGTAGTAGAGAAAGTAAAAAGGACATATACGTATTTGTTGTGTATAAGCAACAGCTTCGGGTACGAGAATTTAAAGAAGATTCTCGTATTGCATTCAAGTCCATGAATGCAAAATTTATTGCTCATCCAATAGTTGAAAAGCAAAATACACACACGCATCGGCCTATTCTCCCCCCACCTCAAAAAGGGGGATACTCAGAAGCCGTGTACCGGTGAAATACTATATAAATGTGTTAATTAAATTTTACAGTCCCTATACTCATCATAGGAGCACAGCAAGAAACAATACATATGTTTAAATAAGAACATAGGTTTACACACACACACACACACACGCGCGCGCGCGCGCGCATATATACGCGTTTTTCCTTAGAACTTTTTGGGTACATAACCATTATAATCTTCTATTAGGACAATTAGGGAAAACTAAGACGTCGTATTGCGTGCTTTGTTGTGACTACCTAACAAATATTAAATGAAACGATTACTAATTCCCAGTTAAAGCTTTCTTCAGTGAAAAAGTAACACCAACAACAATTTAAGAGCGTTATTTTCGGCTTAAATGAACTTGAATCATTATATAGGAGAAACTCATGGTCATATGAAAATTACTTCATTTTACGTAAAACAATATTTTAATTTTATTATAACTGGCAATATTGCAAAATATTGTGGCATTTGGTTGGTAACATTTGTTGTCTGACTGTATTTAAAACTGGAAACACAGACCGGATTGATGTAATAAGAGTGGGGGTAAAACCGGTTATCAGTAGTAAGCGTATGATGCTCTCAGTCTCTTGTGATGTAGTGAGTAGTGCATAAGTAGGAGGACGCTCCGCCGAACAGAAGGTAATATTTATCGTTTCCAATCTGTAATATAATTTGTAATCTAAATTCCTGCCATGTAGTTATTTGATGTAGTTTGATCCTTATTTCCTTCCCCACAATGATTTAGGCATATTTTAGAAAGTTTCAGGTGTTTTAGGAACTTTGTTGAGCTCGCCCCGTCGGACCTTGTGATGATTTGAAATCCGGTAGCATGCTCTATCCCCCGTGATATTTGAAACTGTAAGAGGTTACGACATTTTGGTGGAGGGCCGGATAGAATTTGATATTTTGAGGTGGATTTTTTTTCTCTTGGTTTTGGCAATGTAGTTTACGTGCTTTGGTCCTCCACGTGTTCTTTAGAACATATAACTCCTTAGTTTTGGCTTAATGGTAAGGGTGTCTCTTTGAAATTTGTGGTTTTATATTATAAATTCATCTAAAAGTGTTTCCTTAAAAGTCCCGTGTCTGTATTATTATTTTGAGCTCACTATAAATTTTTTTACATTATCTTCATGTTGGCGTAGCGTCGTTAATTTTTTGCTTCATTCTTCCCCTTACCATTCTTTAAATTCTGTTTCTACGAAAAAATGTTTGCACTGTTCTTTCTAAATTTCTTGTTTTTTGAATTCTGGAAATTTCCGTGGTATTTTAAACTTTAATAATGTGGTTGCCACGTGTTAGCTGGTATTGCGTAATGTTGCGTAATCTTTGCGTGTTTTGGCTCTTCAGCAACAATTCTAGAATGTGAAGCAAATTTTTTACAGTTAACTCGTTTTGTGTCTCAAGTTTCGTGTGTGTATAAAAAAGAAAGAAATAATGTGAAGTGAGGTACATCTATTAAACAAAAAGAATTTCATATTTGTGCATCGTACTAAGGTACGCTCGCCGTGGACGCTTAGTACTAGTACTACGAATAATTTTGCTTCACCGTTGCCATGTTTGGTTTTATCTAGTTACGCAATTTTTATGAAAGTATTTCAAATGACTAATTTGAGTGAAAGTTTTAGCTACCTCCAGCTGTGCCAGTATCTTCACCTATATAGGTTTAACGAGCATCCAATATGGACCCGCAGGACTTATCCACCCCCATTGGATGTCGATGGTGTAGCTATATGTGTGTTGCCAGAATTTGGAAAGTTGCACTGGAATTTTGTGGTAAAAAGAAAAAGAAAACCAACCTGCAAGTATGTGCACATCGTGTGTACCAAAGCGTGGTATGCATTTTTTGACCAACTGAAAGGTTTCACAATGAAGACAGGTGTGCTAAATTTTTATTTTACTTCACTGACAAATGCTTAATTAGGCTTTGCTTTTCAGGAATGATGTGTGCTATGTATGTCTCTGCTAAATTGAAGGTTTGTCACCATTGTGTGTAATAAACATTCTGGATTTTGTTTTGGACAGTGGAGATTATTTGGTTTGTTATGTTATGCTGCAGTGTAATTGTCTGATGCGTGTTGTGTGTTTAATTACCTTTGACTTCCAGGAATGTTATGTGAAAGTGTTACTTTGGTAATGCACTTCATTCTTTTGCATTCTTTTGGCTTGATTTTGTGTTTCATTATGATGTTGTGATCTTTCTTTGCAGAAGTCGCTGCATAAATTTTGTATGTATGTGAGATTATGTGAGTAGTATGTGGAAGATTTGCCTCGGTGGGAGTGCCAAAGAGTAACCCCAATGGTGGTAGTGAGACGGGACGAGTTTGTCAGCTCCGATGGGATAGCTACAATGTACCCTTGAAGTTTGAATGTTTGAGTTTTCAGGAGGGCTAACACGTACCTAGAAATTCGTTGTGATGAGTCGAGAGATGTTCTGAATATTGGTATTGCTGAAATGTGCCCAGTATAGCGTGTGTTATGTGCTCACAAAAGAGATGTAATGTAATGAGAATATTTTTGTTGAGTTTAAGCAACAGGTTTTAGTACCATCTATTTTAGAGCGTCATCTTGATTCTGTGGATGTGGATACAACAGAGTAATGCTTTATTTGTGTCAATCCTGAAATGTTAATGTGATTTGTGCAATTTATGCCTATATCAGGTATCTTTGATTTTGCAGCTAGTTGAATGAGACATGTCAGTGAATATTTTCTTTTCTCAGTAATTACTGTGTATGACGATGACAGGAATGATGATCATAAGAATTATACTAATGAGAAGGACGGGAGGATAAAGATAGTAAAGTGAAAGAGAAATTGTGTTATTGAGAGTAAAGCATGAGTATTTGTAGTTCGACGCATGTAACGAGGTGTTTATTTTGAAGCATGTAGTAATGTTTACAGTAGTTTTGGGTAGTTATTCAAGTGAGTGTTATGGTTATTATGAATGATTTTGTTTCATATGTATGTATGTATGATAAGTGCACTTATTTATTGCGTTAGTTAGTTGTACCAGCTGGTTAGAATGAATACTGGGATCCCAAATAATTTGCTATATTTGTATTGTATTATTATGTATAGACAATGGATATAATTGACATAATAATCATGTATTCTGACCCTTTCATGTCTGTTTCCTTTGATTCTTAAGCATCTGTTGTAAACGTTTGGCTTGTACCCTTTTGAAAAATTCAGTTTTTATGTCAATATGTAATCAATTTTTTTCTCTTCTCAATACTAAGATTAAATGTTTGTAAACTTTTGCCAAATTTGTGGCATTTTCTGTTCATATTATTTTAAATGACATACTATTTTCTTATTCTATGTATGATGATGCTTTGGGAGCACGAGTTATACCTGTTTGTTATTCATGCTGTAGTGATTTTGCTGGTTGCGGAGCACGAGTGTCCACTGCGGAGTGACCCCGCTGTACAGAAACACGCCACAGGATGCATATATACACCAAGGGGAGTTGCTGCCTGTTCGTTAACTACACTATATGTGGCAAAAGGTGCCACTATTGGGGGGCAATCCAAGCCAGCGATTCCACCCCTCACCATCAGTGGCTTGCATCAATAGTTAGCAAAGGGTCTGCGGATGAAACGTCGTCGTTGTGGGTGATGTTGAAGTCCCACGCATGAACAGTTATGTCAAGACTTGGTGCAGTGCAGTGTAGTGCGGGTGTAACAGTGGCAGCAATGTATATTGTGCGTGTGCGGGGTGCACTCAAATAGCCAAGGTACCATCTTGATAAGTATCGTCGGTGGCACTCGAGCCTCTTTTCTGGTTGTATTAGATTCACACACATGTTAATAGGCATTTAAATGTTCAACTTCTTCTTTGAAAGACATTTCTACACCCTCTTACTTTTGTAAACATTCAAATATTGTTTTTGGTTTTTTTTGTAAAAAGTTTGTGAAGTATGTCATTTCCTTTTCTGTAATTTTGTTTTAAAAAAATCCTTCTTGCTTCGACGGGGACGTCGATTTGGGTATCCAGGGGGAGATGTGGCATTTGGTTGGTAATACATTTGTTATTTGTGGTTGGTAACATTTGTCGTGTGACTATGTTTAAAACTGGCAACATAGACCGGAATGATGTAACAAGAGTGGGGGTAAAACCGATTATCAGTAGTAAGCGTCTGACACTCTCAGTCTCTTGTGATGTAGGAGTAGTGCATAAGTAGGAGGACGCTCCGTCGAACAGAAGGTAATATTTATCGTTTTCAATTTGTAATATAATTTGTAATCTAAATTCCTGCCATGTAGATATTTGATGTAGTTTGATCCTTCTTTCCTTTCCCACAATGATTTAGGCATATTTTAGAAAGTTTCAGGTGTTTTAGGAACTTTATTGAGCTCGCCCCGTCGGACCTCGTGTAGTTTGTGATGATTTGAAATCCGGTACCATGCTCTTCCCCCCGTGATATTTGAAACTGTAAGAGGTTACGACAATAGCACCATAAAAGTTTATAGCAATACAAATGTAATTTAAATCTTCAGCTAATAAATTCCAAATAGACTGCATAACTCCATACAATTACATTCCTGAGAACGACCATCACTCTGCTTGGAAATACCAAATATTTAATCAAGAGTTGACATGACTCAATAAAGCAGTTCAGTCCCAATTAATGAAATGACTATAAACCACCAAACGGAAAGCAACTAAAAACTGGAATATGCTTTATTTGATGCATTCCTCTAAATTTAATTCTCGGTTTACTTTTAATTCGCATTTTCTTTTGAACAGCGCAATACTTAAAGCTGCATAATAACGACTCATTTTAAAACGCATAATAGGAGTCCGAAGGTCTCAATCTTCTCACTGTTTTATTTTCGAAGTTTGTGTTCCCATTTTTGGGGCAGAACAATTGAGTCTATATAACCGAAATTTGGGCAGTTTATTTTGATATAGCTTTTGTTTTTTCCTACCTAAGTAAAAGTAATACATTTTAAGCACGGAATGAAATTTGAATTTATTTAAGCCTTTTTGTTGCCAAACGTGTTGAAGCATCTCCACAAATTGCAGGTATTCAAACCTTCTTTCATAATTCCATTGTTCATTGTTATGTTTATGAGCATTACTGAAAGTTCCAAGGCAGTTGATGCTGTTATTTCTTATTATGGATAAATGCAGAAGAAATGTTTTGGTGAAACTACAACTAACTCTTAATTTACTTACACAAGTAAAAATTATATTCACAAAGAACGATGTTATACGTTCTAAAGCACGGAAGTGATCGTTGGAACTGTCAAGACGTGCGTTTACTCTTTCTTTTCATATGATATATAATAAGACTCGCTGGTTTCTTCGAGCTCAACTTCTTCGAAAAGCAGCAAAGCAAATACGAAACTACGGTCGAGCTTCTAGTTCATACGCCCTCTCCTGAGAAATGGGATTTAACTCGTTCGAGAGTTCATATTATAGCGTTGTGCCAGGTGTATTACTTCAGTGTGTTAGGGCAAATGAATGACAATATCATACGCCATGTTACACCAACTTTACTTTGCTTCTACCTACTATTATGGTCAAAACTTACTGTACTACATTATGTTACACAAATTTCATTATGTCATGTGTAAGCAAATATTTTACGGCATGTTCCAAAATAAATCTCATACAAGCTTTTATTTACAATTTCATTCAGAATTTCTGTGCAAAGGGAAAAAGCAGCTACGAGTCACATTATAAATTATATAACACAATAGGTTAAATAATAATTATTATTTAAACTTCAGAAAGTACACAACTGCCATTAAAGAAAGTTATGCTACTACTAACCTAACAAAAATTAATGTGAATTAACTCAATGGTTTTTACTTTAATGCTAACGACAATGGTTGTACTTAAATTATTTTTAATGAGATACAAATTAACAAACCTGAGAATAACTCGGCAGTGAAAAAATCCTTTAACGGAAAATTAGCGATGCTTGAGAGCACCTTAAAGTTATAAAAATGTAGTACGAAATCTAAAATATTATAAAAATAAAACTAAAGAAAGGTTTCTGGAAAGGAAATTCAGGCACATGTCAACGCTTCTTATTATGGACATGGTATTATTATCATTATTATTATTTCTGGACAATAATCCCGAAGCGCTACCATACTTCACTTCCTCGGATTTTATGTTCTAAGTGAAGGCTCCATTTAGTTTTAAGAAGGAATTTTCTTTAGTACCGTTAGATTCTATATCGGAATTTCACGCGAATTCAGTCTGTGCACAATGCACTTGTTAACGCCACTGAAGGAAACAGAATTCAGCCTTCCCCTTAAGTGTGATTACACTGGGCGTTCGAACAGGAAATATTACACATACTCGTTTGGTATACCAAACGGAATGGACTGAGAGTGGGACAGCATTTTAGTTGGTTGGTATAGCCAAACTCACCCATATACATGAGCTCATTTGTGTTCAAAGGCATGGTACAAATTAATGACCGAAACTCGTTCCAACAGGAAATATTACACATACTATTTTGGTATACCAAACAGAATGGACTGAGAGTGGGAAACCGTTCGAGTAATGATATTTCCAACTCGTCCATATACACAAGCTCGTTTGTGTTCGAAGGCATGATTGGTACGAATTAATGACCGAAACTCTAGTTTCTAGCTCTAGAAGTAGCCATGCTTTTTATGCCAGAATAGCCAATTGCAAAAGCAAAAACATTTAAAGGTAATAGAACTTTGATGCAGGTTATGTTAAAGGAGTGTCTTAATGTATGCATGTTCATTTTCAATTAAAAAAACTCTAAACCGTGTATTAGGATTAGTAGTAGGTCTCGTAGCACCTCGAATCTCAAGTGATTTTTATGCACACACCCGGGAGGAACGGATTAGATAAAGGAACCGCAGGAGACGTATGGGTCGCAAGACGCGGCGGCGCAGACGACGGAGACGCGCAGAGTTCCCTAATAGTTACTGGCTTGAGCATTCGGCCAGAGAGTGCTCAGCGGTGACTCTTCTAAACGCTGGAGGGTGGCTCACAGGATCCCTTCCAGCGGAGACTGGGAAAAGCTCGCCCAAGCATTGGAGGCTCCAACGGCTGTCACCTGAGAGGGCAGAGAAGGAGTTCCAAAGTGCAAGACCCTGCGCCATCTGTCCGCCGCAGGGACCCCTAAGTTAGCCTGTAACGTGAAAGAGGGAGATGAAATGAGAAGAAATGCAGGAGAGAGGGGAGCCGTGGTAGAAGACACCACTCCAGCATTCGCCTTGTCAACCAGGGAAAAAGCCGTAGTCAGAGTGGGTGGTTGCCGAGAGTCGAACCCGAGATCTCCAAATGCGAGTCACAGACGTTACTGACTGAGCCTCCCTTTCGGTAAACCGAGTATTACTATAAAATTTATCACATGACCTAAAAGCAGAAAAATTAGTTTAATTCTCTTTTTGGAATATGCAAAAATATTCACATATTTTACTTCGACTCCACTTTAGTTAACTCAAGCCAATGAAACTCGAGTACACAAATTAGGATGGCCTATTTGAGGAACCTTTGAACTAACGGTGTATGACAAAACGCAATACCCGAATCAATTCACTCTGCAAATTGTGAAATAGTTTCTGCAATGTGCTCTACAAGGCTCGCAAAATGACGAAACAGTGCAGTTCAAAATAAATGTAATCCACAACGAATTTCTACTTGAAATAAATGCCTTAAATACAATAAAGGACGTAGAAGAGCTTGCAATTCACAATGCCAAAGTCCCCAACATACCACATGTTATTTAGCTAAAATTATATTAGTTGTACTCATTATTCACTTCAGCAGCTACACTTTCACCCAATGAACCAAGCTCATGTGGCAAATCAATGCGAAGCGAGCTTTCCCTGTGAAGTCGTTTCGTTCTAGCGTTTCGTGACGCGGGGAACAGCAGATTAGATTCCCACTTTAGGCATGGACGTTTGTCTATGCACTTAATTTCTGTGTGATAGGAAGCTATGAAACTACCATAACGAGCAAAAACTGAAACAAAACGAAAAAATCTGATGTGTTACACTCACATGACTTTCTCTACTCTTGTACAAACTATTTATACAAACGCTTATTCTCCATCTACTTCATGTTAATCGAGATAAACATTTGCAGAGTCTATCTTATTGCTAATTTTCTTGTAGATGTAAGGGGAATATATATTTACAAGGGCAATTTGAAAATACAGTAGCCTTTAAGCACATACATATCTCTTAATAGCTGGTTGCTAGGTGCAGCACCATTCCCTTTCCCACAGATTAATACTCTTTGCATATCCAAGACAAAAAAAAGAATAACGAATTCCCATTTGAGAAAATAAGTATTGAAAAATTTAAGGGAATAACAAGTAACATTTCGAAAATGGTTCACTCAACAAAAAAAATGTATATGACATAAATTGTGTATTTTAACGCGATCTACATTTTTTGTGTAGTAAACTTTTGTCTATCTCTTATGGTTTACCAGTTATGCAAAAGTCGTTCACAATGAAGAATACTTTTGAAAACATTCCCAGGAAATTCAAGATATACATTTTATTTGTCATAAAAATATCATAAACATATGATATTTTAATCAAAATCGTTAGAGATTTTAGAGATTTTCGAAAAATCTTCCATGTAAAGGGTAATCTGGGGTGGGGGATTTTCTTGTAAACCTTTTTGTCGCATCCTTGGAAGATACTGAACCTAAATACCAAGTTTCGTGTTTATCCGACTGTTCGTTTCTGAGTTATGCTGTTCAGAGTCAGACACACATACACAGACACACACACAGACACACAGAGAGACACACAGACACACACACGGGTATGTTTCCAAAAATGCTTTTTAGGTATTTCCGGGGAAATCTCGGTATCGAATTTTTGGGTGGAATGCAATACTTCCCCTACTTACTATACGTAGTAGAGAAAGTAATAAGAAGAAAGACAGTAAAAATGTGACAGTTCACTAGGTAATACTACAACTGCTATCCATTTTTCATTCAGTATCTCATTAATAAGTGTGTTTAAGGGAAGTACTCTTCAAATAAAATCACATTTGCTTTTGTGGCAGAGACTTAAATAAATGCGCTTTGAAGTAATCCTTTATATCCAACATGGTAGGTTGCATTAAAGGAAAATGCTGTTTTAGGACTTCTGTATTCCTTGGAACAAATCTAGTATTTTGACAGCTGACGCACATTCCTACATAGGCACAAAGCCTGACGCACTGCATGTGCGTGGAGGAAGGAAAACAAATTTGATGGATTCAGAAATACCACATGTAAGCGGCTTACGTTTACGGTCAGCAAAACTGTTGTTTTATCCCCAACGTTTTCTGTAAAAGTGGACTAAGCTAGATCTCAACGGATTCTGGGCCTATGGTATCGATTTTTCTGTCTATATGAGATTTAACACATGTAATATATATTATTTTAAATACGTTCCATAAACGCAACCACTTGAAATGTCAAACAAAAGAAATAAATATTATAGAACAGTTTTAATTGACGTAAAGACGACATGATTAATCTATACTACAGGACTTCTCACGTAATATGTAGCCATCGACGAGCCACAAAAAAGCCGTGGCACCAGATCTTGTGATCTTGGCTTAGATTTGTTTCTTCCTGATCCACATGAAATTTGCATGAAGTTAGGAAGTGCTTTTTGTAATATAACAATGCCACAAAGCAAGTATATGTTACAGCAAAGGGTAATGCATTAAATTCTTACGTGTCTATATAATCTTGCAATGAAGGTGGAAGATACTTTTTGACAGAATCCCCAGTGTTCATCTTCCAAAAAGAGAAACCGTATGAAAGCTTGCAAATAAATTTAGGAAAACGCGTTTGGTTCTCCATAAGTAGCGGCGCATGCTTACTGGGATGAATTAGAAAAATTGGAGAAAAATTAGAACTCTCCTTAAAACTCTCTGCGACAGTTTGATCAGGAACCACAATTCCAATGAGTTCAACGTGCAAGCCACAGAAAAGTATGCAAGATCATTATTTTCCATGACTAACGTGATTAGGAGTGTTGTTTAAGTTTTTGTAATGTGGTTGGAGGAGTTTTAATGGTGAGTAATATGATGCAGATTTAATAATGGTTTAACTCGAACGGTAATGTTTAGATGCAGAATAATTATATCTCAGAGAAACCATATTTAGTGCAGGAATCCCCACTACTTACGGAGAATATCAAGGTATGAAGCACTAAAGTGTACAGAGAGTCCTTTGCGCATACCATAATGGTAGAGCTTTACAGGCCTTACATACACAATTCTTTGAAGAACTGAGTAACATTGAATGTTGGTTTTGTTTATTTCCAGGAAGACTTTGTCACCATCTATACTGTGGAAGTCATTGAATTACAGTGAAGTGTAGACAGGGAAGTTAGCGGGGTCTATGAAGACTGTGGTCCGTGCATCTCATATCATTTGCTTTTTGTTTATAGGAGAGCTTGAAAAATGAAGTGTATGGGTCAAACGTTCTAACGTTAGAAGAACTAAGAGTGTGTCAAGAGAGAAATTAACTATTTCGGAGGATAGTTTGATATATATAAAAGCAAATTGCGTAACAAGTGCCAGAATTATGTGGTGTGTGTGTGTGTGTGTGTGTGTGTGTGTGTGTGTGTGTGTGTGTTTGTGTGTAGGTAGGAGAAGAACATACCATTTTTCCTGTTATAAGCAAATGTTTAATTTAACTGTAGTTATAGCTGCGAGTGTGAGAATCTGAAACGTTCAAAATTAGTGGTTTAATTTGCGGAGATGTCATATCCTACTGTTCGGGATTAAGAGCTCCGACTGCCGCATTCAGATTTGACAGGTGACCGGCTAATTCGTGCGAGAAAAGCAGTGTACATTTAAGAGAATATGTAATAACGTTTGTTAGGAGGTGTCTCGGAAACCACTCATCCAACTTGAAACATTTCTGCAATGCTATACAGCTTGAACTTGTTTGTTTAATATAGACTGTCCTTTTGTGAAGCTATCTTATTAGTTCTTCTTCTTTCTCATGGAATTAGGCCTTAGATTTGTTTCCACTTCAAGAGATTGAGTATTTTCATCTTGCTGTTGGATGAACCAAAATTTATATAACTAATAAGTAACGGAAGTCCTATTAGTTATAAATAAAGTTCAATATTAACATAAAATGCTACAGACACAAACACCCGGATACTAATTTTGAGTGTCAACGTTCCGCGCCAGTCTCCATCTTGCTGAGATAATCAACTCGGTTAACCTAAATTTTTACCACGAGAGCAATCATCTTATATACATATGATGTATATCCGATGTTTAAAATTAAAAATGTTTGTTTCTTTCCAAAGGAATTTCATTTTATATTTCGCAAAGAGTAGTAAAGCATTTAACGGACTACCTGCAAATAATTCTTCTGAGCTCGCTTGCTGTGTTTCATGATTAGCAAAGTTAAACAATTGTATATCTTTTTGAAGGGAAAATTACAGATGAGCAACCTCTGGGTTGAATAACTGCATATTCGTTAATAAAAGGTCGCCGAAGCAAAGTGCTAGTAAATAAAACAACTGTGCATTAGAACCTAAGAGTACTATGAGCAAAATCTCAATTTGCAATAAGCTGACGTAACAAGACAGAGTGCCAAATGCACCGCAACTTTATATTTGAACTGTAGTTAGGAGCGGGGTGGTGATGGAGGAAGGAAGAAAGGAAACAGATATAGTGCATCGCAGGCTTCCCAAAAATCCTAAACTTACTAGTAAGCGGATTTCTGCATGCACAGTAATTGATTTGAATCAGAGTTGGACTTTTATGCATAAAGAAAGTCAATATACATTACAACAACTAATATAGTAAATGTGAAGTATGTAAGAAAAACTCCCACAACCGTTGACTTCTACATCAAGAGGCTCCAGTTCTGGAATCATTTCTTTACTAGACTCATTCTGTACAGTCCACAGAGTTTGGAATGTGGGAATGGATGCGAGGATGTTCAGAGTTAAAATTGTAAAACCTTTAAGTTAAAATTCCACTGTCAACGAGGTAACTCTACCAATTTTTTTCGCTGAGGCAAAGCAACCGATTTGATCAGAGTAGTTAATGTGATATGCCAATTAAAATGTACGATATTACAAAATAATTAATAATTTCCTTACTTTTGGACACGACTTTATATAATATAGATATGCTTTATACTCCTATATGATGCATATGAGTGCTAAATTTAAATTAAATTGAACAAATCTTTTTACAAAACTAAAAAATGTATTTTTTAAAAATTAGAATCTTTATGTTTCATTCTAAAAATAACATTCAGACATAATTACCTAAATTTTGCACAATATTTAATTAGTAAAATAATTTCTAGTTAGTAGTTTTTTTCTCGCCCTTTGCCTATTCTTCATTACTTTTAAAACAAGTGTTCCAATACTGATATCCTTTACAACTGAGTACATTGTTATCATTTATGAAATATAACGCCTATTAAAGTTTCCTTGCTTGGGAGTGAAGCTTATGTATAGTTATACTAGTTTGCAAAGTTACATAAAATCTATCACAGTTTGTAAAATACATTCACTCTGATGCATTAAAATAATCGAAGCATTGTTTGTTCAGTGTGCTTTGAGACAGTGGAAGGGGGAGATAAAGAATTCACGCGGTCGGTGCAGTAGTTAGGACAAAGAACCGCCACTTGAAGCCGAACCTCTCTCTCTCTCTCTCCAGTGTCTCAAAGGACTCTCAACAGACAATACAAGTCAAAACACTGATGCCAGTTGAAGCACTAAGATTATGTTGTAAATTCTTTTAACTGAATAAAAGAGTAGATGCTCCGGCTTGGCAATCAGCAATGAATTTTTATTTTTGGACATAGTCACTGCAAAAATCGGTTAGCTCACCATGTCATGAGATGTTATAAATTTCCAAGATTTTAATTCCAAACATAAATTTGACTATTTAATAAGACAAATGTAATTATATTTCAATCAAACTGATGAATCATTCTCGTGTACTGGCTTCGCATATTTCTTGCCTCTTACAGATATTATGAATCAGATCGCGATGAAGGATCGGTGCTAGTATATCATCATGTTTGGTCGCTATGGTGGTTGAAAGCGAAGTACTTATACAGGGTGGACCATTTAAGTTGAGTTTGCCCAATATCTCCAAAACTAAGCATTGTAGATAGAAATGTCTTTAATAAGAGTTACTTGATATTATGTGGGAAAGTAAATGCCATTAGTCGTGTTTTGTTAGCAGAACGTTATGATAGTCTTTTAGGGTTAATTTCATTTTTACTTTCTCTACTACGTATAGTAAGTAGGGGAAGTATTACATTCCACCCAAAAATTCGATACCGAGATTTCACCGGAAATACATGTTTTGAGACCCCCTGAATCCAAGAAAAGCATTTTTGGAAACATGTCCGTGTATGTGTCTGTGTGTCTGTCTGTCTGTGAACAGCATAACTCAGAAACGATCAGTCAAATAAACACCAAACTTGGTATTTAGGTTCAGTATCTTCCAGAGACACGACACGAAGATTTTCAAGAAAATCCCCCAACCCAGATTACCCTTTACATAGAAGATTTTTCGAAAATTTTAATTTTCTCAAAAATGGCTCTAACGATTTTGATTAAAATATCATATGTTTAAGATATTTTCATGACAAATAAAATGTATATCTTGAATTTTCTGGGAATGTCTCCAAAAGTATTCTTCATTGTGAACGACTTTTGCATAACTGGTAAACCATAAGAGATAGACAAAATTTTACTACACAAGAAATGTAGATCTCGTTAAAATACACAATTTATGTCATACACATTTTTCTTGTTGAGTGTACCATTTTAGAGATATTGCTTGTTATTTCATTAAATTTTTCAATACTTTTCTCAAATGGGAATTTGTTATTCATTTTTACTTTCTCTACTACGTATAGTAAGTAGGGGAAGTATTGTATTCCACCCTAAATTTCGATACCGAGATTTCACCGGAAATACATGTTTTGAGACCCCCTGAATCCAAAAAAAGCATTTTTGGAAACATGTCCGTGTGTGTGTCTGCGTGTCTGTCTGTGTGTCTGTGTGTCTGTCTGTGTGTGTGTGTGTCTGTGAACAGCATAACTCAGAACCGAACAGTCGGATAAACACCAAACTTGATATTTGGGTTCAGTATCTTCCAAGGATGCGACACGAAGGTTTTCAAGAAAATCCCCCCACCCCAGTGTACCCTTTACATGGAAGATTTTTCGAAAATTTTAATTTTCTCAAAAATGGCTATAACGATTTTGATTAAAATATCATATGTTTAAGATATTTTCATGACAAATAAAATGTATATCTCGAATTTTCTGGGAATGTCTCCAAAAGTATTCTTCGTTATGAACGACTTTTTCATAACTGGTGAACCATAAGAAATAGACAAAATTTTACTACACGAAAAATGTAGATCGCGTTAAAATACACAATTTATGTCATATACATTTCTTTTGTTGAGTGAACCGTTTGCGAGATATTGCTTGTTATTCCCTTAAATTTTCCAATACTTATACTTTTTCTCAAATTCGTTATTCATTTTTTTTATGTCCTGGACATGCAAAGAGAATGGAATGCGCCACATAGCAACCAGCGTTAAAATATTTGACTATCGCTTAAAACCTACCATATTCCCCTTGCATCTACAAGAAAATTATCAATAAGATTGACATCTCGATATCTCCATTAACATAAAGCATATGGAGAATAAGCGTTTGTAAAAATAGTTTGTACAAGAGTAGAGAAAGTCATGTGAGTGTAACACATCAGATTTTTTTTTGTTGAGTGAACCATTTTCGAGATATTGCTTGTTATTCTCTTTAACTTTGCAATACTTATTTTCTCAAATGGGAATTCGTTATTCATTTTTTTTATCTTGGATATGCAAAGAGTTATAATCTGTGGCAAAGGGAATGGTGTTGCACCTAGCAACCAGCTATTAAGAGATTTGCATGTTCTTAAAGGCTACTGTTGTTCTATACTGCCCTTGTAAATATATTTTCCCCTACATCTACAAGAAAATTAGCAATAAGATAGAGTTTGCAAATGTTTATCTCGATTAAAATGAAGTAGATGGGGAATAAGCGTTTGTAAAAATAGTTTGTAGAAGAGTAGAGAAAGTCATGTGAGGGTAACACATCAGATTTTTTTAATTAGGGTCAAATTAAACTGATCCTAAAATTACCATCATAACATCCCCCAAATAAAACAGACGAACAGCACTTATTTTCCCGCAGAAATCAAGCAGCTTTTATTCAAGGCATTTCTTTCTACAATGTTTAGTTTTAGAGATATTGCAGAGTGTCATCTTAAATGGTGAGCTCTGTATATACATACTCTTTTTCTCTTGGTTACTTTGTATCTCCGTAGTGTTCCAATCAACACAATACCAATAAGGGGTTTATTCTGTCCAGATAGGTGCAAAACAAATTGAAAGTGTTGCTATAGTGACAAGTTTTACACAAACTGTGTTTGTGCTCTGGTGGTTAGCATGCTAAATTCCAAATCCAGAAGTCTTGGGCTGATTCCCGCTGGAGGATGGGAATTTTTCTTTAGCCAGGTTATTTCCCACCCTTGCTAGATTCTGGAAGCATGAGTGAGAGTGTAAATATGTGTGTTAAGCTAATATAGGGTGGGATATGGCGGTTTTTACAGACCTGTTGTGCGACACTCAGAACGAATTAAAAGAAAAAACATGCACTAGAAGTAAGCTGGTACAATGCAGGTTATTAATGCGTAAATACTTTTTAAAAACCACATTTAGTAAGTAGGCTCCATGGCAACGAATAACTTCCTGCTATATGCTGTGAAAGTTCTGCATGGCTCGCTCCATCAAAAGAAGATCGATGAGCACTATTTCCGTTACTTATGTTTTCTTTCAGCTGGATGATGGTATAGGACTTCTTGTAATACACAATAGTTTTCAAATAACCCCATAGGAAGTAATCGACTGCAATCAGATATGGAGATCTCGGCGGCCAGGCTATGTCTCCTAATCGTGAAATTGTGAGTCCCGGAAACGTATTTTCCAGGTAATTCATTGAATCGCGAGGAGTATGCGCTGTGGTGATATTTTGCTGAAACCATAATTCATCACTAAAATTAATTTCGTCAGGAATTTCCAACACTGTGAGCATTTGTTGGTGTCGTTCTGAATTGACAGTCACAGTTCACCAACTTTTTCGGAAAGGTATAATTCCAAAGGCAGAGACGACACAACGGATCGTTACTTTTCGGATTGTATAGCTTTTCCCAAACTTGTAAGGGTTGTTCATCATTCCAAATTACGAAAATTATGTTTATTTGCTTAACCAAAATGATGGTAAAGTGCCTCATCCGACATAATAAGTCTGTTCATAATATCCGGATTGGACTTCAAAGTGCTAATGAACTGTCTACATAATTACATTCGAGGAAGTTTATTAGTTGGTTTAACTTGATGTACAAATTAAAATTTTTGCGGATGAAATTTGAGGTGATAGTGTAGGATTTTCTGAACACTTATGTCCGATAGATTCAAAGCCATTGACTGACGCGTTGCAGAGCAAGGTGGATTTTGCTGTCACAATATTCTCAAGCGTGCAGACTGCTTTTGCACTACCAAAAAGTTTATCACAAACATTGCCAGAATCGCTATACTCACCTACTTTAAGATAGCTTTTCAAAACGGAATTCTTTCATACTACGTGATATTAAATTCATTTTCATATCTTCTCTGCACCTGAGGATCGATTTCAACTCAAAACGGATTCTTACTGCCAACACACCTTCTGCTACAGACCAGTATCCACATTATCCTTTACAAACAATTGCACGGTGTAGGGATTCCATTAGCAACACTGCTGGTTACCTCACTCTAAATCGCTAGAAACGAGTGCGTTCTGAAAATCCTCACATTCCATTGCGCACCCAACACTACCACCTCTCTGAGGAATAAGTGCAGGCGGGGGCAGAGGAAGCTCGCGCAGAAACATGGCAGACAAGCCGTGTTACATCGCCATTCCCGGTGCGTAGCTGTACTACACTCTCGTTTGGGCGTTATCTCTCCTGTCTAAACTAGTTATGGCACATTAGCGACCTCGCCTGAAAACTGCACTCTTTCCTCGGATAGGTACTAAATAGAAAATCCAACGTATGCAACCTTAGAAATACGAAATAGTTAAAAAAAATAATGAGCATCATTGCCGATGAGCAATTGTTCCAAAAGCAAAGCCGTGATATGATCTTAAATGTTAAATGGAACAAATAAATAAAAATAAAGGTTTTACGCATAGAAGGCCACAAAAATCTGATGTAATTTTAAATTAATGCTTAACTTGGATTAAAGGTATTTTGTATAAGACGTCAACATAGATGGGCGTTTCTCAAATTAATCAATTAATTAAACTATGGATATCAACAAATATTTATGAAAAACAATAAGAAACTATAATAACATTTTAACTACATGCATATAAGATAAAGGGTCTGATGCTACACTCACATGGCTTTCTATACCCGCTTTTCGCTTTTCTATCTCTCCTCTGCACTTTATTGTTACAAAAGCTTCATTTTTTTTATCTATTTCATGTTAATGAGGCAAACGTTTGTAGAAATGGTTTCATTACACATTTCGTTGTAGGTATGAAAAGGATACAGAAGAAGGATAATCAGATGTTACACACTTCTTTCCCTGGCATCAGTAGAAGCAACTGCTACTGCCGTGCTCCTGGTCGCACTAGCACATGGAGGTAGTAAATGATGAACCTCTGGTATTATCATCCTAAGTTAATTAAATTTTTCCACATTACCTGGATGATCGTATCTTCCTCAGCAATCCACGTCGTGGTGGAAGATTCTCTTGTGGATTCTGTAGTCTTTGGGTTGCATCAGCCTGTCATCGGAATTGAGAAATGAGATTAATCGGAGATCTCAAAGGGTGAGTGAGGTACTTGAGAAAGTAATTGTATGCATAGAAGACACGAAAGTGTAATTTGTGAGAACAGTATATATTTCACTCTCTGTAGTACTGACACTGTAGTATTAAACGAAAGCACTTTACTATCAACGTAGAATTTTCTTTATTGCCGAACTTCTACTGCTCGTAAATTAATTAGAACATAATAGTTAATGATATTTATATGCACGCCAATGATTACATAGTTCACGTAGTTTCTACACACACGAAGAATTTTACTCGCGCACTTTAAAAGATTTAAGACGGACTACATTATTCTTATTCACACGACGGATGTGGATTTGTCTCACAACTCAAGACATACTAGTGATTGCTGAATATTTCTAAACGTTGCTAATTTAATAAAATACACTAGCGCTCTTCGAATTATTTCTAATTCTCCTATTGGCTACCATGACCAGGCTCCGCGAATTATGATAAAATCAGAAGCCTTCTACTTCCTCCTTTATTCATTGTTGCGCATTCACATTATTTTATAAAATAGAAAGATCTACTAATTCTCTCTTATTCTGGGGTTCCTAGTGCGTCTTACGTTTTTATTTTTACTTTCTCTACTACGTATAGTAAGTAGGGGAAGTATTGTATTCCACCCAAAAATTTGATACCGAGATTTCATCGGAAATACATGTTTTGAGACCCCTGAATCCAAGAAAAGCATTTTTGGAAACATGTCCGTGTGTGTGTCTGTGTCTGTGTGTGTGTCTGTCTGTGAACAGCATAACTCAAAAACGAACATTCGGATAAAAACCAAACTTGGTATTTAGGTTCAGTATCTTCCAGAGATGCGACACGAAGGTTTTCAAGAAAATTCCCCCACCCCAGATTACCGTTTACATGGAAGATTATTCGAAAATTTTAATTTTCTCAAAAATGGCTCTAAGGAGTTTGATTAAAATATCATATGTTTAAGATATTTTCATGACAAATAAAATGTATATCTTGAATTTTCTGGGAATGTCTCCAAAAGTATTCTTCATTATGAGCGACTTTTGCATAACTAGTAAACAATAAGAGATAGACAAACTTTTACTACACAAAAAATGTAGATCGCGTTAAAATACACAATTTATGTCATACATTATTTTGTTGAGTGAACCATTTTCGAGATATTGCTTGTTATTCCCTTTAATTTTTCAATACTTATTTTCTTAAATGGGAATTCCTTATTCATTTTTTGTCTTGGATATGCAAAGAGTATTAATCTGTGGCAAAGGAAATGGTGCTGCACCTAGTAACCAGCTATTAAGAGATATGTATGTGCTTAAAGGCTACTGTATTTCTATATTGCTCTTGTAAACATATATTACCCTTACATCTACAAGAAACTTAGCAATAAGATAGAGTTTGCAAATCTTTATCTCGATTAACATGAAGTAGATGGAGAATAAGCGTTTGTAAAAATAGTTTGTACAAGAGTAGAAAAATTCATGTGAGTGTAACACATCAGATTTTTTTAGTTGTTTTATTTATGGATGCTCTTTAGCTACTATGGTCCTTAGCGTCCCATTCTATATTGGGCGTGAAAAACCGGTAATTTTGCTCAGAGAACTTTTTATCAGGCTTGAGGTTCTTTTACGTGCCGTAAATCTACGACACGGGACCAGCGGCTTTACTTCCCTTCCGAAGGAAGTCGTGCTAAGGATTTTTACGCCCGAAAAAAATCCATCGCCCTCCGCTGGGTTTGAACCCGCAACCTTGGGAACCAGAGCTAGCAAGGTACCACTAGTCCACGGAGGACGACAGTGCGTCTGACGTGTAACATAAACAATTTTTGTTCAGTGAAGGCTGCAGTAAACTTTCTCTTCGTGGCTTTGTGTTGCTAAAGTCTAACAGTGGAATATTCCTGTACATGTTACATGAGTTACAGAAATCGAAAGTAGCATTAAATCAAATACACATAATATTGACATACGTGCTAGAATCTTACAGTTGCAATTATAATAATTACATTAATATCGGCACACCAATCAGGTATGAATAAATACCGCATCACGACTGATTAGAGACGGCACTCTAAACAAAGTTACAAATTCAAATGAATAATAGGGACATTTGGAAATAGCTAGTGCCACAAAAGGTTACTTCAAATAAATTGTTTGTTTTAAAGGGATCTATATGTTTGAGTCGTATTTGAGTAGTATGTCTGCCTATCGCGGTTTACAAAATTATACAAAATTCCTTTCAAATAAAGATGAAATCATAGTCTATTTTCAGGAAATTTAGGATATACGTTATTTTTTTCGTGTCTTAAATATGCAGTATTTTAATCTAAATGGTTAAAGCTATTTTGGATAAAGCAACAAATTTCGAAACGGTTTCTATTTAAGGGGAAAATAATTTTGGGTATAGCGATTTGCTTGAAACTCTACTTGTCTCAACTTTGGAAGATAGTAAACTTAAGCACCATGCTTGACATTTAACTACCTGAATTTAGTTTTTGAGATATGCTATTCACAGACACACACAAATATACAGCGCGCGGACATTTTTCTGAATATCTTTTTTTTTTTTTTAGACGGTCTCGAAACATGTATTTCCGGTGAAATCTTGGCATCAAATGTCTAAGGTGGAATACCACTATCTACTACGTACGCGGTATAGTAAAATTCGATGTGTGTAGTACTCATACTTGATAATTACACACTGTTTGGTTACATACGAAATGCTGTTTCACCTCTGTACAAACGAAAGCTAGTTTCATTGTAACGGTGCAAAATCTGTAGCACATATAAACCCGAGCTTATATACGCAACTACCATGATGGCGAAGTAATTGGTGTGCGGTCGCTGTAAATGCAATTAGAATCATAGAATCTTACTTTATGTAAGAGGAATCAACGTAGGAACATGGCAAAACATATCTTTATTTAAAGCATTGTCCTACATCAAATGCCAATTTGTGCATCCCGAAAGCCTACAGCTCATGCATCTGAAAATTCAGAAATTAATGAAGCAAATGTTTGAAGACGGGGTCGTTAGAGTAGAATTATGGCCCGCACCGGACTCTCATCTAACGGTAAGAGATTTTATAACGGGAAATTTGCACATTAAAGTAAGACCAACCCTTACACAATAGAGTACCGTAAAGAAAACATTGTAGCATACCTCTCGAAAGGGGCAGTGTTACGGTGCTTAGCTTCTTCTAGAAATATTTCAATTTTAAACTATACTTTGTACACACAAGCTTGGCGACGGAGGGGCAGGTGGAGAAAGGCTGAAATCAGAATAAGTTCTAAATAACTTTATTTAGTATTTTTACTTCACTTTACATTAGCACTGCCTGTTATAGGTCGGGAAGGTATACATTTTCCAGGTTTTAGGTCGTCCACATTAGCCCTGGCGTACGCCTTCCTCTTGAATATCCGCTTCACAACTTCCAATGCTGCATATATCCCTGGTTTCTTTTTCCTCACCACTCTTACATGACATCTCCGCCGAGCTGCTGTTTGCTTAGGGAAGTATCATACCAGCTTTCCTAACGGTCTTATTTATACTCGTATTAGTTCCTACAATTTTTATAACGAAGACAATGTACCCAGTCTTAATAATCCCGCATGTCACAATATTTTGAACCCGCAGTGATAAGTTTGAATGACGAGTTCCTTTGTGTTGTTGTATTTCTTATAATGTTTGTTTACATCACGCGTTGAAGCCATCTTGTGACGTCATTCATTTGTTCGGTTTGTAGCTCCATCTAGTGTTAGCAATTTGTGGTAGTATTAGTGTTTGAAAGAATTTTAATTTTTATTTTTTATTTAATTCTGTTTCACTGTCCTCCGGCTAGCTATTATTTCTCAGTCGAACATGTCTCTTGAATCAGAGTGTGTAAACGGAAAGGAATCTTTTATCCAAATATAACACTGATGAAGAAATTTGTTTTACACATTTATTGTCAAACACGTTAACTATCACATTTATACATTGATCTTAACACTCGCCAAACTGAAACTGTTATAACAACTTCTTACTGATAACTTTTAATCCACGTACTTCAACTTTTTGTATAATTAACTTTATGATACTTTAGATTTTCGTAACTTGTGAATCTATAGCCGACGTATCTCATACAAATATTTTGACGAACTGACGAACTGAAGACGACGTGTAGTGCACAAAGAATTTTGATGAACTGAGCATGAAGCTACCTCTAACCTACCCTATTTATACTCCTGCATCCAGATACGCCTAAATATTATAACTGAACTACTATTGGCTAATAAAACGCGCCAACATTAGCGTCTATTTTAATATCCAATGAAAATTATGAATACATATGCTTTAGGGAGAAAATATTCCAGAAGGTTCTCAACGGAAAAACGCGCCAACATTACGCAACTTCCTCGTTTCCAATAATGATAAGCAGCTCACCCCCCTCTCTGCATTATTGCGCGCTATTATTGACAGTTTCAGTAAGGCATTATAAATTTACTTCCCAACAATATTTACAATCAATAAACATCTGAAATCAATGTCACATAAAAATGCATATTCATATTACAATCATTATTTAGATTAAAGTAATTTGTGATACAAATTACTGCATCATTTGAAAACATCGAGGTTTATAAATTAAGGAAAGCTTTATTCATCATGCAGTACGCAATTTTACTTTTACATTGCAAAAAGCAATTAAAGGAAAACTAGAGTTTCAGCGCGGAGATACCAAGCCGGCTTTGTTATAAGTTGGTAGCTGCTACCTTTACAACTAAACTGCCAGCTATGGTCACGTAGGCAGACTACGTATAAACGACAAATATACAAACATACAAATATACAAATCTGATACAAACATAAAATTGTTTTGGTTCTTTTTTTCTCCCCTGGTGTTTATTTATTTTCTGTATTTTAGTGTACTAATTTATTTATTTTTGTTACTGGCTCTCCTGTGAGCCAAAGGCATAAGAATTGCAATCAATAATGTGTATCATGTTTACCCTAATAATCTGTAACGTATCTGGTGTTGTGAACCGTGTTACGTAGTTAGCTTTCAATCTTTCTGGCGCATATCGACGATATTAAATCTAACAGATTTTGTTTCATGCTTAAACTTTATGTTTCACTTCGTCTATTGACAAAGTAGTTGTAAATGTGCTACGTTCACGGCTAAACTGAATAATAAATTGTTAAAGAGCGTGGATTTCATCGAGGAAGCAAATGTTCAAAATGAGGACCACCTTCATCAATGCACATTTGTGTACGTTGCCGGAGAGACCTCCTTGCATGCTGTAACATGCGCGGTGTAATCTGTCTGCATTCTTCACGTATGAGTGGGCCCTTATATGATTTCGGCTTTGTGGTGGAAAACATGACAATTATTCTATTTTGTACACACTTATAGTGTTATAAAAGTGTTATTTATATCAAAATATCAAATTATAGGCCCAAAGAGATAAAACAAAGGGTAATAAAAGGTTTGAAATTCACCCGAGGGATTTGAACCCGAATTAAAGTGGCACAATGTTAAAGCTACCATTCGGCCAACGCTACCTTGTGGGAAGAGGTTTCTATACGAATTAGGAATCGCAGAACTAACCCCACCTCGAATCTTTACACGTTTTTTTGAAACGTCATACACTGTTTTGAGCTCGGTTTGGTAGTTTTGATTCAAACAAGTAAACTGCATCAGTCATTACAATTACTGTACGATCTGAAATACGCCATAGTTTGTGAAATAATAGAAATGATCTAACTAATAATTAGCATTTTTTGACAAAGCTGTACATTGACTAAGGGCTAAATCCAATTGGTCGAACTGCGCAGATCTGCCACTTTGTTTTCAAATGGCTTTGTCAATCGATGCATGTGATAGGTTGTTCCTTCAGGGGCGTTTTCAAAGGGATGCATGGATGTGTGCTAAAGAATAAAATTTTGTAAAATTGGCCATAATTGCTACTTGAGCTCTCATTGTTAGGGTGGGATGTTTTTTGCATCGACATACATAGCGATTGCATTCTGTCCCGTAAAACACTTATACACTGAGTTATGATTCGCTCCTCTATAAAGTGTTACGTAAATCAGCCATTAGAAGGCATTCAAGAAAGGCATAAGTCACGTATGTCGCTTAGCACGTTGCATAAATTAAAAAATAAATAGGCGCATCTGACTCATTTTGAATATTTTCATTTTGAAATTTGAAAAAACATCTTTTACAGCCGAAAATTCCCTGATAAAATCGATAGATAAGTTCTGCTGCGAACGTTATTTAACTATGCCGGTGTGCATGCATACGCTATAACGCTAGACCATAGCACTGTTCATGCTGAGTAACGTAGATGGTTGTATGTTGAATCTCAGAGTAGTAAATCTGTTATTGTGTGCAATGTGTAGCTTGACATCTGACTCAGTGTCTATTGCTTGAGTTACGGTGTTGATTTAATGAGTTTTCATTTATATCACACAGCAACATTTGGGAAGCCGGGCTGCGTCGCATTAACTCATGTATTAGACGCCTCAAGGCCTACTGCAATACCAGTGTTGCCAACACTTCATTCCTTTTCCCGTCAAACAAACACCAAAAAATCCGCCAAAGTCCGTCAAAATTCTAAAAATAAAACAAACTGGGTATTTTCATGTAAAAATGAAGTTTGCATTAAATATACCACTCGTTATTTGTTTATCCGCCGAAACAACACCCAAAACATGCGCTCAAATTAGTCAAAAATAAAAATTAGCGCGTATTTTCAAGTAAAAATAAAAAGCCAATTTACTCACCGGTGTTGATTACAATAGTAATAATTCATCCACATCGTCCTCTGCCTCTAGTTCTTCAGTTGAAGTGCTGGGTTGGTTTACTCCCCGGTACGCAGCCATTGTACCAATTTGCATCAGAACATTTTCTGGTAGGACATAATCATAACAACACTTTTTCACCCGCTTAAGTCCAGCCCGCACGGGGAGAATTGAGTTAACCATATTAGTTTTAAGCCTATTCCTAAGGGAGGTTTTCACAATGTTGAGCATACTAAATGCTCTTTCGGCGTCTGCATTTGACCAAGGTAAGACCAAAAGCATCATTGCAAAGTCCGAGAGTTCTTGAAATGGATTTTGAGAACTTGCATCTTTATATGTTGCGACCTCTTGCCAAAACTCTACTATATTGCTAACATTTTTCCATTGGACAGTACTTAATTTTGACCACTGAAAGTCGATTTTCGTTATTTTAGTTGCAGGTAATTCAAATTCTTGAGCTAGCGGGATTATACTTTGTTTAATCACCTTCAAACTCTTTTTAGGTGCAATTAAAGATACTTTTTGCAAAATCTTAACATTATTCGGCAGTCGCCGCTGGAGCTCCTCTGCTAAGCAAAGCAGAAAATTCTCGCACCTACTGCGAAATACCTTTTCACTTTCAGGACTGATTTTGTTTTGTTTCATCATATCCACTATCAAAACTTCTACTTCATGGCCAAGATAAATATTAGGAGATTTGTATTTTCTAACATCCACGGATAGCAGATCCCCCCCTATAACCGGGAACAACAATCCGTCTCGTAAGGCCTACAATTAGTAGAACTAAGTCTTGGAGAAGCTTTGAAGGGTCTGCTGTACTTGACTGGAATGATTTATTCACTTTTTGGCATTCTTCAAGATGTGGTACAAGAAACATAAGATAGAGCTTATTAAAGACATCAGAGTACATGCTATAAAGGAGTTCAGCTGTGTAGCACTTAGTTTGAAGTCTGCATATCTCAAAATGTGTCTGTAGTTCAAGCCATTGATTTAGAATCCGATAAACAGCAACTGCGATCGACAGCCACCTTGTATTTGATTGTTGTACAATTTTAAGGGGCTCGGCTCCATCATTTATTGTTCTAAACAAGTTCCTGTATGTGACTTGTCGAGAAGAAGACTTAGAAAACCAAGAGTAAGTTTCCGAAATTAAAAACTCAAGATTTCTTGGTAGCATTTCGGCAGCAGAGGACACAGCTAACTGAACAGAATGGCAAACACAGGGGATCAATACAAGGTTAGTTACCTCACATTTCAGTTTCTGGTAGACGCCATTGTTAACGCCCACCATTACTGAAGCATTATCGGTTCCTATTCCTCTCATTTGTTTGATGTCTAAACCATAATCTGAAAGTAAAGACTTTACTGCAATGACAATACAATCAGCATTCCCCTGTTCTAGTTCAACAATTCCAAAGAAAGTGGATATAATAGTGCTTTGTTGTTTTGAAAAGTATACAATACAGACAGCCAATAGTTTTGTGACAGAAATGTCTGTAGACTCGTCTATAAGAAGACTAAAATGGCCAGTGCCGATGTCATTTTGTAGTTCTAATTTAAAGTGCTGATAGAGAATATTTCTAATTAAAGCACTACACTTTGTACGGTGCAGCCTTAAAAGAGATGGATGGTCAGCACTTTGGAAAAATTCTTAGTTAGATCTGAAAGATGATCAACGGATCTGATTGAACAATGATTAATTACAAAGTAAGAGCAGCTTCAGCCGCAGCGCGTTCATACGTATGTTTAATTGATTGAAATGACAACTTTGACTGCCGTGAAGTTGAAAAGGGTTCTGCTGCTTTTAAATGTTTCTTACTTTTTCCATGAAGAAGTAAATCTGACAAGCGCACACTCAGATTGCAATGACAATACTTGCACCGCGCATTACTAGTTTCACCGGGGACTTCTAATAACCAATCCTTCAATTGTTCATTATTTAACCACTCTTTTCTAAACTTTCGAACATATCGCTTATCCTTTTCTGACATGTTAAACCTTAAAATAAAAAGCACCACACACTGAATCTTAAGAAACAGGTACACAATAAACGCACCACAATATTCAAATGCCGATGTAATGGACTGGACTCACTAAATGCAGTTAACTCTGATCAGGAGTTCTTGAATATGGGATCACGTCACGTACGCATACAAACTGAAAAGCAAACTGATTTAATATATAGAGAAGTCACAAACGCTATTGATAAATAGCATTCAGCCCACTTAGCTTATCGGAACGTTAATGCCGTATATCAGGCAACAATTCTGAGGGAAGTAAGCTTGAGGAATCTCTCACGTGGATGCTATATCAGGTGTTCTTGTTTATACTTTATCGCAAGCACCCGGGCTAGCAGTCTAAACACACTCAGTGTACAGATAGCAGATGTTGAATAAACGGGGTGACAGCAAATTTATGCTACGATAATCTAATCTACACCTTAGGCAGCATGATGAAAGGCTTTCTGATACGTAATCCGAGTTGTGATGCAATGGAGTATTTCGTAAATATAAGTACCGTGGCCCATGTAGCGATATGCTATTAAAGACTTGTATGCGTCTCAATTTCTCAAAAAAAAAAAATACAACTGATTTTTTAACATTAAAGAAGCTAAGAAAAATCAGTCAAAAGACGGAACAATTCGTAATAATCTCCGCCGAAAAATCCGTCATCCGTCAAAGCCAATTTTTATCCGTCATACAACTTAAATTTCCGTCAATTTTGACGGAAAGTCCGTCAAATTGGCAACCCTGTGCAATACAAACAAGGAAACCTTTTTCAAGTATTAGATACTTGACTTCCTCGGTGTTGATTGTTGTTATTGCTTCATGGGCTATCATCGAATATAATAACAGTCAGTCCGCGAGGCCATAATAATCTTTATCCTGTTAATCACACAGGCGGTAGGAAGTGGGGGGTAGCTGCGCTATATGCTGCCGCTCCTGCCCTACATCCTCGGGTGTAGAAACTTAACATGAGTGCACACAGTTTCCCCCTCCCGTATTTTCATAGCAAAGTGTATGTTGGGCATACATTCAATGAAAGGAAATACCTTATAAACTCGATATTTATAGCGGTATAAACGAGGAATTAAAACTACTCTCAGTACGTTAAGCTCATGCTATAAGAGATTCACAATTATTTAGCAGTAGCATTCTTAAGAACACTTGATAAAGTTCGCAAGGTATTTCTCGCATTTCAAAGAAAGTCAGTTTTCTCTAGAATTACACCATCTAATACAATGAACCTTTTACACTTATTAAATAAAGTTTTTCTAAGTATACTGGTAACCAGATATTTTTAGTTGGCTTCTGGTTTTCCATTTTCGGGACTAATTTAAATTAAGAAACGTCAGTCACAGGAAAATAATTTTTGGTGTAATCCATTTATATTTATAATTCCTTGTGGAAACCGTGTAATTGATCAAAATATTTAACCTACTACAAAGCTCTGTTCAATTGCAACAAATTTTAAACTTCAAGGTTAAACAGATTTTGAAAAAGGAGTACCTGAAGTTTAAAAATAAAACTTATGACAAACACCAAGGTGAGCACATTGTTGTATACCAATACACTATCACGTCTCTGGACCATAAAAGTCCTTTAAAGGTCCAAATGACAAAAAAGAGAATTATGCATTACAACAAAAATAAAAATAATTTTTTAAACCCTAGTCTCTACCAAGAGTTCTTAAAGGACAGCAAATGAAATATTTTAAAACAAATTATTACTTTAATAACCACTTCAAGTTCTAATTTCACTCTCGTGCGTTTAAAATCCAATCCACAGGATAAATCTGATCTTTACCTAAAAAGATGGAAAGCAGATGGGATAAAACAAAACAAACAAATCAAGTTTTTCTTTAAGAACGGGAACGGGCAAGAAGGTATCGAATTCCAATAGCTACAGGATGCAGTAAACCGATTCTAAAATGAATCCAAGTGGAGAATGTGTATGCACACAGATATTACTTGCTGGAATGTAATATGTACCGACTTTGGAGCAGCGATACCTGAGATATTCTCTAACTCTTGCTTCCGAGGTAGAGGCTGCGGCAAACAAAGAAAACGTAGCTTTAATAAATACAAGAGACAGACCGTGGAATTAAAAATGGTTTTTCTCAGGCATGCCATTGAAACGAAAACGGTTTATGAAATTCTCTTAAAGCATTATGTTACCGATGGTATTTATAACTGTTTTCACCCATAAGAATTTGCGGTAAGCAAAAGCACTACATTTCATTTGCGTCATTAGAACAAGAAACTGTTTGCATGTCCATTATTTCATTAGCTAGCATTCCAAAGAAATGTTTATACTTCTCAAAGTTCGTAAGTTTACAAAACAGCAATTTGTTTTGCATAAACCCAAATTTAGAACCAGTGTACCTATAAATTATGCATTTAATTTTCCAGAAAGTTGATACCTACTCCGTAATCATGGGACTCATTTAATCTTGCAGTTTTTAACTGTAGATATTTTAGGTTTATGTAAATCTCGATTATCTCATTTCCAGCGATTAGAACATCACTATTAAGTTAAAGAATACTCAGATTTACGGCTATTAGAGTTTTCAGAATTAAACATGCACCAATTCTGTGGGTAGAGAAAACCAGCGTAGCTTTGAAAGTAAATACTGTAAGTGTAAGTATGCAAATTTACTCAGAATTCTTAGATACAGAAACTGGAAAGATTAAAAGAAATGTATTACTGTATAGATGTAAATATATTCCATTCAAAATTACACTATTGAATATAATGTATGACGTTCCCAATAACTCTAAACCTGTTCACTGTTGTTGATATGTAAAACACTCATATCTGAAACTTAATGAGTTGTGGTCAGATTACCTATGCTTTAGATCTTCACGTTATATATACAACTGTGTCTTGCAGGAAATTATAGCGTTAGAAAATGTTCATAGCAAAATTCTTGTTTAGAACCTTGCTTTTTTCTGAAAGGGAGATAAACGGACACACTTCACGTGGCTAAGGGGAGGTTTATTCTTTATTAGTTATTTTTATTTCGAATTCTGTTTTCTTTACTATAGACTACAATGATATACAAGTAAGACCATCAGACGTGTCCCTCCAGTACTACAAAATTCCTATAAGGAATCTCTTTTGTTCTATTTTCTGTAATATTTATATATCGAATGCATTTTATACTCAACTGATGTTTTGCTTAGATGTAGCATAAGTTAACAACAATTTAACATTAGCAACGTGAATGTAAACCATGGATTACTCTGTTAAGTGTAAACATTGCCCCGTTTGCCAAAAATACCACCTTATACATGTGGAATTCCTATAAAAATTATTCCTACTTATTCCTAAACAGCAGTTACTGAATATAAACACAAACGCATACAAAGTGTTAAAGAAAAACCACAGAAAACCAAAACGGTGTTGTTCCTGAGTAGTAAGGTAGTAGTGCAGATACATTTCGTTTAAGTGTTTTCACTTCTGGTCGACTGAAGTATAGGGTCTTTCAAAAAGAGTGTCCTATATTTTAACTTAAATAAAACACGTTCTACAAATGATAGAGGTTTATTTCTTTTCTTTTTTATTTTGGAACGTAATTAATGTCATTACGTGTGGAAGAGGACATCAGTTAAGTGACCGCCGCGACTTCGTTGGGTTGCGCGTATACGGTTGACCCAATTTTCAATGACAAAAGAACGTAAATTAGGTCCAACTTTACGAATAACACGCGTGATGTTATTTTTAAGATCATTTACTGTTTCTGGCTTGTTGCCATAAACTCGAGATTTAAAATAACCCTACAAGAAGTAATCCAACGGCGTTATATCACATGACCTCGGGGGCCAATTAACATCACCACCACGGGAAATGATGAAACGTCTGAACTTCTCCTTCAAAAGATCAATTGTTTCGAGAGAAGTATGATATGTGGCACCATCTTGCTGAACCAGATGTTTCTGATATCCATACCATCCAACTGAGACCAAAAATAGTCTCTTATAAGAGCCAGAGTAGGGGGGAAATGGGCATTCTGAAACAGGTAATTTATGCATGTCTATTCATATGCTAATTAGCCCCCCGCCCCCTCCCCCCTCCCCCACCCCCAGCTCCTTGGTAGTTTTAGTTGCAGCTGCGGTCGTAAATCTTGTTGAGTACAATGGAGGTTTGACAGTTAAGCAATTAAGGTTATCCTTCACTTGTTAAAACGAACAAAGGGGCCATAAATTTAAGGTTCTGTAACAAAGGCGAGATGTTTTTCCTACCCATTCCACATCAGGCCACTTCTGCACCTGGTCAGTTACCCACCCCCACTTCCATTGTGTGTCGAACACGTGGCATACTCATTCCACAAACCTATAACAAAGCCGGTCCCTTTCCATTGTGTAAGAGATTCTATTGTGTGTGCCTTTCTATTGTCCCGGGGCAAGCATTCTTTATAAAGACCATCTGGCATACTCATCCCACTACTCCATAACAAAGCCTGAGCCTTTCCATTGTGTAAGAGATTCTATTGTGTGTGCCTTTCTATTGTCCTGGGCAAGACTAGTTTAGAAAGACACCTGCGGCGTTCCCATCCCACTACTCCATAACAAAGCCTGACCCTTTCCATTGTGTAAGAGATTCTATTGTGTGTGCCTTTCTATTGTCCTGGGCAAGACTAGTTTAGAAAGACACCTGCGGCGTTCCCATCCCATCACTCCATAACAAAGCCTGACCTTTTCCATTGTTTGACCACCTGATAGTTAACAAAAGAATTCGAGGGTTGCTTTATACTCGTCCTGTCCTTGTTTGTGTGAAAGAGAGAGAAACTTGTTTACCAACTCTGCGTAACAACGTCAGGTCGGCCATCATGATTTTGCCTGAGGGAATTCTCTCCGATGTTTTACGACATCCTACGAATATATCCGAGCATAGTTAACAAGCATTCTGCTTGGCCCCATTTCAGGCAGTGACTGAAAAAGCGCCTAATATACATTTCATTACGTGCATTAAACCTCTGAGTGATATCCATAGATCGGTGTTCGATTCTTGCTGTAATCAAAAGTTTATTGCTAATGAGAAATTAATGATTGATATTATTATATCATTACCTTAATTAATAAAAAAGGCGTTCAGAGGATTGTAGCTCGACTCTTACCAAGTGAAACTCTAACTCGCAATAACTATTAAACTATGCAAGACCAGATTGAAGATGTATTTAACAAATATAATTTAATTTTTATACATTATTATCCTAATTAATGAAAGGCCGTTCAGATGACCCTAGTTCGAATCTTACCCTGCAAACTCTAATGTGTAACATCTAGTAAATTACGGATGCGTGCTCTAACAGGTTAAAAATATATTAAACACATGCGTATACTTAGGTATCCAAGTTGATATTTTCTTAGGGTAAAACATTATTATATCATTACCCTGATTAAAGGCCGTTCAGAGGTTTCTGGTTCGAGTCTTACCCTACAAGCTCTATGCCTACTAACTATTAAATTACGGAAGCGTGCACGATAAGATTAAAAATGTATTTAACAAGTATAATTTAATTTTATACATTACGCTGTTTTAATAAAAGGTATTCTTAGGAACCCAGAAGCCCATAGTTCGAACCTTACCCAGCGAAACGCTATAATAAATACTAAATTATTGAAGAGTGAACGGGTCAGATTAAAATGTGTTTAACAAATATAATTTAATATACACGACATTACAATGTTTAACGAGCTGTATTCTTAGGAACCAGAGGTCCCTAGTTCGAATCCTGCCCTGCGAAACGCTATAATAACTATTAAACTATGCACGGGCATATTAAAAATGTATTTATCAAATATAACTATTTATATTAAACCCCTACGTATACTTAGATATTCCGATGCCTAGACACGATTCTTTATTTTCTTTCTTCTCCCTCTTTCTTCCTTTTTCCTCTTTCAATCTATCTCTTTCTTTCTCCACAACTTGTACACATCCAGGCGCTCCCATATACACGAGCACATGTGCATACATCAACATGCATACACAGGTGCACGCACGCACACACATGCACATACATGTAACGCAGCAATTATCTCTTTCAAACAGAGATATCAAAAACCTTTACGTGCATTGCCTCTCTATAATAAAAGTTTTCATTTCCCTCACTGAATCATTTATTCTCTTGCATAGAAAAACACATTCATCCCCCTCCCTATAGATCGCTTCCCCCACCGATCCTCTCTGCATGTCATTACATGTGATAGAAGAACCGGTTTTTCTAGCCGCTATATATAAGCAGCCCCTTCTCGCACTGCTCTGAATATTATTCGAGGTGTAATCGAGTCGATAATACAATGGATGATTTTTGGAGTGAATGCGGAGAAGAATCATACCATTTTACATATTATCATAAAGAGTCGTGTAATGGTATCATGCATTCTATAGTGTGTAACATGCCTTCCTATCATGACCAGATGACTTCTCGAGGCATATGCACAGACAACTGCCCTGTCTACAAAAGAAGCATCATGTAAGTATCGTTTTTTATTCTTGAATGCAAACTCTAAAAAGCCTGCAATTGTTCTTTAAAGAAGAGTGAAAATTAAAAATGGTTCATTCTATTGTATTTTCTTTCTTTCCAGAGAAACTGATACCGAAAGTGAGGGTGAGATGCTCAGCCTCATTTCAAATCACGGCTCTCTGTGGCATTCAGAGTACTGCAATGGGTATACTCACTCTGTACTGTGTGCAAAACCAGAGGTACACGACAAGATGGCGTCATACTTTCCATGCAATGAGAGCTGCAGTGTATTCCTCTTCAGACAGAGAAATTTAAAGTGAGTACCTCTTTAAATATGTATCATTATTGTACATTGCTATCGTCATATACGTAACTTCAGAGAACATTAATGTAAACATTAATTGTATGCGATACTAACATACATTACATGCTACTATAGTACAAGAGCAGTTGTATACGACTAACACTGGAAATTATAATGACTTTTGCAGAATTCAAATGACGACACCAGCGCCTAAAACCGATGTAGATTCCGATGATAAAGAACCAGAAGATATAGTGGAATATCCCATTGCACAACAGTATGCTAAACACATAGATGAGGAACAGGATTCCAATTCACAGCAGGCAGGGGATCTAACACAGACGACCTCCGAGCCTCCCCCTGGAAAGCCTGCAGAACTCGGGAAAACATTGACGTGAGTATTTTCACATATATAAAATCATTGTTTCATTCCTCTGTGACCTAACAAAAATTAATTCTTTCAGGTTACCTTAACTTCACCCAAGCACTTTTCTAAGACCTTCATTGTGTAATGTTTCAGGCGGTACAATAAGGGGAAGAAGAAGAAGAGGAACAGCTTTGCAGACCTGCAAAGGAGGCTGACGCTATTGTAGGATAGAATAAGCAACATCGAGACGCCCAAGAAACATGCCGGTAAGAAGCGTGTGCCGAGACGTCTACATCTCGAAAAGGCGCAGCATTAACATAGCATTCTTCTATGATCTTCCAGTGCTTTTAGTGAAAAACACAGACAAATTTGTATACATGACAATTCAAGACTGGGAGATAATTCGTGAGAGTCTTCCTACATTCAGTGCATTCCTCCAAACGAGAAAGTATCCGCGTGTGGAATATTGTGAAAATATTCTTTTCTCTTATAATATTGTTGCTTATATGCAAGAGACAGAAATAAAATTTTTGAACCCTAATTTAAATGATTGTGAAATATTTTAAATAGAGATGAAATTTGCAGGATAAAAAGACTTGAATCGTTTATAGACTACCATTTAGGTAACCTGACTGATGAAAATGTAGTGCAATATGTTGGAACGAGGAGTTGGAGGAAGAAAGTAATGGAAATGCAGGATAAATAATAACAATAAAAAGAATTAAAGTATGTTTTACATAGTGTTTTTATTCATTAATAATCCTTACATTGCTAATGAAAAAACAAATCCTTACAATGATTAGTTTAAAATAAAAGCTGCATCACATGAGTCAGAGGCTTGTATGTAAATACTTTATCGTGAATTATCAAACAATACAAAGTGGTCTGTGCAGGAATATTTGCACTAGCTTGAATTTCTATTCTAATGTTAACAGCACCATTTACAACTTCCTCTGGTTGATGTGAGCAATCTATAACAAATATAGGAGCAAATTTAAGAAAATCTTTTCTCTTCAATAAAGGATAGTTCTCTTTTTCATAGTAAGAGTTTTGAAACTTTGAGTACATATCATACAAGGATGCAAATCTAGATGCGTTCGCTATTAAGATAAATTCTCAAATTAGTTGTTACAATGATCAAAAAGAGAACCGTATTTAGATGCATTACTCGATCTTAAAGTTTGAGCACCCAAAATGACAAATCTCGGCTTCTCCATTTTTGATGTGGTGGCGACATTCCAAGTGAATGATTTAGTTTGCGGCACAGCAGGCTGAGTATGCAGATCCATGGTCCTAAATGGGAGATACAGCGCCTTGTCCGACTTGACAATCTTGAGAATTTCAACCTTTTCAGCATCAGAAAGTCGTATCACTGGCATTCTCCACTCGATTCGTGCAAGTTTAACGCTTGCATTCTCTTCACCCTCAGGCGCTATAACACAGTTTTTAGAGTCCTTGGATCGAATCAGCACCAACTCAAACTTGCTATTGAGTATGAGTTCCTTGTGGTCGTCAGCAAATCCCAGAAGCATCGAAAGCGGTACTATGGCGTTGAAGGCTCCATTTGTTGCATTCACAATGTCCATGTCTTCTCCAGGATAGCACCATCCAGCATTCAGCAAGCGATCAGATTCCATTGGATTGAGAGCAGCATAGTTGCGTAAAGTTGAGGCGATCCCGGGGTTCCTGGTTCGATCAATAGTTGAGCCGTTCATATCCAGTCGAATCTCCTCAAACGTGAATGCAATAGCGTTATTGGTAAGCTTTGCAGTAGTAGCTGTTCCATTAGGTTTAGTAATACTCCCCTCGATGTATACATAACTTCGATTAGGTAAAGTATATAAATCCTCAGCTTGACAAGGGATTCTAATTTCATCATTAGCGTCCAGAGCCGATGTATTATACGGTAAAAACACATGTTCCTCTTCTTTAGTGATCTTGTCATCGAATGTCGGTGCGCCGGTAACATTAAAGATGTCCATGATTATAGAAGTCTGAAGCCCAATACCTGGAGGAAGTGTCGATTACGTGATGTTAACTCTCCGGGTGTGAAGGGCAGAGTATGATGTGTGCGTTGAATCACTCCCTTATTATATCCTCGACGTCGTTGACTTCTTCTAAAATCTATTGGCATTGCAGCGGATGTGAAGCCTTATGCTTATATCCTCGTTTCTAAAGTCAATGATATTACCGCTTTGGTCCACTACACGAAGACTAATTTGCTCTATAGCATTGGTGTTTATGACTGGAAGGTAAATTGGATTTGACGGCTCTTGAGAAATATGGTATCCAGGCGGAACAGAAGGGAAAAACTCGTAGATCGAGTGGCCGCTTTTACCGTCGATAAAAGAGCCTGTTGCAATACTGCACTCGATTCGAATGATGCTCACCTTAAATATATTCACCAGGTAATCAGATTCAGACAGCTGATTAGCAGGAACAACTTTACCTCTGAAGCCCAATAGCGAGCCTATAGAACGATCACCGGAAAAATCAATAGTGAAAGGACACTTAATTTCAGCCTTCATTGTGTTATTATTAGGTCTAATAAAGAAGACATTCTCATCTACACCTAGCTTATCTCTGATGTATTCATTAATATCAGAAATCTCATAAGTTCCATCAGGTATATCAATGATCTTAATTTCATCATTGTGCATGTAATGAAATTGATTATTACTCCAATCAACATTAGGAATTGAATAGAAGGTTTCAAAATTCAGTAGAGCAATCTCATTATGATACTTTGGACCTAGCTGAAGAGGAGGATTCAGGTATGTAGTAAGCACAGACTCGTTGCCACTGACAGCAATAGTGTAACTCATTGCGATAGAAATTGCAAGCACAAGTGCCCGTAGATGACTGAGCTGAAACTCTGAAACCTCTTAGTGTTATACAGTACCTTAACATCTCTGAGGTACCTTTCTATCTCTTTTGGAGGCTTCATGTTTCCAAAGCTGTCGAAATAAAATGACACGTTGCCATCCTTCTTTATAGCAACCCAATGAGTGCCTTCATTCTCTGAAGTATCGAGATTAACAATAATTCTCTCTCTGTAACGAGGTCTTGATGGTAGCTGATTGATCATGTATACACCCCTAAAATGAGGAATCTTTAAACGTCGAGCATACAAGTCGAGGTCTATGTTACTTAATGCTTTTTCCGGGACAAGTATGGCCCTCTGCCGGAGTTTTTTTAATTTCCTTTCTTGCTCGGTCTCCTCTTCCTTTCGGTGTTCCTCGCCTTATTCTTCTTCTTCTTCTTCACTCGTAGGCTTTTCCCTCTTGCTTCAATTTCTTTGTTATGTCTCATCATTTCAGCAAGTTGTTTATCCGCAGCCTTTTTCTTATTTACAGCAGAGGCTATTTGTGCAGCGCCTCCAGCGGCGGCTCCTAGTGGTGCAATAATTGGTATGAGTGGTAGAAATCCTCCTCGTTTCTTCTTCCTGGATCCCGCACCAACAGCTACCTTAACCTTCATGATGGTTGTTACTAGTCGGGCTGCCAACCTTTCACCTAATGTAGCATCAGATGATTGCACTCTTTTCCAGGCCTTTTCAGCCAAGATTTTGTCGGCAACGTTCCTCGAAGCAGAGTCCTTATGCTGTGCGTAGGCTATGTCGTGAAGCTTACACGCTTCGTCTAAAGGATTGATTCCGGGGTCTCCTCTCTTTAGTCTTTTTTCTAGCTTTGTCCCAGGTCCACAGTATCTGTAACCAGGCAAATGTGCTTCAAATGGCAGCAGGTCAATGAGAGAGTTAATTAAACCGGAACCTCTTGAGACCTTAACCCCCTTAGCGCTCATGGTACACTAATCGATTTTAATGGCACATAGTTCCTTTATACTCTGTCATTGCTTCCATTTATTAGCATATATACATTAAGGATGATTTATTTTATTTTAGTTGCTACGATGGAGCTGGTGAAGCAAGATTGCTCGCTGCCTATCCAGGTGCTAGACTTTGAAAGTGACTTTAGACGCGATCGTCACGGGAAGCTGTTTCCAGGCAATATCAGAGAGCTAATTCTAGGTAGCTCCAGTGCTGGAAAAACAAATGTATTACTCAATATGATACTTCACGAGAATGGACTACGCTTTGAAAATGTGTACATTTATTCAAAGTCGCTATACCAGCCAAAGTATCAATATCTCGTTAAGCTGCTTAAAAATATTGAGGGTATAGGTGTGTATGCTCACGAAGACGGTGAAAGCGTCTTGCACCCATCAGAAATTAAAGAAAATTCAATCTTTATATTTGATGACGTCATCACTGAAAAGCAAGACAAGATTGCATCCTTTTACAGCATGGGCAGACATCGAAATGTAGATTCAATATATCTAGCACAATCCTATGCCAAAGTCCCAAAGCATTTAATTAGAGATAATGCGAACATGATTATACTCTTCAGGCAAGATAATTTAAACTTGAAGCATGTATATGAAGATTACGTAAACACAGATATGACGTATACTGAATTTAAAGATTTGTGCAAAGGTGTTTGGGAGAGCTCTACAGAAGGAAGACCTTTTATGGTAATAGTTCCCGAATTTCCGATGAATGACGGTCGATATAGGTGTGGATTCGATGTATATATTAAAGTTGTTAATAAAGAAATTGCTCATTCATAGTTCATCATGAGTATTGATAGGTTTGGATCACAGAGGGCTGCTCCAGTGAAAAGATCGCTACATCAATTTATCATAAACAGAGATGGAAAAGGAAATTACCAATTCAGGAACAAGAGACTGTGCATTGTTCAGGATCCTGAGGACGACGACGCAAGCACTAAACGCTACGTGGATACGCTTACGTCTTCTACTGAAAATCGAATGCAGGAGTTCACGGAAAAAACGACATATCAGCGCATGGGCGAACTTCAAACTACGCTTAGGGATCACATCCAGAAGTCACTAGACGTGCAACATGATGCTCTAATGGAATATCTGAATAAAATACCTTTAAACGAGACGATGGAAACAACATTATCCTGGATGCTATAAGATTGAAGATAATGCTGCCACCTCAAGAGGACTATGACGTGCCAAATAAGAAGCATGTATTAGAATATATAAGTGCAAGAACACCACCGCTCGATTCAAGCGGTAACGTTTCATTCCAAAAAAGAAGGCTAATTGAAGTAGCAGATCCTGTCGATGACAGTGATGGAGCAACAAAAAAGGTTGTTAAAGTCCACGTGGGAAGGAAACAAAATGAAATACGCCAAGATTTAAACAGCAGACTTGGTGCAATAAGTACCACGGTTACAGAAACAGTGGGAAAACACATGGAAACTATGGCGAACCGCCAGAAATCAATGGATGGGCATCTGACATCTGCAATGGATAATATCAATACCCTTAAAACACAAATGAAAGTCATAAATTCATTAGTAGAGCAAATGAGAGGGGAACATGTAATTACACTGCAGTCGTTGCCTTTCAGAGGGAAATCACAGAGGTACGTGTTAACATCAAATCTTGAATATTACAAATCAAGCGTAAACGACGAGATTGTTTCTTGCTATATGACGTCACCAACAGCTCCTACTGTAAGGCCTGATACAATAATTGAAATAAATAACAAGTCTCTTAGAGCTCTGCCTGCACGAATTGCAAATGGTGATAATCTAGCCTTCACTGCTCCTGCAAATCGTGTAAGGGACGGGCATTTTCTAAATATTGAGCTGAAAATCTCTTATAAACTGAAGTCCGCTAAATAAATAGGGTATATATTAATGCGAAAGTCTAATTTCAGTGTCATTTCAAGATGGACAGCGAGTGCATACGAATTAAAGAATCTGTAGCCATGCACACGAAGCCTATAAGAGAAAAGTTACGTTCTCTTAAAGGTCAGCAGTTTGAAACCCAGGGAGTGATGAGTGAAGCTCTTCAACCAGTGACAGATCCGCTTCAAGATATACTTGAAATACAGAAAGAGAATACTACAAGCAAGGAGGAATCATCGACAGACATGAAAGATGAGAAACTCTACAACTACCTTAATAAAGTTCGAAAGAAGAACAAAAATGAAATAGATGCATCATATGGAGTACGATATGAGGATGGCAGCTACATGCTAGGCAACAAGATTATTGATTTCATCAATAATAAAGTTCGAATAGGGGACGAAACGTATGAAACCACGCCTGGATTGAAGGAACTCATCTTCAAGAGAATACCTGAAATGCATGCATACACCGAGGATGACCTTGAAACATACAGTAAAATACTTAAAGCAATACATGTTCATCGAAGAAACTTCAGCAAACATGGGCAGCTGAGATCGGGTAATTCCTACAAGTATAAAGGCGTTATACGTCCTCTAGTAACGAAACACAAGGGATTAGGACTACAGTGGAAAGAACATCACCCTAATACGAGGCAAGACTACATCTACTGGACCGACCCTAATGATCTGGTGGATCGTCTTAGGCTACTTGTGGCATCCAGAGACGCAGGCAATAACAATCATACTCAAGAAATTGAAGAGATTATTCAAGAACTAAAAGCGGCAAAGGTTATAGCATGACATCAGTGAAGCAACATATAGCAAGCGAGCTCCATGCTCCAGCCCGGAGAAACTTCATGCGTCGAAAGATTATCAGCAAGGGGCTCCACGACTAGGTGCAGATCGACTTGGTAGAGATGATACCGCATGCAAAAATCAATAAGAATTTCAAGTACATCATCATTGCAATCAACTTCTACTCTAAAATGGCATATGCGAGACCTCTAATGGACAAGACAGGACTTCAAGTTGCAAAGGCTATGGAAGATATACTGCAAGAAATGATAACCCCGCCCAAGAACATACAGAGTGATAATGGAAAGGAATTTTATAATAAACATTTTAAAAATTTAATGACAAAATATAACATCAATCACTACAGTACGTATACCCATGTGAAGGCAGCTGCTGTTGAACGATTAATAAGAACTTTAAAAAATATGATGTATCGCGAATTTCTAGCCAATGGATCATACAAGTGGCTAGACCTTTTACCTCAGATCATTGCAAGATATAACAACACTTACCACTCCACTATTCGAATTAAGCCTATAGAGGTGAAGAACAATGATCTTCTTCTGACTGTTTACAACTACACTCAAGATCGAAAAGAGAAGAGAGAGGCAAGAAAGTTTAGTGTTGGTGATTATGTGAGGATATCAAAGGACAAGGGACATTTTGAAAAGGGCTTTGAAGCTAATTGGAGTGTTGAAATATTTCAAGTTGTTCATGTGAATCACGCCAATCCCGTTACATACATGCTAAAAGGTAATGATGGTGACGAGATAAAGGGGTCCTTTTATGGTCATGAACTGCGACCTACACTGTACCCTAATACATTTCTGGTAGAGAAAGTATTACGCAGGCAGGGAAATAGGATTCTTGTAAAGTGGTATGGATTCCCTAATACTCAATGGATTGACAGAAAGGATTTATTGTAGAAAAATAATTATGAAAATAAAGAGGCTTTCATTCCACAATAATGCGTGTTTTTTATTTCACTGTATATGTTGTGTTAAATAAGAAATTCATTATTTAAAAACATTTTTGTGTTTGCAGGGTTTACATGATTAAAAATCAATAAGTTGTTTTAAGTAAAAAAAAAATCATAAACAAAAAAATTACATATATATACAACAACATTATCATTTGCATTTTTAGGTCAATCTTCATATATACACACACACAATATATATACATGATAAAACACTCGCTCACTAGACTGCATTTTACATACATTTTATAAAATTCAAAATCAATAAATTAATAAACAGAAAAGCTAAACATTTACATTATCCATGTACATATATAAATACACTCATACACACATACACAACCACTCACGCATACACCTATACACACGCATACACACACACACACAGAAAAGCAATTTGTTTAAAAACTTCACAACTAAAAATTTACACAACTAAAAATTTACATATATACATCTAAGGGTCAGTCATACGCAGACAATAGTGACCCCAGGCAATTGTCTGGTCTGAACCTTCAATCAGTTTTTTCATATCGTCTCTACCACAGAGAGCGACCTTATTCATTTCTATGGTCGAGTCTTTATGTTTGAAACTTCGAAATGTTGTTGTTTTTATTAAAACTTTTTTTCTAATATCATTTAGACAGCCGAAATAGTGCTCAAAATTTAGGTTCAGCATGCCGGTCTTGTTGATGCCCTTTGCTTTCATTACTGTTTGGTCCTTGTATCTGTAAGCATATAACTTGGACCTTAGCCCAACATATTCTATCATAGGGATTCCTGCAAGCTCATCCTTGAACAGGCCGATGACTTTCTTGTTTTACTGTGTAATTCCATTGCTGTTTTGCGCTTCATAATTTGATGTGTCAAAATGCTCTTGATTTTCCTTAATAAATTTGTATATGTCGCTTGAGGTTTCCAGAATAAATGAATCCGTATCCATGTAATTTAAAATTAAATCTTCTAGGCCTGGCTTCAATATATTGTAATAAAAACTGTACATGATATGTTTGGATATATCAAGGATGGCTTGCCCTATGTAGATGGGTTTGTTCATGTAAACTTCCTCTCTGGCAAGTTCTATCCCTACAAGATTTTCCACAAATAAAATGCTCCGAACGTAAGTTGGTTGCGCTGTCAATTTCTTGCATTGCTTCCAACTTGTAACGATACGGAAGTCATTGTATTTGCGCATATTCTCAATAAATTTGCCATATACAGAGTTGTTCATTTTCTTCCATAAATTCTGACCGAATTTGGAAGTTTCCCTTGCACGTCTCTCTGTATTTATATTGATGTAGGTTTTCAGCCATTCTGACTGATCATATGCAAACACTCTATGGATCTTCTTTAACTTCATGCCCAAGTCAATGCACTGCTGGAGGTTTCTGTAGTGCAAGGTAAATTTCTCTTTGTTCTCTAGTGTTGCCAGCAGTTTCTTGTGTTGGCCTCCAGGTGGTATCTCACTTTTCGGGCAGAGAGGAAGGTTATTGTGATCATCATGTAGGTGCTCAGGGTACTCGAGGTCGACTTCCAAAACGTATCCAGTTGGGGAATCAGGAGCAACAGCAAAGAAGTTTATGTTTAAAATTTCTTCTGGCAGAAGCCATCTGAGGCTCTTGTGGGGCATATGGCTCGCCATTGAAGCCCCATATAAATTGTTTATGTCGAGATATGCCAAATATAAGTCTTTTTGTGTCTGTTTATGTCCAGGAAGGTACTTGTTGTTTGCTTTAGCATGCCTCTTTGACACGGTGCACATTCCGCCCCTGATTCCTCCCTCAAAGAATTTGATCATTTCCTCATCATGGATGAGGTCAAGCTTGACCTGAGTCACCTTGAGCATTGCATCAAATGCAAGTCCTGGTAGGGTATAGTACCAGCAGGGGTCCAAGTTATATACCTCCAGAGAGAGGTCCCTAAACTTCTCGAATGCATCGGCCAACAAGAGCGTATCCGTTTTCAAATAGAGGTCGCTGTATTCGCCTAGATTGCTAATGTTGAAGGTGATCCAGACTTTGACACCATGGTTGTATTCCTCTTGTGTTATATCGTCAAAATTTTCAATTGAAGGGAGTGCTGTTTCCTCTAGTTTTGAAGGAGAGTCGACGTAGCTGTAAGGGAATATTCCCTTAGATCTCACTAACTGCTGATGTTCAGGATCGGGATACTCAGAGTTTGTGATCTTGAACTCATCACTACTCAGCATGCAGGCTAAACTACATAGCTTATCGTCCAAGAACTTAAAGCTATCTAGAAACCTGAAAAAGATAGTCCTGTACTTTTTGCTGAATGATATATATCGCTCAGAGGAGTTTGAGATACACGAAATGGGGTGATCATCATATGCCAGGTGTTGCATCAGGAAATGGCTGTCATAATTGCTAAGGCAATGAAAATAGATGGGTATAAAGTTAGGTACCCGTCTATTTAAATTGCATGCATTATGAGCAGCCCCCAGGAATACACCGGTCACATGGCAGTGGTCACGTACCTTCAAGTCATCTACCTCAAACTCCTTCTTGCATATGTTGCAATGACGAGCATTATCGAAGTCAGCCACGTCCTGAGCAGTCAAGGTCATTTCTTCATTGCAGCTATATTGCTCAATAACCATGTCGGCTATTCACCTAAGTTCAATGAAGAACTCCTTGATTGCATCAGGACCTCTGAATAGCTTAAACCTCGACAATTAATCGTCATGGCGACATACGAGCTTAAGCGATATAGATATAGCCTCATGATGCTGGATAGCCCGAGTCCAGCTCTGATTAGCCGACGGTTCACAGGACTGAACTCGGGCTAACACGCTCTCAATATCGGCACTTACAGGACTACCCTTCGAGTATGATGAGAACTCAATCACTTCACCCTGATTAGGCATTTTGAGCACCTGGCACTGCATGCACTTCAATTGATGCTTTTTAAAATCACCTTCATTATTGAAGTGCTTCAGGCAGGGCTCGCATACCCACTGTTTACCGTGATCTTTGCTGAACTGTGACCTTGTCAGCCTTGACATGTCCTTAATCAGGCAGTAGTGAGATCTTCCATCTTGTTCAATTAGTAATAGGTTAACAATGAAATCTTTCCTGCTGCTGGTTTGGTATAGTGGTATAATTGCGCACTCCCTTTCTATTCCAAATACTGAAACTGATACTTCAGTGTTTTGCTGTTCAAAGTCTGGAATCTGGTGTAGGCTAACAGGGAAGTTTATCCCTCTGTAGTTAAATGCAGTGAATAACTGTTTTGCAGGGTATTTGCTCGTTCTATGATAGTTCTGCTTTGCAGGATACTTTGCAGCGAGCAAACACCATGCAAAACAGTATTCATCTTCATTTTGTATGTTTATTACAGCTTTCTTGGTTATGATAGCATTGGGTAACTCTATGTATCGCGATGCATTCAAGGGATCATAGAAGCTAGTTCCAATAACAAGAGCCCTGACAGCGAACAGAGATTTTGAGCTTGCACCTCCTTCGAAATTCGAGATGTTTTCTAGCATTTCATCGACCATCGAAGTGTATAAAGCATCGAGATTACTTGATTAAAGACCCAGCTTTGTCTTGCTATTGAAAAAGATGGTTTCTGCATGCTCTTTTTCAGGAGATTGTATTAGGTAGGTGATCTCTATGGAGGAATTTACTTTAAAACCAGAAGAGCTTCTCCTGAGTACAGAAACCATCTCTCCCAATACAAGTTGTCTGCATTCCTGCAGAAATTGACTGGGGTCAGCTATCTCTAAAGAGTTTTCTATGCGGCTATTGAAAAGGCGGCCCTTGAACGCCGATTCAATAACCTTACACTCTAGCTGAGTATGACTAACCTTTAGTTTTTTGGTGTTGTTCCTGTACTCGGTGTCGTCACTATCGGAGTCAGCAGCAGTGGTTGAGTTGTCGTAATGTATGCGACCGATGCCTGATGGCCCTGCAACTGGTGATGGAGGAGCCATTGAAGATCCTGGGCGGGCGAGGGGGCTAATTGTTTGTCCGTGTTCCTCTTCAGCCTCGTGAGGTCTTTTGGTACCCCGGAGCATTGCATCCTCAGGCTCCGGGTTCGCGACCACTATTGAAGGTTCTATAACAATAAAAAAATTGAATTAATTGGAATGTCAGTTTAAATAGAAATGCAAGAATATATGTTTATTAAATCATTGAAGAAAAAGCTTAAAGTCACATGTTAATGCTGCGATAATTATTTATATAATTGTATATTTTAATAAATAATAAAATGAGTGAAAAGAAGTTGATTGAGAAAAGTTATGCGTTAACATTACGATAATTATTATGTAATTGTATTTTAATCAATAAAAATGAGTAAAAAATTTTATTGAGAAAAGTTTTGCGTTAACGTTACGTTAATTATTTATGTATTGTTGTTACTAGAATAAATGAAGTTAAAAAACTCACCATTCAATTCACGAAGCATCTGCAGGTACACGGTCCTGTAGGCACAATTTTCGCAAGTGCACACCTCGCTGGGGATAATCGCCCATGGATCTCCTACAGGCATCGGCGCAACATCCTCGAATCCGGGAGGCGGCTGGGTCAGGTAGTCCTGTGAAAAGATAGGCGAGGGCAAGCTACCACCATCGTCCATCTCCACCGCACCGTCTGAAGTTGTTTCAGGAACTAGAACAAAGAAGCAAAAAGCAGAATTAGCTTCACATTGAATATTTTGATTGAAAGGTGCTAGTAAATTGAATGCTTCATTCCATTATTGAAGTTCTGAATTGTTCTGTGGCTATACATTGATTAATGATAAAGATAATATTTCTAGAAAAAGTGTAATAATATATCTAAACTCACCGTTCGCTTCGTTAAGCATCTTTATTGCAGCAACTTGGTATTCGCAGTTATTGCACGTACAACATTGGTCCGAAGCGCTGCCCATGCCAACATTCACCCCTGTAACGGGAGTGACATCCTCAAAACCAGGTGGCGGCGGGATAATATAATCACCCCGCGATAAGATTGGTGACGGGGGCTATTAAACATGTAAGTGCCTTGCAGCGGCATATCTGATATCAGATCCCCCGCCAGGGGTGTCGGCATGTTGTACATCGTGTTGTTATTAGCGGGCTCTCTATTGACTTGCATAAATTGGTTAAGTCGAGAGCCCGCTCCTCTGACGAGTGCCGCTCTTGCTACTCCCATTGAGTTTGCAGTATTACCTGTGAAAAAGTTTAAATGTGTAAATTCAATTGTTTTTTTATAACTGATAAAAGATGAATGAGTAGAGAAAGACGTGTAATATGAAATAAATGAGTAGAGGAAATCGTATGAATGTTAATAGAATGCTTTGTGAAAAAGTCGTGTGAAGCTTTACGGAAAGAGGAACGTGTAGCGAAAATCATATGAATGTTAATAGAAGAATGCGAGGAGAAATCATGTGAATGTCAATGGAGGAATGTGTTGAGAAAACCATATGAATGTTTTCAGAAGAAGAAGCAGAAGAACGCGTAGTGAAATCATATGAATGTTAATAGAAGAACGCGATGAGAAATCATATGAATGTTATTAGAGGAATGTGTAGAAAACCATATGAATGTTTTCAGAAGAAGAAGAAAGCGTAGTGAAATCATATGAATGTTAATAGAGGAATGCGAGGAGAAATCATATGAATGTTATAGAAGAATGTGTTGAGAATATCATGTGAATGTTTATGCATGAAAAACGTTCAGCGAAAATTATATGAATGTTGATAGAAGAACGTGTGGTGAAATCATATGAATGTTAATAGAAGAATGCTATGAGAAATCATATGAATGTTTACAAAAGAAGATGTAGAGAAAATCATATAAATGCTACTAGAAGAATGCGAGGAGAAATAATGTGAATGTTTATGCAAGAAGAACTTGTAGCGAAATCGTATGAATTTCAGACGAATGTTTTGAGAATATCATGTGAATGTTTATGCATGAAGAACGTTTAACGAAAATCATATGAATGTTAATAGAAGAATGCGATGAGAAATCATGTGAATGTTTACAGAAGAATGTGTAGCGAAATCGTATGAATGTTAATAGAGGAACACTGATTAGAGATTAAGTATGAATGTTTATATCGGTAACTAAAGAACTATTTTACACCCTTGATGAAAGCGCTACATTTTTTAACAATTCTGATGTTAATTATTAAAGAAATGAAAAATTTAGATAAACAATATGGTATTCTTGCAATGATTCGTGTTTCACTTAGTCATGTAAAAAACTCACTCACCTTGCATTATGTAGATGACGATGAATGCAGTCTAGAAGACAATAGCACTGAATTCGATTAAGCGAATCAATATACTTTAACTTAAAATGTCGCAGTGGTTCCTTATGCCCCAGCGCTATTTATATAGGGAGCCTAGAGCCCCTCAGGCAATTTCAAGCGTTGGTATGGCGGGGGAGATGTTACACGTCACGTGATTATTGCATCCAATGACATCATCTCTTTCAGCGCATGCGCGCGTTGGCATGGCGGGGAGAGACGTTACACGTCACGTGATTATTGCATCCAATGACATCATCTCTTGCAGCGCATGCGCAGAGAGAAGTAGCCCTCGGGCAATTCTGGTGACGCCTGGAAGTCGGGGGTGGAATGGAGCTGGTGATGCTTGTCTTGTGGGAACTCAAGGCTCTCTCTTTTCCCACAGTCAGACAAAGACAAGTCGAGTATAAAGCAACCCTCGAATTCTTTTGTTAACTAGCAGGTGGTCAAACAATGGAAAAGGTCAGGCTTTGTTATGGAGTAGTGGGATGGGAACGCCGCAGGTGTCTTTCTAAACTAGTCTTGCCCAGGACAATAGAAAGGCACACACAATAGAATCTCTTACACAATGGAAAGGCTCAGGCTTTGTTATAGAGTAGTGGGATGAGTATGCCAGATGGTCTTTCTAAAGAATGCTTGCCCCGGGACAATAGAAAGGCACACACAATAGAATCTCTTACACAATGGAAAGGGACCGGCTTTGTTATAGGTTTGTGGAATGAGTATGCCACGTGTTCGACACACAATGGAAGTGGGGGTGGGTAACTGACCAGGTGCAGAAGTGGCCTGATGTGGAACGGGTAGGAAAAACATCTCGCCTTTGTTACAGAACCTTAAATTTATGGCCCCTTTGTTCGTTTTAACAAGTGAAGGATAACCTTAATTGCTTAACTGTCAAGCCTCCATTGTACTCAACAAGATTTACGACCGCAGCTGCAACTAAAACTACCAAGGAGCTGGGGGTGGGGGAGGGGGGAGGGGGCGGGGGGCTAATTAGTATATGAATAGACATGCATAAATTACCTGTTTCAGAATGCCCATTTCCCCCCTACTAGTCAGGTATCTTTCTCCATTGACTAGAACTTCTCCATCTTCATCTTGGAAAAAATATGGACCAATAATTCCACCATACCAAAATCCACACCACACAGTAACCTTTTGGGGATAAACAGGTCGTTCTGGAATCTGCATTGGATTCTGATATCTCCAATAGCGACAATTTTGTTTGTTAACACAACCACTCATCCAAAAGGTGGCCTTCGTCGCTGAATATGATTTTTCGACAAAAATCCGGGTCAGCTTCCAATTGCTCCCTAGCCCAGTAAGCGAATACACGGGGCAACCTATAGTCGTTGGGCTTAGTTCTTGAATTAACACCATTTTGTAAGCGTGAAACTTCAAGTTCAAATGCAGAATTTGCCAAGTTGTGGTCGTCGAAAGCACCAATTCTTGCGCTCGACGAGCAATTGATTTGTTTCCGTTCTCGCGTACACTCTCACGAACGGCGCCTATGCTTTCGTTGAAGCGATTATGTCGATTACCTACAGCCGTTCAGAGCCAGTTCTTTCAAAATTATCGATCAAACGCCAAATCGTTCTCTCGCAGGGACGAATATGCGCACCGTAAACTTCACGCAATACACGAAAGGGTTGGCGAACAGATGATCCATTTTGCTAATACATTTTCACAATTTCTACGCGTTGCTGAATGCTATAACGTTTTATGCTATTTGTCAATAACAACAACACCGTAAGCACATGAAAAAATGACCACTGTAATTCAATAACAACGGCAGCTAACATACGTTAAAGATATGACATTCTTGTTGTAAGATCCTATCGTTTGTCGCCATCGATTGTGTTTAATCCTACTAATGAAGGTTTTTGGAGGTAGTTAGCAATATAAGTTGTATACCAAGGTTTATAAAAAGGGGTTCTAAATTTGAGATTTCTCTCTTTCGAACTCAATAATGTAAGAGCAGTGGATTCTTATACATCCCAAGATGTGAGATGGGGTGAAAGGGCTGAGCTTCGGCTTCTTTGCTTTCAATAGTCTAAGAACAGTGAATACTTAAACATCCCAAGCTTTGAGAGGGGGTGAAGGGGCTGAGCTTAGACTTCGCTTTCAGTAGTGCAAGAACAGTGAATGCTTATACATCCCAATCTGAGAGGGGGTGAAAGGACTCAGCTTGGAGTTCTTCGCTTTCAATAGTGTAAGAACAGTGGATCTTATACATCCCAAGCTGTGAGATGGGGTGAAGGGGCTGAGCGTCGACTTCTTCGCTTTCAATAGTGTAATAACAGTGAATGCTTATACATCCCAAGCTGTGAGATGGGGTGAAGGGGCTGAGCTTCGACTTCTTCGGTTTCAATAGTGTAAGAACATTGAATGCTTATACATCCAAAGCTGTGAGAGGGGGTGAAGGGACTGAGCATCGACTTCTTCGATTTCAATAGTGTAAGAACAGTGAATGCTTATACATCCCAAGCTGTGAGAGGGGGTGAAGGGGCTGAGGTTCGACTTCTTCGCTTTCAATAGTGTAAGAACAGTGGTTGCTTATACATCATAGGTTGTGAGGCGGTGAAGGGACTGAGCTGGAGTTCTACGCTTTCAATACTGCAAGAACAGTGGATTCTTATACATCCCAAGTTGTGAGCGAGGGTGAAGGGGATGAGCTTCGACTTCTTCGATTTCAATAGTGTACGGAACAGTTGCCGCATATATACCAAGCAGTGAGAGGGGGTGAAGGGGATGAGCTTGGAGTTCTTCGCTTTCAATAGTCTAAGAACAGTGGAATCTTATATATCCCAAGCTGTGAAAGAGGGTGAAGGGACTGAGGCTTAAGTTCTTCGCTTTCAATAGTGTAAGAACTGTGGATTCTTATAAATCCCAAGCTGTGAGAGGGGGTGAAGGGGCTCAACTTGAAGTTCTTCGCTTTCAATAGTGTAAGAACAGTGGATTCTTATATATCCCAATCTGTAAGAGGGGGCTAAGTGCTGAGCTTGGAGTTCTTCGCTTTCAGCAGTGTAAGAACAGTGGATTCTTATATATCCCAAGTCGTGAGAGGGGGTGAAGGGGCTGAGGTTGGCGTTCTTCGCTTTCAATAGTGTAAGAACAGTGAATTCTTATGCATCCCAAACTGTGAGAGGGGGTGAAAGGGCTAAATTTGGAGTTCTTCGCTTTCAACAGTGTAAGAACAGTGGATTCTTATATATCCCAAGCTGTGAGAGGCGATGAAGGTTCTGAGCTTGGAGTTTTTCGCTTTCAATAGTGTACAAACAGTGGATTCTTATAGCCAAGCTGTCAGAGCGGGTGAAGGGGCTGAGGTAGGAGTTCTTCGCTTTCAATAGTGCAAGAACAATGGATTCTTATATATCCCAAGCTGTAAGAGGGGGTGAAGGGGCTGAGCTTGGAGTTCTACGCTTTCAATAGTGTAAGAGCAGTAAATTCGTATACATCCCAAGCTGTGAGAGGGGGTGAGGGTGCTGAGTTTGGAGTTCTTCGCTTTCAATAGTGAAAGAACAGTGAATTCTTATATATCCCAAGCCGTGAGATGGGTTGAAGGGGCTGATATTGGGGTTCTTCGCTTTCAATTGTGTAAGAACAGTGAATTCTTATACATCCCAAGTTGTGAGAGGGGGTGAAGGGGCTGAGGTTGGAGTTCTTCGCTTTCAATAGTGTAAGAGCAGTAAATTCTTATACATCCCAAGCTGTGAGAGCGGGGGTGCTGAGGCTGGAGTTCTTCGCTTTCAATAGTGTAAGAACAGTGAATTCTTATATATCCCAAACCGTGAGAGTGGGTGAAGGGGCTGAGGTTGGAGTTCTTCGCTTTCAATACTTCAAGAACAGTGAATTCTTATACATCCCAAGCTGTGAGTGGGGGTGATGGGGCTAAGGTTGGAGTTTTTCTCTTTCAATAATATAATAACGGTGGATTCTTATACATCCCAAGCTGTGAGCGGGGTTGAAGGGGCTGAGTTTGGATATTCTCGTGTTCAATAGGGTAAGAAAAGTGGATTCTTATATATCCCAAGATGTGAGTGGGGGTGAAGGGACTGAGCTGGGAGTTCTTCGCTTTCAATAGTGTACGAACAGTGGATTCTTATATATCCCAAGCTGTGAGAGGGCTGAAGGTTCTGAGCTTGGGGTTTTTCGCTTTCAATAGTGTACGAACAGTGGATTCTTATACATCCCAAGTTGTGAGAGGGGGTGAAAGGGCTGAGTTTGGAGTTCTGCGCTTTCAATAGTGCAAGAACAATAGATTCTTATACATCCCAAGCTGTGAGTGGGGGTGATGGGGCTAAGGTTGGAGTTTTTCTCTTTCAATAATGTAAAAACGGTGGATTCTTATACATCCCAAGTTGTGAGCGGGGTTGAAGGGGTTGAGTTTGGATATTCTCCTGTTCAATAGGGTAAGAAAAGTGGATTCTTATATATCCCAAGCTGTGAGTGGGGGTGAAGGGACTGAGCTGGGAGTTCTTTGCTTTCAATAGTGTACGAACAGTGGATTCTTATATATCCCAAGCTGTGAGAGGGCTGAAGGTTCTGAGCTTGGAGTTTTTCGCTTTCAATAGTGTACGAACAGTGGATTCATATACATCCCAAGTTGTGAGAGGGGGTGAAGGGGCTGTAGTTGGAGTTCTTCGCTTTCAATAGTGCAAGAACAATAGATTCTTATATATCCCAAGCTGTAAGAGGGGGTGAAGGGGCTGAGCTTGGAGTTCTACGCTTTCAATTGTGTAAGAACAGTAAATTCTTATACATCCCTAGCTGTGAGAGGAGGTGAGGGGGCTGAGGTTGGAGTTCTTCGCTTTCAATAGTGTAAGAACAATGAATTCTTATGTATCCCAAGCCTTGAGATGGGGTGAAGGGTCTGAGGTTGGGGTTCTTCGCTTTCAATTGTGTAAGAACAGTGAATTCTTATACATCCCAAGCTGTAAGAGTGGGTGAAGGGGCTGAGGTTGGGGTTCTTCGCTTTCAATAGTGTAAGAACAGTGGATTCGTATACGTTCCAAATTGTGAGAGGGGGTGAAAGGGCTGGGGTTGAAGTTCCTCGCCTTCTATAGTGTAAGAAGGGTGAATTCTAATACATCCCAAGCTTTGAGGGGGATTGAAGGGGCTGAGGTTGGAGTTCTTGGCTTTCAATACTGTAAGAACAGTGAATTCTTATACATCCCAAGCTGTGAGTGGGGGTGATGGGGCTAACGTTGGAGTTTTTCTCTTTCAATAGTGTAATAACAGTGGATTCTTATACATCCCAAGCCGTGAGCGGGGTTGAAGGGGCTGAGCTTGGATGTCTTCGCTTACAGTAGTGTAAGAAAAGTGGATTCTTATATATCCCAAGCTGTGAGTGGGGGTGAAGGGACTGAGCTTGGAGTTTTTCACTTTCAATAGTGTACGAACAGTGGATCTTATACAACCCAAGCTTTTAGGGGGGGTGAAGGGGCTGAGGTTGGAGTCTTTCGCTTTCAATAATGTAAGAATAGTGGATTCTTATAAATCCCAAGCTGTGGGAGGGGGTGAAGGGGCTGAGGTTGGAGTTCTTCGCTTGCTGTAGTGTAAGAACAGTGGATTCTTATATAGCCCAAGCCATGAGAGGGGGTGAAGAGGCTGAGGTTGGAGTTCTTCGCTTTCATTAGTGTAAGAACAGTAGATTCTTATATATCCCAAGCCGTCAGAGGGGGTGAAGGTTCTGATCTTGGAGTTTTTCAATTTCAATAGTGTAAGAACAGTGAACTCATATACGTCCCAAGCTGTGAGTGGGGGTGATGGGGCTAAGGTTGGAGTTTTTCGCTTTCAATAGTGTAAGAACAGTGGATGCTTATATATCCCAAGCTGTGGGAGGGGGTGAGGGTTCTGAGCTTGGAGTTTTTCGCTTTCGATTGTGTACGAACAGTGGATTCTTATACAGTCCCAAGCTTTGAGAGTGGTGAAGGGGCTGAGGTTGGAATTATTCGCTTTCAATAGTGTAAGAACAGTGGATTCTTATACATCCCAAGCTGCGAGAGGGGTTGAAGGGGCTGAGCTTGGAGTTCTTCGCTTTCAGTTGTGTAAGAACAGTGGATTCTTATATATCCCAAGCCGTGAGGGGGGTGTAGGGGCTGAGGTAGGAGTTCTTCGCTTTCAGTAGTGTAAGAACAGTGGATTCTTATATATCCCAAGCTGTGAGTGGGGGTGAAGGGACTGAGCTTGGTTTTCTTCGCTTTCAATAGTGTAAAAACAGGGAATTCTTATATATCCCAAGCTGTGAGAGGGGGTGAAGGGGCAAAGGTTGGAGTTCTTCGCTTTCAATAGTGTAAGAACTGTGGATTCTTATATATCCCAAGCTGTGAGAGAGGGTGAAGGTTCTGAGCTTGGAGTTTTTCGCTTTCAATAGTGTACGAACAGTGGATTCTTATACAACCCAAGCTGTTAGAGGGGGTGAGGGTTCTGAGCTTGGAATTATTCGCTTTCGATTGTGTAGGAACAGTGGATTCTTATACAGTCCCAGGCTTTGAGAGGTCGAAGGGGCTGAGGTTGGAGTTATTCGCTTTCAATAGTGTAAGAACAGTGGATTCTTATACATCCCAAGCTGCGAGAAGGGGTGAAGGGGCTGAGCTTGGAGTTCTTCGCTTTCAGTAGTGTAAGAGCAGTGGATTCTTATATATCCCAAGCCGTGAGGGGGGGTGAAGGGGCTGAGGTAGGAGTTCTTCGCTTTCAGAAGTGTAAGAACAGCGGATTCTTATATATCCCAAGCTGTGAGTGGGGGTGAACGGACTGAGCTTGGTTTTCTTCGCTTTCAATAGTGTAAGAACTGTGGATTCTTATATATCCCAAGCTTTGAGTGGGGGTGAAGGTTCTGAGCTTGGAGTTTTTCGGTTTCAGTAGTGTACGAACAGTGAATTCTTATACAACCCAAGCTGTGAGAGAGGGCGAAGGGGGTGAGGTTGGAGTCTTTCGCTTTCAATAGTGTTAGAACAGTGGATTCATATACGTCCCAAGCTGTGAGTGGGGGTGATGGGGCTCAGGTTGGAGTTTTTCGCTTTCAATAGTGTAAGAACAGTGGATTCTTATACATCCCAAGCCGTGAGAGGGGGTGAAGGGGCTTAGGTTGAAGTTCTTCGCTTTCAATAGTGTAAGAACACTGGATTATTATATATCCAAAGCTGTGAGAGGGGGTGAAGGGGCTGAGCTTGGAGTTTTTCGCTTTCAATAGTGTAAGAACAGTGGATTCTTATATATCCCAAACTTGAGTGGGGGTGAAGGGACTGAGCTTGGAGTTCTTCGCTGTCAATAGTGTAGGAACAATGAATTCTTATATATCCCATGCTGTGAGAGGGGGTGAAGGGGCTGAGGTTGGAGTTCTTCGCTTTTAATTGTGCAAGAACAGTGAATTCCTGTACATCCCAAGCTGTGAGAGGGGGTGAAGGAGCTGAGGTTGGAGTTCTTCGCTTTTAGTAGTGTAAGAACAATGGATTCTTATACATCCCAAGCTGTGAGAGGGGATGAAGGGGCTGAGCTTGGAGTACGTAGCTTTTAGTAGTGTAAGAACAGTGGATTCGTATTCATCCCAAACTGTGAGAGGGGGTGAAGAGGCTGAGTTTGGAGTTCTTCGCTTTCAATAGTGTAAGAACAGTGGATTCGTATACGTCCCTAGCTGTGAGAGGGGGTGAAGGGGCTGAGTTTGGAGTTCTTCGCTTTCAATAGTGTACGAACAGTGAATTCTTATACAACCCAAGCTGTGAGAGAGGGCGAAGGGGCTGAGGTTGTAGTCTTTCGCTTTCAATAGTGTAAGAACAGTGGATTCTTATACATCCCAAGCTGTGAGAGGGGGTGAAGGGGCTGAGGTTGGTGTCTTTCGTTTTCAATAATGTAAGAATAGTGGATTCTTATAAATCCCAAGCTGTGGGAGGGGGTGAAGGGGCTGAGGTTGGAGTTCTTCGCTTGCTGTAGTGTAAGAACAGTGGATTCTTATATAGCCCAAGCCATGAGAGGGGGTGAAGAGGCTGAGGTTGGAGTTCTTCGCTTTCATTAGTGTAAGAACAGTAGATTCTTATATATCCCAAGCCGTCAGAGGGGGTGAAGGTTCTGATCTTGGAGTTTTTCAATTTCAATAGTGTAAGAACAGTGAACTCATATACGTCCCAAGCTGTGAGTGGGGGTGATGGGGCTAAGGTTGGAGTTTTTCGCTTTCAATAGTGTAAGAACAGTGGATGCTTATATATCCCAAGCTGTGGGAGGGGGTGAGGGTTCTGAGCTTGGAGTTTTTCGCTTTCGATTGTGTACGAACAGTGGATTCTTATACAGTCCCAAGCTTTGAGAGTGGTGAAGGGGCTGAGGTTGGAATTATTCGCTTTCAATAGTGTAAGAACAGTGGATTCTTATACATCCCAAGCTGCGAGAGGGGTTGAAGGGGCTGAGCTTGGAGTTCTTCGCTTTCAGTTGTGTAAGAACAGTGGATTCTTATATATCCCAAGCCGTGAGGGGGGTGTAGGGGCTGAGGTAGGAGTTCTTCGCTTTCAGTAGTGTAAGAACAGTGGATTCTTATATATCCCAAGCTGTGAGTGGGGGTGAAGGGACTGAGCTTGGTTTTCTTCGCTTTCAATAGTGTAAAAACAGGGAATTCTTATATATCCCAAGCTGTGAGAGGGGGTGAAGGGGCAAAGGTTGGAGTTCTTCGCTTTCAATAGTGTAAGAACTGTGGATTCTTATATATCCCAAGCTGTGAGAGAGGGTGAAGGTTCTGAGCTTGGAGTTTTTCGCTTTCAATAGTGTACGAACAGTGGATTCTTATACAACCCAAGCTGTTAGAGGGGGTGAGGGTTCTGAGCTTGGAATTATTCGCTTTCGATTGTGTAGGAACAGTGGATTCTTATACAGTCCCAGGCTTTGAGAGGTCGAAGGGGTTGAGGTTGGAGTTATTCGCTTTCAATAGTGTAAGAACAGTGGATTCTTATACATCCCAAGCTGCGAGAAGGGGTGAAGGGGCTGAGCTTGGAGTTCTTCGCGTTCAGTAGTGTAAGAGCAGTGGATTCTTATATATCCCAAGCCGTGAGGGGGGGTGAAGGGGCTGAGGTAGGAGTTCTTCGCTTTCAGAAGTGTAAGAACAGCGGATTCTTATATATCCCAAGCTGTGAGTGGGGGTGAACGGACTGAGCTTGGTTTTCTTCGCTTTCAATAGTGTAAGAACTGTGGATTCTTATATATCCCAAGCTTTGAGTGGGGGTGAAGGTTCTGAGCTTGGAGTTTTTCGGTTTCAGTAGTGTACGAACAGTGAATTCTTATACAACCCAAGCTGTGAGAGAGGGCGAAGGGGGTGAGGTTGGAGTCTTTCGCTTTCAATAGTGTTAGAACAGTGGATTCATATACGTCCCAAGCTGTGAGTGGGGGTGATGGGGCTCAGGTTGGAGTTTTTCGCTTTCAATAGTGTAAGAACAGTGGATTCTTATACATCCCAAGCCGTGAGATGGGGTGAAGGGGCTTAGGTTGAAGTTCTTCGCTTTCAATAGTGTAAGAACACTGGATTATTATATATCCAAAGCTGTGAGAGGGGGTGAAGGGGCTGAGCTTGGAGTTTTTCGCTTTCAATAGTGTAAGAACAGTGGATTCTTATATATCCCAAACTTGAGTGGGGGTGAAGGGACTGAGCTTGGAGTTCTTCGCTGTCAATAGTGTAGGAACAATGAATTCTTATATATCCCATGCTGTGAGAGGGGGTGAAGGGGCTGAGGTTGGAGTTCTTCGCTTTTAATTGTGCAAGAACAGTGAATTCCTGTACATCCCAAGCTGTGAGAGGGGGTGAAGGAGCTGAGGTTGGAGTTCTTCGCTTTTAGTAGTGTAAGAACAATGGATTCTTATACATCCCAAGCTGTGAGAGGGGATGAAGGGGCTGAGCTTGGAGTACGTAGCTTTTAGTAGTGTAAGAACAGTGGATTCGTATTCATCCCAAACTGTGAGAGGGGGTGAAGAGGCTGAGTTTGGAGTTCTTCGCTTTCAATAGTGTAAGAACAGTGGATTCGTATACGTCCCTAGCTGTGAGAGGGGGTGAAGGGGCTGAGTTTGGAGTTCTTCGCTTTCAATAGTGTACGAACAGTGAATTCTTATACAACCCAAGCTGTGAGAGAGGGCGAAGGGGCTGAGGTTGTAGTCTTTCGCTTTCAATAGTGTAAGAACAGTGGATTCTTATACATCCCAAGCTGTGAGAGGGGGTGAAGGGGCTGAGGTTGGTGTCTTTCGTTTTCAATAGTGTAAGAACAGTGGATTCTTATATATCCCAATCCATGAGAGGGCGTGAAGGGGCTGAGGTTGGAGTTCTTCGCTTTCAATAGTGTAAGAACAGTGGATTCTTATATATCCCAAGCTGTGAGAGGGGGTAAAGGGTCTGAGCTTGGAGTTCTTCGCTTTCAATAGGGTACGAACAGTGAATTCTTATATATCCCAAGCTGTGAGAGGGGGTGAAGGGGCTGAGCTTCCTCTTCAGCGGGTTCTTCGCTTTCTAGATATGAATGGCGCATACGACTCCAGTAGCTTCTCCTTAATGAACGAGGACTGTGCTTGGTAACTTTTTAGCTCATATTGTCTTTCGTTTAAATTTTAAGTGCATTAGTGTTCATTTTCTTCCATCCGAATTCGTTGCTTTAACTCAGTTAATCAGAATACAATTACGTTGCCATGAGGTAACCAATCTTAGTAAGTAAACTAATATAAATGTGTTGTAAATTTTAATGGAAATTTGGAGTTCAAGCTTCAAATATAATTACTTTATTGGATTGGTTTTCCCTGACTATTGGCTTTTCCAATAATAAAAGCCTTATTTATTTTAATTACGCTATTTTCAGCTGAGCAATGAATGGAGCTTTGCAAATGTTAAGAAAAATTTTGTAAATACATCCCTTCCGATCGTAAAATTGTATCTACGAATAGCCTATGTTTCGTTTGTGCCACACTGTATGAATTGTTCACTGACTTACCATTAGCTCTACATTTCTTCAATTGTATCAAAATATTAATACTTTTAATGCTCATTCATCCAAACTAAATACTCATTCACAAATCATAATTGTAACAGAAGGATTTTTAAACACAAAATTTGATTACGCTTCCCCTACCTCAATGTCATCTGCGAAAAGCATACCAGATAACAAGCAGCAGGAATAACATGGATTACTTAGTTTAAAACGATATAAACTAATTAAAATATAAGTCGAGAAACATATGGCTACTTAGAACGGTTTGTTTTGATGCCATAATGATACATCTTAGTTATTATACATAGTATTCAGGATGGATAGCGAGTGATTTGTTGCTGTTACTTCAACTTTTGCTGTAACTGAGTATAGGACTTAAGTACATTGCAGTCATCACAAACTGCTTTAATATACCTCTGGTGACCCTGCCATTATACCTACCATTATATATATATATATATATATATATATATATATATATATATATAACCAGGGTATTTACTTATATTTTTCTTTGTAGCATGGGTTCATAAATTCTATTCTTCTCACCATGTACTTTCTTAGGGTGCTCTAGATCCATCTCCTTTGTAATCGTGGGATGTAATATAAATGCACCTGATGATAGATAACGTATATTTAGGGTAAGATTTTAGTAATAATTATGCGGTACATGTTAATGTGACCCTTGAAAGCTTCTTGAAGAGGTTTTATACCATGGCAGTACGTATACCTTGCATGCTTTGGACGCCCGAAGAAGCTTTTCAACAGTTTTCTTAAAGGAGGACAGAACTAAATATTTAAAGACTTCTAACAATAAAATATAAACAATTCTGAGCATACTCTTGAAAACCGCGTCATTTTAAGACCTCTTGTTTTAATTCTAGAAGAATCTTTATGTTTAATGCTCACCTTGTAATGATGTGATGAGGTTAGAATCGTGCCACGATACCGAATGTCACTTGCATTAGTTAGCCTTCCGTTGCAGTTAATTCCTGTTTTGTTGTGATTGAAAGGCAGTTTTACTTTTCTAGTGTTAGGTGAAGAATGCTTGCGTGCAGTGCTTGGTTGTGCAAATAATTCCGGCATAAACAGAAATATTGAATTATTATTACTAATTCCCTGATATATAAACAATCCACACTTATACATCAAGTGAGCTGCTGCTATGAAATACAAAAGCTTTGTGCCAACCAAGAATGTCAGGGTAATTGGAACTCATTTCAAGGAAAGTGATTTTAATTGGTCGGATGTTATAAAAATAAGAATAATGTACAGAAATTCAAAAACCCTAGATTGAAAGATAAAGGGGTACCTTTGAAAATTTTAGGAGGACTAGAAGAAATCTCCCCCCCCCCCAAAAAAAGAAATTAAAATCTTAAAAGAAAGCAAGTGCAACAGACGATAATTCAGCAAGCTATTTTCCGCAAAGAGTGTAGCTCCACTAGTTACTGGGAGTAGTAGGGAATTGACATTTCTGGGCCAGTTAATTTATGCATGGCTATTCATATGCAAATGAGCTCCCCCACCTCCTCCCTCCCCCTCCCCCCGCTGTGCCTTGGTAGTTTTAGCTGCACCTGCGGTCGTAAATCATGTTGAGTACAATGGAGGCTTGACAGTTAGGTAATTAAGGCTGTCAATCAACTGTCAAAACGAAAAAGGGGTCATAAATTTAAGGTTCTGTAACAAAGGCGAGATGTTTTTCCTACCCATTCCACATCCGGCCACTTCTGCACCTGGTCAGTTACCCGCCCCCACTTCCATTGTGTGTGTCGAACACGTGGCATACTCGTTCCACTAGCTTTTAACAAAAGAACAATGCTTGCCCTTCAGCTGTCAAAATGAACAAAGCCCATGATGAATTAGGGTTGTAACAAAGCCAGTAGTAATAGTCCCGGATGAGCCAATTGTTTTAACGATAATCCTGCCGCTAGGGGCGCTCGTGTCGCTAGTGTCGCTGCGTGCGACGGCGGCGGCGGTAAGTTTGAAAAGCGCCCTGAGCGGTAGGATTATCGTTATTGCAATTGGTTCATCCGGGACGAGTTGAAAGAATTGAGGATTAGGGTAAGGTGAAGGAAGAAGAGGAAGTGACGTGGAGTGTTTTGATTGGTTCGTTAATTTGGGTGGAAGATGAAGGAAGGAAGATGGAAGAGTATGGAGGTCGCGTGCTGGAGAGGAGCTGGGTGGCGAGGTGTTGTCTGTGCGGAGGTCGGGACTGAAAGAGGGAAAATATGGGGGAGCGAGGGATAAAAAGTGTAACAGAAAGTGACGTGTGAAGTTGTGATTGGTGGGAATAAGAAGTGATGTTATTGGTGGAAAGGAGCAAATGAAGGTTGTTGATTGGTAAGAATAAGAGAGATTATGATTGGTGGAAAGAAAAAGGAGTGGGGTATGTTGGAGGTGATGGGAAAGGTAAGTTTTGCTAGCAACAGGATTTGCAAAAGCCTGTCGTGAACTGATCAGCAATTTTTTGAACGTTGGATGGTAGTTTTCTTGAGTGGATAGAGAGATGTGGCGATATGAGATGCGGTGGCGAAAATGGGAACTAAACAAGGTGGTTGAGACAAGAGGTTTAAGGACGAGGAAATTTGGAGGTTAGTGGTGAACATGGCGGTCGCAAGAGGTGGGGGGAAAGGAGACGCGGTGGTGATAATGGGAACTAAAAGAAGATGGCGGTAGCAAGAGGTTAGAAGAGTAGATTTTGAGGTTAAAATAGCGGGAACTAAAAATGGCGGAGGGTCTGCGACAAGGAGATGCGGTGAGAACTAAACAAGATGGCGGACGCAAGAGGAGGGTAAGGAGATTTGAGGTTACAGTACCAAAACACGAAAGGATATATTCCTACGCCAAGCAGGTCCGAAAAATAATTATGCGTGTGGTACTTACCTGTTACCGGTGTGGATGCGTCACCAAAAGCGCGGCACGCGAGGCGGAAAAATAAAAGCAAACTGTTTTTGAAAATGCTTAACCAGCTTTAAGATCAACCAACATCACTACGCACTGATATACCTAGGTTTTTAAACGGTACAGACACCCTTTGCAGAGGCGTAATTTAACTATACCAAAACCTGGTACTGGACCATCGTGATGGTCGCTAGCGTACGTAGGAGCAGGGTTCTCATAGCCGGTCGAAAGCGGTCAAAAACGTGTACGACGTAGGTGTTTACAGTAGCTGCTGTCGAGTCAACCGTCGAGGTGTGAATAAACAAGATCTGTTCTCGCCGGCAATTTGGTTCGGAGATGTGAGCAGCGGCGAGGTGTTGTCTGTGCGGAGGTCGGGACTGAAAGAGGGAAAAGATGGGGAGCGAGGGATAAAAAGTGTAACAGAAAGTGACGTGTGAAGTTGTGATTGGTGGGAATAAGAAGTGATTTTATTGGTGGAAAGGAGCAAATGAAAGTTGTTGATTGGTAAGAATAAGAGAGGTTATGATTGGTGGAAAGAAAAAGGAGTGGGGTATGTTGGAGGTGATGGGAAAGGTAAGTTTTGCTAGCAACAAGATTTGCAAAAGCCTGTCGTGAACTGATCAGCAATTTTTGAACGTTGGATGGTAGTTTTCTTGAGTGGATAGAGAGATGGGGCGATATGAGATGCGGTGGCGAAAATGGGAACTAAACAAGGTGGTTGAGACAAGAGGTTTAAGGACGAGGAAATTTGGAGTTTAGTGGTGAACATGGCGGTCGCAAGAGGTGGGGGTAAGGAGACGCGGTGGTGTGAATGGGAACTAAAAGAAGATGGCGGTAGCAAGAGGTTAGAAGAGTAGATTTTGAGGTTAAAATAGCGGGAACTAAAAATGGCGGAGGGTCTGCGACAAGGAGATGCGGTGAGAACTAAACAAGATGGCGGACGCAAGAGGAGGGTAAGGAGATTAAGTGTAACAGAAAGTGACGTGTGAAGTTGTGATTGGTGGGAATAAGAAGTGATGTTATTGGTGGAAAGGAGCAAATGAAGGTTGTTGATTGGTAAGAATAAGAGAGATTATGATTGGTGGAAAGAAAAAGGAGTGGGGTATGTTGGAGGTGATGGGAAAGGTAAGTTTTGCTAGCAACAGGATTTGCAAAAGCCTGTCGTGAACTGATCAGCAATTTTTTGAACGTTGGATGGTAGTTTTCTTGAGTGGATAGAGAGATGTGGCGATATGAGATGCGGTGGCGAAAATGGGAACTAAACAAGGTAGTTGAGACAAGAGGTTTAAGGACGAGGAAATTTGGAGGTTAGTGGTGAACATGGCGGTCGCAAGAGGTGGGGGGTAAGGAGACGCGGTGGCGAGAATGGGAACTAAAAGAAGATGGCGGTAGCAAGAGGTTAGAAGAGTAGATTTTGAGGTTAAAATAGCGGGAACTAAAAATGGCGGAGGGTGTGCGACAAGGAGATGCGGTGAGAACTAAACAAGATGGCGGACGCAAGAGGAGGGTAAGGAGATTTGAGGTTACAGTACCAAAACACGAAAGGATATATTCCTACGCCAAGCAGGTCCGAAAAATAATTATGCGTGTGGATGCGTCACCAAAAGCGCGGCACGCGAGGCGGAAAAATAAAAGCAAACTGTTTTTGAAAATGCTTAACCAGCTTTAAGATCAACCAACATCACTACGCACTGATATACCTAGGTTTTTAAACGGTACAGACACCCTTTGCAGAGGCGTAATTTAACTATACCAAAACCTGGTACTGGACCATCGTGATGGTCGCTAGCGTACGTAGGAGCAGGGTTCTCATAGCCGGTCGAAAGCGGTCAAAAACGTGTACGACGTAGGTGTTCACAGTAGCTGCTGTCGAGTCAACCGTCGAATAAACGAGATCTGTTCTCGCCGGTAATTTGGTTCGGAGATGTGAGCAGCGGCGAGGTGTTGTCTGTGCGAAGGTCGGGACTGAAAGAGGGAAAAGATGGTGAGCGAGGGATAAAAAGTATAACAGAAAGTGACGTGTGAAGTTGTGATTGGTGGGAATAAGAAGTGATTTTATTGGTGGAAAGGAGCAAATGAAAGTTGTTGATTGGTAAGAATAAGAGAGATTATGATTGGTGGGAAAGAAAAAGGTGTGGGAGTGGGGTATGTTGGAGGTGATGGGAAAGGTAAGTTTTGCTAGCAACAGGATTTGCAAAAGCCTGTCGAGAACTGATCAGCAATTTTTGAACGTTGGATGGTAGTTTTCTTGAGTGGATAGAGAGATGGTGCGATATGAGATGCGGTGGCGAAAATGGGAACTAAACAAGATGGTTGAGACAAGAGGTTTAAGGACGAGGAAATTTGGAGGTTAGTGGTGAACATGGCGGTCGCAAGAGGTGGGGGCAAAGAGACGCGGTGGTGAGAATGGGAACTAAAAGAAGATGGCGGTAGCAAGAGCTTAGAAGTGCAGATTTTGACGTTAAAATAGTGGGAACTAAAAATGGCGGAGGGTTGGCGACAAGGAGATGCATTGAGAACTAAACAAGATGGCGGACGCAAGAGGAGGGTAAGGAGATTTGAGGTTAAGATTTTTAGGTTAAAACAGGGCGTAAGCATGGGAACGAAATCCAAGATGGCGAAGGCATTGGTGTGGACGAGGAGATGTGAGGTGCGGTGGCGAAAATGGGAACTAAACAAGATGACGAAGACAAAAAGTGTAAGGACGAGGAGATTTCGAGGTTAGTGGTGAACATGGCGGTCGCAAGAGGTGGTGGGCAAGGAGACTTGAGGTTAAGATTTTTAGGTTAAAACAGGACGTAAGAAGGGGAACTAAATCCAAGATGGCGGAGGCAAGGGTGGGACGAGGAGATGTGAGGCGCGGTGGTAAAAATGGGAACTAAATAAGATAGCGGAGGCATGAAGTTGAGGTTAAAAATTGAGGTAAACGTGGAGAGCTTAAACCAAGATGGCGGTGGCGTGGTGGTGAAAATGGGAACTAAACAAGATGGCGGAGGCAAGAAGTGGAGGGACGAAGAGGTTTGAGGTTATGGTCAACATGCGAAAGATGTCGAACGCAACAGATGGTGACGAGGAGATAGAATTGAGGATTAGGGAAAGATGAAGGAAAACAGGAAGTGACGTGGAGTGTTTTGATTGGTAAAAATAAGACGAAATGTGATTGGTGCGTTAATTCGGGTGGAAGATGAAGGAAGGAAGATAAAAGAGTATGGAGGACACGTGATGGAGTGGAGCGGAGCGGCGAGGTGTTGTCTGTGCGGAGGTTGGGACTGAAAGAGGGAAAAGATGGCGAACGAGGGATAAAAAGTATAACAGAAAGTGACGTGTGAAGTTGTGATTGGTGGGAATAAGAAGTGATGTTATTGGTGGAAAGGAACAACTGAAAGTTGTTGATTGGTAAGAATAAGAGAGATTGTGATTGGTGGAAAGAAAAAGGTGTGGGAGTGGGGTATGTTGGAGGTGATGGGGAAGGTAAGTTTTGCTACCAACAAGATTTGCAAAAGCCTCTCCAGAACTCATCAGCAATTTCAGCAGACGATGTGCGTGGCGATAGGCCCGCTGCGATGAAAGAGCTGCAAACTGCGCGATAACTTGAAAAATATTGCCCGCCGTGACGCATTGCGCGCGCGCGTTTACCGTAAACCGTTACAGTTGCCATACTTATATTATCCGTCTTTCTTTTTTCTTTTTCTTTTTTTACGTTTGTTTTTTAAAAAAAATAATTAGTTTATCGGGGGTTTTCTCTGGTTGGTAGACGAATGCAAGCTCTTTCTGCTTTTTCACAGGTTTTCCCTGGTTGGTAGGCGTTTGCTGTAGTGGTTGACGAAGCCCTTTCTAATTTTCGAGGTTTTTTCAGGTTTTTCGTGGTTGTCCCTGCCCGGTAGGCAAATGATGAAGTTTTTGCTTGTTGTTTTTTTTAAAAAATAACTAGTTTTTGGGGGTTTTCTGCGGATGGTAAACGAATGCAAGCTCTTTCTGCTCTTTCATAGGTTTTCCCTGGTTGGTAGGCGTTTTCTGTACTGGTTGACGAAGGCGTTTCTAATTTTCGAGGTTTTCTCAGGCTTTTAGCGTTTGTCCCTGCCCGGTAGGCAAATGATGAAGTTTTACCTTGTCGGCGCACGGATACTAGGCACATACTCGCGCGCACACACACACCCGTTGCAGCTGCCATACTTATATTATTCGTCTTTTCTTTTTTTAAAAAAAAATAACTAGTTTTTTGGAGGTTTTCTGCGGTTGGTAAACGAATGCAAGTGCTTTCTGCTTTTTCATAGGTTTTCCCTGGTTGGTACGCGTTTTCTGTAGTGGTTGACGAAGCCGTTTCTAATTTTCGAGGTTTTTTCAGGTTTTTTTTTTTAGTGGTTGTCCCTGGCCGGTAGGCAGATGATAAAGTTTTTCTATAATGTCGACGTTTTGGCTTGTGGCGCACGGATCCTAGGCACATACTCGCACACACACACACACCCGTTGCAGCTGCCATACTTATATTATTCGTCTTTTCTTTTTTTAAAAAAAATAACTAGTTTTTTGGAGGTTTTCTGCGGTTGGTAAACGAATGCAAGTGCTTTCTGCTTTTTCATAGGTTTTCCCTGGTTGGTAGGCGTTTTCTGTAGTGGTTGACGAAGGCGTTTCTAATTTTCGAGGTTTTTTCAGGTTTTTTTTTTAGTGGTTGTCCCTGGCCGGTAGGCAGATGATAAAGTTTTTCTATAATGTCGTCGTTTTGGCTTGTGGCGCACGGATCCTAGGCACATACTCGCACACACACACACACACACCCGTTGCAGCTGCCATACTTATATTATTCGTCTTTTCTTTTTTTAAAAAAATAACTAGTTTTTTTTTTGGAGGTTTTCTGCGGTTGGTAAACGAATGCAAGTGCTTTCTGCTTTTTCATAGGTTTTCCCTGGTTGGTAGGCGTTTTCTGTAGTGGTTGACGAAGCCGTTTCTAATTTTCGAGGTTTTCTCAGGGTTTTTAGTGGTTGACCCTGTCCGGTAGGCAGATGATAAAGTTTTTCTATAATGTCGTCGTTTTGGCTTGTGGCGCACGGACACTAGGCACATACTCGCACACACACACACACAAACACACACACACACACACACTAAAATAGTAGCGTATAAAAAAATTTAACAAACCGTAGATTTTCAAGAAAATTCCCACACCGCAAACTACCCGTTTAGCGGCAGAAAGTTCATTATTTTTATTGTTTTAAAAATGGCTCTAACCCCTTTTGATTACGGTACGGTATGTTTAAGATATCTGCATGACAAATAAAATGTATAACTTCAATTTTCTGGGAATTGCTGTGAAGTAGTCTCATTGTGAATGTCTTTTGTACAACTGTTAAACCGTAGGAAACGAAGCCTTACTGTACAAGGAAGTTAAAGCACACAATTTATGTGTATTATTATTATTATTATTATTATTATTATTATTATTATTTCTTTGTGGCGTTGTCTATTTACAAAGTTTGCATGTTGATTTTAATGTTTAAAAGCTTTAGACCTTTCTCACTAAAACTCGTCATTCTTTTAACTTTTCTTTTTTCATTTTCATACAAAGAGAACGGAATTTCACAAGTGAAACAGCACTGTAATAACGATACCAACAAACTAATTATTATTCACCCACTGAAACACATAAAAACAATAAGTAATAATCACAGACCCAGTTTGTGGGCATTTAAATGAAACATATGCACAATACAATGCATCCAAATATTCAATATTGAGATTTCACTGGAAAACTAAATACTTGTTTGGATGTCCCCTGAATAAAAACATTTTTAGAAAATTCTGTGTGTATGTGTCAGAGCAGCATAACTCAAAAATGAAAAGTCGGATAAATACTAAACTTGGTATTTAGGTTGAGTACCTTCCAAAGATACGACACAGAGAGTTTCAAGAAAACCCCTCCACCCCAAACTACCCTTTACATGAACTATTTTCCGGAATGTTTTATTTTCTAAAATTTGTCTCTGACGATTTTAATTACAACACCATATATTAAAGACATTTATATGAAAAATAAAATGTATATCTTGAATTTTGTGGAAATAGCCTGTGAAGGCCTCTTGATTCGGAAGAAATTTTCTATGATCTTGTATAACTGCTAAGGTTTGAGAAAAACATAGAATACAAAAAATTTAGATCTCTTTAAAAACACACACAATTTATTTGAAATAACTGTTTTGTGACGTCAGCCATTTCCGAGATATCTGTTATAAATGGTTCGAATTGTACAATGCTTAGCCATTCTACTTCACTTCTTTCAAACTGCTTAAAAATCATATAAATGAATGTATCACCTCATAATAAGCCTCTATATACGAAAAATGCTGAGTATTCAAAAAGTCAAGAAATTCGATTTTCTAGCCCCTAGTGAGTGTAAAATCGCGTTTACTTCACTTCTTTTAAACTGCTTCTACCCTTTACATGAACTATTTTCCGAAATGTTTTATTTTCTAAAACTGTCTCTGACGATTTTAATTACAACACCATATATTAAAGACATTTATATGAAAAAAAATGTATATCTTGAATTTTGTGCAAATAGCCTGTGAAGTCCTCTTGATTCGGAAGAAATTTTCTATGATCTTGTATAACTGCTAAGGTTTGAGGAAACACACACAATTCGTTTCTAACTACGGGCTTTTGCTGTTGGCACCGGGTTTTTATAAGCTCGCTTATCGCAACCGTTGTTTCATCATTTGTGTCGAGTGAAATGCCTCGTTTCGCTAAAAAATTGTCTAGTTTTAAAAACTAGAGTTATGCTGACACGAGCCGCCACTGCACAATTCCCACCGCCGACATAAAGGTTGCATTTATTGTATTGCTGACGAATTTCCGCGTCTCTCACCTTTCACTGTCATCAGCACACGGCTCTTTTGCGTGTAGCGCTGAATGCGAACGAGCTGAGCTGAGTTATTCCTGATGTTATTAGTGCAATATTAAAACTATGAGTATCGTGTGTAGTGTTTTATGTTGTGCCAGTGCATACGTGTTATGTAAAATGTATGAATTAAATACAATCAGCAGATACTACCTTTCTAAGGAGTAACACCAACTGTTGAATATAAATTCTCAAAGTGCTCCGTTCGTACGACCTCTACCCTCTATTTCTTATAGGTGAGTACGAAAGTTTATTTTCATATCCACTTAATTTTAATCCGGATAAACTTTTCGGGAAATGGTTGCATTGCACAACCGTTAGACATCCAAAGGGACGCTATACACTGGTTTTAAAATTCTAAATTCTTTCCATGAACATGGCGAGCAAGAACTGAAAAGCGACATGCCTTTTAAAAAAGAATTGCTCGGAAATGGCTGACGTCACAAAACAGTTATTTCAAATAAATTGTGTGTGTTTTTAAAGAGATCTAAATTTTTTGTATTCTATGTTTTTCTCAAACCTTAGCAGTTATACAAGATCATAGAAAATTTCTTCCGAATCAAGAGGCCTTCACAGGCTATTTCCACAAAATTCAAGATATACATTTTATTTTTCATATAAATGTCTTTAATATATGGTGTTGTAATTAAAACCGTCAGAGACAAATTTTAGAAAATAAAACATTTCGGAAAATAGTTCATGTAAAGGGTAGTTTGGGGTGGAGGGGTTTTCTTGAAACTCTCTGTGTCGTATCTTTGGAAGGTACTCAACCTAAATACCAAGTTTAGTATTTATCCGACTTTTCATTTTTGAGTTATGCTGCTCTGACACATACACACAGACTTTTCTAAAAATGTTTTTATTCAGGGACCTCAAAACAAGTATTTAGTTTTCCAGTGAAATCTCAATATTGAATATTTGGATGCATCGTATTGTGCATATGTTTCATTTAAATGCCCACAAACTGGGTCTGTGATTATTACTTATTGTTTTTATGTGTTTCAGTGGGTGAATAATAATTAGTTTGTTGGTATCGTTATTACAGTGCTGTTTCACTTGTGAAATTCCGTTCTCTTTGTATGAAAATGAAAAAAGAAAAGTTAAAAGAATGACGAGTTTTAGTGAGAAAGGTCTAAAGCTTTTAAACATTAAAATCAACATGCAAACTTTGTAAATAGACAACGCCACAAAGAAATAATAATAATAATAATAATAATAATAATAATAATAATAATAATAATAATAATAATAATACACATAAATTGTGTGCTTTAACTTCCTTGTACAGTAAGGCTTCGTTTCCTACGGTTTAACAGTTGTACAAAAGACATTCACAATGAGACTACTTCACAGCAATTCCCAGAAAATTGAAGTTATACATTTTATTTGTCATGCAGATATCTTAAACATACCGTACCGTAATCAAAAGGGGTTAGAGCCATTTTTAAAACAATAAAAATAATGAACTTTCTGCCGCTAAACGGGTAGTTTGCGGTGTGGGAATTTTCTTGAAAATCTACGGTTTGTTAAATTTTTCTATACGCTACTATTTTAGTGTGTGTGTGTGTGTGTGTGTGTTTGTGTGTGTGTGCGAGTATGTGCCTAGTGTCCGTGCGCCACAAGCCAAAACGACGACATTATAGAAAAACTTTATCATCTGCCTACCGGACAGGGTCAACCACTAAAAACCCTGAGAAAACCTCGAAAATTAGAAACGGCTTCGTCAACCACTACAGAAAACGCCTACCAACCAGGGAAAACCTATGAAAAAGCAGAAAGCACTTGCATTCGTTTACCAACCGCAGAAAACCTCCAAAAAAAAACTAGTTATTTTTTTAAAAAAAGAAAAGACGAATAATATAAGTATGGCAGCTGCAACGGGTGTGTGTGTGTGTGTGCGAGTATGTGCCTAGGATCCGTGCGCCACAAGCCAAAACGACGACATTATAGAAAAACTTTATCATCTGCCTACCGGCCAGGGACAACCACTAAAAAAAAAAACCTGAAAAAACCTCGAAAATTAGAAACGCCTTCGTCAACCACTACAGAAAACGCCTACCAACCAGGGAAAACCTATGAAAAAGCAGAAAGCACTTGCATTCGTTTACCAACCGCAGAAAACCTCCAAAAAACTAGTTATTTTTTTTAAAAAAAGAAAAGACGAATAATATAAGTATGGCAGCTGCAACGGGTGTGTGTGTGTGTGTGCGAGTATGTGCCTAGGATCCGTGCGCCACAAGCCAAAACGACGACATTATAGAAAAACTTTATCATCTGCCAACCGGCCAGGGACAACCACTAAAAAAAAAACCTGAAAAAACCTCGAAAATTAGAAACGGCTTCGTCAACCACTACAGAAAACGCCTACCAACCAGGGAAAACCTATGAAAAAGCAGAAAGCACTTGCATTCGTTTACCAACCGCAGAAAACCTCCAAAAAACTAGTTATTTTTTTTTAAAAAAAGAAAAGACGAATAATATAAGTATGGCAGCTGCAACGGGTGTGTGTGTGCGCGCGAGTATGTGCCTAGTATCCGTGCGCCGACAAGGTAAAACTTCATCATTTGCCTACCGGGCAGGGACAAACGCTAAAAACCTGAGAAAACCTCGAAAATTTGAAACGCCTTCGTCAACCAGTACAGAAAACGCCTACCAACCAGGGAAAACCTATGAAAGAGCAGAAAGAGCTTGCATTCGTTTACCATCCGCAGAAAACCCCCAAAAACTAGTTATTTTTAAAAAAAAAACAACAAGCAAAAACTTCATCATTTGCCTACCGGGCAGGGACAACCACGAAAAACCTGAAAAAACCTCGAAAATTAGAAAGGGCTTCGTCAACCACTACAGCAAACGCCTACCAACCAGGGAAAACCTGTGAAAAAGCAGAAAGAGCTTGCATTCGTCTACCAACCAGAGAAAACCCCCGAAAAACTAATTATTTTTTTTAAAAAACAAACGTAAAAAAAGAAAAAGAAAAAAGAAAGACGGATAATATAAGTATGGCAACTGTAACGGTTTACGGTAAACGCGCGCGCGCAATGCGTCACGGCGGGCAATATTTTTCAAGTTATCGCGCAGTTTGCAGCTCTTTCATCGCAGCGGGCCTATCGCCACGCACATCGTCTGCTGAAATTGCTGATGAGTTCTGGAGAGGCTTTTGCAAATCTTGTTGGTAGCAAAACTTACCTTCCCCATCACCTCCAACATACCCCACTCCCACACCTTTTTCTTTCCACCAATCACAATCTCTCTTATTCTTACCAATCAACAACTTTCAGTTGTTCCTTTCCACCAATAACATCACTTCTTATTCCCACCAATCACAACTTCACACGTCACTTTCTGTTATACTTTTTATCCCTCGTTCGCCATCTTTTCCCTCTTTCAGTCCCAACCTCCGCACAGACAACACCTCGCCGCTCCGCTCCACTCCATCACGTGTCCTCCATACTCTTTTATCTTCCTTCCTTCATCTTCCACCCGAATTAACGCACCAATCACATTTCGTCTTATTTTTACCAATCAAAACACTCCACGTCACTTCCTGTTTTCCTTCATCTTTCCCTAATCCTCAATTCTATCTCCTCGTCACCATCTGTTGCGTTCGACATCTTTCGCATGTTGACCATAACCTCAAACCTCTTCGTCCCTCCACTTCTTGCCTCCGCCATCTTGTTTAGTTCCCATTTTCACCACCACGCCACCGCCATCTTGGTTTAAGCTCTCCACGTTTACCTCAATTTTTAACCTCAACTTCATGCCTCCGCTATCTTATTTAGTTCCCATTTTTACCACCGCGCCTCACATCTCCTCGTCCCACCCTTGCCTCCGCCATCTTGGATTTAGTTCCCCTTCTTACGTCCTGTTTTAACCTAAAAATCTTAACCTCAAGTCTCCTTGCCCACCACCTCTTGCGACCGCCATGTTCACCACTAACCTCGAAATCTCCTCGTCCTTACACTTTTTGTCTTCGTCATCTTGTTTAGTTCCCATTTTCGCCACCGCACCTCACATCTCCTCGTCCACACCAATGCCTTCGCCATCTTGGATTTCGTTCCCATGCTTACGCCCTGTTTTAACCTAAAAATCTTAACCTCAAATCTCCTTACCCTCCTCTTGCGTCCGCCATCTTGTTTAGTTCTCACCGCATCTCCTTGTCGCCAACCCTCCGCCATTTTTAGTTCCCACTATTTTAACGTCAAAATCTGCACTTCTAAGCTCTTGCTACCGCCATCTTCTTTTAGTTCCCATTCTCACCACCGCGTCTCTTTGCCCCCACCTCTTGCGACCGCCATGTTCACCACTAACCTCCAAATTTCCTCGTCCTTAAACCTCTTGTCTCAACCATCTTGTTTAGTTCCCATTTTCGCCACCGCATCTCATATCGCACCATCTCTCTATCCACTCAAGAAAACTACCATCCAACGTTCAAAAATTGCTGATCAGTTCTCGACAGGCTTTTGCAAATCCTGTTGCTAGCAAAACTTACCTTTCCCATCACCTCCAACATACCCCACTCCCACACCTTTTTCTTTCCCACCAATCATAATCTCTCTTATTCTTACCAATCAACAACTTTCATTTGCTCCTTTCCACCAATAAAATCACTTCTTATTCCCACCAATCACAACTTCACACGTCACTTTCTGTTATACTTTTTATCCCTCGCTCACCATCTTTTCCCTCTTTCAGTCCCGACCTTCGCACAGACAACACCTCGCCGCTGCTCACATCTCCGAACCAAATTACCGGCGAGAACAGATCTCGTTTATTCGACGGTTGACTCGACAGCAGCTACTGTGAACACCTACGTCGTACACGTTTTTGACCGCTTTCGACCGGCTATGAGAACCCTGCTCCTACGTACGCTAGCGACCATCACGATGGTCCAGTACCAGGTTTTGGTATAGTTAAATTACGCCTCTGCAAAGGGTGTCTGTACCGTTTAAAAACCTAGGTATATCAGTGCGTAGTGATGTTGGTTGATCTTAAAGCTGGTTAAGCATTTTCAAAAACAGTTTGCTTTTATTTTTCCGCCTCGCGTGCCGCGCTTTTGGTGACGCATCCACACGCATAATTATTTTTCGGACCTGCTTGGCGTAGGAATATATCCTTTCGTGTTTTGGTACTGTAACCTCAAATCTCCTTACCCTCCTCTTGCGTCCGCCATCTTGTTTAGTTCTCACCGCATCTCCTTGTCGCACACCCTCCGCCATTTTTAGTTCCCGCTATTTTAACCTCAAAATCTACTCTTCTAACCTCTTGCTACCGCCATCTTCTTTTAGTTCCCATTCTCGCCACCGCGTCTCCTTACCCCCCACCTCTTGCGACCGCCATGTTCACCACTAACCTCCAAATTTCCTCGTCCTTAAACCTCTTGTCTCAACTACCTTGTTTAGTTCCCATTTTCGCCACCGCATCTCATATCGCCACATCTCTCTATCCACTCAAGAAAACTACCATCCAACGTTCAAAAAATTGCTGATCAGTTCACGACAGGCTTTTGCAAATCCTGTTGCTAGCAAAACTTACCTTTCCCATCACCTCCAACATACCCCACTCCTTTTTCTTTCCACCAATCATAATCTCTCTTATTCTTACCAATCAACAACCTTCATTTGCTCCTTTCCACCAATAACATCACTTCTTATTCCCACCAATCACAACTTCACACGTGACTTTCTGTTACACTTAATCTCCTTACCCTCCTCTTGCGTCCGCCATCTTGTTTAGTTCTCACCGCATCTCCTTGTCGCAGACCCTCCGCCATTTTTAGTTCCCGCTATTTTAACCTCAAAATCTACTCTTCTAACCTCTTGCTACCGCCATCTTCTTTTAGTTCCCATTCACACCACCGCGTCTCCTTACCCCCACCTCTTGCGACCGCCATGTTCACCACTAAACTCCAAATTTCCTCGTCCTTAAACCTCTTGTCTCAACCACCTTGTTTAGTTCCCATTTTCGCCACCGCATCTCATATCGCCCCATCTCTCTATCCACTCAAGAAAACTACCATCCAACGTTCAAAAATTGCTGATCAGTTCACGACAGGCTTTTGCATATCTTGTTGCTAGCAAAACTTACCTTTCCCATCACCTCCAACATACCCCACTCCTTTTTCTTTCCACCAATCATAACCTCTCTTATTCTTACCAATCAACAACTTTCATTTGCTCCTTTCCACCAATAAAATCACTTCTTATTCCCACCAATCACAACTTCACACGTCACTTTCTGTTACACTTTTTATCCCTCGCTCCCCATCTTTTCCCTCTTTCAGTCCCGACCTCCGCACAGACAACACCTCGCCGCTGCTCACATCTCCGAACCAAATTGCCGGCGAGAACAGATCTTGTTTATTCACACCTCGACGGTTGACTCGACAGCAGCTACTGTAAACACCTACGTCGTACACGTTTTTGACCGCTTTCGACCGGCTATGAGAACCCTGCTCCTACGTACGCTAGCGACCATCACGATGGTCCAGTACCAGGTTTTGGTATAGTTAAATTACGCCTCTGCAAAGGGTGTCTGTACCGTTTAAAAACCTAGGTATATCAGTGCGTAGTGATGTTGGTTGATCTTAAAGCTGGTTAAGCATTTTCAAAAACAGTTTGCTTTTATTTTTCCGCCTCGCGTGCCGCGCTTTTGGTGACGCATCCACACCGGTAACAGGTAAGTACCACACGCATAATTATTTTTCGGACCTGCTTGGCGTAGGAATATATCCTTTCGTGTTTTGGTACTGTAACCTCAAATCTCCTTACCCTCCTCTTGCGTCCGCCATCTTGTTTAGTTCTCACCGCATCTCCTTGTCGCAGACCCTCCGCCATTTTTAGTTCCCGCTATTTTAACCTCAAAATCTACTCTTCTAACCTCTTGCTACCGCCATCTTCTTTTAGTTCCCATTATCACCACCGCGTCTCCTTTCCCCCCACCTCTTGCGACCGCCATGTTCACCACTAACCTCCAAATTTCCTCGTCCTTAAACCTCTTGTCTCAACCACCTTGTTTAGTTCCCATTTTCGCCACCGCATCTCATATCGCCACATCTCTCTATCCACTCAAGAAAACTACCATCCAACGTTCAAAAAATTGCTGATCAGTTCACGACAGGCTTTTGCAAATCCTGTTGCTAGCAAAACTTACCTTTCCCATCACCTCCAACATACCCCACTCCTTTTTCTTTCCACCAATCATAATCTCTCTTATTCTTACCAATCAACAACCTTCATTTGCTCCTTTCCACCAATAACATCACTTCTTATTCCCACCAATCACAACTTCACACGTCACTTTCTGTTACACTTTTTATCCCTCGCTCCCCCATATTTTCCCTCTTTCAGTCCCGACCTCCGCACAGACAACACCTCGCCACCCAGCTCCTCTCTAGCACGCGACCTCCATACTCTTCCATCTTCCTTCCTTCATCTTCCACCCAAATTAACGAACCAATCAAAACACTCCACGTCACTTCCTCTTCTTCCTTCACCTTACCCTAATCCTCAATTCTTTCAACTCGTCCCGGATGAACCAATTGCAATAACGATAATCCTACCGCTCAGGGCGCTTTTCAAACTTACCGCCGCCGCCGTCGCACGCAGCGACACTAGCGACACGAGCGCCCCTAGCGGCAGGATTATCGTTAAAACAATTGGCTCATCCGGGACTATTACTACTAAAGCCTGACCCTTTCCATTGTGTAAGAGATTCTATTGTGTGTGCCTTTCTATTGTCCGATGCAAGCATTCTTTAGAAAGACCACCTGGCAACCCAATAACAAAGCCTGACCCTTTCCATTGTGTAAGAGATTCTATTGTTCTGTGCAAGGCTAGTTTAGAAAGACACCTGCAGCGTTCCCATTGTTTGGCCACCTGCTAGTTTAACAAAAGAATTCGAGGGTTGCTTTATACTCGTCCTGTCCTTGTTTGTGTGAAAGAGAGAGAAACTTGTTTACCAACTCTGCGTGACGTCATACTTTAGAAAGACACCTGCTCCATAACAAAGCCTGACCCTTTCCATTGTGTAAGAGATTCTATTGTGTGTGCCTTTCTATTGTTCTGTGCAAGGCTAGTTTAGAAAGACACCTGCAGCGTTCCCATTGTTTGGCCACCTGCTAGTTTAACAAAAGAATTCGAGGGCTGCTTTATACTCGTCCTCTCCTTGTTTGTGTGAAAGAGAGAGAAACTTGTTTACCAACTCTGCGTGACGTCAGGTCGGCCATCATGATTTTGCCTGAGGGAGTTCTCCCCGATGTTTTACGACCTCCTACGAATATATCCGAGCATAGTTAACAAGCATTCTGTTTCAGCCAACGACTCCGAAAAGCATCTAATATACATTTCATTACGTGCATTAAACCTCTGAGTGATATCCATAGATCGGTGTTCGATTCTTACTGTAATCAAAAGTTTATTGCTAATGAGAAATTAATGATTGATATTATTATATCATTACCCTAATTAATAAAAAGGCGTTCAGAGAATTCTAGCTCGAGTCTTACCAAGTGAAACTCTAACGCGTAATGACTATTAAACTATGCAAGGTCAGATTAAAAAAATGTATTTATCAATTATAATTTAATTTTTTATATATCATTACCCTAATTAATGAAAGGGTGTTCAGAGGGTTCTAGCTCGAATCTTACCCAACGAAACTCTAATGCTTAATAAATATTAAGCTATGCAAGGTCAGATTAAAATGCATTTAACAAATTTAATTTTTATATATCATTACAATAATTAATAAAAGGGTGTTCAGTGGGTTCTAGATCGAATCTCTAATGCTTAATCAATATTAAACTATGTGAGTATTGCGCGGCCAGATTAAAACGTGTTTAACGAATATAATTTAATTAATTAAACGGTGTTCAGGGGGATCCTAGATCGAATCTGCGAAACTCAAATGCTTAATAAATATTAAACTATGCACGACCAGATTAAAATGTGTTTAACAAATATAATTTAATATACACGACATTACAATGTTTAACGATCTGTATTCTTAGGAACCAGAGGTCCATAGTTCGAATCCAACCCTGTGAAACGCTATAATAACTATTAAGTTATTGAAGCAGCGGGCGGTCGGATTAAAATTGCATTTAACAACTATAATTATTTATATTAAACCCTGATGCATACTTAGATATCTCGATGCCTAGACAACATTCTTTCTTCTTCTCCTCTCTTTTTCTTTCTATCTATCTCTTTCTTTCTCCACGACTTGTACACATTCAGGCGTTCACATATACACGAGCGCTTGTACACACATCAGCAAACATACACTGGTGCACGCATGCAAGCACACACACACACACACGCACATACATACACCAGCACACACACACACATGCACATACATACAACAGTACACACACACATACACCAGTACACACACGCATTCACGCACCTCATGCGTATACATACATACACCAGTACACTCACGCATTCACGCACCTCATGCGTATACATACATACACCAGTGCTCTTACACTCACGCATACATATACATGGACACACACACACACGTGCAAGCACATACGCCTGTTCACTTACACCCAACAGCAGCAACCCACACACGCACACACCAACTCACGCGCATGTCCTGAATGAAAAGAGACAAAATGATGCAATAAAAACTAATTATAGCTCGGGATGCAAGGCTCCATTTACGATTGCTCGAAACCGGTCTTCTAATAACTCCAAAACTAATTAAAATAAAGGCAGTAAATAAACTTTATTACTTTTATGCCATTAGCTCGTTTCTTGTGCATGTATATTAGAGTCCGGGTGTCATGGGTTCGATCCTTAACTTTAAATCTCAATTATCTCAGAAACTAGCAGGGATTAAGGTGCGGACCAAAGCACGATTTTTAGTTCCTACGATGAACAATTAATGCTTTATATAATTTCCAATCAGTGTCCCTAGCTCGAATCCCGATCTTTCAGTGACTTCCTTAATTTTCCACTGTGTTCTAGAATATATCACTTAGATCAATGTTGCAACTGCATACAGGTCTTTTAAACACATCAAACTAATATTATAAATAATTTTGTTTCTGGCGTTCTGAGTTCGAATACCGATTCAATGAAGTTTACTTATAAATTTAATAACAGTAAATAATTAAGACAAAGGTACCAAATAAACCTATTACGTTTATGTCATCAGATAATATCTTGCGGGTGTATATTAGGGTACCTGACGTCCAGGGTTCGATCCTTAAGTTTAAATCTCAATTATCGCAGAAACTAGCAGAGATAGAGCTGTAGACGAAAGCATGTTTGATAGCTCATACAATGAACTATTAATGCTGTATATAATTTTCAATCAGTTGCCCCTAGTTCGAACCCCGATCTTTCAATGACTTCACTGATTTTCCTCTGTACTCTAGAATACATCACTTAGATTGATGCTTTAACTGCATGCAGCTGTGTGAGAGAGAGCGAGAGAGGGAGAGAGAGAGAGCGAGAGAGGGAGAGGAAGTGAAACAAGCAGGGATAGAAGTGCTGAGGGCCTCTGCGCATGCGTAGCAAGAGATGATGCCATTGGCTGAAATAATCACGTGACGTGTAAGCATCACAGCCATGATGACGTGCAGGCATCGCCTGGAGGGGGTTTAGATCCCTATATAAACAGACATCTGTCCCATGTTAGAACTGTTGTGTACTTATTAACTTTACATTCAAGTTTAAAGAGCTTTAAAAGCAACGTGAGCTACAGTCCGTCTACACATTCAGCACATATCAAAACGGGGCAATGCAAGGTGAGTTTTAAATAACTATACAAAATCACTGTTGGCTTTTACAATACATTTAATTTTATTTAAACGTTACAGTACATGAAAGACGATTCGTTACAAAGAGCATCATATTTTCTAATCTGTGCTTTACATTCACATGGATTTCACTGCATACTCTTCTTCAGTTCACATGATTTTCGCCACACATTCTTCTTACATAAACATTCATACGACTTCCCCTCATTCTTTGTTTCACTATACACTCACATGATTTCCTCTACTCATTCTTTATTCCCATGCAGGTTCATGCTTTGTTAACATTCACATGACTTTCTCTTCACATTCTTTGCTTCCATTAACATTCACATGATTTTCGCCACACCTTCTTCTTACATAAACATTCATACGACTTTACCCTCATTCTTTGTTTCACTATACACTCACATGATTTCCTCTACTCATTCTTTGTCCCCCTGCAGGTTCATGCTTTGTTAACATTCACACGACGTTCTCAGCTCATTTCTCTATTGACATTCACATGATCTTCTCAACACATTCTTCTTACTTAAACATTCATACGATTTTCCCCCTCATTCTTTGTTTCACTATACATTCGCACACGATTTCCTCTACTCATTCTTTGGTTCTCTGCTGGCTCATCTTCAATGAACATTCACATGATTTCTGTACTTATTCTTTATTTCTCTACACCCTCATAGGCTTACTTACAAAACATACACACCCTAGTTCTTCAACTTGAATAATGTAGTGAAAATAATAATTCATGGCAATGTCTGTTACAGATTGTTTAGCTGATAGACTTAACAAGATGGTGGAAGAGCGCAGTTTCCTACCGACTCGTCGAGTTCAAGATCTCGAAATAGGTCTTAACTATGAGATAAAGTCCTTAAAGAGAGTTCAAACAAGATATGGTACCAGGATCGTATCTTCGCTGGAGGATTGTCAAGTGTTCTTGCCAGAGCGCTATAATTCTTTAACCGATCAAGAGATTGCAGAAATACCTGGGAGCGTATACCTACAGTATAATGGCATGGCAGAGACGGGGAAATTTAAGACATGTAAATTGTCTTTTTTACACGCAAAGAAGGTGCGTAGAAGTGTCAAACTTAAGTATTGAATGTTCTCCCATTTCACAATGAAAAATTCATAAATAAAACAACTGACTCATTGATATTACATATAAAGATACAAAAGATGCATATTATAGAATTTTATAAAAAATTAACGAAATTACAATATCACATGCTTTGAGTTTAATTATATCTAGCGCATTGAAATAACTCTAAATATCCGAATGTTTATACAAATCATTGTGCTTCTTTTACATGTGCCATATGCTTCATTTTACATGTATCATAACGAAAAATGTAATTCTTTCCAGGTTGCCTTTACTTGACCAAGATAGTTTTCTAAGACTTTCATTGTGCAATGTTTCAGGGTGTGCAATAAGAGGAAGAAGAAGAAGAGGAATAGCCTGCTGCCATGCAAAGGATGCTGACGCTATTGGAGGGTAGAATACCTGCAAGAAACATTTCGGCAAGAAACGGGTGCTGAGACATCTACATCACCGAAACACATTAAGACAGGATCCTTATATAACATTACAGGGTATACAATGAAAAAATACGGTCAATTTTGTATACAATTCAATGCATGGCTGAGAGTTAGCTCGAACTAGTCTCCCTATATTCACTGAAATTAAGCATTGTGAGCAATAATTTAAGTGACTGTGAAAATACTTTAAGTAATGGTGAAATTTGTATCCTAAAAGACTTGAGCCCTGTATACATTAACAGCATTAAGACTGTTTGCCACGCTGGAATACAAATTATGAAAATAAAAAGACTTTCATTTAAATAATAAGGAAATTTGCATAACCTGCTGTTACAAGTGTAATGACATATACAGAAACAAAGAGTCGGGCGAGAAAGTGATGGAAATGTAAGATAAATAATAACAATAAAAGAATTAAGGTATGCTTTTACATAGTGTTTTTATTCATTAAAAATCCTTGCATTCCTAATGAAAAATAAATCATTACAATGATTAGTTTAAGTTATGTTACAATGATCAAAAAGAGAACCGTCTTTAGATGCATTACTCGATCTTAAGTCAGAGCACCAAAAAAATGACAAATCACGGCTTCTCCATTTTAGATGTGGTGTCACTATTCAGGTAAATTCCTGTAACACAGCAGGTTGAGTATGCAGATCTGTGGTCCTAAATGGGTGAAACAGAGTCTTATCCAGCTTAACAGTCTTGAGATCTCAGCATCAGAAAGTCGAATCACAAGCCTTCTCCACTCGATGAGTACAGGTTTAACAACAGCATTCTCTTCACCCTGAGACGGTGTAATGTATATAAATGTTCAACTTGACAAGGGATTCTAAACTCGTTGTTAGAGTCCAGAACTGATGTATTATATGGTGAAAACACATGTTCCTCTTCTTAGTGATCTTGTCGTCGAATCTCGGTGTCATTGAAGATGTCCATGATTATAGGATTCTGAAGCCCCAAAACTGTAGGAACTGCTGATTGCGTGATGTTAACCTGATGGGCGTCAAGGGCAGAGCATGACGTGTGCGTCGAATCATTCCATTATTATATCCTCGACGTCGTTGACTTCTTCTAAAACTATAGGCATTATGCTTATATCCTTGTTTCTAAAGGCAATGATATTGCTGTTAGGCTCCCCTGTTTGCTCTATGAAGCGGATCTTTATAAACAACAGGTAAAATTTGATTTGATGATTCCTGTGAAATACGTTATCCAGCCGTAACAGATGGGAAAACTGGTAGATGGAGTGTCCACTTTTACTATAGAGGAAGGAGACTGATGCAATACTGCGCTAAATTCGTATGATGCTCAAATTAAATATATTCACTAGGAAATCAGATTCAGACAGCTGATTAGATGGAATAACTTTGTCACTGAAGGGTCGCAGAACGTTCCTATAGAACAATCACTGGAAAAAATCAAGAGTGAAAGGACATTTTAATGACATTTTTATTATTATTATTCACTGATCTAATAAAGAAGACATTCGCATCCTAATATGAGGAATCTTTCTAACTCTTTCATGGTTTTGCAAATGCTAATCACGCTATAAAACCACCCAGCTTTAAATCCTGAATAATGTCGTTAATCGCATCGGAAAAGTCATTTTTATCTGGTGTATGAAGCATCATGAGTACCCTTAGCATGTTTACCAAATCATTAGAATCGGTGTAGCGGTATAGCATCTCCTCTGTATTCGCTTTGGATATATCTTCTAATCTAGGTGATTTGACACTAGTATGCTTGCTTTCATTGGTGTGTTTATTCAGAGCTTGCTCATTCAAAGAAACTGCTGTCATTGCTTCATCAGTGGTAGCTCTTGACGTTATTACAGGGTCGCTTGAACTGGTTCCAAGTACGGTACATCTTGAATCCCGCTCTTCGGGACTTGAGAAGATTTCAGGATCTCGTTTGGGTGTTGTAGTCAATGCACAGCTGGTCATTGCTGTACAGCATCTTCTCCTATGTTGTTTAAGCCTTGAAATTGTCCTGTTCTTTAAAGCTCTATTCCATATGCAGCACTTAACAAAGCGATTACTCCCCCCTTGGGAAACATACGAAAAATCAAGATTCTCGTAAATTGAGTGTAATTGACCGTCTTTGTGAGTGTTCATGCTCAAGCAGTATATATAAACTAGTCAATGTATACTGTAGATGTTGAATTCGTATACGATAACACGAGACTGAGTCATTTTTTAACATTTATGTATTTATATATGTACTCAGGTTTTGATGCATATAAACAGCCATGCCGAATTAGACTAAGCAAAATATTGTAGCATTAGCACATAATAGTTGTAATTTCGTTAATTATAACTATCTCATTAAGCACAAGCAGATTCAAGTAGCTAGAAATGGATTCATAGAGGTAAGAGTACAAGTTTTCTTGATAGTTAGCACAGAGAATGGGAGAGTTGAGGGAGATACTGGTCATTTTCCCTCTTCAGGTCACCTTTTTTTCCCTTTGCTGGCCACCTTTTTCCCTTTGCTGGTCACATTTTCCCCTTTGCTGGTCACCTTTTTCCCCTTGTAGGTCACGTTTTTCCCTCTTCTGGTCCCATTTTTCCCTTTACTGATCACCTTTTTCCCTTTTGCTGGTCACCTTTTTCCCTTTGCTGGTCACCTTTTTCGCTTTGCTGGTCACCTTTTTCCCTTTGGCGGTCACTTTTTCCCTTTGCAGGTCGCATTTTTCCCTTTGCTGGTCACATTTTTCCCTTTGCTGGTCACGTGTTTCCCTTTGCTGGTCACGTTTTTCCCATTGCTGGTCACCTTTTTTCCCATTGCTGGTCACCTCTTTTCCCTTTGCTGGTCACCTTTTTCCCTTTGCTGATCACATCTTTCCCTTTCCTGGTCACCTTTTTCCCTTTGCTGGTACCTTTTTCCCTTTTGCTGATCACCTTTTTCCCTTTGCTGGTCACCTTTTTCCCTTTGATGATCACATTTTTTCCCTTTGCTGGTCACCTTTTTCGCTTTGCTGGTCACCTTTTTCCCTTTGCTGGTCACTTTTTCCCTTTGCAGGTCGCATTTTTCCCTTTGCTGGTCACATTTTTCCCTTTGCTGGTCACGTTTTTCCCTTTGCTGGTCACGTTTTTCCCATTGCTGGTCACCTTTTTTCCCATTGCTGGTCACCTCTTTTCCCTTTGCTGGTCACCTTTTTCCCTTTGCTGATCACATCTTTCCCTTTCCTGGTCACCTTTTTCCCTTTGCTGGTACCTTTTTCCCTTTTGCTGATCACCTTTTTCCCTTTGCTGGTCACCTTTTTCCCTTTGATGATCACATTTTTTCCCATTGCTGGCCACATTTTTCCCTTTGCTGGTCACCTTTTTCCCTTTTGCTGGTCACCTTTTTCCCTTTGCTGGTCACCTTTTTCCCTTTGCTGGTCACCTTTTTCCCTTTGCTGGTCACCTTTTTCCCTTTGCTGGTCACCTTTTTCCCTTTGCTGGTCACCTTTTTCCCTTTGCTGGTCACCTTTTTCCCTTTCCTGGTCACCTTTTTCCCTTTGCTGGTCACCTTTTTCCCTTTGCTGGTCACCTTTTTCCCTTTGCTGGTAACCTTTTTCCCTTTCCTGGTCACCTTTTTCCCTTTGCTGGTCACATTTTTCCCTTTGCTGGTCACCTTTTTCCCTTTGCTGGTCACCTTTTTCCCTTTGCTGGTCACCTTTTTCCCTTTCCTGGTCACCTTTTTCCCTTTGCTGGTCACGTTTTCCCTTTGCTGGTCACCTTTTTCCCTTTGATGGTCACCTTTTTCCCTTTGCTGGTCACCTTTTTCCCTTTGCTGGTCACCTTTTTCCCTTTGCTGGTCACCTTTTTCCCTTTGCTGGTCACCTTTTTCCCTTTCCTGGTCACCTTTTTCCCTTTGCTGGTCACCTTTTTCCCTTTGCTGGTCACGTTTTTCCCTTTGCTGGTCACCTTTTTCCCTTTGCTGGTCACCTTTTTCCCTTTGCTGGTCACCTTTTTCCCTTTCCTGGTCACGTTTTTCCCTTTCCTGGTAACCTTTTTCCCTTTGCTGGTCACCTTTTTCCCTTTGCTAGTCACCTTTTTCCCTTTGCTGGTCACCTTTTTCCCTTTGCTGGTCACCTTTTTCCCTTTCCTGGTCACCTTTTTCCCTTTGCTGGTCAGCGTTTTCCCTTTTCTGGTCACCTTTTTCCCTTTGCTGGTCACCTTTTTCCCTTTGCTGGTCACCTTTTTCCCTTTGCTGGTCACCTTTTTCCCTTTGCTGGTCACCTTTTTCCCTTTGCTGGTCACCTTTTTCCCTTTCCTAGTCACCTTTTTCCCTTTGCTAGTCACCTTTTTCCCTTTGCTGGTCACCTTTTTCCCTTTGCTGGTCACCTTTTTCCCGTTGCTGGTCACCTTTTTCCCTTTCCTGGTCACGTTTTTCCCTTTGCTGGTCACCTTTTTCCCTTTGCTGGTCACCTTTTTTCCTTTGCTGGTCACCTTTTTCCCTTTGCTGGTCACATTTTTCCCTTTGCTGGTCACCTCTTTCCCTTTGCTGGTCACCTTTTTCCCTTTGCTGGTCACCTTTTTCCCTTTGCTGGTCACCTTTTTCCCTTTCCTGGTCACCTTTTTCCCTTTGCTGGTCACCTTTTTCCCTTTGCTGGTCACCTTTTTCCCTTTTCTGGTCACCTTTTTCCCTTTGCTGGTCAGCTTTTTCCTTTTGCTGGTCACCTTTTTCCCTTTCCTGGTCACCTTTTTCCCTTTGCTGGTCACCTTTTTCCCTTTGCTGGTCACCTTTTTCCTTTTGCTGGTCACCCTTTTCCCTTTGCTGGTCACCTTTTTCCCTTTGCTGGTCACCTTTTTCCCTTTCCTGGTCACCTTTTTCCCTTTGCTGGTCACCTTTTTCCCTTTCCTGGTCACGTTTTTCCCTTTGCTGGTCACCTTTTTCCCTTTGCTGGTCACCTTTTTCCCTTTGCTGGTCACCTTTTTCCCTTTCCTGGTCACGTTTTTCCCTTTCCTGGTCACCTTTTTCTCTTTGCTGGTCACCTTTTTCCCTTTGCTGGTCACCTTTTTCCCTTTGCTGGTCACCATTTTCCCTTTGCTGGTCACCTTTTTCCCTTTGCTGGTCAGCTTTTTCCCTTTTCTGGTCACCTTTTTCCCTTTGCTGGTCACCTTTTTCCCTTTGCTAGTCACCTTTTTCCCTTTGCTGGTCACCTTTTTCCCTTTGCTGGTCACCTTTTTCCCTTTGCTGGTCACCTTTTTCCCTTTGCTGGTCACCTTTTTCCCTTTGCTGGTCACCTTTTTTCCTTTTCTGGTCACCTTTTTCCCTTTCCTGGTCACGTTTTTCCCTATGCTGGTCACCTTTTTCCCTTTGCTGGTCACCTTTTTTCCCTTTGCTGGTCACCTTTTTCCCTTTGCTGGTCACCTTTTTCCCTTTGCTGGTCACCTTTTTCCCTTTGCTGGTCACCTTTTTCCCTTTGCTGGTCACCTTTTTCCCTTTCCTGGTCACCTTTTTCCCTTTGCTGGTCACCTTTTTCCCTTTGCTGGTCACCTTTTTCCCTTTTCTGGTCACCTTTTTCCCTTTGCTGGTCAGCTTTTTCCCTTTGCTGGTCACCTTTTTCCCTTTCCTGGTCACCTTTTTCCCTTTGCTGGTCACCTTTTTCCCTTTGCTGGTCACCTTTTTCCCTTTGCTGGTCACCCTTTTCCCTTTGTTGGTCACCTTTTTCCCTTTGCTGGTCACCTTTTTCCCTTTGCTGGTCACCTTTTTCCCTTCCCTGGTCACCTTTTTCCCTTTGCTGGTCACATTTTTCCCTTTGCTGGTCACCTTTTTCCCTTTGCTGGTCACCTTTTTCCCTTTGCTGGTCACCTTTTTCCCTTTCCTGGTCACCTTTTTCCCTTTGCTGGTCACCTTTTCCCTGAATGGGTTACATGATGGGAACGTATATAACGTTGACATGAAACAGTTTTCCACTAAGTTCACATCTAAAGTCGCTTTCAAAGCCTAACATATCAATAGGCTGTGAGCATTCTTGTTTCATCCTCTCTAGCTTGACAGCTAAAGTAAAATAAATCGCTCTTAATGTATATACGCTAATGAGAAAGTACAAAAGAACTATCCTGAATAAAAATCGATTAGTATAACGTGAGAGCTAAGGTGGTTAAGCTCGCAAGAGGTTTCGGTTTAATTAACTCTCTCACTAGCCTGCAACCATTGAAGTACATTTACCTGGTTACATAGGCTGAGGAACTGTGGTAAAGCTAGAGAAAAATTAAAGATAGGAGACCCTGGAATCATTCCGTTAGACGATTCGTGTAATCTTAGCGGCATTGCCAACGCTCAGCATAAGGTCTCTGCTTCGAGAAACATTGCTGCCAAGATCTGACTGAAACGACTTGGAAAAGCGTGCAATCTGATGTTACATTAGGTGAAAAAGTTGGCAGCGTGACTAGTAACAGCAATTATGAAGGGAAAGGTAGCTCCAGGTGCAGTAACCATGAAGAAGAAACGAGGAGGATTTCTACCTCTCATACCAATTATTGCAGCTCTAGGCGCTGCTGCTGGAGGTGCAGCCCAAATTGCCTCAGCAGTAAATAAGAAAAAGGCAGCAGATAAACAACTTGCCGAAATGATGAGGCATAAGAGAGAAATTGAGAGAAAGGTATCTGTTGGCGCAGGGTCCAAAAAGAAGAAACGAGGAGGATTTCTACCACTCATACCAATTATTGCAGCACTAGGAGCCGCCGCTGGAGGTGCATCACAAATTGCTACAGCTGGAAATACGAAAAAAGCTGCAGATAAACAACTTGCTGAAATGATGAGACGTAACAGAGAAATTGAAGCAAGAGGGAGAGGTTTTCGAGTGAAGAAGAATAAGGGAAGAAACACAGAAACGAAGAGGAGACAGAGCCTGAAAGGGAATTCAAAAAACTCTGGCAGAGGACTATACTTGTCCCGGAAAAAACATTGAGTAACATAGAACTTGACTTGTATGCCCTACGTTTAAAGATTCCTCATTATAGGATGCGAATGTCTTCTTTATTAGATCAGTGAATAATAATAATAAAAATGTCATTAAAATGTCCTTTCACTCTTGATTTTTTCCAGTGATTGTTCTATAGGAACGTTCTGCGACCCTTCAGTGACAAAGTTATTCCATCTAATCAGCTGTCTGAATCTGATTTCCTAGTGAATATATTTAATTTGAGCATCATACGAATTTAGCGCAGTATTGCATCAGTCTCCTTCCTCTATAGTAAAAGTGGACACTCCATCTACCAGTTTTCCCATCTGTTACGGCTGGATAACGTATTTCACAGGAATCATCAAATCAAATTTTACCTGTTGTTCATAAAGATCCGCTTCATAGAGCAAACAGGGGAGCCTAACAGCAATATCATTGCCTTTAGAAACAAGGATATAAGCATAATGCCTATAGTTTTAGAAGAAGTCAACGACGTCGAGGATATAATAATGGAATGATTCCACGCACACATCATGCTCTGCCCTTGACGCCCATCAGGTTAACATCACGCAATCAGCAGTTCCTACAGTTTTGGGGCTTCAGAATCCTATAATCATGGACATCTTCAATGACACCGAGATTCGACGACAAGATCACTAAGAAGAGGAACATGTGTTTTCACCATATAATACATCAGTTCTGGACTCTAACAACGAGTTTAGAATCCCTTGTCAAGTTGAACATTTATATACATTACACCGTCTCAGGGTGAAGAGAATGCTGTTGTTAAACCTGTACTCATCGAGTGGAGAAGGCTTGTGATTCGACTTTCTGATGCTGAGATCTCAAGACTGTTAAGCTGGATAAGACTCTGTTTCACCCATTTAGGACCACAGATCTGCATACTCAACCTGCTGTGTTACAGGAATTTACCTGAATAGTGACACCACATCTAAAATGGAGAAGCCGTGATTTGTCATTTTTTGGTGCTCTGACTTAAGATCGAGTAATGCATCTAAAGACGGTTCTCTTTTTGATCATTGTAACATAACTTAAACTAATCATTGTAATGATTTATTTTTCATTAGGAATGCAAGGATTTTTAATGAATAAAAACACTATGTAAAAGCATACCTTAATTCTTTTATTGTTATTATTTATCTTACATTTCCATCACTTTCTCCCCCGACTCTTTGTTTCTGTATATGTCATTACACTTGTAACAGCAGGTTATGCAAATTTCCTTATTATTTAAATGAAAGTCTTTTTATTTTCATAATTTGTATTCCAGCGTGGCAAACAGTCTTAATGCTGTTAATGTATACAGGGCTCAAGTCTTTTAGGATACAAATTTCACCATTACTTAAAGTATTTTCACAGTCACTTAAATTATTGCTCACAATGCTTAATTTCAGTGAATATAGGGAGACTAGTTCGAGCTAACTCTCAGCCATGCATTGAATTGTATACAAAATTGACCGTATTTTTTCATTGTATACCCTGTAATGTTATATAAGGATCCTGTCTTAATGTGTTTCGGTGATGTAGATGTCTCAGCACCCGTTTCTTGCCGAAATGTTTCTTGCAGGTATTCTACCCTCCAATAGCGTCAGCATCCTTTGCATGGCAGCAGGCTATTCCTCTTCTTCTTCTTCCTCTTATTGCACACCCTGAAACATTGCACAATGAAAGTCTTAGAAAACTATCTTGGTCAAGTAAAGGCAACCTGGAAAGAATTACATTTTTCGTTATGATACATGTAAAATGAAGCATATGGCACATGTAAAAGAAGCACAATGATTTGTATAAACATTCGGATATTTAGAGTTATTTCAATGCGCTAGATATAATTAAACTCAAAGCATGTGATATTGTAATTTCGTTAATTTTTTATAAAATTCTATAATATGCATCTTTTGTATCTTTATATGTAATATCAATGAGTCAGTTGTTTTATTTATGAATTTTTCATTGTGAAATGGGAGAACATTCAATACTTAAGTTTGACACTTCTACGCACCTTCTTTGCGTGTAAAAAAGACAATTTACATGTCTTAAATTTCCCCGTCTCTGCCATGCCATTATACTGTAGGTATACGCTCCCAGGTATTTCTGCAATCTCTTGATCGGTTAAAGAATTATAGCGCTCTGGCAAGAACACTTGACAATCCTCCAGCGAAGATACGATCCTGGTACCATATCTTGTTTGAACTCTCTTTAAGGACTTTATCTCATAGTTAAGACCTATTTCGAGATCTTGAACTCGACGAGTCGGTAGGAAACTGCGCTCTTCCACCATCTTGTTAAGTCTATCAGCTAAACAATCTGTAACAGACATTGCCATGAATTATTATTTTCACTACATTATTCAAGTTGAAGAACTAGGGTGTGTATGTTTTGTAAGTAAGCCTATGAGGGTGTAGAGAAATAAAGAATAAGTACAGAAATCATGTGAATGTTCATTGAAGATGAGCCAGCAGAGAACCAAAGAATGAGTAGAGGAAATCGTGTGCGAATGTATAGTGAAACAAAGAATGAGGGGGAAAATCGTATGAATGTTTAAGTAAGAAGAATGTGTTGAGAAGATCATGTGAATGTCAATAGAGAAATGAGCTGAGAACGTCGTGTGAATGTTAACAAAGCATGAACCTGCAGGGGGACAAAGAATGAGTAGAGGAAATCATGTGAGTGTATAGTGAAACAAAGAATGAGGGTAACGTCGTATGAATGTTTATGTAAGAAGAAGGTGTGGCGAAAATCATGTGAATGTTAATGGAAGCAAAGAATGTGAAGAGAAAGTCATGTGAATGTTAACAAAGCATGAACCTGCATGGGAATAAAGAATGAGTAGAGGAAATCATGTGAGTGTATAGTGAAACAAAGAATGAGGGGAAAGTCGTATGAATGTTTATGTAAGAAGAATGTGTGGCGAAAATCATGTGAACTGAAGAAGAGTATGCAGTGAAATCCATGTGAATGTAAAGCACAGATTAGAAAATATGATGCTCTTTGTAACGAATCGTCTTTCATGTACTGTAACGTTTAAATAAAATTAAATGTATTGTAAAAGCCAACAGTGATTTTGTATAGTTATTTAAAACTCACCTTGCATTGCCCCGTTTTGATATGTGCTGAATGTGTAGACGGACTGTAGCTCACGTTGCTTTTAAAGCTCTTTAAACTTGAATGTAAAGTTAATAAGTACACAACAGTTCTAACATGGGACAGATGTCTGTTTATATAGGGATCTAAACCCCCTCCAGGCGATGCCTGCACGTCATCATGGCTGTGATGCTTACACGTCACGTGATTATTTCAGCCAATGGCATCATCTCTTGCTACGCATGCGCAGAGGCCCTCAGCACTTCTATCCCTGCTTGTTTCACTTCCTCTCCCTCTCTCGCTCTCTCTCTCTCCCTCTCTCGCTCTCTCTCACACAGCTGCATGCAGTTAAAGCATCAATCTAAGTGATGTATTCTAGAGTACAGAGGAAAATCAGTGAAGTCATTGAAAGATCGGGGTTCGAACTAGGGGCAACTGATTGAAAATTATATACAGCATTAATAGTTCATTGTATGAGCTATCAAACATGCTTTCGTCTACAGCTCTATCTCTGCTAGTTTCTGCGATAATTGAGATTTAAACTTAAGGATCGAACCCTGGACGTCAGGTACCCTAATATACACCCGCAAGATATTATCTGATGACATAAACGTAATAGGTTTATTTGGTACCTTTGTCTTAATTATTTACTGTTATTAAATTTATAAGTAAACTTCATTGAATCGGTATTCGAACTCAGAACGCCAGAAACAAAATTATTTATAATATTAGTTTGATGTGTTTAAAAGACCTGTATGCAGTTGCAACATTGATCTAAGTGATATATTCCAGAACACAGTGGAAAATTAAGGAAGTCACTGAAAGATCGGGATTCGAGCTAGGGACACTGATTGGAAATTATATAAAGCATTAATTGTTCATCGTAGGAACTAAAAATCGTGCTTTGGTCCGCACCTTAATCCCTGCTAGTTTCTGAGATAATTGAGATTTAAAGTTAAGGATCGAACCCATGACACCCGGACTCTAATATACATGCACAAGAAACGAGCTAATGGCATAAAAGTAATAAAGTTTATTTACTGCCTTTATTTTAATTAGTTTTGGAGTTATTAGAAGACCGGTTTCGAGCAATCGTAAATGGAGCCTTGCATCCCGAGCTATAATTAGTTTTTATTGCATCATTTTGTCTCTTTTCATTCAGGACATGCGCGTGAGTTGGTGTGTGCGTGTGTGGGTTGCTGCTGTTGGGTGTAAGTGAACAGGCGTATGTGCTTGCACGTGTGTGTGTGTGTCCATGTATATGTATGCGTGAATGTAAGAGCACTGGTGTATGTATGTATACGCATGAGGTGCGTGAATGCGTGAGTGTACCGGTGTATGTATGTATACGCATGAGGTGCGTGAATGCGTGTGTGTACTGGTGTATGTGTGTGTGTACTGTTGTATGTATGTGCATGTGTGTGTGTGTGCTGGTGTATGTATGTGCGTGTGTGTGTGTGTGTGCTTGCATGCGTGCACCAGTGTATGTTTGCTGATGTGTGTACAAGCGCTCGTGTATATGTGAACGCCTGAATGTGTACAAGTCGTGGAGAAAGAAAGAGATAGATAGAAAGAAAAAGAGAGGAGAAGAAGAAAGAATGTTGTCTAGGCATCGAGATATCTAAGTATGCATCAGGGTTTAATATAAATAATTATAGTTGTTAAATGCAATTTTAATCCGACCGCCCGCTGCTTCAATAACTTAATAGTTATTATAGCGTTTCACAGGGTTGGATTCGAACTATGGACCTCTGGTTCCTAAGAATACAGATCGTTAAACATTGTAATGTCGTGTATATTAAATTATATTTGTTAAACACATTTTAATCTGGTCGTGCATAGTTTAATATTTATTAAGCATTAGAGTTTCGCAGATTCGATCTAGGATCCCCCTGAACACCGTTTCATTAATTAAATTATATTCGTTAAACACGTTTTAATCTGGCCGCGCAATACTCACATAGTTTAATATTGATTAAGCATTAGAGATTCGATCTAGAACCCACTGAACACCCTTTTATTAATTATTGTAATGATATATAAAAATTAAATTTGTTAAATGCATTTTAATCTGACCTTGCATAGCTTAATATTTATTAAGCATTAGAGTTTCGTTGGGTAAGATTCGAGCTAGAACCCTCTGAACACCCTTTCATTAATTAGGGTAATGATATATAAAAAATTAAATTATAATTGATAAATACATTTTTTTAATCTGACCTTGCATAGTTTAATAGTTATTACGCGTTAGAGTTTCACTTGGTAAGACTCGAGCTAGAATTCTCTGAACGCCTTTTTATTAATTAGGGTAATGATATAATAATATCAATCATTAATTTCTCATTAACAATAAACTTTTGATTACAGTAAGAATCGAACACCGATCTATGGATATCACTCAGAGGTTTAATGCACGTAATGAAATGTATATTAGATGCTTTTCGGAGTCGTTGGCTGAAACAGAATGCTTGTTAACTATGCTCGGATATATTCGTAGGAGGTCGTAAAACATCGGGGAGTACTCCCTCAGGCAAAATCATGATGGCCGACCTGACGTCACGCAGAGTTGGTAAACAAGTTTCTCTCTCTTTCACACAAACAAGGAGAGGACGAGTATAAAGCAGCCCTCGAATTCTTTTGTTAAACTAGCAGGTGGCCAAACAATGGGAACGCTGCAGGTGTCTTTCTAAACTAGCCTTGCACAGAACAATAGAAAGGCACACACAATAGAATCTCTTACACAATGGAAAGGGTCAGGCTTTGTTATGGAGCAGGTGTCTTTCTAAAGTATGACGTCACGCAGAGTTGGTAAACAAGTTTCTCTCTCTTTCACACAAACAAGGACAGGACGAGTATAAAGCAACCCTCGAATTCTTTTGTTAAACTAGCAGGTGGCCAAACAATGGGAACGCTGCAGGTGTCTTTCTAAACTAGCCTTGCACAGAACAATAGAATCTCTTACACAATGGAAAGGGTCAGGCTTTGTTATTGGGTTGCCAGGTGGTCTTTCTAAAGAATGCTTGCATCGGACAATAGAAAGGCACACACAATAGAATCTCTTACACAATGGAAAGGGTCAGGCTTTGTTACAACCCTAATTCATCATGGGCTTTGTTCATTTTGACAGCTGAAGGGCAAGCATTGTTCTTTTGTTAAAAGCTAGTGGAGCGAGTATGCCACGTGTTCGACACACACAATGGAAGTGGGGGCGGGTAACTGACCAGGTGCAGAAGTGGCCGGATGTGGAATGGGTAGGAAAAACATCTCGCCTTTGTTACAGAACCTTAAATTTATGACCCCTTTGTTCGTTTTGACAGTTGATTGACAGCCTTAATTACCTAACTGTCAAGCCTCCATTGTACTCAACATGATTTACGACCGCAGGTGCAGCTAAAACTACCAAGGCACAGCGGGGGGAGGGGGAGGGAGGAGGTGGGGGAGGGAGGAGGTGGGGGAGCTCATTTGCATATGAATAGCCATGCATAAATTAACTGGCCCAGAAATGTCAATTCCCTACTACTACTGGGTATTTACAATTCGCATTGAAAATTATGTTGAAATACAGTGGGAACTGGAACTTTTAATGCTATAAACGGCACTGATGTGAACCAAGGTTTAATGAGGTAGGCGAATATTCAGCTGTAAATGTTGAAGATTATAAACCGTATGAAGATTTGAGGGATTCCAATAAAGATGGAGAAAAAGATGTAGGTATGTCCAGAAAATATCCTTTTGTGTTTGTATGTGTAAATGCTCTCATGGCGCTATTCAGTATTTATCACACACGTGGTGCACCTGTCACTGAAAGAAAATCTAACACGCGATGGGACATTAATGCGAATTGTAACTCTTGTGTAAACGCGCATACTCATGAATGGTGCTCTGGAGGCGAAAGTCGAAGTCTAAAAGGTGACGTGTGTATAGCTTCAGGCATGTGTCTTTGCGGAGTGACATTTAACTGTTGCTTGGCATTCTCAAAAGCAGTAAAACCATTATTTTTTCTGAATCATGATTTCATAGGCGTCTTTATAAATGTGGTTGCCTTTCTGTACACAAAGTCTGGTTAAAAGAAACAGGAAGCATCGATGATTCAAACTTATACTTATGTGGGGATGGACAGTAGATTCTCCAAGGTTTTCTGCTAAATATGTGATATGGCCTGTAATGAATTTGGCAACAAATAAAGTCTTGGACTTCATAACTCTATAGAGAGGATCTATAAGTGGTGATATTGAGAAGGCTGCTGCGAAACTATACTATCCATTCTATGAATGAAAATCTCTCCATAAAGTTGTTCCTGACAGACAGAACACGGGTATTAGAAATTTGATGAAAAAGGAATTCCTGCATGTATGCAAAGAATTTGATGTATTGTGATGATAGTAAGATTTTATGTACTAATTGTTTTACATCTACTTTCGGTCACTTACATCGCAATATTTCGATTTCCTTGTTTCTTCTCTTTTCCCTTTTACGTTACTTCCCACTTGCCTACTATCTCCTTGGATTAGGGCGTGGCTTTGGGCTTCCTACCTGTTGCTGCCTGCCGGCCTCGTGGCTGACCTCAGTCGGTCAGTAGTGTGTGGTGTGAGACGGGCTGCATTTGTTTTTCAGAGAGAGCTAGTCTTTGTTTTTGGTGGCCGTCAGTGAGGGAAGCATTGGCCTGTTTTTTTTTAATCCTGTGTTTTATCTTCCTCACTATTACGATATTATATTGCTAGATTATTTTCCCCGGTTCGTGTTTGGCACTTTGCCATCCCGGTTGAAGGTCAATTACAATTGATAGTCAAATTTAAAAGTGCCTTTGTCAGCTTTTCTTTTTGGTTGTTAAGTTGCCAACGTTAGAATTGTGTATATGCTTCTAATAGTATGGTTCATTCACAGAGATAGAAAAATATATTTGCTGCATGAAGGCGAATGCAGATTTAATTTCATCTGCCGCCTTTGACTGGATTAGTATTAAAACATAAATACTTTTCTTATTGCATTCTTTTTACTGTTGTTAATATTGAGTTTTGTAATAGTTCTCTTTATATCAGGGAAAGAGCTTTTATTTCTATCTTATATCTTTTCCTGTTTATATCCATTATATGTTTCCAATATATATATTGAATTCAGTAGGGTTAGAAAGTTGACTCTTAGCTATTTTTCATTATCTTGTGCGTTTTGGTAAAGTTGCTTTCCTAGATGTTTAGCCCTTGAGCCTTTGTTGGCTTGTGCAGACTGATTTTAGATCTTATATTTGTTACCTATAATAACTGTTTTAATCTAACTTGTATCACCTTTTTAGTTCTCACAATTTGCTACCTTCGTTTTAGTGCATATGTGCTGTTGCTTAACTTCTATGGTTGTAAAGTATTTCCATTTACTTCTTCATTTTGGCGTGAAAGATAGAATTTTTCGTTTTGGGGGGAGAGTAATGAACTTTTTCTTTCATTCGTTTCTATTTTTTTAATTTTGGGAAATATTTATTTATCATTTTCATACATATAGGAGGTGTTTTAAGTTTAGATTTCATTGGGGTTTTATGATTTTGAATTTTAAGAGCAATTTTTACTTTTAATTAAACTTGTATTCTTTACAGGTTAGTTTTATTTTGCCTTTCCTTGGTATGTGTTAAAATTTGTAAATTGTCTTAAAATAACTAGAATACTGTTATATTTAGTTCTCTTGTTAGTTTTAGTTTTTTTTAACTTTCAATTTGTTTAAAAGCCACTGGGATATTTTTCTTCCTGATGATTAAATTTGCTATTACTTTAAATCTGCTTTAATATTTTTCAAGCTATTACTTGCTGACATAAAGCTTTCAATTACTATGTTTGCCTACCTATTTTGGTTTAAAGAATTTAACTTTTGCTATTAACTTTAATCAAAGGTTTAATTAATCAGTGGCATCTTGTTATACTTCTGATTTTGATTAATGATTTATACAGTCTATTGTGTTTAGTTTACTTGTACTTCATTTTTTTATTATTTTTCAGCTCTTTGATTATTTTATTGTTAATATATTTGTGACTCTTTCTGGCTACGATAGGGTTGATTCATTAACGTATAGAAAATAAAGTTAGTGTATACTAAGAAAGAAGCTGGGCTTGCGTCTAGTTTTTCCTTTTGCATATACCATAGATTTGACATGCTGATTCTTTCTGTTGGTTTGAAATCCCCTGTGGGATTCGTTAGGGTCCCCTTATCGTCTTGTTGGCTTCCTCAGGTTGCAGACGTTTATCTTAAGCAGCTGCTTGGCTTCGGTGGCTCCATCACGTAATTTTGCCTGGTGAAGTCATTCATCTCATTGCAGTATGATATCTTACTACATTAGTTATGAAAATATTCAAGGCATTATACTGACTACTTTTCCCGTTGAAACCTAACGCTATGATACAGAGCGGGATGACTCAGGCGTTAACGTCTGTAGCCCGCGACCGGCTTTTCGGGCCAACGGGTGTTTTGAGGGTTTACCCGTTCGCTAGGTTAATTCTGGGAAGGTTCAATACATCCCCCGAATTTCCTGTCCCTCCATTTCACTTCCAGTCTCATTTCATTTCACCTTTGATCCGCTTGGTCAGTTTCAGGCTTAAAAGTGTCGGCGGAAGTCCCGGATTTGCATGGAAGGTGAAAAGGATGTTCCATGTAACTCTTCGTCCCCCGAAATGGGGACAGTCTCCAAGATCCGGGCCCCCAGTCGGACGTGCAAGCCAAAAAGGTGGACGGGAGCCGGTTGCAGCAGCTGCCATCCGGGGAGATCAATGTATAAAACGTAAGAACCCAGCCCTCTTCCCTGTCGTACCTCCTGATCCGGCTGCCCCTGTCTCTTCTCACTAAACCTTTCGCTCCCTGGGGTACCCCGGGGCTTAGGCACACAAAATCTTGTAGGTCGAGGTGCTAAGTCCCCCTCCGCGCAAAGTCCTACTCCTAACGTTATGACTGATCATCTGCTACGGCAGGAGATATTTGCTTCAGGAATGCCGGCTAGCCGCATGACGTCACCACAGTGTGCTGCCGGTGTGGAAAATACCCTGCAGATCCTGAAGGACAAGTCGCACATTGTTACGGTTTTCAGTACTATTATGCACAACTTAGAATGTTAAATATAATAGACATGTGAATTTTTAGTTCAGTTCTCCTTTAAGTCAGCTGGGCTGGAGATGTAAGCAATGGTTGCAGCAAGACGCTGGTGGGTTTTTAAGTCTCTCTCTAGAAAAGCGCACAGAAGAAAATCGGTAATCAAATATATCAAATATCTTGCAATAAATGTGTAGCAGATATCATACGCAACATCATTTATAATTCTGTGTTTATCCCTAGAACTCCACAATTCAAGTTAAAATCCCTGAATTTTACGTCCCTTAGGTACGAGAGCCCACACAAGTGGGACAAGTTACAAATCACACATTCCTGCCCTTTATGCTACGCTTGTCTGGTTATTTACCATTTTAGACAACCTTGAATGTTTTTAACGTTAAAGACAAAGAGTAGATCGCTTTTTCTTTAGAAAAACAGAAGAACGCAAACTACTTCCAAACAGCGTGAAAAGAGTATTTGAGCATTTTGTTAGGTTTAAAAACGCTATAATGATACTGCGACACAGTCAGAATGACAGGAAGAATAATTGCATGTGTTAGGAAGGAACTCCAAATTGAAGGGGTTACAGAAACTATAACAAAATGGAAATATAGTATTGCACATAAACATTTACACTTTGATTTAATCCTAGGCTCTAGAGAAAATAGGGAACACTCTTGGCTGATTAAAACGTTCTTCTTTAGGCGGCAATTGAACCCTGGACGTCTGGATTTGAAGGATAGCATGCTAATCACCACAGCACACAGTAAGCTGGGCTTTAAGCCTTTGTTGCAAAACATGTCTCGTCTCTAGATATTTTCTTATGTTTACTTGTTCTTGAAGGAGAATATTCAAAAACTGCATATTCACAGTGTAACTGTACAACATAGATCCGTTTTTACTAAACTGATGTACTTTAAATAACATCAGACGAGCGCTCTGATAATCTACATTTAGTATTTCCGACCCATTATGTATAAGAAAATTATGATACTTGAACTTCACAGCAACATACTGGACCTGACTCTGTGAACCCGTCCGTCTTCAGATCTGGACGGTTAAGTTAGTACAACTGCAGTGTTGAGGAAGACAAAGGAGTTAGTTGCTGTAGAATGTGTTGTTTGTGCTAAATACAGGTTTTAACAAAATCGTACGCCACAAGTTGCAGGACACATTCCTAACACGTAGTCGAAGATATTATGTTATATGAACATGGGTCTATAAGTAGGGTACATAGGACAGACCTGGCGCAGTCTTTTGCGTTTATATGGGAAAGGATAGGGAAAACGAGGGTATATGCGGTGGAAAATGCGTTTATATGGGGAAGATAGGGACTACGAGGATCGATGCTAGGCCAAGTCATGGGTTGAAGGACTGGGGATGTGTTTTATATGAGAGATACGGGGAATACGAGGAGAAGTGTTGGACTAGATAGGGGTTGAGATATGGAATATGCATTTATATGGGAAAGATAAGGAAAACGTGAACAGAGGCTAGGATAGACAGATGCTGAAGCAGGGGGAATATGAACATATTTACAGGAGAGATAGGGGATACGTGGAGAGGTACTAGACTATTCAGGGTTTGAAGGGTAGAGTATGACTTTTTATATGAAGAGACGAGGAAAACGAGGGTATTTGCTAGGTTGAGAGAACCTTCAAGGAGGAAAAAATGCGTTTATATGGGAGAGATAGGGAAAACGAGGAGAGTTCTGAGGTAGAGCAGGGACTGAAGGAGGGAGAGATATGCTTTATACGACAGAGATAGGGCATGCGAGGGGAGGTGCTAGTGCAGACAGAGGTTAAGGAGTACGGTATACATTTATATGAGGAATATATGGAAAACGGGGGCAGGCGGTATGATAGACAGAAGCTGGGGCCACTTTTGCGTTTATATGGGAAAGGATAGGGAAAACGAGGGTAGATGCGACAGTTCAAGGAGGAAAATGCGTTTATAGGGGAGAGATAGGGAATACGAGGGCTGATGCTAGGCTAGTCAGATGCTAAAGGAGGGAGGGATACGCTTTACACGAGCGAGATAGGGAATACAAGGAAAGATGTTATACTAAACAGGACTTGAAGGGTAGAATATGGCGTTTTATATGAGCGAGATAGCGAACCGAGGAGAGGTAACCACGTGTCAAGACGTAACACCACGTAACAAAGGAATCACGCTATGTAACAACATGATCACGCTATGTAACAAAGGAATCACGCTATGTAACAAAGGAATCACGCTATGTAACAAAGGAATCACGCTATGTAACAAAGGAATCACGCTATGTAACAAACTGATCACGCTATGTAACAAAGGAATCACGCTATGTAACAAAGGAATCACGCTATGTAACAAAGGAATCACGCTATGTAACAAAGGAATCACGCTATGTAACAAAGGAATCACGCTATGTAACAAAGGAATCACGCTATGTAACAAAGGAATCACGCTATGTAACAAAGGAATCACGCTATGTAACAAACTGATCACGCTATGTAACAAACTGATCACGCTATGTAACAAAGGAATCACGCTATGTAACAAAGGAATCACGCTATGTAACAAAGGAATCACGCTATGTAACAAAGGAATCACGCTATGTAACAAAGGAATCACGCTATGTAACAAAGGAATCACGCTATGTAACAGTCTCATCACGCTATGTAACAACACGTACCAAGCATGTAACCAAGTAACAAAACGTAAGAACAACACGTAACCAATCTATTGCTAAGTCAATCTAAACTAATTCATCCTTCATAACTTAGACAATAAGTACGAGAGCCTAGCCCAGATTAACCCGACCAATCCTAAACGTTCCTCTCAGCATCTATTCTACTCGGTCATCGACTAACCTAATCTGGCTAACCAAAGATAACCTCAACTTTCTTTTAGTGAAATTGCAATGTTTTATTCAGGTTTTATTATTCGAGAGTTTTAATTGAAAAGTTTACGTCAACGTACCTTTATTTTAGTTCCTTGTAGGCGTCTCTCCCCTTTTTATCTAGGCTTGAGACTAGCACTAGGATTGCTCCTAATGGCAGGGTTACCACCTTCCCTTCCATCTTCTTCTTTCTTCATCGGACGTCAGCTAGCTGCATATACAGCACACGGATAACCTTCATTTTTTTAAGATTGTAGACACACGAGAAAATCTTCATATTCGACTTAAATTCTCTTATACACTACTTGTAATGCTGTAATGTCCATAGGCGTATGTCGTTATTCCGTCCTCAGCAATAATTCGTTTATCGTCGTATGGTGTCAATGTAATTTTATTCACTTGTACTGTGGCAAGAGCATGCTGTCGCGACAGGATCAGATTCATGGGCGTTCTGGTAATTTCTCCGGTTTTAAGGCAGTCAGTATAGCTCTCGAACGTGACGTACTGCTTAATAGCACTACGTTTTATACCTTTTATCTTTTTTATCATTGAACCGTCGATATCTAGGGCATACATTTTAGGTCGTAGCCCTACAAAGCGTTGAATGATTTTACCATTAGCCTCATCTTTAAATTTCCCAAGTACCTTCTTGTTTAGAGGTGAATAGCATATATGGCTTGTAGGATAATCAGCAGTATCTAGGTGCTCAAGAAAACGTAGCTTATCCTGGTACACATCTTCAGTTGTAACACGATGAATGAACGAATCAGTGTCCATATACATAAGCTTCAGGTTTTCAGCTCCATAATACGGTAACAACACATCATAGTGATACCGGTACATTAATGTCTTGGAGATATCCAACACACTCATACCGATGTATATAGGCTTGTGGAACATGATCTGTCGGGAGGCCATATGTACAGCAGCTAGATTATCAGCATATATCGCCCTATCGATAAACGTTGGCTTTGTAATTAACTTTTTCAGTGTCTTCTCATTTGTCACCAGTCGTATATCCATACGGTTACGCAGGTTCTCCATAGTTTTTCCGAACATAGCATTGTTGAACAATTTGTAGAGATCCTTCTCAAAATCATTTGCAGCTTGTTGTCGTAGTCTGTTGTTAAATTCCACATACGGTTTTAACCATCGAGACTGTTGGAATTGTAGCACACGATGGATTTTTGTTAACCGTAGTCCATGACTAAGAGCTTGCTTCAAAGCCTTGTAATGCACTACATACTTCTTTCGAGGTCCTAGATGAGGTATCAGTTTCTTTGTAGATGCTTCCAATGGTTTCATACACTCTGGCAGGAAAGGTAGATCGTTGTGTAGATCGTGAAGTTCTGCAGGATACTCGATGTCGACTTCTAATATGTAGCCGTAAGGATCATCTTCTTGTAGTCTTTCTAAGTCAATTTTTTCAGACGATACCCACTCAAATCCACCATAAGGGAGAGCGTAACACATGGCCCCACCCATATTAGTTATTAGCGTCCTCATATGTAATAAATTGGGTTGGTCTCGACGGATCATACTTCTCCATGTAGGTGTTATTAGCCTCTGCATACCGATGGGAAACTTGACATAAACCTCCTCTTATACCTGATTCCACCATGAGTAATTGATCATAATCTTGTAACAGTTCCAGCTTAATTCCAGTATATAGTAACATGGCGTCCCATGTAAGACCTGGAGAGGTAAAATAATGTGCAGGATCAACTTTGTGTGTTTTGAGGGTTTGCTCTCTGAACGTCTCAAAGACATCAGCTAGGAGAAGTACATCCGAAGTTAAGTAGAGATCGCTGTACTCTCCCAGGTTTCTCACATTAAACAGCTCCCATACATTTTTAGCATGATCGTAGTCAGCATCACTAATTTCTTCTTCATTTAATCTATTGTAGAAGGAGTCCTTAGGAGGTAAGCAGGTTTCGTTCAGGACATCCCATGAAGTGATGTAATCATAGGGAAATACACCCTTACGAGTCATCAACTTCAATTTATCTTCTCCAAAGTACTTTAGCGTTTCAGGATACGAGGTTAGATTTTTTACCAGCTTATCCAAGCTTGTACTGAGGAATCGGAAGCTATCCACAAATCGAAGCTTTATATCTCCTACATACTTGGTGAATGAGATATAGCTTTCTTCAGAGTTAGGAATTACTTCCACCCGCTCACTTGTACATCCCAGCTCCTTAACAATGAAATGAGAGTCATATCCACTGAGGTTGTGCATGAAGACAGGGATATATTTAGGTGTTTTGCAGGCTAAATTACATTGCATGATACCCCTCCTCTCTGCTCTACTCCAATACCGAGGCCAGCGTGGGAGTAGAGCACAAAGAGAGGGCGTGCCCAGAGTACGGGATAGGATTAGAAAGGATGGGGTAGGGGGATCGGGTGTCCAGCTGCTTTTAAGGTTGAGGTCACAAGGGAAGGGGTGGGGGAGGGGTTGCCGCCAGCACGTGACCAGACCACATGGGGGGAGGGGGCGGGGCTAGTGGCACGTGCGGCCAGGGCGGCATGTGAGGCCTCAAAGGGAGGGGCGGGGCTAGCGGCATAGATCAAAGAGCCTTATCAGATGGCGGCATATCCTTTGTGTGCTGGAATCCGCCTTATATTTCTACTGTGGGGTGGGGGAAGAGAGGAAGTGAGGGGAAATACATACGTTTACAGGCCTTTTTATTTGATGGTCTTTATCAAAAAAATATTTGTATTATTACCGATTATATCCTTGGATTGTTGCTCGTTATTGATTGTTGTTCCAAGTCGGGCTGGAGGACTAGGATTGAATCCCGTGACATGAATACAAATTCATCCCCAAATAAAATAAAAAAAGTAATTAAAAATAAAATGGTGAACGTACGATATTACATTTATATCAGTAACTAATTTCTTTGTTATGTATATTTGGACATCTGTCATCCTGACGAATATTATATCTCTTAGATGAATGTATATTTAAATGGTATAGTGAGCGTAAAAACTAGATTACGTAAGACGCTGTCGCGAACTGTATATGCATGCCACTACGTATAGGTCCGAACCTTACGGCGCTCCGTGCCGTACTGACTCGCGTGTAGCTCTCAGGGACTCATGAAGCCGGTCTTTCTCCCTCCAGGTGCTGCCCCTCAGCTGCCTTTCGCAAGCTTTCTCCTCCCCGCTAGCTGCTAGCAGCCGTCCGAGGCCGACATGAAAGGTACGCTTCTAAGAGATGACTGCTGCCATGTTAGCTTCCCGACACGTGAAGGCAACCATTATATTTGTTAACGTTCGCTTTGGTTTTAAAAGAAATTTAAAAATAGATTGCAAGACATTATCTTCAACAAAGGAAGTCTTAAAAATGAAAATATAACAATCTTTAAAATGTAGATGCTTTAACCTAAAAAATACAATACATTTATTAAAACATTTCCTAATTCGATTCTACAAGCTACACATCTGAGTAAATCTGAAAAAAATTATTGCCCGTAATTACGGGTAAATGCAGCGGTTTTAAAAATAAACGAACATTAAAACGTATAAAAATGCGTATTGTACACTGATTTTTTGACGAATGATGGACATGAGAGGGAGAAATTATTGAAAAAATCACTAAATAATAGAGTATATACATGAATTTTAATTAAATAAGGGTGGAAAAACTTCTACAGTTTTTGATATCATGCCTGCAATTCTTGTATGCGAGTATTTAAATAATGACAAAGATACAATCGAATGTTTAAGTACAGAATCTATACAGTATACGTTTAATTGAAAACTTATTCATTAATATTCTTCATGTAGAATTATATTAATTATTAGGAAAATATTTGTTGTGGAAAGCTTAAAACATAGCTATCGCATTTTAAAGCACAATAGCCTCCCTAATGTATAAATGTCCAAAATGCCGTGCAGGCGACAGCCTGTCGTCAGAGGTATTTCCAAGACTCCGCCAGACAGGTATACATTCTTCAAAGGGTATACAAACTATTTTAGCAAGGGTGTACAACTGAATAATTCCTCGAATTTTCTCGAAGATTTCCAGTGAATGAAAAAAAAACTTTTTTAAACAAATATGGCTCGATCTCTCTCTCTTTCCCTCTCTCTCTCTCTCTCTCCCTCGCTCTCTGCTGGAATAATCAAAAAATATCTCTGGAATGGAGAGTTGTTTAAAAAACGATTTCGTCCTATGTTTACTAAGAGAATAAGCCAATCTTTTTGTAAAATAATACTTGGCGATAATTGTAATAGTCACGAATGCTTACTGAGACAATCTATACACCACGCGTGAAAAATACATGTTTTAAACAGAGTCCATTCCTAAAATCTATATGGGCAGTGTTTTCCTGCAAGAACGCCCCTAAATACCAAGTAAAAAAAACGTTCTCGACCTATGTTTACTAAGAGAATAAGACAGCCTTTTTTAAAATAATACTTGGAAATAATTGTAATAGTCACGAATGCTTACTGATACAATCTATACACCCCGCGTGAAAATACATGTTTTAAACAGAATCCATTCCTATAATCTATATGGGCGGGGTTTTCCTGCAAGAACGCTATGCGTTTAATTATAATTTCAGCGTAAAAAGAAAATATCGCTTCCCTCCGTTTAATTTTTTTTCCTGGTGCTAGAGTCATATTCGATATTTTATTGAAGGAAATAAGAGATATGAAACTTTTGGAATAATCTTCATGTAGAATTTAAATTACTTATTGTAGGAAAAATGTTTTAGCAGGCTTGTAATTGTCTGGTTTAGGAATTTCCTGTGTTTGTTCGGGTGACTTGCGTAGAGCAATTAGGAAGCCTTTCAAACCGTCCCTTATCGGTATGACAGACGTCAATTGTATACTTAAAGGTTACTTCCCCAGCGGACGGGGTTTTTTCGTCAAGGGTGTACAAAATTTCCTTTACATCTGGGTTTCGTTTTCAGTTGTCGTGAATTTCTAGGGTTCAGGGGTTAGATTTCAATCAATTGTTTACTCCGATATCGATTTTTCATGGTTTTCCCTGGTCTGCTGTCGAATGCCTGAGTGGGTTCTCATCTATCACGATTCCATTTCAATTGCATCTTTTTTTGTCTCTAGAAACCTTTTGCTTGATTTCTCTGTCGGTCGCACACGCTATCCGTCAGTCGCTCAGCCCTTTGATTTTTTCATGGTTTCCCCTGGCCTGCAGGCGAATGCCTGAGTGGGTTCTCATCTATCATGATTTTCTTTCATTTGTAACTTTATGCTTCTAGAGTAATCTGATGGTTTCCCTCGTTCGTTCGTCGTTGGTTGTTTACTCTGACATATTTTTCATGGCTTTGCCTGGTCTGTAGGCGAATGTCTGGGTGGTTTCTCATCTAGCACGATTTTATTGCATTTTTATTTGATTTACATCTTAACCTATATGTTTCTAAGGTCTTTTGTTTGATTTCCCTGTTGGACGATCACTCTGACATCATATTTTTTAGGGTTTCCCTGGTCTGCAGGCGAATGCTGGAGTGGTTTCTCATCGTCACCGATTTCCTTTCATTCTATATAATCTGTATCTTTCACGTGTGCTTTTAGAGTCCCTGGTTCGAGTTCCGTTGGACGCTCACTCTGACATATTTTTTCATGGTTTTCCATGGTCTGCAGGCGAATGTCTGGGTGGTTTCTCATCTAACACGATTTTCTTTCTTTTTTATTTGATTTACATCTTAACCTATATGTTTCTAAGGTCTTTTGTTTGATTTCCCTGTTGGTCGATCACTCTGACATCATATTTTTTAGGTTTTCCCTGGTCTGCAGGCGAATGCTGGAGTGGTTTCTCATCGTCACCGATTTCCTTTCATTCTATATAATCTGTACCTTTCACGTGTGCTTTTAGAGTCCCTGATTCGAGTTCCGTTGGACGCTCACTCTGATATATTTTTCATGGTTTTCCATGGTCTGCAGGCGAATGTCTGGGTGGTTTCTCATCTAACACGATTTTCTTTCTTTTGCATCTAGGTTTCGTTGCGCGAAGGGACTGCTTGCATCCTGCTCGGTTGACGGATCGTTCATCAGCTTCACCAGTCAAGCTCTCCGAATCTGTACGATTATAGCCGAACAATACATAACATCTTCACAATACTTTACACTTTCTCTCTAAACATACGAAGCTATACGGAGACGCTCGAACATCAGTGTAACACGAATTGAAATATATAAGAGCTTACACGCTTCGTTTTAAAATGCTTTATTTTGTATTAATGGGTCTCAAAACATGGACTTCCGGTGAAATTCTGCTATCGAATTTTTAGGTGTAATGTAATACTTCCTTCTCTTATTATAGGTAAGCAGTACCAACTGAGGTGGTACAAAGTAAGATGTAAGTCTCGCATTCAGGATGTTCTGGGTTCGATTTCCGTCGATCGCTTACATTAATCTGGGTTTCTCGTGGTTTTCCCTGATTGATAGGCGAATGTCTGGGTGGTTTCTCATCTACCATGATTTACTTTTCATTTCCCTTTAATTCCGTTTCCTTCCCACCCTTAAGATATGCTTATAGGTTTTGTAGCATGCGGCGGTGCCGGACAAATGGTGCGGATGCTTGCTCAAGCAAAGAGTACTCCCCGTGTACACTGGAGGGTTGTTTGAACGTCCATCGTCCTCTGTAGACAGCTCCAACACTGGGAAGTGTCTTCAAGCCTGCAAGTGATAGGGTCTTCCGTGTGTCTCTATGGTCTGTTGTCTCTCAGATATTGGAATTGCCCTCAAATAAAAGATTTGTAGCTCAGTTTGAATCCCTGCATGAGAGTATATTCGCTGTAAGGAAGTTAGCCTAGTGAATCAAAAAGAAAATTAGCAGGAAAGGAAACCTGACCCAAGGCGCTTCATCTGATAAAAAGGTCAACTTATACTTGCTTTAGAGGAGTTGGCATTTACGGGGAGAACCAAAAGCATACGAACAGGCTGCGCGGCATTTTTCTTGTCCGCGTTCTCGGCGGTCGTTGCCATCTGGTGCTATCATAGAAAGGCGCCGATGAAACCATACAACATTTTTAAAACTACTTTTAACGGCTTTACTTAAGAACTTTATGAAAGTGTGTTTGAGGACAGAATTATTAGTAGAGATTTGTTGCGCCCTATATCAAGAATTTTGAGAAGCTTGTTCGATAAAAAACTAAGCATGGTAGAGTGATATATACCTGTAAGCGGTGCTTTACACACTTTGACAATCGATATGGACAAAGTGGGCTGGAAAAACTGGAAGAACATGCTGCCATCTGTAATCAGCATGGTGTTGCAAGGGTAGTTATGCCTACAAAGGAGAAATCAATTGTACAGTTTAAAAATGTGGAGAGGATGCTGAAACTACCTTATGTCATCTATGCAGATTTTGAGAGTATTCTCACTCCATGCCATACGTGTATACCCAATCCTGAAACTTCCTATACAACCCCTTATCAAGAGCACACATCAATGAGCTTCTGTGTTTACGTGAAGCCTACATCCAGTGTTGAACATCTCGAAACTGGTCTTCCTAAGCATCCCTATGTATATCGTAGTGTTGATGCTGCTCAGAAGTTTATGCTGTACCTTACATCTCTTGCAAAAATGATTGATGACATATACAAATCTGCTAAGCCTCTGAAACTTACAGATGAACAGCAAAAGGATTTCGAGTCTTCTTCAGCATGCTACTTGTGTGGAAAAACCTTTACTGAAGAGAACTATAAAGTACGCGACCATGATCACATCAGCGGTGAATATCGTGGAAGTCTTCATAATGAATGTAATTTAGCCTGCAAAACACCTAAATATATCCCTGTCTTCATGCACAACCTCAGTGGATATGACTCTCATTTCATTGTTAAGGAGCTGGGATGTACAAGTGAGCGGGTGGAAGTAATTCCTAACTCTGAAGAAAGTTATATCTCATTCACCAAGTATGTAGGAGATATAAAGCTTCGATTTGTGGATAGCTTCCGATTCCTCAGTACAAGCTTGGATAAGCTGGTAAAAAATCTAACCTCGTATCCTGAAACGCTAAAGCACTTTGGAGAAGACAAATTGAAGTTGATGACTCGTAAGGGTGTATTTCCCTATGATTACATCACTTCATGGGATGTCCTGAACGAAATCTGCTTACCTCCTAAGGACTCCTTCTACAATAGATTAAATGAAGAAGAAATTAGTGATGCTGACTACGATCATGCTAAAAATGTATGGGAGCTGTTTAATGTGAGAAACCTGGGAGAGTACAGCGATCTCTACTTAACTTCGGATGTACTTCTCCTAGCTGATGTCTTTGAGACGTTCAGAGAGCAAACCCTCAAAACACACAAAGTTGATCCTGCACATTATTTTACCTCTCCAGGTCTTACATGGGACGCCATGTTACTGTATACTGGAATTAAGCTGGAACTGTTACAAGATTATGATCAATTACTCATGGTGGAATCAGGTATAAGAGGAGGTTTATGTCAAGTTTCCCATCGGTATGCAGAGGCTAATAACACCTACATGGAGAAGTATGATCCGTCGAGACCAACCCAATTTATTACATATGAGGACGCTAATAACTAATATGGGTGGGGCCATGTGTTACGCTCTCCCTTATGGTGGATTTGAGTGGGTATCGTCTGAAAAAATTGACTTAGAAAGACTACCAGAAGATGATCCTTACGGCTACATATTAGAAGTCGACATCGAGTATCCTGCAGAACTTCACGATCTACACAACGATCTACCTTTCCTGCTAGAGTGTATGAAACCATTGGAAGCATCTACAAAGAAACTGATACCTCATCTAGGACCTCGAAAGAAGTATGTAGTGCATTACAAGGCTTTGAAGCAAGCTCTTAGTCATGGACTACGGTTAACAAAAATCCATCGTGTGCTACAATTCCAACAGTCTCGATGGTTAAAACCGTATGTGGAATTTAACAACAGACTACGACAACAAGCTGCAAATGATTTTGAGAAGGATCTCTACAAATTGTTCAACAATGCTATGTTCGGAAAAACTATGGAGAACCTGCGTAACCGTATGGATATACGACTGGTGACAAATGAGAAGACACTGAAAAAGTTAATTACAAAGCCAACGTTTATCGATAGGGCGATATATGCTGATAATCTAGCTGCTGTACATATGGCCTCCCGACAGATCATGTTCAACAAGCCTATATACATCGGTATGAGTGTGTTGGATATCTCCAAGACATTAATGTACCGGTATCACTATGATGTGTTGTTACCGTATTATGGAGCTGAAAACCTGAAGCTTATGTATATGGACACTGATTCGTTCATTCATCGTGTTACAACTGAAGATGTGTACCAGGATAAGCTACGTTTTCTTGAGCACCTAGATACTGCTGATTATCCTACAAGCCATATATGCTATTCACCTCTAAACAAGAAGGTACTTGGGAAATTTAAAGATGAGGCTAATGGTAAAATCATTCAACGCTTTGTAGGGCTACGACCTAAAATGTATGCCCTAGATATCGACGGTTCAATGATAAAAAAGATTAAAGGTATAAAACGTAGTGCTATTAAGCAGTACGTCACGTTCGAGAGCTATACTGACTGCCTTAAAACCGGAGAAATTACCAGAACGCCCATGAATCTGATCCTGTCGCGACAGCATGCTCTTGCCACAATACAAGTGAATAAAATTACATTGACACCATACGACGATAAAAGAATTATTGCTGAGGACGGAATAACGACATACGCCTATGGACATTACAGCATTACAAGTAGTGTATAAGAGAATTTAAGTCGAATATGAAGATTTTCTCGTGTATCTACAATCTTAAAAAAATGAAGGTTATCCGTGTGCTGTATATGCAGCTAGCTGACGTCCGATGAAGAAAGAAGAAGATGGAAGGGAAGGTGGTAACCCTGCCATTAGGAGCAATCCTAGTGCTAGTCTCAAGCCTAGATAAAAAGGGGAGAGACGCCTACAAGGAACTAAAATAAAGGTATGTTGACGTAAACTTTTCAATTAAAACTCTCGAATAATAAAACCTGAATAAAACATTGCAATTTCACTAAAAGAAAGTTGAGGTTATCTTTGGTTAGCCAGATTAGGTTAGTCGATGACCGAGTAGAATAGATGCTGAGAGGAACGTTTAGGATTGGTCGGGTTAATCTGGGCTAGGCTCTCGTACTTATTGTCTAAGTTATGAAGGATGAATTAGTTTAGATTGACTTAGCAATAGATTGGTTACGTGTTGTTCTTACGTTTTGTTACTTGGTTACATGCTTGGTACGTGTTGTTACATAGCGTGATGAGACTGTTACATAGCGTGATTCCTTTGTTACATAGCGTGATTCCTTTGTTACATAGCGTGATGAGCTTCTTACATAGCGTGTTCCTTTGTTACATAGCGCGATTCCTTTGTTTCATAGCGTGATTCCTTTGTTACATAGCGTGATTCCTTTGTTACATAGCGTGATTCCTTTGTTACATAGCGTGATTCCTTTGTTGCATAGCGTGATTCCTTTGTTACATAGCGTGATCAGTTTGTTACATAGCGTGATCAGTTTGTTACATAGCGTGATTCCTTTGTTACATAGCGTGATTCCTTTGTTACACAGCGTGATTCCTTTGTTACATAGCGTGATTCCTTTGTTACATAGCGTGATTCCTTTGTTATATAGCGTGATTCCTTTGTTACATAGCGTGATTCCTTTGTTACATAGCGTGATTCCTTTGTTACATAGCGTGATTCCTTTGTTACATAGCGTGATCAGTTTGTTACATAGCGTGATTCCTTTGTTACGTGGTGTTACGTCTTGACACGTGGTTACCTCTCCTCGGTTCGCTATCTCGCTCATATAAAACGCCATATTCTACCCTTCAAGTCCTGTTTAGTATAACATCTTTCCTTGTATTCCCTATCTCTCTCGTATAAAGCGTATCCCTCCCTCCTTTAGCATCTGACTAGCCTAGCATCAGCCGTCGTATTCCCTATCTCTCCCCTATAAACGCATTTTCCTCCTTGAACTGTCGCATCTACCTCGTTTTCCCTATCCTTTCCCATATAAACGCAAAAGTGGCCCCAGCTTCTGTCTATCATACCGCCTGCCCCCGTTTTCCATATATTCCTCATATAAATGTATACCGTACTCCTTAACCTCTGTATGCACTAGCACCTCCCCTCGCATGCCCTATCTCTGTCGTATAAAGCATATCTCTCCCTCCTTCAGTCCCTGCTCTACCTCAGAACTCTCCTCGTTTTCCCTATCTCTCCCATATAAACGCATTTTTTCCTCCTTGAAGGTTCTCTCAACCTAGCAAATACCCTCGTTTTTCTCGTCTCTTCATATAAAAAGTCATACTCTACCCTTCAAACCCTGAATAGTCTAGTACCTCTCCACGTATCCCCTATCTCTCCTGTAAATATGTTCATATTCCCCCTGCTTCAGCATCTGTCTATCCTAGCCTCTGTTCACGTTTTCCTTATCTTTCCCATATAAATGCATATTCCATATCTCAACCCCTATCTAGTCCAACACTTCTCCTCGTATTCCCCGTATCTCTCATATAAAACACATCCCCAGTCCTTCAACCCATGACGTGGCCTAGCATCGATCCTCGTAGTCCCTATCTTCCCCATATAAACGCATTTTCCACCGCATATACCCTCGTTTTCCCTATCCTTTCCCATATAAACGCAAAAAACTGCGCCAGGTCTGTCCTATATACCCTACTTCTATAAATGCTTTGTTTTCATGTTACAGTTCATGCTCTCCAACTCATTAATCATGGGAAGCGCACAAGAATAGAACGTACCAGTATACCACATGCAACTCTTTTTCACAGGAGATATTCAATATGACCTCCGTGAGCATTGATACATGCATCAATCAGCCGTCGTAGTGAATCCCGGATGCGCGGATGTATCCCTGGAGTATTGCGTATGGTTTCGCAGCCTTCCACAATACAGACACGGAGACTCTGAACAGCCGGTACTGTGGTTTGATACACAAGAGGTTTGAACAGTAACAGAACGTTAGAATCATGGGGAACATGCACGCTTGGTTACATCTGGTTTCGTTGTCATTATAGGTGCACCGACAGTGTTTTGTTTTACATGCCCCTGCTGCCATGCAACTTACGTCATTGCTTGTTTACAGATAACATAAACTGTTCCAGTGAGCAGTACGACCTTGGCAATCACACGGGTTACTACGTACTAGTAGAGTTGATCACAGACTTGGCTCCTGCAATGGCAGTGTACACAAACGCAGAGATGGCAGATGCCCATTTGACGTATTGAGTAGCAGACGACAATGGCGCTTGCGCTCAACGTTTGTACCAGGAGAGATTTCCAGGACAAAGATGTCCCGACAGGAAAGCTTTTGAAGCCATTGATCGTCGTCTTAGGGAACATTGGGCATTTCAGCCCGATACTCGCGACCGGAGGAGGCCAAGAAGGACGAAGACACCGAAACGGGAGGCGGCAATTCTTGAGGCAGTTGACGACAACCTTATTGTCAGTAAAAGACAAGTAGTTGCAACAATGAATGTTGACCACATGCCTGGCGAGTGTTACACGAGGTCTGGCTGTATCCATACCATTTACAGCGTGTGCAGGCACTATCAGCAGCTGATTTTCCTACACGGGTACGCTTCTGCCAATCGTTTATGGAACACAGTTTCAACTCCAATTTTAGTGCAACAGTGCTGTTCATGTTGTTCACAGATGAGGCGTCGTTTCAACGAGATCAGATTGTAAATTATCACAATCGACATGTATAGGCTGACGCCAATCCTCACGCAACTGTTGAAGCAAGTTATCACAAAGATTTTCTGTCAATGTTTGGGCCGGCATTGTTGGTGACTGTTTGGTAGGACCTCACGTTCTTCATCCTCAACGGACAAAGTTACCGTAATTTCGTAGAGAATGCTCTACCTATTCTGTTAGCATATGTGCCTTTAGCTTGCGACAAGACATGTACTGCATGCACGATGGAGCGCCTCCTCATTTTAATGTTAATGTCCGTCGGCTTCTAAATAACAGATTCGGTGACAGATGGATAGGTAGAGGTGGACTAATTACCTGGCCTCCAGGCTCCCCAGAACTAAACCCACTAGATTTTTTTGTGGGGACATTTCAAACCTCTTGTGTATCAAACCCCAGTAACAGATTTTCAGAGTCTCCGTGTCTGTATTGTGGAAGGCTGCGAAACCATACGAAATACTCCAGGGATACATTCGCGCATCCGGGATTCACTACGACGGCTGATTGATGCATGTATCAATGCTCACGGAGGTCATATTGAACATCTCCTGTGAAAAAGAGTTGCATGTGATATACTGGTACGTTCTATTCTTGTGCGCTTCCCATGATTAATGAGTTGGAGAAAATGAGTTGTAACGTGGTAACAAAGGTTTCCAGACCCATATTCATACAACATAATTTCTTCGTCTACGTGTGAGGAATGTGTCCTGCAATTTGTGCCGTACATTTTTGTTACACCCGGTATAGTGAGTGTTTATTTCAAAGTGTTCATGACCCGATTGGTTTGAGTCAACCAATTGAGTCTTTTAATGGAGTGTCTGCTGTCAGGGAAAGGATGTAGCGTACTATACGTGTGGAGGAGTAGTTGCCTAGCTAGCAGGGCGGTAATAGAGAGTGGGTTAAGACCATTAGTTGTTTACATCTCTTACATGGGCACCGAGCACTTGACTTTTATTATGTAATGCTACTTCGGAAATGGAGCGGTGGGGGAAGGCCATTATCATCACAATTTCGGAGCCTGCGTAAATGATTCTTTTCACTAAGTATTCAGAATTCCATGAAGCTCGCTAGACTTAACGCCAGCCTAAATATTAACAGCCACAAAAATTACTTCTGTTACCTTGTTGATGTAATGGTCATTGTTTCTCACTCACGTGTTCAAGGCTCTCATACGCTCTTAATTTTTTTCTTAACTATCCTGTTGGATATAATATCAATGATTCTTTGCTTTGATAATTAATTATACCTTAGAGCAATTAAGGTCTAGCAAGATGAATGATTGATTATGAGTCTCAAAATAAATAAATTGATATACAGTGGAAAGTGATTCATTATGAAACAAATTTCCATTTTGACCTCCAGTTTACAAAGCAGACATTCTACTGCTACACCAAGGTGGAGGGTTTGACTGTGAAGTTAATACTGTTGAACTATTATATCTATTAAGTATATCACATTTTTAGTTTATAACATCAGTGGTGCCTGTAAATCACCACCCATTCAGTATTCAATCCTCCGTCATGTATGAACGTGAATCTGAAGGACACTATTTTCAAATGCCTGTAAGAACTGTTATATCGTTTTAGTAGTTTCATCTTCATGTTTCTCTCGTTAATAAGAGCAACTAAAGGAACCTATACTTTAGGCTGAATATTGCGATACTCGTGTTTGTTCCAGATAATGATCTCGTTTTAGCCTCTAAATAAATGTAAACGACTATCTAGAAACAAAAGTAAAATATTTAAACCATTTCTCTGGGTGCAACGAACTTCCCGCTGCAATGAAAATTGTTGCTAAGTTAGGGACAAATAAACTTAATATCATATAAATACAGCGCAAGTTATCCAACTGAGAATCGCCGAGATCGTAGCATGACTGCGTCCAGGCAGGTGTTGGTGGTTCTATCCTTCTCATGCTTAGTTTCTGAAATGGAAAACTTACAAATTACCTTAGTGCATTCAAATTTCTTTATCAGGAATGGAGAATCAGGATAAAGACACACTTCTAGAAATTGAGTTAATGGAAAAATGGTAAGGTTGTATACCGCTTGGAAATAAACAAAATGGCAATGCTGCTATGTGCAAACGGTTGCTTCACGTTCGAATAATCTACAGCTGCATTGTGCTGTGTTTAATATATAATTAATTACTTAATTCACTGGCATCCACTTCTGGTAACAATGAACTTCTGTGAACATTAGTACCATAATTTCACTACTAATGCTTTCCTATGATATGTAATGCATTAAATTCATATGCTTTTGATACTCGGAGTGTTATTCTCGCATAGCACGTATTAGTGTATAATTACTTATAAAGGAATGTAATTATGCTGAGTTCTTTCAAAGGTTCTAAAATAATTATGTTTGTTTCTTGTGCCTGAAACATTTTAATTTCCTTGCTTTAATTTCAGCTTCTAACGTGAGGAAGATATAATGCTAATTTATATGCATTGTAAACTGATGTAAACGTTAACAGTACGTGAATGAAGTGAATTCTTTAAGATGGTAATAGTCTTCGAGGTTTATAGGGAGACGCCTTTGAATGTGTGTATTTAAGGTAAAATGTTATTAGGTTCAGGAGGAATAATGGACAGTTGAGTTAGGCGTACTCTCTTTTTTGTTTGCAGCAATTGAAATTAACAATTAATAAGGCATTCATTGTAACATTTCAATCTGTTACAGTTTTCATAAGACGGCGAGCAAAATTACAACGATATGTGAAATAACCCGCTCTGAAGGATGAGATTTGTGGAAGGAAGTTCCATGAATTTGTATAATTTTATTTTTGGCACAGGTTATCTAAATAATGATGTTCCTTATTAATAAATAAAATAAAAAAGCATGCAATATATGGGATTCGATACACGTTTCACCACCACTACTGATCAGCAGTAATATGCTTTAGCGAATTGAGATATCCTAAGCACAGAAACAACAAATTGTTGTTGCTATTGTGCTTATTTGTAAGATAAATAAATACCTAACACTGGATCATTTTCACTTCTGGTGCACTACCTAATCGAAGCACAATAACAACTTATTTTCTTCAGGTGTATTGAAGAAATATTTTCCCGTTAGTTTACAATGATTGCTGAAATACTGGTGTTCAAAACTGCGAGGTGAGCCGATGGCTGGCATCTCTGCTCAGCAAGGGGAGCATATGACAAATGTCATTCTCATAGCATCTATGCAAGAACGCCTAAGAAATAGGAGACCGTTCGCACAGGTCTCACTGAAGTTGACCATTTTCTTTTGTGAAAGGTAGTTCATTAAATATTATCACCCCAAACTACCCTTTACATGTAAAAAATTTCACTAGTTTTGATTTTCTCAAAAATCACTGATTACACTGATTAAAATTTTCATAGGTTTAAAATATCTGCATGACAACTACAACTGCCTACGAACGATTCGGAACGACTTCTATATAATCAGTAAACCGTAAAAAATAAACCAAATATTAGTACAAGAATCTTACTTCTCATTAAAGCACACAGTTTATGTGAATGTGTTTGTGGCATTAACCATTTCTAAGATGATTTTGTTATTGGTTTTAATTTTTTTGAAGTAGTAAGTGGGTATTCGTTTTTTGCTTTCTCTACTGCTTGCCTATACAGTTACAGAACTATTATTATCCACTCGAAATATTTTTACCAAGATTTCACCGTAAATTTATGTTTTAAGGCTCCCTGAATAAAAAAAGACATTAAAAAGAAAAACAAGAAGGTACGTGTTTGTTTGTGAACAGATTAACTCAATAACAAATTTACTATCTATAATTCAGCGGTTCAGCAAATTTCGTAATAATTGAGTTTTCAATTAATTTGGATTTTATTATATTCCGGTAAATAAGGGAATCAATGAAAAAATCAGGGTATTCCAAGGTTGCGACACGAAGATTTTCGGAAAATTACCCCACCTCAAATCACGCTTTACATGGAAAAATTTTGTTTCTTCTTTTCTAAAAATGGCCCTAGCGATTAATGAAAACGTTATCTTCTTAAGGTATTTGCCTGACAAATAAAATTTATATCGTGAATTTTCCGCGAACAGCCTGTGAAGTGCTTTTGACTACGAATAATTTTTTGTGTAATTCATAAACCATAAGAAATTCACAAAAACTTACTACACAATAAAAGTAAATCTAGTCACAACGCACAATTTATGTCAAATAAATTGTCATGGCATTAACCATTTTCGTGATATTGTCAATTGTTGGTTTGAATTTAGACTTTTTCATGTCGTAAGTTGCTATTTGTTTGTTTTCTCTCGTGGACATACGAAAAGCATTGGAATTTCAAAGCCATTACACAGAAATGTGACTATCAGTGTAGCTTACCTAGTGGCCTTCTCACACCTATAATGAAATGGGAAATGAAAGTGTTTCTGAATTAACACCGTTAATGCCATAATAAGAATTTATAAATAGCAATGTTGGTGTGCAAAGCATTAACAAAATAAAGTTTATGCAATACGTTAGTCTTTCATTTCTTTATTATTAATACACAAAGTATGCTCCGTTTTAAATGGAGATGAATGTTGAATGATCAGTATGTGTTGCTTCAATCCATGAAATACTTAATTTAAAGATATGACCTAATTTTGTATACCAAACAAATACAAGTATATACTCGTATTATAAAACAAATTATTATCATATTTCTAAAACATGCCTGTTGCCAGAAATTGCAGATGAAAATAGTGACTTCCTATGAAATGTTAGTGTAGACTAGGGAAGAGAAGTACTTTAGGAACTCAGGTAGTGAGTCACAGAACAAGGTATATAAGTCTAACAACTTTATGTTATTTCTAAGATTTTATTTCCTTCTTCAGATTTTTAATCCCAAATGGAGCCTACTTTTGAAAGAAATTGAATTATCAGAGTACAATACTTTCAAATGAGGAATCAGTTTTGAATTAGTATTATTCTCGTGCCATGTTTTAAAAATATGGCCTATAACGGATGGCCAACCGCGCCGTATTTCAGTGTGCAGATATCCCTTCGTGCGCTAAAAGAGTCGCAGAACTCAACGATACAATTTCAAATAAACACAGGTCAGTGGGGAGCTGGTGAATTGCGCGAGCAAGTCGTTTTTTAGTTCCATTTATATTTGTACCCCGCCTTCTTTAACTACAATGGTCTTATTAGTGACCTTTCCTTTGGAACATATGGTTGTCTAATAGGCAATGGTGTGAACTCGTATTGGCTTGTTTTTGGGTTTCTAGTAAACTTTGGGCTTTAATCGTTACATCACACACGCATTCGTACTTCCATATCCTGGCGAGGATAGGGAATAATCTTGGTAGAGAAAACTTCTCACCCCCAACCGGGAAACAAACCTGGGATTCGCACAGCACAACAGACAGCTGCTCTGCCGACTGAGCTCTGAGATACGGGCCAGCCGAGCTTCGCTCTACTTCTTTTGTTTATCTGCAAAGACGATGAAGGCATCGCGCTCATTAAGAGGCACTTTCCAAGCTTGCACTAGAGTGCAGAGTCTTTGATAGACAAAAACAGACCCTGGCACTAGAGTGTACTGTCCGTGATGACAGGCAAAAATAGAGCCTGGACTTGAAATACTTTCCAGTTCAGTTATACAAGCTTTATTTTCGAGAAAAAAAGTCTCTTTTTAGACTGACAAATGATTAGAATGTCTTTATTTGACCTTTCCGTATCCGCCCATACTTATTTTTTTATGTTCTTGTTTAACAACAAACATGAGCGCTCGCAGTGTTTCACTGTCATTTTTTCCCTTGCTATTACAAATGCTATTTTACTATTAACATATCGAAAGGTACTGTTATGCTGACTTCTCATTGAAAAGGTGTTCGAAATTTTGCCCCTGTTGATTGAGATCATGTTCCAACCGTCTTCGGTATCCATATGGACAGTGGCAGTAGTAGTAATAGTGTTGGTGGTAGTGGTAAGGGTAATGGTGTTAGTGGTGGTTGTAGTGTAAGTAGTAGTAGTTGTAGTAGCAGCAGAAGTAGTAGTAGTAGTAGTAGTAGCAGTAGTAGTAGTAGTAGTAGTAGTAGTAGTAGTAGTAGTAGTAGTAGTAGTAGTAGTAGTAGTAGTAGTAGTAGTAATAGCAGTAAGTATTACCAGCAGTAGGGTTTTTGGCCGCCAATGCGCCAGTTGCCTACTGCCCTGAGTAAACTTGGAATTGCCCCGAGGAGTTCTGCAGCTCTTAACACATGAAGGGTTATCTGAGGATGTCAAATACGGCACAGTTAGGACACCTGACATATTATCATAACCGAATAAAGCAGCCATATATAGGTAGAAGTTGCATACTTTGTCTCCTGGGTATCCATTGTTTTCTTTCTTTATATAAAATAGCGGTTTATTAGTCTACACTCACTATACGAACGACAGATTTTCTTTGTTTCCTTTGTGAGTGTTTGTATGTGGGAATTCGTTTCAAATAGAACGAATTTGTGTTGGAAATTAGTTGAATATTGTTTTAAAATAGTGAGGAATTTTGACATAAAGCTTTATACAGCGTAAACTCTTATTCGTTTTTCAGTAATATTTACGCGTAAATTATATTTCATTTTGATGAAAATTGAATATTGGACTTAATTGCGTCTTAAAATGCTTCAACAGTTAGACATTACTATTATTTTGCCTCCATAGTTTTAAAATATGACTTACATATTTTCGGAATTGAATATGACAACTGTATGGAATTACATACTTTGCGCTAAACATTGTGATCAATCTGTATGAAGATAAAACAAAACTTATATTCAAGATAAAGTTCAAGATAATTAGTTGAAGTTCGCGTAGAACTGTCAATTAGAGGGTAATTATAAAAACATTATTATTATTATTATTATTTTATCATTATTATAATTATTATTGCTTACAGCAAACCTTTAAGAACAACAAATGGATTATGTGCATCTTATTTTTCGAGAAAATTACTGAATAATGCATTTTAAACACCAGCAGTACCAGTATAAATTGTGCCACAATTGCTTTTTGTACAACAGATATAGAAAGAAAATGCTAATTCATTTTGTTTGTATAGACCTAGTAAGAAAGTAATTAATTTATGCTTCTTTCCTAACAATCGCCATGTTGCTATGTTATGCGAGCATAGGTTTATGCAGAACTTTGGCATCGTTTAAATTAGAGCTATTTTTTTGGTATAGCATCATATCGAGGTATTATACAGCATAATACATGATAGCATCCGTTGGATTGGCGATGAATGTTTGAAATGAATAAGAACATCCTTTGTTTTGAAAAGTGATATTAATTTCGTCATAACAATGGTACGTATTAGAGCTAGGAAATATAAATTAATTATTTGTTACGAAGTTAAACGCATGAGCAGCAGTATTCATAAAACAAAAATCAAAATAAATTTACTATTGCAATACCTTGCATTACGTGACTTGGCTCATATTTTAAACATAACTGCACTCTTTCCTAGAGAAGAACGCAAAAATAACTTTAAATACTCTTTCACAACAGATTCCATGAAAACAGAATACAAACCTGAATGTGTTATTGTCTCTTAAGCGACATTTTAGCTAATTTGTGGGAGAGTCCTTGAAAGCAGGTAGGGTTTAGCTACTGGAAGAAGGTAGTGTCTACTTAGTATGCGACAAGTGAGGGTTAAAGACGCGCGATAGTGAAAGACTGTTGACTGTTTTCTACTATACGTGTCACGTGCAGCAAGATTTCAGCATAATGTGTACCCCTCCCACCAGCTAAAGCTTTAGCTGAGAGATAAGCTGCCTCACCTCACTAGTTGAAACGTCGTTGAACAGATAGAATGCCAGTATTGTGACGGTTTTTTTAAAAGCAGTCATAAAAACAACTGAAGGTAATCATCAACGAAAAGGTGCAGAGGCAATTTTCATTCACCAGTTCCCAAGAATAGCCTACCTTTAATCAGATGACCCCTGTAGTTTTTAATTATCAACTTGTTTTGGTGCATCTACATACTTGTCTTTATGTTCAAGCAACGTGTAAGGGGATGGAAGAATAATCATGGTGGATGAATTTAAGGTTAGCAATGACAATTTTTCTCCTGACACTTTAAGGGCTGCTTCTCAACATGATTCACGTGATGAAGAGGATTGTTTGGAAATAACCGATAGATTTGCTGGTATTTAAGCTTCTGAATGTACCACCGTTCATCAGCCACAAGTGAGAGCAATAGGTTTACCCAACGGCGTATCCACACAAAACCCAGGAATAGAGTTTCTCCGGGAACAACCGAAATGTTGTTTTCAGAACAATGAAATATCCTATAAAAGGAAATGATGCAGATATAATAAAACCAGTTGACAACAACTGCCATTGTCATTTAACTAAGAGGTGGATTGATCTCGGGAATTGTTAAATAAAATTTTCTTGTGTACTTTTTCATTGGTGATCACCTGCAGTTTTTGAGGGACTTTGGCTTCTCTTAATAAAAGCATCGCAGTTCTGTCTTAAAATATTCTAGTTTTGCTGTCCGTGTTTGCGTAAAATCTATTGTGAAATAGTATTTAATTTCATTTTTACTTCTTTTACAGAAATGTGTGCAACTATTTTTAATGTCATGCAAAATATTGCAATAATCATTTTAATTTGATCATTGTTTTGCTCCTACTGCTCATATGTTTAATGTTACTGGCATTACAAGATACGAGTAGACGTACCGTTACTGTCGATTGGTACAAAAATGTCCGTTTATGGCAAAGTTTTGAAAAAAATTCTGAAAAACACCCATAAGAAAAAATAATGTTGCATCATGACTATGCATTGCCGCATACAGCAAAATAACAACGAGATCTGAATACCCTAAAGCTCAGCCCCATGGACCATCTACCATACAACCCTCATCTGCAACCTGTGATTTCTTTTTGTTTCCAAACATTAAAGCCAAAACGCATGGAATCACTTTTTCATCATCGGATGAAACATTATAAAAGCTGGTTTCTGAAGTGCCTCAGGAAGCATTGGACTGGTGCTTAACGACTGGATTCATCGAATGCAAAAAGTATTGATGTTAAAGGAGAATATCTTGAAAAACAAAAACATGATTTAAATTGTTTAAAATTAATCCTTGTTTGATTTTCTGAGGATTTTCAAAGTCACGCTCGACAGACTGTCTCAAAAATTGAAGCTCGTCATACACAATGTCTCCTGCAAGTCAGTTTTCTTCGATGGTATATGAAGTGAAAATTATCAGTTTAGCACGCAAGCCTTCTACTTTAGTAGGTTATTAAGGACAGAGCGAGGCCACTTTTTTGGGCATGTATGGGAAAGGATAGGGAAAACGAGGCTAGATGGGGCGGTTCAAGGAGGAAAATGGGTTTATATGGGAGAGATAAGGAATACGACGACCAATACTGTGCTAGACAGGGTTGAAGGAGGGAAATACGTTTATATGGAAGAGATAGTAGAGAGCTGTTAGGCTAGACAGAGGCTGAGGAGTAGAGTATGGTTTATATGAAAGGTATAGGAAAAACGAGGAGAGGTATTACACTAGACAGAGTTGAAGGGTAGAGTATGTCTTTTATATGAGAGAGGTAGTGAACAGGAGCAGGGGTGTTAGGCTAGACAGAGGTCAAGAAGTAGAGTAGGGTTTATATGAAAGGTATAGGAAAACGAGGAGGGGTGTTAGGCTAGACAGAGTTGAAGGGCAGAGCATGTCTTGTTTATGAGAGAGGTAGGGAACAGGAGCAGGGGTGTTAGGCTAGGCAGAGGTCAAGAAGTAGAGTATGGTTTATATGAAAGGTATAGGAAAACGAGGAGGGGTGTTAGGCTAGACAGAGTTGAAGGGCAGAGCATGTCTTGTATATGAGAGAGGTAGGGAACAGGAGCAGGGGTGTTAGGCTAGGCAGAGGTCAAGAAGTAGAGTATGGTTTATATGAAAGGTATAGGAAAACGAGGAGGGGTGTTAGGCTAGACAGAGTTGAAGGGTAGAGCATGTCTTGTATATGAGAGAGGTAGGGAACAGGAGCAGGGGTGTTAGGCTAGATAGAGGTCAAGAAGTAGAGTATGGTTTATATGAATGGTATAGGAAAACGAGGTGGGCTGTTAGGCTAGACAGAGTTGAAGGGTAGAGTATGTCCTTTATATGAGAGAGGTTGGGAACAGGAGGAGGGGTGTTAGGTTAGGAGAATTGAGTATGTGTTTATAAGGAGAGACGAGAAAACGGAGAGAGATCCTATGCTAGGATAGACAGGTGTTAAAGTTAGGTTAGATAGGAAACCAAGGAGTGATACTCAGCTAGAGGGGGCAGGAGGAATGCGCTTTATGAGAGGTAGGGGATACGGGGAGTGGTGTTAGGCTAGACAGAGGTTGAGAGTAGAGTAGGCGTTTATATGTATGAGAAGTATAGAACAGGAGGAGGGGTGTTAGGCTAGACACAGGCTGAGAGTAGAGTATGCGTTTATATGTATGAGAGGTATAGGAGCAGGAGGAGAGGTGCTAGGCTAGACAGAGGTTGAGTAGAGTATGGGTTATATGAGAGAGGTAGGGAACAGGAGGAGAGGTGTTAGGCTAGACAGAGGGTTAGGAGTAGAGTATGGTTTATATGAGAAATATAGGAAAAACGAGGCGAGGTTTTAGGCTAGACAGAGGTCGAGGAGTAGAGTATGGCTTATATGAGAGGTATAGGAAAACGCGGAGAGCTATTAGCTTAGGAGAATTGAGTATGTGTTTATAAGGAGAGATGAGAAAACGGAAAGAGATCCTATGCTACGATAGACAGGTGTTAAAGTTAGGTTAGATAGCAAACCAAGGAGTGATACTCAGCAAGAGAAGGGCAGGAGGGAATGCGCTTATGAGAGGTAGGGGATACGGGAGTGGTGTTAGGCTAGACAGAGGTAGAGGAGTAGAGTATGGTTTATATGAGAGGTATAGGGAAAACGAGGAGAATCGGTAGGCTAGACAGATAGTGAAGCAGTAGGAATATGGACTTATATACAGGAGAGATAGGGGCTAGACTTTGAAATCGACTTTAGGCGAGAACTTCATGGAAATATGTTTCATGTCAATGTTAGAGCGCTAATTCTAGACATTCTCATCACGTAACCTATTCAGGGAAAAGGTGACCAGCAAAGGGAAAAAGGTGACCAGGAAAGGGAAAAAGGTGACCAGGAAAGGGAAAAAGGTGACCAGCAAAGGGAAAAAGGTGACCAGCAAAGGAAAAAAGGTGACCAGCAAAGGGAAAAAGGTGACCAGTAAAGGGAAAAAGGTGACCAGGAAAGGGAAAAAGGTGACCAGCAAAGGGAAAAAGGTGACCAGCAAAGGGAAAAAGGTGACCAGCAAATGGAAAAAGGTGACCAGGAAAGGGAAAAAGGTGACCAGCAAAGGGAAAAAGGTGACCAGCAAAGGGAAAAAGGTGACCAGGAAAGGGAAAAAGGTGACCAGCAAAGGGAAAAAGGTGACCAGCAAAGGGAAAAAGGTGTCCAGGAAAGGGAAAAAGGTGACCAGGAAAGGGAGAAAGGTGACCAGCAAAGGGAAAAAGGTGACCAGCAAAGGGAAAAAGGTGACCAGCAAAGGGAAAAAGGTGACCAGCAAAGGGAAAAAGGTGACCAGGAAAGGGAAAAAGGTGACCAGCAAAGGGAAAAAGGTGTCCAGTAACGGGAAAAACGTGACCAGCAAAGGGAAAAAGGTGACCAGCAAAGGGAAAAAGGTGACCAGCAAAGGGAAAAACGTGACCAGGAAAGGGAAAAAGGTGACCAGGAAAGGGAAAAAGGTGACCAACAAAGGGAAAAAGGTGACCAGCAAAGGGAAAAAGGTAACCAGCAAAGGGAAAAAGGTGACCAGCAAAGGGAAAAAGGTGACCAGCAAAGGGAAAAAGGTGACCAGGAAAGGGAAAAAGGTGACCAGCAAAGGGAAAAAGGTGACCAGCAAAGGTAAAAAGGTGACCAGCAAAGGGAAAAAGGTGACCAGGAAAGGGAAAAAGGTGGCCAGCAAAGGGAAAAAAAGGTGACCAGCAAAGGGAAAAAGGTGACCAGCAAAGGGAAAAAGGTGACCAGGAAAGGGAAAAGCTAACCCACTCACACTAACAGGTAAGTAATTCAGTTAGTATCACAGGGTAGGACATATCCCAAGGAAGCGGATATAGCATAGTTCCGTATGATGTTGCAGGTAATTCAGAGAGTATCGTAGGTATTTAGGATAATTCAAGTAACATAAGTGTTTAGAGTCACTCAGCTAGTATCACAGGAGGATAGTTTCCTGGAGCAGGACGTATCATAGCTGCATATTTTGCACAGGCAATTCAGTTAGTATCGGAGGGCATTTAAGCTAATTCAGCTAGTATTACAAGAGGCTGACTGCATCATAGCAGTGTATGATTTCACAGGTAATTCAGTTAGTATTGTAGGTATTTAGGCTAATTCATCTAGTATCACAGGAGGATAGATTCCAGGGGTTGGGTATAGCATAGTTTCGTATTTCACAGGTAACTCAGCTAGTATCGTAGGTATTTAGCATAATTCAAGCGTCATAGGTGTTTAGAGTAATTAAGCTAGCATTACAGGAGGGTAGGTTCCAGGGTTGGTTATAACGTAGTTTTCGTATTTTACAGATAGTTCAGGTAATATCGTAAGTATTTGGGTAATCAGCATAGTTTCACAGATACTCGTGATAATTTAGATCAGAGATTTGTATCACAGCTATTTAAGGTAAATGCAGGTGATTCAGGTTGTATCAATGGTATTTGAGTCATTTTAACAGGTAATTCATCTAGTATCATTGGTATTTAAGACAAACCAGATAGTGTCACAGGTGATCGTGCTAATTTAGAACAGGAATTCGTATCAGAGCTAGTTAAGGTAATTTCACATGATTCGACTAGTATCACAGGTATTTAAGTCATTTTAGCAGGTAATTCAACTAGTATCACAGGTACTCATGGTAATATAGAGAGTAATTAGATCATAAACATTTCTCATCCAACGTTACAACAATTTATATACTTTTTTCTAAATCTTACAAACTTATTATATGTTAAACAGTTATAAACTGCAGAGATAAACTGCATATGGCTCACAAATTAAAAAGCTTTGCGTCAACATACCTTTATTTAAGTTCGTTGTAGGTACCTCTCCCCTTTATCTAGGCTTCAGACTAACACTAGTATTTGCTCCTAATGGCAGGGTTACCACCGTCCCTTCCATCTTACCCTTTCTTCACCATTTGTCTGCTAGTTACATACACAGCACATGAGTAAACTTTAATTATTTAAATTGTAGACTCGCTGAGAAAATCTTCATCTTCGGGTTTCATTCTCTTAAGTACTGTTTGTAATACTGTAATGTCCATACGCATAGGTAGTTATTCCATCCTCAGCAATAATTCTTTTATCATCAAAGGGATTCAATGTAATTTTATTCACTTGCACTGTGGTAACAGCATGCTTTCGTGATAGGATTAGATTCATGGGCGTTCAGATGATTTCACAGGTTTTAAGACAGTCTGTATAGCTGTCAAACGAAATGTACTGCTTAATAGCGCTACGTTTTATACCTTTAATCTTTTTATCATTGATCCTTGAATATCTAAGGCATACATCTTAGGACGTAGTCCAACAAAGCGCAGGATGATTTTGCTATTAGCCTCATCTTTAAATTTCCCCAATACCTTCTTGTTCTGAGTAGAGTAACATATATGGTTGGCAGGGTAATCAGCTGTATCGAGGTGCTCAAGAAAACGTAGCTTGTCCTGGTACACATCTTCAGTTGTTACACGATGAATGAATGAATCAGTGTCCATATACATAAGCTTCAGGTTTTCAGCTCCATAATAAGGCAACAACACGTCGTAATGATAGTGATACATTAATGTCTTGGAGATGTCCAACACACTCATACCAATGAATATAGACTTGTTGAATACAATCTGACGAGAGGCCATATGTACAGCAGCTACAATGATAGCAGCAATAGATCCTGCAGCTACAGAAACATCACCCGCAGCCTGGACAATAGCTGTAACAGAAGCAAATACAATAGCTACCGTAGCAGATACAGCAGCTGTACGACAATAGATGTAACAGATCTTACAGCTGTAGCAACATCTGCTACAATAACAGCAGCGACAAACACCAGTTACATAACAGCTGTAGGGGCAGCAGCAGGAAAGATTTAGCACTCTTAGCAATAGCAAGCATCACAGCAAAGATATTCCAGCTATAGCTTCACCCACCACAGCAACAGCAGTCATCACTCCAGATGTAACATCAAATACGGAGCTGAAGTAGTAGATACAACACTGTAACATCAGCTACAGCAATAACAGTATCAGATCAGGTAGCTGTAACAGCATTAGACATAGTCAGCACAATACCTATAGCAGAAGCAAATACAGCAGCTATCGTAGCAGATACAGAGACTGTACAACAATAGCTGTAACAGACCCCACAGCTGTAGCAGCATCCGCTATAACAATAGCAGTAGCCGTCGCATTACATAACAACTGCAGCAGCAGCTAGAGATTTAGCAGTGTTTAGCAATAGCAAGCATCACAGCAATGATATTCCAGCTGTAGATTCCCCTACCACAGCAAAAGCAGTCATCACAACATCAACAGTAAATACGACAGATGTAGTATCAGATACAGCATCTATAGCAACAGCAGCTACAACGATAGCAGCAATAGATCCTGCAGCTGTAGCAGCATTAGACACAATCAGCACAATAGCTGTAGCAAAAGCAAATACAATTACTATCGTAGCAGATACAGCAGCTGTACAACAATAGATGTAACACATCCTACAGCTGTAGCAACATCTGATACAATAATAGCAGAGACAACAAGCGGTTACATTACAGATGTAGCAGCAGCTAATCCATTTTTTGTTCAAATGTAACAGCTTTATCAGTTAAATCATTGCTTCATTAAACAAGGATTGTAAGGGTAGACGTCTCTTCCCTTTATATAGGCCTGAGACTAACACTAGTATCTGCTCCTAATGACAATGGTTACCGCCTCCCCTTCCATCTTCTCCTTTCTTCACCATTTGTCTGCTATGTGCATACACAGCACATGAGTAAACATTAATTTTTTAACATTGTAGATTCGCGGAGATCATCAAAGGGATTCAATGTAATTTTATTCACTTGCACAGTAGTATCAGCATGCTTTCATGATAAGATTCATAGGTGTTCTCATGATTTCACAGGTTTTAGGACAATCAGTATAACTCTCAAATGTAATGTAATGCTTAATAGCACTACGTTTTTACCCTTAATCTTTTTTACCATTGAGCCGTGGATATCTAAGGCATACATCTTAGCTCGTAGTCCGACAAAGCGCTGGATGATTTTATCATTAGCCTCATCTTTAGATTTCCCAAGCAATTTGTTTAGAGCTGAATAGCATATATAGTTGACAGGGTAATCAGCAGTAATCAGATGTTCAAGTAAACGTAACTTATCCTGTTCCACATCTCCAGTTGTTACACGATGAATGAATGAATAAGTATCCATATACATAAGCTCCATAATATGATAACAGCACATCGTAATGATGGTGATACATTGTCTCGGAGATGTCCAACACACTCATACCAATGTATACAGGCTTGTCGAGAGACCATAAATACAACAGCTAGAACAGCAGCATATATCGACCTATCAATAAACGTAGGCTTGGCAATCAGCTTCTCTAGAGTCTTCTCATTTATCACCAGTCGTATATCCATACGATCAGGCAGATTCTCCATAGTTTTTCCAAACATGACGTTGTTAAAGAGCTGTAGACGTCCTTCTCGAAATCATTAGCAGCTTATTGTAGTAGCCTGTTGTTAAATTCCGCATAAGGTTTTAACCACTGTGTCTGTTGGAATTGCAGCACACGATGGATTTTTTAGTCGTAAACCATGATTAAGAGCTTGATTCAAAGCTATGTAATGTACTACATACTTCTTTCGAGGTCCAAGACGAGGTATCAGTTTCTTTGTATATGATTTCAATGGTTTCATACACTCAGGCAGGAAAGGTAGATCGTTAAGTTCTATAGGTTGCTCGATGTCTGTGACGTCACACCCAGAGACAGGATGTCTGCCAGTATCAAACACGTTTAAACTCGTCTCGTAACTACCTGTATATGCTGTCACATCAACAAGAGAAGTATTCCCACACGCTCATTCAGTCAGATGTTACATTCAAAGCCTACCACCACCCATTACACCGAAGCTAGCACAATCTCAAAGGCTTAAAAGGTCACGTAGAAGATTTTCCCCCTTACTTACTTAAATGTGTGTATATACTACATTATTTCATGTTTTCATTCCCTTTTCAATTCTTCCTTTCCATCTTCTTCTAGAAAGACCATTACATTTCACTACAATCACGAGAAAAGCAATTTTTCCAGAGTTTCACAGATTCTAAGCTTCTAGAATCGAACCCGCTAATAGTTTTAATAAATGTATTTTTAGTAATTTAGCTCCCTCGCATCAGCATCTACCATTTAATCTTTACTCGAACCTGATAGGATTCATAGGCTTGAAGATATATGAAATCACCCCTTCGGGATTCGATCTGAGTACTTTAAAGTACTTTTTGTCATAATAACGATATTTAGGAACTAGGTACTCTGTTTACGGTTTACTTGACGTGTCTATATAAATTAGATTACGAGTTATTAAATTTGCAAGTAAATTTCATTAAATCGGTATTCGAACCCAGAACACCAGGAACAAAATAATTTATAATATTAGCTTGACATGTTAAACAAAGCTGTGTGCAGTTACGCTATCAATCCAAGTGATATATTCTAGTGTGCAGAGGAAAATTAAGGAACTCATTAAAAGATGGGAATCGAACCAAGAACAACTGATTGAAAATTATATACAGTATTAATTACACATTATAACAGCTATCAAACATGCTTTGGTACATCCCTCTAGCTCTCTTAGTTTCCGAGATAATGGAGATTTAAAAGTAAAGATCGAACCCAGGACACCAGGTACCCAAATATACATTCAGAAGAAACTACCTAATGATATAAATGTAATAAAATTTATTTGGCGTCTTTATCTTAATTAGTCTCTGAGTTATTAGAAGTTGAATTTGTAATTACTCGTGGGATTCGAACCCAGGCATCCCGGACAACTCGGATTAATATCTCAAGGACGCGGCGCATTCCAAAGAATTGATTAGTTTTTATCCCATTGTTCTATCTCTTTTCATTCAGGAGATATAAGCGATTAATCAGTAGTAGAGAATTGACAGTGGGGGCTAATTAGTGGGAGGGGGGCTAATTAGCATATTAATTGCATTCCATGCATAAATTAACTGGCCCAGAACTGTCAATTTATAACTACTGATTAATCGCTTATATCTCCTGAATGAAAAGAGATAGAACAATGGGATAAAAACTACTCAATTCTTTGGAATGCGCCGCGTCCTTGAGATATTAATCCGAGTTGTCCGGGATGCCTGGGTTCGAATCCCACGAGTAATTACAAATTCAACTTCTAATAACTCAGAGACTAATTAAGATAAAGACGCCAAATAAATTTTATTACATTTATATCATTAGGTAGTTTCTTCTGAATGTATATTTGGGTACCTGGTGTCCTGGGTTCGATCTTTACTTTTAAATCTCCATTATCTCGGAATCTAAGAGAGGTAGAGGGATGTACCAAAGCATGTTTGATAGCTGTTATAATGTGTAATTAATACTGTATATAATTTTCAATCAGTTGTCCCTAGTTCGAATCCCGATTTTTAAATGATTTCCTTAATTTTTCTCTGTATACTAGAATATATCACTTAGATTGATTGCGTAACTGTATACAACTCTTTTTAACATAGCAAACTAATTTTATAAATAATTTTGTTTTTGGTGTTCTGGGTTCGAATACCGATAAAATGTAATTTACTTATAAATTTAATAACTCCTAAACTAATTAAGATAAAGACGACAAATAAACTTTGTTTCGTTTATGTTGTTAGGTAGTATCTTGTGGATGTTGTGCTGTTATGTGTTCTTTTTATGTTTTGTATCTGTATTATACATCCAGCCAGTCACTTTACGTTGCTTGTCCCCTTTGCTTAACGCTCTCTTTGGTGCTCTCTTTTTTTTTCCTCTGTGGGTTGCTGACGTGGCATGTGCTTTGGCCGTACGCGCTGAGTGGTGGATTTCTGTCCGCATTGCAGGGATAGCTCTCTGCCCGGCAACTACTGATGCGGATGGTGGAAGTTTTTGTAATGAATTTTTAAGGAACGTCTTTGTGATTTTCGGTGGATCGACCTTATGTAAAGGTAGGCTTTATTATCAGTTTTATGTCCTGGTAATGGTGAGTGAATTTTGGGGCGGAAAACGTTATGTGTGTTTGAAAATAAGAGTTCGTAAAGTGACTGGCTCTTGGAGTTGTTCATAGGTTTAGTGTGTTTTGTTTCTTTTCCAGTTGAGTTATATTTTCAGTACGTGATTTTCAGTGTATAGTTAGTTTAAAATTTGTGATAAGAGCTTTACACAGTTGTGCAATTTGAAAATGCATATTTTGATTCATGAAGGTAAAAAGCATCAGTAGTGTGAAATTTGTGAGAAAAGCTTTTGGCATTTGTCGTCTGAAATTGCATAGTTTGATAAATGGAGGGCAAGAAGCAATTTAAGTAGAAATTTGTGAGTAGGGCTTTACATATTTTGGGCACTTTGAAAATGCATAGTTAATTCAAAATTACAGATATTCTGTTGTGTAAATTATGAGAGCAGTAATTGCAGTTAAAACCCAGTTATGCTGAACCCATTTATGCTGAACTTTGTAACTGAAAACGGTTGGGTTGTAAAGCTATCTACATCTAGCTTAGCTGGACTTTGAAGCTCTCGGTTTCCTGAATTTCATTAAAGTCTGTTTCGGTCTTGTTCAACATTCTTAGCTAGTCTTTGACTAGCTAAACATAATTAAATTTTTTGGTCTGATGTTTATAGTGGCCTTGTTTTATAAACTTTCTAAATTGATTTGGTTTGTTGAATTTTTGGATTTACTTAATTTTGCTGTATTTAAAACTTGCCTTTACTGCTCTGCTCAATTGGTTTTGGTTGCTTTACTCTTTAAGCCATTTTTGTTTTACAGTTATTCTTTTATGGTTGCTTTACGGTTCTGGTTATTAATGTTTGTTTATTATTATCATTAAAGTACCCAAAAAACAAACTTATCATTAGTAGTATATTTTTGAGAGTTCTGGTTTCCTTTTGTTTTCCCCTACGGCACTCGTTAGGGCTTCCCTTTTCGTTTGGCCGGGGTTCCCTAACTCAGTCAAACAGCGGAATCATTGCAAATTACTGGCAGCAGAGCGTGGTTAATTGATTTGTCTGTGTTGGTTAGGGAATATTTTTGGGTTTGTTGTTTGCTCTGTATTCTCCGGATCTCATTTTCTTACTTGTACCATATCCGTAGTTACAAGATGGCGGTATCGGTTACTAATGTGGAAAGATTACGGAAAGGTGAATTGTGGGTAGAGTTGGTTGTACGTGGAGGTCAATGTTCTATGACAACTGAAGTGGCTATTATGTTGGATGTTTTTCGACAAATTAAGGATGCTCCATTAATTACTGTTTCTATTGATCACGTGGTAGTGACTAAGTGTGAGTCCACTTGCTCGTTGGCCTTAGCAGAGATTCAGGATAATTTAATGGATTTTGGGCGCGAGGATTCTCCCTCTAAGGCACAGTTGCTCCGGTGGCAAGTTAGAATTCGGCATTACTTGTTCTATTTAGATTATGTCTTACAGAGATTCCCTACTTTGCAGTCTTGTATAGCGTTGCAAAAGTTAAAGGATCAGTTTAAGGAATTAGCCCATAAGGTGGAGGAAGATTTTGGGACTACACAGAATGACACTGGGGCGTCTCCCTTGTATAATCAAGGATTGTCGGATGTGGTTCAGCCTGCGATTGCGGTATCTGCGTTTCGGCCACTTAGACTCGCTCATCCCCTCCAACAATTCGTGGAGGGCTTTCAGTTAAACGACATTGTTGATGTACCATCGGCTTTACAGTTTCTCTATTTTCTTGTTCGATTGACGCTAATGGCTAAGCGTTATTTGGTACCCACGGCTCAAGTGATAGAATTATTATCTGTCAAGGTGTCTGGGATAGTTTTGGACCTCTTAATGCGGTGTGCTGGTTTGGCCGAGCCTGTGACTCGCTTTCATTTGGCCCTATTAGACATGTTCATTCCACGTAGGGAAAGCACGAGGATAATGCAAGACGTATATTTTCGTCCTCAGGGTCTAACAGAACCGTTTACAGAATATATGGTTCGGGTTAAGGAAATTGCTTTAGTGTTGGTGCTCCCTGATACGGAAGCGGAAATTTGTGATGTCATTTTATCAGGACTCAATCCAGTCGTCACGTCGGCTTTGGTTTTAGGACCTCGGCCGTCAAATTTGCAGCAGTTGGAAACATTGGTACCTAAACTCAATGAAGTTATGCTTGTTGATAGGCTGCGTCTGTCAGAGCCTCCGGGCTCATTAGCAACTCCTAATACCACTGTATCAGCTCCTTCTTCGGCCATTGTTCCGGTTTCTGGTCGTCGGGCCACTATTAAATGCTTTCAATGTGGTCAGGAAGGCCATGTTCGACGAAATTGTCCCAATAGGAGGACCGTGAATCGGGGTTTTCTTCGTGTTTCTAATCAGGGGCGACAGTTTCGACCTTTATGACGCCAGAAGGTTAAGTCGACCATTTGTTTGTCTCGGCGTATTTGTGGTTATCCGTTTTCGGGTAAACCCTTAGTTCAAGTTTCTCTTGAGAAGTTGCCTTTATTGGCGTTATTAGATTCCGGAAGTTCTGTCTCTTTGATTCAGCTTGATTGGCTTAGGTTAAATTTACCATGTATTATGTCGCGTGCAACCACGTGTCAGTTGGTTTGTTTGATGGTCAATGGTCAGGCCTTTCAAGTTACTCAAAAGGTATCATGTACTATACGTTTCCCACGTTTTACGTGGAAACATAGTTTTTTTGTCGTTCCCAAGCTTCCTTATGCATGTGTCCTAGGTGCCGATTTTATGTCAAGGACTGGGATGGCTATTGATTTTTCCACTAGGCAGATCGCTTTTCATTTTGCTCCCCGGATAAAGTTGGACTTTGTGAGGGATTTTAAACCATCTCGGCCCCCTTTAACTTTGGGAGATATTAATTTGGTAACCCAAAATTGCGCAACTTCTTCTCTGTCTCATTTGTCCCCTGAACAGGCAAAGCAAATAGAGCATTTAGTTGGGGAATTTAATTCATTGTTTACAGATGTTTTAGGGGTCACTCATTTGACTCAATATGAAATTCAGTTAACTGATTCTACTCCGGTCAAGTTATCTCCATATAAGCTCACACCACCGAAGATGGCTATATTAAAAGAGAAAATACAGAAGATGCTTGACCAAGGGGTTATTAGACCATCTACTTCAAATTACAGCAGCCCCATATTTCTAGTACCGAAGGGAGATCAGGATTTTAGACCGGTCATAGATTATCGTCTCTTGAACAAAAGAATCCTTATTGAAAGTACCCCTTTGCCCGATTTGCATACAGCTGCTCATCATTTTTCGAAGGCTCGCGTTTTTACGACCCTGGATTTGAACAATGCTTATCATCAGATTCCTTTGGCTGAACATTCCAAGCATCTAACAGCTTTCGCTACCCCCTGGCGCCTTTATGAATTCAATAGGGTCCCATTTGGTTTGGCTACGGGCGCGCAAGTCCTCACTCGTTTGCTGGATAATTTGTTTTCGGACATAAAATTTAAATATTTGTACCATTACTTAGATGATCTTGTAGTATATTCCGAGGATTTTGACTCACATCTTGTTCATTTACGTGAGGTCTTTCGTCGCCTACAGAGCGCCGGGTTATCAGTTAAGCAGTCTAAAGTTCATTTTGCTACCTCTCAAATATCATTTTTGGGCCATATGGTTTCCCCTTCTGGTATTACCATAGACCCAGATCGCACTAAGGCTATTAGAAATTTTCCGGCACCCAAGAATAAGCGTGAGGTGGCTCGATTTTTGGGAATGGTTAACTTCTTCTCTAAATTTATTTCAAATTTTTCTACTCGGGCGGAACCTCTTAATTGCTTACGTAGGAAAGGGGTTACTTTTGCGTGGGCCGAGGAGCAGGAAGCGGCATTTGTTGATCTAAAAGAGGCTATTTCAAACCCTCCTGTCTTGGCTTTTCCAGATTTTGCTATGCCCTTTATTTTACAGACGGATGCTAGTGCTAGCGCGCTAGCGGCTGTTTTGTTGCAGGAATTTCCTGAAGGTCGTCGTCCCATTTATTATAGTTCGCGTACTTTATCTCCTGAAGAACGTAAATTTTCTACATATGAATTAGAAACCTTAGCGGTGCTTTTTGGATTGGAGAAGTATAGGGTGTACTTAGAACATGTGCATTTCTTTTTAGAGTGCGATAACCAGGCTTTAACGTGGGCGTTAGCTGTCCCAAGGAAGACAGGTCGTCTTGCGCGTTGGGGTGTCCGGATAGGTGCCTTTAAGTTTACACCTTCCTTTATCAGAGGTTCAGAAAATTGTATTGCGGATGCTCTTACCCGGGTATTTTCCGAACCTACTGAGGAGTGTGTTTATTTCGAGACTTTGGATGCTCCTGCGGATACTCAGATTGAGAGCTTCTCATTTTCGGCATTTCCTGAAATGTTTGTCAGTATACCTGAACTTCAACTTACCGATTCTGGGTTGGCCTCAATTATTGAGCAAATTAAATCAGGAGTTTCACTGCAGGATTATAAGATTCATGAGGGTGTTTTGATGGGAAGAGCTAGTTTTGATCGGCGTTATAAAGTCATAGTTCCGAAGGCAGCTATTCCCATGATTCTCAGTTATTTTCACGATTCTCCTTTCGGGGGTCATTTAGGCATTGCCAAAACCAGAAATCGAATTCGTGAACAGTTTATGTGGCGGGGCATGGATTTCGATGTAAGAAAGCATGTTAAGTCTTGCCGCATTTGCGCATTGTCCAAACCCGCGCAGGCTACAAATTGGGGATATTTGGCTTCGGAGGTTCCCTCCGCGCCCATGGAAAAACTATTTGTAGATTTTATCGGACCGTTCCCTCGTTCTATCCAGGGAAATATTTTTGCATTGGTGCTTACTGATGCTTTCTCAAAGTTCGTATGGATTTCACATCTGAGTGCGGCTACTGCTCGCCTCGCTATTCGGGAACTTGGAACAATATTTGGATCTTTTGGTGCTCCTCAATATCTGGTCTCTGACAACGGTTCGCAATTTAAGTCGCGTCTCTTTCGTTCCTTTTGTTTTGATTGGGGTATTAAGCATTTTACTACTACCCCTTATTACCCTAACCCCTCATTAGCGGAACGGGTCAACCGTAACCTTAAGTCCGCTTTAATTGCTTATCATCACCAGCAGCACAATTGCTGGGATAAATACTTGAAGCAACTTCAGTTTGCTTTCAATTCTGCGAGACATGAGGTTCATAAGACGACGCCATTTTCATTGTTATTTGCCTACCAACCTTCGTCTCCTTTGGCTAATTTGTGGGCGTTAAATGATTTATTACCGGCTGACAATTCTCCGCATACCATTCGTACTAATTGGAAGGCTGCCTTGAATAATCTGCGTAGAGGCCACTCTATGAGAAAGCAGCGATACGATGCGTCCCGTCGTCCCTCCCCATTCAAAGTGGGAGATGTTGTTATGTGCCGTAACTATCCTCAGTCCTCGAAAGCAGATGAGTTTGCCGCCAAGTTAGCTCCCCGCTATCTTGGCCCGTTTAAGATTCTCAGAATTTATAAGGGGGTGTCTGTTCTTTTGCAAGAATTGTCTTCCTCCTGCAGGCGCCGCGCTCACCTGTCGCAGCTTAAATTGTATAACTCGGGGTAGCAAGTGAGTCACTTGGCTTTGTCCTGATGATGGGTGACTCACTTTCAGGAATTAGCGATCCTGCCCCATGCGAGCTCTTGATTTGTCCCATTCCCTTAACCGGGATAAATCCTGTCCCATTCCTCTCCCAATCATCCTTTCTTATCCCTTCCATATTCATGAAAGCTCCCAATTATACTTTCCTTTCCTCCTACAGTAATGGTATCTTTTCGGATGTTAGCATATAGAACTCCAGTGATTTGTCTTCAGATCTTTGACACATGAGAATATCACTATTGCATACTTGCCAACTTTTACAGTTTGCCCGTAATATGTATGGTTATGTCCGTGTGCTAGGGCTATTCAAGAGTCAGTCACTTGCGAGTTCCTGAATATTTTGGAGGAATTTATGATTTCCTTTTCAAGTCAGTGTGCAAGATAAATATGGTAACATGTATGGTTATCTAATTCTGAAAGTTTTGCCTCATTTCCATTCGCCCTTGCTGGGGTATTTAGCTGTTGCGCAGAGCCTACCTTTGCTGTTGATCCTGTTATTTTGAGTGACCTTTTGTGTTTCTATAAATTTGGCTCGAATTTAATATCCTTTGTTTTTTATTTAATTTTTGGGGGTAATATTTTAAATTATAATTATATATATTTATAAGGTCACTTAATTTCAGTGGGTGTCAGCTTAATTAAATTGTTGTTATTGGGAAAATTTTCATGCTTCCACACCGGTGATGCCTTGCCGGTATGCCCTGTTCACCTGCCTCTCCCCAGTTATAGTTTGTGTGGGGTCGGGGCAAGTGAATTATTATTTTGTTGTACATAGTTGTTATATAGTGCATTATGTCTCATAGCTGTTTCATTGCATACCATGTTTAATTATTGTTCTATAATTGTAATGCTATACTTGTCTAATTTAAAAATGCACATGGTTTATTGTGAAATTCAATATTTATATGTCTATAAAATTATAATTGATTGACGATGATTTAGTTTGTATATGTAAGTTTATATTTTGCTTTGTGAGCCCCCTCTGCTGTTTTGTTTTATTATGTTTCAGATTCTTATCCTTCTCGGCTACCATCCCTTTTTCCTTCCTCGTGCTACTCTGTGGGGACACGTTCTGGACCTTCTGAGTTGCGATGTGCTGACTGCTGTGCAAGTTTCTTCTGCTCTCGTGGTGTGTGCAGCCGGGTGGTCCTACGTGGGAATTTCACCGTCGGACGCTATTTGGTGGTTTAAAATACTGAAGCCTGTGCCTCCTCTTCCGGATCCTGAGAACTTTATACATGTTTTGGCCCGCTTCAGTTTCTGCCTTAGCGTTAACCGTCTGAAGTGTCGGCGTTATTAGTAAAGAAAAATCTATTCTCCTGGTTAGCGGCTTGTCCGCTGATTGTTGCTGCCAAAATCATGATGCAACTTTTCGCCTGTGACTGTTCCTGGGAGTTATATACTTAAGTTTTTCATCACCTTGGATGGCTGCCCGGTTGCTACGTCGTGGGATATATACTGTTGGGGTTTGCTTGCCTCAATTATGGTCTTCTCCTTGTGTGTTCAGTGTCAGCTACTGAAGTTTGCGGACTGTATGTGTGGAGTTACCTTCTTCGTCTACTTACAGTGTAGCATGTTCCTTCTGTTTTCCTAGTTGTTTCCCCTTTTGGCTACTTATTGTTCCCTTTCCTCGAGTTCCTATAAATGGTTATTTTTTTTCTTCTCGCAAGCTCGCAGATTGGGGGGGGGCTATTGTGCTGTTATGTGTTCTTTTTATGTTTTGTATCTGTATTATACATCCAGCCAGTCACTTTACGTTGCTTGTCCCCTTTGCTTAACGCTCTCTTTGGTGCTCTCTTTTTTTTTTCCTCTGTGGGTTGCTGACGTGGCATGTGCTTTGGCCGTACGCGCTGAGTGGTGGATTTCTGTCCGCATTGCAGGGATAGCTCTCTGCCCGGCAACTACTGATGCGGATGGTGGAAGTTTTTGTAATGAATTTTTAAGGAACGTCTTTGTGATTTTCGGTGGATCGACCTTATGTAAAGGTAGGCTTTATTATCAGTTTTATGTCCTGGTAATGGTGAGTGAATTTTGGGGCGGAAAACGTTATGTGTGTTTGAAAATAAGAGTTCGTAAAGTGACTGGCTCTTGGAGTTGTTCATAGGTTTAGTGTGTTTTGTTTCTTTTCCAGTTGAGTTATATTTTCAGTACGTGATTTTCAGTGTATAGTTAGTTTAAAATTTGTGATAAGAGCTTTACACAGTTGTGCAATTTGAAAATGCATATTTTGATTCATGAAGGTAAAAAGCATCAGTAGTGTGAAATTTGTGAGAAAAGCTTTTGGCATTTGTCGTCTGAAATTGCATAGTTTGATAAATGGAGGGCAAGAAGCAATTTAAGTAGAAATTTGTGAGTAGGGCTTTACATATTTTGGGCACTTTGAAAATGCATAGTTAATTCAAAATTACAGATATTCTGTTGTGTAAATTATGAGAGCAGTAATTGCAGTTAAAACCCAGTTATGCTGAACCCATTTATGCTGAACTTTGTAACTGAAAACGGTTGGGTTGTAAAGCTATCTACATCTAGCTTAGCTGGACTTTGAAGCTCTCGGTTTCCTGAATTTCATTAAAGTCTGTTTCGGTCTTGTTCAACATTCTTAGCTAGTCTTTGACTAGCTAAACATAATTAAATTTTTTGGTCTGATGTTTATAGTGGCCTTGTTTTATAAACTTTCTAAATTGATTTGGTTTGTTGAATTTTTGGATTTACTTAATTTTGCTGTATTTAAAACTTGCCTTTACTGCTCTGCTCAATTGGTTTTGGTTGCTTTACTCTTTAAGCCATTTTTGTTTTACAGTTATTCTTTTATGGTTGCTTTACGGTTCTGGTTATTAATGTTTGTTTATTATTATCATTAAAGTACCCAAAAAACAAACTTATCATTAGTAGTATATTTTTGAGAGTTCTGGTTTCCTTTTGTTTTCCCCTACGGCACTCGTTAGGGCTTCCCTTTTCGTTTGGCCGGGGTTCCCTAACTCAGTCAAACAGCGGAATCATTGCAATGTGTAATTAGATATCTGATGTCCTGGGTTCGATCCTTAATTTAAAACTTTATTATCTCGGAAACTAAGAGAGGTAGAGGAGTGGACCAAAGCATGATTGATAGCTCTTATAATAGGTAATTAATGCTGTATGTAATTGTCAATCAGTTGTGCTTGGTTCGATTCCCATCTTTTAATGAGTTCCTTAATTTTCCTCTGCACACTAGAATATATCACTTGGATTGATAGCGTAACTGCACACAGCTTTGTTTAACATGTCAAGCTAATATTATAAATTATTTTGTTCCTGGTGTTCTGGGTTCGAATACCGATTTAATGAAATTTACTTGCAAATTTAATAACTCGTAATCTAATTTATATAGACACGTCAAGTAAACCGTAAACAGAGTACCTAGTTCCTAAATATCGTTATTATGACAAAAAGTACCTTAAAGTACTCAGATCGAATCCCGAAGGGGTGATTTCATATATCTTCAAGCCTATGAATCCTATCAGGTTCGAGTAAAGATTAAATGGTAGATGCTGATGCTAGGGAGCTAAATTACTAAAAATACATTTATTAAAACTATTAGCGGGTTCGATTCTAGAAGCTTAGAATCTGTGAAACTCTGGAAAAATTGCTTTTCTCGTGATTGTAGTGAAATGTAATGGTCTTTCTAGAAGAAGATGGAAAGGAAGAATTGAAAAGGGAATGAAAACATGAAATAATGTAGTATATACACACATTTAAGTAAGTAAGGGGGAAAATCTTCTACGTGACCTTTTAAGCCTTTGAGATTGTGCTAGCTTCGGTGTAATGGGTGGTGGTAGGCTTTGAATGTAACATCTGACTGAATGAGCGTGTGGGAATACTTCTCTTGTTGATGTGACAGCATATACAGGTAGTTACGAGACGAGTTTAAACGTGTTTGATACTGGCAGACATCCTGTCTCTGGGTGTGACGTCACAGACATCGAGCAACCTATAGAACTTAACGATCTACCTTTCCTGCCTGAGTGTATGAAACCATTGAAATCATATACAAAGAAACTGATACCTCGTCTTGGACCTCGAAAGAAGTATGTAGTACATTACATAGCTTTGAATCAAGCTCTTAATCATGGTTTACGACTAAAAAATCCATCGTGTGCTGCAATTCCAACAGACACAGTGGTTAAAACCTTATGCGGAATTTAACAACAGGCTACTACAATAAGCTGCTAATGATTTCGAGAAGGACGTCTACAGCTCTTTAACAACGTCATGTTTGGAAAAACTATGGAGAATCTGCCTGATCGTATGGATATACGACTGGTGATAAATGAGAAGACTCTAGAGAAGCTGATCGCCAAGCCTACGTTTATTGATAGGTCGGTATATGCTGCTGTTCTAGCTGTTGTATTTATGGTCTCTCGACAAGCCTGTATACATTGGTATGAGTGTGTTGGACATCTCCGATACAATGTATCACCATCATTACGATGTGCTGTTATCATATTATGGAGCTTATGTATATGGATACTTATTCATTCATTCATCGTGTAACAACTGGAGATGTGGAACAGGATAAGTTACGTTTACTTGAACATCTGATTACTGCTGATTACCCTGTCAACTATATATGCTATTCAGCTCTAAACAAATTGCTTGGGAAATCTAAAGATGAGGCTAATGATAAAATCATCCAGCGCTTTGTCGGACTACGAGCTAAGATGTATGCCTTAGATATCCACGGCTCAATGGTAAAAAAGATTAAGGGTAAAAACGTAGTGCTATTAAGCATTACATTACATTTGAGAGTTATACTGATTGTCCTAAAACCTGTGAAATCATGAGAACACCTATGAATCTTATCATGAAAGCATGCTGATACTACTGTGCAAGTGAATAAAATTACATTGAATCCCTTTGATGATCTCCGCGAATCTACAATGTTAAAAAATTAATGTTTACTCATGTGCTGTGTATGCACATAGCAGACAAATGGTGAAGAAAGGAGAAGATGGAAGGGGAGGCGGTAACCATTGTCATTAGGAGCAAATACTAGTGTTAGTCTCAGGACTATATAAAGGGAAGAGACGTCTACCCTTACAATCCTTGTTTAATGAAGCAATGATTTAACTGATAAAGCTGTTACATTTGAACAAAAAATGGATTAGCTGCTGCTACATCTGTAATGTAACCGGTTGTTGTCTCTGCTATTATTGTATCAGATGTTGCTACAGCTGTAGGATGTGTCACAGCTATTGTTGTACAGCTGCTGTATCTGCTACGATAGTAATTGTATTTGCTTTTGCTACAGCTATTGTGCTGATTGTGTCTAATGCTGCTACAGCTGCAGGATCTATTGCTGCTATCGTTGTAGCTGCTGTTGCTATAGATGCTGTATCTGATACTACATCTGTCGTATTTACTGTTGATGTTGTGATGACTGCTTTTGCTGTGGTAGGGGAATCTACAGCTGGAATATCATTGCTGTGATGCTTGCTATTGCTAAACACTGCTAAATCTCTAGCTGCTGCTGCAGTTGTTATGTAATGCGACGGCTACTGCTATTGTTATAGCGGATGCTGCTACAGCTGTGGGGTCTGTTACAGCTATTGTTGTACAGTCTCTGTATCTGCTACGATAGCTGCTGTATTTGCTTCTGCTATAGGTATTGTGCTGACTATGTCTAATGCTGTTACAGCTACCTGATCTGATACTGTTATTGCTGTAGCTGATGTTACAGTGTTGTATCTACTACTTCAGCTCCGTATTTGATGTTACATCTGGAGTGATGACTGCTGTTGCTGTGGTGGGTGAAGCTATAGCTGGAATATCTTTGCTGTGATGCTTGCTATTGCTAAGAGTGCTAAATCTTTCCTGCTGCTGCCCCTACAGCTGTTATGTAACTGGTGTTTGTCGCTGCTGTTATTGTAGCAGATGTTGCTACAGCTGTAAGATCTGTTACATCTATTGTCGTACAGCTGCTGTATCTGCTACGGTAGCTATTGTATTTGCTTCTGTTACAGCTATTGTCCAGGCTGCGGGTGATGTTTCTGTAGCTGCAGGATCTATTGCTGCTATCATTGTAGCTGCTGTACATATGGCCTCTCGTCAGATTGTATTCAACAAGTCTATATTCATTGGTATGAGTGTGTTGGACATCTCCAAGACATTAATGTATCACTATCATTACGACGTGTTGTTGCCTTATTATGGAGCTGAAAACCTGAAGCTTATGTATATGGACACTGATTCATTCATTCATCGTGTAACAACTGAAGATGTGTACCAGGACAAGCTACGTTTTCTTGAGCACCTCGATACAGCTGATTACCCTGCCAACCATATATGTTACTCTACTCAGAACAAGAAGGTATTGGGGAAATTTAAAGATGAGGCTAATAGCAAAATCATCCTGCGCTTTGTTGGACTACGTCCTAAGATGTATGCCTTAGATATTCAAGGATCAATGATAAAAAGATTAAAGGTATAAAACGTAGCGCTATTAAGCAGTACATTTCGTTTGACAGCTATACAGACTGTCTTAAAACCTGTGAAATTATCTGAACGCCCATGAATCTAATCCTATCACGAAAGCATGCTGTTACCACAGTGCAAGTGAATAAAATTACATTGAATCCCTTTGATGATAAAAGAATTATTGCTGAGGATGGAATAACTACCTATGCGTATGGACATTACAGTATTACAAACAGTACTTAAGAGAATGAAACCCGAAGATGAAGATTTTCTCAGCGAGTCTACAATTTAAATAATTAAAGTTTACTCATGTGCTGTGTATGTAACTAGCAGACAAATGGTGAAGAAAGGGTAAGATGGAAGGGACGGTGGTAACCCTGCCATTAGGAGCAAATACTAGTGTTAGTCTGAAGCCTAGATAAAGGGGAGAGGTACCTACAACGAACTTAAATAAAGGTATGTTGACGCAAAGCTTTTTAATTTGTGAGCCATATGCAGTTTATCTCTGCAGTTTATAACTGTTTAACATATAATAAGTTTGTAAGATTTAGAAAAAAGTATATAAATTGTTGTAACGTTGGATGAGAAATGTTTATGATCTAATTACTCTCTATATTACCATGAGTACCTGTGATACTAGTTGAATTACCTGCTAAAATGACTTAAATACCTGTGATACTAGTCGAATCATGTGAAATTACCTTAACTAGCTCTGATACGAATTCCTGTTCTAAATTAGCACGATCACCTGTGACACTATCTGGTTTGTCTTAAATACCAATGATACTAGATGAATTACCTGTTAAAATGACTCAAATACCATTGATACAACCTGAATCACCTGCATTTACCTTAAATAGCTGTGATACAAATCTCTGATCTAAATTATCACGAGTATCTGTGAAACTATGCTGATTACCCAAATACTTACGATATTACCTGAACTATCTGTAAAATACGAAAACTACGTTATAACCAACCCTGGAACCTACCCTCCTGTAATGCTAGCTTAATTACTCTAAACACCTATGACGCTTGAATTATGCTAAATACCTACGATACTAGCTGAGTTACCTGTGAAATACGAAACTATGCTATACCCAACCCCTGGAATCTATCCTCCTGTGATACTAGATGAATTAGCCTAAATACCTACAATACTAACTGAATTACCTGTGAAATCATACACTGCTATGATGCAGTCAGCCTCTTGTAATACTAGCTGAATTAGCTTAAATACCCTCCGATACTAACTGAATTGCCTGTGCAAAATATGCAGCTATGATACGTCCTGCTCCAGGAAACTATCCTCCTGTGATACTAGCTGAGTGACTCTAAACACTTATGTTACTTGAATTATCCTAAATACCTACGATACTCTCTGAATTACCTGCAACATCATACGGAACTATGCTATATCCGCTTCCTTGGGATATGTCCTACCCTGTGATACTAACTGAATTACTTACCTGTTAGTGTGAGTGGGTTAGCTTTTCCCTTTCCTGGTCACCTTTTTCCCTTTGCTGGTCACCTTTTTCCCTTTGCTGGTCACCTTTTTTTCCCTTTGCTGGCCACCTTTTTCCCTTTCCTGGTCACCTTTTTCCCTTTGCTGGTCACCTTTTTACCTTTGCTGGTCACCTTTTTCCCTTTGCTGGTCACCTTTTTCCCTTTCCTGGTCACCTTTTTCCCTTTGCTGGTCACCTTTTTCCCTTTGCTGGTCACCTTTTTCCCTTTGCTGGTCACCTTTTTCCCTTTGCTGGTCACCTTTTTCCCTTTGTTGGTCACCTTTTTCCCTTTCCTGGTCACCTTTTTCCCTTTCCTGGTCACGTTTTTCCCTTTGCTGGTCACCTTTTTCCCTTTGCTGGTCACCTTTTTCCCTTTGCTGGTCACGTTTTTCCCGTTACTGGACACCTTTTTCCCTTTGCTGGTCACCTTTTTCCCTTTCCTGGTCACCTTTTTCCCTTTGCTGGTCACCTTTTTCCCTTTGCTGGTCACCTTTTTCCCTTTGCTGGTCACCTTTTTCCCTTTGCTGGTCACCTTTCTCCCTTTCCTGGTCACCTTTTTCCCTTTCCTGGACACCTTTTTCCCTTTGCTGGTCACCTTTTTCCCTTTGCTGGTCACCTTTTTCCCTTTGCTGGTCACCTTTTTCCCTTTCCTGGTCACCTTTTTCCCTTTGCTGGTCACCTTTTTCCCTTTGCTGGTCACCTTTTTCCCTTTGCTGGTCACCTTTTTCCCTTTCCTGGTCACCTTTTTCCATTTGCTGGTCACCTTTTTCCCTTTGCTGGTCACCTTTTTCCCTTTGCTGGTCACCTTTTTCCCTTTCCTGGTCACCTTTTTCCCTTTGCTGGTCACCTTTTTCCCTATGCTGGTCACCTTTTTCCCTTTGCTGGTCACCTTTTTCCCTTTGCTGGTCACCTTTTTCCCTTTCCTGGTCACCTTTTTCCCTTTCCTGGTCACCTTTTCCCTGAATAGGTTACGTGATGAGAATGTCTAGAATTAGCGCTCTAACATTGACATGAAACATATTTCCATGAAGTTCTCGCCTAAAGTCGATTTCAAAGTCTAGCCCCTATCTCTCCTGTATATAAGTCCATATTCCTACTGCTTCACTATCTGTCTAGCCTACCGATTCTCCTCGTTTTCCCTATACCTCTCATATAAACCATACTCTACTCCTCTACCTCTGTCTAGCCTAACACCACTCCCGTATCCCCTACCTCTCATAAGCGCATTCCCTCCTGCCCTTCTCTTGCTGAGTATCACTCCTTGGTTTGCTATCTAACCTAACTTTAACACCTGTCTATCCTAGCATAGGATCTCTTTCCGTTTTCTCATCTCTCCTTATAAACACATACTCAATTCTCCTAAGCTAATAGCTCTCCGCGTTTTCCTATACCTCTCATATAAGCCATACTCTACTCCTCGACCTCTGTCTAGCCTAAAACCTCGCCTCGTTTTTCCTATATTTCTCATATAAACCATACTCTACTCCTAACCCTCTGTCTAGCCTAACACCTCTCCTCCTGTTCCCTACCTCTCTCATATAACCCATACTCTACTCAACCTCTGTCTAGCCTAGCACCTCTCCTCCTGCTCCTATACCTCTCATACATATAAACGCATACTCTACTCTCAGCCTGTGTCTAGCCTAACACCCCTCCTCCTGTTCTATACTTCTCATACATATAAACGCCTACTCTACTCTCAACCTCTGTCTAGCCTAACACCACTCCCCGTATCCCCTACCTCTCATAAAGCGCATTCCTCCTGCCCCCCTCTAGCTGAGTATCACTCCTTGGTTTCCTATCTAACCTAACTTTAACACCTGTCTATCCTAGCATAGGATCTCTCTCCGTTTTCTCGTCTCTCCTTATAAACACATACTCAATTCTCCTAACCTAACACCCCTCCTCCTGTTCCCAACCTCTCTCATATAAAGGACATACTCTACCCTTCAACTCTGTCTAGCCTAACAGCCCACCTCGTTTTCCTATACCATTCATATAAACCATACTCTACTTCTTGACCTCTATCTAGCCTAACACCCCTGCTCCTGTTCCCTACCTCTCTCATATACAAGACATGCTCTACCCTTCAACTCTGTCTAGCCTAACACCCCTCCTCGTTTTCCTATACCTTTCATATAAACCATACTCTACTTCTTGACCTCTGCCTAGCCTAACACCCCTGCTCCTGTTCCCTACCTCTCTCATATACAAGACATGCTCTGCCCTTCAACTCTGTCTAGCCTAACACCCCTCCTCGTTTTCCTATACCTTTCATATAAACCATACTCTACTTCTTGACCTCTGCCTAGCCTAACACCCCTGCTCCTGTTCCCTACCTCTCTCATAAACAAGACATGCTCTGCCCTTCAACTCTGTCTAGCCTAACACCCCTCCTCGTTTTCCTATACCTTTCATATAAACCCTACTCTACTTCTTGACCTCTGTCTAGCCTAACACCCCTGCTCCTGTTCACTACCTCTCTCATATAAAAGACATACTCTACCCTTCAACTCTGTCTAGTGTAATACCTCTCCTCGTTTTTCCTATACCTTTCATATAAACCATACTCTACTCCTCAGCCTCTGTCTAGCCTAACAGCTCTCTACTATCTCTTCCATATAAACGTATTTCCCTCCTTCAACCCTGTCTAGCACAGTATTGGTCGTCGTATTCCCTATCTCTCCCATATAAACCCATTTTCCTCCTTGAACCGCCCCATCTAGCCTCGTTTTCCCTATCCTTTCCCATACATGCCCAAAAAAGTGGCCTCGCTCTGTCCTTAATAACCTACTTACTTTATATTTCACTGACGCTCGGAAAGTTTCTTCTTTCACCAGAACAGTATACATTTCTACGTGATCATGCGCAAAGTGTGTAATCGTTAACACTTCATCTAAAAATTCTTTTATGGAAACATGTATATTGCACTTACTGTTTGTATCAGAAGCCATTAGACCCACTTAACTCGACTTATAGTTATCTATTATTAAACACAATTTACCTTTTTTGTTTTGTTATTATTATTATTATTATTATTATTATTATTTCATATGTTGATATTGATGCAGGTTACAGGTTGTCAAGTGACGTGCCTGTAACCTATGTAGACCGAAGCCTCTGGCGGAAATATAGCGATTGGACAAAGCGGTTACCATTATTGACCAAACCTCCTCTTAGTGCGAATAAACTATTAGAAAGCCTTGACCAAACTTCCAGAAGAACTCGGGGAACCGCAACAAATCAGCTTTGGAGTAGAAAGCAAAGCGGATTTGAAACTTCATGGGATCAGGTGAATGCATTAGTGACGCCGTAAAAATTTTTCTTTAACGTTCTTGTTTTGAACATTTTGTTTTCTTGAGAAATGGCAGCAAATACTGCCCCAGATCACTTCACGTCACCGCCAGAAGCTCTTAAGTGAGTGTCGCTCTTTAGTGGTAATACCAATGAGATTATTCAGTTGCACTGCTTGGGAATGGTAAGTCCTGATTCTCTTTAAATTGTTAAAGAACAAGAATAAAAGAGGAAGTTTGAAAGAGCTATGTGGCAGATTCCCTAATATTTCCTGCTGTTTATACACTTTGAAGTTTCGCCTCATTATTTATAAATGTGTTACTTCACTCAGGGATGCATGACACTATTACCGCTCTACTCAGGGTCATTTAGTCGTATGTCATTAAAGTCATGTTATATTACGTTATGTATGTTATTTTACACTATATTATTATTATTACATTATTACTAGTAGTATTATACAACAATACGTCTACCTCATAGAGCTGGCCGGCGGGAATTGTTCATTGTGTGCTACAGCAATGAGATGATAGAAGATCGAATAACTAAATTATTCGGTAAGGAGAGCCAGGAGGAAGGCTAATTTCACTGGAATTTAATATTTGTCTTGGCTCTCATATGTGCTTTGTCCATTGTGTGTGCTGCGCCTGAAAAGTCTTTTTATTATTCTCATGTATTTCAGAATATATTTTGATCATTTTAAGCACTTTGACTGCTATAAACTATTTGTCAAGTGCAGGAGATATGGCACCTGGCTGTTTTTATTCGTTTTAATTGTTTTTATAATTGTTAATTTTCGAACAAAGTATTTGTTTGCATATATACACACTTTTCATACATCCCTTGGGACCATTTTACTTGCTGCTGCTTTTATTTGATAACTTTCTCCCACCGTGGATGTTGTTCCGTTAGTATATAGGGCAGTTAAATTATATTCGAACCCACTCGTGACCTCTCTCTACTGCGCGGGACAGCCGGCAGAGGCGGACGAAAATCCTTTCCTTAGAATAGATGCTGGAAATGTTGATCTTCTGCACATACGGCTGCCGAATCATTACATGCAATAAGAGAGGTGTTTGATGACAGAATAATTAGGGTTGATCTGTGACCCCCTCGTTCTTCTGACCTAACGAGTTGTGATTTTTATTTATGGGGTTCTTTAAAAGACAAAGCGTATCGTTCCAATCCTCGCACGCTACAGGAACTTAGAGGAAACACAAGAAAAAATCACAAGAATTCCTGCTGCTGAGCTTCAAAGAGTGAGAGAGAATATTTACACGAGATATACTGCCTGTTTGAGAGCAGAAGGTCAACATTTCCAGCATCTATTATCAGGTAAGGATTTTAGTCCGCCTCTGCCGGTGTAATTTCCCCGGCGACTGACGGCTGTCTCGCTCATTAGATAGAGGCCGCGAGTGGGTTCGAATATAATTTAACTACCCTATATAATTAAATCCCTTTCTTTCTCTTTTGCTTGAAGGCGCAATCATTAGTGTACAAAAAGTGAATAAACAGTGACAAATTCCCTAAGATCGGCAAGTGTTTTCTTCCTTCCATTAGGTTTCCCCTTCAGGTAATCTACTCTTGACTCCACCCAGCCGGTATCGATCCTATATATGTGATTGAGCTGAAAATAATACAGCGACATATAGTCTAACCAATGAACGACGTTTATAATCTTTGTTTAATGAAGGGGTAGTTCGGATACCACTTCTATGAAAGAATTTCGCTAGACTGGCACACAAGGAAAGACTAGACCAATTACAATACAAATCAGATTCTAGAGGCAGGTTTGGAGAATCATTTGCATGCGTGGTTAAACTGAACGACAGCTACGACATGGTACAAATATAGAGAGTTTTCATCAGCGACATGGAGACGAAGGTTGCACTTCTTACCGTTTCCAAACGACAATAAGAAAACTGTAGTGTGAAAATATAATGCATTAGTTGTACCGTTACCCTTCGGGAGTTCGGTCATACTCTGGGGGCAGGTAACGTACCCTGCCGTGGCTAGAGTTTTGCTGGAAAAACAGAGGTGATCACGCTGGCAGAGGCGGGGCTAGATTTTGTCAGTACCAACATAAACAGCTGGGTACGTCCCATTATGGATCATATTTTATGCACGCCATCATAGCGATTATTTTTTGCTACCAGTTATCGTAGTCAGAATTTATTATTTTGCATATAATGTACAGTAATTAAGTACGGTAATTAAGTCTTCCTTTGTTCTTTTTGATATTACATTTATCTCAGTGTGGCTGTTTTGTTATACAACTGATACAGTTTTAATTCTGACCAGCAGTTAATACGGTTGTGATCGCTTTAATGACTTTCCTGTTTTTAAATGTGTCTAAAATGACATTTTAGAAGAAAACTGGATCTGTTACGACCTCCCATGTACGAATGTGCGTAGTATGTAATCATGGTAAAGGTGGTGTAATTTATCATTGAACGTTCGGATACGTCTTTTGAATACATTATTATTTCGCGATTTTTAATTACAATGCAAAGACCTTAAATCTAAGACTCTCTTAAGTTCCTGAACTATATCTGCAGGCATTATCATTATTATTAATATTATTATTATCTTTTTTTTGTTATATGGTATTACTTATTGTATTTCTCTATTAGATTTACACTTCTTACCTACTGAAACAGCTTGGGGCATAGGTAGGACCTCTGCAAAAAAAGAAAATTAAGCACAGCAGCTGTTCTCAAATAAAGGAACCTTTGTGATAAATGCAGAGCACAAGGAAAAATAAAAACGAAGGAAGAAATGAAACCTGTGAGCACACGTGCGGGTAAATTTCCTCTGTAAGAAGGCAAAGAGGGCAAACATTAATGGTTGTTTGGTATGGGGAAGGGGGATTTTGCCAGCAAAGTGATAACGTAGAATGATAAAGACGTGTGCTGGCTCCTCTTCTCACTGGCGTATCTCCACACGTCCAGGATTTAAAGGGCTGTAACACACACCACCCCTTAGGGATGGGAGCATAAAACACAGAGCAGCTTGTCTACTCGATGTATATCTTGCCACTTCGCCTTCCGTCTTGTGCTTCCTGCGTACAAAAGCTTACCTTAGCTATGGTAAATGTAGGCAACGATTAGTAAAAATAACTTTTTCTGCAGTTTCTCACTATTTCGAATACTTGCATATTTATATATGTATAAATTGCTGAGCTTTTCTCGTGAATATTTTTAGGTGTTTTTCTCTGGTAGCATACAAAATGAGCTGTATATTAATTACAGTATAGCTCTACTGCTATATATATATAATATAGGTGGAATACTTAATCTTCTCAAAAAAATAGTGTAACATGTATGTAATATTTAATTTCTTCCCCTCTAGACGGACTAAAAAAGATTTAAAAAAGAATAATGGAGTTTGCAGAAACTAAAATCTAGTTATTTTGAGCATAATATCAAGATCTACATTTTAAGTTTCATTAAAGTTATAATGCGGTTCTTGTAGCTGTGTTTTAATTAATAATTTTAAACTTAAATTTTATATTTTAGTAATAATATGAAGGGGGAAAACAGCAATAGAACAGAAAACCGCTATAGCACATCTTCACAAATCCTTTCAAATGATGACACGAACAAAATGAACAACATAAAAGCGTCATGCGTCCTGACAATAGAAAATACTCCAGGTTGACATCCAGAACCGGATCTAACGAAACAGGAAGTGGTGAAATTATCAAAAAACATTAAGGGGAGGAAAAGTCCTGGTCCAGAAGAAATAGATGACTTCGTTGTGAAACAGTTGCATATGTTTGTTCTGCACTTCTGGGTATTCAGTTTTAACTAGTGTCTTCAATTAGGATACTTGGATACTTGTACTTAGGATATTACAGTTCTGTATCACGGTATCGCGATATTAGCTTGCTGTCAGTGCCAAGGATGCTTTTAAAAATTTAGTGATCGAAAGGCTTAATTTCTTCTTCGAATCTGGTACATATACAAACAATGTTGAGCAAAGGTCTACCAGGGTAAGAGCCAAAGCCCAAACCCCCCTTCTAAGCCCAGGGATAGCGCCAACTCTCCATCCGTGGGGGTTTCCCATGAGGCCATATCTGGAGTCTAAAAAGGTCCTCCCGCTTACCCGGAGATGGAAGTGGATTCGTCACTTACGCACGTCATCCACGAAGGGCGACTAACCGATAACCTCGGTGGGGCCAACAGCGATCTAGCATGCGGTCTACCGAAGGACATTGAGGCGTCTCACAACCCCGGCTGCATGGAAAACGATACAGTCGTACCCAATTTCTCACGGGTATCGGGAACCACTGCCCCGTCAAGACCAACCCAATCCGAACGGCTCCCCAACGGGAGGGGCTCGAACGTTCGGCCCGACGTAATTCCAGTAACGTCAGAAGTACCACGAGTGCTAAGGGACCGCAGCGCCCGCACCACGGCAGCTGAAAGGGTCGGAACCCCTACCTTACGGGGACACATACAAACACAAGCATATGGCTCCACAAAAGGCAAATACACAACAAATGCTATTAAAGGCGTCGGGATCTTCTTTCGGCCCGACAGACAACTTGGCCACAAGTGCTATCTCATTACGCTTTATATAGTTGGTGCTTTTGACAAATCTTGGCATCGCGTAATTCTTTCCCGGTTGTTGAATCTAAAATAATTCTCAGAATATTTATAATATTCTGAAAGAATTCTTAGTGACTGAACTGTACACATACTACTAAGCATATTCTTATGCTCAAAATTTGTCACTAAAGGTTGTCCGCAGGTTTAGTTTCTGGCCCTACCCTTTGGAGCACTGTTATCAGTATGGGACGGATTAGAGCGACCATCTTATGAAGTTGGCTTACCCTATACTGTGGTCTGTTTATGTTGAAGGACACAGTGTGAGTCCAGAAGTAAACAACCGGCGCGTGTCTGCAGTGCCCCTACAGGTTGTATCATAAGAATGCGTTTACTAGGCTGTACCTACATGACGACTGATAATGATTTTTATTCCATTATAAAACACTATATTTTACATGCATGCAAAGTGAATAATACATAATATATGCATTGTAGTGGGCAATAATGTACATGGAGATTGTCGAAAGTGAACGTTCTCCATCCCTCACTTAAACAAAGGCTGTATCGTGAGAAACTCCTTTCGACGTTGCAAGAGGTAATAGGTGCATACGAATAAGACACTATACCACTGTATGATATATTTCTTATACTTTTTCATCTCGAGGGCTCGTTTTCTTTTTACAGCAAGATATCTCGCACAGAGCACATGGCTGAAAAACCAGTACTTTCTTCTAACACATTCTGAAGCTTATCGTTAACTTAACTTTTCATTTCCTTTATGTTCACACTTCTTCCACTATGTTTATAGCCTTTGGCATGTATAACTCAGATGTTTCTGACGACGTTATGGCATTGGGTAAGCAACAAACTTAAGCGGAACATCATGCCTGCTAAGTATATTTCTTTACCCAGATGACACCTGTCAGGATTATGCTTTCTGAATCGGTCACTTGAAATCACGGACCAGGTCACTTTAACCTGCCCCCTAGTTATCAACAATCAAATACAACAATTCAGTTAAATCCCAATTCAGAAAACAGCATTCTTCATTGATGACATCTTAATAGTGAAAGTAACAGATCACTCAAATGTTCTTTCAACACTACAAATTGCATTACAAAGAACAGTAAGCAATATAAGCTTACTTACCATATACGCTGAAGATTTCTAAAGATAAATCAGCTGCAATGCCAATGCAAATAAGAAATAAGTGTCTTTGTTTCATGTAAACTCCAAGTAGTCTCAAAATTTAAGTATATTGGAGTCACGGACTGCAAACGGCATTGGTATCCCCACACAAAGTATTTGGAAAGCAAGTAATTGCGTATTCGTAACAGCCTAATTTGCTGATCAAAAGCAACCTGGGGCATATCATTACACAACTTGAAGACAATATACTATTACGCCATTCATCCGATCATCACACACGCCGAAGAGTCCTGGTTTATCTCAACATCAAGGAGAGCGAGGGAAAATTTGCAACGTATTCAAAGATGTTTCCAAAGTTTTGCTACAAAGTCTAAACAATCCCCAATGAGGGCCTCCAAACTATCGCAGAAGTAATGCCCATTGATCAAATAGCAATCTCAAATGCCCAATCCATAAAAAATTAGTCATACCTGAATTACAGACGGTATTACAAAAGGAATCCCTCCTAAAAGCCGTTATAAGATGGAAGGGAACATATTATTTCCTTTTAATATGTACTTCATAGAGATATTTCAAACAAAAAGTACAATAGTATTTTATCTCTGATGAGCCGTTTTTGAAAAAAATGTTTGTTTTGTAAATTAGGTGGTTTATTCCACGAGAATGAACGATTATAATACTTTGTTACTGGTAAAATAGTAGAAATTGAATTGAGTTTTATTTATAGAAGCTCTTTAGTAACCTAGATCTAGCGTTGTAGGTAACTATGTGAAATAATACAGAGTTCTTGAAATTATTAATCATTTTCCGAACACCGTTTTTCAGACTGTGGCTGGAGATATACACAACGTAGCTAGGCCAAGATAGGTCAGTGAGAGAACCGGCTTCCGTTCATGCACCAAACAGCATACTGAACTGGGAGGTGGGAGGACCGGCGGTTTTGTTTTGCACACGAGCCTTAATTCAAACAAATACTACGAAAGGGTGGTGTAATGTTTTGACGAAATAAGTATAACTCGGTGACTATCGGCCTACACTAAGAGGATGACAGCAATTCCTTTATCATCCAATGAGTGTTTCGTGGTCGTTGACCGAAAAGTACACCATGTTTATGTCAGCACCACTAGGAGTTGAGCCATTATTAGAGTAACATAGTACTACGCATGAAACTCACAGGTTTAATGATAAAAGAACCCGAGGTGTGCTTAGTGGATAATTTTACGTACAGCACAAGGTTTACGAGATGCCAGGCTTTTCAAATCGTGAGTACCTTGATATATTGTTTGTGTATGATCTGCAAAATCGCCAGACCTGGATCCTCTGGACGACTTCTTTTTTGGGGATATGAAAAGCAGGGTCTACAAAACATCGATTACTGACATCGAGTATTTAAGACAACGTATTCATCTGGCTGCGGAGGAAATACGCAATAGTGAAAGTGCCTTTGCTAGAGTGCAACAAAATTGGTTATGAAGGTGTGAAGCTTGCAGATGTGCAAATGTGAACATTTTAACAATATCCGTGAATCGTACAAATCATATTTTGATTCATTTTTTATTTTGCTGTCTATGTTAAAGGTATCATTTAGTAGACTTGATCATTGAGTAGACCTGGACACCAACTATTGGTTTTCCGTGTTTACATATCAGGAAAACGATTTGGTTCATTTAATTATCAGTATTAATTACAAAACTTATTTACGTTAAATGCTGAACGAGTTGATTACCCATATATTCTGAGTTTAGGTTACAGAATGTGTCACTGCAAGATGTAGATGCAATTATTAGAAGGTTACCAACACAAAACGTTTATCTTTCACGCGCCATACAGCGAAAGTGAAACTTGTTTACGCGCTGACTTATTTCTGGTTTTGAAAGAGAGACAACCACTCACGCTCCCAGCTACTGGTTGCTACACGTTGCTACACAAATGCGTAGTTTTTGTTTTCGAAAAACCTAAAATATTTCCACAGAAAATGGTAATAGAAAAAAATGAAACATTTCCAAATAATATAATCTGTAACTGGTTTAAATTAATGTAATGAGTTTCCTTTCATCTGGTATAAGCGGAAACTTTTCTGTGATAGAAGAAAAGCCTAAAGTTGGGATTTACACATACGGCTCAAAACTGAGAATCACGGGGAAACAATGATCGTTATGGAAAACACAAGAGAAATACATACACAATTGAGATATAGGATTAGACAAAGAATGTACCTTATTTGAAGTAGAGCTCAGCGAAATTAAATGGAAATAGACCTGATAAAGAAAGTGGACCTCATCGCACGCAATTCACAACTTCACTACTGATAATAACAGATAAATACACCAGACGAACCAGTAGTCGTCGACATTAAGACGAAAGCAATAAATCTGCAAAAGCACATCTCAGTCACCTTCCATGGGGTCAAAGGGCAAACTGGACTACAAAGAAATGAAAGGGATGATCATCTATGCAAATGAGTTGGAAGCATAGGACCACCATAGGTTTAACAAAATTCCTTTGAGCCGGGGAAAAAATACTATTGAAGACAGAAAATGCGACAATCTGTAATTCCACATATTATATTAACTCCAGGTTGCTGCGCCGTTAACGGTGCGTCACATTTTAGAAGGGTGTCACGTTTTAGCTCCATTGCGCGCTCGTGTGTGTCTGCCTGTTGGCGTAGCCAACGTTTTGGCAGACGACGCGCATGCTGTAGAATTTCTTTTACGTTTTATTATTGACAGTGGCTTTAGCCGGCGCATTGGATGCACTGAGCGTCTTATAGATTTGTTATTTTATATTGTCAGCTTTAATGGGGGCTCCTCCCCACTGGGGACATATGGCGCTATGTTCCCTTGACTTATACAGCTCCTGACACGTTTTAGTCTTTTATTCTTTTGTTTGCCATGTTTTTAGTGTGGTTGTTTTAGGATTTGTAGCCATGTATTTTAGTACTTTTGACAAAGTGGGTTTGTGTGCCGTTTTTTAGTTCCTGGCTTTTAAATTTTATACCTTGTAAGGTCACTGATGACCTTCGATGTTTAGCGCCCTTAACCCCATCTCATCATCATCATCATCATCATCATCGGAGGTCCTTCCGTTTGCAGACGTGGTGAAATTTTTGGGGTTGATCTTCGATCGAAGGCTGAGCTGGATTTCTAACATTTACTTTTTAAAAGTCTGGTGTGACCGTTCTCTTAATCTTTTACGTGCTTTAAGTGGCACATCCTGGGGAGCTGATCGAACCGTCCTTCTTCGTCTTTATCGCTCTTTGGTCCGATCCAAGCTTGATTACGGGTGCGTTGTCTATTCGTCGGCAAGTCCATCTGTGTTACGTCGATTGAATGCCATTCACCATCGTGGCATAAGAGTCGCTATAGGGGCCTTTCCAACCATCCCTCTACCTAGTCTATATGCTGAAGCTGCAGAGCCTCCGCTGTCCTTCAGGCGTGAAATGCTTTTGTTCAGTTATGCCTGTCGACTCTCAAGCTTATCTGAGCACCCGTCCTTCGAGTTATTTTACGAGGATTCGGTTGATCGGCAATATTTAATTAGCTCTTCTGCAAAGCTCCCTCCAGGGGTTCGATTTCGACAGCTTCTTCGGCATTTGGTCAGCGCCGGCCTTTCCCAGGGGGAAACGCGTTTTCCTCCATGGTTGCGCGCTGAGGCCCACTGTCACCTTGGGTTATTGTCGATGCCGAAGAATGAGACCCCTTCTTTAGTATTTAGACCAGCGTTTTTAGAACTACAGGCGCAATTCGGGGTATGCCATTTTATATATACTGATGGGTCTAAGACTGATGTTGGAGTAGGGTGTGCCTTCGTTTCTGGTGAACATAGTTTCACCTTTCGTTTACCTGGGCAATGTTCGATTTTACCGCCGAACATTTTAGTATTTATCAATCTATTTTACACAGTCAGCGGCACGACTTACGGCACTGTGTTGTTTGTGCGAACTCTCTGAGTGCCCTTCAGAGTATTAACGCGCTGTACCATTACCACCCACTCGTACAGCGCATACATGACCTTCTGCACTCGCTTGGTGCCTCTGGCGCCAGCGTTTCTTTCCTGTGGGTTCCAGGTCATTTGGGCATCTCAGGGAACGAGTCTGCCGACGCCGCTGCCAAATCGGCAATTTTATAGCCCAGAATTTTTACCTCTGTTGTTCCCTCCTCAGATTCTTATGTTATTTTACGATACCGCATCCTCTCACGTTGGCGCGATGAGTGGGAGGCGCTTAGAGGGAACAAGTTGCGGGAGGTTAAACCTCTCCCGGTTATCTGGGCCACCTCTTCTCGTACTTCTTGTCGGGAAGAGGTCATTTTAACACGACTTCGAATCGGACATTGCCTTTTTAGTCATAGACACTTGCTTAATGGTGACCCCGCACCACTCTGTGAGCGGTGTGATGCGCCCTTAACGGTGCGTCACATTTTAAAAGAGTGTCAGGTTTTAGCTCAATTTCGCGTTCGTGTGTCTCTGCCTGTTGTTTTAGCCAACGTTTTGGCAGACGACGCGCATACTGTAGAATGTCTGTTACATTTTATCACTGAAATTGGTTTTAGCCGACGCATTTGATGCGCTAAACGTCTTTTAGTTTTGTGACTTTATACTGTGTATTTTTAATGGGGACTCTTCTCCCCGGCAGAGATATGGCGTTCTTGTCCCTTGCATTCTATAGTTCTTGACACGTCGTTTTACTCTTGTGATTGTTTTATTTACCATGTTTTTGTGGAGGTTTTAAAATTCGATGGCTTGTTTTATAGTGTTTCTGTCTATGCGGTTTTTACCCATTTTTTATTGTTGGACTTTAAATTTTATACTTTATAAGGGCGCTGATGACCATAGCTGTTTAGCGCTCTAAAAACCGCATCTCATCATCATCATCATCATCATCATCACATCTAAGTTGCTGCCATTTCTGTTCATAACCATTATTTTGCCCACTCTCTCCCCGCAGCTCAAACCAAATTACATACTTAAGCAGTTCTTAAGGAAGCGTGGTAGTTTTCGATTTTACTTCTATAGAATTAACAAGGCTCCCCACCACTTTACTTTTGTCCTCATAAGACAATACAAACGGCATGTTATCTCATCATAACCGAATACACACTGTTTTTCAGAGAAAGGTCTGCAATATTTTGTAGTCTCCAATTACATCACGAGCTGAAATACCACAACAAGGCTAATATTACTACCTTCCTGAAATCCAGCTTTGACACACTTGAAGACTGATGTGATATATATATATATATATATATATATATATATATATAAGAAATACACTATAAATACCCCCCGTGGTATGCACTTAGGTAAAACACGGATTATAAATATTTTGAAATAAGTATAAAAAGTCTGATGTGTTAGGTTCATATGTGTTTCTCTACCCTCTGTCGTATAACAGTGGGTATAAAATTTATTCTTATGAATGTATATTTTCCTCTCTACGTTAACTTAATGAGATAAACATTTCAGGAAATGACTACATTGCATATTTTGTTATGGATACAAAGGAAATAGCGATAGTCAAATATTTTAGAACTGGACGATGTATGCTGGCTTTAAAAGTCTATACTTTTTCCATGACATCGCAGGAAGCAACTGAAAATCGACAGGAGTAAAAGAATGGCTAAGTATTGAAAAATTTCAACCATTAATAACGGATACCGTGGAAGTGGCTGATGCCAACAGGAAGTTATTTGAAATAAATTGTGTTTTTTTAAAGAGATCTACTCTTTCTGAGCAGTACGTTTTCATCTATCGCTTAAGGTTTACCTGATACAGAAGATTATATGTACAACATTCCTTCGGAATGAAGTGGATTTCACAGGGCTATTTCTAGAAAGCTAGATTTACATTTAATTTGTCATATAAATGTCATAATATATGGTCTTTTAATCAAAACCGTTAGAAGAATTCTTCTGAAAGTCAAAAATTTCCAAAAATACTGCATATAAGGGGTAGTTTGGGGTGGAGGATTTCTTTAAAATATTAGTATCGCATCTTTGGAAGGTACTGAACCTAAATATCAAGTTTGGTACCTATCCGAATTTTCATTTATGAGTTATGCTGCTCACGGACACACACACACAGCGAGCGTGCCCGCGCGTGGGCGTTTTTCCAGAATGTGTTTTTTAGACTTAGAGCCTCAAAACATTTCCTGTGAAATCTCGGTGTCGAGGTTTTGGTTCGAACACCTTCTCTACCTACTATGTACTTGGAAAAGAAGTAAAAAGGAAATGCACGATAAAACTGCAGCTTTATATATACACACCTCGGAGAGGTGTTCGTTAACTCCTGTTCTTAAATGAACGTAGGTATTTTCATTTTTAAAGCGTTTAAGAGCCTTATTATATGTTTAATCTGGACATGAGCACATGTCAAGTCAAATACAGACAGCTCAGTTGTATGGTCTTATTATAGGATAATCAGATAAACCCCTGATGTATAGGCAACTTCTCTGCTTTAGATGTTCAGCGGAAGGATCGATTCTAATCACCATAAAAGCTGTCATTAGCAGACTTAAAAGTGGAGAAGTTGTCAGTACTTCGAGGTTTAAAGAGAAAATTGGTTCTCTAAGCCACTTTTGCTTCAGACCACACATTACAAGTAACTCCATTGTGTGTAGAAATATGAAGCGCACTGTACACCATTTTATCAAATGTACAAGACGAAAAATAAATGGAAGTTTATGAATTAATATATGAATTTTTGTATACAGATTTACACATTTTTTCTTTCTCCACGATTTACTCAGTCGGGAGGTGTTGCATTCTATTCAAAATCCAGTATCATATTTCACTGAAAATAAACTTATTGAGGCCCCTTGAACCGAAAAACGGCAACAGAAAAAAAAGGCGCCCGCGTGTACTTGTATGTTGGAGTAAACTAATTGCAGAATTTAATGCCCGATAAATGCTAACAGACTTGAATGAGATATCTTTTAAGCATGCTGGTCAAAACATTTTAGCAGGATTTTCCCATTCAAAATAATCCTATACTTGGAGCATTCCTTTTTTTATTTTCTGAAAATTGGTTTGAATAATTCCCATTAAAATATTTGGCATTGAGATACTAAGACGAATGAAATTTCCTTTCCTTCTTGATGTACTAGTCATAGCCTGTTTCGGTATTGGTGCATCCAGGTTTTCCAAGCCTTAGAGACGATAATCTGCGTATCAGCAAGGGTGACAGTGATGTGACACACTAAGGGTCACACACTTGCCGTCCCCCCACAACAACTATGTTCCAGTCCTTAGACCGAGCGCCAAAAGCATTAAGATCACAGACATTATCTTCTACGATGGACGAGAAGTCAGTTGCAATGAGTTGCAGCTTTTGGCATTGGAGACAGCACGGTGACGTGTGAGGTCACCTCTCCTCCATCGAGATGGACGACGGACCAAAGTCAAGAAGAGTAACAAAGAGAGCCTTACACTGGCACACGCGAAAAGAACAACCCAGGGGGTTAAGGCACACCTAGGGACGACGTAACCTCCAACCGTCCAGCAGTCTCGGACTTGTAGAATTTCTACTATCATCATCTTTGCTTGTAATGCAAAATTTCAACCTAAGACTGGACATCTCGTTTATCGTGCCCTTTTTTAAATTGAAACGTAAAAGGATTATAAGGTCATAATAATTTGTGTAAAGCTATGTGTATTAAATTAACTGTTCGAAAGGAATAGTGTCATTCATGTGGGGAAGAAGGAATATTGTAATGTTTTTATTCCTCTTTTTTTAAAGATTGTGTTGAATAATCAAAGCAAGTCATATAAGTATATTTCAATCATGTGCAACCACATTAATTCTTAAGTTTGACGGCGCAATAATTTTTAATAAATTGCAAGTTAAAGACAGCCAATCGTCACGTGATTTACCCTTATAAACTTCCCTTGAAATTCACCATTAAGGATTATGGAAATGGATCCACACTTCTGGGCAGTAATATAATTATTTTTTTAAAACATCGATTAGAGCACATAATTAACGAAAAACTAAGTCAAGGTTTCAAAGCAAAGAAGGTAGCAGAAATAGCTGGATTCATACTCAGAGGAAATGAATGATAAAATAAATTAGGAATGGGACCTCGATTCCATCGACATTCGGTGGTATCGAGGTAAGTCCAATACTTTGAGATAAACATTCGATAATTTTTCGATATTTTTAAAGTTTTAAGCTTTTCATTATTGAATGTTGTTGCGTTTAACTTTGTGGCAGATATGGAATTAGATACTTCACGTTACTGCCTCGCACGCATCATAAAAGAGTTGCAGGATTACAGTTCTTGATAGACCTTGACTGCTTTTCCAACAGGTGAATGAACCATTCCACAGTCTCTTGTGTCTAACCGAAAACATGCAAAACAATGGAAGGGGAAGTAGGGGCACTCGTGTTATATGCAACGTTAATCGTTTGCAAATGAAGCTGATTTAACTGATTCATTTATTCACGTTTCCTATCTTGGTGACTCACTTCAGCCATTACAGATACCTATCCTGTCCAAAATCTGTGAATCCAGCAGAAACAAATCGGAACTCAGGACGTGAGAGAATACAGCGCTCTGAAATATTTTTATTTTTTGTTGCTTAATTTCATGTAAAATACATATTAATTTATATTTTCAAGGTTGCAGAATAAAAAAAGAATTGCTAGTATTTGTTTTCCTGCGGTTAGAAAATCTTTTTAAAAGAAGGTTTTAAGCAGAAAATACAGTTATATAAATAGAGAACTAAAGAAATTATTATTATTACTATTATTATTATTAGGCTTGTTTAACAATAGGGCAAATAAACAATTGCTGCTAATTGAAGAATATCAAGGAGAAATAATTTCGGAATTAGCATACAATACGAAACTGTTTACATGGTTTATACACAGAAGACTACTTATTACATAATTCAGCGAACAAGTTATCCCCTTTACAGATTCTTATAAAGTTAGCATTGAGTATAGATGCTCAAAAATCGGTATAGACAATGAAAAAATAATGGTAAAGTACCATCACCAAAACAAATATAATACGTTTTATACAAACAACCAGGGAAATATGTATTTTACTCTCTGGGAAACCTGAACTGGTAAATAAAACCTCACTTCAGAAAAAATATAGAGATAAATAAAAATAACATTTATGTAAAATAACTTTTAAGTGACAGTAATTGTTTCTGAGATATTCGCTCGTTTACATTTCAGTTGTGCAAGGAAGTCGTCCTTGGAGCACCATCTTGATCACATTGAGCAATCTCACAGGCTCAGAACTAAAAGTCTGAGATACTCACAACCTTTTCTCATTACATAACAAAAACAGCTAAACTACTACTGTCCGTATTTAAACTGTTTCTAGATAGATATTTATCGTATTTAAGGAATAGTAATCAGAATAATAATTTTGTTCGACACCTACTGGCGGTAATGAGTAAGTCATGAGAATGTTACACATTAAATTTTCTGCTATTTTGTGTCACATCAGAGGAAAAGAATTTATTGTAGAAAATCAATCTAAATATATCAATTTACAATATCCGGGTGGAAGCGGTGAATGGTCACTGCGTGAAGAAATGAACCAATAGCAAAAATACCTGGTTTTGCCACAATTTACTGTTTTTATATGATAATTTTCCTCAGTTTCAATATTCTGCAAGTACAACTTGGATACATGCGATGCTATAAACTATTGCTCCTTCCAGGCAGTTACGCATGCCTTGGTTAATCATTAATCTCTTTTATTAAATGAACACACAAGTGCATTTATTTTGATTTACTGTAAGTAAAATATTATTAAATAGCATAGGCATCTTGCTTAAAGCTTAGGTGAGCTTTCTTTGTTTTTTTCACCTGAAAATTAAAATCTTCTTAATTTTTTTCTGTTTTGTGTGAGTATAAACGTGATCCTACATTGAAGTTAATAAATAATACCAATAAACCAAGTTAATAAACTACCTCAACCAAAACACGTATTAACAAAATTCAATGTTACTGTCTACATCATAGCAAACGGTAGGCATCTTTAACCTTTGCACATAAACCTAAGTTAAAATGAGCAGGATCAGGAAAAATGACATTCATTATTGTAAAGAACAACATTAAAGAAAATTGCAGACACAAAAGTTAGAAACGACAGATATTTCAAAGAGGTAGACTTTAATACAGAAAGTAGGAGACAAATAAATAAATATAAATATCTGTGTCAGTGGGATTTTAAGCTTTTAAAGTGGTTTGAGTCGAGAGAACAGATTAATTACTTAACACTACTGAAAGTTACTAAACAATGAAATGCACATTTGTAAGTTACCAACAGTAAATGCGAATTTCGAGGTTATGTTGTAATTTTGAGCTTGATGACGAAATATAGCATATTTTCCAAAGTTGGAATGTATCTTTCTTCTCTGAAACGAAAGGAGATAAGTGTGCCCCTGAATCTAACATACGATTTTAACTTATATGTAATAAGTTATTTCCATGGGCGCATTTTTCTTGGAATGTCATTCTTGTAGTTGGAAGCCGACATAGTGGAATACCTATGATGAGTCCCAGTCCCAGTTACTCATAGAAGTTAAAGAAATTATATTCACAAAAGTTTATAAACATGCCACTTTGGTTATGAACTTGAAAAAGTATTAATTAATACTAATGGTTACCAGCACTTACTAAACAAATTAAGGCAAACATGAGGTTATGGGCGTATCTTAATGTTTCAGCTAAAACACTTATTTTCTTTCATTCCTTCCTTCAAACCTATTGCACGTGTTTCACATTTGCTTTATTGCGTTAATTCCCTTCAATATAAATGCCGCACTTTAATATTATTTCCGTATTGCGACGCCAGCTGCTTTCGGAAGCTTGTGCATCTTCAGCTGTGAGGCAAGCACGACATATTTCGAAAACTTCTTGAAAGACAGAACTCAGTTGCCCATGTGCCCATCTGTCTTAAGGGATTACCTCTATTGTCTCCAATCAGTATATTATGTTTATTAGGGTGAAAGAATTATGAATTAAATATGTATTAAATTAATATAATTTTATTCGTAGAGTAAAATCTTATGGAATTTGTATGTCAACAAAGATACATATATTACCAAACTATAAGTGATAAGAATAGTCTATATTCTGTGCGTCCATTGTAACCAAGGTAGCGTTCATGCCTAATCTGGTAAGTTGTTGTTATCTTCGTTGTAAACTTAGCTTTACAAGAAGTTAGAAACTAAGCATTTTAAATTCTAAGTCTATTATGATGTAAAATAGTTGAGTATACCGACCGGTAGTCATCTAGGATTTACCCTGTGACAATTGACTTGTGTTGCACACGTGACACTCCTATTTAATTGATTCAGGATTACAGAATAGAATGGTTTCCAGTAAGCGATAGTAGATCCCCAAAGCTTAATGACAGTGAAATCAACGAGTACTGTTTAATCAAGCATTAATAAGACACACAGTAATAAATTACTGAGGAAGATGACTCAAGTAGTAGCACTTACGGCTCATAATTGGTACTGCCTCGGGTCGAAACCCAAGACCATACTACGTAAAATTCGGTGAATTTACCACTCAGACCAGTGGTAAGAAGTTATAACTGTCTGGAACTGAAATGCTATACAGAAATATTTTAATAAACATTGTTTAAACTTTCTAATGAATGTTAAAATCAATGCAAAATTAAGGGTAGTTTATATGGAGCGCTCCTTAAAATTAAATTAATTTTTAGATGAACGGAACGGAAAAACCCTTGATGGGAAGAAAATTTAACGGAAAATTATTTCAAAACAGCGCACGAGACTTTCGAAACCTGCCTAAAAGTTGCTGCTTTTTAAGTGAACAGATCTTTTTAACACACAGAACTAAAATGTAGTATAGGTGCGAATTTGAAGACGATTTATCAAAACATTTCAAATATATGTGGAATCGGTAGTAAATTAGGGAGGTGGAGTTTAAATATAAGCCTCCCAATTTATAGATACTATTTAAAATGTAATAGTTTGAGGGAGTTTGTTGAGATGTTTAAAATTTGCTTAAAATAACAAAAAGAGAGGTTTTGTTTGAGAGCATCCAAAAATATTACTAGTTTAGGATGTTTCATAAAATAATTCGTAACATATTTTTAAAGTAATATAAGACATTTTCTCCCAGAAATTAAATTTAGCTGTGCATGAGATTACGACAAATTATTTACTATTTCATTATCCTAAGATATTACTTATCTATCTCCATCGTCCAAGCGATTTATCTGATTTATCTAGTCTAAGCGGAATCTACACTACAATATGGTGTTAGCGGACGGAGTTGTGCTTTCAGATCCTATTTCGCTACCATAATACTCCTCCGAGAAATAATAATAAATATTTTATTAATTAAATCCTTAATGAATATCTTCAACCCTCAGAACGCATGCATTGTGAATTGAAAGTATAAACATACATCAAATTCATTAGGCTTTACTGAATTTCGTTCACGTTTTGCCGAAACACAGAAACATAAGTTCACAAGGCATATGTTTTTCAGAACTTAAATGTACAGTAGTTATATATTTTTATCGGAAAGGAAACCGTCGTTCAAGAACTTAACGGGAAATGGATAAATTCCCAAATCCGCAATTTGACTTCAAAATACTATTATAGACAGTTTAAGAATTTCAGTACATTTCTAAGTGCAATCCTTTATTACTATTTACAAACAACACGGTGTGTATATACTTTGTGATATTGTTTCTTCTGTTTAAAAGGTATTAATTAAATTCAAATGTAAGCGTGTAATTACTATGTCGTAGGGATACTATTATTGAAACATTTAATACATTATCATTTATTTTAAATTCATTGATTAAAAGCTTCCGTTAAGAATTAGAAAGAATCCCATCGTTTGAGTTGGAATCTATATTTCCGGATAAACATATTTAGGTATAGAAGGAGTCAAATGAGGAGGTGCAGGTTGTAATTTGTATTCATTGTCCATTTTAAAACTATAATACAAAATGACGAGGAGAGTTTGTCAGATAAAACCTAAACCAGGAAGAAAAGCTTCCGAAATAAATTTATAATTGTAATGACACATTGTTTTGAATTCCGCAGAAAGATACCCTCCAGAATACGTTTTCACCTTGATGCCATTTTCAGTAAGTGGCACTTCCAAGCTTTTATTTATTTATTTATTTTGCACAAAAGGTGGCTGAAAATCACTCGAAAATATTTTGCCATTGAGCATATACATCACTAATGATACCACTATAGTAAAATACTCGTTTTTCAGCAGTCTCTTGAGCGCCTAGTATTTTAGTAGTACACACTTTATTTTTGCTTTAGGTTTATAAAGCAATGCAAAAATAAGAAATTAGAACAACTGTTCAGCGACTATTAATTGTTAAATGTATCAAATACCAGCCAGAACTAATGGATATCTATACAGCCGTATTTAAATCAGTGGTAACTGTTGCCAATATTTAAAGAATTTATTTGTTTTAAACAAGAAGGAATTTGAAAGTAGACAATTATGACTACCCTGTATTCAATGACAAATATGAATACATCAGGGGGTACAACATATTATCATTTTTGTTATATTCTAGCATACATTTTGTATAATCGTACTCACATTCAGACATTAATTCTATAATGTTCGAACTACACTTGTAATACTTTTGGTATATACAAGGTTCCTTTCACACCCTTTAACAAGCAATCTTCCTAGTTGCTGTTATTTCACTAGATTGCTTCAATTTATCTGCAGAGGGTTGCGGAATAAAATAACTAATTCTCATTGATTTTTCAAACATCTGTAACTATCTGCCTAACACACGGTTGCCTGGATTTTTAAATTTCTAAATATCACTTAATTTTTTTTACCATGCCTGTGCTCTTTATCAAGGTATTTACACTGATCTAGAAGATTCGTTTTTATGCTCAATCCTCCGCTTTACTGATTAGAATGGTAATTTGGTAAAGCGTATATTATTCGTAACACTGAACAAAGTGTACTGGTATTCACAGTGTTTGGAATGAAATATCGTGTATATCGCGTTTCCATATGTTTAACCTCCCTCCAACAATAATCTAAATTGTAGAAATTTTGTATATCCAGGCTATCTTTAAACCGAGAATTAATTACTGGAATGGCGGATTAGGTTTTATTGAGTCGCTGGTTACGTGAACTCAACTTTGTACGCCCCTAACTCAGGAGAACCCAGGCAAACCCAAGATGACTTCACACATTTTATTTCAGCAACAGATGTAA